>OU963915.1:13953984-15233984 GCA_902850365.2 Chilo suppressalis
CTCAATTAATGAAATACATTTTTTTTTTTTGGTGAACATCTGGTTCACTGGTTTGCTAGTACATATACTAATACAAATATAAGTATATTTTATCTAGAAATATATATAAACATCCATGACTATTGTACAGATGCTCGTATTCATCATACTAACATTTGCCCCCACCGGGATTCGAACCCAGGACCTCAGAGTAGGTGACGCCATGAAACTCGGCATTTAGACCACTCAGCCACAGAGATCGTCCCTACGGATGGATTAAGGACCTTATTGTCCTTATAATTGTTATGTTGATTTTGTCAATCGTTGTTACAAATAAAATATTCTGTGACCCAGGAAGCGGCGAGGAGTTGAGGGACCGCGGTACGGGCGGCATATACGGCGTCGGCCCTAATGGCACTCTTTTAAACAGGCCCAGTTTGCCATAACTAAAACTCTTAGGCCCATATTATAGAAAGATTCTCAGTGAATGATCTAGTCTTAAACATAGTTAGAAAGGGATGTCGCTATATATAGCACATAGCGACTTCCCTTTCTAACTGTACTCAAGTAAAGATCAACACTTAGTTGTCATTCTGTAATACGGTCCTTAGACCCGCTAAATCTCAATGCACTTAAATCTAGATATATATACATAGAAAAATGAGAATTTGACATCATTGTATGGGATGAATCTAGTTTTAGTTAAGTTGAGATTTTGCAAAATTCCTGCAAATGGGCTCTCTTAAACAGACCAGACTTGCCCTAACTAAAAACTCGAAAGTAAATGAAAATATTCTTAATTTTTTAATGACTTATTAAACAGTCATTAAATGAAACAAGTTTTTCAATGGGTTTAAAATGCCTTTTTAATATAATTTGCCTTTGGTGGTTTTAATGATTGATGTGAGTGACAACTTATTATAGCATGAATAAATCTGTTGTAACACCTACATTCTCTTACTTAGGAAGCATGCGCAGTAGCCAAAGATCTAGACATAGAGGAGCCCACGATAATTCGCGGCGAGGAGTTGAGGGACCGCGGCATGGGCGGCATATACGGCGTGGGAAAAGCGGCCGCTTGCCCCCCGGCCTTAGTGGCACTCTCGTACAGGGTCCCCTCGGCCGTGGAGACAGTCGCTTGGGTGGGCAAGGGTATTGTCTACGATACTGGCGGTCTCAGCATTAAGGCAAGGGTGAGTAAACAATACTTCCTATAATATTTGGGTATAGCAAGAATGTGCCGTGAATATAATGCCTTATCATCATCAGCCTATTAATGTCCCCACTGCTGGGGCGCAGGCCTTCCCTATGGATGGAATAGGGAGATTGGGCCATGTTCCACCACGCGGGCCCAGTGCGGATTGGCGGGTGCTAGCGACTGCAGATGCAGCTGGGACCAACGGCTTAACGTGCCTTCTGAAGTACGGAGGAGTCGAAATATACGAGTTTTGGTCACCCATCCAATGACCGACCACTACGAGAGTTGCTTAACTTCTGCTTGAATGCGCTAACCAATGTAATAAGGAAATGACTTGAGACATCTTTCATGATAGTCAGAATATTTTTCTAAGTAAACTGCTGGTATCTGCTTAGTTATGATGTTGTTTTTTTTTAAATTTAATGGTGTTGGACATATTGAGTACGCCTGTAATACGCGACAATGACTGAGTGTTGTACATTTATGTTGTTGGTGTACCTTAATAATAAATAATTATTTCTCATTGACCTTCTTTGAGATAAATCGTTGTGTGTGCGTGAGACAGAGAGAGTAGAGGGGGAGACAGCGGTGACGCTGGCTAAGCTAACCTAACACAGCGAAAAATTATCGCTTGTTTTAATTGAGGCTGTCAGCGCAAAAGTGGCCTAACCCTCAATTATTCATATTCTGATTAAGCGGCTAAGGCCACTTATGAAGTTTACTTTGAGAGAAAAAAATCAATGCAAAGAGAGCTTTGCAACGCCATCTATCGACGCCTGTTGAAACAATGGATAGGCCGGTTTTGAATTAAATTTTAACACATTTTTATTTAATATGGTATTTGACAGTATTAAAAATAAAGTGCCAATTGTTAGCATCTGTGTTTAGAATGAATATTGGCAGGGGTTTTTACTATTTTTTACAAAAAAAAATATTCATAATTTTACTAAAAACCCACGAAAAAGATAATAGTTTTCTTATCTATTGTCACGTGACCCAAAACGCTTGGGATTGGCGGAGCCTAAAGTGACGTCACTCGCAAGTAAACTTCCGGTTAAAGTGACATTACATTCTATCGTTTGACTTTTAATAACAGTCATATGATGTCACACACTAGTAAGACTCCATATTGTCCAGAAAAACGTTTTCGCGGCAACTTGAAAATAGAGTTTTTGATTTGGTTATTTTTACTAAAATATACACAACAGAATGATGAATATCCACTTTTTACGGACTCCTTAAACATTAGTCAATAACGTGAGATCGTTTTCTAAAACTTGTCAAATACCCTATTGTAGGAAATGAATCAGAATATGGCGGTTAGGAAACTTTTGCGCTGGCAGCTTCAATTATTGATTATAATTTGCCAGACTTCCATGGTGGGAATGAAGGGAGACTGCGGTGGCGCCGCCGCAGTCTTGGTCGCTTTCAGTGCCGCTGTTAAAGCCAAACCCTTAGCCAACCTGCATGCCGTACTGTGCCTGGTTGAAAATACATGTCTGTCGTGGATTGCGGCCAAATAAATTACCAAGTTCATCCTTATTATAATTAAAATAGAAGTGAAATGCGTGTTTGTGTGTATGTGTGCGTGAGTGAGAGAGAGAGAGAGAGGGAGACAGCGGGGGCGCTGTCTAACCTAACCTAACCATAGAGGTATAAGAATAGAGTGGGGAAGGCGGCTCTAAAAGTGTCCGTCTAGAAGAGCGGTCTCTCATCTTCTTTCTCTTTCTATTAGAGGGACACTTCCACTTGTAGTAGAGTCTATATCTCCCCTACTCTATTCTTATACCTATATGAACCTAACACAGTGATAATATCGCTTGTTTTAATTATTGATTACATTTTGACAGACTTCCATGGTGGGAATGAAGGGAGACTGTGGTGGCGCCGCCGCAGTCTTAGCCGCTTTCAGTGCCGCTGTTAAAGCCAAACCCATGGTCAATCTGCATGCCGTACTGTGTCTGGCGGAGAACGCTGTCGGACCATTAGCCACCAGGTTAGTGGACTGTGTGTAGTGAACATCATCATCAGCCTATTAATGGCCCCACTGCTGGGGGCACAGGCCTTCCCTATGGATGGAATAGGGAGATTGCCATGACCCACCACGCGGGCCCAGTGCGGATTGACGGGTGCTAACGACTGCAGATGCAGCCGAGACCAACGGCTTAACGTGCCTTCCGAAGCACGGAGGAACTCGAGATAGAAGATTTTCGGTCACCCATCCAATGACCGACCACTGCGAAAGTTGCTTAACTTCAACGATCGCAGCGTTGAGCTGTCTTTTTTTTTCTTTCTCTTATTCTTTCCAAGAGGAAATCAAAGGGCTCAGTGTACGTAAAGCCTTGTTAAGTCAAAGAGAATACATAAAAATCGCATAGAATAGACTAACGAAACAGTATATGACCATTTTCACACACTGAAAAACAGAACGGGGAGCGCGAGACAAACCAAACAGAGGCCTCACCTCTCACTCCAAACAAACAAAACTCATGTGAGGTTTTTAACTCGTTACATAATATTCTATTGATGATATTTCTGTTTTGATTGTTCCTAGGCCAGATGACATACACACACTATACTCTGGACGTACAGTTGAAATAAACAACACGGATGCTGAAGGTGAGTAAAGACATAAAGATTTCGAAGATCTGAATTGGCGATTGGAAAATTAGATTGAAACTACACAAATGCATACTCATTACTTGATGATTAATAGAATAGTTGATTTTTTAGTTGAAAAATTCACTTCTTTATATATTTTCCATAATGCTTCTTTTAAGTGTGAACATATGAGACAACATCTTTTCTTTACTTTATATATTTTTTTTAAGCATGTCACTGCTTGATGTTTATTCTCTTTTCTTTCTCCTTTTGTTCTCAAACTTTCAGCATAGTTTCGTTTATTGATTATTTGAAAAAAAGCCTATTAATGATTTAACTTATTTCACGGACGTTATTTCAACTCTTGTCCAAAAGGTGCTTTAAGAATGTTACAGTGCTTTAAAATAATTATTAAATAAATTTCAAAGAAATCACTGACTTTTTAGTCTCAAACTATTCACCATTGCATTGATCCTACTAATATTATAAATGCGAAAGGTTTGTATGTTTGTCTTTTTTGTTATTCATTAACGCAATAAAGGGATGATCAGCTTTGGTTAAAGTTTCCCACACATAATACAGATGATCATCACAGTAAAATAGCACTACCATTTGGTGGTGTTGTGTTTCTGTCAGTGAGTAATGTTCCAGGGCTCCGTGGGGTAGGGGTATCGTATACATATTCTGGTATCGTACCGTGTAGGCTATGATCAAGAGAGGATCCAGCTTTGGCGCCAGGGGGGGGGGGGGGTCATATAGTCGTGGTATATGAAATATTGAAAGTACTTAAATAAAATCCCCCCGGGCTGGGTCCATCTGTACCCTGTGCGTATGTCATGAGCCCCATGACCCCCCCTGGATCCGCTCTTGGCTATGATTAGGGTTGCCACCCGTACATTATTATAAAGTATTGTACGTTATTTCGGGTAATTTTATTGTACTCACTTTATGCCAACAATAAAGTACGCGAAAATACTTTATTTGATATGTTTTGAATACTCGCGGATTAATTTTACATAAAATATGCAAAAGAAGGTTGATAGGAAGATTTTTTTCTGAAAACTGACCGACAGTATGTAGAATATGTTATGCTCATTCCTGCAACGTTTTCGTGGCTATATGGCTTTGTATCATGACTTTTCCCATAGTGAAAAAGAACTACAGATTCTTTAGTAGCCCCAAATCATTTATTAAAAGTTGCTCAAAGCAACGTAAAATATTAGTTTAAGCTTACTATTAAAGTGGAATAAAAAGTAATTTATTTTGGACACAATGTACCTTTTTTCTGTCTTATAATATCTAATGTACTTTATTTTGACAAAAAAGGTGGCAACCCTAGCTATGATGGCCGCATACCATCAGCCATACGCTTGTTTGACACCCTTTAAACAAAAAATATTACCTGTAAGACATAGGATACTCTGTCTCCCTGAAAAAGTTTAATTTCCTGTGAAATTATAAAGTCTGTTTGTCGTTTGCCTTAGAAAAATAAAGCCTAGTGCGCGCACGAGAAAGGCCCAACTCAAAGTAAGCCAGATCTGGCTTAGTTCTTTCCGCGTGCTGTCAGTGCTTGTCGGCGCGTGGAGTCTTGTCATACTACAATGCTCGCAAAAAAAATGTTTTTACTATTTACGAATAGATCTTACACATCTAAAAAACAAAATAAAGTGAAAAGGATACATTTCACGTGTAATTTATACATTTCATGTACGTATACTAAGAAACAATTATATATACACACACAACTTTTAACAATACAGTGTTGCTAGTTGTAAGTATTGCGCACAATATTTTCATTGTTTCATGGGTCAATATTGTTATAATATATATGTATACATTTCCGCGTATCTCTCAATAAATACCTATCATTTATTGGTGTAACCAAGACCATGAAAAATAATATTTCTATAAATAAATTGGTTAAAAATATTATACCATACCATTGTTGTCATTAATTTTTTATTTCCGTTATAGCATAAAATTAATATTCATGAACATAATCATAATATTCATCCCGCCAAATGCTTTGGCATCGCGTAACAAAGCATCGCGTTTCCCCAATTTGTGGGTTTGTGATTGGTGATGGCAACACTAAAATCATGTATTAGTGTGCGTACAAACATTCAACTAACGCACACAAGAAAATGTATTAGGCACGCATTACCGGCTTCTAGGCGTTATTATTCTTAGTGTAATAAGTTTTATTGTTAAAGGTCGTTTGGTACTGGGCGATGGAGTGGTATACGCATCCAGGGACTTGAAAGCCGATACTATAGTGGATGTAGCAACACTAACGGGGGCACAGGTAATTATGTTCTTTCCCATAACTAGGGATGCAACATCGTTCTGAAAAACATCGATATTCTAAAACATCGATGTTTGCATGAAAAACATCGATGTTCAAAAATATCGATGATAAGAACGATATATATAGTTTTTGCCGATGTTTTTTATTTTCAATAGGATGCTTCATTAAAAGAATTAACAATACTGCTCTATTCGGCTCGATGTTTTACTTACATCGATGTATCGTTTGCATCCCTACCTATAACTTGTTTTAGGGTTCCGCATCCTGAATAGTGATAGTGAAAACATCTTATGTAATTTATTCAGTCTAGGCTGTTACAAGCACTTGTGAATGTCGAAAAGCTACGCCATTGTTTCGCAAATCTACTGCGGGAGATCTTGTACTGAGAGGAACCGGCAAGAAACTCAGCAAGGACTCTTTCCTCCCTGTATTAAATACAGTGTCGTCAAATTGAAAAATGACTTCAATGTGTGATCATTCATGGAGTCACTTTCCATTATAAATTTAAATAATATAAAATTATGTCTATACTATTTATAAAATACTTATGTTACACAATAGTTTAAGAATGTCGTGTTTTACAGTTTAAAAAAAATACAATTAAAGTAAATTACTACAATAAACGGTACCAAATGAAATGATTCATCATTATCATCAGCCTATTAATGTCCCCACTGCTGAGGCACAGGCCTTCCCTATGGATGAAATAGGGAGATTAGGCCATGACTCACCACGCGGGCCCAGTGCGGATTGGTGGGTGCTAACGACTGCAGGTGCAGCCGGGACCAACGGCTTAACGTGCCTTCCGAAACACGGAGGAACTCGAGATAGGAAATTTTTGGTCATCCATCCAATGACTGACCACTGCGAAAGTTGCTTAACTTCAACGAACGCAGCCGAACGTGCTAACCACCTGCGTTATCGAGCTTCTCTGCGTTCACGAGCATGACGCATGAATATTCCAAACTTTAAGTTCCCGCATTTAACATTTCAATTCAATTCAAAAGTCATTTATTCACTTTAGGCTTTTACAAGCACATTTGAAAGTCGAAAACTACGCCATCGGTTCGCAGAACTACGGCGGGACACCTTGTACTGAGAAGAACCGGCAAGAAACTCAGCAAAGGCTGCTTTTTTCTCCCTTTTTTATTTCATACAGTGTCGTCAAATTGAAAGTTGACATCAAACTTGCAAACATGTGTTAAGGTCAACTTTCATCATATAATGTCAAATAGGTAACAATAGACACTTGACGAATTTACATTTATTAGTATTCTTCATTCAGGGCATAGCAACAGGCAAATATCACGCGGGCGTAATATCAAACAGTCGGCGCTTAGAATCGGCCGCGGTTACAGCGGGAAGAATGTCCGGAGACCTGGCGCACGCGCTGCCCTTCGCGCCCGAGATGCACTTCAGCGAGTTCACCAGCGTATGCGCCGATATGAAGAACAGCGTCGCTGTGAGTTTGTCTCTATCTCTCTCACACACAAACACTATACATGTCTGATTTTTTTTTTTAAGCATTAGTTGCTAGATGTTTAAATCTAAAGAAAAGTAAAATTGTGGGTTACCTACAATGCGAAGAGATGGCGCTGCCTTGCAGCTTAAGGCTAGGAAAATTTCGACGCGGCTAATAGGGCCGTGGTAGCATAATGGTCAGTGCATTCGCCCGGATAGCGAAGGATGCGGGTTCGAGTCCCGTCCGCTGCCTGGTCCGCGTGGATTTTTTTTCTAGTAAACTTTTCTTTAGATTTAAACTATACATGTCTCTCTCTCACTAACACACACACTCACATACAGACACGAAAAATATTATATTACAGCAGGACTAAGTTAACACACACAAACACACACTAGGCCAGAATGAACAGGCATCTTCTAGGCAGACGTGTACCATCGCAGGCCTCATCATCGCTTTCCATCAGGCAAGATTGTGATCAAACGCCTTGCCTATTAAGCATTAAAAAAAAGGAAAACACCCACACACATGCACAACTTTATGATTTCTATTTTAAATTTATTTCAACCATAAATAAATATATACTACTATTCAGTTTTTATGGAGTGGTTTTAAATTGTATCAAGGCTTGGGGGTCGTCTGTCTCCTGTCGTCGTAGCATGAGCACCACAATTTACATTATATCACGTTTTTATCTCGTCTAAATAACTACATAGTAATTTGACAAGTGAGCATGATAAAAACGCGTTTTATATTATAGCGCGGTGCTCTTGCTAGGGGGGGGCAGGACTACCAAGTAAACAATTTAACACACACACACATCACAAATTTATGTTTTCTATTTTAAAGGAGATTGCTCAGCTTCCATACATGTTTGGCCTAAAAACCAATAACCATGAAAAATTGTTTCCTACATTCGAAATTATATATAAATTACCGTAGAAACGAATATTATCGACGGCCACTCCTGAGAACTTCTATAAACCATATACACTGAATGATTTTGAGGTTATGTTTGCAAATAGGCACATAGGCATTAGAATAATAAAAACCAAATAACTTATATAGGAAAATAGGGCAATCAAGCCAAGTACCGATATTATGTATTAGATTCAGGTATATAGAGCATGTAAAATAACAGATATGTGCATGTTTTTAAAAACACGAACAGAAACTTTGTGATGATTGTGAATGAGCCAAAGATTAGAGAGAATTTTTAAACTCTCGTTAATCAAAGAAAGCTAAGAGCTGTAGGTTATACAGCCATATCTTCAGCAGCTTCATTATTTTTGTTATGTTTTTATTATAACCATATTTTAGATTTTTAGTGTATCACACCTTATAATGTGTTTATTTAGGTGTTTGGCAAAAAATGTACGGCAATAGACTTTATGATGTCGCCTACCATCTATATTAATTGTCTTAGCACATTTGCATGTAGTAAAAATGATAATAAAGTTGTGGATATTAATACCACCCGTGTAATAAAAAAATATATATATATTATAAATCTTTACAAAATAGATTTGTTTTGATGTTATATAAACAACCTCGATCAGTCTTTGTGAATGTTACTACACCCATAGCCAATAAAAATGATTCGTATGTTTTCCAAACCGGTAAAAATAGAAGTCCTTTTTTAAAATTAATATATTATTTAAAGGTGGCCGTTAAAATCTAATGACTGTAAAATAAAGTATAAATTACGCCAAGAATTACTGTATATGTCAATATTTTATTTGCATTTAGGCCAATTTGACCAATCTCCTTTATTTCAACCGTAAATAAATATATAATACTATTAAGTTTTTATGGAGTGTTTTTGAATTGTATCAAGGGTGTAGACTACTGCCTAGTTTGGACTCCAGTCTCCCACCGACACTTTGATGTATGTAAATTAATAACCTTTGCATACTAAGATCAGGGGGCCAATCGCCTAACAGAAATGCTTTGGAAAACGCTAACGCTTACGATATTATTTTGTTATTTCTAGCCGCCTGAGGTATTCAAATGCCTCGCGCTCTTTCTTTTTCTTTTGCATTGGTAATAACAATATTAAAAAAATGAGCGTGAGGTATTCGAAAACCTCAGGCGGCTAGAAATAACAATATAAAATCGTAAGCGTTAGCGTTTCCCAAAGCATTTCCGTTAGGCGATTGGCCCCCTGTTGATGTTTGTGGGGAGAAATAAATAAATAATTACTATTATGATAATGTTACATCAGAAATGATGTAATCCGACAGAGAACCAGAGTCACCGACATAGCCCACCGAATTAGCAAACTGAAGTGGCAGTGGGCTGGTCACATTAGCCGCAGAACTGACGGCCGATGGAGCCGTAAAGTTCTTGAGTGGAGACCGCGACTCGGTAAACGTAGTGTGGGACGCCCTGAGACAAGGTGGGATGATGACATTCGTAGGCTGGCTGGAGTGGGCTGGATGAGAGTGGCAGAAAATCGGGAGCAGTGGCGTGCATTAGGAGAGACCTATGCCCAGCAGTGGACGGGCATGGGTCGATGATGATGATGATGATGATGATGATAATGTTTATTTCCAGGATCGTAACAACGCGCAGCCGTCGTGCGCGGGCCTGTTCGTGCTGGCCCAGCTGGGGTTCGACTTCCCCGGCGCCTGGTTGCACGTCGACATGGCGGCGCCTGCTCACTGCGTAAGTATACTTCATCATCATCAGCCTATTAATGTCCCCACTGCTGGAGCACAGGCCTTCCCTATGGATGGAATAGGGAGATTGGGCCATGACCCACCACGCGGGCCCAGTGCGGATTGGTGGGTGCTAACGACTGCTGATGCAGCCGGGACCAAAAGCTTAACGTGCCTTCCGAAGCGCGGAGGAACTCGAGATAGAAGGTTTTTGGTCACCCATCCAATGACCGACCACTGTGAAAGTTGCTTAAAATCAACGATCGCAGCCGAACGCGCTAACTACCTGCGCCATCGAGCTCCTCTGTAACCTGTAAGTATACGTAAAAGGAAAGATTTTGCTGTACAAGCGCCCTTAGTATGTGTTTTGGACTCCTTTTACAATTTACTTTTTTATTGATTTGTAACATTTTTCCTCTCGCTTTCCTGCAATTTGTTGGAATGATTTCGTGAAATGGGACGGAAGTGTGTAACAGGAAGTCGCGAAAGCGCGCGCCCAGTTGATTTGATTTTAGAACATAATGTTCAAATGGCTTATTCCTTTTGTAGTATGTTTTATTTCTTTTTTTACTTATATAAGGTTTCAAATGTTACACATCATACGCGACTACTGTAGGCTGGCTCGTTTTTTTTATTATTATATCATGTCATTTTTATTATTATCATAACATATAATTAGTTTTTTTTCTTGTCATTAAATTAATGACAAGAAAAAAGTGCGCATGCGGCTGACAGAAAAGTGTTTTTATAGTGTAAGAGAGTTTTTGACAAATTAATGATAATTATATGTTATGACAATAATAACATATAATTGCAGTTTTCTTGTCATTAATTTAGAAGGCCCGCATTTAAACTGCTTTCGGATTTTATAATTATGTCTTAATACACATTGCATAGCAACCCTTTTGGAACAGTGAAGTGTTTGGGCAAAAGTCTAATACAAGTCTATCCTTACCTCTTGTATTTCGAGGATATTTATCCTTAGCACGCTTAAACAATTCGGAAAGCAAGTTCTTCTTCTTTTTCTTTTTTGTGGCAAGCACGGTTTGTGCGTTCAGCCAATGTCGGAAAGCAAGTTAACAAATTTAATTCTATTTTTTTAAGATACTACCTTTTTAGGAAAGGCAAAGGGTACAATGCCCATACAGCCTAGTCTTTAGTTATATTCAACTTCTATTTTTTACATAACAATGTCGGTGTGACGCATTCTAATGTTTCTTGGAGTATCTGGCACGAAATGCATCGAGTTGGCTTTTTGGATAAGCTTCTGTGAGGTATTTAATACTACAGTAAAGTTCTCACGTCCACTTGACCAGAATAGCGTATAGTTTAAAGATTCCACTAATTTTTCAATTGCGCAGACGGTTGTAACACAAAATCACACCAATTTTATTTCACAATATCCATTATCAACGAATTTAAGAATAATTAAAATAAAACGCCAACTGCACTCGATGAAATCCCACCAAAAACTCCGTTGATTCTATTCTTATTTATATGTGTTATGTTGAACGTTACAGGGTGAACGAGCAACCGGTTACGGAGTAGCGCTCCTCACCGTACTATTCGGGGCCCACACCGAAAACAAACTCTTGAAAGCTATGTCGCCACTATCCAAAGCTTGATATCGGTCTATTACTGCCCAATGTTGCCAGATTCTAGCAAACGGAACTAGAGGAATTAATGTTTCCTCCTTTTTTACTTATATCGATAAATTGGGCTAATTTCTTGCGCATGGCATGATTATTTGGTACTGGTAATACTAAAGCGAAAGATCGACTATTTTTTAGCCCATTAAAGTTCAGCAATAGCGGACAATAAATAAATATTATTGTAATGAATTTTGCTTGTAGGTAATATACACCAATGTATTCAATAAATTTTCGTAGATTTTGTAAGTACCTATGTATTTATCGCCACAATTGAACATTTGATAGCACTATAACATTATTATGAACTTTTTAATTTTCTGTGCATGTTTTACTTAACAATTGTAGTACAAAGGTTAATAATAATAATAACTCAATGTTTTCGTTAAATTTTTTCACGCTGCTACTACATTTTCAATTTTACCTGATTTTATTTTAATAATCATTAATAAATTTAGTAGCTAACTAGTTTTAAGCAAACTGGAGGAATGGATGTTAGATTTGTGTTTGTAAAAGTGCTATTCTACAGCCTATGGAGAAGTAATTATGTTTCCTAAAAGTAACAATTTAATGGGTATTTATCTTTTGCTTTTCGTACTTTATCAACATCTGTCCCCCTAAGATGAGCTCCACGGTATAATTAAAGCTTTTTATCAACACTCAACTCAAACTCCATTTTAGTTTGACCGCCATTGGTGTCGATTCTAGCATGATTCTCTAAACCTAAACTTATTTACTAATTAGACAACAGTATATCCTTGTCATTCTCTATATAGAATGAAAAGGAGAGACTGATGTTAAATTTAGATTTAAGTTTAGAGAATCACGCCAGAATCGGCACCAATGTCGATAAAACGCTTTATCGATATACCGTATCGATCATGCTAGGGGTGCAGTCATAGTTAAATATCTTTTTATATTACCATTTAATATCGTTTTATGGATGAATTGACCCATAAAGTTTCGCTAATACATTGTTTTCAGTTACTCTAACACTGGTGTCAATTCTGGCGTGATTCTCTAAACTTAAAACTAAATTTAACATCAGTCTCTCCTTTTCATTCTGTATAGAGAATGACAGGGATGCACTGTTGTCAAATTTAAGTTTAGCTTTAGAGAATTATGCCAGAATCGACATCACTGCCGTAATAATTAACATATAACATGATTCGTATATTTTTAAGCAATAAGTGAAAATGTGTTCGTTAGAGCCAAAATATTATAAATTGAAGTTAATTTACCGTACAAGAATAACATAGGTAGTAAGTACGTATTGTTTTTCATTTATGAAGCATTTTTGTGTTTTCTTGCTAAAATAAATATATATTTAGATATTTTGGTATTATCATTTCATGCTTTAATTTTCCTCAGTCTTAAAATTTTAATCGCCTGTATTGATTTCAGTGGAGCTTTATTTAAAAAAAACAGGATGGCTGTGGTAGAGCCCTTTTTAAGTGTGATAATAAAATTCTTTTAACTTTTTTATAGTCACACACATCATCTCAAAGGTTATATAAAAATCTTTTTATGTACCTCGTTTCCTCGAAGAGGTATCATAATATGATGCATAGTGCGGGTGAGCACTATTAGAGCAGTGTTTTCTGTGAAAATTCGGTTACCTAACCGGTTGCAGCCATTTTCGAGTATGGCCATGGATGCTCCCCGTACACCATGAATACGGTCATTATTTCGTAAACTAAAGAGCCACTATTTACGCAGATTTATATATAAAGACAGAAAGCTAAGTGCACTCTTCATAAGGCGTTATATTTTCACCTGAAATACAAATAATTATTTCAATATGACATCAAAAAATACAGTGAAATAATTATAAAAGGTTGTACGTTTAACCGTTACCAACGAGCTTATGTTAAACTCTTCAATTATTCAATAAAATGTTCAGCCAATAAGCTGGAATCGAATAAGACTCCTGGGAATTATACTAGAACTACACAAGACATATCCACTGAGTCGCTCAAGGAAGGAAATTGTGTAGTTCTATTTGGTTTAATACCAATTACATTTCGTACGTTGTTACACGCTGGGCAAGACCACGAAGAACGATATTCCATAATGCAAACTGCGCTGCTTTCACATTGAGCCATAAATAATGATATTTTTGTTTGCACAAATAACACCGAAAAAATACCAAGATCTACATGCACTTAATTTTTCAATTTTATTCATTATACTTCAGCAGTATTAAAAAAAAATTTTTGTAATTTTGCTTCAAAATAGGATTAACCAAAGAAAACAAAAAGACAAAAACGATATTTCAGAATGGTGTAACCACTCACTTGAATGGTGTAATTTATACAGATACGCCACTTCGTCGAGATTTAACAAAATAAACGTAATGTTATTTTTTTGCTGCTTAATATTGGAGGGCTTCTGCTCTATCTCATTGCATCTATTAACACGTGCTTATGCTAAAATACGAGATACATTTTTGAAATTGTTATTCCGTAACATCTTTATGTACGTATATAGAAGGTTGAGCATAGGCTTGGGTGCACCTAAGTCTATGTTTTGTGGAAATAAAACCACGCAAATTTATTGGTTAATTGTATTTATTTTTGTTGTTTTACCAATAATAATGCAGGGTAATAATAACACTAATGTATAAGCCCATAAAATCCAAAATATTGTATTAAATACACTGTAAAAATTTCGATTTTATAAAAATTCAAGTTGACAAAAATAAATGCACTTCATCAGCGCCTTCTACATGGCAACGTTTAATAATATTTTTGGCAAAACCTTACTTAATTATTATTACCATCTCGAAAAATAATTGCACAATGCCTTTTTATTGATAATTTCACTTAAGTTCCATAAAGTTTAAGTAATAAATAAATAAAATGACTCCGCAATCGCAATAATATTCAAAATAAATAGATTTCAACATTGGAAAGAGTACAATTATACTGAAATGACTAATTCATTAATACCTAATTAGAAGTAATCAAAAGCACATGACTACAGTATAAAAAGATAAATTAAGACCGGATTAGTCAGTCATTTTCCGTACGTACAATTTCTTGCCGATGATTTTTATGTTATAAAAATTACCTATGTGTTTTATAAAAAAATACATAAAATGGCAAGAGAGGCTATTGATTCATTGTGCAATTCATAAATCTCTGATGCCTGTCCCGTAGTTGGCTCCACCTGCTTTATTCAACGCATCCTTGAATTGGTCGATGTCTATTTCAGCTTGACTCTCCAGTTGTAATTCTACAGCAAAGTTCTGTAACAAAAATAAAATTACAATTACAGCAGATACAGAATCGATACGTAGTGACGAATGATAAATGTTCGTAGCCGAATAGGAAAATCGTAGTGGTTAACACGCACGTTCGGCTCAAAGCGCGGGAATTTGAAAATGACAAATATGTCAAACTGACAATTACAAAACGAACCGTCACTTTTTGTTAGTAGAATTCATTCAAAGCGTTTTCGTAATGTGTTTATTATCGTGAAAAATTATACGAAATGGAAGATCTTTTTAATAAAGTACCTTGCAGAGAAAGTCAATTAAACGATTTGTTCAATCTATTCGGAGAATACGATGAACCGTTACCTTGTTCATTATTTCTAAGTGGAAGTATGGGAACCGGTAAGACGCTTTGTTTGACTTCAGTTCTGCGATATTTGGGTTATAAACACGTTATAATTGATTGTATTGAATGTTATTCGCCAAAAATAATCTACGAAACGATATTGTCTGGACTAAACACTACCGAAACCGATAGTAAATGTGAATCTATTTTGGACTTTACGAATGCGTTAAATAGAATAGAGCTTAACCTAACACAATATCAACCCATCGTTGTGATTTTCGACAGAGCAGAAAGGCTACGTAATATGGATCAAAGCATAATTTGTGTGTTTCTACGACTGCGAGAACTTTGTAACCTCAACATCTGTACATTGTTAGTAACACATTTAGTTTATGATAGCTTTTACTTTAAAATGGGAGTTAGAGAACCGATAAAGATATATTTTCCAAATTATAATAAAGAGGAATTGTTTAAAATCATATTTTTACACCAAGAATCATTCACCCAATATGTATTGAGCAGTCATGAGGTTGACAAGGAAATTAAAACAGAACTGAATAAACCAGAGCTATTCGCTAATTTTCTAAATGCATTCCTCAGTGTTTTCTATAGACCGTGTCGAGATTTGATTGAATTGCAACACATGGCTCGGATTAACTTTGTAAAATACTGTGAGCCCATAATAAGAAATGAAATACAAGCTCAAGATTTATCAAAACTTTGGCGCCACATTTCTCCCATTTTGAAAACCAGTTTAGAGCTGTTATATCTTCGTCTAAGTTCAAACAAGTCATATAAACCTTCTCCTGGTAAGGAGAATACTGATAACATGGAAACAGTCAACTATAACTTTGAAAAAACATTAAAAGAAGAGCTTACTTGCACTAAGACATTTGCACAAAGTTTTGAATTGCCATATTATGCCAAATTCTTATTAATAGCAGCTTACCTGGCCAGTTACAATCCACCAAAAGAAGATAAAAGATTATTCATGAAAAACCATGGGAAACAGCGCAAGAGACTTCAACAAGTGAAAGCAAAAGCTAAAATAAATGAGAAATTGAATACTCAACTCGGACCAAAAGTATTTACATTAGATAGATTACTTGCAATCTTTTATGCTATTTTAGAGGAAAAAATTGGTTTGACTAGTAATCTGTTGGCTCAAATTGCAACATTGGTGGAACTAAAACTAATTGCTGGAAGCAAAGAAATTGATTTAGACACAGCAAAATATAAATGTATAGTTGGCTACGACTTCATATCTGCCGTTGCTCACACTGTTTCTTTTAATGTCAGAAAGTATTTGTATGATTTTATGTGATCAATACTGTTACCCACTTTATGTGTTACATTAATTTATTTAAAATTACATTTAGGAGCATTAAAATGTCTTTCATTTGATTGTACAATCTCTGTGTCAATGAAAGGCTAATTTTGTTTCATAAATGTCACTTAATTGCATACTTATTTTTACAAGGAAATTTTAGTACCATATAAATGCAAAACAACTTACGGAGATAATGTCTTTGATGATGGCTTTATCGGTGGACATCTTGGCTCTGTTTATGACGGATACATTCGGACCCACCCACGTGACGAACATGAACTTCTTGCGTTTCGACATCTCGTCACCCATTTGCAACCTGCCAAAGGCAAACTGTAAGCTTGGACACTCAAATGAGCATACCTACCGAAAGGCCTGTACTTGTGCAACTTTTTAGCATTCATGTCAACACTATTTAAGGATAACGTAGAACAAAGGAGGAGCTCGATGACGCAAACGCGTTTAGTATGCGATAATGGAAGTTAAGCAGCTTTTGCAAATGCCGACATCAGATGGGTGAGGAGCTCGTTGGAGCGGGTTGTTAGCGCGTTCGGCTACTATCGTTGATGTTGAGCAACTTTCGCAGTGGACGGTCATTGGATGAGTGACCGAAACTCATCTATCTTGAGCTCCTTCTTGCTTCAGAAGGCACGTTAAGCCGTTGGTCCTGGCTGCATCTGCAGTGGTAAGCACCCGCCAATCCGCACTAGGCCCGCGTGGTGGGTCATGGCTCAATCTCCCTATTCCATCCATAGGGAAGGCTGATGATGATGATGTTGGATAGGTAACCAAAATTGCATTACCTCGAGGATACTTTGTGGTTCGGAGGGTACGTTAAGCTGTTGGTCTCTGTTACATCTACAGTAGTTAGCATTCGCCAATCTGCACTGGGCCCACGTGGTAGGTTGTGTTATGTATGTCCCTATTCGGTTGTCACTGGCAGTCAACAAACTGCACAGCGCCCGCTTGGTTGATTATGGCGCGTTCTCCCTGTATGAGCTTTTGGTCAGGAAAAAGGCTAAGATTATAAAAAAAAATATTTTACCTAACGTAACCGAACGCGCGGTCATCGTCTGAGAACTGCGTGCGAAACTCTGTGAAGTCGCTGCCGTGGGCTGAGCACACTATCCGGGCGCCTTCGAACTTGAATACCGCCCTGTGGAGATAACAGATTAGTACTTATCCGGTAGAAGTATTGAATGTATTTAACTGTGACGACTTCTCATAAGGTCGCCTTTAATATCTAGACTTCGTTTCGCTGAATAAGATCACTCTTTTCCAGTTAAGCACTAAGGCCCGTATTACAGAATGACAACTAAGTGTTGATCTTTACTTGAGTACAGTTACAGAGGGATATCGCTATGTGCTTTATATAGCGACATCCCTTTCTAACTATGCTCAAGACTAGATCAATCACTGAGAATCTTACTTTATAGTAAGAAAACTAAAGTAAAGTTTTCAGTTTGAGTCGAAAACTATATGACTCCGATCTACCAGCTTACCGCACAATTCCCTTGATCAGAGTACCTTAAGTGCGAACTTTGAAAGATAAGAACCATAATCGGATCGCCATCGTTAAAATGCAAGGAGCCCTGTTCTTACGTCCGGTACCGGTAAGCTTAGTTTCTATAGAAAAGAAGAATTTAATAACAGCGTTGACTTATTTCATACATCGAACATACTTCAAGACTAGGTACTATTAGGTATTGTTATATTATTCAAAATCTCTTAATTGGCGAGGTCCCAATCCTAAACGGGCATGTTGGTAAAAGCAGATTAATCCTAAACAATTATTTTTATTAATTCTAAAGTAACACTGTATGTCTGTCTGTCTATTACGATTTCACGTCTAAACCGCTTGACCGATTTTGTTGAATTTTGGGATCAAGATAAAGGGGAAGGAAGGACAGGACTACATGTTATCGCGAAAATACTATTTGAAGCAAATCAAATAAGGGATGAAAGTTGATATTGTAGCGGAAACTATCTAATAGACTTATTAAATAATGACGAACCGACAAAAAAATGGCGACTGCTCTAGAGTATCTGAATATTAATTATGTTTCTTGACAATTCATACTAATAAAAACATCTTAATAAGGTGAGTCGTAATGCACACCTGGCCGATAAACAACCGAGTGATCCTAAAAGGGTTCCGTTTTGCCTGATTGAGGTACGAAACCCTAAAAATTAAGGATGTTGGTTCTTTGACTTGGGCTGAAATCGAAATCTTTACTTGTTACCGCTTCTCTGAGTGGCAATTAGATGAAATGGAGCTTTTGCAAATGGTGATAAAATTACGGTGAATATTATAAGCTCATTGATCAAACTATTGAAAATAGAGCGGCGTAACGCCACAAAACTGTTGCTCTCAAAACTGTCATACACGCCAAAAATTGTTAATTAACAATCAAACTAATATTATAAAGGCGAAAGTTTGTTAGTGTGTGAGTGTGTACGTTTGTTACTTCTTCACGTCTAAACAGCGGGAGCCATTTTAATATGGTAAGGAGTTAGCTACGATTTACTGTGGGAAAACATCCCTAATAAACCGTGGGTAACAACGCGGGGCACAGCTAGTTATATAATAATAAATATTGGACACTTTCACAGCAATCAACTATTCCTAAAGTATAGCTTTTGCTATGGCTGCTTCACAGCGTAGAAATAAACATACATATCTATTACATGACAAGTTTTTGAACGGATCCATCACACACAAAAAATCTTCCGGGATTCGAACCCGGTGATTCGTAGTTAAAAGCTTTAACCGTTAGGCTACTACAACGGTCTCACAGATGTTTGATGTCAAAAAAATCTGTCGACACGCGCGTTGAATGAGTGACCGGGTGTAAAAAGGAATACCAGACACAGATACAATGGGCCCGATTTTGGCATGATCCTCTCAAAACTTAAAAATAAATTGACGACCCCCGTAGCTGAGTAGTTAGTACACCAGGTTTCAATGTGTCGCCTACTCTAAGGTCAAGGTCCACCCGGGGGTTCGAATCCCAGTGGGGCAAATGTTAGTATGATGAGTACCAGCATTTGGAAAAGTCATGGATGTTAATATATCTTTCTATATAAATATACTTATGTATTATATCTGTTACCCTAGTATCCCATAACACCAGCATTACAGTGCTTACTTTAGGGCTTGGTTATTTAATATAGACATCAGTATCTCCTTTTATATGACAAGGATACACTGTTCTCGTATTTCATTTTCGGTTTTGAGAATCATGCAATATGGACGTTAGCCCGGGAGCTTACCATTCTGTAGGTGAGGTGTCGGAGCGGACGTCCTCGTACGCTGCCCGTATCGTGTCTCGATCCAAACCGGTCGTCATGGTTACCTGAAAAAAAAAGACGATTCGCTATAGGAAGCTTGCGTGAGCAACACACTACTGGTTGACACAACAACAGGATTGTAACAATGTATCATTCTATGGATGTAGTGGGTACAAGCCATTTGGAATTAAATAATTTTATTACATAAAGTTTCTAGTTTTCACTATACAATATTAGACAAAAATCTGGGCTACATTAACCGGGGTTTAAGAGGCACGATCAATAAAGAATTTAAAAATTAATCTATGAATTCTTGGCTTCCTTGTTGCTTGTAAATAAGCCAAATTAATTTATCCACCGTCCTATAATAACTGCATCTATTCTTCATGGGTCACGTTTTCTCCCATTCTGATATTGATTTAATTAGGCAACGAGTCTCGGTCATCGCAAAAGAATGAAGGCTCTCAAAGTATCATTCGGTAGGACTTGACAACTTTTGCCTGTATAAAACGCAACAGATGGAAGCGGTTGGTTGATAGAATGACGGAGTAAATGTGTTAATTTGGGTACATATTGTGCAAAAAGGAATTAAGAAAACAATAATTTCCCTATTTTTCATCTTTAAAGAATTCAAAGTACCTAAATGAAATATCTCTTTAATTAAACTTGTAAACAACGACAATCAGGGCCGGATTTAAGACAGGACAGGCGAAGCTGTGGTCCCACAAGAGATAAATTTTTCGACGGTTCACTAACCATGGGGATGCGATTCCTAATTGGCACCGGGTGCTAGATTTTAAAATACACCTTTGTTAATGGGGTCCTGATTCCTTCGCTACCCCAGGGTCTCCACGCCTCTAAATCCAGTCCCGACGACAACGATAAATGCTTTTACTAACTATAGGGTAGAGCTAGGGGTATTTTTTTTAAAGAAGTACAGTATATCCATGATTTTGTTTCGGTATTCAGAAAATGAAAGTTGTACGGGACTCCCATACCTTCGAGGAACACGAAAAGCCCGAGTGGCAAGACTCCACATCGTGAACATCTTCGCTAGGGCAAGACTCGTCTTCCTTGCCTTCTTTCACTGAACTGTTAATTTCGTCTATCCTACCCGTAAGCACTTTAATCTCTGTTTCCAGTTTTCTTCTGTCCGTGACTGCTTCCTCCAAAGACTCAATTTTCCCCGACACTTGAGCCAACACCTTACGCAGTTCTTCGACGATTTTAGACAACATCTCAAACTTTGCTAGCATGTTCGTCTGATTCTCTGACAATTTGTTTATCTGGTGTTGGACCTCCTCGCCGGGCTCCATTGTTTCTTTCGTTTGCACTTAATTTCTATTTTAACATATTACGTGGAACTTTAATTTGCAAAAATTAAATAATACTGTTGTGGCTTGAATAGGTATAGTTTCCCTAAAATCGTGATTTTGACGGCTTTCGGTTGACATGCGTGACAAAAGTCTATTTTATTTTTGCTGTTAGTAGAAAGGAGTGCCAATCTAACTGCACATAATGTTTTACAAATATTTTGTCTGGTCTGACTTATTTTCTTTCAAGTTATCTATGATTTAGCGTAAAGTAGGCCAGTAAAATTACCGAAAAAGAATGTGCTGATGTTGTAGTTTTTAGTGAGTATTGTAGAGTTACGTATATAACTTACTAGCCGTGCCCCGTGGTTTATTAGGGATATTTTCCCGCATTAAACCTAACCTATGTGTTAATCCAGGGTCTCAGCTAAATCCATACCAGATTTTATTAAAATCGCTCCAGTCGTTTAGACGTGAAGAAGGAACAAACATAGACACTCACTACAAAACTAAACTTTCGCCTTTATAATATTAGTGTGATAAGTGCAGAATAAAGAAGTTAATACCTATATGACTTTGTAACTGAGATGCATTGCAGGTTAATAAAAATACCATATCATCACGATAAGACTCTTAAGAAGTAAATAAACCAGTACCGTAATGTTGAATTTTCAGCTCCTACAGCTCTGAGCAAGATCTAGATCTTAGCTATTGTTAAAATCTTTAATTGTGAAAAATTCCAAGAAGAATCATCATCAGTAAGACTTTCTGCACCGAATGCAGTGTCGCGAGATCAATTAAGAAATACCAGCGGATTGGTGGGGCGCAAAAAAAAATGCGAAGTCTCCGCGATCCGAGCACCGTGAAGATCCGACGTCTCCGATCACTTTCAATTCAGTGAAAACTGGACACAAAAACTGGAGCAGCGAGACGCTACGAGTCGTAAAGTTAACAAATGAGCTATACGCTTCATTACAATGGAACAGTTTAATTTGATTTTAATTAGTATTGCGATAACATTTAATGTCGAAAATAAATTGCTCATCCAAAGCGTCGTTAAGATGAATCTTAAACTGAATGATGAAATGAATTATGTCTGATGTCGTTTGAGTAGTTAAGAGTTACGTGATAAGAAAAACGTTCTACGTGAAAATCATTCATGCAAAAGAAGGCTAAATTGAATAAATCTGAATAATGCAAGGCGTAATCTTTTCGTAACTTTCAGCACCTAAATTAATATAAGCAATGTACCTACATAGGGGTACAGTAGTTTTGGAATCCGGGAGACAGTCAGTGAGATAGGAAGCCTGTTACTATGGCCTTCTCGTCAACAATTATACCTGAACAAGGCCAAATGTGGTATCGTTGTGGTGTAACCAGGGTATAGCAAAGGAAGTGACATTTATATTGGTATTTTTATCTTTCTTCAGAACACCCTGGAGGAATATGGCGTGAAGTTATGTCAAAGGAATGGCAGGTCGATAAAACCCCAATTAAAGCGACGTAATGAGAGAAAATGAGGCAATAGAATGTGATCACCGTAGCTATAGGAAAACGACACACGCTATAGGACAGTTCGTTAGGGAAGTGTGCAAGAGTTTGTGAAAACATTAATGGATTGGATAGAATCCTCCATTTCGCTTTCTCAAATTTTATGAATCAAGCTTTATTAGAATGGACTCAAAAGTTTACGCTCCTAACAATTTTCTGAAAATGTTATATAATTTTTTAACTATAATTGTAAGCTAAGTTCCTGCTCGTCATATTTTTTATTTTGATAATGAACTGTAAATACAAATTTCTGCCTCCCCCGTTTCACCCTCTTGAGGATGATATCTGGGATAAAAAAAATCCTATGTCCATCCCCAGGACTCAAACTATCTATATATACCAATTTTCATCTAACTTTTCCAGTGGTGGTAATAGACAGACAGACAGACGCACTTTCGCATTTATAAAGATTTACATATTACCATACCTACATTGTTTGTTGGTGTACATGGTGGATAATTTTAAAGAATTGCTCGTCCATATCCATAATTTACATTTATTACAATAAATTTCTATTATGATAAATTATGAGAATTACACAATAGAAAAGGGTGAAAGTTTCTTAATTAAGTAATACATCTTTTTAGTAGGTACCTTTGTTACCGTAGGTTCGTTATACATGTTAGTAAAAGTACATATTTCGTGCTGTGTTTTTGCAACATGCTTTTTCGAACGACATAATATTACAAAATTCATATTCCCATTCTACAACAATTGAAAATTATTAAAATTTTATTTAGGAATCAAATAAACTAATAACATTAGATTATTTTTATGTAGATTCATAAACAACTCAGGTTTTAGGGTTTCTGAACCCAAAGGTTTAGTTTGTCAACTGTACCCCTAGCACGAACCATTATCGAATTCGAATAGTTTGTGAGTCCGAAATATCATTGTCAAATGTGTACTCATTTATAGTTCTCGTAACGTACTTTGTGGCGCTACTGTTCAAGTTTCCATATAAAATTTGACATTGACATTTCGCACTTGCAAACTATTCGAATTCGATAATGGTTCGTGCTATTAGTATATTAAGGCAGAAAGCGGAGGTATAGGTACCTATTAGTACCTATACCTCCGCTTTCTGCCTTAGGTAGGGCATCCTCCTCTCCATCTCCTGAATTTTTATGCGTAAAATATTGAAACGATACGCAACGCCACACTGTTTATATATGAATTCTCGATCTATTTTAGAATTTGCATTGCACAGAACCCTCCGTTTGCTAGTTCGACTTGCACTTGGCCTTGCTCGATGCCAGCTACCGCTTAGCACGAACACAATTACGTTACAATACTATTAGTTTGCGAGTCCGAAATGTCAATGTCAAATTTTGTATGGAAACTTGAACAGCAGTGCCATAACGGACGTAAGAGAACTAAAAATCAGTACACATTTGACAATGACATTTCGGACTCGCTATTCGAATTCGATATTGGTTTGTGCTAGGAGTACCGTATTGACCAATTTTATCGAATGTTTTCTTAGCTATCGTTAAGTATTATTATTTTCATATATTGAAATTGTTGTTGATATAAAATAAATATCTGCCGTAAGTTCCAGGAAAACTGGGTTTATTGGCTTGGCTTGGAGTTATTACTGATATTATAAAGCTGTCTCCGTTGTCCGCCTGTTGACTAATTCGGGTTAATATTAGACATCCTGTTTATACTAATAGGCATAATATGACGTGTTCAACTACCTACCTAGAATTACTATGTTGTTGCTATGCTATCTACAGGACAATAACAAACATCTTGTTCACGAACTTTATTTTACATCTATATATATATATAACTCAAAGGTGACTGACTGATATGGTGATCTATCAACGCACAGCCCAAACCACTGGACGGATCGGGCTGAAATTTGGCATGCAGGTAGATGTTATGACGTAGGCATCCGCTTAAAAAGGATTTTGATCAATTCTACCCCCAAGGGGATAAAATACCGAAGCGAAGGGCCACTAGTTGGAATTATAAAACTGGGGCATACACAGCGTGGCGGGAAATAATAAAAAGAAACAGCAGCTTCAATAATTTCCCTCGACAACTGCAAATTCAAAATTTTATTAAAGTACCTACTTTTAAAGTAGATAATATTAACAATATTTCGAGATTAGGTTTAAGTCATCAACAGCTTATTAATGCCTGCACTTGTTCAGTGGTACGCAAACAAACAACGCAGCAAGTTGCACTTTTTACATAAAATATGGAAATAATTTAGTTATATATTTTACTATTTTTTTATTATTATTTCACATTTGTGAGTTTAATTAATTATTATACAGTTTTACACTGACTTTGAAGTTATTCTTTTTTTACCATATAAAGAAGGGATCTGGATGCTAACCATCGAGCGGTCAGATAAACCTTTTCACCATTGCTGGGGCACAGGCCTTCCCTATGGGCGGACTAGGGAGATTAGGACGCGGGCAAAATGCAAGTGCGGAATGGTGGGTGCTAACGTCTACAGATGCAGCCAGGACCAACGGCTTAAAACGTGCCTTCCGAAGCACGGGAAGCGCAAGATAATAAAATTTTTGGTCACCCATCCATCGGCCGCTTTCTGCGAAAGTTGCTTAACTCCAACGATCGCAGCCGAATGCACTAAGCTCTTGTGCTATCGGTTTAAGTAAATGATTATAATTATCTAATGATTTCTTTTTTTTTGTGGTTTAGTTTTAAAGAAGTCTTTATTTATCATATCTGATCAGATTCAGAACTGATAAGAAAATCAATTTTCTTTATCGGCCAAGCCGTTTTCGACTAAAAAAATTGTCCAACATAGACGAAGAGGATTCCAACGAATTGAGAACATCTTCCGTTTTGGAAGGTCAGTTAAAATGAGCTAATACAAAAAAAAGATGCCTTCTAATTTTTGGCCCTAAACGCACTTGACTACAAACTATAGGGAACCTACAGGCGTTCTTCAAGACATTCTTGGAAGACCCTCGCCACCCAGCAAGGTCAACATACTAACGCTTAAATAACTCAGTGACGCATGCGCAAGAGTTCAACAAACGTACACTACACACTCGCGACGTGCAGGATACTCGTTATTTATATTATTAAACTTAGTACTTACAACAGAAATAAAGGCAAAGCGGATTTGACGGTAGAATTGGAGCGCGGGGTGTATTTCTTAGTTTCTCAGGGCCGAAGCCAGGATTCAGGATTTGCACCCGTCCTCCCCGCCTAGAATTAGTTCAAAGTGCAATCATATTAAGTCATGGGTTGGTCGTTCGAAGCCTACCGCCCCGTTTTCAGGTAGGGCAATGGTATTTGTTTAAGGTTGGCCATTGCCCCATAAAGCCCTACCTAGATCCGCCCCCCCCCCAGATTTAGTAAATCAAAGCAAAATATACCTTAGTAACGAATGGCTTTGTATGGTTTCTGCCGCCCTTCGCAGTCTGCCGCCCGCCCCGGGCCTTGGCCCTCTTAGTCCTAGTGTAATTGTCCCTAATTAGCTCTTAGCAAATTGTTCATAAAATTGAAAATCTGTGATTTAAATTCATAATTATTATTTACTAGCTATGCCCCGCGGTTTATTATGGATATTTTCTCGCAGTAGAACGTAGCCTATGTGTTTATCCGGGGTGTCAGCTAACTCTATACCAAAGGAGATTGCTCAGCTTCCATACATGTTTGGCCTAAAGACCAATAATCATGAAAAATTGTTCCCTAGATTCGAAATTATATATAAATTACTGTAGAAACGAATATTATTGACGGACACCCTTGAGAACTTCTATAAACCATATACACTGAACATATTAAAATAATATAAAACAAATAAGTTATATAGTAAACTGGGGAAATCAAGCCAAGTACCGAAATTATGGATTAGATTCAGGTATATAGAGCATGTAGATTAACAAGATAGTTGCCTGTTTTAAAAGTTAATGCATAAGAGTAACTTTTAAAATCAGGTGTCATTTCCGGTTATAATAAGGTACTCTGTGACAGAAACTGTGTGATGATTGTGAATGAGCAACAGATTAGAGAGAATTTTTAAACTCTCGTTAACCAAAGAAAGCTAAGAGATTTAGGTTCTATAGCCATATATTCAGTAGCTTCATTATTTTTGTTATGTTTTTAAGATAACCATATTTTAGATTTTTAGTGTATCACACCTTATAATTTTATTTATTTATTTATTTATAGTCAGGGAACGTAGGCCCGTAGATACCTTAAAGTCTAACATATATACAGATTATAATGTGTTTATGGAGGTGTTTGGCGAAAAATGTATGGCAATAGACTTTATGATGTCGCCTACCATCTATAATAATTGTCTAAGCACATTTCCATCTAGTGAAAATGATAATATAGTTGTGGATATTAATACCACAGTGTAATAAAAAAATGACTTATTTTATCGATCTTTACAAAATAGATTTGTTTTTATGTTATATAAACAACTTCGATCAGTCTTTGGCTGAATGTTACTACACCCATAGCCATTAAAAATGATTCGTATGTTTTCCAAACCGGTAAAATTAAAAGTCCTTTTTAAAGTAAATATATTAAACAAAGGTGTCCGTTGAAATCTAATGACTGTAAATTAAATTATAAATTACGCCAAAAAATACCGTATATGTCAATATTTTTTGTGCATTTAGGCCAATTTGAGCAATCTCCTTTAATTAAAGTCGTTCTAGCCGTTTAGTCGTGATGAAGTAACAAACACATACTCACAAACTTTCGCCTTTATAATATTAGTGTGATTAAATACAATCCGAGTTGATATTTTTTATGTGAAGATTGTACCAAACGTATTCATCCGTACTAATAGTTAAAATCTGATAGTGTGCTCTCTGTGTCTGTAACATCTTCACGCTCAAACCGCTGAACCGATTCAGATGATACAATTTGAGTCCTGGGAAAGGACATTGCATAGTTTTTTAATCTCAAAAATCATCCTTTAAGGGGTTGGAAATTAGTATAGGAAATCAATTGAATCAGGCAGACGAAGTCGTATGCACACACTAGTACTTTATATTTAGAGATAAGTGTTTTAATCACAACAATTTACAATGTAGTACCGCGAAATATAGAATGAAGTCATCAAAGATTCTTTTTATCAATAGACATATTATTACTTATTAAGTAATTACTTTTCTATGTAATCGTAAAATTCATTGCCTTTCATATTGACTAATATAGGTATATTTATCCTTTAAAATTAAACTTTCCTTAAGTAAGTATTTCTTACTTACTACTCAACCACAGGACGGTAGCTAAGGGAGCATTATGGGGCAAGGCTAGGGCCTTAAAAAAACATTGCCCTACCTTAAAACGGTTCGAATTGCGGCAATTTGGGTCTATTCAGCAATAAAACACGGTACACGGCAGTATATACATTGTTCTGAAACACTGCAATCCTATAGTTACGTTTTTTTCGGATAAATTCCTAATTCGAAGTATTGCAAACGAAGACGGATAAGTTTTGGCCAAAAACTTTAACGCAACCTGAAGTCGTTTGTCGAAAATTTTGCGGATTACAGAAGACCATAGTAAAACAACATTATATAGGTAAACTAGCTGACCCAGCGAACTTCGTACCGCCCTAAAAAAAATAGGGGTTGTCCAGCGGACAAAATTGTGAATCTAAACCATTCTCAGATCCCCTTGAACACACACAAAAAATTTCATCAAAATCGGTCCAGTCGTTTAAGAGAAGTTCAGTGACATACACACTCACAGAAGAATTATATATATAAAGATAAAACTAGTTTAACGGGTTAACGCACGAACTTTATTTATTCATTGACGTTTCGCAGCCTTTTCAGGTCTGCATCGTCAGAATAATGATTTTTTATTTACTTTGTCGAGCTACCTTCGAAAGACTTTTATTGAGCGTTCGGATATTTCATTGGGAGATTTTTAAAACTTTATTGGCCCGCCCTCGCTTCGCTTCGGTGTAGAGCTGTAGTGTAGACTAAAATAACTCTTCATATAATTTAAAAAAAACTGAAAATGGTATATTTGCCTTTTCCAAACATCTATTGACATCACGTCACTCAATTGTTTTGCCTTCCCGGAACCTCTCCACTAACATTTTAAAATGGTATGGTATTAAAGTTCAAATCGACATTTAAGTATTATTACGAATCGTTTGTATGGGAGTAAGTATAGAAAAGTGTAGATTTTAGGCTTTTTCAGGATTTTTTTAAAATTTTTCTCTGTGTAAGAACCATCCTCGTACTTCAAGGAATCTAATATATAAAATTCTCGTGTCGCGGTGTTTGTGGTTAAACTCCTTCGAAACGGCTTGACCGATTTTCGTGAAATTTTGTGTGCTTATTGGGTAGGTCTGAGAATCGGATGTAATCTATTTTTCATCCCCCTAAATGTTAAGGGTACCCCCCCCCCCCATTTTTTTTTTAATTTTAGATAAAAAAACATTTTTATAATTTTTTTATGATGCATCATACAAACATACATACAACCCTAAATTTTCACCCTTCTACCACCAACCCCTATTTTTTTATGGCGGTACGAAGTTCACTGGGACAGCTAGTATTCTAAAAAAATTATAATCGAAATCCGTTCAGCTGTGCCCGAGATTTGCGCTTAGCAACGCGTTCAGTGATTCACTTTTATATTATAGATGTATGAATTTAGTAGGTAATAAAGTACTTTATTTAAAATTCTTTTTTTGTAATTTTGAGTTCATTTATTTGACCCTAACTACCGCAAACTACCACCGGTTCTAAAATTGGGAGACCTTTCTGAGAAGAGCCCGCGAAACAAACTCCGAGAGGCTTTCTATCTCCTTATGTTCGTTCTTAAAGTTCGTGCATAAACACGTTAAAAAACTTTTTTTAATGAGTGATGTGCGTGCTAAGCCTAAGAAACAAATAAACTATACAGGTACATTTTTCAAATATAAAATTGTAAATAACTACATTACCTCAAGCAAGTACACCGCAAATCAAGGCTGCGGTTTAACTCGAGTTATTAACGATAAGATTGTTTTATAACAATTCGCAGAATTGTACAGATTAAAATTTAGAGTTGGTTTATTTATATGTTGCAGTTAATCCAGTGTGAATCAAAGAATCAAAATAAGATACCGAAAATAACATTTTTATTTAACCATTATTAGTCGTCATCGACAACTGTCTCTCGATCCTATTCAAAGCTAAGGCAAGCGTGACTGTGATCTTTGAGTACGAAACCTGTAGTTTAATTAAATTAAAGCATTATTTTTATATTAAAATGGTGGCAAACAAGTTTATGGCCCGTCTGATAATAAGCGGCCACCATAACCTACTTAATACTACTAAAATAGGCCACGTAACCACCATAGAAGCTAGCGATACCAAAAATATCACACTCTTAGTGTCGCCGCACACGGGTCACCGACCACAACCACAAAACGCCGCCACCGGCATATTTCTCGTAGTTTTCATACATTTTATGTGTACTCGCCACACACGGTAAGCGGCCGCCACACGCTACAAATCGTCGTTGCTCGCTTCTTGTGGCCCGCACCGGCCACTAAATGCGCTGATACAAAACGCCGCCACTCGTCACTCGCGCGATTCCCCACCCCTCTCTTCCTTACCTTAGTCGGCCGCTGTCGCGCGCTTCGGCCACTTTAGTAGCCGCTTCTAGCATCTCGTGGCGACGTTTGTGGCTATGGCTACTTACTAAAATAACTTCAAAACGGTGCATTATTGTGGATTATATAAACATCATAATAATCGGTTTAGTCAATTCCGAGATGCAGCAATCGTGTAAAGTTACCCCAGCAGGATTTTAAATATCTTCGCCACCGTAGCAAATATAAATACAAATATAACATTTATTAGCCGGATCGCGAAGGATGCGGGTTCGAGTCCCGTCCGCTGCCTGGTCCGCGTGGATTTTTTTCTAGTAAACTTTTCTTTAGATTTAAACATCTAGCAGTTAAATGCTTAAAAAATAAATAAAATCATAATATTTATTCCTAAAATAGTAGATCTGTCACCAAATTAAATCAAAACGCTTATCTAAATATTAAGATTTACTTGGAAATAATATTAATCATCTAGTAAATGTAGAGGGTTTCAAAATAATAGAAGTGTCACTAGAATTGATTCACCAAACAATGTAAAAATGTTTACCTATAATTAATTTTATAATCACTAAAAGACGATAAAAATTATCAATTATAATTCGCCTGAAACTCGATGACATAGTTATAAATTGTTTCTAGCACTTCCAATAAGAGTTACTCGAAACGTTATTTTATAGGTAAATACTGCCGATAAATGGTACTGAAGTTTCATTAGTGTCTTAAACTTAATTAAAATTTATGATGAAACGTCAATTTGTTCCGGGCACGGCGCTCATTGGAGTTATTTGACGACCGATGAACTGAGTTTCCTGTAGAAGTGATAACTGAATCATAAATCAATAAAATTAAATATAATTATAGTTACATTTTATACCTGTGAAAATTTAGACTTGTATACTAATTCATCAACGAGATTATATCGAAAAATATATTTTGTATTTACAGATAGAATATTATTTATTTTAAAAATAAAAATGCGTAGGTAATATTGCTTTTTAAGTTCAGAAAATTAATTCCTACCCCAAGATCGAGACAGCAATAGTTTTAAACTTCAGTTCATGTTTTGTAATAAGAGGCTTATGTGTCTAAATTGTCTTATCTTACAGATGCAGGGTTGGGCGACTTTTCAAATTTACCACCACGTGAGTCGTGACTAGTGTTGCCAGGTCCGATTTATTTAAATCTTATTATTAAATCGGTACACGAGGTCAAAAATTCGGGATTTAGGGTTGCAGATCTGAACAGTAAACATAAAACAAGGGTTTTTAAGTCTAGGTTAAATTTATTGCGTTTTAAACTACTAGTGCAAGTATAATATTATATTTTTATTCTTTGATTAATCGGGATATTTAGCGTCCCGATCTAGGTTCAAATTGGGACGCGTCGCCAGAGCCATGAAAATCGGGACGTCCCGCGCAAATCGGGACACCTGGCAACACTAGTTGTGACTGCTGCAAGGTTCTCCTCCCCAATTTCTAGGATTTACTCGACGTTCTGACTACTTTTTTACGTCTTGAAGTACTTTTTTCGTTCCATTACTGATATCATCGTCAACATCAGTGGCGTAGCATACCTTGGCGGGGGCCTCATATAAAATATTGTTTGGGAGCCCTAAGGAAGGGTAAAGATTTCTCACAAAGAAAAAAAAATGTTTGCATATAAAAAATATTTATTGATCATCATTATCTATCTGTCACATTTTCCAAAATTCTTACAAACAATTCAAATTAAATATACACTCTCTTTGCCTTTTTTCGGCAAACTGATTAATTAAATCATATAAAGCTGATGATGACTTTAGTTTTTCTAAAGTTTCTGCCTCTACGGACAATAGTGATTCCGTGGTTTATTATAGTATCGCATGTACATCGATTATTGTAGAATTCCCCCGTTCAAGTAAATGACTTAAACGGAGAAATCCCGCAGCCCGCGATAACCGAAGCAGGGTGTTGCCAACGCACGCGTTACGCGGGAAAAAAAGAAATTGCTTTTTTATGACTTTTGTCATTTCTGAAAAAAAAAATTGGGATGTTTTTAGTAATTTTTGCTTACGCCCGTTGGGGGCCCCCGTGGCTTGGGGGCCCCGTATAATTGATATGGCAGATACGGCGGTAGCTACGCCACTGGTCAACATACTCCTGCATGATAGATGAGCTCCCTACTCTCTATCTCTCGATTACACTTGGTCGTTAGCTCGAATACGAATGCCTATGGAATTCGGACAAATGACTTAGTGTAAATGAACGGAGTCAAGTACCTACGCCTGTATTCATTTCGTTCCAACTAGAACGCGGGTTCAGGGTTATTTGCTTGTGTTCCAGTACCCGAAAACAATGTTATTATTGCTTCCCGTGTCCGAATTCGAGTAATGTCTTTCGTGCACCCGATTACGGGCTTACGATCAAATATAATTGCGCCACAGCTCCCTTTCTTAATCTTGCTACATCAATACTACCTTCAGTTTACTTGTTTAATAAATTATACTATTTTCATGACATTTTAAATATTGTTAGTTTATATATGTTATGAGTGCCACCCATTAAAGTATATTTATGGCTTTATGGCATTATATGAGGTATGATTACATACTTTCATTGCTTACATCTGACGCATCGCATGATTATACTTTTATTTGCAGATAATGGTTATCGTTTGAAGTGGAGCTAACAGATTATGTGAGTCTATGCCGATCATCATAAAATGGATGATTGCATGTAGATATAAAACTTATACTTACCACTTACCTACACAGCATATACTTAAAATAATATATACGAAAAATAAATGATCAAGTAATCGTTATTATATAAATATAAGACCGACTTTTGATATCTGCGTTTACTATTATGTGTGCTTTATAATAAATCTATAATCTATACTAAATATGCACTCAAATTGACATATATGTTTGAAGGTACGGAAAGTCAACCATCTTCTAGCAAGGATTGAACAGGAATGGAGGAGGCGAGCAGGGAAAATACAGTACCCCTAGCACGAACCAATATCGAATTCGTATCGTTTGCGAGTCCGAAATGTCATTGTCAAATGTGTACTGATTTTTAGTTCTCGTTACGTACTTTGTGCCGCTGCTGTTCAAGTTTCCATACAAAATTGACATTGACATTTCGGTTTGCAAACTATTCGAATTCGATAATGGCTCGTGTTAGGGGTACAGAGCGGAAGGAGAGGAAAAGAAAAGAGAGCAAATTGGCATGCTTAAACCTTAGGATTTACCTAAAAACTAAAATTTACTTCGCTCCATTACTTTCTTATTGTGTGATCATTAAGGATATAATGCGGTCGAAATCAGCCGCAAGCACAGATATATTCAGGTTCCACGTACCCAAGCCGTAACAAGTTTCGGCAAAAGATTCCCCGCACAGAATCGATGGAACCAGGATTGCTGCAGCCTGTGATGTGGTGTCGGTGCTATTTCCCACCGTGGCTCCCATTAATGGCGGCCTCCCTCGTACCAGAAACATACCATAGTCCAGAGTTTTAAGCGATCACAACGGAACAGCTCAAGCAAGCGGTGGTAGTACTCCGAACCAAAGGAAAAGCCCCGGGATCAGATGGCGTCCCAGGTAGGATAATACCGTTGGTACTGGAGCATCTTGGGGTATATTAACGAACAAAGACATTAATTTGTCAACAAAAGTTGTTGGATAGGTGCTTAAAGTCCCGTGTTCCCGAAGCAGTGGAAATGGGGCAAGCTCTGTCTAATGAAAAAGGAAGATAAACCAGCTGATTCTCCTCCAGCATTTCGCCCTTTCGTCCTACTGGGAGGATAATTGCGGATCGTGTCAATAACTATTTGGACACAGTGGGGCCCAATCTGTCGGACATTCAGTATGGTTTCCATTGGGGACAATCCACTATCGATGCAGTTTTGTCGCTATGCAAAATCGTATATAGGACCGTGAGATCTGTGCTATTAAACACTCCAATATTATCATAAAAACCCCCATTCTAGTCTTTATTATAACCGAGCAAGTAGTTTGTTCGTAAGCAGTTGTTATTTTTGCAAAGTACCACGTTTATCGTGTTGAAGTCGTAAAAATAGTGACGGTAACGCGTCAAAGGCGGCTGATAACGGAAACCAAAGGGAACAATCACATGCACACTGCAGCACTGATAGCATTCTCAGTGAAGCGAACAATTTGTTTGATTCACAGAAAAATGTTTCTCTGATCTGTGGAGCAGGGAGATCTCCTACCGAAAGCTATAAATAAGACAGTTTCAAGTGTTTAAAAGAAGGATAATTATATACTTGTAGTGAAGGCCAATTTAAATTCTTGTTAATTTAGAGACGTATTCTGTTGATATAAATAGCTTGAAAATGGTGAAAAAATCTTTACGTGCAAGTGGAGTCGACATACAAAAGAATCTAATAGTTCAGTTCACCAAACGTATTCAGTGGAACTAACTAGCTGAAAAATACAGAAAAACGCCTATTTTTTCTCAAAAGAAAGGTATGTCTCTACTATGGCCCTTAGCAGTACGTCTATCGAGATTAATATACCTAAAAAAATACAAAAAAAAAACCATTTTTCTATTGCCCTCCACATGGCGACCATTCTGATTAATTTCAATAATTTGATATTGTGGTCTAAATTGCTGTCATTCACTATCCGTTATTTCATTTACCTGAGAAATTATTATAATTCAGAGTACGAATGCACCACATTCCAATGTGTCCTGGAATTCTTGACAGTTTGCCATCAAATATGTTTAGTCAACCAGAATCAGAATAGCAGCAATTTCAAAGCTTCTCCGCACACACTATCTACTCTTGAACTATATCTACTTCTACAAAATGATCACAAAATAACATCAACTACATAACTTCTCGCGAGGTTAACGAAGTATGATATTAGCGCGATGGTTTATTCAACGGATGGCGAAGTAAATTATAATCTGGGGCAAAATTGGAAATCAACGATTTACTCAATGAATGAATAAATCGCTGAGTTTTTGCCCATTCGCATCGCTGCTGCACACGAACTTATCACAGTGTACACATACAGACAAAACTAATCTAAGCATCTTATCAGTTATCATTTTTGCATGTTGGTGTGAAAAATTTATCTGTCTATCTATGCAGGTTTGCAACTTAGTTGTTTTTTTATTTACCACCTGATGGCATCCAGATGAAAGATGAGGCAGGGACATATCCACCAGCCACTAGCAGTCAGGCGGTCAGTGTGACCCTTGATTCTCGCAAACTCTACAAGAAGTTTCGTTTGGTGATAAACACCGAGCTACTCGCTGAATGATTAATCATATAGTACACAGTGAAATCACCACACCTACTTGACTTGCATAGATTTAGCTTTGAACTAAGCGACTCTTTTTAGTGTGGCCTTAACCTTGTGACAACCAAAATAATTTACGAAAGACAAGACCAATTTACTGATAATTAGATTGCAGTTTTCTCTGTCATAGAGTAGGAATAGGGCAAATGGACAACAAATTGTCGTCTTTTTTCGGAAACAGTAATAAAGTGACATGAGAAATATCCCGTTAAATAATTTTGGCGCAAAGAAACTCGAATTATCGATTTAGTTAGCTTTATTTCATTATGAGACTCCCATAAATTATAACTTCTTAACAATACAAAGTCGAGATGAGCTGCCGTTCTAGTGAGGCGGACAGAACAATGTGCGAGAATTGGTCCGCTTTCTAACAACGAATCTACAACGAATGGCGTTAGCAAAAGATCTTCCGAGCATTCGAATGACGCTGCCGCCCGGCCGGCACTCTATCGTGTGCGTCGCGTTACCTTTTTGCGACTATTTGTGTGCAATTGAAATTACCGAACTGCATTCTGATTGCGACAGACAGGAGTAAAGAGACAGTCCGGCAACAATTCAATTTCTAGCAATTAACGCCTCACGATGCTGAGTAGTTTACCAAAAGGTTCTTTTTTGGTTAGGACTATGCAAATGAACTCTCTCTCTCTCTCTCTCTCTCTCTCTCTCCCCACACACAGATTATAGAGTTCTGTAATCTGAAGCCCAATAACGAAATGTGGCAGGGCAGCTCTGTTATTGTATCGCATCGTCAAAGTTTCTATGAAAACTAAGCAGCGCCCCTACCGGACGTAAGAACAAACTGGCTCCTTCCATACAAAATTTGACGATGATGATACGATTACGGATCTGCCAAAGTTTGTGCTTCGGAAACCTTCTAATACTTATTCGGATCTTAAAAGTGCGAACTATTCAAATCAAAATCATCATCAACAGACTATCAATGACCCATTGCTGAAACATGCTAAGCATGCTATGCTCCATATGTTCAACAATATAAATAGTAGCTTAGCAATCTGTTTATTTTAAAACCAGCTCACTATGCATAATTAAAACAAAACAACGAGTCACCTCTCTTACAAAACACGGCTTTTTCACAAGGAAAAAGTTTCGAGTCATCCCAAAAATCACCCGGAAGTAGCCAACACATAAACACAGCATGTGTTCCATTCCACGCAAGCAAGCACAATGGGTCTCATTGTCCATTGCCGACCACACCACTTTCTGTGGAGCACTGACCGGGCCGAATCAATGGTACAAAACAGATGTTCAAAATCACTATTCATCTTGAAGATTAAAAAGGTATTTCTAACTACGAATCGATTCTTCCACGCTGAATTGAACATAATTAATGATGGATCATTAAGGGAGAACGTATTTCAAAGCAGCCAGTACTCAATAGTTAATTAACATTATGTTCAATATTAGGAAAATCTAAGCTCAACGACAGTGAGATTGCGATTACAGAATCGACAGAAGATAAAAAACCTGCATTGCTGCAGGTGCTGAATAATTGGTTCTTAAGTCCGATAAGACCATAGATATGAATGGGGTAATGGTATTAAGGAAAATCTTTTATAGTGGAAGGGAATGAATGATGTATCCAGTGCCGTCTTTGACCTATTGGAGGCCCTGGGCATATTATATATATATTATATATTGGGGCCCCATGACCCCCATTTTATGATCTAACAAGAACTAGGGACTTTGTATTTGTGATCTGAGGTGCCCACCTATCGATCACGAGGCCCTGGGCACTGGGAAAGACGGGTCTGGATGTATGAGTAGGCCACAAGCGACTGATACTTTCTTTCAAATCAAATCAAATACATAGCATACGGAACCTATAATGAATAATGGTGACCGCTAATCATTAGGCGGGCCAAATTTTTATCTTGATTTAATTTTGTGCTTTAAACGATTTGGGTTTAAACTCTTTGAAGCAAAATGTGAGTTAGCAGCCGTTGTATCAAGTTTTAACAAAATCATAACGACTTCGAAATATTATTTTATTGCCGATATAAGTAAATATGTATCTCTAACCTGACTGATTAAAGAAAATACTGCATAACTACATCATTATAATATTATAGTAATGTAAGTTATTTACGGGCAGTTACTCCATGATCATGGCGCTTGCAAAAGCGCCGAAATATCGGAAACTCGCTAAAAACTTGATTTTTGCCATGTACCTTACATGGTAACAATCCCGTAAATAACTGATATAACTATAATGTTAGTGACCATGAAAGTTTAAAACAATATATCATTATAATATTCTCGATAAATAAATGGAGAGAAAGCATTAGTAGGTCTACCTCTGAATAAAAGCATTTTTGTTTTTAGAGAAATCCTTGTTAATAATAATAAAGAGTACCGTAAGTTGATAATTGGCCTAGAATATTTTTAAATTTAATTATAGAATATTTTTATATTTTAATATTGAGTTTCAGGAACTTGGCAACTTTCGTAAACTACTTATTTTTGTTTATTTAAAAAGAAGAAAAGAAAATTAATAATATCTTTTGAATCTCGTATCGCTGACGGCTTTGAACCCACGCGATCCTTTTATTTATTTACAATTGCACACAGTACATAATGAGTAAGTATTCAAAACAAAATATGTATAAGGGCTGGAAGTACGCCAAATATTTATTAATAAAATTTATTTTAGAACTTTCTACCAAAATAAATCTTGTTTACATCAACAATTCAGGGTTAGGGAACTTCACAACAGAACATAATACTTATAGCATAGATGAATTAGTTGGTCTCTCTGCACCGAAGGGAGACCAATCATTTATCTAAGACTAAGTTATTTTTTATCGGGTACCGCTAAGGTCATTCATTAGTCACCTACAAAATTTCTCTAACTAGTCTGGCCATAAATACGGTTACATAAAAACTTTTTTTTTTAACTTTTTAATTATTTTGAATTTGGAACACGTATATTATTTTAAAAACTTCTTTGTTTTTATCACGCTCAAATGTCAAATTACTATGGAGTTTGACAGTAAGACGCGATAAAAACGTGATATAATGTAAATTGTTGTGCTGATGCTACGGGGACTAGTATCGTTTTAACAGGTTTCGTACCTTACCGTACGTTAATTTTGACACCAGAATCAATCGTTTGCTGCTTGGCAGAAATGGCAGTCAGATTAGGACAATCATTTATAAACTTGATAACATGTCGTATGAAAATTTTAAATTGATTACAGAACTTATTTTTTTAGGCGCTTTTTGTTAGATATTCACAAACTTTTTTCACCATTCCGTGACTTTGACAATCGCTGTACTTTTTTCTATTTCAAATGTATAACCTTATACGATGTCGCGGAAGCCTTCGTGGGAGAGTGAGGTCAGTTCGTTCGAACTTGGCGATCTTTAGGGACTTCAACCCCGGAAAACGAAAATTGTTTTCAATTTTCTTGGTAGATTTCTACAAGGGGGAATCATAGCTCCGTCGTGGCTTCAATATGTGTAATTATGCTCTCTGTACGTTTCTTTATTCATGTGGTGCTATGCTATTCTGTAATAACGAATACCTATTTTCTGATGGATTTCCCTTAAATTTTCTCAGACTTAAATGTGGCATTTGATTTTCATTAAAATATATAATTTGCGTGCAAGAATATTGAAATTTGACCAGATTCTGGCATGGTTCTTTAAACTCAAAACATTTTTTTTTTGAGTGTGTATGCTGTTGGTCGCACGCATATGACCTTTACAGCGTCACCGAGTTTGAGGAAGGCGAGATCCTAAGGGGACATCAAGCCGAGAATTGGCGAGTGCCTCTAGAGGTATTCCAGGCGGATGGCGTCTCCCCACGGGGGGAGTCACCTCTTCGTCTGGAGCCTCTAGACCACTCAAACCTGTGGGGGTCGGCGCAACTAGAGGGCATCTCTGAGACTCGGACCTCGGCTCTAGTTAGCCGTTGTCGTGAGGGGCCGGGAAAGACTCAAAACTAAGTTTACAGGCACTGGTAGTCTTTTCTTTTTATCGTCTGTAGGGCATGATAAGACAACTCAGTACTTTTTTACAACGCAACTATCTGATTATAGTTACTTAAATACTTGCTAGGAAGAAATTTGGATCGTATCATTTTGTTTTAAAATAGCTAGGTATTTCACATTCATCCAAAAAAGTAAAACCACCCTAAGACATAAAAAGACAAAAGCTATTTTAACCGTCGCGTCGCAAGCAGTTAGTGTAGTGAGATTAACTACCAGTTACAGTTAAACCGCGGTTATTTATAACGACGTACGCGAAGCACGCGCCGCGCCGCCCGCCGCGATCCCCGTATACTTAGAAGATGCCATATTTAGAAGCACATACCAAATATGGAGGCGAATGAATCAGCAATTTGTCGATTCATAGAATATGGTAAAAAATACGAATCAAAAACCGTTGATTTATTAACAAACGTTCCGTTCCATCCTGGTAGGCGGACTTAGTAATTCCATGAAACTCTTAATTTGCTTCTAAAATTAAATAGAAATCTAAGTTAAGTTTGCTTTTAACATATTGAGAATTGTATTTTACAGTCAAGATTTCAAATTGTTTATAGTAATGTTACGATCAACTAAAAAAGTTACGAGTTGCGTGCAGTTAGCTAATTAACATACACAGAACTCATCAGATTTATAATTTGACTGTTGTTATATTAACGCTTACACAACGTAACAAGCAAGGGCCATATTCGGAATCTCTATGTACTTCTATCAAACTAGTGAACTTTTAAGTTTGACTCACTATAATCTTTTTCCTCAAATGAACGCGGGTGATACCGCACAGGACCTCTAGTTGTGATATAACTGTAATAGTTAGACATATAGTATCGCGGACTTTATTGTAGATATTGATGTACTCAAATACATCACTTTGCTCTATTGTCAATGATTTGTGTAGAGGATCCTGGTTATATTTTAGTCCCGAAATGTTCGGGATTAAATGTAATGAATCCCGGGATTTTTGGGATTGATATATTTTTTATATAAGTCAATAAAAATATACTTGAAATGAAACGCGCTTACTTTCATTTGACGTTTTAACGGCCATCTTGTTTATACAGCTGACTTCATTTATTTTTGCTAACGACTGGTACCGGATTATATGTAAAAGTGTTTAAAAATTCTGCTTCACGTCGTGTAACTATTGTTTTGTTTTTGTTTATTGGTAAAACAACCAATGCATTAATGTATCTGAGTTAATTTAGATGACAAATAACGTGTTTAATTTCATTAGAACTTTTCCTTTAGTTTATGGTTTTATAAAATATATTTTGGATACTGTCACTGTTACAAATTAACTGTCAATAATAAAACATACAAAATACGAGAAGACAAATCTTTCTTCTTATTTACATAATTAATATACCAAATCCAACAACTGTAATACCCAAGCAGACAAGCATTATTATAGCTACGTTTTCAAAACGAGTGTTATTTTCTGTAGCTCTAAGAGGTTATGTTTATGTTGTGCATAGACTTAAATGTTCTTTTCATTTTTTTTTAGGTTTAAGAAGTAAACAATGTCGTTATCCAAAGAAAGTTTTCATGTCAAGCATAAAAAAGATGAAGATGTTTCGTTAGTGTAGTCATTTTTTAGTCGATAAAGCGGGTAGCTCAGCACAATGTAAGCGTTGCATTGCCATTTTAAAGACCTTAGGAGGATCAACCAAAGTCCTACTTGGTGTGTTGGATACTCATTTATCTTCAAAAAATTCCGTGAAAGTAGATTCTGCTAAGGCAACGGGTAAGTTAACGGGTCATAATAATGAAGGACCACCTATAGTCTTTTTTTTTTAGTATATCTAAACAAGTCTTAAGAAGTTGATTATTTAAGTTTATTGTAAAATAAATGTTTATTGAAACTATTTTATAAACTATTTACGAAGTGCCTAGTTCGTTTATTTTATCAAAAGAAAGTATAATTTTGTTTTGTTTTTTAAAGATTTAAGTAAAAATTTAAATTTAATAGTTGATTTTGATATGTTTTACTGACTTTTTGTTACCACTTTTATAACCAATACAAACCCGGAACTATCCCGGGATCCCGAGATTAACTGTAGATAATCCCGAAATTCCGGGATTAGAAAAATCGACCGGGATCGAATCGTCTAAGTGTAGGTACATGATATAACGTTTTTCCACACATTGGGTTACATTATCGATGTTTTCATACAAAACCCTATATACTCTACATACATCTACCCTATAGCCTATATTCATCAAGAATAATGTAGGATTTTAAAAATGAAAGAATTTTTCAAATCGGTCCAGTAGTTTAGGAGCCCATTCAATGCAAACAAACAATCAATCAAATCTTTTGACGACCTCCGTGGCCGAGTGGTTTGTACGCCGGGTTTCATGGTGTCGCCTACTCGAGGGGTCCCGGGTTCGAATCCCGGTGGGGGCAGATGTTTGTGTTATGAATACGAGCATTTGTACTCCTGTCATGGATGTTAAATATGTATTTCTATATTAATATACTTACATATGTACTGTATATGTATTCTTATCCGTTACCCTAGTATCCCATAACACAAGCCTTACAGTGCCTTACTTTGGGGCTAGGGTAATTGGTGTGAGTGTTGGAAATATTTATTTAAAAAAAAAGTAAAAATTCTCTTTATAATAATAGTATAGGTAAAATTTATTAATTTTATTTGATTACATTTATACCTATAGGGGTTTAGACTGAGAATGGTGTGACTGGCCACATTTTTTCTAGAGTGTCGAATAGGTAAGTACTTATGGTTGTGATAAGTGCATACCGATGTTTGGCGGTCATTGTAAATGTATGTAGGTTAGGCAGGTAACCGACAAACGGACGACCTCTGATCTGACAGCGGACTGGACCGAAATTCCTAATTAGGGCACGAGCATTTTGTGTTTTTTTTTATTATACGCATGAAAAGGGTGGCAATTAAGCATATGGAACGCCTGATGTTAAACGGCCCCCAAAGCCTTTACATATACATATGTACAAGTAGATAGATAAACGAAACGTGTGATCCTACTAATATGTGTTATAAATGTGAAGAGTGTATGTTTGTTATCCAATCACGCAAAAACGACTGAACGCATTTAAATAAAGACAGATAACCTGGATATAAGATACTTTATAGAAGTATCTACCTTATTTTTAGAGAGTTTCCGATATTTCGGCACTGTTACAAGCGCCATGATCACGGAGTAACTGAAGCAATTGCGGGTAGGCTGTTATTGGCAGACATATCGGTCTACCCTCCGACGAAGTCTTTTATTGCGTTGGATACCCGTACCACTGTTCACATTCTCACTATTCACTCGAAACTGTTCTCAACACACAACACTTACAGTATCGGATCGCGACACGACACTTTTACACGGTAACAATCCCGTAAATAACTTGTATTTATAATGTTGGTGACCATAAAAGTTTAAAACAATATATAAGATACTTTAATTTTTATCTCGGAAAATTGTTACGAGGTTCCTGAGATTTACAAAAAACTTAAAGCGGACGAAGTCGCGGGCGGTTGCTAGTACTGTAGTAGGCTGTTATAAGGCTAGTATTATAAGGAAGGAGTGTCACTAATTGCAGGCTGTTTTTGGCTTTTGAATTAGAAGTAGAGCACTGAAAATCTAACTTGCTGCAGGACCACAGAATAATAATAATAATCATTTATTTCAGACCGTATAGTCCATAGAGGGTTGTAACATTAAAACTTAAAAACTATGTTAGTACAATTCTATTTAAACTATTTTCTATATTTAACATATGTGGAGACATGAGATTGTACCCAATGTCTCCACAACGGACTCTCCAATTTGCCTGCTATGACGGCCAAGATGCTGTTAGAGCTACCCCTGACTCTGCGCATCAGTGACGCTACTCTTTTGCGCATAATAGCGTAGTAATCGTCAACATGGGCGTCAGCAAACATCGTTAATGCACTACAATATCGCGGCAGCCCCAACAGCATCCTGAACGCGTTATTGTATTGGAGAATAGTACAGAATAGACATCTTTATATTAACATCGGACATTGAGGAGCTCGTTGGCGCCGGTGGTTAGCGTTGTTCGGTTTCGAACGTTGAAGTTAAGCAACTTTCGCAGTGGTCGGTCATTGGATGGGTGACCAAAAATCTTCTATCTCGAGTCCGTGCTTCGGAAGGCACGTTTAGGCGTAGGTCCCGGCTGCACAAGGGCGGATCCAGGGGGGGGGAGTCATGGGGGTCATGACCCCCCCCTGGGCTGGGTACAGATGGACCAAACCCAGGGGGATTTTATTTAAGTACTTTCAATATTTAATATAACACGACTATATGACCCCCCCTGGCGCCAAAGCTGGCTATATGACCCCCCCCCCCCCTGGCGCCAAAGCTGGATCCGCCCTTGCGGCTGCATCTGCAATCGTTAGCACCCGCCAATCTGCACTGGGCTCGCGTGGTGGTCATGGCGCAATCTCCCTATTCCATCCACAGTGAAGGCCTGTGCCCCAGCAGTGGGGACATTAATAGACTGATAATGATGATGAGACATCTTTAAAGTGGAGTAAGTATATTATAGTACAACGAGCCCTACACAATGCAAAATCTTAAACTGAGCCAACCTCGTTTAACAAACATATTGCTGTTTTCGCGGTCATATAATGTCATACTGGTCATACGAACAACTTGGCGACCTTTGTACAACGGACCGGACCGAAACCAACCGATCCCTAATTTGGACATGAGGATTTTGGGTCAAGAGTAGGTAGGTAAGTAGATAATATATTGTTGATATTGTGAAACGATGATTGAAAAAAAATACTGTGTCATAAACCTTATTTAAACATGATAGGAATGTTTCATACTTCTGTATGATAGTCAGTGTTGCCAACTCGGATTTTGAAAAAGACGTAGGCCCGATGAGAAAATTACGTAGAATTGGTAAATTTTGCATATGAAAAGTACGTAGATCTATGTACTTTTTTCTGAGTGATATGAAGAAGTTAGGTGAAACCGAATAAAACGAGTATTTTGTTATACAATTTCTTTAAAAACGGAAGATAGAACAAAGAGTTCTTGGAGAAGTCGCTGCATTGGAAGCACTTACCATGCTGTGGTAGTCACTTACCATCAGACACAGATACTGGTGGGTATCGATTCTGGCATGATTCTCCAAATTTAAAACTAAATTTAAAATCAGTCTCTCCTTTTCATTCTGTATAGAGAATGACAAGAATACACTGTTGTTAAATAGGCTAGTTGAAATTTTTTGGAATTATGTTTTAAATTGTTACTAATTGTTCTATCAGATCAAAAAAAAAAATTTTTTTACCTAGGAGACATACAAAAACGCTATTTAGTCTATTGACTTATTTATGCTATGTCGTCAAAACATTGGTAAACAAACACTCGCAAGCACGTAGGAAATAAACTTTCTGAGTTAATATTATAAAACCATGATTTCTAATAGATCACATGAAAAATATAGTAGTTATCATGATACACTTGGTAAAAGACTCTACAAAAGTTGTGGTTTAAATTGCCAAGAAAAATAACATACTTACAGATGAACGCATCTTTAAAACTTGCCAAATCCCGTAACTTTATCGACTGAAAGTCATTTCTTTTTGCAGAGATCAATTCGATGTAAGTACTCATTGAATAATATTTACATTTAAAAAATACAATTTTTAAGGTTATGAATGTACTTACTAAGTCAAATGTTTTGACGTTGTTGCTTTCACAAATCCTGCGTCCAGCATTAATTTAGTCAACAAAACCAATAACGGGAACCTTTACTACAAGATACAAGAGTTTTTAGATACATCTTTATAAGAAATAAACATTTGTATAGTTTTTAAGTAAAGTAACGGAAAAAAATCTAGTGAATTAAGTTATTTTACAAATTTGAAAAAAAAAAGAAAATACGTAGATTCTGGGACTGAAGTTAGTAGGTTTGCAGAAAAGACCTAAAATACGTAGATCTACGTAAAAAGACGTAGAGTTGGCAACACTGATGATAGTCGTTTTTAGGGTTCCGTACCCAAAGGGTAAAAACGGAACCCTATTACTAAGTGTCGCCGCACACGGGTCACACGCCACAGCCACAAACGCCGCCACGAGAAGCTAGAAGCAGTTACTAAAGTGGCTGAAGCGCGCGACGGCGACCGACTAAGGAAAGGGAGAGAGGGGTGGGGAATCGCGCGAGTGATGTGTGGCGGCGTTTTGTATAGGCGCATTAAGTGGCCGGTGCGGGCCACAAGAAGCAAGCAACGACAATTTGTAGCGTGTGGCGGCCACCGGCGTACCCTGTGTTCAGAGTCCATATAAAATGTATGAAAACTACAAGAAATATGCCAGTGGCGGCGTTTTGTAGTTGTGGTCGGTGGCTCCTGTGCGGCGACACAAAGACTCCACTGCCCGTCCGCCTGTCGACGTAGATCACAGATGTACGAGGTTTGTTCAAAAAGTATCGCGAATTTTGAATTTTCGCGGACTACGTATGTTTGATTTTTGATCTTTTGGTGGCGTTATGTTGGTACTCATGACCCTCACTTATGTTGACAATTTCGGCCATTTTGAATGTCCAGTCAGTTTTTGACAGCTATTGTGCGTGGGCGTGTTTTAGTGTCTTCGATTTTCGTCTAATCCAAAAAATGGATCAAATAATTTGTATCAAATTTTGTTTGAAGAACCACTTAAAGTGCGCGGACGCATTCAGAATGTTGACTGTTGCATATGGAGAAGCTACTTTGGACAAAAGCAACGTTTATCGGTGGTATAAAATTTTCTCAGAGGGCCGAGAAGATGTGAGCGATGAAGAGCGTTCCGGACGCCCGAGCACGTCAACAACAGACGAAAACATTAATGAAGTAAAGAAAATAGTATTGGCCAATCGTCGACTCACCGTCAGAGAAGTTGCTGCGGACCTAAATATATCGATTGGCTCGTGCCATTCGATTATTACCAATAGTTTGGGCATGAGACGGGTAGCCGCGAAATTCGTACCAAAATTGCTCAATTTCGACCAAAAACAGCATCGCATTAACATTGCTCAGGTGATGTTGGATTCTGTCCGTGACGACCCAAATTTGCTCCAGAGAGTCATAACTAGTGGCGAATCATGGGTTTTTGGTTATGACGTAGAAACCAAAGCTCAATCATCCCAATGGAAGCTGCCGCACGAGCCAAGACCGAAAAAAGCACACCATGTTCGGTCGAATGTGAAGGTTTTGCTGACAGTTTTCTTCGATTGCAGGGGCGTGGTGCATCATAAGTTCTTGCCGCAGGGTAGAACGGTCAATAAGGAATATTACTTTTTTATTTATTTATTTAATTAATTGCACACGTACAGTATATACAGGATCTTAAAATTATTTTGGCATGGTATATGACCCTGTCAGGGTGTTGCAAGTACAATAACTATATCACCACAACTACTAAACAGTTTCAATATCAAACAAGTTAGTGAGCTTTCCGTGACAGTTTCACTTATCATTCATAAATTCATTTACCGAATAGTATGCTTTCTTGATTAGATGTTGTTTGAGTTTCATTTTAAATGTATTTATGTTGCTCTCTCTTTTAATTTCTATCGGAATTTTATTATATATTTGAATTGAACGGTATAGAGGACTTTTTTTGAACATTTCTAGTTTTGGCACTGGTAATAAATACTAAATCAAATTTATATCGCGGATTTTTATTGAATGTAAAATATGTTGGTTGTTTGCGAACAAACAATGCTATTTCCATTATATACAGTGAAGGAAGGGTTAACAATTTCTCTTTAATGAAATGTGGTTTACAACTTACTTGCTGTCTGATATTGACGATAATACGGAGACACTTTTTTTGAAGGATAAAAAGGTCGTGAACGTCCGTACTATGCCCCCATAATATTATTCCATAGCGCAACCATGCGTATGTATATGCGTAGTAAGCAGACAAGGCGCATTTTGCATTCGTATTGACCTCTGTGAAGTTAGCCCCCCACTTTTTGAATTTTATTATTATCTAGGTTGTTCTGGGTTGTTCTATGTTTGTTCTACATTGTTCCAAAGTATTATTTGAAAAAACTAAAATTTGAAGCTGCCAGACAAGAAAAACCGTTTTTCTATGGTAGCCCCCCATGTTTGGAAATTCAATATTATTTTAGTTGTTCCAAGTTGTTCTAGTTGTTCCGAACATTGTTCCAAAGTATTATTTGAAAATATTCAAATTTGAAGCTGCCAGACAAAAAAAACGTTTTTATGGTAGCCCCCCATGTTTGGAAATTCAATATTTTTTTAGTTGTTCCAAGTTGTTTTAGTTGTTCCTAACATTGTTCCAAAGTATTATTTGAAAATATTCAAATTTGAAGCTGCCAGACAAAAAAAACGTTTTTATGGTAGCCCCCCCCATGTTTGGAAATTCAATATTTTTTTAGTTGTTCCAAGTTGTTCTAGTTGTTCCGAACATTGTTCCAAAGTATTATTTGAAAATATTCAAATTTGAAGCTGCCAGACAAAAAAAAACGTTTTTATGGTAGCCCCCCATGTTTTGAAATTCAATACTTTTTTAGTTGTTCCAAGTTGTTCTAGTTGTTCCTAACATTGTTCCAAAGTATTATTTGAAAAAACTCAAATTTGAAGCTGTCAGGCAAAAAAAAACCGTTTTTGAGATAGCCCCCCATGTTTGGAAATTCGTTATTTTTAAAGTTGTTCCAAGTTGTTCTAGTTGTTCCTAACATTGTTCCAAAGTATTATTTGAAGAAACTCAAATTTGAAGCTGTCAGGCAAAAAAAACCGTTTTTGAGATAGCCCCCCATGTTTGGAAATTCGTTATTTTTAAAGTTGTTCCAAGTTGTTCTAGTTGTTCCTAACATTGTTCCAAAGTATTATTTGAAAAAACTCAAATTTGAAGCTGTCAGGCAAAAAAAACCGTTTTTGAGATAGCCCCCCATGTTTGGAAATTCGTTATTTTTAAAGTTGTTCCAAGTTGTTCTAGTTGTTCCTAACATTGTTCCAAAGTATTATTTGAAAAAAATAAAATTTGAAGCTGTAAGACAAATAAAAACTTTTATTTATAAAATAAAATCAATCGTACCTACCAGAGACAATAAATATATCAAAAATCAATTTAAACAATGACGATTGTACAACAACAGTACAACCGTGGGCTATATCGTTCCAATTTCATTGAATCATTTTGAATTAAATTAATAGAAAAGAAAACATTAGAATATAGGGTAAACTCCCTAATTGTTGGCACTTTAAGAGTAGGTAGCATGTCAGACATTAAATTACCATAAAATCACATCTAAATGAGTTAGTACACAACACATGTTACACATGTAACAGTATCAAAGAAAGTAGTTTAATCTTTGTTTTCATAATGGTATAGTCAATGAAGGCAAAAATCAGCTGCAACCTCCGATTTCGTTGAACCGCCATCGATTTTCATGAAAATTGGTAAGTAGGTGGGGGATACCATAAGAAACAAAAGTGACATAGTGCCAACTTGCGCTTTTGCCCTGAGGGTAGATACCACCCCTTCTCGGGGGTGAAAATTATTTTAATAAAAATAACTCCAGGAATCGATAGAAAGACAAATTCTAAGTAAAATTTGTTATATTAAGTTTTCGGAATAAATCAATACTTTCTGAGTTATTAAAGATTAAATATTGTGATTTTGCGTGATAAAAATACATGTTTAAGCGGTTTTTCATAAATAACTCAAAAACTATGAGCTTTACAAAAAAGACATTAGTACCAAAATTGAAGCTAATATAAAAACAAACAAACGCCTACTTTGAAAAACCTTCTAATTTCAATTCAAAGTGAGCTATAGGTAATTGTATGTACATATATTTTTTTCGGCAAGTACTTAATCTAAGTATTCAAACCTAAATAACGGGAAACCGATGAATTTATGACATACACTTCCGGAACACTTTTTAAATTCCTTAGAAATACCTTTATAATGAGTACTGTAAAAAGTTAATAGCTTCAAAATTGAAAAAGTTATGATAAAAATAAGATAACACTTATTTTTTTTAGGAAAAACGAAAAATAATTCCAACCATTCATCAAAATGCATAGGTTTCCCGTTATTTAGTGTTGGAAACTTAGATTTAAGTACTCGTCGAAAAAATATATACATACAATTACCTATAGCTCACTTTGAATTCATATAAGAAGGTTTTTCAAAGAAGGTGTTTGTTTTTTTTATTAGCTTCAATTTTGGTAATAATTAGACTTGCAACGAATAGTATATTCGGCAGTATACCGAATATTTGGCGAGGCCCCTGACCGAATAGCTGAATATTAGGCAAAAGTATTCGGCTGGATTTTAGCGCCAAAAACTTGTACAAACGTGATTGTTTCGCGCCCCTTTGTTTGCAGTGCAATTCAGTCAAACGCAGTTTCAACAGAAATGGATCTTTTCTTAAATATTAGTAATATATCACGTCATGACAATCCATATACATGGTGGCAGCAAGGAAAATTGAATTTCCGTGTTTGATTAAGATTGCAGCAAAATATTTGTCGGCGCCAGGAAGTAGTGTTTATTCAGAACGCCTTTACTCTGAAGCTGGGATGGTGTACGAGAAAAAAAGAATTTCTACTACTTCCTAATAATGCAGAAAATTTAGTCTTTCTGCACCATAACCTTCCCCTTCTAAATTTTTATTATGAAAATAATTCAAATGCATAGAAAAATTCTTAACTTGTTTAATACAGAAAATGATTAAAATATGTTCCTGTTTTATGTACCAATGACTACTTAAAAAATGATTATAAAAGAAATGAGAACCTTACCCTTTTAAATTTTGATTACCACAATAATTCAAATAGATAGAATCCTCCATTTTTCCAATTCAGAAGATGATTATGTACCAATGGCTACTTTAATGATTATATATAACAGAAATGAAAATATGAATATATACCTACGTAATCAATCGATATTCATTTTCATTTTACCAATTATTTCTCTATGACAAAATATATTATTTAAGTATTCGGTATTCGGCCGAATAATATGTAGGTATTCGGTATTCGGCCGAATATAATAAAAGCAGCCGAATAGGCCGAATACCGAATAGTAACCGAATATTCGTTGCGTCTAGTAATAATATATTTTTCTTTAAACTCATAGCTTTTGAAATATTTATGAAAAACCGCTTAAAACATGAATTTTTTGACGCAAAATCACAATCTTTGATCATTATTAACTCAGAAAGTATTGATTTATTTCAAAAACTTAATATAACAACTTTTGCTTAGAGTTTGTCTTTCTATCGATTCCTGGAGTTATTTTTGAAATATTTTTTTTTAAATAATTTTTACCCCCGAGAAGGGGTGGTATCTACCCCTAGGGAAAAAGCGCAAGTTGACACTATGTTACATTTGTTTCATATGGTATCCCTCACCTCATCACCATTTTTCATGAAAATCGATGGAGGTTCATCGAAATCGGAGGTTATAGCTGATTTTTGCCTTCATTGACTGTACTATTATGAAAACAAAGATTGAACTATATTTCCTTGATACTGTTACATGTGTTGTGTACTAACTCATTTAGATGTGATTTTATGGTAATTTAATGTCTGACTGACATGGAACCTACTCTTAAAGTGCCAACAATTAGGGAGTTTACCCTATAGTGTAATGTTTTCTTGTCTTATAACTATTAATTTTATTCAAAATGATTAAATGAAATTGGAACGATATAGCCCACGGTTGTACTGATACAATCGTCATTGTTTAAAATTATTGTTGTTTTATTTATTGTCTCTAGTACGATTTGACTTGGCGGGCTATTTGAAAAACGGTTTTTTTTGTCTGACAGCTTCAAATTTGAGTTTTTTCAAATAATACTTTGGAACAATGTTAGGAACAACTAGAACAACTTGGAACAACTTTAAAAATAACGAATTTCCAAACATGGGGGGCTATCTCAAAAACGGTTTTTTTTTGCCTGACAGCTTCAAATTTGAGTTTTTTCAAATAATACTTTGGAACAATGTTAGGAACAACTAGAACAACTTGGAACAACTAAAAAAGTATTGAATTTCAAAACATGGGGGGCTACCATAAAAACGTTTTTTTTTGTCTGGCAGCTTCAAATTTGAATATTTTCAAATAATACTTTGGAACAATGTTCGGAACAACTAGAACAACTTGGAACAACTAAAAAAATATTGAATTTCCAAACATGGGGGGCTACCATAAAAACGTTTTTTTTTGTCTGGCAGCTTCAAATTTGAATATTTTCAAATAATACTTTGGAACAATGTTAGGAACAACTAGAACAACTTGGAACAACTAAAAAAATATTGAATTTCCAAACATGGGGGGCTACCATAAAAACGTTTTTTTTTGTCTGGCAGCTTCAAATTTGAATATTTTCAAATAATACTTTGGAACAATGTTCGGAACAACTAGAACAACTTGGAACAACTAAAAAAATATTGAATTTCCAAACATGGGGGGCTACCATAGAAAAACGGTTTTTCTTCTCTGGCAGCTTCAAATTTTAGTTTTTTCAAATAATACTTTGGAACAATGTAGAATAAACATAGAACAACCCAGAACAACCTAGATAATAATAAAATTCAAAAAGTGGGGGGCTAACTTCACAGAGGTTTCGTATTGGCCTTAAGAACGCTAAGCGCGAAAATAAATTGTGAAACCTTTTTCTTTATTTTATCTATATGAGGTTTCCAGTTCAGATGTGAGTCGATGGTTATGCCTAACAATTGAACATCGGTTACTTCTTCAATATTTTGGGAAATCCTAACCTTGTTTAAATCAAGTGGTTGCTTTTGGTATGGATGAAATTGAATGAGTTTAGTTTTATTTTTGTTTACTTCTAAATTATGCAAGTTGAGCCATTTTTGTAATGTTGCCAGTGTGGAATCTATAATTGGATTACAGTTAAAGTTTTTGGGACATTTGAAAAGGACTGAGACATCATCAGCAAAAAAAATACATTCTGTGTTCGTTGTTTTTGCTAAGTCGTTAATATATATCAGGAACAAAACACAACCCTGGGGGATTGAGTGATTCAAGGTTACTGTTTCTGATTTAATAAATTTAGTTTCCCCGGTTTCATTATCTACATTTTCAATTTGAACGAATTGTTGTCTATTATGCAAATATGAACGAAACCAATTATGGGCATCTCCACGTATACCAACTCCATGCAGCTTTGACAGCAACATTTCGTGATCAACTCTGCCATAGGCTTTGGACATATCCAAGAGCAACCCCACCGCGTGACATTTCTCCCTAATATGGTTTAAGATCTTCTGTGTGTAATTGTATGTAGCGAGGATGGTGGAATGATTTTCGCGATTACCTTCAAGTAATGCGCAATTTGCGAGAAGCAATCCGCCAGAAACGCCCGGATTTGTGGAAGAACAAAAATTGGCTTTTGCACCATGATAATGCTCCTGCTCACACATCGTTTCTTGTGCGCGAATTTTTGGCCAAAAACAACACTCTAATAATGCCGCAGCCACCGTATTCCCCAGACCTGGCCCCCTGTGACTTTTTCTTGTTCCCGAAACTGAAGAGGCCCATGAAAGGACGACGCTACGCCACGATTGAGGAGATAAAGATGGCATCGAAGGAGGAGCTGAACAAGTTCTCAAAAAATGATTTTTCAAAATGCTTCGAGGATTGGAAAAAACGTTATCACAAGTGTATAATGTCTGATGGGGATTACTTTGAAGGGGACAAAATAGATATTCATGAATAAATAAATAATTCTTGAAAAAACATGAAATTCGCGATACTTTTTGAACAACGTAGTATTTCCATTCCATTCCGCAATAACAACAAATATTAAAAACAGAATAAAAAAAAAATGGGGACTCGCATACAACAAATACGTTTTTGCCGTTTTTTGCTCTATATTAATAACGACAACAGGAAGACGCTTAATATATTCACAGAATATTAAGTTGTACTATATTCCCATTAAAAATAAATAATCAAATAAAAATTTAAGGGCGCACGTAATTTTTTTGGCGTTTGTTGCTCGTTAAACTAGTGTCTAATGTTGTATTATAGATTTTATGTACGGAACCGAGTCCGATTCGCACTTGGCCGCTTATTTATTTCTGTGTGATATTCCTTTTTACTGTTCTGTTACGTAAACATAAAAGCAAATAAAGTCATGTCATGATGAAATAAAACACAAAAAATGTTCAATAGTATTTCATATTAGGAACGGCCGATCGCGTGGGTGAGGTGAATGACCGAATCTAGTTTGGTTTACTTGTAAACCTTAACAGGATTAACACATACATACAACTATTTTTATTGATGTGACTCTGTCTGCTCTGTTCGATGTTCAAATAGTGTATGTTCGTGTGACGTCATCTTATAAAATAGTCGCGGTGAACTTTTTTTTTTTTGCGGTGGTTTTTTTAACATGATAGCTATGGTTCACTCTTTTACAGCCAGCCAGACCCCAATGCTGTCTATTTTTAATTCAAAGTCCTGTGAAGCGAAATTAAACAAAGATTTATCACTGCCCCTCGTCTTACTATAGTTCTTTTATTTTGTTGTCATTGCATATTAGCGTGAGAAGCTAAATCGGACTCAACGGTCAGTACGATGAGTCTAAAATTGTGAAAGTTAAGCAACATTCGTAATGGCCGCTTATAGGATGGGTGGTCAAAATTACATTATTTCGAGAACATTCGCTTTTCAGGGCACGCTAAACCGTTGGTCCCAGATGGGTCTACAATCTACAACTCAGCAGTTGTTAAAACCCAACAATTCTTATTGGGCTTTCATTAGGGAAGACTTGTGACCCAGCAGTGGGGTTTTAAATAGACTGATGATGATGACTGCAGACAAGAAAATCTGTGAGTGCTCTACGGAAAGATCAAAGAAGTTTTATGTTCTGTGAGATTTCAAAACCAAAGGTTTAGCGTGGCTACCGCAGTTACGAAGCACGATTCGGCTTCATCATTACTAGCCTATTAATGTCCGCAGGCTGAAGCACAGTCCTTCTGTATGGATGGAATAGGGAGAATTGGGTTATGACCCAAGATTTGGGTCCAGTGCGGATTGATGGACGCTAACTACTGCATATGCAGCAGGGACCCGGAAGCCGGGAAGCACGGAACTCGATATAATAAGTTTTTGGTCACCCATCCAATGGCCGACCATTGCAAAAGTTGCTTCTACCATCGCAGGCCGAACGCGCTAACCAGCTGCGCCATCGAGATCTACTTCGATCTGCTGTAAAAATGTTATTGGTCGCTCATCCTAGTTTAAGCTCCTCCTATTCGATTTCCTGTAGTTTTATTGGTCATTCATTCTAGTTTAATATCTTTGGCTGGCGCATTCCACGTCTGTCCCGCAAAAAAAAAACGGAAAACGTAGTGTGTGCGTTGCATAATTAAATAATTTAAATACAGTTAACAATTTTATTCAACACTTAACTGTCTCGTTAAGTTATTACAACAATTGCTCACACTGCACAGCTTCGTCGGTCGTCAGCCACCCGTGACGGTATGCTTCGCCATGGGTCGTCGAACAAACACGTTGCCAGAAAAAGTAAATACAGTGCGACCAAGATCTTAAGGCACTTAGATGACAGTGACAGATACTGTACCCAGGTGTCCCGATTTTCAGGGGTCGCGTCCCGATTTGTACCTGATCGGGACGCTAAATGTCCCGATTAATCAAAAAATTAAATTTAGGTAATTAATATAATACTATACTTGTACTAGTACTTTAAAACGCAATAAATTAAACCCAGATATAAAAAACCCTTTGTTTTTTGTTCACTGTCCCGATCTGCAACCCTAAATTTTTTTGTACCGATTTAAAATAAATCGGACCTGGCAACACTAGTGACAGATGAATAAGTGGTGAAACAAAGATTACTAAGTGTGTAAAATCTCTTCACTAAAGGGAATCTTATAATTTACAATAACTCGGAGAGAGTTATAGGAAATACTAGCTGTGCCCCGCGGTGTTACCCGCGGTTTATTAGGGATATTTTCCCGCAGTAAAACCTAGCCTATATGTTAACCCAGGGTTTCAGCTAACTCCATACCAGATTTTATTAAAATCGCTCCAGCCGTTTAGACGTGAAGAGGAACAAACATACACACTCACAAACTTTCGCCTTTTTAATATTAGTGTGATAAAAAGCTTATTTACATAAAAGATTAATTTATACCTTCCTAAAATTTGTACTGATTTTGGCCACGCAGTACATGAGTTTGGTCGCATTGTATAGTGTTATTTGAGATGCTATCGGCGGTGTCCGACAAAAACTTTGTATTTATTAAAGTTAGGGATATGATTCTTACATGTCCATAATATTGGGTCATCATCAGCAACCTATTGAGGAACTGGGCGTTGCCACATTCCATCCATAGGGAAGACCTGCCTTTCCTTGCGATGAAATAGGGAGATTGGGCGGTGACGTGACGTGACCCACCACACGGGCCCAGTGCGGATTGGTTGGTCCTATAGACTGCAGCCGGGACCAACAGGTTAACGAGCCTTCCGAAGCACTTCCATTCCATTAAAAAAAATACTTTTGTCTTTGTGGTGATTAAGAGAGTAAAATAAACAAAATAACCCAGTTTCTTATTGACACAGAACTAAACACAGATCCGGCTTGAATTTTAGATAGGTACTTTTTGAATTTTACATTTGTTGAACAACAACAGTTTTTCGTTATGACTCGGCAATAATGAAAAACCGACCAAGTGCGAGTGCGAAGACTTGCGCACGAAAAGTTCCGTACAACAAACCGCGAAAGGCCAAATCGTTTGTTGTTTATTTTCGTCACAACTTACACAAGTACCTACATTATGAATCAGCGTCTTCAGTATTTGTTGTTCAAATGCAGCTTAGGGGACATAATATTTCGCACACCAAAATTTCACATTCTTAAATGGTTTAGATTTTGAGATAGACGCCGTAACAAAAAAAGCCTAAGAATGACAACTTTGACGGCCCTGATTTCATTGTTATTATTGGAAATAAAAAATAATAAAAATTATAATTATATCCTACTCAACCAGCTCAAGACAATGGCGAGTCACATGCTTAGGTTAAAAAAAAATGGTTGCCTGTAAAGTCGGTTTTACGGGCGAAGATTTTACGTGACAACGTCTTTTTCTCGGTAGAATATTTATTGATATGAATATAATTAAATTGCACAATAGGAACAAGGAATTGAATGAAAATAAGAATTGCACAAATTTTAACTATAGAAATATATTTTGTTTACTAAAACATTGTACATGTAAACTTAAACTCATCGTAACGTTACCGAGCGTTACACTTTTTCATAAGTGACTCCCAGCCGCAACCTAATTTAAGACGTTGTCACGTCAAAAAGGAAATAAAACGAGCTAACCTTACAGTTTTCGCGTATGAAGTGTAACATTTGAAACCTTTACCTTATATTAGTAAAAAAAAGAAATAAAACCTACTGCAAAAGGAATAAGCCATTTGAACATTATGTTCTAAAATCAAATCAAACTTCCTGTTACACACTTCCGTCCCACTTCACGTAATCACTCCCACAAATTGCACGAAAGCGAGAGGAAAGACGTTACACATTCAAATATCGTCGTCTTCATGTATGGGACCTCCAATGAAAAAGTTATTTATGAATGATACACGTGCGGAAAGTAGATCATTATCACGAATAAGTACCACATAGTGAAAACACGACACGGTGGTATCGTAATAAGAATAACCTTTTACACTCACGTGTCAAACAACATTTTTCAATGCATTTTGCGAGGACAAAATGTATCTCTATATAAATTATAACTTTAACCCCGAAACATGGGAACCAAGGAGGTAATTTATCAAAGGTTTATTTAAATTTCGAACTGAAATGCAAATAGAATGCTGTTTATTGATAATGAAAAAACTATGGTGTAAGCAGATAAATACAGTGTAAGAACCAATTAAACCTTGAATGAAACACACACGCCACGTCCTTATACTTTTGTATATTTTTCCGAACAACTGAATATATGTACAATGTGTCAAGCCCATACTGTGACAGATTACTAAAAACAAATATATATATAGCCAGTATGGCAAACACATCAAGTAACAATTGTAAAAAAAACAAATGAACACAATTATTACTCTGCGTGACGCTAGGGCGTAGTGCAAGACTTAAAAATTTAATAAAATGAACGAACCATCAAGTTCGTAGCTAGTTAGTTACCAACATTTTAATTTAATAAATTAGTGACGTCATCGCCTGACACAATTTACTAATCGGGATCGATATGCTTCCATCCAATCCAATACCATCAGGCGTTGTGTAATCTCATTATGTTTATGTTATGTATCTGGCTGGTATTACCCTATGTACACTAACAAATTGGCTTCAAGTCACAAAACTGATAGTACAGAAGACAATCTACATACAAAGTACGCCCGAGCAACATACACGTAGCTATACCGCTTGAGCCTCGATGACACAGGGCGAGTTTACAAGCTACAAACCAGCGAGTTCGCTAGCAGCTTGTAAACTCGCCCCGTGTCATCGGCTTTTTTACCATCTGCTGCTCGATGATACGGGACGAGTTTACAAGTTACTAGCGAACTCACCTACTTGTAGTTTGTAAACTTGCCCCGTGTCATCGAGGCATTACGGACAGGATATCTCGGGCTGCACGGAACCAATGCGAGCGCGAGTTCTACCCGCTTGAGTTGAGATACGCGATTGTGAACTTTTTTGTGCAAATTGAGTAACAAAAAAATGAATATTAAACACGGTGAATTTAGTTTTTGAAGTGAAACTTCTTTACGCACTTGACAGACTTGGCAGGCTTGACTTGGGGGGTAAGCTGGCGAAGCCGTTACGCGTTACGAAAAGTGTGTACGGACGAGGCGATCGGGAGTTGAGTGGGGGATATAAGCAAGAGAAAGCAGTGCGCGCGCACATTTTATTTCTCTCTTTCTCTTATAGCTAGTAAATGAAATATGTACATAATGTATATATTGTACACAGATGGAGCTAAAGAAGTTTCACTTCAGTCGAGTGGTCATAAGCACACTTGTTTTTTTTTTTGTTAATTTGTACTTTATATGTATTAAAATTGAAATAATTTAGTCAATATTGCTTTATATTTTCATATTCAACAATAAATCAAACAACTACAACATAAGTACGAGTAATACGATTGCCACTACCACGTTTTTCTTTCTGCACAAGCCAAAGATGATAATCCTAGATATGAAAAGTGAAGTACATACATTAGATTGCCTTCTGTACTATGTTTTTTGTGTTCGAGTTGTTAAGATAAAAAACTTCCGAAGGTCGGTGACCCGAGCGGTGAGATATTCCCAATCACTCCCAATGTCGAATTACGAAAGACATTTCGTTTGTAGATAAAAAACATCTTCAGCTATGTATAGGTAATGAATTCGCTGTTATGAATAATAACTATATATAGTAATTTGTTACACAAACAAGAAAGCTTTGTATCCACACATATTTATATACAGTTTTATTATGACTCATAATTTCATTTTAAAGAAATAAAGGCGGCGTAGATATTCTCTTTTACACTTTTATTATAAGACTAGTGAGTGACCCTAAAAATCTCCTTAAATATCCGTTGCGTAGAAAGATCTGAGTGTACAGACAGACAGTGCAGCGAAGCGGGAGTGAAGTGACCATACCTATTACCCCACTGCGTTTAAACCACACAGCAGATTTATTATAATATTTGAAATACATTATTATGTTCTTATAAATCGTGGCAAGTGGTAAAACTGGCAAGCCAATAAAATACCATAGGTACTAATTTTATAAATGCGAAAGTGTCTGTCTGTCTTTCTGTATGTTGCCTCTTCACGCTTCATCATCATTCTATTAATATCGCCACTGCTAGGGCACAGGCCTTCCCTATGGATGGAATAGGGAGTTTGGGGCCATGACCCAAAATGCGGGCCCAGTGCGGATTTGTGGGTCCTTACGACTGCAGATGCAGGCGGGACTAACGGCTTAACGTGCCTTCCGAAGCACGGAGGAGCTCGAGATAGTAAATTTTTGGTCACCCATCTCATGACCGACCACTGCGAAAGTTGCTTAACTTTAACGATCGCAGCAATACTTGCACCATCGAGCTCCTCACTTAAACCACTGAAATGACAGTACAGCTTTTTTTTTATCCCTGAAATCTTCCTCCAAGGGGGTGTAAAGGGTGAAGAACTTTCTATGGAAAACCAATTTTACTACGCAGACGAAGTCGCGGGCAACCACTAGTTATTAATAAATGTATTTTTATGATGCTTAAGTACAGTATGTACTTAAATACATTTTAAACCTTACTACACTACACCTAGCTTAACCCAATAGGTTGCCGGTGTGTTAAAACAGAAAAATATTCAAGCTTTCCGTCTCAGCAAAGAATCTACGCAAACCAAAAAAATATTATGTTAGTCTGACCCAGTAATTGTCGCAGTTAAATTGAACCGTTAGAAAAATCTAGAAATTTTTGCTTAGTAAGAGCGCTTGAGTGAGAGCGCTCTGCCTGACCCGTAACTCGATTTCCTTAAATACTGATGGATGATACAAATTAAATTTGTTTAATCTAACAGAACATTTCCAGTGCGATTTGAACTGATCTTGCAATAGTACATTGAACTTTAGTCTAGCTCTAGGCCATTAAAAAAGACAACTCGCAAGTTGAATTTCGTTTTCCTAGACTCCAACTGACGGTAGCCATTTTATTTTATTACACATTTGTTTTTTTTTTTATTTTATACCTACTCATTCATTTGTTTATTTATTAGGGAACAAGTTCATACATTTGTAATTGATCTGTTGCGTGTTCAAATGCAGATAGATTTTATAACTGCGAAAACCGTAAATTTTTAATTACATCATAATACTAAAAAATATTTTTGAAAATTTTAAAGGGGTTCGCGAGTTCGACTCGCTTTTGGCCGGTTTTTTTTTTATTTTTCGAAAGGTTTCACAAAGTCACATGTGCGTTATTTTCTAATTAGGAAAGTACCTTCTTACTCAAGCAAACAAGTTTATTTATCTGTCCTGTAAGCTTGGGAGATTTAATCCTCCCCCTAACAGGCGCATTATAGTTATAGGTCGATAATATCGGATGCGTTTTTGCGTTACTTGTTTTTAGTACATTATGTATGAGGACGCAATATACCCGTAAGTATGAGGAAATATCACAATATAGCATCAGATAACGCACCTATGGGCTTTCTTTTGAAATAAAACACTATCCGAGATCCCCTTCGGGCCTTCTAAGTTGAAAGGATGCTTGTGTCAATATGACATAATCCAATCTCTTTCCTAAATATAAAATGAAAGGGTTCGCGGATTTGCGAAAGGAGTAAATTTGTACAAAAAGAGTAAGATAATACCACTTTTAGTGTTATCATTATGCTGACGAATCCATAATTGAGGAAATTGAGGAGTGCTCCTTCCTGGCTGTGTACTTATTAGAATATTGAGAGTTTTATTTATGTTTAAAAGGATGGCGAACAAACATACGGCTCGCCTCATAGTATACCGCCACCATAACCTATAGAAGCTTGCGATTCAAAAAATACCACTCGCCCCGTTGCCTACCCTGACCCAATCCCCTACCACGTGGAGCCCAGGGGGCCATTCGCCTAACGGGATTGCTTTGGAAAACGCTATCGCTTACGATTTCATTTTGTTATTTCTAGCGACCTGAGGTTTTCAAATACCTCGCGCTCTTTTTTTTTCTTTTAATAACAATATTAAAGAAAATGAGCGTGAGGTATTTGAAAACCTTCGGCGGTCAGAAATAACAAAATGAAATCGTAAGTGATAACGTTTTCCTAAGCAATCCCGTTAGGCGAATGGCCCTGGAATGTTACTACACCTTTGATCTGAGACAACAGCACCAAAAGTTAGTGTTATTTTACTGTGGTCTTCTATGTAACGTGGAGGTTATTTCCCCAGACTGGCGCTCTTATTAGAGCGGAAAACTCGCTATGCCCTACCTCTATTTTAGCGATTTGATTGTTTATCTAAAGCTAATTGATCTGTTGCGTGTTCAAATGCAGATAGATTTTAAATATTTTCTATTAGTTTTCAATCATAATAAAATAATTAACACGAACCAATTTTTTGGAACAGACAGATACTTTTTTTTTCCTAAATGGCTTCGCACGGTTGGTGCATTAAGCCAATATCAAGTGTTAAAATGTTTAGAAATTCTATAGCACTCGTGGTCAAAGTAATAAATTAAGTCAAAGTAAGTGGCAGTCAAGTCAATCCCCCTTTCCCTATGTTTCAGTAAAAGTGTGGGGATTTACTGGAACCTCCTCGTGGACTTCTTGAGGGAACGTCGAAAGACACTTTCCGCTATTTTGTTTCACTTGCCAACACTTGTGCATGTTCCCGAACACTTAGTGGTTAATAATCCACCATTATTAGACACTAACATCCGCCACAACACAATTTTAAACAAGAAAAACAAAACTGCTAAAGTGACGCTTTCCGATCCCGCCAAAAAGTCCCTGATAGATACAGACACTTAAGATATACGTTTACTTATCAACTTTTTTTTTAGTTGAAGATGACAGATGTTATAATACTCATAAGTATAATTAATTGTCTTTGTAATTTCATGCATTACAAAATATTTTTTGAATGTGAAAACTTCTTCAGCACTGCTGTAATTTGAAACCCGATGAAACGAAAAAGCGACAGTATTGGACGCAAGGTATCCGTAATTTTGTAACTCCCTCTTTTTAAGCGATTTGATTGTTTATCTAAAGCTAACAGTTGAAAGCGTAAAGGAAGCTTAATTGCCATCAACAAGTGTAACGGACCAACAAACAGGTTTGTCGTCTTGTGAACATTCCATCTATTGTGTCTATTTACTGACGTAATTGTAGTTGCCTCAGTAGTCGGGTTAACGGGATATTATATATAAAAATAGAACTAACACAGTTTTTTAAAATACATACTTATAGAGAAATGCTATAAATAATTTACTGAATCACAATTTTATGTACCAATTAATGTATGTAATAAAAAAGAAAACTAAAAGGTTGCTTTGCGTTGCATGAATACGATCCAAATTTAAAATTTCACACGGTTTTATTAACACATTGTGACACAATAATGGTTTTAAGCTATTTTCGAAAAGCGGGCGCAAAAGTTTACACAGCTACAATATGGCTTTACCGTTAAAAATCCATAGAATTGTTTTAACTAAGCAGGGGGCCAATCGCCTAACGGAAATGCTTTGGAAAACGCTAACGCTTACGATTTTATTTTGTTATTTCTAGCCGCCTGAGGTATTCAAATGCCTCGCGCTCTTTCTTTTTCTTTTGCATTGGTAATAACAATATTAAAAAAAATGAGCGTGAGGTTTTCGAAAACCTCAGGCGGCTAGAAATAACAATATAAAATCGTAAGCGTTAGCGTTTCCCAAAGCATTTCCGTTAGGCGATTGGCCCCCAGGTCTTCACTAAAAAATCTTACGGTAAAGAAAATAAAAAAAAACTTAAAATGTAAATCACGAACAATACAATGGCGTACAACCAAAGAACACTGAAAGTGGTTAGAAGGGCCTTGTGTGGGCAGGTAAGCGCGCCACAGTTATGTGAGAGCAAATGCTCATAACTTGACCAAAACTTGGTTCTGATTGCATCGTTCCTCTCGGGTGTGAGCGCTGATTGGTTCGATTGTTTGATTTCGGGTCGTTCGATTGGCTATTATCTATTAGATGGAAGTGTAGTAGCGGCGCTCCGACGACATCGGTCCCCGTACAATCGGTCTATGACCACCTTTGTAAACTTTTTGTTCTGTGCGTAAAACCAATACATTATTAGTTCGTTCAGTCACGGGCAAATTTCGAAACTTTACGATACGTGTAGGTACGTCTCCTTTTTATTTTGAATTGTGTCAATAAATTATTTTGCCAGCAGAGCTGTGCAGCTCTGACCCAAGGCATGGTAGAATCATCTTGGTCTTAGATGATAAAAAAGGACAGATTTTCAAGCAAAATGAATCTCAGATAAAAAAAAATAGTTAGTTAGGCCAGCAGATATTCTTTACAATCCTTAGGAATTGTAATACATAACGAAAGCAAAGTATAAAATGGAAAATAATATTTGTAATGTTCCATACATTGCCTAGACACCCCAGGCATTCTATACATTGCCTAGATGCCCCAGGCATTCTATATATTGCCTGTGTATTGTATGGAATACCTGAATTGCAGTATACAGATCGCCGGTGACATATGCATACAGTTGAAGAAGTTATCCGATTTAGCCTCAGTGTCTTTAAATATTAACTTTATTGTCTCTAATTTCTTATGAATTATCAGTAGTAGTAGTCTAACTTATTAGTTTTTTTTTTCTTAAATAGGAGTCTATTTCCGTTATCAAAACGCCAGCTTCCAGTCACTTTGGTACGTAAGTACCTACCTACAAAGTATATAAAAGAAAAAATGAAAATGCAAATTAAATAATTGAGAGGCATATTAAGTTAAAGTAGGTAAGTCCTAATAATTCCATAATCATCAAATTTAAATCAATTGAATTTTCCGGTGTTTGAAATAAATCGACCTGCCTACGTAAATTCCCGCCAATCTCTGGAAGTCTGGATCGACGAGTGAAAGAAATTATTGCAGTCTGCTATGGGGACTATTCTAAATATAGTTTTGCCGCATTAATGACAAGGAACAATGAGAACAGCCGACTCCCCTGACTTCTATTTTGTCAAAGGGGCGTATTTACAAATCTGTATTTACCACTCCCCCCCCCCCCTAGAATTGATTAACCAAATAAAATTATAGGTCATGAACAAATAATTCTTGAAAAGGCTACTGCCGACCCTGACAGTCTGCCGCCCAGTTCCTGTAGCATAAGCACCACAATTTGCATTAGGTATATCACGTTTTTTATCGCGACTAACTGTCAAACTTATAGTAATTTGACAAGTGAGCTTGATAAAAACGTGTTATAGCCTAGGATAAATACGCCCCTGGGTTGTTCAATGTAGGCGATTGTTAAGGGTAGGTACCTACCTAATTATACATGTACATAATATCCTAGGCATTAATGTCGTTTTGATTCCGTTTTCAAAACATTTCGTTCGATTTTCGAAAGTTCGTCTACCCGGAGAATAGACCCCGTGACTGACGCGACTACTACTGCAGTTTTGTATACGTACCTACCTACCAAAACGCACCCAGACATTTGTATAGGATACCGTCTGCACCCCACCCCCGACCAAAGTCAGAAACGAGCATGAAATTCAGGCCGGTGTAATATGACATCGCTGTATTTACCATTTAATTAACAGTTTACTTACTAAAAATGAAATACCTGCATAAAATACGAGTAAAAAATTAAAACAATAGGCAACAATAAAATTTTGAAATGTGAAAATTAAAAAAAAGGACTTACTTTTTTAGGTCCATTCTGCACGATGTTTTCGTATTCCAAACCTTCCACAGACATTTTGCCACAATTTATATTAAAAAAATCACAGTATACTAAATATGCACTATAAAAATTATTTTAAATAGCAATTTATTTGGTATGTTTTCACTCGATGATTTTAAATGTTTAAGGCTTGGTTTTTGTATATTTATTTACACGTACTTGACTAATAAATCACTAGTTTTAAAAAATGCTGGGAATTAGAGTAGCAAATGAAATTATACGCCGCCAGCCGGTTCGAGTGCTACAACCAATATCACACACAGCACAGCCTCCCTCGCCGCGCTCGCTCTCTCTATTCTCCAGTCATAAATACGAATAACGAACGATACGCGTATAGAAAGTAGGTAGATAGTACCAAATACATATCATAATATAACTACCTATAAATTGTACGTACAGTACGACAGACTTGCACAAAATATCAAAATTAAACAATCGACTTTGGAAATCAGATCAGAAAGTGCTTTGGATGGTACCACTAAGGTTTCAAATCGATTGGTGTTTACGACTATACCCTGACGTGATTAAAAGTGCGGCCTATGAGTGCCGAACGTTAAATTGCATCTTAATTACTGATTGCAATGCAATTTCAGTATGCAAGTAAAAGTTAATAAGGATTCATAGAATGATGTTGGTTAACATTATTTTCTCAGCAGTAAAACGAACGTAAATCTATCTCAAATAAATTAAATTCCTTGTTTCATCAAAAAGTTATTATTTAAGGCTGCACGTCTCAAATTCAAGTCACCTTTGTCAAACATATTAAAAACATCGTTGTAGTGATGCTCCATTATCTATTTTATCGATAAGAAAGGGTATCTATTATTTATGAATTTAAACAACTGTTCGGTTCACTATATAAAAACAATATAGGGCATGCATCTTCAGAGTATTTTTTTAGCTTCCTCTAGCGCCATTGAACGTGCTTGCCTTCTAGCGGTCTTACGGACAGTCTGGTTAATGGCTGCAAGCTCTACCTTCAGATAATATCAGGACTTTGCTTGATGAGATCGCTCTGACTCTTGCAATATTGCTTAGACTTGGCGTCAAGATAAATCATAATGATAAAATATCAATGATGCTATGGAAGAGTGGTTCCTTCTGGTACAGGTGTTTAACACTTAATAGAAGGAACCCACCCTGGTTTGATGTAAAACAAATGTGGTACCGTAATAAACTTTTTTGATTTTTTTGATTTTGATTTTGAGTGGGGACACCATGGTCTCTCATGCCAAATGGGTGTCGGCCGCATTTCCCGCCCCGCTTGCATCAATGTCGTCATCCGCAGAACTCTTGAGCCTAGCGACATCTTTCGTGAAGATGGCAAGAGATCTGACGCGATGACGCTCATTCCTTCGAAGCCGGGTCGTCCTCTTGTACTTTTATAGTTTTTATATTATATATCTTGTATTTTTATACAGGTATGCCATCTCCCTTGCTACAGGCATTGCAACGGTTTCTGCTGAATGCTTCAAGCGGCGTAAATATTCTCCTCTCAGTGAGAACTACATAATATTTGTGCCGTTTGATGTTGGGACTATCTATCGGTCCATGGGGACCAAGCGCTCGTTCCTTTTTTAAGGAATTGTCAAAGAGGCTCACCGACGTTACTGGTGATCAAAAGGCTGGCAGATATCATGATCAACAGATCAACCTTGCCATTCCACGCCTACTGCGCAATACTGGGCACAATTCCTGACATATTTTCATTTGTAAATGATTATATTATATATGTTCATTAGTGGGTTAAGGGATATCATCTCATCCTACGTGACACACAAGAACCTCGGCAATTGCACCATCCGCGCGGGCAGCTCCTACAACAATAGAGGAAGATAGCTATATTTTTCTTTTATTTCAAAAAGATGTCATTTTTTTCTATAAATTAATAGTTAAATAAAGGGCAATGGCAAGCAATCGTACGTTAAATTATCTTAAATAATAGATTAAGGATGAAGTAATATTTCAGCAAGGATTAGCATATTATCAATAAGCAAGGTTTTGGCGTCCTTGGTATAACCCTACAAAATGTCAAAGTCAAACGATAACTACTGTCTGTCTCTAATAAACAAATCGAGTTTAGCAAGGATTGCTAATTTCTTTACAGTTCTATCAGATATTAAAACTTATTATTCAAATAATGTTTGTATTATCAAAAGAATAACTTTTAAGTTATAGTTATTCAAGAAGTAACGCGTTTTTTATTTTTAAGATTTTAGGTTGTGAATCTAACCATAAAAAATGTATTTAATCTTATTTCAGAAAATTTAAAATGGCAGAAGATTATAAGATTCTAAAACAAGGTGCTGAAGCCAAGCTTTACATATGCAATTATCTTGGTAAGCCTGCACTGATAAAGGAGAGATTTAAGAAAAATTACCGCCATTCTGATTTGGACACATCCATCACTAAAGAGAGAATAAAAAATGAAGCGCGTTCGATAGTACGATGTAAAACAGCTGGTGTGAAGACTCCTTGCTTATATTTGGTAGATTTTGAGAGGCGTCGCATTTACATGCAGCATTTTGTGGAAAGTATAACCATAAAAGACTTTGTCATAAATATAGTCAGTAAAGAACAAATTAATTGTGATGGTGATATCATTTTGGATGTAGTTGCCAAAATGATTGGAGAGGCAGTTCGAAAGATGCACGATAATAATATAATACATGGAGATCTAACATCATCAAACATGTTACTTGTTCCCAAAATAAGTAGCGCAGGAGTAGCAGATAATTCAAAATGGCTGGATGTAGCTAATCTGGAGTTAGTAATGATAGATTTTGGTTTATCATTCATCGATACTAGCACAGAAGATAAAGGAGTTGATTTGTACGTATTGGAAAGAGCGTTGATCAGTACACACAATGATTATCCTGACTTATTCAACAAAATCTTGGAAGCTTATAAGAAATTCAATAAAAACAATGTAAAAGAGATATTGAGTAAGTTTGAAGAAGTCAGAGCAAGGGGACGGAAGAGAACTATGGTAGGGTAGCATTGTTGTAATTTTGTTACAAGTGTAGGTTCTTTAATTGATTGTGAATCAAATACAGTGTGATCAAGATATTGAGACACTTAGATGACATTGACAGGAGGGTGCTGCTAGTAAATAAGTGGTAAAAAGAGGACTGCTAAGTATGTAGAGTCTCCTCACTAAATGGAATGTTGTAAATAGAATATAATTTACTATGATTCCGAAAGAGTATTAGGAATATAAAAGGCTTTTTACATTTTCGGCTACAAAATAAGAGGCTTATATATTCCTTAAAATTAGTTCTGCTTTCCGCTATGTGCCACAAGATCTTGATCGCACTATAAAGCTATTTTTATAGGTCATTTGAAGCATTTGACTCTTATGGATAAGTTGAAAAAATTTATTGAATAGTCAAATATTACTGACTTATTTTCAAAAGTTATATCTGTTTTGTAATAGAATGTATCAATAAGACTTAAACTAAACTTGTCATGAATTTTGCTTCTCCTCTCCTCTGTCCTTATTTGCAGGTCTGTTTCAATAAATCACATAAACATACTTTGCTGAATGAACAATGAAACCATGTAGAAGCCAAATTTTTGCTACCCATTTCTTACTAAATTATGGTGCATCAAAGATTTCTTTCTTCCTTATTTTTTGTGCATATAGTAGATAACGATGTTGATTTTAGCATGATTCTCTAAACTTAAAACTTAATTTAAGATCAGTCTCTCCTTTTTATTCTGTATAGAGAATGACAAAGATAGACTGTTGTCAAGTTTAGGTTTAGATCAGTGGTTCTCAAACTTTTTAAATGACGGAACCCTTTTGGGAAGCAAAATACTTGATGGAACCCTACAATAAAACAATTATTTTTATAAGTGTATTCTATATTAATCAGCATAATAAAAGTACAATGTATCCGTTACTAATTATTATTTACTTCACCACTTGGTAAGGACAATAATAGAAAACATTAAAAAAGAAAAAATCTAACTAGTGGGAGGTATGAAACTGTTTTTTATTTTTCATCAATTGCTTGATATCAGGTTTGATGGAAGAAAGTTGGAGTCTCATATCAGCTTCGGCGTCCAGTCTATTGCGATATTTTGTTTTCGTGGCTGCGTAGGTAGAGAATCCTGTTTCGCACAAATATGTAGTTGGGAACGGGAGAAGAATATCCAGAGCCATTTGGCCAAGCATTGCATATTCATCTTGGATTCTGCACCAAAAATCATTAAGAGGCGTCGTTTTGAACAATGACTCCATACTTGTGTCTGATGACATTTCTAAAAGAGATTCATATATCTCATTTGACATGTTTTCAGGCTTTTCCAAGTTGGGTAAAAAAGGATTATGAATCCAGGAGTTCACTTTAATTTTTGTATTGTGTTCTTCGGGAAAATACTTTTCAAAAGATGCGCGCATCGAACTGAGATATTGGACCAATTCTTCAAACACATTATCTTCAAACATTTCTGAGTCGTTTTCGCTAACAAACTCAGTGAGTAACGTAAAACTTTCTATTTCTTTCTTACCAATGCAAATGATCCAAAAATCTAATTTTCTTTTAAAAGTAGTTATTTTATTATAGGCCTGAAACACTGTTGTCTGTTTACCTTGCAATGATAAATTTAATTCGTTAAGTTTTTGAAAGATATCCGCCATAAAAGACAATCGGAACAACCAAGTTTTATCATACAAACGGTCCTTCAAATTAAAAGAAGTATCTGCTGAAAGAAACATTTGTAACTCGGCTCTAAGTTCAAATAGCCTTGTTAAAGTTTTTCCCCGAGACAGCCATCGCACTTCTGTATGGAGCAGCAGTGTTTTATGTTTGCTGCCATAATCTTCACACAATAATGAGAACAATCGGGATTGTAGTGGTCGTGATTTGATAAAATTAATTATTTTTACCGCTTCATCCATAACTAATTTTAGATTAGACGGCATTTGCTTCATCGCAAGTGCTTGTCTATGCAGAATACAATGACTGGAACTACAATTAGGCGCTTTATTTTTCATTCGTGACACTGCTCCTGCTGTTTTACCTGTCATCGCCTTGGCCCCATCTGTACAAATGTCAATGCAATTGTTCCAACTGAGATTATGTTCTTCAAAAAATATATTTATTTTATTAAAAATTTCTTCCCCGGTAGTGTTTGTAAGCAGCGATGAACACATAAGCATGTCTTCTTCAAAAGAACTTTTATATGGATATCTCACAATAACCAGCAGGATAGCCAAACCAGCGACATCAGTCGACTCGTCCATTTGCAAAGCGAATCGTGTATTTTGTAGACGTGTAACTAGTTCTTGTTTGACGTAGCTTGCCAGATCATGGATTCGTCGTGAAACAGTATCGTTTGATAGCGGAACAGTAGAAAGATGCTTTGCAGATTTTTCATCAAGCATACATTTTGTTATGTCTAATACACATGGTTTTATTAATTTCTCAGCGATAGTGTGCGCTTCACCTGCTTGTGCAATGCGATAGCTAACTAAGTATGATGCCTCCGTGGCCTTTTCGTTGGTAGTTTGTGTTACATGCATCATATTTTTTTGACTTTCTAATAACTGATCTTTTTTGCGAACAAAAAATTCTTTATTCTTGTCTTTAGTCTCGGGGTGTACGGTTTCTAAATGTCGACGCAATTTGGCAGGTGCCATGGAACTATTAGGAAGCAGTTTACTACAGAGCATGCAGAGAGGTGAGCCGTTGGAATCAACAAATCCGAAACTGATATAAGATTCATCATACTTCCTTTTTTTCGTCTTTGAAACCGTCGAGCTTGACGTCGTGGCACTCGTGGCATCATCTTCTGGATCGGTGATTGCTAAATTCTCCGCGCGCATTGCTTTTGAACATTCAGCGTCATTAGAAGATGTTGTTGGAACACGTTTAACACCTTTAAGCCAACGTTCCATTCTTCTTTATTTATAATGTTACAAGTCAGGATAGTGGGGTTTAAATAATGCACAATCGTTACTGCGTATAAGAGACTAAATTTAGAACCTACAGGGAAGAAATGTATAAAACTGAGACAACAGAATACAGCAGGCAGTAAAACAATGAACACCAGTTTCTCGCTAGCGAGCTTGTAAGTAGGTAGTAACTTATCGCTCCGAACGCTAATCATCAACTGACGACGCCAACGCGCGATCGCCGCTTTTATACTTAGTCCTAGACTCGATCTCAAATATTCTCGAAAATACTCGAGTCGGCACCTTTGATAAACAAAAAGCAAAAATAAAAACAGAAATTTAAAAATAGCGTTGTAAACAATATCGACTTTATCCTTTGAAGTTAGAGACGAAAGTCGCTAGTTGACAACTATAGCGTCTAATTCAGAGGCGGCTTTTATCAAAGAGACTGAGCGCTTACAAGTATACTACCCGCTCGTTTTAAGTTTGCCGCTGGCGATAGGTATGAGTGTATGACGTTCGAAATTTTTTATTTAATTGTAACAATAAAAATTGTGTACGTTAGATATTTGGGTAAAACTATGACACATTATAAGTTTTGTTGTCACGTGGGGGAGGGTACGCGCATTCCACAGACCGGCAAACTTAGAGCGAACGCGTTGTACAAGTATAAAATTGTTGAGACCAAACTTATGAGATATTGTACCAGCTAATGTAACACAAGCTTATACAAATACAAATAAATAAATAAATAACATTCATAGCGTTTTGTCTCCGCGCGGCCGCGGAGTCCGCACAGCCGCGGAGCGACCAGAGAGAGGTGTTTTGATTTTTTTATTTCTAAATTCTTGCGGAACCCCGACAGAGTTATCACGGAACCCTAGGGTTCCGCGGAACACACTTAGAGTATAGCTGGTTTAGATAATCATGCCAGAATCGACACCGGTATAATAACATTTTAAATATTTAATAATACATAGATTTGTTATTTTCTAATGAATGTTGAATATAATTAAGAGGGTGGATTTGTCACGACTACATTTCCATATTTCCGAGAATTATTTGATATGAGTATAACTTGTCGTCGTCTCACTTAGTGAATAAGTAAAGGACCTATTATTCGTTTTGAATAAAAGGCATGAAGTAAATACAGAGAGGACATGTAGGGATTTGCACTAAGAAATATATATAGTGGAACGCCGGATTGCTAGGAGCAATACAGGCTGCCTACAGCGCCATTATCAGAGCAATACAGGTTGCCTAATACCCCTTCCACACGACACAATTTGATTGCCAATCTGATTGCCGATTGAATTGGGTACAATCTGGTCGTCCGTCTACACATACACAACAAGATCGCCAATTTCAGTTTTATTTGTTGCCTCTGCTGAACGGACTTGTTTGTGTTAGGATGCCTCTTACCAAGAAGCAAAAAATTGGATTAATCTTGGCTCTAACTACAAATGTAGATGAGAAAAGAAGACTGTGGACAAAACAATGGTTATTAAAAAGAAAGCAATTGAGGACTTAAATGTAGTTATGTTATATTTAAGTGACTCAATTAATAAACTTAAATATAGTTATACTTAAAGAGTAATATTTTTAAAGAAAATATAACTAGAAAAAATTCCACGCGGACCAGGCAGCAGACGGGACTCGAACCCGCACCCTTCGAAAACCCTTTAAAATATAACTGAGTTATATTTTCTTTAGATTTAAACATCAAGCAGTTACATGCTTTAAAAATAATAAAAATATAATTGCTATTTCTTTTTTCAAATGTTTAATACTTGTAAAAGTATTCATTTGACATTGTGGGTTACCTATAATGCGAAGAGATGGCGCTGCCTTGCAAGTTAAGAATGGCTGGAAGAATTTCGACGCGGTCCGTGAGGGCCGCGGTAGCATAATTGGTCAGTGCATTCGCCCAGATTGCGAAGGGTGCGGGTTCGAGTCCCGTCTGCTGCCTGGTCCGCGTGGATTTTTTTCTAGTTATATTTTCATTAGATTTAAACATCAAGCAATTACATGCTTAAAAAATAAAAATTATAAAAAAATATATATAATATTATTTCTTTTTTACCCCAGCATGCGCGCATATCATTGAGTAGAATATAAATTTAATTAAATATTTTTTATTTTCAATAACAAATAACTGCCTGGTCGGCGTGGATTTTTTTCTAGTTATATTTTCTTTAGATTTAAACATCAAGCAGTTACATGCTTTAAAAATAATAAAAATTATAACAGTAATATTTTTATCAATATTTTTCCACTTATTGCGCAAAATCTCTAAGGAATTATGCCTTGCTTGTTTATTTTTATATAATGGGTTAGACACATCCCAAAGGCATGGCAAGTCTTAACATATATCTAAAATCTCCTCCATTACTTCCCGTTCAGATCGAATAGACATAATATTGTCGTCATGTTGCTCCATCTTCTTCTCAAAAGACAAGTCAACGCACACACCCGCTCTGAGTCTGAACGCCGCGCTTGCATAGTGACTACGTTAAAAAATTGGCCAGTTAGCGTCCACACCACCCAATTTGATTGGGCAATCCCGAATCGGGCGATACCGACCATCCAATGACCTTCAATTTCATATTTCCGTCCACACGACACAATTCGATTGTCAATCTAATCAAATTGGACGTAAAATTGTATCGTGTGGATGCTACTTAATTAATGGAAAACAGGAAAATAGAAGAATGTAATGAGATAATGAAAGATATTCTTTGCTTTCCCCAAGACGAGAGTAATTAAAATTAAAAAAAACTTGACATTGACATATACGATGAGGCGCTCGGCTCGCTCCCTCCTACAATAACCTATTAATTTTTAAATATAAATAGTAATTTCAAAATGAAGCGTTCAACTGGTTTAATTCACAAGTCAATATTTTGCAATAACCATAGCAAGCCCTTATCATCGTCAAGTAATTTTTTTTATATCATTAGCGCAATCGAAATTTCTTTCAAAGTGATTTGTGTTTGCTCATCGGTATTATGTTATTTTATAGGATTTTTAAGTACACAAGAAGCAGTAGAGCGCCGAAATCATTTGTTCACATTAGAAAAGAAAAGGCAACATGAAAAAATTGGGAGAATTGAAAAAATTGAGGTTAACTACAAGGGTGTCCCTAAAAATTGTACTTTAGTAATGAATAAAGGAATATCCACACCTTATGACTGTGCCAGGCGTAAGCAAAACAGTGTTCCTGCTTTATTTTACCAATATTTTTTGTTCAAATTAAGAGCTTAGGGGTTTTGTTATTATAAAAGATAGATACAAATGCCATATAATTCCACACAACAATAGTCTGTCATAAAAATAAAACTTAAACATAGTTTCCAAACAATGTTTGCTGCAAGTATGTATGTATGATTAGTATAACTAAATTATGCTAAACAACATAAATAAGTTTGTCCTATCAAAAAACAAACTAAAAAATAAATTAATAACTAGTGTAAGCCAGACAATCACTCTGCAGGAAATTTTTAGTTTTAAACATGGCCCCATACTTTTGTGGTCTTCATTTTGTTTTCAATTCTAACAATACTAAAGGCGTTTAGTTTAACTGGAAAAGAAATGCACATAGAAACATATGCAATTTCTTAAATCATTACACCTTATCCTTTTTTGGCAGTCGATTAATTATGAATTGTCAATCACAATTTACTAAGATGTTTCTGAAAGGAAACACATCTTTCAAGTCTATTCTTTATTATGAATAAATTTGTGTGTAAGAAATTCTTAATGGACCAATAACCCATACTTTTTAGCATTCCCTAAAATTTAAAAAGATATTGCAAATAAACTGTTTATTTTGAAATTTGTGAATTTGATTCTGCAGTGACTGTGTGCATGAATATAAGTTAGATTTTTTACTTCTATAAATGTTTATATATGTAAGTAATGTTTTTTTCCCCAGATTTTACAGAGTGGCATGTAGAGACCAGTGCATTAGCTCTTCTTGATGGTTCTGTGTACTGGGATATGCATAGGCCTCTGAATGAGAACTGCACTTTAGAAGTAAGAGAAAAATTAATAGAGTTTAATACTATATGAAAATTTTGCAGGTGGATTAAAGATTTTTGAATAAAAAATCTAATTGAATCTACATAAGACTAAATCCAATCCAAACCATGAATTTAAACAAAACCATTTTATGCTAGAGTAATAAATTTTCATTGGAATTTCTCTAAAGTATACTTTATGTAGTACTAGCTTAAGTCCTTAACTTCACCTGTGTAGAAAAAAATATTTCAATTTAACTTTCAAATATTTCTTGCAACTAAGGATCATCAAAATCAATATAGAGTTAAACAAAGTAGTTTATCATTTATTATAATCACCATCATATGTCCCCATTGTAGGGGCAGGAAGGCCTGTTCCTTATGGTTGGAGTAGGGGTATTCAGCAATGATATAGCACAAAAGCTTAGCGCTGGTGGGTGCTAGCAAATGCAGATGCAGCCGGGACATGTCAACAGCTCAACATGTCTTCCGAAGCATGGAGGTGGTCGAGATAATAAAATAAGTTTTGTCACCTATCCAATGACTGACCATTGCAATAGTTGCTTAACCTTCATAATCGCAAGCCATCGAGCTCCTAATTATAACATTAGTAAAGAATAATTAATGTTCCAGTCTGATTTCTTAATATGGGGGTTGCTTGCAGTTACTGAACTACACTGTCAACGAACCGCAGCAAGTCAACAAGGCCTTCTGGCGCACCTGTTCGTTCTTACTTGGTGCATGTGCGTCTGTTGCCTTCAAAGATACAGTGCCTGTCAAACTACACAGCTTCCCTGGACCTGACAGTAAATATATTTACTTATTTCTACACTATTATTTATTTATTTTAAAAAAGATGAAACGGAAATGCGTCTCGAGCGTCACACGACTATATATGTAGTGTGTGAATTTGTAGTACATGCAGGATGCATGTTCGTATGTGACCTGCATGATTACTCATAACTACTCTGGCGGTAATGCAGAGATGAGCGGAATTGAAGAGCTAGATTCTGATTAATGTTGTTTTTCACAGTCTTAATAAAGCAATATTATTAAAAGTCGGTTGTTTATTCTCTCAATCTAAGTAAATAAGTTTTATTAAATAGAAACTTTTTTTGCTCACTCTACCTATTTGGTTTGAATTGACAGCTATGACGTCAAAATATGGCGCCCAGTCGGTCGTATTCTTAGTTGAATTGCATTATATGCCCCGTATTTAAATAGATATAGAATCTAAAGATAGTGATATTAGGAGTAGCGAGCTATTTATCATAACGAATTTCAATATTTACAGTCCGCAGCGGCTCCTTCATATACGACATCGATTTGCCATCGCTGGAAGATTGGAAACCTACCCAACAAGAATTGTACACTTTGTCCGCGGAATATGTAAAGTTTTGCCGACGCGGTTTGCCCCTGGAACGGCTAGAGGTAGGAGAGGAACTGGCCAAGGAAATGTTTGTTGATAATCCTTATAAGGAGGCACAGATACCAAGCATCGCCAGTCGCCATGGTAAGGGATAATGTTCAATAACAACAATTTCATCATATAGCCTATTTAAAGTCCTCTTAGGTGGGGCGCTGGAGGGACTCCAGTCTGCTGCCTGATCCGCATGGAATTTTTTCTAGTTTTAATTTCTTTAGATTAAAACATCAAGCAGTTGCATGCTTAAAAAATATGTATACTTTGAATATGTCCGAAATATCAAAATTTATAATAAGTTAATGTCAATGTAGTTAGTGGTAGACCTAGGATGGATAGATTTATTTTTTGACGACCTCCGTGGCCGATTGGTTTGTACGCCAGGTTTCATGGTGTTGCCGACTCGAGAGGTCCCGGGTTCAAATCCCGGTAGAGGTAGATGTTTGTGTGATGAATACGAGCATTTGTAATCCAGTCATGGATGTTTAATATGTATTTCTATAAAAATATACTTATATACTCTAGTATCCCATAACATAAGCCTTATAGTGCTTACTTTGGGGCTAGGCTAATTGGTGTGATTGTTGGAAATATTTATTTATTTAGCATTTTATTATAAATAGTTTTTTTTTTTAATTTTGTCACAGGTAATGTGACCCTCTACAGGGCAGGTGATCACGTTGACATATCCAAGGGACCAATGATCAGTAACACAGCACAAGTCGGCAAATGCACAGTAGCGTCTGTACACAAATTGTCAGGTGAGTTATCTTATATATAAAATACTCGTGTCACATTAACTGTCAGACTACTTTGGAGTTTGACAGTAGTCTGACAGTTAATGTCGATATATCGCTTTATCATATCCCGTTTCGGTGGTCATGCTAGAGGGGCTGGTGCCTATTTTGCGTGAGACAGATATGAGTTTAACATGTAATTTACATGGCCTCAAAATTAACAAAAATACAGTTTTACGTTCATGCGTAAAAACAAAACTGTAAATACGACACACACCTGCACACTTGTATCGTTTGTAAGCCCAACTCGACAAATAAAATCAAATATTTTATTTAAATTAATTTAGATTTTTTCGCCCAGGATCACCAAATAGTAACGTGAAACAGCTGTACAGATTCCAAGGGGTGGCGCTACCGACCAATGTTATGCTGAATCACTTCGCATTTTCCATTCTAGTTGACAGAGCCAAAAAACGTGTAAGTTTTATTATGTCAAATAAAAGTTATCAAATATTTATATATTTTTTTAGTTTCCATAGATATGGAACTATAATAATTTCATGACGTTAAACAAACAAGATAATTTAAAAATCGGATTTGAAAATTTGGAGGAAAAAATAAGTACCTAAACTGAAAATGGATTAGAGAGACTATTTAGGACAAAATATCTTATGATTGAAGAAGTGGGTTCGGCCTTATAGAAAAAAGGAAACACAAAAATCTTTTTAAATGAAGACTATGGCTGCATAGCTCTGCCTTTGCCATTCCCAAATGGAAAAAAAGATTAAAAAAAAAATTATAATGTTACTTGCAGGTGGGGGCCAAAATTGGTATCCCATTCAAATTTCCACATTCTTAAAATCATCCAGAAATAACCTTATTTCTGGGCGGCACAAAAAACTATCCTTTACGTTTTCCCCTCGGTCTCAAACTGTCTCTATACCTACTAAGTTTCATCTTAATCCGTTCAGCGGTCCAAGCATGATCGGGTAACAAACAGACAGATACATCGATTTTTAATAGATCGCTTTGACATTAGATCGAAATTTAGATTTTCAATAAATCGCAGTGACATTAGATTGAAATTTCGGTAAATCAATTTACAATAGATCCTTTTGACATTAGATTGAAATTTCGATAAATCGATTTTCAATAGAGCGCTATTTCTATAAATCACTGTGACATTAGATCGAAGTTTCGATAAATCGATTTTTAAATGGGTTCATTTCAATTTACAGGTTTATAGTACATTAATATAATTTTACTGCAACAATTCTGGGATATTCATTATTTCTTTAAAAAATCAATCTTGCCTTTGATAATTGACACATCGATCATCTAGAGATTCGATTATTTGCAATTTGATCTAATAAAATATCGATCTTATTAGTTTTTGATCCATTGGCATACCGAGCTATTTATCTATAGATAATTTTCATTCGATCCAATGGCATGTCGATATTATTGGGATTTCGGTTAATTGTCACCGATCAACTGGCAAACGATATAGCGTAGAAAAAACCCATTAAAAATTTCCGGCCTTACTGAAGTTTGATCTCAGCAATTGATTGCTACGGCAAGGATATTTTATAATCTATTTAATTATATTTTCAGAATCCAGCGCGGTCACCCATCAGCACAGTCGATCGCGATGCAACGACAGAATACAGCAAAAGGGATCCCGTAGCAGCGATAGCTTGAACAACTAGGATACTTACCAGCCATGTAGTTTTATATATAAGTTGTTAAATATAGTTCACTATTTTAAGATATTGTCGTTTTGATTATTCGTCAACTATATCTTCTGTCCGCCACTTCGATTATAATGTTTAAAGAATTCCACAGGAACTTAACAATTTCCGGACTACAAAGTATATGTAATACGAAAGAAATAAACGCATGTCGAATTTCATCCATTTCCATTCAGCAGTTTTTGCATGATTGAGTAACAAACAGCCAAACATTCCCATTTATAATATTAGTAGTAAAAAAAGTTATCCCTATTTTCTTGAAGCTACAGAAGCCTCAAAAGTTAGCTCATAAAGCATAACATCGCATACTTATTTTAGGTCCCTTGCTTTGTAAGTACGTATAAAAACCATACAACTCACAATCGCGCTCAAAATGTGTCGGAAGCAAAATTACGCACATTCATCTATTGTTGCGTAATTTTCAAACAGTCGTGTTCGAAATTTCCGCTCGTATACAACTGACATTGAACCTTACTGCCGCAGCATAACGTGTTAAATTGAACAAAAGATCTGTATAAGTTGATTTAGAACGCAACTCGGACGTTTTTTGATGCTCTTTTGTTAGACGATATGGAGTTTATTTGTTTTTATACCTCAACGGTCCCTTGTCTAACTTTAACTTCCGCTGTCACCTACAAAGCTAAAGAATACGTGTCAATGTGACATAAGCTAACGTCATACCCACTACTGGACATTGGCGTTTCTGTGCAAAACGGAGAAAGCCACAGATATTAAAAAAAAACGAGCGAGCCTTACCGTAGTCGCTTATGATGTGTAACATTTAAAACCTCACCTTATATAAGAAAAAAAATGGGTGCGTGTACTTATGTAGGCGCGTGAGAAGTTATCCTTCTTTGGCATCGTTTAAAATTAGTTTTTAATTGCATGCAAATAATTAATTACAATAAATTAATAAAAAGTCTGGAAAAGGACACAGTCAATAAAGTTCAGTTTTAATTTGAAAAAATAAATAAATAAATAATCAAAATATTCAATTAAAATCGCTACTGAATATAATTTATTAGAACATATGTGATTTGCACTTGTATGAAACTCAAACACGTATTCCGAATATACAAACTAGAAACATGTGGATAAATATTATAAATATGAATACCTATAACTGTTACTTTATTACAAAAAATAAAGATGTGGTTTTTGGTTCTACTACACCAGTGGTTCTCAAACTTTTTAAATGACGGAACCCTTTTGGGAAGCAAAATACTTGATGGAACCCTACAATAAAACAATTATTTTTATAAGTGTATTCTATATTAATCAGCATAATAAAAGTACAATGTATCCGTTACTAATTATTATTTACTTCACCACTTGGTAAGGACAATAATAGAAAACATTAAAAAAGAAAAAATCTAACTAGTGGGAGGTATGAAACTGTTTTTTATTTTTCATCAATTGCTTGATATCAGGTTTGATGGAAGAAAGTTGGAGTCTCATATCAGCTTCGGCGTCCAGTCTATTGCGATATTTTGTTTTCGTGGCTGCGTAGGTAGAGAATCCTGTTTCGCACAAATATGTAGTTGGGAACGGGAGAAGAATATCCAGAGCCATTTGGCCAAGCATTGCATATTCATCTTGGATTCTGCACCAAAAATCATTAAGAGGCGTCGTTTTGAACAATGACTCCATACTTGTGTCTGATGACATTTCTAAAAGAGATTCATATATCTCATTTGACATGTTTTCAGGCTTTTCCAAGTTGGGTAAAAAAGGATTATGAATCCAGGAGTTCACTTTAATTTTTGTATTGTGTTCTTCGGGAAAATACTTTTCAAAAGATGCGCGCATCGAACTGAGATATTGGACCAATTCTTCAAACACATTATCTTCAAACATTTCTGAGTCGTTTTCGCTAACAAACTCAGTGAGTAACGTAAAACTTTCTATTTCTTTCTTACCAATGCAAATGATCCAAAAATCTAATTTTCTTTTAAAAGTAGTTATTTTATTATAGGCCTGAAACACTGTTGTCTGTTTACCTTGCAATGATAAATTTAATTCGTTAAGTTTTTGAAAGATATCCGCCATAAAAGACAATCGGAACAACCAAGTTTTATCATACAAACGGTCCTTCAAATTAAAAGAAGTATCTGCTGAAAGAAACATTTGTAACTCGGCTCTAAGTTCAAATAGCCTTGTTAAAGTTTTTCCCCGAGACAGCCATCGCACTTCTGTATGGAGCAGCAGTGTTTTATGTTTGCTGCCATAATCTTCACACAATAATGAGAACAATCGGGATTGTAGTGGTCGTGATTTGATAAAATTAATTATTTTTACCGCTTCATCCATAACTAATTTTAGATTAGACGGCATTTGCTTCATCGCAAGTGCTTGTCTATGCAGAATACAATGACTGGAACTACAATTAGGCGCTTTATTTTTCATTCGTGACACTGCTCCTGCTGTTTTACCTGTCATCGCCTTGGCCCCATCTGTACAAATGTCAATGCAATTGTTCCAACTGAGATTATGTTCTTCAAAAAATATATTTATTTTATTAAAAATTTCTTCCCCGGTAGTGTTTGTAAGCAGCGATGAACACATAAGCATGTCTTCTTCAAAAGAACTTTTATATGGATATCTCACAATAACCAGCAGGATAGCCAAACCAGCGACATCAGTCGACTCGTCCATTTGCAAAGCGAATCGTGTATTTTGTAGACGTGTAACTAGTTCTTGTTTGACGTAGCTTGCCAGATCATGGATTCGTCGTGAAACAGTATCGTTTGATAGCGGAACAGTAGAAAGATGCTTTGCAGATTTTTCATCAAGCATACATTTTGTTATGTCTAATACACATGGTTTTATTAATTTCTCAGCGATAGTGTGCGCTTCACCTGCTTGTGCAATGCGATAGCTAACTAAGTATGATGCCTCCGTGGCCTTTTCGTTGGTAGTTTGTGTTACATGCATCATATTTTTTTGACTTTCTAATAACTGATCTTTTTTGCGAACAAAAAATTCTTTATTCTTGTCTTTAGTCTCGGGGTGTACGGTTTCTAAATGTCGACGCAATTTGGCAGGTGCCATGGAACTATTAGGAAGCAGTTTACTACAGAGCATGCAGAGAGGTGAGCCGTTGGAATCAACAAATCCGAAACTGATATAAGATTCATCATACTTCCTTTTTTTCGTCTTTGAAACCGTCGAGCTTGACGTCGTGGCACTCGTGGCATCATCTTCTGGATCGGTGATTGCTAAATTCTCCAAGTTCTAAATGTTACAAGTCAGGATAGTGGGGTTTAAATAATGCACAATCGTTACTGCGTATAAGAGACTAAATTTAGAACCTACAGGGAAGAAATGTATAAAACTGAGACAACAGAATACAGCAGGCAGTAAAACAATGAACACCAGTTTCTCGCTAGCGAGCTTGTAAGTAGGTAGTAACTTATCGCTCCGAACGCTAATCATCAACTGACGACGCCAACGCGCGATCGCCGCTTTTATACTTAGTCCTAGACTCGATCTCAAATATTCTCGAAAATACTCGAGTCGGCACCTTTGATAAACAAAAAGCAAAAATAAAAACAGAAATTTAAAAATAGCGTTGTAAACAATATCGACTTTATCCTTTGAAGTTAGAGACGAAAGTCGCTAGTTGACAACTATAGCGTCTAATTCAGAGGCGGCTTTTATCAAAGAGACTGAGCGCTTACAAGTATACTACCCGCTCGTTTTAAGTTTGCCGCTGGCGATAGGTATGAGTGTATGACGTTCGAAATTTTTTATTTAATTGTAACAATAAAAATTGTGTACGTTAGATATTTGGGTAAAACTATGACACATTATAAGTTTTGTTGTCACGTGGGGGAGGGTACGCGCATTCCACAGACCGGCAAACTTAGAGCGAACGCGTTGTACAAGTATAAAATTGTTGAGACCAAACTTATGAGATATTGTACCAGCTAATGTAACACAAGCTTATACAAATACAAATAAATAAATAAATAACATTCATAGCGTTTTGTCTCCGCGCGGCCGCGGAGTCCGCACAGCCGCGGAGCGACCAGAGAGAGGTGTTTTGATTTTTTTATTTCTAAATTCTTGCGGAACCCCGACAGAGGTATCACGGAACCCTAGGGTTCCGCGGAACACACTTAGAGTATAGCTGTACTACACCAATGGTCAAGAGATGGCGCTGTAGTCTCCTGAATCGCGCTTTGGTTCCGTTGTTCCAGATTAATAAATACTTTTGATATTATAAATATGAATACCTATATCTGTTACTTTATTACAAAAAACAAAGATGTGGTTTTTGGTTCTACTACACCAATGGTCAAGAGATGGCGCTGTAGTCTCCTGAATCGCGCTTTGGTTCCGTTGTTCCAGATTAATAAACTAATGATATAAACTTCATGCTGTTAAAATTTTGTGTTACAGTGATGCGCGCGCATCTTAAAATTTCACTCTCATCATTTTTTCATAACGCGCCTAAAGAAGTATAACTTCAAAAAAGGAATAAGCCATTTGAACATTGTGTTCTTAAAATCAAATCAAATAGCGTGCGCTTTTGCGACTTCCTGTTACACACTTCCGTCCCATTTCACGAAATCACTCTCACAAATTGCAGGAAAGCGAGAGGAAGTGTTGTTACACATCAAAAAACTATGAAATAAAACAGGTTGCCGGGTGTAAGCAATGATGTTTAAAGTTATAGATACGTCTTACACGCTTCTAATTTGCCTATACGCAAGTCAGGTAATTGCCCGACTTGCATTTAGTCGGGCACGCTCTCGCCGCGGCTACACTTAGCTACAATGAGTAAATATTTTACGTATTTCCAGACAAAAAGCCCTGTGTATTTTTAGATAGTACACAAAATACAGGGGAACTATTGCAGTCAAGAAAAATGTGTCATTTTTAAAGAAATTAATCTTAGAATATTTAGTGTACATGTACAGTTTTAAAGAAATTAATCTAAGAATATTGAGTCTACATGTACAGTTTTAAAGAAATTAATCTTAGAATATTTAGTGTACATGTACAGTTTTAAAGAAAATAATCTAAGAATATTTAGTGTACATGTACAGTTTTAAAGAAATTAATCTAAGAATATTTAGTGATTACTTATTTTGACAGTTGCTGATACCTTTGACACATAGAGGCTAAAGAGCGAGATGTAATCTGCTCTATGAATAAAAGTGAAACATTTGTGCACTCCATTTGCGGCTGTTGCCAAGGGAAGTGCATTTGAAAATGCAATAATGTTGGCGTATAACCTACCTATATATTATAAGTCATTGAGTGTAAGTAACACACTTAAGGCCCACTGTCCCTCTGCGTTTCCTTGTTGACAGAATATAATAGGACGACAACAAATATTAAAACAGCTCAGGTGATCTGTACACCATTTATACAATAAATTAATATAAGTACTATACATGAAAAGTACAATTCATTCAGTTTTTTGTTTCTTAGCGTCAGAAGGCCCCTCTTCGGCCTCATCGTTGATAAATATCGGTTTGGGTTGCGTCTTCTTATAAGCCGGCGCCACCCAGAATGGATTCTCTTCCGCATCCTTCGCGTACTTCAAGATGGCCTCTCTCGGGTCCTGTTCGTCATCCACCCTCTTGCTGAGCCCCAAGTTTCTGATGACGAAAGAGCTCAATGTGCTTCCTGATGCCGCAACTCTTCCGCCTTGCCCCGAAGTGATAGGCAAATCTGGTCTCCTAGACTTGAGGGGATCCAGTCTGTCTTTCTCCATTTTCTTCTTGCTAGTTCTCAATTTCTCTTGTCTGAACAAAGGTAAAGCGTGCGGCGTTATGATCTGTTGCGAACTCATAACTTCCACTGAGTGCTTCTTCCTATGTGTTTTCACCACGCACAATTTAGCACCCCTCAAGCTTCTCTTCTGATCATAGTAACATTTCACTACACCATTCCCGCAGCCAACAAACATCTGATTCAACTTCGCGTGCCACACAGCTTTTATCACATGAGATTTAGCCACTTCTAACTGTGTTACCGTTTCAAACGTCTTCGTATTATAGAACAGTAGCCGTCCAATCTCCTCTCCTCTTTCTAGCGATACTCCTGTGAAAACCATCGTATCATCAGGACTGAAAGAGCAGTCTGTCTGCTCGTATCTCGAGAACAGATTGCTGAAAACATGGACCGGTTTCTTGAAGCTTCTCAGGTCCCAAAGTTTGAGGGTGTCATCGTTGCCTCTGCTGGCTAAATACGATCCCAGATAGGAGTATGCTATGCTGCAGATTTCCGTCTGTTTCTGATGAGCGTCTCTCAATATGGCTGATGTGTTCACATAGTTTTTTCTATGGTCCCACATTTGAATGGAGCCGTCGAAGCATCCGCAGGCTACTGTGTTGCCGTCTCTTGAGAAAGCACAGGCGGTTGGGTTGGTCTTCAAACCCCCATGTTGACGGGGTTTTATCACCGCTTTGTGCTGCTTTGGGTTGTCTGTGAGCCATAAGCGCATGGTACCGTCTTGTGCGCAAGTCATGAACTCTTCCCTGATATGGGGGTGCCAACAACCACTGTTCAGAGATGCAGTGTGACCTTTGGTCCTGGAGAATATAAGGTATTTTAATGTTTCAAGTCGGAGATCTTAATTGATAAAATTAGTACACAAAACTTAACTTATACTGCAGACTTGAAAATTGGAATTGAAAAAAGGTAAGCTAAGTATAAATTAAAATAAATGATTCATCTTTAACATTTTAATCACACAGCTGATCAAATTCTATGTATGGTAAATATGCTGTCTGAATTACTGAGGTTTAAGTATTAGTATTATTCGTGCTTCGGAAGGCACGTTAAGCCGTCGGCTGCATCTGCAGTCGTTTGCACTCACCAATCCGCACTGGGCCCGCGTGGTACCCACCACGCATGCACGCACTCATGGCCCAATCTTCCTATTCCATCCACAGGGAAGGCCTGTGCCCCAGCAGTGGGGGCAGTAATAGGCTGATGATGAAGTATTAATAATAGCTATACCAATTTCAACACATACGATTACAATAATAAGCATATAACTGCTAGATGTTTAAACATAAGGAAAGTTTTACTAGAAAAAATCCACGCGCTCCAGGCAGCAGCCAGAACTCGAACCTGCAACTTACGCTACCCGATATCGGCTGGATAGCGGAGGGTGCGGGTTCGAATCCCATCTGCTGTCTGGTCCGCGTGGAATTATTTCTAGTAAAACTTTACTCAGATTTAAACATGCAATTATAATTATGTAAATAAACTTACTTAGCCATATCAGCAATGTACTGATCGCCCTTCACGCACTCCAGGACTTCGAACCCGTCCCTATCCAGTACTTTAGCCTGTGCTGAGCCGCTGACTACAAGAATGGAGTCTCCGGTCGTGGAGTACTGAAGCGTCTTTATTGGATGGTTCTCGCATGGCTGCAAAGTGCGGAATGAACGCAATGAAGCGTCCATACCTGTGGGACAATACAAACAACTGAAAAAAACCAGTCTGATTGTAGGTAGCATATTTGGTTTTGCGTTGAAGATGATAGGAATAAAAAAAAAGTAACTATGTCTAGTGTAACAGATCTGAGTAGAGAATATTAGAAACAGCATTTCTTAAAACATCAACTAGACATCCTGTAGAGGCTGGGGGAGGCCTTGTGTTACAGACACGCTACCTTCATGATTAAAATTTTCAAATTCTTAATCATTGTTTAAAATCTGGTAGCTTTTATTAAAGCTTTATTATTATTATTATGTCTAGCGTTCATCATCAACCCATGTTCGTGCACTGCTGGACATAGGTCTCCCCTAATGCACGCCACTGCTCCCGATTTTGTGCTACTCTCATCCAGCCCACTCCAGTCAGCCTACGAATATCATCATCCCATCTTGTCTCAGGGCGTCCTACACTACGTTTACCGAGTCGCGGTCTCCTCTCAAGAACTTTCCGGCTCCAACGTCCTTCAGTTCTGCGGCTAATGTGACCAGCCCACTGCCACTTCAGTTTGCTAATTCGGTGGGCTATGTCCGGTGGCTTTGGTTCTCTGTCGGATTACATGATTTCTGATGCGGTCCTTCAGGGATACTCCGAGCATAGCCCTTTCCATAGCTCTCTGAGCGACTTTAAACTGGTGGACTCGTCGTGAATGTCTAGCGTTAATGCTGCGTTAATGTGCAGTTCCTAGCACACACTAACGCGGTAGGCCTGAGTTAATGTTTTATACACGTCGTAGGATGATGTAATACATCAAATTTTTGCCTAGGTTTTTGAGAAAATGCAGATTCTTGATTATGACGATAACATTTCTCAATCTCACTGAAAAAAGATGGGGTTTATACGAAAGCGCGAGTCACCACAATAAGATTCGAAAATACTTGTTAACTAAATATAAATATTCTTTGGTTTCCACTAGGTTAGGTTAATGTCGAGACCATGAGCGTAGCGAGCGTGCTAAGGCAGTGGCCGGCCAAGTGCCAGAATAAAATTTTGTTAAACGCAATGAGCAATGTCATAGCCCTTGTGTGTGTTGGCAATATTTATTTATTATTAGTAAAATATGGGTTTTTTTGCAAATCCTTAGGATTTTTGAAAATTTGTTTCATCAAATCATTTCATGACATACTCATTTGGCAGTTCTTATGGCTTTAACAACAATAAATTTTTAGTACACAGTAAAGTTGATAAATGATTTGGTGCATACATCTGCATAAAATTATTGGTATTCAATGCAAAGTTTCATTACCTATTTCCCCTCATTTTTTTTAACAAAAAGTTGCTTATGTTGTTCTTTTTATGCCTCTTATACCAACCTTTCATCAAAATTATTTCAGCAGTTTAGGAGTGAAGGGTGTTTGTTTTTAATTTATAGTATTAGTGCCATATAAGTTGCCAACCTCGTCAGTTAATTCCAGCAGTTGCCATTGCCCCCAAATAAGAATAAAACTGTTGTACTATATACATATTAAGGTATATTACCCTAGCGTAACAATTTCATAAGTCCATATCCTAAGGTATATAGTATTTTGTTGCTAATTTGTTGCTATTTTGTGCCGCAAGAATTGATTTTGTTGCTCCATGATTTCTCGGAAAAACGCCAGTTACGCGTAATATTACGCTAGCGAAACCACAGCGATAACTCGGAGGCAAAAGCAGTTAGAGAGATCAGATGAACGGCATATTTTGTTGCTACTTTGTTGCTGTAAGATAAGCTGGTTAGATATGAAAAAATTCCCCCCCCCCCTTCATGGGGGGCTAACTACCCTAATTCATAGATATTTCAGATTTTTCGTATCTCGTGAACTAAAGCAACTAGCGGCACGAGACAAACGGCGTATTTTGTTGCTTTAAGGTAGGCATGCTGCGTACATCATAATCACAACCCTTATCGGGGTATGACCAACCCCCGACCCCAAGACACCAGATATTTCTTATCTCTTGAGCTAAAGCAGCTAGCGACCCGAGACCAACGGCGTATTTTGTTGCTATTTTGTAGCTATAAGATAGGCATGCTGCATACATCATAATCACAACCCTTATCGGGGTATGACCAACCCCCGACCCCGAAGACACCAGATATTTCGTATCTCGTCAGGTAAAGCAGCTAGCGACCCGACACCAACGGCGTATTTTGTTGCTTTAAGATAGGCATGCTGCGTACATCATAATCACAACCCTTATCGGGGTATGACCAACCCCCGACCCCAAGACACCAGATATTTCGTATCTCGTGAGCTAAAGCAGCTAGCGACCCGAGACCAATGGCGTATTTTGTTGCTTTAAAATAGGCATGCTGCGTACATCATAATCACAACCCTTATCGGGGTATGACCAACCCCCGACTCCAAGACACCAGATATTTCGTATCTCTTGAGCTAAAGCAGCTAGCGGCACGAGACAAACGGCGTATTTTGTTGCTTTAAGGTAGGCATGATGCGTACATCATAATCACAACCCTTATCGGGGTATGACCAACCCCCGACCCATAGACACCAGATATTTCGTATCTCTTGAGCTAAAGCAGCTAGCGACCCAAGACCAACGGCGTATTTTGTTGTTATTTTGTAGCTATAAGATAGGCATGCTGCATACATCATAATCACAACCCTTATCGGGGTATGACCAACCCGAAGACACCAGATATTTCGTATCTCGTCAGGTAAAGCAGCTAGCGACCCGACACCAACGGCGTATTTTGTTGCTTTAAGATAGGCATGCTGCGTACATCATAATCACAACCCTTATCGGGGTATGACCAACCCCCGACCCCAAGACACCAGATAATTCGTATCTCGTGAGCAAAAGCAGCTAGCGACCCGAACCCAACGGCGTATTTTGTTGCTATTAGATAGGCATGCTGCGTACATCATAAGCACAACCCTTATCGGGGTATGATCAACCCCCGACCCCGAAGACACCAGATATTTCGTATCTCGTAAACTAAAGCAGCTAGCGGCACGAGACAAACGGCGTATTTTGTTGCTATTTTGTAGTTATAAGATAGGCATGCTGCGTACATCATAATCACAATCCTTATCGGGGTATGACCAACCCCCGACTCCAAGACACCAGATATTTCGTATCTCTTGAGCTAAAGCAGCTAGCGACCCGAGACCAACGGCGTATTTTGTTGCTATTTTGTAGCTATAAGATAGGCATGCTGCGTACATCATAATCACAACCCTTATCGGGGTATGACCAACCCCCGACTCCAAGACACCAGATATTTCGTATCTCTTGAGCTAAAGCAGCTAGCGACCCGAGACCAACGGCGTATTTTGTTGCTATTTTGTAGCTATAAGATAGGCATGCTGCGTATCATCTGGTGTCTTGGGGTCGGGGGTTGGTCATACCCCGATAAGGGTTGTGATTATGATGTACGCAGCATGCCTATCTTAAAGCAACAAAATACGCCGTTGGTCTCGGGTCGCTAGCTGCTTTACCTGACGATATACGAAATTTCTGGTGTCTTCGGGGTTGGGGGTTGGTCATACCCCGATAAGGGTTGTGATTATGATGTACGCAGCATGCCTATCTTATAGCTACAAAATAGCAACAAAATACGCCGTTGGTCTCAGGTCGCTAGCTGCTTTAGCTCAAGAGATACGAAATATCTGGTGTCTTGGGGTCGCGGGTTGGTCATACCCCGATAAGGGTTGTGATTATGATGTACGCAGCATGCCTATCTTATAGCTACAAAATAGCAACAAAATACGCCGTTTGTCTCGTGCCGCTAGCTGCTTTAGTTTACGAGATACGAAATATCTGGTGTCTTCGGGGTCGGGGGTTGATCATACCCCGATAAGGGTTGTGCTTATGATGTACGCAGCATGCCTATCTAATAGCAACAAAATACGCCGTTGGGTTCGGGTCGCTAGCTGCTTTAGCTCACGAGATACGAATTATCTGGTGTCTTAAGGTCGGGGGTTGGTCATACCCCGATAAGGGTTGTGATTATGATGTACGCAGCATGCCTATCTTATAGCTACAAAATAGCAACAAAATACGCCGTTTGTCTCGTGCCGCTAGCTGCTTTAGTTTACGAGATACGAAATATCTGGTGTCTTCGGGGTCGGGGGTTGATCATACCCCGATAAGGGTTGTGATTATGATGTACGCAGCATGCCTATCTAATAGCAACAAAATACGCCGTTGAGTTCGGGTCGCTAGCTGCTTTAGCTCACGAGATACGAATTATCTGGTGTCTTGAGGTCGGGGGTTGGTCATACCCCGATAAGGGTTGTGATTATGATGTACGCAGCATGCCTACCTTATAGCAACAAAATACGCCGTTTGTCTCGTGCCGCTAGCTGCTTTAGTTCACAAGATACGAAAAATCTGAAATATCTAAGAATAAGGGTAGTTAGCCCCCCATGTAGGGGGGGGATTTTTCCATATCTAACCAGCTTATCTTACAGCAACAAAATAGTAACAAAATACGCCGTTTGTCTCGTGCCGCTAGCTGCTTTAGTTCACGAGATACGAAAAATCTGAAATATCTAAGAATAAGGGTAGTTAGCCCCCCATGAAGGGGGAGAATTTTTCCATATCTAACCAGCTTATCTTACAGCAACAAAATAGCAACAAAATGTGCCGTTCATCTGATCTCTATAACTGCTTTTGCCTCCGAGTTATTGCTGTGGTTTCGCTAGCGTAACTGGCGTTTTTCCGAGAAATCATGGAGCAACAAAATCAATTCTTGCGGCACAAAATAGCAACAAATTAGCAACAAAATACTATATACCTTAGGATATGGACTTATGAAATTGTTACGCTAGGGTAATATACCTTACATATTATTCTAAACAGTTTATTACCAGCAAAATCCCAAAATGAAACTTCATAGTCAATAGACCCAGTTGCCAACCGTGCCCCAGACGGATCCACTGAGAGAGCCACAACAGCCTTAGTGCCATGCTGCATTTGAACCTGTTAACAAGATGAAAGATTTCTTATATTATTATTAAGTTTTACTAATCTCTAACTTTAGCTATAAGGTGTTAATGACTTGACAGAAATTTCTTTTAAATAAATAACCTTTAATTTACTGTATGTGGATATCTTATTCATTTCACTTTTGTGTCCATATTATTATACATTGTAATGGAAGACACACACACAAATACATAAAAGAATAAAATTACAACTACAATAAAATATTTAGAGATTTGTTGTTACAAAAAATCTTCTACTAAAATAAAGCTTATTGTCAGGGAAAATAACCAGTAGAGGCAATTTATTTTCCCTGGCTTAATAAGTAGCAAACCGTTATCTGTATTAACATTATTTTTAGTTTAATTTTTCAAACCAATTTCTTTAAATATATCGTCACATCTACGGCAAACTTACAAATCTGCTTTTTTAGTAAAAATCTATAATAAAAAACTGCACATAATGGGGTACTTACAACCAGGGAAAAGTCAATCACAATTTTATTAATGCCAGTTCTAAAAGTCTGATTGTTTGAATCTGCATTTTATGTTTATACACCCAAAGTAAACTTACCAAATTAAAATATGATATTTTGGGATAGAAGGTTTTATGAAATTCAAATTCATAAGTTTTTTTTTACAAATTATTATTTTAATTTATAAAAATAAAATTACCTCATGTGTATTTGGTATTCTTTTTTCCAATGTCAGTTCCTCATCATCTGATCCACTTAGTTCATCATAACTATCTTCATCTGTATCACTTTTGGACTCCTTTGATTTATCAACCTTACTATTTCCTGACAGTTTTGTTGGGCAGGAGGGACCTATTTCTTCTTCTTGATCTTTACTTGGTGGAGGTAAGGGTCCTATTACATCTTCATCATCATCTTCGTCATCTTGTGTTTCTGATTGCTTCGCAGCTTCCTCTTCTAACCTCTTTTTATTGGCTTCTTGTGCATTTTTCCTGGCTTCATTGACCATAGCTTCCAGGTCAAAATTTTTTGCTTTCTTTCCGAAGTTTTTAATACCCATGACTTGTTGAACATGTTGATTTTCTAGATCTTCGGCGATCTCTTCAATTTCTTTCTGTTCTTGAATGGGAGTGCCAGTGCGACCGAATGTGCCAAATCCTTCTGATGATGAAGTGGGCTCATTGGATTCTTTCTGAAAATTGAGCGTGATTTTGCCAAATGAAATAGGTTTTCTACTCATTTTTATGCTTAATTAAACTGCTTATATTTTGGTTAAAATCTTTTTTATGTATTCTTCTCTTAGTCAGAAGTAAGTATTGTAATTGTTGTTAGTTCGGATCATTGATATATGTTTGTTTTATCTAGATTTAGAACATATTTACAATTATTAACAGAGTGATCATGTTTAAAACACAACACTCAAAACACCAAGGTAAACACACAATGTAAATATTTTTTTATTTTTTTTATAAGATTCTTCCTTTTTAAGTAAGGCAAAGGGAACAATGCCCATACAGCCTATTCTCCAGTTTTCTTTGGATTTTTTTGTAAAGAGTAGATGGACATCTTCTCTTTACAAAATTTTGCCCCGACGGCATTGAAAAGAACTCCAATGGCATTTAAAAAAATATACCAACATTCCGACCTATTCGAAAAATAGTACTTATTTTTTACTTTTTTGTTCATGTTTTTATTGGCAGTAGTCTTATTTTTTTAGTATGTCTATTTATAAATAGCTGCTGCTGACCTACGATTTCATCTGCGTGTAATTTGTTTATAGAAGGACTTTATTATATTTATTTGTATTCACGTGGCATGGTAAATAAAATAGGTAACTATTCTTTCAAATCCTTCCAGCCGTTAAACAGGAGAGGTAATAAACACACACAAACTTTTGCATTTAAAACATGATATGTATTGTGTGATACCCCAACAATGTAAGAAAAATCTCAATGTCGAAAATCACTTTTATCGAATACTTGTGTTTTTAAATATATCGATATTCAACGTTGTAGCCTTGGGGCAGCATTGTGTAAAGGCGCTATTTTCGTTTCCTACAATAGTAACTTTAAAGCGCCTTCTGACATGCCTGCCGCAGGGACAATCTAGGGTGCACGGCGGTCGGGGCAATATCGGCTTGTCTCTACACACATGCACATGCCTGCTATTCAGTGTTCGGGCGTATGTTGAGCAAAACACACGCGTTGATGATGGTCCCGGTGTTATCAAAAAATATGTCACCGTAAAAAGGAAATACTGGGTGAAGAATTGGCAACAGAAAGAAATGTATTGTAAATAGTAATGTTTATGTTATTAGAAAAAAATCCACGCGGACCGGGCAGCAGACGGGACTCGAACCCGCACTCTTCGCTATCCGGGCGAATGCACTGATTAATTATGCTACCGCGGCCCTGATGGCCGAATCGAATTCTTTCTGGCCTTTCTAAAGCTGCAAGGCAGCGCCATCTCTTCGCATTATATGTAACCCACAATGTGAAATGAATACCTTTACAAGTATTAAACATTTAAAAGAAGAAATAGCAATTAAAGTCATAATTTTAATATTAAAAACATGTAACTGCTCAATGTTATGTGTAAAAAATATTACAAGAAAAAATTAAAAAAAAACCATTTCTATTTTTCTAGTAATATTTTCTAGAAAAGTAGAAATTGTTTTTTTTTAATTATAATTAAATATCGAGCAGTCACATACTTAAAAAATGAAAATTAATTAAAAAAATATATAAATATTGTTTGTTTTCTTATCCCACATGTGGGATCGGTCTTTATATACTTCGATCACTCGTGTCCAAACTTCTTGCTCATTATGATCTGCCGCCATCTTGATCAAAATACGTGCGCAGCGTGTGACAGCTACTAACCGACTGATTGAGAAATTGCCTCAATCGTGCTACACACGCAGCAACGTGCAGGGCGCTTGGGACAATCTAGGGAGCAAGGGTTGTCGCGCGCTCCTGCCACCCTGCCGCAGGCCCGATTTAGAAAATTGCCCCAACTTGCCTAAACACATCACAATTCAGGAGGCAATTCAGGGTCATCCCCACTCTTACACCCTAGATTGTCCCTGCGGCAGGCATGTCAGTAGGCGCTTTTAGTGACAGCCCACTGACATTCGGTTACTTTCAGTGTGACCAGATTTATTATTTTAATACTTTTTCAGCCAGTATTTTTGTAGGTATATTGGCAGAGGTCAGTATTTTCAAGTATATTTTGGATAAAAAGTTATGGCAGCACCCGTAGCGATCGTCCTGCGAATATTACGGTTCTGTTGATTTCCCGGATTAAGTCTTTAATTTATTTAGGACTAGTAGTCAGCAAGTTACAGGTCGGACATGACAGGCAAATCATTTAAGAGCCAAGACGACTTAAATGAAAATCTGTTCTGCAGTTCTGTTGGCGTAATATTTTAAGGAATTCAGGAATTTTCCCAGATTAGTTCGTTTTTTAGTTGTCATATAAAAAGAGCGCGTGTTTTTCTTTGTCTTAAATAAATAATATTATAGTTAACTAACGGTTGCCCGTCGTCAGCGTTAACTTTATTATTATTTTTTAAATCCACGAAAATAATTTTTTTTCAGTTATAAAAGGTATCCTATGTATAAATCCAGGTCAAAATCTATATGAGTACCAAAGTTCATCCAAATTCTTTTAGTAGTTTTGGCGTTATTTAGTAACAAATATACAAACTTTCACATTTGAAATATAAAGTAGGATATAAAGTATATATATTATCCGGCTCGAAGGACCATGCAGGGGCGCGGGAATTATAAAGTCAATAAAAAAATCAATTTTATTCTCTGAAATGCGTGTACTTGCTTCAAAGACTTATAAGAAAAGGAGTTATTGTTATAATTTAAAAGAGAGTACCTACACAATGTTACATTGCGAGCGACGTTTCGTTTCACTTTTACGAATCTTCATAAACACACCTACAACCATCAACGCGCGGGGTTGAAGACTTTACCTTCAACCAAAATGTCTTATGACATCATCAACGGGACGATCTTGCTGCAGCTACGTGTCACGACACCATTCACCGTCCTTTTAACAGCAACACGAGACACATTGTCATGAGAGCCAGGATGGACGTCTACAATAAATAAAATAAAATAATTATTTTTAATTATAATAATAATAACGCGTAATATAGTTAAATAGAAAAATATGACTAGTTTCAGTAAATCTCTGTTAAAATGCTTACCAGTATTGAATGTGGCATGCCAGCTCATATTTTCACAGACAAATTTAATAAATAGAGTATGTAGATACAGATTTATAAACAAAAATGTGTTGATGAATGAATTAAACTTGTTTTGAAAATCTGTATTTTTATTGGTAAATTTTCTCTGTGCAAGTCGGTATATTTAAATATATTTTTGGTCACACTGATCACTTCAGTCAGTTAATCAGTCATAGAGAAAAGTTGGAAACAGTTTTCGAGTCTCCAGCCGAATTGTTGAATGCGAGTGTTAAAATCAAGCGAAATTTTACAATTTGCAGAGGAAAAGAAAAGTTGGAATTCTTGAAAAATAGTAGAAACAGCCTGGCTGGACTCTGTATTAAAGAGGTATTTTTTTATGATTAAATAATGTTAAATTTATTATCATTTTTGGAAATATATTGTTTTTATTTTTAACCAAGCCAATTAAGAATGTATTTTAATAACTAAAGTTTTTACTTATTCCTTTCAAAATAACCTGGGCATTTATTGAATAAGTTAGACAAAACGCACAATATTTATAAGAAAACTACCTGCTTCGAAGATGTAGAATTGGAAATACCTTGTTTGTCTTGATAATGTTAAAAAAGGACCTTGCATTTCATAATAATATTCGTTGCAATAGTATTTATATTTAATTATATGAATCTACTATCTGAACCAATAAGTGCAGTGATTTTAGTAGGTACCCATTGAATGAATATTGTGATAATAATACCTATTCCTCTTTGGTGTATAATAATAACTGATTTTCTCTTCATTCCACTTATTAGGGCGATTGGGAGAGGTTGTGCTACAGAGATGTTGGTCTCTCTAGTCTTCTGTCTTAGCTTAGGCTTAGCTTTTGGTTATGTGGATAAAGGTAAGCACTTTTTATACAAGTTTAGCCCAACTGATTACAGATCAATTATATTGTTCAAGTATACATATAAGAATAAACAACTAAAATATTTTTATTTTTTTTCTGTTAATACTTTTCATGAGAACAACTAAAACATTTAAAAGTTAAAAAGTTTTACTGACATACCTACATGTTTATTAAAACTCTATTTTTGTATTTGTCTCAAGCTTAAAAAAGCTTAGTTATTATTAGTTCTGTAAGCTAAAATCTATTACTAAGGTGTAATCTGGGCAAAGCAACCATTTAATAAAGTATACAACATTTTTGTGCTTTTTTCTGTTAGGTATCTGAAGCGAAGTAAAAATACTAGCACTCACTTCACTTTCAGATTCACCACCAAAATGGAGCCCAGTGTATACAGTGAAAGGCCTGTTGAACATACCATATGCAGAGATTCATGAACCATTCTATGCATGGTAAGAAATACTTTTAATAATATTTCCTTATAGAAGTTAACTTGTAATAAGCAAAATTATATTGCTGCTTTATTGGCAAAATACAGTATAAATTACTCTCATCCAAAGATGGTGGTTATTTTACGTTACTGTGTTGGCAAACAAACAGATGGCCCGCCTGAAGGTAAGCCACCGCCATAGCCTATAGACGATTCTGATACAAAAAATATCACTGACCCCGTTGTTTACTCCGACCCAGTCCCTTATCCCATGAAGCCTTGGATGGAACCTTACTTACTAACAGAAATACAACACCACCAAAATGTAGCATTATTATCTACCATAAGATGGAGGTTACTTCCCCAAACGGATGCTCCAATTCGAGCAGAAAATCTGCTATGCCCTACCTTTCTTAATGATAATGTCCCATATTTGCATACATGTATATGAAAGATATATAATCCTTCTATCTATTTGTACTTAATACTGAGAAGCATGTTTTGTAAAATTAAGCACCAACTACTAAACCACAATACCCTACCCTGTCTTCCTTCCAATGAAAAGTTGCTTTTATGTATAAATTTCTTAAAGACTATATTTATTAATCTACGAGAACGAACCAATGTATCAACTGATTGTGCTTGCGTATTTATGGTTTATCAATACAATAACCCTTGCTGACACTTGATAAGTTAAAAACATACATAAGACGTCTCTCTTGTGAGAATGTAATCATGCATGTACATATTATTGTTATTGAACTTTTTTAAAGTTATTAAGAGTTATAGAACTTTGAACTACTCTGCTATTCCCTACACATAGAACCATTTTATTAAACACTTGTTATTTTCCAAGTTGGAAATCCATACATACCAAATTGAAATATTTGTGCATATTGAAATAGTTTCCTTATCTTTAGGCAAATTTACTTAGGAATTTACTGTATATTAAATGAACATAAAATGTAAAAATAACTAAAAGTTATAAATGCTCATATTAATATTGATTTATGAGTGTTGGCAGTTGGCAAATAAGATACCTATACCTACCTGTTTAATAATAGGTTTCTTTTCAAATGAAAATTTATTTAAAATGAAAATTAAAGTCTTTCCATTTACCTGTTTCTACAGGTGTTACAAAAATACAAATAAAGCTTTTAATGATCCTCGAACTAGTGCTGTGTCTTAACTTCATGCAAATATTTTAAGAAAATTAGAGAAAACTCCTTATATGATTTACTTCAACGCCCTTCAAGCTTTATTTGTGTTTTTGTAACACCCTGTCTATTTTATTGTTGGTAATTACATATGTATCTGGTTATCATCATGATTTTCATAATAATAAACAGATGTTAAACGGAATGGGAGTATAAACTTTCTATACATAATTTCAGAAATTATCTACCTATATAAATGTAATATAGATACTAGTGATAAGTATTATTAGAATTATTAACAAATGAGGGTAGGCACTTAGGTCTATTCTTTTGTTGATAAATACCTATGGTCGCGTATATTGCAGTTATTAAGGCTATATAAGTATTACAAAATGGTTGGAATAAAATTGAATTGTAAAAGAACACTTTTATTTAAAAATCTTTTTTTTAATCTCATTGGCGGGAGACGTAGTGTAGGGCTACTGCAAACATGCGCCAATTTCACTCACCGCTAATGATACATGCCGCGACTTGTGTAATGCCATTTTGATTCGAATGACTTTGATTACCGCTTGTAAACTGATTAATGGTTACCTTAAAGAAAAATAAAACAAAGACAAACACTACAGGATTAGGATGACTTGACAGCAAAATATGAAGTAGATACAGAATTTTTAATTTTTGATCACATACGGACATTTTGTATACAATGATTAATTGCTAATAATGTACAAAAATAATAGTGAAAGATATTCGATATATAATTTCGTCGATGTCCTCTTCAAGCCTAGAATATTCTATGTAAAAGTTGTATTACATGTAATTGCAAACTAATTTATTGATTGTTATCATTATTGTAATAGAAATTGCATTGAACTTACAGTAACTTGGCGAATAGATAACCTTCTATCTGTTGCATTTAGAACTTAAGTGATTAACAAAGTAAATTGAACCTGTGGGTCTTCACAAAAGATTGCTGCTGAGTTTATACATTATTTTAAAGTACGTTATACATGTGTGATTATTTATTATTGACATACATAATGTAGAGACTATTAATCTATAATAATACGACCTTTGTAACCGAATTGTATGTACGCCGCCGGGCCCAGTGGGGCTAATATTAGTATGATGAATACGCATCGGGCATTTGTATCTAAGTCCTGTGTTTATATATCTCTAGATACTTATATAGCTTACTTTGGGGCTTGGTTTATTGGTGTGTGTCTGTTAGAAATATTTATTTATTATTGGCTGACCCGGCGAACTTCGTACCGCTTATAATAATTTGGTGAAAATGAAAGCTATCCGTACGAAAGGAACACAGCTTTTACCAAAGTTATCAATTCTTTGGAGATTTGGTACAATTTCTGGAGCTCTTCTTGAGGGAGAGTCGTGGGAGCGGGATCACGAGACCGAATCTTGCGTTTCAAATGATCCTAGTGGTGCTCTATCAGGTTCAGGTCTGGACTTCTCGCTGGCCACTGCAGGACAGAGATCCCAACCTCTTGATGGTAGTCGCGCACAATTAATGCAGTGTAAGCGCGAGCGTTATTGTGCGTTAGTGTGAACCCCTCGCCAACAAAACCGGCATAGGGGACCACATACTTTTCCAGGATCTTTGTGACGTACCGGTAAGCTGTCAGCGATCCTTACCCGCGAGCACCTCTAGTCCGGGAGATGCTTACAAGGTCGGTTTTGTCATCGGCCGACTTGCCACCCCAAAACATCCAGGAACTCTCCATTGGTCAAGGGTCCAATTGACGTGGTCGCGGGCAAACTGCAAGCGGGCTCGACAATGCTCTGCGGTCAATATTGGAACCGTAGCAGCTGTCAAAAGTCTGTTACAACTCAACAGCATTTCCGATTTCTTAGAGATGTTGATACGATGGATCGGTCGTCTCCGAGTTGCAGCGAAGTCTACCAGACCCATGCCTCCGGACGTGGCCACCGGTCTCCAGGAACCCCTGGTATACCGGTACTTCGAACCGAAAATCGTTAGCACCCACCTAACGGCCCTGGGCGGGCTTGGTTGGTCATACCATGACCGAATCTGCTGGGAGGCTGCAGACCAATTTTATGTACAGAGTTTGTAATTTTTTTTACGTACAATTTCACATTCTACGCAAGTTGCGGTCCTGCAGCCGCGGCGGGCGCGGGTGAAAATCGCTTCGTGAGTTCTTGGCCTTATTATACGTAAGCATGAACTTGGACAGATTAGGCCCGTATTACAGAATGACAACTTCTTTACTTGAATCTTTACTTGAGTACAGTTAGAAAGGGATATCGCTATGTGCTATATATAGCGACATTCCTTTTTAACTATGCTCAAGACTAGATCAATCACTGGGAATCTTTCTATAATACGAGCCATAATCAATAGCCATCGTCAACTTTTCTATGGGTAGGGGATCCTTTATTTCACGACAATTCAGGGTGTCGATTCTAAGACTGTCTTAAAATTGGTAACTGATGTACTTATCGTCATTATTAAATTGTAGAGGACAAAAGTAATATATTTTTAATTTTAATACATTGTTATTTAATTTGATTACTCTTAGCGTGTACGTGATTTTATCAAGTTTATTATCCTCATGTCAATATATTTATCCTGTTACTATATCATATTTAAGGTCCTACCTACTTAATTATGTATGTGTAAATAAAGCTTGTTTGGTTTGATATGTGATTGTGTATGTATGTAATTTTATTAGTATATGTACATTATTATATCGGAATTATTTTAGGCAAACTTAACGAAAATCTGAGTGTTGTTATTGCAGTATTTCTGTCTATTCACAATCTTTTAGAATATTACTGGGGCCCAAGCACGAATTTCGACAGCTGCGTAATTGTATCGATTCATCAAAATTTCTATGAAAACTTAGCAGCGCCCCTACCGGACGTAAGATCAAACTGGCTCCTTCCATACAAAATTTGTCGATGACGATACGATTACGGACTGTCCAAGTTCGTGCTTGGGCCTCTGAAGGATAGTTCGATTTTTATTATTGTTAAGAAAAAAATGTCTGAGTGTTTTTCTAGTAAAAAATTCTTAAGATATATTTTACTAGCTGTGCCCTGCGGTGATATCCGCCGTTTATTAGGGATATTTTCCCGCAGTAAAAGGTAGCCTATATGTTAATTCAGGAAGTCCGCTAACTCCATACCAAATTTATTAAAATCGCTCCAGCCGTTTAGACCTGAAGAAGTAACAAACATACTCACAAACTTTCGCCTATATAATATTAGAGTGATTATAAGTAGAAATCGAATCTGAGGTTATACTACCGTAATTTTTGTTGTTTGAAATGTCGATACTATATGTGCTTTGGTTATTAATTTTTGGGTTTTACTTTAATATCTATTTATTGTTATTTTTTCTTTTAAACTCACAGGTATGATAGCAGCAATGGCAAGTCTCGCATTGACTACTATGGCACCATGGTTAAGACTTATCAGCTCTCTTCGAAAGTTTACCCGCAATATGGCACTTCTATTAAGGTAATTTATTAATTAATATCGTTATATGCTTACCAAATTTCATCCAATTCCTTTGTGGTTTAGGCGTGAAAGCGTAACAAACAAACTCACTTTCGTATAATATGAATATTCACAATATATGTACGTACATTTAACTAAAGAACAAATAGTAAGTTATTTATAACTAAAAACCTTATATATAATAACTAAAATACATTATTAAAAGGAGTCCCTTTAGGCAAGGTTGCAAGTATTATTAATAGTTATTAATAGTTCTTTCACATTTATAACAAGTATTAGTTAGGATTTAAAAGTCTCACTTGCATCGCGGTTTCAAAAAAACCACATCAATTATTTTCTCCCCTGTATTATGTCAAGTTGAAAAATGACTTCAATATGAGAGGATCCATGAAGTCACCCTCCATTTAGACTTGAGAGAGAGAATCTTAAAAAAATACATTATTTCAATTCTATTCTGTTCCAAAGCGTTAACATCTGCGAGATTAATATTTGGTAGACTTCTAAAAAACAGCACACTAGTCACGCGCTTATGCATTCGTGCGTGACGTGCATTCTGCTTGTGTCGGTCAGGCTATGCTTTTGGCCTTTGAAAATTCATCAAACAATATAACTATGAAACATCATAGTTTTGCCTGTGTTTATAAATCTATTTGGTAGGCAATAGTTTGACTAAACTGTACTTCCAGGGCCCAAGCGGTAATACTTCACACTAGGTTAGGTTAGTGTTAGTGTTATGACCAAATAATTAAAGAGACCTTTTCCACAAAAAACGAATTCTTAGGCCCTGGAAGTACAGTTTTACCAATAGTTTGCACGCCTTTGTAAACAACGATTTACCAGTACTGAAAATTAAAACATCCTTGAATGGTGTTGTGATTCTGTTATTGTGAGGTTAGGTTTCCAGGGTACCCTTTGGTTGGGGATTGGTTTTGGCCGGCAAAGTGAGGATAGCTGGTGGGGCACTTTTTAGCGTTTCGTACCTCAAAAGGAAAAACGGAACCCTTATAAGATCCCTTTGTTGTCCGGCTGTACGACTGTCCGTCTGTTTGTATGTCAAAACCCTTTATCTCACGGAACCCGTGGAGGTGTCGAGTCAAAATTGAGAACATTTATGATGCTCAAGTCTGCGGTCCCTTGAATCTGGCAAAGAAGCAAAAATCTAAGTTAACTTGAGAAGAAGGTACGGCCGTTTATGTTGCATACCTACAACATTGTACGGAACCACAGAAAAAGGTTAGAAGGGTTATTATTTACCCATTACGCTCCCACCTAATAGATAATAGCCAATCAAATGACGCGACATGAAACAATCGAACCAATCAGCGCTCACAGCCGGGAGCAACGCCGCAATAAGGGGTGTATTCCGAAATGTACATCAGTATACTGGCCAGTGGTAATGACGTCACAGATCCGACGCCATATTGTACTGGTATGCTACCATATTTTTACCGGGAAAACGAATATGACGTATGACCGAGCTAGCGTGAGATGCATTCAAATTTTATTTCTTTTTTATTTAAAGAACAATAATAGCATCCGAACAAAGAGAATTCCTTTTAATTGATGAGGTGAATAAAAAAATCTTGTTTATTCGCACTATTTTGAATATTTCGTCGATTTATGACGTCAGCGCACTGGCCTGTATATTTCGAAACAATTCTCCAGTATAGCGTCGATTCACGACGTCATTAGCACGGGCCAGTATACTGGTATATATTACGGAATACACCCAAGAACTAAGTTTCGGTCAAGTTACGAGCATTTGCTCAAACATAACCAAGAAAAGCTGAAACTGAAATGCGTCACGAGCATCAGACGACTATAATATATACGTGTTTGGGTGTGGGATGCGTGCGCAGCTCTTCCCGACGAACATGAAAGTTAGAAGGTAACTCGGCGAAGACAGAAACGTTACGAGCGTCACCCGCGACAATATATACATATTTATTTATTTATTTACTCTTTATTGTTTTGCAACAAATGGCGGACATAATGCCACATAATAATAATAATAATCATTTATTCATAACCCCCCAACATTTTACATTTAAAGTATTAAGCTAATAAAGTCTACGGGTATTTATATAAAAATCTGAAGAAATGGACCCCTAACCCAGAAACTAGTAAAAACTGTAGTTAGTGATTCCTCGGTCGACATATTGCAAAAATATATTTTATTTAAGTGCAGGCGAATAGGCTTGACTACAGCTGTTGAGGTGAGTAATTAACTAAACGAAACAAAACAATTTATCAAATAATGATTAACGGCGGGTACACATTGGGCGCTCGGCGTTGCGTTGAGCGCGCGTTGATTGCATACACACGCCGCGCTCGGCTGGGCGTTCGGCGAGCGTTTGGTAGGGTGTGTTTCTGGCAGTACGAAAATGGATGCCGAAGTGATTACTTATGTGTGGCTCCTCTAACGTCGCTATAAAAGACGGCGTATTTTTTTTATTTCACGTATTTTTAGCGTCTTATTTTTTTATAATCGCGACATTTCATGTCCCAAATAGCTGGTCGCTTTTGGATTTCATCAATAAAGAAATCTGTGTCAAAATGTTCGGTGTCCATTTTTCCGTTGAACTGACGTCTACACTACACCAAAGCGCGCGATCAAATGTACAACAAAATATCTCGAAGCGCGCAGCTAACGCCCGCGCAACGCGCAGCTAACGCCCGCGCAACGCGCGATCATACGTAAAATATGAGAACGCGCGTTTGACGCACGCTTGACCAGAATCGCGCGCTTGCATGTGTACACTTACATAATAGAACTCCTGGTTCTCGAAACGCGCGTTAGCAAAGCGCGCGTTGGAAAACGCTTAATGTGTACACCACTTAAGTGTGAGCGTACAGGTATGAGTGAAATTATATTGGTGGTGTGTTTGTGTATGTGTCATTGTGTAGATGTGTGTATGTATGTGTGTTTGTGTGTGTGTTTGTCTTATACTATCCATAACTGTTTCTTATTTTAATTTTAATAGATTTTCTGTGTCTGAGTAGTTTTACTTCAAAAGATAAGCAGAGGTGTTCTTCACTTCATACATATTTTGGGTATAAATGGAGATACACTTATGCATCTTATTGTACATAATGTATGAGTGATGCGTGCGCTGCTCCATTCCCCTATGCCCTGGGTTCCGAACCTGGGGGTAATTACCCCTCCGGAGGTAAATCAGCCATACTTCGGGGGTAACAAAGAACCTAATTATTTGGTCAAATCTAAATAATAAGAAAATACTATATAATAATACTTCTAAATAAAGCATGCGCTCCTTCTTGCTAGCGAGCCCGCGGGTGCTGAGTGTGGAAAGCGGGGCGAGATTTTCTCCTGATGATGACATTATTAGAGACAAAGATGTAGCGGCCAAATTGGATTTTTTTGGACTGACGATAAAACTTCAAAGTCGGGGTAAAATCAGTTTTCCTAATAGGTTACAGGGGTAGCAGTATTGGAAAGGTTAGGAAACACTGCCCTATGCCTTATGCACCGCCTAATGTTAAGTTATTTAAGAGAAGAAATATCACTTTAGATGTGTGGCCCATGCACACAATTTTTTTCGGGAGCTTCCGCGTGCTTTTGTCTCGTGCTGCCTCTCGGGGTCCTCGGTTGTTCGGAGGACTTTTTGTACTTTTAACTTTTTGTGTGCGTTACCCGATACAGTTGTAAGCTATTTTGGTGGACAAAAAAGTTCGCAAACAAATTGTCTCTAGATTGCGTGTTTTTACGTTATCTTTTCCTGTTGACGTCATTTTTCTCTCTTCCAAACAATTTAGATAATCGTTCCTAATTTAGGATTAATTTTATTCAAGATATAACATACTAGCTGTGCCCCGCGGTGTTACCCGCGGTTTATTAGGGATATTTTCCCGCAGTAAAACGTAGCCTGTGTTAATCTAGGGTGTCAGCTAACTCCTTACCAAATGTTATTAAAATCGCTCAAGCCGTTTTGACGTGAAGAAGTAACAAACAGTGTATGTTTGTTAAGAGTGTGTCACTCGCACAGTCACAAACTTACGCCTTTATAATATTAGTGTGATTGAACCTTCATAAATCGGTAGAAAAAATTACCCAATTGTTAAGTAAAGATGATTCACTTGTAACGCATATTCCGAAGTAGGTATTTGCCAACAAAGGTCATACACCCCAACTCTTATTTACATCTCGTATTGTTTAATAAATTGCGATAATAACCGTCTTTGTTTCGGGCTCTCAGATATAATTAAGCGTTGTTGTTTAAGAAATCATAATCATAATTCGGTATTTTATCGATTAATTATTTATTATTCTAAAACAATTCGTTTTGATTGTTATTTATATATTCATAATTTACTTCTACTTTGTTAATATATTTTTTTGATTGATTTATTCTACATTTTTTTTATTATTCGCTTTATATTACAACAATTGGTCTGTCAGTTAGATCTAGGTAAAAAAAAGGACAAGTGCGAGTCGGAATCACCCACCGTGGGTTCCGTACAAATTTTCAGGTACGCAACATAAACGCTCGTATCTTTTTTTTTATGTTAACTGAGGAGTCTGATATTTTTACAGCTTAAAGGGACCGTGGACTCGAGTATATGTTTTCAATTTTAACTCGACACGTCTATGCCTTTCCGAGATAAAGGGTCTTGACATACACAGTCTTGATATAAACAGGCAGACTTACAACAAAGTGTCCTTATTAAGGGTTCCGTTTTTTCCTTTTGGGGTACGAACTGATAAAAAGTGCCCTACCAGCTATCCTCACCTTCCCGGCCAAAACCCAATCCCCAACCAAAGGGAACCCCTTTACGGAACCCTAAAAAGATAATCTGATTTTCATAACACAAGTCGTTTTAGGTATAAACTTTGAAGTAGTCTTCGTTGATGATTACACTCGAGATAATATTAGACAATATTCCGTTTTCCGCATTGATGTGAAACGGAAACGAACCCTGGACCTCTGGTGCGATAGCTTCAAATCTGGTAATATAAGTCGTTGAACTCCTTGAAATTTTTGTTTTTTGTTGTGCAGTTTATTCTGTCCGTTATTCTCCACAGATATTTCAAACGATCCAGTCTTTTCTCCATACAACTCTGCCCAATTCTGTACTTCAAGTACTATTACGCATTATGTGTAGAAAAATACGCCGAAACCATCAATTGAAATCACGTGATTTTGGATAAACCCAATCACAATCAAACATTGTTTTTTAACCAGTAGTATTAGTTGTCATCTGTCAGTCAATTACAATTACGACCTACTGATTCCCTATTTAAATTCAGATATTCAGCAATTTTTATTCAATTTGTTTAAGATTTTGACGAGTGAGTTTTATAGGAATAATTTTAGATGTTTTTCGAGCGAATTTGTATCACGGTACAAAAATGGGCAAATATCGAAGATCTCTTTTAAGTTCAGTACCCCTAGCACGAACCAATATCTAAATCGTATCGTTTGCGAGTCCGAAATGTCATTGTCAAATGTGTACTGATTTTTAGTTCTCGTTACGTACTTTGTGCCGCTGCTGTTCAAGTTTCCATACAAAATTTGACATTGACATTTCGGTTTGCAAACTATTCGAATTCGATAATGGTTCATGCTAGGGATGCAGTACCCTTAGCACGAACAGCTAACGAGAAAATATTCGTATCGTCACGTCAAAGTTTCTATGGTAAAAGCTAGTTTGTAAAACGTCCGGGAGGGTCCGCTGCTTAGTTTCCATAGAAACCTTGGCGTTGGCGATACGAACATTGTCAATGCTTGAGGTACAAAAATGATTTTAATTTGACTTATTTACATACCCAAAGAGTTCATTTTTGGTTAGCCCTAAGGTAAGAATAAGTGTCGCCGCACACGAGCCACCGACCACATCCACAAAACGCCGCCACCGGCATATTTCTTGTAGTTTTCATACATTTTATATGGACTCGCCTAAAGGTTTATATAGGGTTTCGGCCGGGACCTTGCCAATTGGTCGTAATAACCGACACGTCGTGATAAACGATGTCGTTATATTCGGTTTTGACTGTATTAAGAAAGTATTACTCCCTAAAGCCGGGTCTCCAGCAAAAGATACACAAAGTTCATTCGAGTCCCGTCTGCTGCCTGACCCGCGCGGATTTTTTTCTAGTAAAATTTTCTTTAGACACACAAAACTTTGTTTCTCTAATTGTTCTAAAACATGTTTCTCTAGACACGCCGTCTACTGCTCAAGTAAATAAAAGTCGCAATAGTAGGGAAGATGATTATTTTTTTCCTTCGTTTATCAGGTAGATTATCAACAAGTATTGGACACGTATTTTTTCTTTTTTCACATAATATAAACATTGCAGAGATATATTGATTTGAAAAGTCGCATGACGTCACGTTTTGGTACAATTTTCACTTAAAAGTGACGTCATGAGCCCCTACTCCCAAACTTTGACGCGCTATAACTTTTTCATTTTTTGGTTGATGGCTCCAAGAAAAAATACGTGTCCATTATTTTTTGATCATCTAACTGACGGACTAAATAGAATTTCGTTTACTGTACCCCGTCATCACCCCTATTGCAATACTTAAATATTTTTTATTCACAGATTGCCCCCGTGACTACAGAGAAGGTGATGAACCAGGAGACATGTCTTCAGGTGAACGGCAGCGCTGATAATTCCATGGATATACAGACTGTATTACCCAATATGGATGACTTTAAATATATTGGTGAGTTTATAATCATTTGAATGAAATGTTTTAATAGAAATAGAGCTTTCGGTTTAACTGCATCAATTTTAATGTCCGTCCTTTAGATAACATTTGAAAGAAGAAATAGCAATTATAGTTATGTTTATATTCTATTTTTTAAGCATTTAACTGCTAGATGTTTTAAATATAAGGAAAAGTTTTACTAGAAAAATTCCACGCGGACCCTGGTCCTGCACCGGACGGGACTCGAACCCGCACCCTTCGCAATCCGGACGGATGCACTGACCAATTATGCTACCACGATCCTGATGGCCCCGTCGGAATTTTCCTAGCTTTAAGCTGCAGCTTTAGCCCGTCCGCTCCCTGGTCCGCGTGGTTTTTTTTCTAGTAAAACTTTTCTTTAGATTTAAAACATCTAGCAGTTAAATGCTTAAAAAAATAAAAACAACTGTAATTGCTATTTCTTCTTTCAAATGTTTAATACTTGAAAAGGTATTCATTTGAAATTGTGGGTTACCTACAATGTGAAGAGATGGCGCTGCCTTGCAGCGTAAGGCTAGGAAAATTTCGACGCGGCCATCAGGGCCGTAGTAGCATAATTGGTCAGTGCATTCGCCCGGATTGAGAAGGGTGCGGGTTCAAGTCCCGTCCGCTGCCTGGTCCGCGTTAATTTTTTTTGTAGTTAAACTTTTCTTTAGATTTAAAAGTTCCATGATGTTTGACAGTCAGTGGTAACGATATTAAATACCGTAGATACACCACGTGCGCTCAAAATGTGTCCCAATCAAGAAGTGCTTAAACACCACTTAATTGGTTCACAGTCACGCGTTAAAAAGTCAAGATGCCGCAGAGCTCCGTGAATTTTTTTATAGTACGTAAAGTGTCGTTTTTTCGACATGTATCTAATCAATGTTTGTTAATTTAACGCATTTGAAGCCAAATGCATGGTCCGTTATATTGTCGACATTTTTCCTCACGGTCTGTACCTGCTATATTGGTAACAGCGCATTCAGAATTGCGCGTATATTCAAAGATATAAGGTCTATATTCTATCGTATATAGCAATAAGTCGTAAAATTTAATGAACTTGCGCTTCGAACTTTCATAACTCTTTGAGGGGTTGCGTTTTAATAAGGACCTTGTACAGTATGCATTAAAGGATTTTCAATGTTTAAATAATGCTTTATATTGTTTTTGACTACACGATCATCTTACGGAGCTCCGTAGATCGTCCAATGTACCTTTTGGACAGGTTTCGGGCACGATTTTGTTCGTGTTGTATCTAGGGTATTTAATATCGTTCGTCAGAGGAGGTAAAAACTCGATATAATATCATATCACGGTATTCGTAACAAGGGGTTGCTAAATTTTTTGAATTAACAAATTATATCGTCCTTTTGACAACAGGCACAGACACAATGGAAGACTCGGACACATCAAAATGGCGGATGGTGCAGACTATTGGTGACAAAATAAACAAATACACCATGTGGGTGAAATACAAGAAAACTCTTAACGGGGACTCGATACCAATTCCTGTGAAGTAAGAAATTATTATCAACATCTATCTAATATATAAAATTCTCGTGTCGCGGTGTTTGTGGTTAAACTCCTCCGAAACGGCTCGACCGATTTTCGTGAAATTTTATATGCATATTCAGTAGGTCTGAGAATCGGATGTAATCTATTTTTCATCCCCCTAAATGTTAAGGGTAATCCACCCCTAAATTTTTTTTTTATTTTTTTATGATACAGCATTAGTAAATACATATAATCCTGAATTTTCAACCCTTTAAAATCAACCTCTATTTTTTTATGGCGGTACGAAGTTCGCTGGGTCAGCTAGTCATGATATAAATTTGTATGTATATACAGCAACAGTATATTTTTATAAAATACATATACAGGGCGTCCCACGGCTACCTCACACGGAGGGAAAGTATATTAAATATTGAAGATAGGATATTTTTCTGAAAAAAGACGTCGTTTTATTTTTAATATTAATTAGAACTGCATTCACAGTTTTTTTTATTAAATCGCCTGCTACAACTGGGAATCAAACTCGTGAAATTTCGAAAAATAAACAAGACATATTTTATGATAACCATCGAAAGGGTTAATCATAAGGATTGTTATTTGCTAAATAACATAGCATTGAAACATGTGTTTGAAAACCTTAAAATATTAGTTAGTTATGGATACTTAAAACTATTTTTTCGTATGTGCGCGACAGTTAGACAGAATATAAAAAAACAAGAAGAAATCACGGTAATATGTTCCAACCCATTAAACATGTAAACCCATAAAACGTGTGAGACTTCATGAGTTATCTCATATTGAAGTCATTTTTCAATTTAACGACTCTGCATATAATACAGGGAGAAAAAATCAGCCATTGCTGAGTTTCTTGCCGGTTTTTCTCAGTACAAGTTCTCTCGCCGTAGATTTGCAAATCGATGGCGTAGTTTTTCGACATTCACAAGTGCTTGTAACAGCCAAGACTGAATAAAAGATATTGAATTTTGAATTTTAACCAAGTACCTAGTCGTTTTGATGTCCTCAAAAGAGCATATAATGTCATCTTTATTCCGGTCCTCTGATGTTGTAAAGCAGTAGCTATTCAATACTTATACTTTTTTCATATATATTTTATGGCGGCTTTGATGTTATGTTTCGGTAACCACTCAAATTATGTCAAAGTAATCGCTTCCGAATAAATAAATATATATATGAGTTAGTGTATTTCAAGACTTTTTGTATGTTTGCTTTAAAGGTATGAAATGAAGGGCTTCAATTCTCTGCTCGGATCCCATTACGACCACTACTACTTGAATTACAAAGATTATGACGTCGACGATATCGACCCGGATGTATTCAAGATCGACTCCAGTAAGAAGCATTTAATTTTATAATTCATCATCATTGTCAGCCTATTAATGTCCCCACTGCTGTAAAAAAATATACTTAAAAACTCAATCATCAAAATCTCAAACACATTGAATGAAAATTGCTGAATATCTGAATTAAAATAGGAAATCAGAGTATAAAGAAACGTTATTCTTCATCATCATCAGCCTATTAATGTCCCCACTGGGGCACAGGCCTTCCCTTTGTATGGAAGGGAGATTGGGCCATGACCCACCACTCGGGCCCAATGCGGATTGGTGGGTGCTAACGATTGCAGATGCAGCCGGGACTAACGGCTTAACGTGCCTTCCGAAGCACGTAGGAGCTCGAGATAGTAAATTTTTGGTCACCCATCCAATGACTGACCACTGCGAAAGTTGCTCAACTTCAACGATCGCAGCCGAACGCGCTAACAACTTGCGCCATCGAGCTCCTCCTCGAATTATACTCATCAAAAGAGTCTAAGCAACATAACAATTTTTGAACTTTTAATCGGAATTTTTGTTAAATATTTTTAATACTTATTATCTTTTGTTAATTATAACCAGGTTGATTTAGCAATGACTAAAGTAAAAAAAAATCATTTGAATAAGTTATACATTTCATAACTATTATACAGGGTGTTAAAAAATTCAAATAAAGCTTAAAGGGCGTTGAAGTACATCGTATAACGAGTCTTCTCTAATTTTCTTAAAATTGATGCATGAAGTTTTAACTTATAAAAACAGTTATTTTTAATGAATAATAAATATATCGACCATTTAAAGACACGTCACTAGTACGAGAATCATTAAAATTAACTGTTTTTATAAAAAGTTAAAACTTCATGCAAATCTAATATATAAAATTCTCGTGTCGCGGTGTTTGTGGTTAAACTCCTCCGAAACGGCTTTCCCGATTCTCATGAAATTTTGTGTGCATATTGGGTAGGTCTGAGAATCGGACAACATCTATTTTTCATCCCCCTAAATGTTAAGGGTAATCCACACCAAAATTTTTTTTTTGCAATTTTAGGTATTTTTTTTTAAATTTTATGATACATCATACAAAAATACATACAACCCTAAATTTTCACTCTTCTACCACCAACCCCTATTTTTTTATGGCGGTACGAAGTTCGCTGGGACAGCTAGTATTTTAAGAAAATTAGAGAGGACTCCTTATATGATGTACTTCATCGCCCTTCAAGCTTTATTTGTATTTTTGTAACACCCTGCATAAAATATCTGCGATAAAACTTGTAGTTTGCGTAAATGATGCATGTTGCTTAAACTTTTTTGATGTGTGTTACGAGTACAAGACTCGTCTACGTCACTCATACGTCACGCGTACATTATTTGTTTCCCAAGTGCAGGTGGCTCGATTGAGCAATCGTGTTGAAAAGTGCTTATTAGACAGATTTAGTTCATGTAAAACCTTCGGACACTTTTGGGAGTTGCTTGAGCTTCAATCGTGGAAGCATCTTGACGTATAGTTTGTAAGACCGGATCATCGGGATCAATTAGTATAAGTAATTTTGTAAAACATTTAAATAAATAAAGTTATAATTTAAAGTTTAGTTTTTAAAAACCCTACCTGACGGCTCAATTCCGTAATTGGCGCAGTCGGTAGGATAGTCGAGTCAGTGCGAGCATCATACTTCGATCAGCCTGATAGTCGTGTCGTCGGCGTGTCGACTATCTCTACGAATCTACGCGAAGCAGTCGTCAGACGGGAAAGAAGAATCAACTTCGAAAAACGGCGCTAATCCAAAAATCGATGGCCCACCACCACACTAAGCTAAGCACCCTGCTCCTGTGAGTTATATTATATAAGTTACGTATTCCTATTGGTTGCCAGCGGCCCCTTTCCTGTCTCCCGTAGGACGTAATAAGTTAATTAAATAAGTTTGTTTTAATAGTTAGAAAGATTTCTAGATATTCCTATTGGTTGACAGCGGCCCCTTTCCTGTCTCCCGTAGGACGTAATAAGTAAATTAAATTTTTTTATAGTTAGAAAGATTGCTAGTTATTCCTATTGGCTGACAGCGGCCCCTTTCCTGTCTCCCGTAGGACTTAATAAGTAAATTAATTAAGTTTTCTTTTAATAGTTTAGAAAGTTTTCAAGATTTTTTTTCCAAAGAAAAGTAGAGATATAGGACCGAATCTGCGGCGCAGTATTCGTCCTAATTCTAGAGAATTAAGGTTTCATCGCGAAATCGAATTATCTACATTAGAAAGCATAGAAGAGGAAATGGCGACCGAACAACAATCTGTAGCTTATTCAAACGATATGACAGAAAGGATTTGGAAATCTTTAAGACTAGTCCCTGAGTTTGATGGAAATTCGAACATTTTAATTAGATTTTTGAACATTTGCGACCAACTGATTTTAACATATGTTAATCCAGCTCCGGGAAATGAACTAAATAATTACGCTTTAATTAATGGAATTTTAAATAAAATAACCGGGCCTGCTGCTAAAACATTAGCAACAAATGGCATCCCCCAGGACTGGAATGGCATAAGAAATGCGCTAATTAACAGCTTTTCGGATCACAGAGACGAGTCCGCCCTATACACCGATTTATCTATGTTAACTCAAGGTTCCGATACACCGCAAATATTTTACGAGCGAGTTCAAAATTTACTTAGTATAATTATGACTTATGTAGAATTACACGAACAAATTAAAACAACAGTTGAGGCTAAACGTGAACTTTACAAAAAAATTAGCTCTTCAAACATATACCAGAGGCCTAGCCGAGCCTTTAGGCTCACGTGTCAGGTGCATGCGCCCCGACTCGCTAGAAAAAACCTTGGATTTCGCCCAGGAAGAATTAAACGTCTTATACTTACAATCTAAAGCCAGTAACCCGCTAATTTCTAAGAAATCGATTAACAATGCCCCGTTTAATTATTCACCTTTTAATTCGCATGACTCACTTATGCCCTCGAGACAATTCAATTCTGGAATGCCTACACGTCAATTTAAACCTTTTAAATACCCTTTCATGCACAAGCAGATCCACTAACACAAAACATGATCCGACTTGATGACCTCTCCAACGGACCTGGACTTCTCCCCTTTAAACTTGGTTCAACGAAAATTGTATCACATGACCATACCTTCCTCCAAGAAATTGACCTTGACGAAATCCAACAACAGATTGACTCACTACAGACTCAATTAACTGATCTATCCAATAGGGTATCCAATAGACATTTTGCTCTATTTAAATATCAAATATTGCATTTATTCGGCAAACTTAATAAAACCTCACTAGAATTAGAAACCTTTGAACCAAATTTTTTAAAATAATATCTCTTCAAATCAAAGAAAATTAGAAAAAGCAATAATTTCAATAAGTAATACATCTGTAACTGAAAAAGAACAGATGTATCAATTTACACAGATTTCCCAATTATTTAGCATACTTACGGAAAATATTCTGGAACTCTCATCTGAAATAAGTAGATTAGGTAATATTTTAGCTTTTAGTCGCACAAACGTAATGCACCATTCTATACTATATATAAGTGATTTAAAAAATATGTTAACACAGCTTAAAAATCTATATAATCCCAATGCGTTACTAAACTTAGATGTTAGGTTTTATTACGATCTAATTACCTTAGGATCATATTTTATTCATAAGAAAATCGTAATTGTCTTGAAGTTTCCTATAATGTCTCTAGAAACATATGACCTTTATAGACTCTGTCCTGTTCCTAATAAAAACTCAGAAATTATCCTTCCACCATTCCCATACATGGCATCCAATTCCCAGGAATTTGCGTACATGGAGGCTGAATGCCCGAAGATCGACACCTGTTACATATGCAAGCAGCAGTTTAACCATCAAACCCGAACACGCAGTGACTGCGTCTTCAATCTCATTTATCATCAGAATACAGGACAGTGCCATCCTACATCCATATCACTCCTGAAGGAAGCACTACTAGAACTGGAGAGTCAACATTATATTTTATCATTACCTAACAAAATCAAAGTAAAAATATCATGCGGACAAGAAAAATATCATCTGTTAAAAGGAAGCTACTTCGCAACGATTCCCCGAAATTGCAGCATTCACACACCAGAATTCACAATTGTTAATACTGATGACAAATTTCGTGGGCAACCTGTTGAAATAATGACATTCCCACACTCGACTCCGATGTCAGCAAATTCGAAGAAAAACTTACCACATTATAATTTCACAACAATTGATTTGAACAAATTACACAATATTCAACATCAATTACTCATGGACCCACCTGTTAGAATTAACACTGTGGATTTATCCAGCTTATATCACACCACGATACCTACATACGTCATCATACTGTTAAGTGCACTTGCACTCATTAGTGTGGCTTACTACCTGAGACGGCGTAAGATCCAACAGCGAGTTAAATCTACACAGCCTCAAGAGATGGAAATGGCATCAGCGGGTTCTACACCATCCACCGAAGAAAGAAAAGCCGCAACATTTGCTTTCAATCTTCGCAAATAGTTGCTCATCTAGGAGGGAAGGTGTTACGAGTACAAGACTCGTCTACGTCACTCATACGTCACGCGTACATTATGTGTTTCCCAAGTGCAGGTGGCTCGATTGAGCAATCGTGTTGAAAAGTGCTTATTAGACAGATTTAGTTCATGTAAAACCTTCGGACACTTTTGGGAGTTGCTTGAGCTTCAATCGTGGAAGCATCTTGACGTATAGTTTGTAAGACCGGATCATCGGGATCAATTAGTATAAGTAATTTTGTAAAACATTTAAATAAATAAAGTTATAATTTAAAGTTTAGTTTTTAAAAACCCTACCTGACGGCTCAATTCCGTAATTTGTGTGTATACAATTTTATTTATTTTTATTTTTCGCATTACTAAACAAAACTATCAGTTTTTTATTGTGCCGTGATTTGCGCCATTTAGATCGCAATAATGAAATCAATCTTTAATAACATGATGGCTAAATACAGTGCAATAATAGCGGCTGTCTTATAACTTAGAGCGATCTTCGGATAAAAGATCGTTCCATTTTTTAATTACACGACCATACTCATACGAATTTACTATGTAATCTATTTGGCCGGTAAACCACGACAGTTATGGATTTTCATACAGCTATTGCTGGCCGCTGCTCACAAGTATGTGGCCAGTACATCAATTTCGATTTATCTCTAAGAAAGGTTGTCAAAATAATGCTCAAATTTCGACCAACCTGTTACATAGAGAGGGTCTAAATTTTTCAGTAGATATTTCGGTTTTTATTGCATAGGTATGCAGTGCACATCTTTCCCCGGCCCCGGAGCCCGCCACTATGCGACTTTCAACCCCATGCAGGAGTTCGTTCACCCCGCAAGAGATGATCATGTACATCATGAGTTCGATAGGTAAGTACATATATTGGTGTAGATTCTGACATGATTCTCTAATCCTAAACTTAAATTTGACAACAAAAATTATACTCTTGTCGACTGACCATTTTGTTGTGTCCGAGACTGATGTTAATTTGTATATAAATAAATATTTCCAACACTCACACCAATTAGCCTAGCCCCAAGGTAAGCACGGCTTGTGTTATGGGATTCTAGGGTAACGGATAGTAATACATATACTGTACATATATAAGTATATATAAAGAAATACATATTAAACATCGATGATTGGAGTACAAATGCTCGTATTCATCACACAAAACATCTGCCCCCCACCGGGATTCGAACCCGGGACCTCTCGAGTCGGTGACACCATGAAACCCGGCGTACAAACCACTCGGCCACGGAGGTCGTCAAATATATATACTTTTTAATTTTTCACAAGGTACATTAATAATTACTAATTAAATATTTCATTGAGTTCGTCTGTGGGGGGCATGAAATTTTTCCTGCCTTTTGCTGGAGACAATGGGTCCTTGGGGCCCTGCTGTAAAATTATTTCTCAAGGATATGACTGCTCGCCTGTGCGAGGCTATGTGGGGGACCCAAGATCTGGTAGCTTTTTTGCTCAACGGATTAGTTTGGCGATACAGCGAGGCAATGCTGCCAATCTTCTGGGGACCGTGCCCCGCACAGATGTAAAATTTAGTTTGAAGTTTAGAGAATCATGCCAGAATCGACACCATCATCTTCGTATACAAAATACTTACAGTGATGGTCACATAATTAAAGACAGTTAAAAAATTCTTATGTTACCTAAGTTTTAAGTTATAATTAGAGATCGGAAAATCGGATGCATATTTATCTAAAGTTATTTTTTGGCTAACAAATTATGGCAGCGGCTTCGTAGGATATTTTTATTAACAATAAAATTCTGGGATTCCTGAACCGCATAACTTATCGGGTGAATATTTAGTTAAAGTTAAATTTGAAATTTCTCGTTTGAGTATGTCGGTATGGAAGGTGCAAGAGAAATTGTCGTGTGGTTAATCAGAAAACTTAAATAAATATATTTTTTTATATTTTTAAGCATTCAACTGCTACATGTGTAAATCTAAAAATCCACGCGGGCCAGGCAGCGGACGGGATTCGAATTTGCACCCTTTGCTATTCTGGTGGATGCACTGATCATTATGCTACCGCGGCCCTAATTTTCGTGTCCAATTTTCTCTAGTATTTCTTAGGCTGCAAGTCAGCGCCATCTCTTTGCATTGTAGGTGACAATGTCAAAACCTAGGAGTCTTGTCATAATAGAAAACGTATTTTTATTGGATTTTCAGTTTTATTTATATAATAGCTCCGGTTTTTTTGCATTGCAGCATCTTTATTTCGTGTTTTCCTGTTAATGTATATATATATATATATATATATATATATGTTTATGCTAGCTGACTCGGCGGCATTCGTACCACCCAAAAGTAATAATTTGCAATAAAATAATATTGCGACTATAAATGGAGATGTAAGCTATCATATATTTCAAGTTGGATCAAATGGCACACGTTGTGCAAATTTGATTAAAATCGGTTAAGTAGTTTAGGAGACCACCCCGAACAAACAGCATGACGCGTAATTTATATATATTAAGATATCATCTGGGAGTCTTATCATACTAAGTTTCGTGTGTCCTTAGGCTATAATGTACTTATGTAATGTCTGCCTTACATTGTAAAACTACAATGATAATTAATAGCGAAAAAAGTAGTTACGATATCGCTTACCGCCAGAAACCTCAATTAAATTTAATTCTTGTCAAAAGTGACATGTTGTCTAATTCTAGAGATACTGCAGAAAAAGCGGCAGCATTAATTTTAATAAATCAAACTTAAAAAGTTACGCCTCGCCTCCAATGTGCGCACGTACTATTATTAGATTTACATTAATTTTATAACTCACAAATATAATGTGTTGAAATTAAATGCCACAGGTTGCATGAATCATGAGTAATGACCAAAGCGCGCGTTGGAGTACACTTTGCGGCGCCCGTACGCCAAAACTATTGACTTTATGAAAAAAAAAGGAAGATACATAGATTGTAGGCAATTGTCTCTAGTTTCATTTTGTATTTACTGTTTTTATCGTAGAGTGAGTTGGAAAGGAGATATTGTCAAAAAACTGCTTTTAGGCGCCATTTTTCCAATAGGGCGGCGCGAGCGGCAAAAAAAAAAAATACGAGGTGGCAAAGTCGAAACTCGGAAAGGGCACCTCAAAATTTATAAAATTACCAATTTTCAAAACTCCCGGAAAACTTTCCAGGTAAAACTACCAAATGACTGTAGGTACTATATAACGAGCATAAACAAATCTACATTGACAAATTGTGATTGTGATTATATCCTGATTACAACTTTTACTTCATAAAAATGCTTGAACATCGATTTCCTAAGAACTCGAGTCAGCATTCACCAAAAATCCTTTCAAAAACTACTGAACTGATTTGGATAATACTAGTCCTACGGGGACTCTTTACAAACTCGAAGGCGACAAACAGTAGCGCGATTCAGCGGGGTACAGCGCCATCTATTGGTCACCCTGGGTATTTAAGGTATAATTGTATTTTATTTTATCGATAAAATTGGTTTTTAAATATTTTTTGGAAGGATTTAAAATATTCAGCTCGATTGAACAAGATGGCGTTGCCTATGTTGCCATTACAATGAGCTGAAAGGTCAAGTTAGGTTGGTAATTTATTCAATACGATACCTGTTAAATAGTACTTAAGTACTTAGTATCCAGTACGAAAGTTTTCGTGTCCCTATTAAGCCATACAGACAATAGGTTGTGACAATACCATGAATGTATGATATTCTCTTTGCATGGAAATATCGCTGCGGCTTAAAAACACATTACTTTAAAAAAATTGACATAATTATGATATACAAAAATGGTTCAAAACCTAGGCCTATAGTTGAACTTAACTCAACGTTGAACGCTTGACTATCCAGTTAGCTCTTCGAACAGTTTAAACATCTCTTCCCATTTCCATGCCTTTGTTCATGCAAAGCATTATTTTATTGCCATATCTCATCGTATGGAATGTGATGAAGAATTCATTGTTCTGCTTCTTTGGACGAATGCAATGATTTTGGTATTCATTCAAAACGCTATTAGGACGCAGTCGAACGCTTTACTTCAAACTTTAGCATACAGATCTTTGCAGAAATATATTGTCTTTTTTATGTATAAAAAAGAAGAAAGAAAGAAAAACATTTTAATGGCTTTCACAGCATTTAATTTAGGAAAATAAAATGGTTAAAATAATAAAACATAGACAATATAAAAAAAAAAAACATGTTAACTAATTACTAGGTGCGTGCCGTAAAGGCAAATAGGACGCTGCCTCAGCTATGCTCAGTGGTAAACGCTTTCGCGATACCACAGCAGCGCTGATTTTCAGCCTTATGGCAAAGGTGTTTTGCGAATGCCGGAAATAAAGCTAGTTGGTAACTTTATAATGTATGTATAGACGTGCAAAGTCAGCATGTTTGTATGAAAATAACGGCGTGGCCGGTTGGATGTGCCCCTGAGCGTATTACAATTTGAAATTTGTGGAATACAATCATATGAGATTAAGTTAAGAGTTTAACGGACATGTGGTCACTGAGGACTTGAAAGATGACTCAGATATTGAGAGAGCACGGAGAGCGTTGGCTGTCCGCTGCAACATGCTGGTTCGCAGGTTCGCTCGCTGTACCGTAGATGTTAAAATTACCTTGTTCAAGGCCTTCTGCCAGTCTCTGTACACGTGCGCCCTGTGGGTCAGATATACGCAGCGGACATACAACGCTATCGGTGTTCAATATAATAATGGATTGAGGATGTTGTTGGGGCTCCCACGCTACTGCAGTGCATCGGGTATGTTCACAGATGCCCACTTAGACGACTTCCCTTCAGTGATGCGCAAGAGAATTGCATCGTTGATGCACAGGGTTCGTGGGAGCGCCAACAGTATTCTCGATGTTATTGGGAAAAAACCGGAGTGTGCCATTCTGAGGCACTGGGTACATATACACGTTCATGTGACCGGTGCCTCAGAAGGTATATATGAAATAACTTTGTTTTTAAAATGTACTAACATAGTTTTTAAGGTTTGATTGTTACCAACATTTCTATGGATTTAGTATCTATACTTATAATAAATCTGTAGAGAGGTCAATTCTGTACATGAAATATATTTTTAAAATAACTATCAGGGGGTGATTAGTGATCGATACTGATGCCCAAAATGCAATCAGTAAATTTTTTGTCTGTCTGTCTGTCTGTCTGTGTGTATGTTCCTTATAGAAACAAAAACTACTCGACGGATTTTAACGAAACTTGGTACAATTATTCCTCATACTCCTGGGCAGGTTATAGAATACTTTTCATCACGCTACAATCAATAGGAGCAGAGTAGTGAAGGGAAATGTTGGGAAAACGGGAGAAGTTACTCCATTTTTTAAGCTTCCGTCGCGTGTGCAGCCTTAATGGTTAAAGTTACATAGAAATCATGTATGACGAAAATATTCTACATAAAATTGTCTAAAAAATATCCCGCAACAGCATATGTCTATCTTTTATGGTTGACTCACAATAACACGTGTAATTATATAAATATAAAGTCATTGTTTATAGCATAAGCCTGAGAACAAAAACTATAGTTTACACTACAGCTCTACACCGAAGCGAAGCGAGGGCGGGCCACTAGTCTGAAATAAAACATTGACGCAAACAAACATCACAGCAACGGCGCGTGTGATAGCTTTGGTACTGCAAGTGTCTAAAGGCTATGGTGGCCGCTTACCATCAGGCGGGCCATAGGCTTGTTTGTCACCCTGTTAACATAAAAATGATACAACATCAAGTAAATAAATAAATAATAAATATTTTCAACACTCACACCAATTAGCCTTGCCCCAAAGTAAGCACTGTAATCTTGTCTTATGGGATAATGCTAGGGTAACGGATAGAATACATTATACTGTACATATATATGTATATTAATATATAAATACATATTAAACATCTATGACTGGAGTACAAATGCTCGTTTTCATCACACAAACATCTGCCCCCACCGGGATTGCAACCCGGGACCTCTCGAGTCGGTGACACCATGAAACCCGGCGTACAAACCATTCGACCACAGAGGTCGTCAAGTGGTCTTCTGTGATGCGGTTTTTTTTCCTAAATGGATTCGCACTGCTTGTTCATTTAGCCAATGTCAAGTGTTAAAAATCTTTACAAATTCTATAGCACTCGTGGTCAAAGTAATAAATCAAGTCAAAGTAAGTGGCAGTCAAGTCATTTCCCTATATTTCAGTAAATGTGTGGGGATTTACTGGAACCTCCCCGTGGCTTTTTTGAGGGAACGTCGAAAGACGCTTTCCGCTATTTTGTTTCACTTGCCAACACTTGTGCATGTTCCCGAACACTTAGTGGTTAATAATCCACCATTATTAGACATTAACATCCGCCACAACACAATTTTTAACAAGAAAAATAAAACTGCTAAAGTGACGCTTTCTTATTTTTATATTTATCGACGAGGTATTCTTTTTTGTTTTTGAAGTTATACTTTAGGCGCGTTCTGAAAAATTGTTGAGAGTGAAATTTTTAGATGCGCGCGCATCATGTAACACAAAAAATTAACACCATGAAGTTGGTCGCTTTAGCTGCCATTACCGCGTCGCCCGCCGCACCGTACGCATGCGCGGCCACTCGCGGTCCTAGCGCGGGAAACACGTGCGACAAACATCGGGAAAAGTTACGAGTTTTGAATTTAGAACAGAGACTGTTTTCATATCTATATATATAAAAATGAAACCCGTTTTCCGACATAACATGAAAACGGCTTGACCGATTTGGCTGTTTTTTTTTGTAGTTTTCTATTACTCTGTACAAGGTTCTTACGGAAAAAAATATAAAGAAAATCCCAAGGGGATAAAATAAGGAATGAAAGCTTGTATGAAACTTTATCAATTTTAAACCGATCGGGCTGAGACTTTGCATGCAGGTATAAGAAGAATCATAGATGAATGTCATTGTGTATAATACAAGCCTGAGAACAAAAACTGTAGTCTACACTTCAGCTCTACACCGAAGCGAAGCGAGGGCGGGCCGCTAGTTTATAATATTTATCCACATGTTTCTAGTTTGTATATTCGGAATACGTGTTTGAGTTTCATACAAGTGCAAATCACATATGTTCTAATAAATTATATTCAGTAGCGATTTTAATTGAATATTTTGATTATTTATTTATTTTTTCAAATTAAAACTGAACTTTATTGACTGTGTCCTTTTCCAGACTTTTTATTAATTTATTGTAATTAATTATTTGCATGCAATTAAAAACTAATTTTAAACGATGCCAAAGAAGGATAACTTCTCACGCGCCTACATAAGTATACGCACCCATTTTTTTTATTATATGCAGGTAGGCAAATGTTAAGTGGTGATAAAGTCCAAACGCGAAGATAGCTGGTACAGCAGTTATAACAGCTACACCAACCATCTTCACCTTGCCGGCCTGCAAAATTGCTTCTTCACGCCTCTCTTGGACCCTAGAGTGTAGGTAGGAGGGAACACGTGCACGGGCAAAGAATTCGATTTTTTATAGTGCCGGACAACATTATTTTGTTGGGTGGTCTAGTAGTTATTATAAAGTTACCAACTAGCCGAGGAGAACTTCAAATTATAATTCATTTTTATTATTATAGAAATAAAGTTGTTATTTGTTTGCAGATTCGCAAAGAAACACAGTAAACAGTACCAGAACGATGTGGAGCTCGCCAAACGATTGAACATCTTCCGACAAAATTTGAGGTGAGGATAATTATTTTGTACTGATATTCGTACAGATTTCAATTTTATCACTTATTACACTTCGCATATTCGTTTTTGCTATTTGTTTTTTTGATAGCAGGTGGTCCTTATCATACTCTATAGGGAGGGAGTGAGAAGGAGATACTGTTTTCAAGTTTACAAATCGTAAATGCGAATAGCTATGTAAAGTGCTAGCATAAGCTTTTCTAAGCTTTAGTAATTTGTATTGAGACATAAAAGTGTTGTTCAAAGCACTCTTGCTATTTACTTATTATTATATGCGCTGAACTGTTATTCGAGACCTAAGAGTGAGACAGCACCACTTTCACCTCCTCGAACAGCCCTCCTCCCTGTTACACGTTATACCATGTACAGGTACGTACCTAGGCGTTTTTCCCCGCCCCCCACGACAACGGCTAACTAGAACCGAGGTTCGAGGCTCAGTGACGCCCTCTAGTTGAGCTGACCCCCACAATTTCGAGTGGTCTAGAGGCTCCAGACGGAGAGGAGACTCTCCCCGTGGGGAGATGCCATCCGCCTGGAATACCTCTAAAGGCACTCGCCAATTCTCGGCTTGAGGTCCCCCTTAGGATCTCGCCGTCCCCAAACCCGGTGGCGCTGTAAAGGTCATCTGCGACTAACAGCATACACACTCAAAAAAAGCCCTCCTCCGACCCCCTCTACTACATCACTCCCCGTCGATATCGGTGCGGTAGTGGGGGTTGTTGCTCTTTACCGGCAGCTCTCAGTTGACTTGTCACAATGGCATCGACTTTCGTCGAGTGAACACCTCCTCTTTGGCACGAATATTATTAAGAAGTCGGGTCAACATGTAGGCTACATATTATCACGCTATCACCTAAGGGGAACGAGCAGTGAACCTTTATTTCTTCAACGCGTTCTGCAACAACGTGTAATCTAACGACGCATATTTAAATGTTGTTATAATGTTAACCATGCTATAAGCTCGCTTCACACTATAAGTAACTTAGGCCGATGAACATAATAGACAATTTTGAAGCAGCGCCATCTATGAGATTTCAATAACATCAAGCCGAATTACATGTGTAAGCACTTTTTGGATATAAATATAATAATGTATCTTTAGAAATAAACCCCCTTTTGGAGTCAAAAAGTATGTGCACATAACTAACTCCATACGTACGAAGTCGCGGGCGGCCGCTAGTGCTTAATAACATAATACAAAATTATGAATGTATTTGATCATCGTCAGGTACATACACTCGAACAACCGCGCCCGTCGCGGCTTCACTCTATCAGTGAACCATCTTGCCGATCGCACTGATGACGAAATGGCGGCGTTGCGCGGACGCCGATACAGTGGACCCAATCAAGGTCTGTATATTTTCAATCAAATCAATTATTTTATTTGCATACCGTAATATATGTTAATATAATTTGTTACATAGAAATATCGTTTAGGACATTATGGGCTCGGTTATAGCATGACAAAATGTAATCTTTTTATGAGAAAGCTTTTAAAAAGTATTAGTTTTCCCGCATTTTTTATTAGCCGCGTCCTGACTGAGCGAGCAGACTTGCAAGGCAGACTAGCCTTAGCCTTCTTCGACAAATGAACAATTTTAGCGCATACAACTTTAGTTTTTATTTTCACTGCTCGATGTGTGGTATTATGTATTAAAAATAAAATGAACATTGTCATTCACGCGCGTTTCACTATCACAGCGCCCCGAAACTTTTCATGAATTCCAAGTTCTTAGAACGCCTCGTGTGATAAACCCACATTCGTGTTTTTTTTTTATTATGACATTGAATGTTTCAATTTTGGTAATCAAAAAAGGTAATCAGTAATTAATAAATCAGAATCTTAACAGAGGTTTTAAAGCATGGTGTAGATAATAGTTATTTTGTGCAACTGTTGTATAATGAGAGGTATTAATTACATAAATAACTATTAGATCACCTTTGTTTTTGCAGTTTATTAAATTATTTATTATTATATGGTTCACCAGTATTTGTTTACGCATTACTTAAAACTATTTACAAGATTTACTATTCACTCCAGTGAAACAATCTATTAAGGTAAACACCGCATGCATTAAAGTAGACGTTAAAAATGGGCATTAAGTACATTCCAATATTATTATTATTAATTTCCGAAGTTAAGACGTTGTTCTTTTTAATTATAAATAACAATACAGTTTTCATATAACTATCAAGTTTAATCAGTTAGTTTGATGGCATGTTTGGTGTCACTTACGAAGACATATTGAAATTATTATGCTTCTATTCTACCCTTTGACTATAAATTTGATAGGTGTGTTTGTATATTTGACAGGTCTCAGTTTCCCATACTCGGAAGCGGTTGTGGAAGAAATGAGCCCCAAACTGCCGGTGGAACACGACTGGAGGATCTTCGGCGCCGTCACTCCAGTCAAAGGTTGGTTTTTAACAATACAGGGTAGAATCAAAATTTGATAAGAATGCTTTTGGTACACAGACGCATTCGCATGTGAATACGATCACGTGAATACGTCATTGAGTGACAGAGTTTCGCACCGTGGAGCCGCAAAATATTGAAATATTTTTGAATTGACAACCTCCATGTCCGAGTGGTTTGTACGCCGGGTTTCATGGTGTCGCCTACTCGAGAGGTCCGGGTTCGAATCCCGGTGGGTGCAGATGTTTGTGTAATTAATACGAGCATTTGTACTCTAGTATATATATATTTAATATGTATTTCTATTTAAATATTCTTATATATGTACAGTATATGTATTCTATCCGTTAACCTAGCATCCCTTAACACAAGCCTTACAGTGCTTACTTTGGGGCTAGGCTAATTGGTGTGAGTGTTGGAAATATTTATTTATTTATTATTATTATTATTTAATTTAATTCGACATGATCCTGAATTATATGCACTTGGTCACGCAGATTATAAAAGCCCCGGTTTCGGACACGATTATGTTCGTGTTGTTGTATCTAGGTTATTTAATATCTTTGTCTCTGAAAAGAAATGTAAATATTATCGTCTTGCAGCAAATTTGCTAACTCGATTCAACTAAAACAAGATTTAACCCATAGAAACATGTCAAAACGTCACTGTCAATTTGATATTATTGTATGGAATATATCTTGTTATAGTTATATTGAGATTTAGCAAATTTGCTGCAAGTATATTTTAGGACCACTTGCAACAATTTTGCTAATATCATATACAGACAGTCCTCGACTTACGTCGTTTTAAGTTACGTCAAACAATGTTTTGACACTATTCCTCAAGCATACATCAATTGTTTCGATTTTCGGTATAGGAGAATTCACTTGTCGCGAGGTCAATTTCATTGGGGCCGGCGTCCGTGGAGATGTCTCGACTTTTGTCGTTTCGATTTACGTCGCGCATTTCGAGAACCTAACAAGCCATAAGTACGAGGACTGCCTGTACAATAATGTCGAATTGATATTGACGTTTTGTCATTTAGTTTTGGTTGAATGGATATTTAGCAAAATTACTGACTTAAGCTGTTAGTTTTATCATTATTACTTTTTTGATACAGACCAATCGGTGTGCGGTTCTTGCTGGTCCTTCGGCACCGTGGGTACTGTGGAGGGAGCTCTGTTTTTACACAACGGCGGGCATTTGGTGCGGCTCAGTCAACAGGCGCTCATAGACTGCTCGTGGGGGTGAGTCGGTGATAAACGGAGACGGGAATGGGGATAATGGGAAAGGGGTTGTTGGTCAAGGGGACATTGGGAATATGGGAAATAAGCCGAGAACAGTGGTAATGGGTCTAGTGGGAATTTGGTGGCGACTGGGTGTGGACATTGGGAATTTTAGGTTATATGGGAGTGGGGACAACGGGATTAAATTTGGTGGGTATAGGAAGTATAGGAGCGTCGCACGGACCAATCAGTTTGCAGCACTTGCTAGTCCTTTGGCTGCGTGGTTACTTTTTTATTTATTTATGATCAGACTACATAGGCCCATAGATATATACCTTATAGTCATTTATACAGATATAAATCATTATTGTTAGTAAATAAAATAAATAATTATGTTAGTAAACACCTAATTAACACGTATTCCATTACTGTGGAGGACACTGTTTTTACACAACGGTAGACATCGTGGGGGTGAGTTGGAGACGAGAACGGGGTTAAGAGATCACGGAAATGGGGTGAAAGGGAATTGAAGACCGTGGCCCCAGGGATAATGGGAACGGGTTACTCAGGAAGGGGACATTGGGAATTATGCAAGTTTGCGTACGGGACCTGTGATAATGGTGTAATGGGAATTAGGGGACACTGATCAAGAACAGTGGGAGTGCCCCATTATCCGCACTCCCACTGTTCTTGATCAGTGTCGAGTTTTATAGATATAGGAAGTATGGCACTGCTCGTGGCGGTGAGTGGGATACGAGAACGGGTTTAAGATTACCGCGGCCCTTATTGTCCGTGTCGAAACTTCTCTAGTATTTCTTAGGCGCCATCTCTTTGCATTGTAGGTAACCTACTATGTCAAATGAATACCTTTACAAGTATTAAATATTTAAACCGTGTCGAATCTCGGAAAATCGGACTATGAGGGCCGTGGTAGAATAACGCTCAGTTCATCCGCCTGGATAGCAGAGTGCGGGTTTCCCTTTTGCTGCCTGGTTCGCGTGGAACTTTTATTAGTAAAATTTTCATTACATTTAACCATCTAGCAGTTAAATGCTTAAAAAATATAATCAAAATTCTATTTAGTCGGTCAGCTAGGTTGAGGGTCTTGACGGCGCAGTTGGTTAGCGCTTTCGGCTGCGATCGTTGAAGTTAAGCAACTATCGCAGTGGTCGGTCATTGGATGGGTGACCAAAAATTTACTATCTCGAGCTCCACCGTGCTTCGGAAGGCGCATTATTCCGTTACTGCATCAGCAGTCGTTAACACCCACTAATCCGCACTGGGCCCGCGTGGTGGGGTCATGGCCCAATCTCCCTATTCCATCCAAAGGGAGGGCCTGTACCCCAGCAGTGGGGACATTACTAGCCTATTAACACCCCACATGACATGAATTTTTAGAAAAAGAAAAGACTTAGAGATTTTAATAGAGAATAGAGGGTCCATCTTTTACGTTTTAGGGTTCCGTAGCCAAATGTGAAAAACGGAACCCTTATGGATTCCTCATGTCTGTCTGTCTGTCCGTCCGTATGTCACAGCCACTTTTTTCCGAAACTATAAGAACTACTTTTGAAACTTGGTAAGTAGGTGCCCCAGCAGTGGGGACATCAATAGGCTGATGATTATGAGACGAAGAAAATAAAGTTAGCCATCACATCCCTATTGGAAGTATAGCTTATTTATTTATTTATATCACATTACTCATGTACATTATTTATTATAAGGTCTTACATACTTAAAAGTGAGTGGTACATGACCCCGTTGTTGGTGTTGCAACAAACTTGAGCTTAACATTAAATACATTAATTTCACTTAATTGTTGTTCATATTAAATCAAATCAGGTCCAAATAAATTTAAACAAAATTTATCCATTTTAAAAATTAATCAAGTCAATTTATATCATATCATAATCATATCATATCATCATAGTCAAATCAAAATCATATCTTATCAAGTTAAATTAAATTAAATTAAATGAAGTTAAATACTAAGTTTATTTATTATTTATAAATTTATTTTTCATTTATAAATTCATCAACAGAATAATATTTTTTTTTATAAAATGCTGTTTCAATTTATTCTTAAATATGTTTATATTAGATTCTGTTTTAATAGTAACGGGAATTTTATTATATATCAATATGGATCGGTATAATGGTCCATTTTTATACATCTCTAGTTTAGATTCGGGAAGAATCGGATTAAATTGGCGGCGAGGATTATTATTTCTTTTATAATATGTTTGATTTTGCGTACAAACATTGCTAATTCCATAATATATATTGATGGGAGTGTTAGTATTTTCTCTTTAATAAAGTATGGCCTGCAGCTTTCTCTTGGTCTTATATTGTATATAATACGCAGGCATTTCGTATATAAGGATATATAGTATAACGAAGAAAGGTTAAATAAGAAAGATGTGATGATCCCAATGGACGAAAGCTTACTTCTTACATACAATCTAGCTTATTCGGTGTTATAAAACGGTACATTCCATTTTAATCAATGGTTTTGTTCCCTCAGCTTCGGTAATAACGGCTGCGATGGAGGCGAAGACTTCAGGTCTTACCAGTGGATCATGAAGCACGGCTTACCCACTGAAGAGGACTATGGCGGATATTTGGGACAGGTAAGGACATATATTTGCCAATGTTCACACCTAGATTATAACTAATTGTTGCAAAAAAAAAAAAGAAATTACTAGCGACTAATTTTTAAATTGATTTGAGATTTTTATTATTATATGTCAAAATTGTTGATGCGTTACTAACTGTGCCCTACGGTTTCACTCGAAGAACACAAAAGGGTAAAAGTAAGTCAAGCTTAAGTCGTCGGCTGCGAGCCGCTCTTGTGTATGAAGACTTAAAAAGTATACATATGTCGCCGCGTACATTTTTATAATTTTTTTCATCTCCGTCATACATGTTTCTTGTCCAACTTAAAGCGTTTACGCAACGCACGTAATGGAGGCTCGCAAATGGAATATTGTTGCGTTTTTGCAACATTATTCATTGATGCTCCGCCCCTATTGTTCGTGGTATGATGTCATTATATAGCGTATAGCTTTCCACGATAAGTGTACTATCTAACACGAAATATTTATTCAGTTCAAATAAGTTCGAGAGATTAGCGCGTTCAACCTAACAAAGAAACTCTTCAATACCCTTAGCATGGTGCATAGCAGATGACAGCTAATACTATTGGTTTAAATTTATTTCCTTGGCTGATCAAAAAGCTAGCTATTTAAAAAAAAGTCAAAGATGCACATTTATCATATATATTTATACTTGTGGTGAATTTGGCATATTTTTCTAAACATAAAAGCACGATAATTCATGAGGTACAAAATTAGGCAGAAGAGAAAAGAATGGATCCTTTGAACAGCGCCGCAACGGACGAACTAACTAGAATTAGAAATCCTCGATAGCAAAATTTCTTGACACTGGACGCGTATCGAGATCGAATTCAACTATTCGAAATCGATATAAGCGAAGATTTTCCTTCCAGTGTGCAACTCTACAGAATAATATTTATTTGTAATAAATAACGTTGATTAATTTAATGTACCTTTTAAACAGGACGGCTACTGCCACGTGGACAATGTGACACTGGTGACCTCCATCAAGGGGTGGGTCAATGTCACCACCAACAACGAAAACGCCTTGAGGGTGAGTGATTATCATCATCAGCGTATTAATGTCCCCAGTGCTGGGGCACAGGTCTTCCCTATAGATGAAAGGGCTGTGATTCCGTCTGCGTGGAAAAATTGGTGTTCCATACAAACTTCCACCCCTCTGGTCGGGGTGAAACCCCCTTTAAAAGATAATTTCTGGGATAAAAACTATCCTATGTCCCTGCCCAGGGCTCAAACTATCTCTATACCAAATTTCATCTAAATCGGTTCAATGGTTTAAGCGTGAACAGGTTACAGACAGAGAGACATTCTTTCGCATTTAAATAGTATGGATATAGTCCAGCATGTAAGACCAGTAGGCCTATTTTCAATACAAATAAACAGTGTTTAAATTCTATCATTAAATCATTTGCGTCTTCATAAATTTTATGCATGTATATTTGGTTACTTTTCACCAAAATGGATATACGAACATATTAAGCAATTACGAAAACTATGATAGTTTTCGTGAGCTCAAACTCGTACTAAGGGTACTGTAAATGACAAAAAAGTTATCGAATGGGCCTTCAATGCAGACTGGGTTCTAAAGAATGCGGATGCAGCTATGGCCAACGTTTGAACGTGCCTTCCGAAGCACGGAGGAGTGAGAGACAGTAAATTTCTAGTCACCCATCCGATGACCGACTACTGCGAAAGTTGCTTTTCTTCAACGATCGCAGCCGAAAGCGCTAACCTCCTGAGCCGTCGAGCTCTTGAGAGTGAGTATGTAATTTTATAGGTTTTTCTGTTTTATGAAGTGACTAGCAGCCGCCCGCAACTTCGTCCATGTTAATTTTTGTTTTTGACAATCCCTCAGAAACTGCATCCAAATGCGTAGTTTTTTCAAGTTACTCGAGTTAAATTTACTTACACACATTCACATTTATTATATTAGTAGGATTGTGAATATGATTTGTAATTATTTCACGGCCTTAGTGGTAGAGTGGTACTTTACCAGTATTCAAGGTATCACCAACTCTAGGGATTCGTATCCCGGGGGAGGGGGGGCAAATGTTTGTATGATGAAGTAGCCTTCAGCCGCAAATTAGCATTTGTGTTAGTGTTAGCAATATATATTTATTTGTTACTATTGTTACAGCTCGCCATATTCAAGCATGGCCCGATATCGGTGGCAATTGATGCGTCACAAAAGAGCTTCAGCTTCTACTCGAATGGTGTCTACTACGAGCCTAAATGGTAAGTAGATTTAAGATCTTTAATTTATAACAAACAATTATTTATTCGCCTAAAAATCTACACGTTTCTCAACTTGCAGCCATCTTTGGTGCAAGCATTCTTTAGTATTGACTTTATTATTAAGACTACATTTGGTTCAGAAAACAACTAGTCCAGATTAAAAGTCTACGAACCGCCTAAAGCGTTCATCAATAAATCTAAATTATTATATTTTGTTTACATTTGTTCGCAATTGGTCCGAATCGCAAAAGTACGAAATTCTCATTGCGCCGAAAATGCTTACGAGGATAATCCCAATAGTTTTTCTGCTATAGTTTTATTTCAAAAAGGTGTAAACTACGAATCAATTTAATATTGGAAAAACCTTCTTAATAATTAACATACACAAACGCTCTATCGCAAACGATCACAGAAATTTTATTACTTATGCGATCAGATACAATTTGCCAATGTGACACTTGGACGACGTTTTTTTATTGCAGAATGTAATCGTAATCGTTTTAATCATGCTTTATAAAAAGCCGCCTCACCCTCCAGCAATCTCAAAAATAAATGCAGTTTACTTTTTCGGAATTTTTGTATTAAGTCAGTAATGTACCAACAATTTCAATAGAATATAAAGATATTGAAAGCATTTTTTTAAAACCGTAAAAATAAATGTGTAATATTTTATATTACTGACTGTAATATTTTATATAATTGACTGTAATATTTCTCCATATTACTGTACTGGATCCAGCGAAATGAGAGTCCGTCCTTTTGCGAATCCAGTGCGAACAAATGTTTTTATAAGCATTAAAAAATCCAAAGAAGATTTCACTAGAAAATTCCAATCGCTCCACGAATCAGACAGGATAGCGTTAGGTGCAGTTTCGTATCCTATTTGATGCTTGGCTCGAGGAATTATTTCTAGTAAAATTTTCATTTAGATGTTTATAAGTAGCTAAATTACATAATATAAATAAAATGTTTTCATCCCAACAGCAAGAACAAAGTTGACGAATTGGACCACGCCGTCCTCGCAGTAGGCTATGGAATACTAAACGGCCAACGTTATTGGCTGGTTAAGAACTCTTGGTCCAACTTATGGGGCAACGATGGGTACATACTAATGTCGTCCAAAGATAATAACTGTGGGGTAGAGTCAGCACCCACTTATGTACTAATGTAGTGAAGTTATGGAAGTTTATAGTTCCTAATATAGACGTAAATAATGAACTGAGCGTAGGGAATGCTCCAATAGGCTATTTGACATGACATTGTTAAAAAATAAAGTTCCAATTGTTAGCATCTGTATTTAATATGAATATTAGCAGCGATTTGACTATTCTGGGAGAACAAATAATTTATAAGTTTTCTCAAAAAATTATTCAAATAGAAATTATTTCATGATTTTTGTATCTACTGTCATGTGACCGCAAACGCATAGGATTGGCGGAGCCTAAAATGACGCCACCTGCTTGTAAACATGCTGACGAAGTGAGATTACATTGCACTGTTTGTCGTTTTAATGAGAGCCGTGTGACGTCACCTGCCTGTTGACACGCCATATTTGCTAGGGAAACGTTTCCGCGGCATATTTGAAAACAGAATTTTTATTTTTTTAATGATAACTTTTTATGGTGTATTTACTCTAATAAATAATGTTTGAACGTTTTCGAAAACTTCTCAAATAGCCTATTGTAGGTTTCATGCTATCATCATCATGATCGAGCCCATTGGTAGTTTTATCTCGTAAAACTCGTGCTATTAAAGAAACGAATTGCAAATGCCGATGCAAGACATTCTGTCTCTCTCCCACGTTACTTAGGATAGCTTGTGCGAGAGGGACAGAATGTCTTACGTCGTCATTTGCACTCGTTTTTTCATTGGTGCGAGTTATAACAGAGTGTTGTCTTTTGTCTATTTCATACAAGAGTCGCTCAGTTCTTTTTCTGTCTTTAATTTTTTATTAGTACCACATAAATAAGTTATCCCTATAAAAATTTAAATGCTATTTATTTTAACTGCGAAATAATAATGTTGTATTTTTGTGTTGGAATTATTAGCATTTGCAATAATATTTCTTTGCTGCTTTGTTATTTGGCAAGACGAATATTGGTGTCGATTCTGGCACGATTCTCTTTACTTAAACTAAATTTAATATCTGTCTCTCCTTTTCATTCTGTATAGAGAATGACAAGGATACACTGTAGTCAAATTTAATTTTAGGTTTAGAGTATAATGCCAGAATCTACACCATTATTATTTAGATTTTTTTACATTAAATGATTTTTTTCGTTACCTTTAAGTATTAAAGCGTACATACATACTAATGAAATTAATGAAAATATAAGATTAGGTCAGGGAGGACTTGTTTATGTGGTTTTAAGTTTCTACAAAATGGAAATACATCTTTATTATACGTATATTATTTTATAAATTTGTTTTTTTTTAGCTTTCACAGTAGACGTTTTTGTTGGTAAAAGTGCTATTGCGCAGGCTTCGTTGCCTACGTTTGCCGGGGTGTATAATTGGTACCCAAATATTGTAATAAGCTATATATAAATTTATCACTTAAATTAAAAAAAAAACATCTAGAAAAGTGTTTTGCCTTAAAATGTTTACTGAAACTTCTTAAAGTATGTGACTATTAATTATAAGATCATGTGTAGGTACATTTATAACAAACTAACACTCCCTTATTAATAAAGAAGGAATAAGGTTAGACTAGTTACGCCGTGTTTTGTGTCACTCAAATGTCATTTGTCATTCACTGAACAGAATACAAGGTTATTTTTCGTTTATTAATAAGGTGGTTATAAGCGTCACATATTATTCCGTTTTAAAAAAATAAGCAAAATTTTTAACACTAATTGTAGTTTACACAATTGTAAGTTGTAAATGATCTGAAAATCTAAAGTAATTTTAAGTTTTATGTCGAAATATGTTTAAAACCTAATAATGTAAATTTTTTTAATTAATGTTAAAATGTTCTTTTTCTCTATAGTTTAATGTAATATGAAAGAAAGAGAGACAGCATTAATTTCAGACAATTTGTAATAAGATAGTATACTTAAGTGTTGAATTAAAAATAATGCTTTAAGTAAGTAATTCCATACAATTAGATATTGGCTGTGCTGATTGCATTCCTTTGCTTTTGATTTCATAGAGAAAAAACCTTTTAGGTAAGTTGATACTCTGTACAAGTTATTTTTAATAAAGTTTTTAAAAGAGTATGTTGTGGTTTAGATATTTTTTCTCACAACCTCGTATTGCGCTCGTTTGATGGAGTCGCGCGATTATCTTTCCAATGGGTAATGACTACCACTCAGAGGGGTATTTTGAAATGCCAGATTCATGCCCCGGGCCATTTACGATTTCCACCCCACTACCCTCTAAAATGATTTAATCTATAATATAAAAATGAATCGCTGGATGTGTTGCTAAGCGCAAATCTCGAGAATAGCTGAACCGATTTTGATAATTCTTTTTTTAGAATATTCCTTGCAGTACGAGGATGGTTCTTACGCAGAGAAAAATTAAAAAAAATGCCTGGAAATGGCCATAAACAACACTTTTCTATACTCCATAATACTGAAAAGTCAATTTGAACTTTAATACCATACTATAAATTTCAAATGTTGTGGCGAGATTCTGGGAAGGCAAAACAATTGAGCGACGTGATGTCAATAGAAGTTTGGAAAAGCAAATATACCATTTTCAGTTTTTTTATAATTACTTATTTATATGAAGAGTCTTTAAATCTACACTACAGCTCTACACCGAAGCGAAGAGAGGGAGGGACACTAGTTTAATATAAATATAGGTAGGTAACAAACGCCTACATACGGCTTTTGCCGCCCCTCGGAGCAGCCGGCCCGGGCTACGGGCGCCTGGGCTCTATTGTTCCTTGGGTAAATACGCCCCTTCAACTTCTTCAGTAAAACCACAGACAAATAAATTTACGCAGTAGACGTTTTTGGATGTAAAATTGTAACTGCGCAGGCTTCGGTGTATGCCACTAAATACATAAAAACTTGTATGGGACGAATTAAATCACGCAGACGCAATCGTGGGCTATTATAGTAACTATACATTTAGTGAATAGTTGTTATTTTAATGTGGCATAGGCTGTATGCACATGTTCCCCCATTGTACAAGGTTACCTTTGCAGTTGTCCTGGAATATTTCTTTGTCGTACTGTGGAAGAAAAAAATATAGTTTTAGAGGTGTGCCAGCCATGCATTTAAAAGAAAAGAAAAAAAACATTAGATTCGCACTAAACGAATTTAAAATTTATAGTCATAATCTAGTGGTTCGTGTTAGAAAAATTGCCGCCAAACACGATTATATTTCGAGTTATATTCAACCTATTGTCTTCATTTATGTCTTAAATCAATCTTAAATATTCTTTCAACTATTTCTATTTATCTATATACGCAATATTATAATACAATAATTAAATATAGAATTTAATTATTGTATTATAATATTGCGTGGGTTTTTTGACGTCGGTAGAAATTGCTATTTACACTGACCACTAGATAAAGTGTTTCACAGACGGAACGACCATGAATTAACCATTACTTCATCCAATAGCTACTCAAAACTTTTGCTATTTGCTTATTCACTTTTGATACCGCCACTTCGCTTGGCTATTCGTGTTTGCTATTTGTAAGCTTGTCATCAGTCTGTCCTTTTCATTCCCAATAAAGCATGATGGGGATAGACTGTTATCAAGTTTGCAAATAGCAAATACGAATAGCCTGAAGTGCCGGCATGAAATTTACCGTCCAATAGTTCCAAAAACTGTACAAAGGCTGCCCATCCTTCAATTTGTGGTCTGGGTGATTGACATCCTCCAAATGGACCTTCACGGACATGTTACCATGGTTACCGGGGGGTAAGTACACTATACTACGCAGCTCCGGCCTACGGCTCTTCCCCAAAACATTTAGTAGCAAATACTTGAGTTGTCTCACTTTCTTCGCATTATTATTTCTAATGTATCTTTTCACGTCATTGATAATATGTTTGGCAGTTACTTTTTCATTGAAATCTGCTTGAAAAGGTTGTATTAAATAACTGTCTTCATGTTTAACTGATTCTGTAAGCGGTCTTTCGACGATATCGAAATTTTCTGTTCTTTTCAAAAGCTTCTTTGGTAGTTTATTCGCTTTTAGAATAGTATTCTTGTCGAGAAGTACGATCTTCTTATTATTTCTGTCTACTCTTATCAGAGGTTTGAAAAGCGTTTTTAGTAATCCATCGTATTCGTATAAGCCAGTTTCGTAGTTGTGAGGCACCAGCCTTTTAACAAATACTTTGTTTAGTTTATTTTCCTTCGATTCTCGCTTTGCGTCTTCATCAAGTTTAATATCTGTAAAACTCTGGTATTTATTTGTGGTCAACAAATGTTTTTGTGAGTCAAGATTTTTGAATACATTATATAAATTTACCACAAAATCTTTTATATTATCATCTTGTAAATTTGTAACTTCCAATCCGTTGGTGTTTAACGTTGTAAGATTTAATATTAGAAAAACTACAAAATATATTTTAAAAGAATCGGCGAGATTCATTTGAATTGCACTTAAATCTATTTTTGAATTAAAAATAATGACCATTGTGTTATCGTGTAGGTACCTATTAAATAACGAAAAAGTCATCGCTGAGTTTCTTGCGTGCGTAAAATTAATGTTACGTTTCATTTGAAAATCGGATAACAACGTAAACAAAATATTTGTTGGATTACAGAAATCTCTTTTATATGTATAAGTAGTATACTCGAAGAAATTCGACACGCCCATTAAGATCTCGATATCAATTATGGGTCAGTGCGCCCGCCCGGATAGCGGTATGAATCCTGTCGTGATTCCGCATCGTGTGGTTGTTTTTGTTTTTTCTATTGTTTTTTTTATAAACCAATTTTGAAATCATTTAGATACCTTTTTCCCATGGGGATCGGAAACGTCTTCTTTTAAGCAGCCTGTTTTGGTGCAGCAGTTGGTCCTCAGATTACAGAACAAGAGGATGGAACGCATGGAACTGTGCGGCCACTAAATCAAATACGAAATCAAAAGCTAATACAAACTCGCATCAGTACGCTCAGCGGCGTAGCGTGGGTGTCGCCGCCCGGGGCGAAGGACAATTTTGCCGCCCTCTTATTTAAATGGTTGAAATATTTTTATTATTTATTGTAAATTTTGCCGCCCCCACTACGCTACGCTACGTGTCGTATTGTGAATACATACCCTGAATAAGGTTAAAGGTTTTTAAATCTAAAGAAAATTTACTAGAAAAAAATTTAAGCGGACCAGGCAGCGGACGGGACTCGAACCCGCACCCTTCGCAATCCGGGAGATTGCACTGACCAATTATGCTACCACGGCCCTGAGGGCCGCGTCGAAATTATCCTAGCCTTAAGCCCCAAGGCAGCGCCACCTGTTCGCATTGTACCCACAATGTCAATATACTTATTGGATATTTTTCTAGTAAAACTTTTCTTTAGATTTAAACATGTAGCAGTAAAATAATTAAAAATAAAATAAAAACATAACTATAATTGCAAATTCTTCTTTCAAATGTTTAATACTTGAAAAAGTATTCTATATAATAGTAGCCTTGCGGCTACTAACTAAAACTTTTCTTTAAAGGTTTTTATCAAAATTATGTCGCCTTGTTCAAACATTGCAAAAACTGGTATCAAAAAAGTCTTTACTTTTGACTTTGTATTTGCTTTGGTGGCCGCATTTGCTTGATCCATGCGTTCCATCTGCCTCTTGTTCTGTAATCTGAGAGTTGGTCGAACGTTTTCTCCTTTTTAAAACGCGTTCGTCTAAATTAGTTTCCCACCTACTTGAACAGCAATGCTATTCTGTAAAAACTCACTAAATTTTCACGCGCTGATCCATATTGGATCCTGAATGGAGTGAATATTTTGTCTTTACAGAATAGCATTGCAGGCATTAGAAGTTATCATTATCATCAGCCTATTAATGTCCCCACTGCTGGGGCACAGGCCTTCCTTATGGATGGAATAGGGAGGTTGGGCCATGACCCACCACGCGGCCCCAATGCGGATTGGCAGGTGCTAACGACTGCAGATGCAGTCGAAACCAACGACTTAACGTGCCTTCCAAAGCACGGAGGAAGTCGAGATAGGAGATTTTTGGTCACCCATCCAATGACCGACCACAACGAAAGTTGCTTAACTACAACGATCGCAGCCGAAAGCGCTAACCACCCGCACCATAGAGCTCCTCTTTATTAGAAGTTATACCTAGTGTAATTAAACAACGAACACACATACTTACAGACATAGATGAAGCCTGAAAATATTAGCCTCTCTTTTTTGGAAGTCGTGTCATAATAAGGGTTGCCACCTTTTTATGTCCAAATAAAGTACATTGGAGAGTGAAGGTAGAAAAAAAAGTTCATTGTGTCCAAAAAAAAGTACTTTTTATTCCACTTTATTAGTAGCTTAAAAATATGTTTTACGTTGCGTAAAGCAACTTACAATGAATAATTTGTGGCTACAAAAAATCTGTAGTTCTTATCCGCAATTGGAAAGGCCATTGTACAAAGCCATACAGCTGCGACAATGTTGCAGGAATGAGCTAAAATACATATTATACATTCTGTGGTACCGTTTTACGCAAAAAATATTCTTATCCTCTTTTTGTATGTTTTACGTAAAATTAATTCCCAAGTAATCAAATCACATTAAATAAAGTATTTTCGCGTACTTTATTGTTGGCATAAAGTATAGAGTACAATTAATTACCCGAAATAACGTACAATACTTTCTAATAAAGTACCTATGTATTTATTATTCCCAAACCATTCCTCTACAAACACCAAGTTGTTTGTCGGTATAGTGTTTTTGCAAGTTCACTACCTACTAAACTATGTTGGACATTTTCTTCGACTAGGCTAAATATAATATAGGTACTTACCCTCCTACCCACGTAAACAAACTAAGCTTCGTCCCAAACACGTCAAGATAACTAAGTTTGCCGCCGAAGAAAGCTTTTAGCGTTAATTTTTAGCGAAAAATATTGTTCATTAAAATAAACATTAACTTACCATTTACCACTTTAGAAGGTGTTTCGTTACTTTAGTAAACTTGGATAAACTTATTCGTAACTTAAGTTTGAATTTAGATTTATCAAGTTGGATGTAAAGAACATAATACGTTTTAGGTTTCCGAAGAAAACAGCGGTACCCTTTTTTTTTTGGAGTACGAATGCTCGTATTCATCACACAAACACATCTGCCCCCACCGGGATTTGAACCAGGGACCTATCGAGTCGGCGATACCATGAAACCCTGCGTACAAACCACTCGGCCACGGAGGTCGTCAAAATTTAATTATGTAGCGCACCTAAAAATTGTATGGAACCCTTAGAGTTCGAGGGTTTTTAAAGCTATGAATGATTTTAGCAGATGTATGTACCAATGGCCTAGTGTCACTAGGGTCACCAAGTAGGGTTCTTTCCCTGATTATAGGTACCTTCAGAATGCTGATGGAATTGATCCCTGTTTAAAGATCTCAATCCGCCTTATTCCTAAACGCAGACTGAAGTTAGTATTGGTTTCAATCTAATGTTGCCTATGTCTTAGCAAACAAAAGTGACATCAGTACCCTAAGTACGAGTTTTACAATTACGAAAACTTTATGATAGTTTTCGTGTTTGAGGTTACGAGTGTGAGCTCACACTCGTACTAAGAGTACTGATTTTATTGTTTACGTTTCAATACAAATAAACAGTGTTTAAAATCTATCATTAAATCATTTGCGTCTTCTTAAATTTTAAGTATATTTGGTTAATTTTCACAAAAATGGACATGGAAACATAATTTACAATAACGAAAACTACTGATAGTTTTCGTGAGCTCAAACTCGTACTGAGGGTACAGTTTAAGGCCCGTATTACAGAATGACAACTAAGTGTTGATCTTTACTTGAGTACAGTTAGAAAGGGATGTCGCTATGTGCTATATATAGGGTGTAAAAAACCGATGACGAAGTCGAAAGCCACGTATTTTCCACATCATAACGATATTTTTTTTCTTCTGGACCATACCTGGGAAATTTATGGTTATGGAGATTAACTCGTTATATTAATAATCGTGGTAATAAAATTAATAGCACCTAGAATTGAAGAAATTCCAGCTAAATGTAAAGAGAAAATTGCTAAATCTACTGAACTTCCAGCGTGAGCAATAGGTCAAAGCTAAAATATATTTTTCAAGATTTATACATTAATATTTTCAAAACGTTATTTAGAAACTTTTTTATCGACGCACTTAGGCATACGCACACACATACACACAGGCACATTCTTTGCGTAGCGCCACAGGCGCGCGCCGTGCTATACATTGCGTACTGGAAAAAAAATGTATTTTTTTTAATTTAAAAATACATTTTTTTCCCACGTATAATATTTTGTAATATGACTTACTAGGGTGTACAGAATACGTAGTTTAAGTCTTTGTCATAGGTTTTTTTACATCCTGTAAAGCGACATCCCTCTCTAACTATGCTCAAGACTAGATTAATTACTGAGAATCTTTCTATAATACGGGCCTTAGTCTAAGTTTAAATATAGTGTACGTTTTTTAATAAGGGGGATATAATTAGATCTACTTATTACTAAAAATAAAATAATGTCTTCTTTCGGTATAATATCCAATCTTCAATATTTAATATACTTTCCCTCCGTGTGCCAAACCCGTGGGACGCCCTGTATATACATATACTTACTGTGCTACTTACCTACGTTGTTGATAAAATTATGGTATTGTACAAGGAACTTAGAAGATCCCCATAATATACAGTTATTCTTTGGGTTATTTATAGCTTTTTCCTGTTAAAAACTTGTGCTTATGAATATTGTAAATGTGTCCGTTGAAAAGTTCGCGGAGGAAAAGTTTGCGAGAGTACCGCGTATCGGATTGCCATCAAAATAGGATTTCGTGTCGCCTCGGCTCCTCATAGCGACGTGAATTTAAACTTGTTTCCCTTTTATATCTTTATTTCAGTTAGTTCCAGCGTAAAACCAGTTAAGAAGTTTGTTGAAAGGCTGGATGCTTGTGCAGTTGTTCATGTTATAAAAAGGTAGTCAGTATTCAAATTATATTTTAAGAAAATTTTATTACAGAAAATTCCACACGGACCAGGCAGCAGACAGGACTCGAACCCGCACCATTCGCTATCAGGGCGAATGCACTGATCATTAAGCTGCCGCGGCCCTGACGGCCGCGTCGAATTTTCTCTAGCCTTTCTTAAGCTGCAAGGTAGTGCCATCTCTTCGCATTGTGACCCACAATGACAAATGATACCTTTACAAGTAAGTAATTAACATCTGAACGTAGAAATAGCAAAAAACTTTTTTTTTTGCAAAGTACATGTTCGAGTCCCGTCTGCTGCCTGGCCTGCAGTTAAATGCTTAAAAATATATTTATACTAGCTGACCCAGCGATAATCGTACGACCATAAGGGCAGGTGGTAGAAGGGAAAATTTTGGGTTGTATGTATTTTTTAATACCACATTATAAAAAAATAAATCAGTGTCCAAAAATAAAATGTTAGGGGTGTGTCACATAGTGTTCTATTAATTTCCTGGGATAACATTCCTCCTAACCCATATGAGAACACTACGTTACAATACCGAATAGTTTGAATTTTGGCACGCAGGCGCATTGTAGGTTTCAGAACACTATGTTGTATAGGTGGACAACCACTGTCACTTAAGGATATGAAAAATAGATAGTAGCCGATTCTCAGACCCACGGAATATGCATATAAAATTTCATAACATTCGGTCAGGCCGTTTCGGAGGAGTATGGCAACTAACATTGTGACACGAGAATTTTATACAGGGTGAAATTGAATGTTTTAATGAAACTTCGTGGGAATGTTGGGTTACGTATATAGAATATCTCTGAATTTTTTCGGATTTTTTAAAAAATGTTTTAAAATAAAATTTTGTTTTTTTTTTGTTATATTTTCTATTCTGAAGTATGAAGTCTGGGACTACCTACTTTGTTTCAACCAATTTCTAGAATGTTAAGCGCCGTAAGAACTACGTCATCGATGAAACGAATGTGTCCGACCGACTACCTACTGGGACGACTTCAAAATAAAAGTAGCCAAAATAACGTGAGCGACTGCGTCGTATCAAAACAAAACCTACATCCTGCATGAAACGAACGGACGATGTTATTATAACGCCTGCATGTTTGAACTGAGCAAACATTACCCAAGAAAACCTTTTGCTCTAATTATTTCTGGGCGCATTTCGCGTCCTTTGGCCGCTAATTGGGGACGGACGGGGGGAGTTGAGTTTGGGGTATTACGGCCATAGTTACTGAATTTTATGATTAAAACATTATATAATATCGTTTACAATTTTAAACTTCATTATTTTTGTAATTTAGAATTAATTTGCCTAATACTTTGTTATTGAAGTGAAACTTCTTTATCGGCGTTGGAAAAAAATTTACCGTCACATTTTTCGGTTACGCGTCACATTTTTCCGTTACGCGCCATCTTTTTTTGAAGTGAAACTTCTTTATCGGCGTTGGAAAAAAATTTACCGTCACATTTTTCGGTTACGCGTCACATTTTTCCGTTACGCGCCATCTTTTTTTATATTAATAGTTGATAGCTGAATGATCACACTGTCGCCGGTGAGAACTCTCTCTACTCGTTTGAAGCTGAGTGACAATAGTTATTAAAGATAAAACTCGTTCAGCCAAACTCGCATAGCGATACTCGCTCAGCGATACTCGCTCAGCTATACTCGGTCAGCTATACTCGCTCAGCTATACTCGCTCGGTTAAGCTGGCTTGGCTCTCAAAAGCCGTGCGCGTGCATTTTAACTCAGGACTGCCAATTCGTTTCTAGTTTCTACTCGCTTATCGTTCATCGTCGGAGGTGGAACATGTGCCTTAGATTACTGAGCCGTGTAATCATAACAGTTTCATAGGCAGTAATTTGTATTCATGTCTATGATAATAAAATCCTTTTGTTTAAACTTTATCTAATTTAACTTTATTTAACCAATTTCTGGAAAGTTGCATGTAGATCATTTTTCGAAAAATAAGGCCATAAAGAAGTTTCACTTCTCACGTGTGTACACTAGTGCACGCACACATTTTTATTCTTTCCAATATGCACAAAGGGTCTCTCACGTCTTGGTAGGTTTTTCAAATAAGTATGTCAATAAAATTTCGGAAAACATGATTCCTATAGAGTGCGAAAAATTGAAAAAAATCGATCAAACGCTGAATTCATGTTTGTCTCATTATAAACATCCGTGAAAGATAAAGATCGCTAATAATTAGGAAACTTCAGTAGGTTCTCCTTACAATAGACACGTTTATTAATAAAATAATGTGTTATCGTTTTTTTGTCTTCGATTGGAAACGACAACATTTGTGCAGTATCATGATCTGATAAACAAAGTGGTAATGTATTTCCAATTGCTGTTTTTATGTTACTCAATATGTGGTCAATACAGTTTTTAACCTCGGGTAGGTTGATTTTGTATAGCGTAAACAGATATATAAGTATATTATGTTAAAAAATTTAATTTGATTCTTTACATGTTTTAATACTTGTACACACATTATTATTAAGTACCTATATTATATTCTGAAAAATTATTTTCTGAAAAAAGTTGTTGCTCAAAGCAGTGTTCTTAAAAATGTTAATTTCTAAAGTTTAAAAAGTTAAGTTTGCTTGATTAAAATTTATTGTTAAAGTTTTTTTATTTTGTCAAAAAAAAAATAGTTAGCTACAAGAAGTAGCGTTTCGTTCAGTTACAATTAAATTAATTTTAAAATAAACTATGTACAACTTTTGGAATAAACCTCACTTATTTAGTAATAAGTTAACTTTACTGTTTAATAAAATGTTATTTTTTTCTAATATTAACATTAATTTAAACATTGGTTATTATTCGGCACATCAACCGAATAAGCGGCGGAATACGAACATAAAAAAATATGCCGATGTACCGAATATGAATATTTGGCCGAACATTCGGCGCATCTCTAGTATTTTCACTTACCTAAGGGATGCCGCACACGGGCCACCAGCCACAACCACAAAACGCCGCCACCGGCATATTTCCTGTAGTTTTCATATATTTTATATTTTATATGGACTCGCCGCACACGGTTAACGCCGGTGGCTGCCACACGCTACAAATCGTCTTTGCTCGCTTATTGTGGCCCGCACCGCTCACTAATGCGTCGATAGAAAACGCCGCCACACGCTACAAATCGTCTTTGCTCGCTTATTGTGGCCCGCACCGCTCACTAATGCGTCGATAGAAAACGCCGCCACACGCGACTCGTGCGATGTCCCACCTTCAAATCTTCTTCGTCAGAGTCCGTTATGATACTGCAAGCATGTGTTAAAAAAGTAGCAGCCACCGAAGGCAAGTGTCATTCACCGGCCACAAGTGACTGTCGCGCGCTTCAGCCACCTTTGTAGCCGCTTCTAGCTTCACGTGGCAGCGTTTGTAGCTATCGCGTTTGGCTCGTGTGCGGCGACCCTAAGGCGTTTAAAAAAGGTAATTAAAAGAAGCAAGTACCTAGGTATAGAAATTTTTGAATTTAACCAAAAGATTCGTTTATCGTACCATTAAACGATACAATGAAGACTCTAGTGTAGATGACAGGTCAAGAAGTGGTCGCCCTCGGTCTGTTAGGACTCCAGCAGTGATAAAAGCTGAGATCCCAGAAACTGTTGGCCCTTCAGATGGGGTTAAGCAGAACCACGGTGAAAAGGGTGTTAAATGAAGACTTAGGGCTTCGGGCATATCGAAGAAAAACAGGACATCGTTTGAATGCTCGTCTAATGAACCTGAGACTGAAGAGATGCCGCGCTTTGTTGAAGCGGTAAGCGGGAAAAAAGTATCGGGAAAATTTACCGTAGAAGAGAGCTACAACAAACAAAATGATAAGGTGTACGCACGCAGTATTGAGGAAGCGAGCAGAGCAACCGTATTCCGCGTGTCCAACGAGGTCATTTTCCATCCTCGCTCATGGTATGGTTGGGGGTTTCTTATTGGAGCTTAATAGAGGTACATTTTTGTGAGAAAGGTGTAAAAACGAATGCAGTTGTGTATCAAATACACTCCTGACGAACCTTGTGAAACCTGTTTCTCATACCATGTTCAATAACAGGCACTGGGTATTCCAACAAGATTCGGCGCCAGCTCATAGAGCGAAGAGCACACAAGACTGGCTGGCGGCGCGTGAAATCGACTTCATCCGGCACGAAGACTGACCCTCCTCCAGTCCAGATTTGAGTCCGTTAGATTACAAGATATGGCAACACTTGGAGGAAAAGGCGTGCTCAAAGCCTCATCCCCATTTGGAGTCACTCAAGACATCCTTGATTAAGGCAGCCGCCGATATTGACATGGACCTCGTTCGTGCTGCGATAGACGACTGGCCGCGCAGATTAAGGGCCTGTATTCAAAATCACGGAGGTCATTTTGAATAAATTTTATTGTCATAAGAATCTATGTTTTGTTAAGTTCATTTTGGTATATAAATTGTTACATAATAAATAAACTTGTTTCAATTATTTTATATTAATCATGTGAGAGAATTTATGAGCTGACTAGGTATTATGTTTTTTTAGCCGGGTAGGCAAATGACTCTACCCAACCTGAAGTTAAGTGGTGATAAAGTAAAATAAAAAGTAATAGCTGGTACAGCAGTTATAAACTGCTACACCGCCACCCTCACCTTGCCGGAATACAAAAATGCTTCTTCACGTGTCGCTTAAGGCTGCAGTTAGACGACGCGAAAAATTTCTTGCGTTCTGGTGGCGGCGTAAGAACTGTTCAGTCATAGCAAATTTATGTTTTATTAACTAGTACTTAAAGTTGAAATTCTCTGTGAGTAACTAACTGCGCGGCGATCGCGCGGCGTCCAATCCTCGATGATATGGCAGCCGCGCAACCGCCTCGCTCGAATTACTCGAATGTTTTAACATCAAATGGTTTGTGTGACGTAAATCAAATGATGTATCAAATGTTTTAACATCCATTCGGAAATAATCTGCGATTTGTTTTTCATATTCTCGCAGTTGGTTGTATAGCATATGAAATTTACCAAACTCTTCTCGCCGTGCTAAAATAGGATGAAACCAAAATCTTCTACATTTCCTTTTTTCTTCTTTTTTGCTTTGTCGGTACAAGTAATATGCAATCATAATTTTCTTTTTCTTAGTCAAATAGCCCATAACGGATACGTGTGAATTTTAAGAAAGACCAAGATTAACTGCATATGAATCGAGTTAGCAGTGGCCGGGCCACCAGGCGGTGACCGCACCGTCGCCGCGCCGTTGCCGTACTGTCACCGCGTGGCGGCCACGCTGTGAAATGACATTCTGTGTCATATAAAGGAGCCCTAAAGGACCCCAGTTTATGTAAAGGAGGGAACACTTGCGCGGGCAAAGATGTCCACTTACTTACGAATAGTACGACAAAGAAATGGGTCACCAAATTTCTTTGTTCGTGTAGGAATAGTGGCCACAGTAAGTCGATGATGGCAACGTAGGCCAGCGCGCGTGGTCCTGAAAGCCTGTGGTGGTTAAGAAAAGGTAAGTGGGTATCGATATAATCATCCCTGCGTTTCTTTGCAATGTAATCTTCTATTGTTTTATCGCAACAATCCTGCCTATTTCCACTAATGGATCATTTGTTTTATTTCTTAAGCCTACTTAAGAGCGGACACGAGCTCAGAGACATTTGAGAAATAAGTATTTGAAAAAACTATTGCTGTCTCGCATTGGTAAATACGTGCATAGGGACAATAGCATCTAACGCTAAAATTTGTGAATAATAATTGGAAATTTCGATATATGCAAGGCGGCGTAAATTCTTGTAAAAGTATTCATTTGACATTGTGGGTTACCTATAATGCGAAGAGATGGCGCTGCTTTGCAGCTTAAGAATGGCTAGAAGAATTTCGACGCGACGCATCAGGGCCGTGGTAGCGTAATCGGTCATTGGTCATCGCCCGGATAGCGAAGGGTGCGGGTTCAAGCCCCGTCTGTAGCCTGGTCCACGTTGAATTTTTTCTAGTTATATTTTCTTTAGATGTAAACATCAAGCAGTTGCATGCTTAAAAAAAATTTTTTTTTTATTAGGTATATAAGTCTTGGCTCAGCTCAGCGTCGGCGTCGCGCCTGCCGGCCGCCCCCTTGGTCCTGGCGCCTTAGGCTCAAGCCTTATTAGCCTGTAGGTAAATCAGGCTCTGGGAATCAGTCGTGAACGTTTGTCTAGAAAAAACATTGCCCGCCTCCTCTCTCTGCAAATTAATTTTCTAGATAGTCTCCTCTTAATTGAATGAAAACAAACTTTTTATGTTTTACACGTTGGAGCTAATGAGTATAATGCCCTAGTTCATTCCACTTATCTTCAATATCAAGCACGATGTTATTCATTTTGATGTTGGAAGATATTTGAAATTAAAAAAAAAAAGTGTTTTTTTGAAAGCACGATGCAAGTGAAGCTATTTAAAATATTTTTAATCGCCAATCAAATTTTAAGATATGTATAACAGATAATGCAGGCCAGGTATCTACGTTAACTTGGTTAGTTGGTGTTAATCTGGCTTAAAAAAGTGGAAAATAAAAGAAAAGTGCTTCTTTCTACCACTGAACCAACGATGCTTGATAATAAAGTCTGATTTTTTAAATAACAATTTAAAATGTAATGCGACATGCTAATAATGAACGAACTTTTTTGTGGCGATAAGTTACACGTAAAAAACATTAACTGGTTGAATTTCGAAATCCTGACGTATCGGATCCTTTGCAATAGTTTACAGGCTCCTGCAGCCTGCAAAGGTTCTGAATTAGTACTAAAAAAAGTTAAACTGTGCTTCATACCCGTTCAAAAAGTGTTTCATTCGAAGTCGTATTGTTTTTCATGTGACAAACAATAAATTTGACGGCATAGATCATACAGTTGCAGATCAGTAGGTAGGTGCCAGACCACAGACCTAGAGACGATTTCAGACGACGCGAGTGCTTCAGATTGTATGAAAATCGAGTATCCAATTTGAGAAGAGAGACAATTTACTGGTGCTAATGCAGGGATCCCAGTTACTTACCGCATATTTATAAAACGGTTTAATTACGCATATGATCAAAATACTTTTTTTACAGTCCTGTACCCTTAGTACGAGTTTGAGCTCACGAAAACTATCATAGTTTTGGTAATTGTAAATTATGTTTCTATGTCCATTTTGGTGAAAAGTAACCAATATACTTAAAATTAAAGAAGACGCAAATTATTTAATGATAGAATTTAAACACTGTTTATTTGTATTGAAACGAAAACAATAAAATCAGTACCCTTAGCACGAGTGCGAGCTTACGAAAACTATCATAGTTTTCGTAATTGTAAAACTCGTACTAAGGGTACTGAGGTTTTGGGCCCGCTGAATTTGATTTTGAACGCATTTTCAATCGAAACCGCCTATAATAGTGTTAAAATTGCTAAATTAAAAACTACACCAAAAGCTCACTGTAGGTATGAAATTCAGATTTTATTACTGCTCCTTTAAAATTTAATTTTATTTAATTATACCGTTTCGGTCGCCAACTCCTCATCTGTCGTCTGTACAGCTTAATTTGGCACAATATAATAATAAAAAAAGCTTTCACTACACTTCACAAAATTTCGTATTTAAATTGTTTGAATTGTATTTTTTATGTAATTATAAATAGGTTTATAGGATGTTGGATCTTTTAGTAAAACATTGAGTGGCGGCGGACGGGAGGAAGAATTGACGTCATGTGCCTAGAACAGTGACGCGAAGAAATACAAAACTACAAGAAGGAGAAGGTTCTCAATTTGGTTGGTATTTTTTTCGATCTATATCTGTGGTGCATACGTATCCCCTCCCCGCACCCCTATTCAGGGATATTTACTGCGGCCATTACTGGAATTATCGTAAGAACGCCCCATCCAAATCTCTGGGACGTACAACGTAAACGATGTGCATTTGTCATGGGAAATACACCGGGGTATTTTATTTTTTTTGTATCAAGAGCTCTGGCTTTGCGGAGTTCAGCGGTATAATTTATTAAGAATAGCAATCAGTATCGCATGCAGGTAAAAATGTACAGTGTACAATAAAAGTGTATTTTAAGCATTGGCATGACAGATGGTAGTACTATTACGTACTTTTATGAATTTAGTTCAAATCGTGACATGTGTGTTAAAAACCCTCGTTTTGTCTCACCTTAGTTTTATTGCAGAATACACTAGTTCTTATCATTAAAACCATCTGAGTAAAACTCCTTAATTGAAAATGCTTCTAGTTTTTCTGAATAAAAAATCAAAGTTTGCCGGATCCGAATCAGGAACAACCGATAACAATTTGGTAAAAAGTAAGCAAACCATTTATTTTAACTATGATACCTATATCCATAAATATGCATATAAAATTTTGGCTTTTTGAAAAAAGGAAAAACTTAGGAACTAGAAGAAATTTAGATTTCGGAGTTTTACCCTGATAATTGTTATGCTTATCGGGTGTTGCCCTGGCAACACTGATTGGGTGTTACAGTGAATTCAGAAGAATTGCTTAGTGTCTTCTCTTGAATTCCGTTAAATAACGTTCTAAGTCCGGCGAATTCTCTGAGCTATCATCGTCTCCCACTTATCGACGCTATTTATACGGGGCGCGTTTGTCGGCCGGATCTCGGGCCTGCGACAATAAGCAATCACCCTAATTGATGTTTTCTTCAAGCTCCTTTAAGGCTAGGTAACATAGTGCGAGCTTTATAGTAATATATGTTATTAACGGCATTGTCTCTTGTACCTTGTTTTTAGCGAGGATTGTTACCATGTACCTTGTTTTTAGCGAGGATTGTTACCATGTACCTTGCTTTTAGCGAGTTTCCGATATTTCGGCACTGTTGCAAAACAATCCCGTTAATAACATATTACTATAATGTTAGTGACCATGAAAGTTTAAAACAATATATAGTGCGAGCTGCTCATGTGTCAGTAGAAATCGTCTAATCTAAATCTCCTCCATACTTTATGAGTGTTCGAAGCGTGTTGCCACGTTTGTGTCTAGCCGGAGACCGAATCAACTAATCTACCAATGACTTTAGCTAATTTTAGTGTATTGCATCTGTGCAGTGATTGTGCATGAAGAGTAAGACAATGGAGTGGCATTCAGTTTTGGGTTAGACAATCTGTACCTCCGTGTCTCCTGTACTTGAACGGCAGTAGCTCAACTCGTCTCACCCGGTCACACAAGTGTGAGTTGCTGATGTGAAAGTAGACAGCTCAGTGCGAGCTGCTGATGTGACAGTAGACAGCTACTGTACCCCTGAACTTGCATGGCAGTAGCTTGACCAGAGACCAAAGATCTTATACTGAAAAAAACCGGCAAGAAACTCGCCATGGGCTGTTTTCTTCTCCCTGTATGTTATCGACATGTTCGTCAAGTTAAAAAATGACTTCGGCGATAATTCTGAAGCCACCTGCATTACATAATTTTCTACAATAAAGTTTATAGTGAGCTTTAAATTTTTAGTAGGCATATAGGAAGCGGGTTCCCATACCACATTATTGTTATGAAAAAACACTATGTCCATGGCGAGGACAGCTCTTGCAGTATAAAAATACTATCGATATGATATCTGATTATCAGCTGTCCCCGTAGCATGAGCACCTCAATTTACGTTATATCACGTTTTTATCGCGAATAACTGTCAAACTCCATAGTAATTTGACACTTGTGCGTGATAAAAGCGAGTAATATATCATATCGCGGTGTTCATGCTAGGCGGGCTGAGCCCCACAACAAAAGGCATTTTAATATGCATGAAGTGAACAAACCAAATTGATCTCCGCAAAATGATAAAACGATGATACCAGTTGAACAATATTTTTTTTTTAATAAAAACAGAATATTAAGCCAACAGAAAGAAAAAGGTAAATAGAACAGACAACGTCAAAAGCAACCAAGGAGTGAAAAACTACATCAGCTATCAAAATAGCAAAGAGGGGCCTCTTTGCTATTTTGATCAATATGCAACAATGCATATTGACCGAGTTATCACAAATAGGGTTGATGACGGGGTGAATTAAACGAAATTCTATGCAATCCGTCAGTTAGATTATTTAAAAAAATAATAATGAGCACTTGTTTTTTCTTTTGTCAAATCAGCCAAAAAATTACAAAGTTATAGCGCGTCAAGCGTTTGTGAATCGTGACGTCCTTTCTAAGAAAAATTGTACCAAGACGTGATGTCATGCGACGCACAAATCAATGTATCTCTGTAATGTTTTGATTATGTGAGTAAAGAAAAAATCCTTGTACAATACATTTTGATAATCTACCGTATTGACAAAGAAAAGTAAGTTAATCATTATCATCTTATACTTTATTATATTTACTTTTAGCATTTAACTGCTAGATTTATGAATCTAAAAAGAAATTTTGGTAGAAAATATTTCACGCGGTCCAGGCAGCAGACGGGACATATTTATCCAGCAGTTTAATAGTTTTAGAGGGGTGTTAAAACTGTTAGAGGAACTAGAAGCAATATAGATTTCGGAGTTTTACCCTGATAATTGTTATGCTTATCGGGTATGGTCCTGGCAACATTGATTGGGTGTTACAGTGAATTCAGAAGAATTGCTCAGTGTCTTCTCTTGAATTCTGTTAAATAACTTTCTAAGTCCAGCTAATTCTCTAAAATATTATCTAGAATTCTCTGAGATATAGTCTAGGCAGCAGACGGGATATATTTATCCAGCAGATTAGTCTTAACACCCTTCTATTTGCGTCGAGGGTTAAATATAAGAATAATCATTTTTGTTAAAAAAGATTGAAAAAGTTCGTGATCTTCTCTCGAAAAAGTTTTTCAACCGACTTCAATAAGGAAGAGGTTCTTAACTCGTCTGTATATTTATTTTTAACCTCTCACAAGATATATATGAGAATGTTTATCTATGTAGGTATGTAAATGTATAGAAATATCGTAAGAGACAATTAATAGCAGCTGGTAGCGATATTTACACTAACATATGAGATACAAGAAAAGGTAATTAGTAAATTTTCACCAAACTTAATTTAACCTTTATACCGCTTGTTATAAGATTCGCAACTGATTGAGAACATACGACACTTTGAGGTAGCCGGAAGTGTTTTCGTCTCTACCCATATTTGTGTACTTCACCTAGGGTTGTCACCTTGTTGGCTAGGGTCACCTTTTAACTAACTAGTGGATGCCCGCGACTTCGCCTGCGTGGAAATATAGGTTTCCTATACAAATTAAAACCCCCCTTTTATCTCTTTAGGGAGTGAGTTTTGTAAAATCCTTTCCTATTGCACGCCTTACATCATAGTAGCTACACTTAAGTGTGACAAATTTCAACGCAATCCGTTCAGGGGTTTGAGCTGTGTTGACTTTTACATATACAGATGAAGATAAAGTGTACTTAGATCTGAAAAGGAAATTCAACAGTATTAAGAAAAAGCTTTTTTTATGTGTTAAATCATTTTTAAATTGTTTCTAGCGCAACTTATCAATTAAGTGTTATTTTAAAGCCTCATAATAGTGCCTATGCTGAACTGATTTAGTATTAGTCATTTTGATGGAGAAAACCGCATTTTCTATTGTTTTTGTAAAAGTATTCTTTTTGGTAATGTAGTGAACGGAATAAGTAATACTTCTAAAAAGGTGGTAACCCTAGCCTCACCATAATATTCCCACCTTTGATGTTCCCCTAAACCCGCAAGGGATGTGGGGTGCTGCTAAGATTAGGTATAAAATAATTAGCGAATAGTGTAATATTGTTAACACTGCTCGTATCACCTTCACAAATATAATTATTAGTAACAAGTGGGTGCCAGTAACATCGCCTCATAATTCTCATCTCCATTTCTTATCGTACTTTAGCTTCTCAAAATCTATTTTCAGGAAAACAAGGTATGCCTTTTTTTAAACTCAATAACGGTTATTTATATTCAGGAGGCACACACTGACGACCCTTTTTTATGTTTTTTCTGCGGAAGTGGGTCTGCTGGAAGAAAGTTCAATATGAAATAAGCAGTGTCCTTGTACAAATTTCTTGTTCCTATTCTTATCTGTTTTATTGTCTGTGTACTAAATTATTAAAATAATAAATAAACGCTTAGTCGTATCACACCCGATGTAGTTTTATAAAAGAATTAAAGGGCATAGCGGTTTTAGTGCTCTATTTAGAGCGCTCATCTGGGGGCCATTCGCCTAACGGGATTGCAATGGAAAACGCTATTGCTTACGATTTCATTTTGTTATTTCTGACTGCCGAAGGTTTTCAAATGCCTAACGCTCATTTTCTTTAATATTCTTATTAACAATGCAAAAGAAAAAAAAATAGCGCGAGGCATTTGAAAACCTTAGGCAGTCAGAAACAACAAAATGAAATCGTAAGCGATAGCGTTTTCCAAAGCAATCCCGTTAGGCGAATGGCCCCCTGGTGTGCTTTCACTTGCAAGTCGATTCTTTAAAATGCAATACCGCATTTTGATTTCCAATGTTTGTAAGTCAAATACTGAAAAATGCTATCTTACTATTTAAGACACCCTAAGCTTCATAAGGTTGGGTATTGGTATTGAATCTCACGCCTGCTAATATGATATGACTCAAAAATTTTCAGAAACTGATATTTTTTGCATGCTTCATTTATATTAATGTCTAATTTATTGTTGTTTAAGAAAGTTTAGTTAATTACCTACCTTATTAGACAAATGTTACTATCATTTAACGAATTGAATCACGATTGAAAAGCTAATAGGTAAATCAATAAAAGCAGGAAAGGAAACGAAGATTTCACAAGCACTAAAGACGAGTCTTTTACGATGTGAAATTTTACGACACATCTCCGGGATGATTGGAGTTTTGTGGTGGGTAAGTATCTGTGTTTTACGGGTAATAAGGCTTTTATGAGCGATGGGCTTTACGATACTGTATCGGCCTATTTATTAGACGCCGGCAGATGAAATATTTCTATTAGAAGTATAGGGGAATAGGACATGTCGCCGAATGCAAGCAAGCGAACGTTTCAGCTGAGTTTCAAGTTAAAAAAAGAAGCAAAACAATTATATCTTGCCGGCTTGTTAATTTCTCACAATAAATTTATTGCTTATTTTCAAACTTCAAAGTTAGATTAATTCGATAAAGTTAATAGAAAAGTGCCACATGTCGAAACCCCCTGATGTGTTTCAGAGTTTTTATCTCCCACAGAATACAAGTCTTATACTCGGGAACAAAGGTGACAGTTTTAAATAGAATTTCAAATAAATTTAAACTTCAATAAATGCAGTATACATTATATTTACTTAATTCATCTTCTGAAGAAACATCAGCAGATGTTCACATTTAATTTGTCTACACTAAAACTTAATTATTTAATATAATTTTTCTTCACTCACTGTTGCTGTTGTTCAGTATCAAGCTTTTTCTGTAGTTACATTGTCAATTTTTGATTCCGTTTTCGGAGTTACATCAGTCGCATTTTTAATGTTATCTTTTGCATCATTCGCAACATTTTCGTTTTTACCATTTTTCACCGTATCCTTTGTAATCGTATCACTATCCGTTACATTACTTTTATTACTATCTTCCAAATTTGTCACTTCATCGTTTTCATCTTTTTCTTCAGGTTTGTCACCAACGGTTATTGCATTATGTATTTTGTCACTAATTTTCTTGACTCCACCTACTAAAGTGTCGCTGACGTCATTCAGCAGACCACAATTTACCATTGTCAGTGAAATGAGAAGAAATAATATAAAAGGCGTCATTTTCATTGGATATGTTTCGTGAGAATGTTGCAAATAGCACAGACATCGTTAACGTTATTATGTAATTTGGACTCAGAGTCACGTAGACAAAATTGTATACTGACATTAATTTTTATTACAGAAAAGGGTGAATTGTGCCGATTATCTATTAGAAGAAATATTTTTAAGACGAATAAATATTTTGTTGCGTCGTTATTAGAGTGGGTTTTGTTTTTCAGTCAGAAAGAGTCGACAGAAACATACACGACCTCCTTAAAAGTAAAATTGCTCGTGAAGTAAGTATCTAATTCTCTGCTAAAAAAACCTTGTATGTCACGGCGAAGGTTTACATTTATTGATATTTTAGGGGGGGTTGTGTCATGATGGGGCTAAATCTACATTAGAGATTTTCTTTCAAATTGTTTCTTGTGTATGTTAACCCGAGTATACTCAGTCTGACCTCATTATTCATTAGCTTGATATCTACATCATAATCGGGCATAGATAATGAATTACCGTTTACCCTTTAAACTTTGCTAAGAAGGACGCTCTTATCTTGTTTAAATGCACAATGTTTATGTTGCAACCGCCATTGCCCTTGCGCTAAATTCTGTCTTTCTTTTGTTTAATACTTAGAAGGTGGAATATAATCATATGATCTTGTCTGATTTCGATAGCAAATAAGCATTATGATTTACCTTTATTAATACACTGCAGGTAGGATTTCCACCAGTACTTTATTATAAAGTAATGTACGTTATTTCGGTTAATTGTACTCTATACTTTATGCCAACAATAAAGTACGCGAAAATACTTTATTTAATGTGATTTTTTCCTCGAGGTCTGTACCTGCTATTATGCTAACAGCGCATTTAGAATTGCGTGTAGTAAAATAAGGTCTATATTCTTCCGCATATTGGTATATACGTCGTAAATTTTACGAGCTTGCATTTAGAACTGTCATAACTCTCTGACGCATGCGTTTTAATTAAGACTTTATACTTTATGCATTAAAGGTGACTTTCAATGTTTAAATAATGACTTATATAATTTTTGACTACGCGATCATCCTACGGAGCTCCGTGGATCGTCCAGTCTACCTTTTGGTCAGGTTTCGGGCACGATTTTGTTCATGTTGGTATATCTAGGGTAATATCGTTGCCCTTAGCTAATTCCTGCAACATTGTCGTGGCTGTATGGCTTTGTAATATGACCTTTCCCATTGCTGAAAGGACTACAGATTTTTAGTAGCCACATATTATTTAATAAAAGTTTCTAGGAGCAACGTAAAATATATTTTTAAGCTTATTAATAAAGAGGAATAAAAAGTACTTTATTTTGGACACAATGTTCTGTTTTTTCTACCTTTAATATCCAATGTACTTTAATTAGACAAAAAAAGGTGGCAACTCTAACTACAGGTTTTCACCCTCATATTTTGAGGAAAAAGGTTAAAGTGGTAGTGGGTCACCCTTATAAAATAGACATATGCTGTAGCGGACTTTATATCAATTTTTAAAGGGAAGCAATATGATTTTTGTGTAACTATTACCGTTTACGCATCTCACGTAACGGAAGCTCTCTGATAGAATATAATATAATTATTATAATACATTGGCTCAAAAAATGCATTTACGCAGGTTGTATATTGTTAGAACGTTCAAAATTAACAGACGTAATAATTCCCATATAAATGATACCGTGCGTATTTAATACGGTTATTTTTTTGTTTTCGATTGAACCTCCTTGGAAGCTCTTTTATTCTATGCCTTTGTCTCACTTTATAAACTAATGAATGATAAAATACAATATTAGGATTTTTTTTCAGAAAATGATGTTTGTGTATTTAATAAACATTTATTTGCATTAAATACAAAAATTTTATTCGATTGCGCATGGCGAAGCGTCGCCACACCGTACAAACTACTGCATATAGACTTTATATTTCATCATATAGCGTTTCGTCACGGCATGAGTCGCCACGCCAGGAATCGGTTTGACTTGCGCCTATAGATGTTTCACCCAAAAGAAAAAGAGTCGAAAGATGTAGTTCTAATTTTCACCTGCACGTGGCGGCGCCATTAGAATAACGCACCGTTTTCTTATTTGGAAAAAGTTTGCCTCATTACTTAAATTAGGTATACTAAACAGTATCGCAGATGTGTTGAAAAACGTTGTAAGACATTTGTGTGGATTGGTATTTACAAACTCGTGACTATGGTAAGTCCTCGACTTCGTTTGTAATAACCAACTTACCGCACTAATATCATAAATAACTATTCTCGTTCTTGCAACATTTGTCTTTGGTCCACCGCTCCCATTTGTTGAAGCGTTATGTTATATAGCCTATATAGTTCCACGATAAATGCACTATCCAGGACAAAAATACTTTTTCAATAGTTCCTGAGATTAGGTCGTTCAACTAAATAAACAAAGAAATCATCAATTTATAAAAAAATATTTAATTTAAGAATTTTATGTAAAATTGTCTATTGGCGAATGTCGGGCTTGTACCCTTTGACTTTTCATGTCAAAAAAGCATTTAGCAATGCATTTTTGATAAAGCTATCAATATTGGCGAGGAAGATAAGTTATACAAAGCTATCCCTTTTTTAAAATTGTACAATTCCTTCTTGCGGGAAAATAGCTTGGTATTTCGTCTAAACTTTTCTTGTTTCAGACATTCGGTTAGGTTATCCCTAAATCGATTCAGCACGCCGATCGTATCCTATCCTATATATCGTTCAATTTAAAGTTGTGGCCGAGCGACCATGTTATGTTACCTTACTTTTTATTTCTATTTTTTTAAGTATTTAACTGCTGGATGTTTAAATCTAAAGACAATTTTACTAGAAAAAAATCCACGTGGACCAGGCAGCAGACGGGACTCGAACCCGCACCCTTCGCTATCGGGCGCTATTCGCGCGGGCGAATGCACGGATCATTATGCTACCGCGGCCCTGATAGCCGTGTCGAATTTTGCTCTAGCATTTCTTAGGCTGCAAAGCAGCGCCATCTCTTCGCATTGTTGGAAACCCACAATGACAAATTAATAACTTAACAAGTATACAACATTTGAAAGAAGAAATAGCAATTATAGTTGTTTTATTTTATTTTTTAAGCATTTAATTGCTAGATGTTTAAATTATAGTTATAGGTTTTTATCCGTTAAATGCTTAAAAAAAATTAAGCTTAATAAATTAATAATATGTTTATGCAACTAAATGCCAATGAGGAGCTCGATGGGGAGGACTGGTTAGCGCATTCGGCATGTAATCGTGAAAGATAACAAACTTTCACAATGGATGGTTATTGAATGGGTGACTAAAAAAACCTAGCTTCTCCGTGCTTCGGAAGGCACGTAAAGCCGTTGGTCCCATATGCAGTTGATAGCACCCACTAATCCACACTGGGACCGCATGGTGGATGAAGACCTGTCTTCTTATAGACCCGTTCTCCTGCAGTGTTGACACTAATAGGCTGATGATGATGATAGACTAAATGCCCTGATACAAACAAAGAGTTCATTTGTTCATCAGCCTATTAATGTCCCCACTGCTGCCGCACAGGCCTTCCCATTGAATGGAATAGGAAGACTGGGCTGTGACCGTTACCCACCACGTGGGCCCAGTGCGGATTGGAGTTCATTCTATAAAAAGAAAATACTCCTACTAATGTAAAGAAAATTATACTAGAAAAAAAAAACAGTCGGTCCGGGTGTCAATCAGGATTTGAACCACTGCCTTCCGCTATCCAGGTGCATGCACTAACCGCTATGCTACGAACCTGGTCCGAGTATTTTAATTTTACTGGATTTTCTAGTAAAATTTTCTTTAGACTAATATTCAAACAGTTTAATGCATACTGGGTGGCGCAAAAGTAATCACTCTGTCAGAAGATATTGAGAACAAGAATGAAGATGTAAAAATTATTGCAAATGGCGTCATACTTCAATCATATTTTTGACATTTGTGAACTAGAAACTTCAATTACGGCGTCACTAAGTGCGTTCTATCGTCTGTCCACGGCGAGTGTTCTGAGGAGTTATTCTCTCTTATTCCACCTTCCCCTTTCCTTCAGAGGATCACGCGCGCTGGCCTACGTTGTCACTGTCTAACTGTGGCCACAATTCCAACGCGTACAAATAAATTTGGTGACTCATGTCTTTGTCGCACTATCCGTAAATAGAATGCTCTGCCTGCTGACGTGTTCCTCCTTCTTTGGAGTCATTTGGCGGACCTATCTATTAAAAAAAAAAGATAAATTCAGAACACAAACAGACCAGCAATGGAGCATGATACTCTGCAGGAGTGTGAACATGGCATGGCTAGCAAGATCACTAGTTTTATCCGCCCCAAACATCTTTTTTTGGGGCTACTTGAATTCTGGGGTTTATGGCAACAAGCCTCGGAGAATCTCAGATCCCATAAATAGTCATTCGTCAGATTATTCGATCATTTTTCACCGGAAATCTGTTGAAATCATCGAAAATGCCTTAAAACGGACACAAAGGTGTATCAACACTGGCAGCAGCCAATTGACGGGTACCATCTTTTCCACTTATGAGAATAAAAATTAAAGTCCTAATAAAGATTTAGATAGTTCAATTTTTTTTTATTCGAGACAAAAGTTTTACAAAAACTAAAGTGAATGACTATTTTGCACCACCTTGTACTAAATTGATGGGTGACAACAACCAAAAAGACGTACCGCCTAAAACATTTTTATGGTCGTCAACATTTGGTCGTCAGCCCAAATACGAGTGCCGGTGGAATTCGGGTAAAAGACTAAGTGTAAATGAACGCTAGCGAGTATGAACGTATTCGGATAGCTTTCGTTTTGCTTAGCCGAAACCGTCTTCCACCCCTTATTCCGGTGTAAATATTGCTTCCGATGCCCAAATTAGAGTTGTAGGAAGGCCAAAGGGGAAGATCTTCCTCCAAGCTGGGTGATATTGGCTCGGGGGCCGCCTGATGTTGGTCGGGCATCGTATATATGAAGAATTAGCCTCCGAATTTCATTTGCGTGATGTAGGCTTCCATACTATTATGATCGCAGTGCAGGTAACGCCATCTCTTGAGGATGGTGAGTAATGATTTCCTCCATCCGTTGTATATATGTGGGGCATATAGATGTCGCCGCCACATCACTCCCCTCCGAGACCGGAGGTCGATGGTCAGTGTTTTTCAGCAGTCAGTGCGTCAGTCGAGCTTGCAAGTGCCAGTGTGCTGCAGGATGCCCCAGTCTGCGGTGAGTCGAGACGGGTGGGGTGAAGGCGCGTCGCCAGTGCTGCAGAGTTGCTCCAGTCTACGGTGAGTCGAGACAGGTGGAGTGTGACGGTGGGTCCGAGCTGCTGGTGTGCAGGGCGGCAGGCGTTGCCACGCCGGTGTGCTTGCGGCCGACAAGTGAGGTACCGGTCGTGGGCTGCGAAGACCAGGTCGGGATGATGCCGTCGAGTGATGCCGAAGGTCCAGGAAGCGTCGTTGAGAGCTGCGATGGAACCTTGAGGCTGATGCTGAAGATCTTCCTCCGAGCTGGGTGATATTAGCTCGGGGGCCGCGGCCCGACTGATGTTGGTCGGGCATCGTATATATGAAGAATTAGCCTCCGAATTTCATTTGCGCGATGTAGGCTTCCATACTATTATGATCGCAGTGCAGGAATGCCAACTCTTGAGGATGGTGAGTAATGATTTCCTCCATCCGTTGTATAGATGTGGGGCATATAGATATCGCCGCCACAGAGTAATATCTTTCGTGCACCCGAATACAGGCTAACGACCAAATGTAATCAAGCCATTACTTTCCACAATAATAACATTTTTATGCAACACCAAGGCTACGACACAGACACAAAGAGTTTCAAACACAAAAGTACAGTTACGTCTTATTGAACAGTTCGCAAGAAGAAGTCCGACAGGAAACTACTGTTTCAGAATTTCAATTTTAGAGTTTCGCGGAAAAGCGAAAATCTATTTTGTGCGCTACGCTAGCCTTGGCATTATGTTCAGGAATCCATCGAAAAGTTCTGGGATTTTCAATCCTTGCGCAAGTCAGCCGAGTACCGGGGCGGCTGTCCACATAGAATAGATATATACCTAAATTATTGTCGAAGGGGCGAAAGAAGAAATACGTATTTGAGACAAGAATACGATAATACTTAAATGAAACATGTAGGTAGGAATGACGATTCCTAAATCTCGTCTCAAAGTCAAAACGGTTCCAACACAAAGCAAGCAATATTGGATTACCCGCGGTTTATTAGGGATATTTTCCCGCAGTAAAACGTAGCCTATGTGTTAATCCAGGGTGTCAGCTAATTCCATACCAAAATTTTATCAAAAGCATTCCAGCCGTTTAGACGCGAAGAAGTAACAAACAGAAGTAACAGTCACTAACAAACTTTCGCCTTTATAATATTAGTGTGATTAGTAAAATAGAACCACGTAGTACATATACACACAGTAAAGTAATTTTTTAAGAGAGGTAGGTAGGGCATAGCGGCTTTTCCCCTCGAATTGGAGCGCCCGTCTGGGGAAGTAATCTCCACCTTACTGCACCCTAAGCACGAACATATATCGAATTCGTAACGTTAGTGAGTACGAAATGTCATTGTCAAATGTGTACTGATTTTTATTACTCGTTACGTAAGTTATGGCGCTAATGTTTAAGATTTAATACAAAATTTGAGAATGACATTTCGCACTCGCAAACTATTCGAATTCGATAATGGTTTGTGCTAGGGGTACTGAAGACCACATTAAAACAATACTATCTTTTGGGGGTGTTGTGTTTCTATCGGTGAGTAAGGTGCCTAAGACTCCACGGATAAAGGGATTGTGTCAGGGTAGGCAACGGCGCGAGTAATATTTTTAATATCTATATAGGCCTACCTATATATATATGGTGGCCGCTTACCAGTGTTGCCAACTCAGATTTTGAAAAAGGCGTAGGCCCGATGACAAAATTACGTAGAATTAGTAAAATTTGGATATGAAAAGTTCGTAGATCTACGTATTTTTTTCTGAGAGAAAAACGTTAAAACGAGTATTTTGTTATTGAAGTGAAACTTCTTTATCGGCGTTGGAAAAAAATTTACCGTCACATTTTTTTCGGTTACGCGTCACGTTTTTTGGTTACGCGCCATCTTTTTTTTAAAAAAGCACTATTTACCTCATACGAACAATTGCTTCTTCTGTCAACTTTAAAAAAAAAAGTATAGACAGCATATCGTGTTTCACACAAGGTAAGGTAAGGTAAGGTAAGGTAAGGTAAGGTAAGGTGTAGTTATACCCCTTTAGTGGGTGAGTTTTTGATAAATCTTAGCGCACGCCTATATATATATTTCTGGAAAGTTGCATGTAGATCATTTTTCGAAAAAAATAAGGCTATAAAGAAGTTTCACTTCTTACGTGTGTACACTAGTACACGCACACATTTTTGAAGTTATACTTCTTTAGGCGCGTTATGAAAACTAGTCGCTTTAGCGACCAACTTCATGCGTTACTTTTGTGTTTACCGCACATTAAGAAAATCTATCAACAAAATAGAATCTCTATTTAGTGGGTGCTAACGAACGACTGCATTGTGAAGGCCTATCAAAAGTATTTATTAATCTGGAACAACGGAACCAAAGCGCGATTCAGGAGACTACAGCGCCATCTCTTGACCATTGGTGTAGTAGAACCAAAAACCACATCTTTCAAACTCGGCGTCCAGCATTAATTTAGTCAACAAAACCAATAAATGGAAACTCTTCTACAAGATATAAGAGTCTTGAGATATATTTTAGTCCGACGAAAGAAACCATAGTAACACAACAATGACGTTTAGTTGTTTACAAATTTTGTGACGTCATAATCATGGCGGACAGCGTTTTCAGTGTTTAAAAAGTATAGACTAAAAATATTTTTTTCAAATTAGATTACTACAGCCATCTTCTGATTTTATGAAGTGAAATCGATGTATTTAAGTTCCTCGTACCAAAATAAACAAAAACATTTGTTTAGTTTATAAGTAATGGAAAATATGCTTCCCTATTCTAGTGAGTTATGTTATTTTGCAAATTTGTACAAATTAAAAGAAAATACGTAGATTTTGGGACTGAAGTTAGTAGGTTTGCAGAAAAGGCCTAAAATACGTAGATCTACGTAAAAAGACGTAGAGTTGGCAACACTGCCGCTTACCATCAGGCGGGTCATATGCTTACTTGCCCTTTCAACATAAAAAAGTAAAGCAAAGAACATCTGGATTACCTAAGTGTCGCCGCACACGGGCCACCGGCTAAACAACAAAACGCCGCCACCGGCATATTTCTTGTAGTTTTCATACATTTTATATGGACTAGCCACTCAAGATACGCCGGTGGCCGCCACACGTTACAAATCGTCGTTGCTCGCTTCTTGTGGCCCGCTCCGGCCACTTAGTGCGCCGATACAAAACGCCGCCACACGTCGCTCGCGCGATTCCCTACCCCTCTCTCCTTTACCTTAGTGTCACCGCACACAGGCCACCGACCACTACCACAAAACGCCGCCACCGGCATATTTCTTCTAGTTTTCATATATTTTATATGGACTGAATTTTCATACATTTTATATGAATACACTTACGCCAAATAGTTTTCCCGCCAGTTCTTGTCAGCTTAAAGATGTCAACTGGTGGTCGGAAAAAGAATAATTCAACAAAGCTTTTATGATGTCAATTTGAATAACCTTTGTACCTTTAAATCTACAGAAAAGTTTACTAGAAAAAAATCCACGCGGACCAGGCAGCGGACGGGACTCGAACCCGCACCCTTCGCAATCCGGGCGAATGCACTGACCATTATGCTACCACGGCCCTATTCGCCACGTCGAAATTTTCCTAGCCTTAAGCTGCAGCAGGCAGCGCCATCTCTTCGCATTGTAGGTAACCCACAACTGGCCCGCGTGGATTTTTTTCTAGTAAACTTTTCTTTAGATCTAAACATCTATCAGTTAAATGCTTAAAAATAAATAAAAACATAACCTTTATACCTACTTGAAAAACATAATAATGTTTACGCTGAAAAAAAAAGTTTACGCTCTTCAGTATAGTATTGATGCTATTGTCTGTACTGGCAGAGTGAGTGAGTGAGCTTGGATCCTATTTCGTTGAAAATAGCTGCACACGAGAAATGTTTAGAATTCTCTGATCCAGTGTTGCCGTTGCGGAAATAAGAAAGTCCCCAGACCTCAATGAAAAAGTCACCAATTATGAGAAAAAGAAAAGACAAAAAATCTCTATATTTAGAAATATAAAATTAAAATACATATGGTCTAAATAAAATGCAATTTGTGTAATTAATCAAATATTTATTAAACTAATGTGTACAGATTTATAAAAAAAAGGATGCGTGTAACTTATGTACGCGCGTGAGAAGTTATACTTCTTTAGCATCATTAAAAATATTTTTTAATTGCATGCAAATAATTAATAATTACAATAAAATAATAAAAGGACTGGAAAAGGATAGTTAACACAGTCAATTAAGTTCAGTTTTAATTTGAAAAATTAAATAAATATTCAAAATATTCAATTAAAATCACTACTGAATTTAAGTTATTAGTCCATATGTAATTAGCACTTGTAAGTAACTAAAACACGTTGTGTCTATATAGAAACATGTGGATAAATATTATAAATATGAAAACAGTGATCAGAGGCGACGAGCGTGCCAACATTGTTTTTGACAACGCGATCATCTTATGGAGCTCCGTGGATCGTTCAAAGTACCTTTCGAACAGATGTCTAATAATGGTGGATTATAATCACTATCATTTCATTTCATTTCATTTCGTTTCGTTTCGTTTCGTTTCGTTTCGTTTCGTTTCGTTTCGTTTCGTTTCGTTTCGTTTCGTTTCGTTTCGTTTCGTTTCGTTTCGTTTCGTTTCGTTTAGTTTCGTTTCGTTTCGTTTCGTTTCGTTTCGTTTCGTTTCGTTTCGTTTCGTTTCGTTTCGTTTCGTTTCGTTTCGTTTCGTTTCGTTTCGTTTCGTTTCGTTTCGTTTCGTTTCGTTTCGTTTCGTTTCGTTTCGTTTCGTTTCGTTTCGTTTCGTTTCGTTTCGTTTCGTTTCGTTTCGTTTCGTTTCGTTTCGTTTCGTTTCGTTTCGTTTCGTTTCGTTTCGTTTCGTTTCGTTTCGTTTCGTTTCGTTTCGTTTCGTTTCGTTTCGTTTCGTTTCGTTTCGTTTCGTTTCGTTTCGTTTCGTTTCGTTTCGTTTCGTTTCGTTTCGTTTCGTTTCGTTTCGTTTCGTTTCGTTTCGTTTCGTTTCGTTTCGTTTCGTTTCGTTTCGTTTCGTTTCGTTTCGTTTCGTTTCGTTTCGTTTCGTTTCGTTTCGTTTCGTTTCGTTTCGTTTCGTTTCGTTTCGTTTCGTTTCGTTTCGTTTCGTTTCGTTTCGTTTCGTTTCGTTTCGTTTCGTTTCGTTTCGTTTCGTTTCGTTTCGTTTCGTTTCGTTTCGTTTCGTTTCGTTTCGTTTCGTTTCGTTTCGTTTCGTTTCGTTTCGTTTCGTTTCGTTTCGTTTCGTTTCGTTTCGTTTCGTTTCGTTTCGTTTCGTTTCGTTTCGTTTCGTTTCGTTTCGTTTCGTTTCGTTTCGTTTCGTTTCGTTTCGTTTCGTTTCGTTTCGTTTCGTTTCGTTTCGTTTCGTTTCGTTTCGTTTCGTTTCGTTTCGTTTCGTTTCGTTTCGTTTCGTTTCGTTTCGTTTCGTTTCGTTTCGTTTCGTTTCGTTTCGTTTCGTTTCGTTTCGTTTCGTTTCGTTTCGTTTCGTTTCGTTTCGTTTCGTTTCGTTTCGTTTCGTTTCGTTTCGTTTCGTTTCGTTTCGTTTCGTTTCGTTTCGTTTCGTTTCGTTTCGTTTCGTTTCGTTTCGTTTCGTTTCGTTTCGTTTCGTTTCGTTTCGTTTCGTTTCGTTTCGTTTCGTTTCGTTTCGTTTCGTTTCGTTTCATTTCATTTCATTTCATTTCATTTCATTTCATTTCATTTCATTTCATTTCATTTCATTTCATTTCATTTCATTTCATTTCATTTCATTTCATTTCATTTCAATGTCCCGCTCAAATCTGCCCTGTTTGCTTTGTTCAAATCTGCCCCACGGTCACTTGGAAAATAAAATATTTCAAATAACGCGCCCGCGGCTAACTTCATTATGTTAAAATTTTGTGTTACAGTGATGAAAATTTCACTCTCATAATTTTTTCATAACGCGGCTAAAGAAGTATAACTTCAATAACCACAATTGAATAAGGACCAAAAGACAGACATTATGTAAAACGGGTTTGTTCTGCGAAGAAGTAAAAATTAATAACATAGAAACCGGTCATTCGTTCCCTTGACTAAATGGTGGTGATGAATGAATGAAAAAGAAAAAGGTATATCTATACATCTTTTGATAAACTGAGAAACAAAAAACCAACTGGACGACTTTATCGAACAACATTCTGGTGAGGGATTTCCCAAAACCATAATGAAAGGACACTAGAAATCGCATTTTTTTGTCGCTATATCGAAAAACAGTCCCTAAACACATCCAAAATCCGCTACGGCAACACTGCTCTGCTGATTCGTAACGGTTGTGGTACCTTTGCTTTGCTTCATTTTCGCTATCGGAGAGAGCTTTTTGGGAATTACGGTGCAAAAAGATTTTTAAAAATACTCTCAAATAAATATATAGAACCAGCTTTCCGGCAACGGCTTGCCAGCATGTATCTACTACTACAGTTTGAGGAGTTTTTCTGGTATTTCAACGACTTTATAAAGGCGGTGGTTCAGAATACTCCGGTTGTTTTTGGTAAGAATCGAAGAAACACTTGATTGTTTTGTAGCGTCTTTTAAATTTAAATAAACTTTTCACTTTCACAATGTACCTTGGCTAAAAATAATTATAAAATAAGAATTAAATAGTTATGTTTTTATTTTTTTATGCATTTAACTGTTAGATATTTAAATCTAAAGAAAAGTTTTTACTAAAAAAGAAAACACGCGGACCAGGCAGCGGACGGGACTCGAACCCGCACCATTCGCAATCCGGGCGAATGCACTGACCAATTATGCTACCACGGCCCTGATGGCCGCGTCGAAAATTTTCCTAGCCTTAAGCTGCAAGGCAGCGCCATCTCTTCGCATTATAGGCAACCCGCAATGTCAAATTAGTAATGAATTGATTTATTATATTTATATAGAAATATTTAAAATTATAAAATTGTTTTGTTATAAATCAACATGAGACTAACATAAATCTCCGTGTCGTGTTTCCGGGGCAGGTAACAAAAAGAGGGGTTCCTACTACACTCAAATAAATACTTTACAACCACACAATCCCAATTTCCATAAAAGCCACCGAATGACTCCTGTCATTTCTACTACGATGTAGACTAATGAAATAAACAGAGAATTATTTTGAAGTGTTAATATGAAAATAAACAAGTTTTTAACAACAATTAAAACATTCACGATAGAAATCGATTTTGCGCAACCTTTAGCTGTACGCGAGCAAACTCCCTCAAATTCATTTAAAAATGTTAGGAGACAAACTGTATGACTTTGGGTTAATGAAATGCACTTGTAATAGTACCGAAAAATGGACTTGCAAAAAACAATCTGACTGATAAAATAAATTACATCTCCTCTTTTTTGATTTGAAATTGGTTAATAATACTCAAATATTATAATCAAAATCTTATTTCACTGCTTTATTAATTTTCTTTGCCAGTAGACCGTACTCACTATGAGTATCAGGTGGATGTGAAACTCATACTTTCTCGTCCATAACGAAGTGACTAAACCACCAATGGAAATATTTACTAGAATTTTCTCGGTGCTCCTTCTCTGGGAAAAAACGCATAATATTTTTAAAACATCTGTGCCGCCATTGGTAAATATGCAAAACCTTCCTACTTTGATTGTACGTTAAATTTTCACACTAAAGCATTTAAAGAACTTTGTATGAAAATGAAGAGGCTGAAATAGGGGATGAAATTTTGAATAAAATCGCTAATAGGTATCTCAATCTACAAAATTATAAATAACCTAACCAATTATTCAGGTTTAGAACCATTATAGGGTTCCATACCTCAAAAGGAAAAAGAACCCTTATAACGAAAATCACGTTGTTGTCCGTCTGTCTGTCGGTCGAGACCCATTATATCGGGAATGCGTGGAGTATCGAGTTGAAATTTTATCCATATACTCAGGTCTACAATCCCTTTAAGCTGTGATAAAATTCACACTTATAAGTTAACGTAAAAAAAAGATAAGACCGTTTAGGTTGCTTACCTACAAAATGTTGGGCGAGTCCGACTCGCACTTGTCCGGTTTTTTCTTTTTGTTGTGTGTTAAGTATTGTTAAGGATTAACTTCCACCTTACAGAAAACCACAGTTAAATAACACTACCTTTTGGTGGTTGTGTTTCTGTCGGTGAGTAAGGTTCCAGGGCTCCAAAAAACCACGCGGACCAGTCAGCGGACGGGACTCGAACCCGCACTCTTTGCAATCCGGCCGAATGCACTGACCAATTATGCTACCACGGCCCTGATGGCCGCGTCTAAATTTTCCTAGCCGTAAGCTGCAAGGCAGCGCCATCTCTTCGCATTGTAGGTAGCCCCAAAAGAAATATTTTTCATTTAAGACCTCTGTATCTTTAAGTGCTCTGAGCAAGCGACGCTAGGGCCGGGATGGAATTACTTGCGCTCTTTGCCCGGCCCTCCGGTGATCAGTCAAGTTTTTGTATGCAAATCGTTTGATTCGAGAGTAGGTCCTCACATACGCCAAGACGTTAATTATAGAAACTCGAATGAGATCAGGGAATAAACGTCACTAAAGGCTGGCACGTCAGAAATGGTGCAGGAAGGGTTGAGTTCTGTTGTCAATAATAGCCTGCGCAGACGAGGGATTTTTGTACGCGATATTTTTGTCGTCCGCAAAAATTGATCGCTTATAACTAGGGTTACCAACTTTTTTTCTATCGAATATAGTATTTTCTAAGCTGTGTTATCTCTAAAAATTTAATAGAAGGCCAAAACACTGAAGAAATATAGTATGTGGTTAAAATATTTACTAATTTTTTGAAATGACTATATTATTGCTGCTTTTTTACTGCTACTGCTGCTGCTCACCTTAGTGTTGCCGCACACGGGCCACACGCCACAGCCACAAACGCCGCCACGAGAATGTAGAAGCGGCTACTAAAGTGGCTGAAGCGCGCGACAGCGGCCGACTAAGGCAAGGGAGAGAGTGTTGGGGAATCGCGCCAGTGACGTGTGGCGGCGTTTTGTCGGCGCATTAAGTGGCGTGTGCAGGCCACAAGAAGCGAGCAACGACGATTTGTAGCGTGTGGCGGCCACCGGCGTACCGTGTGTGACGAGTCCATATAAAATGTATGAAAACGACAAGAAATATGCCGGTAGCGGCGTTTTGTGGTTGTGGTCGGTGGCCCGTGTGCGGCGACACTTAATAATTGAGTTTTTATTTTTAGGAAATCTTTTACTGGCATAATTCTGCTTTGAGCAAAATATAGTATTTGTTCCCCAAATATAGTAGGATACTATATTATATAGTAGAGTTGGCTACCCTATATACCACTGCATCGAGTAACGCAGATGAGGTATTAAAATCCCGCACACAAAAACTCCCCCGAACAACCGAGGATACTGCACCAGGCAGGACCAAAACACACGGGTGTTCCCGAAAAAAATGGAACTTACTTTAAAAGGCACAGCAACGCACACGGCGAACCATAGTCCGCGGTTAGTTAGTTTATAGTTTCTCTATTCTCTACACCCGTAGGATAAGAGTGGGAAGACCCGGTCTACACACGACACGCTATACCAGGTACAGGTACGTACCTGGGCATTTTTCCCCGCCCCCACGACAACGGCTAACTAGAGCCGAAGTCCGAGTGTCAGAGACGCTCTCTAGTTGAGCCGCCCCCCTCGGGTTCGATTGGTCTAGAGGCTGCAGACGGAGAGGAGACTCCCCGCGGGGAGATACCATCCGCCTGGAATACCTATAGAGGCACTCGCCAATTCTCGGCTTGAGGTCCCCTTAGGACCTCGCCGTCCTCAAACCCGGTGACGCTGTAAAGGTCATCTGCGACCAACAGCATACACAGTAAAAAAATCTATTCTCTACTAAAACAACTTTTTTTTGATCTTAAAATTCAAGTTAATTCCAACACAACGTCATCATCATCGGCTTATTAATGTCCCCACTGCTGGGATACAGGCCTCGCCTATGGATGGAATAGCGAGATTGGGCCATGCCTCCCCACGCGGACCCATTACTGATTAGTGGGTGCTAACAACTGCAGATGCAGCAGGGACCAACGGCATGACGTGCCTTCCGAAGCACGTAGGAGTTCGAGATAATAAGTTTTTGGTCACTCATCCAATGACCGACCATTGCGAAAGTTGTTTAGCTTCCACGATTGCAGACCGATCGTGTTAACCACCTGTGCCATCGAGCTCACCTCCTAGAAACATTATTCTACAGTGCGACCTAGATTTTGCGGAACTTTGATGACATTGACAGGGGGTTGCTGCTGGTGAAATAAGGAATAAATAAGTACGTGAAATCTCTACACGGATGATCGTTATAATTTCAAAACAACTCGGAAAGAATAATAGAAAATGTAAAAGATTTATTTTCACTTTCCTTTATAAATAAAAACACCTTCCTAAAATTACGCGCCACGAAAGGTCTTGTCCCTGTAGCATGAGCACCACTATTTACATTATATCATGAGTGTGTTCCGTAATATCTACCAGTATACTGGCCAGTGGTAATGATGACACGAATCCGACGCCATATTGTACTGGTATGCTACCATATTTTTACGGAGCGTGCGTGAGATGCATTCGAATTTTATTTCCTTTTTATTTAAAGAACAATAATGGCATCCGAACAAAAAAAACCTTTTAATTGATGAGGTGAATCAAAAATCTTCTATTCGCACTATTTTTGATATTTCGTCGATTTATGACGTCAGTGCACTGGCCAATATATTACGGAACAATTCACCAGTATAGCGTCGACTCATGACGTCATTAGCACTGGCCAGTATACTGGTATATATTGCGGAATACACCCCATGTGTTATATCGCGTCTAACTGTCAAACTCCGTAGTAATTTGGCAATTGAGCGTGATAAAAACGCGTTAAATATCAAATCGCGGTGCTCATGCAAGGAGGCTGGTCGCACTGTAGGCTACATTTAATACGTGTAAGCCTTAAAAACCGTCAAATGTCCAGTGTCTAGACGACGGATGACGATCGGCGTCGGCGGCTTTTTCGTTAACATCAAAAGCGACGACTACGACTGACGCGGACGCTATGAATATGAATTAGACAACGATGAAAATAAACACATACAAAACAGTTAAGAACCCTTTTACAAAATTGCGCCGCTGCCGTACTGATCGGCGCGTAGGTAGATTAGCACTAGTATAAATTGCATTTTACGGGTGATGTTCCGAGTCTTATAAAATAACTGTTAATGAACTAATTATAAAAATATATACATATTTCAATAGTTCAATGATGGTAGATTAGATTTATGAAAGTTTTTGGTAGTAATTCTATTTAATTCAATATCAAAATACGAGGTAAACCTGCAATATTTTTTGGGAAAACTCACGGAGGTTAGATGTTTTTTTTTGATTATTAATGAGATGGAAAATCAAAATTCTAATACATTATGTTACAATAAAAATATATTTCTAAAGTCATAGTAATTAATTTGATCTAATTTATTGAACATTATTGAGAGATTGAGGCGTTTGAAGTTGTGCATATTATCGTTTTTTTCGTAAAGTAGCTGCAGTAGAACGATCAGTACAAAAAAAAAGTATTTGCAATTATTCTACATTAACTTACAATAGAAAGAATAAATCTACTGTTTACTTCTATTGAAAATAGTCAAAATCTTTGCTAAAGAAGTAAACGAGGCGCTCAAAAATTGCAATTTATTGCAAAAAATGTGAAAGGGCTCTTAAGGCGATGCGACTCATCAATTTGCGTCCTCTAGCTTAAATTTGAATTGAGTTGAACATACAGAAATTGAGGTATTCTGATGTGGTATTACTTCTAAATTTAACATCGTTTTGTAGATTTTTATCTACACTCGTCTATCATCACAAAACTTCTATAAAAGGTACTGGAACCGTAAGCTTATTGCCAACATAAAATATTCAATGTCTCAATACCTTAAATTAAAACAAAAAGGGAGGATTTTTTTTTATAGATAGGTCCGACAAATGATTCCACCCCACCTGATGTTAAGTGAAGGTGAAGTCCAGACGTGAAGATAGCTGATACAGCAGTTCTACCTGCCACACCAGCCATCCTCACCCTGCTGGCCTGCATGTTGCTTCTTCACGCCTCTTTTAAAGGATCCCAGTTTATAAGAGGGAGGGAACACGTGAGCGGGCAGAGCATTCCATTTACGGATAGTACGACAAAGAAATGAGTCACCAAATTTCTATGTACGCGTTGGAATTGTGGCCACAGTTAGACGGTGACAACGTAGGCCAGCGTGCGTGGTCCTCTGAAGGAAAGGATAAAAGATACGGTACGCTCCTACGAGCATCAAATATAATATGATCCGACTTAACTACATAAGCATCTCTCAGTGACGGTACGGAGTTGGTGAAGTGTGCGCATCCCCATAGAAATCCGTACAAAGAATATCAACCACACGAGTTGAAGCGGAGCTGGTCAGGTGCCGGGTGGTTGAAGACGCATACCGTCGAGTCTTTTTGTTGTATCTCGAAGATTCTACCTACTACTTTATTTTTACAGAAAAAAAGAAAATAACTTTACTTTAAGAGTGCTGGCATTGGTGTACAATAGACGATAGAATGTGCTTAATGACGCCACACATGTCTGTGTAATTGCAAAGACGAGAGTCCATTGCGTTGCCAACTTTTCAATTAAGAACCTCCGGCGGGTATTGTACTGTTGTTTTGGCCTTTTCAAGTTTGCATTTATAGCGTTCTGTGGTGATTTTTCCAGAAGCTGACTTAAATAACATCTCCCAATCCGACAGGTGCAGAATAGATGGACGTATTGAATTTTGTTGAGGGTGGTTCCAAATTTGTATATTGCAGGACACTTTCCTGAAAAGGCCAATGGTAAATCTTTTCTTTATGTAAAAAGGATTGCAGAGAAACTTTTGGCCTGCCTGTTGCTAAAAGCTTATAGTAGAGATGAGTAGCTCACGAGCTAGTTGTTTAAAAGAGCTAGCTCACCCTTTCTAGCTCAATTTATATCTAGCTCTAATGACGTATAATCATATTCTAGCTCAATCTTATTCAATTCATATCAGTACCTATATCATTTAGTTTAGTGTTTCATCGGAATCCAGTGACGCGAACAAAACAAAATGAGATATAATTATGCGTTTCAAACGACGTATGTATGAGTGGTAGAAAGAGATACAAATGCACACAAATTATATCTATATTGCTCACGTAATAAGCTTTAAAACAATTCACTCAGTTAGGTGCTGAAAATAAACAACGAATACCGAAGTGCTTTGATATCATATACTTTCAAAAAGCCAAATTCCAATAGGAAGTAACTTCCAAAACTAATAAAACTAACTACCTATTAATCATTCTGTGGTATAACTCTTTTGTCAATCGAGCGACTCTGGTCTGTACACATTTAAACGGCTGAAGAGCCTATCGAGCGACTCTGGTCTGTACACATTTAAACGGCTGAAGTGCCTATCGAGCGACTCTGGTCTGTGCACATTTAAACGACTGAAGAGCCTATCGAGCAACCTGGTCTGTACACATTTAAACGATTGAAGACCCTATCGGGCGACTCTGGTCTGTACACATTTAAACGGCTGAAGAGCCTATCGAGCGACTCTGATCTGTACACATTTAAACGACTGAAGAGCCTATCGAGCGACTCTGGTCTGTACACATTTAAACGGCTGAAGAGCTTATCGAGCGACTCTGGTCTGTACACATTTAAACGACTGAAGAGCCTATCGAGCGACTCTGGTCTGTACATTTAAACGGCTGAAGAGCCTATCGAGCGATTCTGGTCTGTACACATTTAATTGGTTGAAGAGCCTATCGAGCGATTCTGGTCTGTACACATTTAAACGGCTGAAGAGCCTATCGAGCGACTCTGGTCTGTACACATTTAATTGGTTGAAGAGCCTATCGAGCGATTCTGGTCTGTACACATTTAAACAGCTGAAGAGCCTACCGAGCGACTCTGGTCTGTACACATTTAATTGGTTGAAGAGCCTATCGAGCGATTCTGGTCTGTACACATTTAAACGGCTGAAGAGCCTATCGAGCGACTCTGGTTTGTACACATTTAAACGACTGAAGAGCCTATCGAGCGACTATGGTCTGTACACATTTCATTGGTTGAAGAGCCTATCGAGCGATTCTGGTCTGTACACATTTAAACGGCTGAAGAGCCTATCGAGCGACTCTGGTCTGTACACATTTAAACGACTGAAGAGCCTATCGAGCGACTCTGGTCTGTACATTTAAACGGCTGAAGAGCCTATCGAGCGATTCTGGTCGGTACACATTTAAACGGCTGAAGAGCATATCGAGCGACTCTGGTCTGTACATTTAAACGGCTGAAGAGCCTATCGAGCGATTCTGGTCTGTACACATTTAAACGGCTGAAGAGCCTATCGAGCGACTCTGGTCTGTACACATTTAAACGGCTGAAGTGCCTATCGAGCGACTCTGGTCTGTGCACATTTAAACGACTGAAGAGCCTATCGAGCAACCTGGTCTGTACACATTTAAACGATTGAAGACCCTATCGGGCGACTCTGGTCTGTACACATTTAAACGGCTGAAGAGCCTATCGAGCGACTCTGATCTGTACACATTTAAACGACTGAAGAGCCTATCGAGCGACTCTGGTCTGTACACATTTAAACGGCTGAAGAGCTTATCGAGCGACTCTGGTCTGTACACATTTAAACGACTGAAGAGCCTATCGAGCGACTCTGGTCTGTACATTTAAACGGCTGAAGAGCCTATCGAGCGATTCTGGTCTGTACACATTTAATTGGTTGAAGAGCCTATCGAGCGGTTCTGGTCTGTACACATTTAAACGGCTGAAGAGCCTATCGAGCGACTCTGGTCTGTACACATTTAATTGGTTGAAGAGCCTATCGAGCGATTCTGGTCTGTACACATTTAAACGGCTGAAGAGCCTACCGAGCGACTCTGGTCTGTACACATTTAATTGGTTGAAGAGCCTATCGAGCGATTCTGGTCTGTACACATTTAAACGGCTGAAGAGCCTATCGAGCGACTCTGGTTTGTACACATTTAAACGACTGAAGAGCCTATCGAGCGACTCTGGTCTGTACACATTTCATTGGTTGAAGAGCCTATCGAGCGATTCTGGTCTGTACACATTTAAACGGCTGAAGAGCCTATCGAGCGACTCTGGTCTGTACACATTTAAACGACTGAAGAGCCTATCGAGCGACTCTGGTCTGTACATTTAAACGGCTGAAGAGCCTATCGAGCGATTCTGGTCTGTACACATTTAAACGGCTGAAGAGCTTATCGAGCGACTCTGGTCTGTACATTTAAACGGCTGAAGAGCCTATCGAGCGATTCTGGTCTGTACACATTTAAACGGCTGAAGAGCTTATCGAGCGACTCCGGTCTGTACACATTTAATTGGTTGAAGAGCCTATCGAGCGATTCTGGTCTGTACACATTTAAACGACTGAAGAGCCTATCGAGCGACTCTGGTCTGTACACATTTAATTGGTTGAAGAGCCTATCGAGCGATTCTGGTCTGTACACATTTAAACGGCTGAAGAGCCTATCGAGCGACTCTGGTCTGTACACATTTAAACGACTGAAGAGCCTATCGAGCGACTCTGGTCTGTGCACATTTAAACGGCTGAAGAGCCTATCGAGCGATTCTGGTCTGTATACATTTAAACGGCTGAAGAGCGTATCGAGCGACTCTGGTCTGTACACATTTAAACGACTGAAGAGCCTATCGAGCGATTCTGGTCTGTACACATTTAAACGGCTGAAGAGCCTATCGAGCGACTCTGGTCTGTACATTTAAACAGCTGAAGAGCCTATCGAGCGACTATAGTCGGTACACATTTAAACGGCTGAAGAGCCTATCGAGCGACTCTGGTCTATACACATTTAAACGACTGAAGAGCCTATCGAGCGACTCTAGTCTGTACACATTTAATCAACTTAGTATTTAAATAATTAATTATAATTTACGGGATTGTTACCATGTATCTTGTTTTTAGCAAGTTTCCGATGTTTCGGCACTGTTGCAAGCGCTATGATCATTTATATTACTACTAGCAAACCAGTGAACCAAATGTTCACCAAAACCTGATTTAAAAAAAAATGTATTTAATTAATTGAGAACTTCGGAGATTTTGTGTGGTTTCGTTTGAAATTCGTGATTTCTCGAAAACCGGAAGTGCTACGTTACTCAAATCTGGTTTGTAGTCTTATCAGACTATTCTTAACTTATAACTTAAACATTCTCTTTATATATCTCTTACGGTTTGGCCGCTGAAACAGCACCACAGACAGACGGACGGAGGACGGACTTATCTAATAGATAAGAGATAATGTTAGTGACCATGAAAGTTTAAAACAAAAGCTCGGTTTTCTTCAAAAGACATCATATACAAAAATTTCAAATTGTTAACAAGTTTCGATTCTGAGTTATACTACGGGTCTATCACCGAATGGTCTAAAAATTACTACTTTGACGGCCCTACATTTACTTTTTATATGTTATTGAAAATAAGATATAAAAAATATATTTTTTATCCAACTCAAGGATACTCCACAAGGTATGGATTCAGAATATTATTAATAAGATACATTAAAATTTAAAAAAATAACAAAATATTAAAAGCGTATAAATAAATAAAGAAGTATTTATTTTACTAGAAGAAATTCCACGCTGCCTGGCAGCAGACGAGACTCGAACGCGCACCCTCCGCTATCCGGGTGGATGTACAATCATTATGCTAAAGCGACCTTAATTGTCCGCGTCGTATTTTCTCTTGTACATCTTAAGCTGCAAGGCAGCGCAATATAGCACAAAATTTTCTTTACATTTTAACATCTGGCAGTTAAATTAAATGAGACGACCTCCGTGGCCGAGTGGTTTGAACGCCGGGTTTCATGGTTTCGCCGACTCGAGAGGTCCCGGGTTCGAATCCCGGTGGGGGCAGATGTTTGTGTGATGAATACGAGCATTTGTACTCCAGTCATGGATGTTTAATATGTATTTCTATGTAAATATACTTATATATGTACAGTATATGTATTCTATCCGTTACCGTAGTATCCCATAACACAAGCCTTCATTAATTAGATTAACAATAAATTTCACACACCTAAATTATTTAGTTCCAATAAAAATGTTTTCATGGGCATACGAGACCCACAAATCCGTGGAATCTGTTCTACTTTCCATATAAACGCCGATTGCAAGTACTGTCATCTGTTTCAATCTAACTTTATATTCGCTATCGTTTTAAAAGTGTCCTGCAGTGCTGAATGTGAAAGAATCACGTTTACTTTTTATGTCAAATTATGTCAAACATTAGGGTAGTTATGTATAATGTTCATTTTATTAATTTAACGTGTTTCTAATGCATAATACGTAAGGAGTATTTGCAGCGAAGGGAAGTACAATTTGCTAATAAGTTACAAGATGTAGCCGTGTCTAGGGTTACTATTTAAAATTTTGAAAAGTCCTGACAAAAAGCCGGACATTATAGTCACAAAATGCAAACATCACCCACTAAGTTACAGTGATGACGAGATGAGTGAGCGAGGGGGGTCTCGTTGTTGATTTTTAAAGATGATTTATATTTTGTTTCTAATTAATGAGAACTTAATAAAGATTATTTGACTTATTTGATATAACTTAATAAGTAGCTTTACTCATATTCCATCTAATAAAAAAGCCGGACAAAATAAAAAGCTGGACAAAGTCCGGACATGTCCGGACAAATCCGGACGGATGGTAACCCTAGCCATGTCTAAATATGCTACGTGTGATGGCGGCGAATAAAAAGACAAATCACTTATCACGTTTGTATTAGCACTTCATCATAAAGTGTTTACAAATCCATCGTCACAAGAATTACTTAATCACTATAATTTAGGTAGGAAGCTATTAAATATTTTAGGGAAATATTGAAAGACTCACGTGCCGCAATATAACCATCGTGGTACACCGTTCGATCAGGGAAGAAGAAGGAAACGGGGATAACTAAAGCGTACTATACACGGAACTATTTCGATGTTCCAACATAATACTCGTATATGTTATCAAAATATTAGCATTGTACCTCTTTCGCCGTCTACGAAATCGTTGTTTCGTAACTGGTTTCGATGAAGGAATTATTTTTACTTGTACGTAAGCTAAAGCAAACTAAACTTAACTAGTTACATGGAGGAATTACTTGTCTGGCAATTCCTAGTATGGAATTGTATGTAAGTCAAATAACAATTTAGTAAAACCAGGTAAGGCTCTATTAATAAAAAAATGGGTGCGTGTACTTATGTAGGCGCGTGAGAAGTTATCCTTCTTTGGCATCGTTTAAAATTAGTTTTTAATTGCATGCAAATAATTAATTACAATAAATTAATAAAAAGTCTGGAAAAGGACACAGTCAATAAAGTTCAGTTTTAATTTGAAAAAATAAATAAATAATCAAAATATTCAATTAAAATCGCTACTGAATATAATTTATTAGAACATATGTGATTTGCACTTGTATGAAACTCAAACACGTATTCCAAATATACAAACTAGAAACATGTGGATAAATATTATAAATATGAATACCTCTGTTACTTTATTACAAAAAATAAAGATGTGGTTTTTGGTTCTACTACACCAATGGTCAAGAGATGGCGCTGTAGTCTCCTGAATCGCGCTTTGGTTCCGTTGTTCCAGATTAATAAATACTTTTGATAGGCCTTCACAATGCAGTCGTTAGCACCCACTAAATAGAGATTCTATTTCTCTTTTGTTGGTAGATTTTCTTAATGTGCGGTAAACGCAAAAGTAACAGCATGAAAATTTTATTTTATGCTGTTAAAATTTTGTGTTACAGTGATGCGCGCGCATCATAAAATTTCACTCTCATCATTTTTTCATAACGCGCCTAAAGAAGTATAACTTCAAAAACATCAAAATTACAGAATAAGTTATATTTTATATTATGTTTTTTTTATTAACTAAAACAGAAATTGTAACTTGAAAACGTTGTAGAAAAAAGCAGTAGACGTAACTAACGTTTCGGATACGGCTGAAGGGCATTCTGCACTCTTCTACATATGAACTATATATGCTATAAACTGACATTTCTTCATAAGAAAGATTTTATTTTACATAATACCACTTACAAAAAACATATCCCAATTCAGTTAAGGCTTAAACGATTTTCAAGACATCGTTACATTTTTCCAATTTTTAAAGTCAATTAAAGATAAAATGTTTTTTAAACATAATAATCTAACATATAAAATAATTGTTTAAATTCTCGTGTCATGGTGTGCGTAATTGAACTACTCCGAAACGGCTCGACCGATTTTCGTGAAATTTTATACACATATTCAGTAGGTCTGAGAATCGGACAACATCTATTTTTCATCCCCCTAAATGTTAAGGGTGATCCACACTTAAATTTTTTTATTGACAATTATTTTTTAAATTTTTTAAGATACGCCATACAAAAACACATACAACCCTAAATTTTCATCCTTCTACCACCAACCCCTATTTTTTTATGGCGGTACGAAGTTAGTTAGTAAGAATTATTGTATTAATTCTACCTTCTGGTCTCGACTTTTCTGGCGTTAACTTTGGAATAGTGTCCAGAGAGAAATGATACATGTGCGAATAACAAAAAAACCAATAAGAGCTGAATGAATTCGGTGGAAACTTGGGTCACAGATAGTTTATTACCTATTTTACCATAACGGCTACTTTTTATCCGTCTAACACCAAATTCCAAGTGGATACGTCCCGTGGTTGTTACGTTTATATTTTTTTTTAATTTTATCTTTATTTGGGAAACAAACAATGAAATAACACTTATTCCTAGATCTAATTAACAAAACATACATCAGTAAAGTTTCCATTTTAACACATAAAATATAAAGGAGTTCTTTACCCCTAGCACGAACCATTATCGAATTCGAATTGTTTGCAAACTGAAATGTCAATGTCAAATTTTGTATGGAAACTTGAACAGCAGCGGCACAAAGTACGTAATGAGAATAAAAAATCAGTACACATTTGACAACGACATTTCATACTCGCAAACGATACGAATTCGATATTGATTCGTCCTAGGGGTACTGATTGTTTAAATCCAGAAAGAATAGGACAGTAAGGCGTTGAGCAGACGACGGGGCGGGGCGGGCATTTTGTCCGCGAAGCAATAAAGACCGCGTCTGCCCGTCGATGTCTGCGGCTGCCCGCGCCGCGTACACAAAGCACACGACGGGCAGAGGCGGTCAGTTTAGGATGTTCGTTCTAGTGAATCGTGGCGCGGACTGAGCTGACAGCCCCGCGCCGCCGTCTGCGTTACTGCATATAAACTGGTTTGTATGATCCACGGCGGGCAGCCGCGGACATGCCGCGCCGCCACTGCCCGCCGGGCGCCTGCGGCGCGGTCTTTTTGCCCTCTGTGTGCGTTTGAAGTAAAGGATTCACTTTGTGCTATTATTCGCGGCGAAATAGACCGGCCCGCCCCGCCCCGTCGTCTGCAAAGCGCCTAAAAGATATCGATTGATGTGAACCTATTTTTATGTTCAGTACAAGCAAGACCTTGTCACAAAAGTATTAGCAGTAAATTTTCATTGCTAATTTTAGGCAAACTAAATAAACTTTTTAGACGGGAACCTGCCTAGGGACATTTTAAACCAATGCTATTCAAAAGGAATGGAGGGTCAATGAGATTATTCATATTTTAATAAGAAAGACTTGGTCTCTCTCAACACGACGATACATTAAGAAAGAAATAATTATTACAGGATGGTTTTAAAGATGTGCATTGTAATTTAAAAATTTGAAAATTTATGATTAATTCTCTCTATTGAATTTATGTGAACCTTATACTGTGGGTCCCATACAGTGTCACATAATCTCGTAGTAGTACAAGTAAAACTTAATTAAGTTTTACACTACTGTCAAAAACGCGTCTAATGTGTATGATTCAAATATTGTCGTATTTGTCTAATTAATTGACTTTCGTACAAAATGTGCTAAAATTAGCGTTTAAAATTTGAATAAGGTCTGTCGTAAGGTATAAGCGGCCTGTGTTTCCATAGATAATTTGACTCGCTAAAAGAGATTGTGGAGTGAAGCTGAAGGAGAGTACTTAATTTAATTTTAGCGCTTTTTAGTACCAAACCTTCGTCACTCAGGCGCGGAATAAACATTACAGACATCCCTACAAACTTTCATATTTTCTCAAATTAGTTGAATAAATAAGACGCTCCGCATCAATGTTATTTCAATTTGTGATTTCTGCACGTTCCATAAAATTACCTGGAATATAAATTTGCTGTTTCCGTGCCAAAATTTGCCATTCCCCCGATCTAACAGCCAGACAGACAGGCAATTTGTGCGCCTAAATTCAATTAGGACCCTCTCTGATTGGTTCATTTGATTGTTAATAGGTGTTCATGACCCTTTAATTAAGGACGTTTCAAACTTCTTTTATATCAAAGTTTCATTTACTTTGTGAATTAAACGAGCACGATCCATTAACTAACTTCAAAAAAAGGAGTTTTTTGAAGTGAAAACTTCTTTAGCGGCGTTGTACACTTTTTTTTGTATGGGAAAAAAATGTTAAACTCGCTTCAGGTTAAACACGTGCGCTGATCGCATCATGATACACAATAAAATTGGAAAGGTTGTTGATTTTCAATATATTGGACGAAACATAGTAATATTTTATTTTATTTTATCGTCTTTAATAATAAGTTTCTATCTAGGACGTCCACGTGGCAGCTTTATTGCGAAGAAAATGCATTTTTTTACAATAGATGTCGCTAGGTGCGCTCAAATGTGATTCATGTAAGTTGATTTCTTTACAATAGATGTCGCTAAGTGCGCTTAAACGTGATTCATGTAAGTTGATTTTCCTGGGAGATAAACTTTTTTAATGTAATAAAAATGGGCATGTTTGTGTACGATAGCGCAATAAATAAAAATTGTATTCTACCACATACATGATAGTACTTTTATACTGATAATTAAAGCAATTCGTGCAAAATTATTCCCTAACTATTCTAAAATATCAAAAATGCACAACGTTAATATTCAAGTTTTCTCTTCAGAAGGCACTCCCGGTGTGCAACCCGTCGTTTTTTTTATATAGTAAGGTCCGACGTCTCTTTTAAAGGATCCCAGGTTGTAAGAGGGAGGGAAAACGTGAGCGGGCAGAGCATTCCATTTACGGATAGTGCGACAAAGCAATGAGTTATCAAAGATTGTTATTTTTAGAGTTCAAACTCAAACTCATTTATTCAGTGTAGGCTGTTACAAGCTCTTGTGAAAGTCAAACGCTACGCCATCGGTTCGTTAATCTACAGCGGGAGATCTTGTACTGAGAAGAACCGGCAACAAACTCAGCAAGGGCTATTTTTTCTCCCTGTTTTGTTTCCTACAGTGTCGTCAATTGAAACATGACATCAACAACTGAAAACATGTGTTGATGTCAACTTTCATCACATTTATATTATTAATTAACAATAAGTTAAGAATAGCTAGGTACTATTTTTAAGTTTAGAAGTGGCGAATAAATCCGGCGTTTCAGAAGGAAAAAACGGGATTCTTATAGATCACTCTGTTGTTGTTGAAGTTGCGGAAAAATCAAACTTATAAGTTATATTCGTATATAGTTATTACTTAGTAAGGTACGTAAAAAACAAGATACAACCGCTTCGGTGGGCGACTCCGAATTAGAGATGGGCATTTTTAGACATTTGTGAAATCGATGCGCATCGGTATCGTCGCATCGTATTCACTTGGCATCGATGCCAAGTGAATGTCAGTATCGTAGAATCACAGGATACGATGCGATATGAATTACGACAGATGAGAGTTTGTGTGGGTGTGACTCTTCGATGCCATGAATCATGACTTGAAAATGTAATCGCAAACATTTATTTACTTTTCGGTACGGTAACTAAAAATATTGAATGCTGGCAAAAAGAGCGGTGGTTTTGAACGCAGTCCATCAGTGGCACAAACTTTTCTGTGCTGGTGGCAATTTGAACAACAATTTATCAATAGAGTTTTGAAAATTTTGGCATATTGTTTCATCGCTAGCGACATCTCCATCGGCACAGATAAATTTCTTGCAAAGTTGGTATAGTAACGCTGTTAAAAAATAGATGGAATCGGTATCCAATAACGGCATCCAGTCGCATCGGATGCGCGCATCCAAACCTGGCATCGTTATCGCGCATCGTTAATCTAAAAACGCCCACCCCTACTCCGAACCGCTTTTGTCCGGGTTTTTCAATGTTAACTTTACCCAAACACGTATAATAATAAATAGAAAATATTATATAATAAAATTATAACTTTAACCCTTTATAAACAAAAATAAGAAAATGTCACAATCAACTTACAAAAAGAAATAAAATCCCACTAAAATATTTTCATGTAAAATGTTGCCAAGATGAGACCATAATGACTTGCACTGTGCAAAAGTTTTGTACTCTCTACTCTACTCTACTCTTTAGTCAAAGTCATTGACTTGACCATATCGCTACATTCACATGGGCGTGAAGTGCAAAATGTTTCCACCGTTCGTTACTTTTCTGTTAAACAGTATTTGTTGTAGTTTGTTAATTGACGATTTGAAAAAAAATATTGTTTTAAACTTTCATGGTCACTAACATTATAGCTATTAACGGGATTGTTACCATGTACCTGTTTTTTATGAGTCTCCGATATTTCGGCACTGTTGCAAGCATCATGAGCACGCAGTAACTGAAGCAATTGCGGGTAGATGTTATTGGCAGACATAACGGTCTACCCTCTGACGTCGTCTTTTACTGCGCTCGATACCCCTACCACTGGTCATATTCTCACTATTCACTCACACTTGTTCCCGACACACAATACTCACAGTATCAGATCGCGGAACGACACTGTTTTGATTTTTGCGGTTTTTACACATACGAACCACTGGACCAGACATTTGACTATTTAAACCCATCTTCACGATTGAAATTCTTGTGTTTGGTTATTTCAATCGTTTCCCTGACCAATCTTGGTATGGAGTGGCGTTCTGTCGAGATAAGTGTCGTTATTTTTTTAATTGAATCAACTAGTCATCCATACATATCGCACACCGTTAATCAAGAGAGAAAGATTCACCCCACAGATTACATGAATGTAGCTCAAACATAGATAGTCTTTTAGACACAGATTAACATTCACAAAACAGTAACGAGACGGCCAAGCTACATATTTTGACTAAGGTGTATTTTGAGAAGTTAGGCCTTGTAGAGTTAGAAGATTGGTTCTACTCTGTTGTCTGTCTCTCACAGTTGATTTGCTATGAAACTACTGTACCAATCAAGTTTAAATTGGTGTATACATGTATGTCTGTGACCTAAACACAGCCGAATGAAGAAAATAAATAAATTTCATATTTATTTGTCGGGGGAATAAGAAAATTTAGAATTAAAATTTTGCTAACTGAACCGCAATTACTTAATCTCAATGTAAAGATTTTTAACATAGAACAGAACCGTTTTCACGCCAATCGAACTCGCACTATTTTTTTTTGTGCATAAGGTAAAGCTTTCCCTCCATTATAAAACAAAAGTTCAAGGAAGCCCTCGCATGCATCAGTCGCTACAAGCTTAACGTCACATTAAGCGTATCACAGTCATCCAGTTTGGCCACGCACGATCTCCTATCTTTGCTTTGCAATAGTATCTGTCGCGGCATGTCACAAAATAATTTGTCGCAGAAGGCCGGCTGCCGTATTACTCGTAGTTACAGTAAGGTACTTGCACCAAAGACACCCCGGTTCCTAGGATGGCTCACTTTCAAAATTTCATACTTTTATCAATTCGAATGACTTAAAATTTCGCCCTCATGTTCGGAAAGTTACATAGACAAAACTGCAAGTTTATATCGAAGGAATGGAGCAGCCATCATTGCAGTAGTTGAAAGTTTGCCAGTTATAGTACAGTCAATGCAGGGAAAAAACGGGAAAACCTTGCAATTGTGCCAAACAGCACTAATTTACACTAAAATTTAGATTTGTGTTCTACTTACCCTCTATTTCAAATTTGTTAATATGCCGAGGGTTGCTTTTCCCCTAGGTATCCCTTAAAAATAAGTATGGGAATGGATATACTGGTGTCGATTCTAGCATGATTCTCTAAACCTAAACTTAAATTTGACAGCAGTATATCCTTGTCATTCTCCATACAGAATGAGAAGGAGAGACTGATGTTAAATTTAGTTTTAAGTTTAGAGAATCATGCCAGTATTGGCACCATAGACTAATTTTAAGCAACTTTTGATCTCTAAACTTTTTACTGAAAGTCAATACTTTTCGACTTGTTCATTATTTTTAAAGAAAGGCAAATTTTTCTTCTAATAAAGCTCCTTTCACATAAACCACACTTTTTTTTTTAAAACTATGCCATAGAAATCGGTCAAAAATATAAGGAAGATTACAAGTACATAACTTAAGTAAATTATAAAGTGGTAATGATCATTTTTAATTGGGGTGGTCGTTAGGGGGTGTTATTTTAAATTTTTTTTGTGACTGAAAAATAGTTACCAATTTTGTCTTTATCATAACTCGCTTATTTTTTATACCAGGAACTTTCATAAAAAAGCAAAACTAATGGTTTCTTTGAGTTTCAAAAAAGTTTTCTTGAGTTTTCCCTTAAAATTGCATCGTGTTTTAGATATTTCACGTTGAGACTTTAGATTTTGGCGATAGACGAATAAGAACAAACCTTTAAACTCCGTTACTAATCAATAAAGAAGCAATTTGAACCCAGTATTTTGATTTTTATAAGCTACAATTTTATTTAGAATGATTTATTTCATTAAAAATACTTATTTACAGAGTTAATCATGAAAAATCGTCTGGTAACCGTGGGTTTTCCTTATTGAAAAATTGACTTCTCCACTCGCAATAAATTGAAAAGTAATGCCTATTTGTAAAAACTTTATAAAATAAAAGTTGCGTATAATTAGTCACTTTATACCTTTTCATTCTTATTTTTAATAAAATATTTTTCATTCCCGAGAAGGGCGTCCACCCCCAGGGTAAAAGCAACTTTCGGCACATTGACAACTTTGAAGTAAAACCTACAACCACATTTTCGTGATTAACTGTGCTGTTTGCTGGAATTGCTAGAGAAAACCGTGCATTGACTGGATATAACATTACAAGTGGCTTACGATTTGTATTCTCCTGTTCATCATATTTTAGTAATTCTTCAGAAAATCAATTTGTATTTGTGTTGGTTTTTCAATACAAAGTCACGTAGATTTGTGGGCTATTGATTTGTTTCCTACAAAGCTAAGCGATGTTTATATTATTTGTTAATTCAATTTAAAATAAATAGTTCTTGTAAGTCCCTATCAAGCCCCCCCACAAGGGTTCCCGAGATAGCCCGGAGCTTATAGAACAACAGAAAAAGTTTCTGTATAAACTAAAACTTATGTTGAGGTAGATAGATCCTTTCTTCTTATTATTATATGTTTTAAATTAAATTATTTCACATCATCCAGTCATATTAGTTAAAGAAGTAGGTTATTATAATTTTTCAACACCTTAAATTTTCCTTTCAACACGTTAAATTTTCGATTATTATAACCAAATATTGTTCGATGACCATTAGAATAATGGCAGAAAAATGTTATTATTTCACTTTATTTCGAGACATTTATTTTATGAGAAGATTAAATTTTGCTAACTCTTAGATAGCTCAACTATTTTTTGAAGTAGGTTAAAAAATAGTATAGCCAAAATCACTGTATCGATAGCGTATTTCGTGCATGTGTTTTTCGCTCATTCCTTTGTTTCCAGCTTTCTGTGTCTGTTTATATTGTGCGGCACGTGTTTGCCCGTCAATCACAGCGACGCGACGACGTGACATTGAATTGACACGCAAATATTGTTCGTACCCACAGTCGGCATATTGGATCCGAATACTATATACACTTTTCGGTTGCTTAACGGTCTAGTTTCAGCTGTGATATTGTGTTTTGAGCTTCACAGGGGAATGCTAGTTTCTACATTTTTATATATATAAAATCATCATCATCGTCACTGCTGGTGCATATACTTTTCCTATGGATGGAATATGGCGATTGAGCCATTAGGGGGCGTACATATATTACGTGAGGTGTTTTTTTGTATTTTCTGTCCCTCCCTCCCCCTGGTCAGGTGTCGTGTATTTTATTCAACCCCCTCCCATATCCCCCAATCTCATGTGAGATTTATCAAAATGTGGGTTTCTCTCGTAAACGCGTTGGATTGTTATTGAAAAAGAAAAAAAAAATGCTTCGTGCTTTTATTTACGACTAGTTAAGACTAGTAATCAATATTGCTGAGAGTTATAAGTGTAATAAAAATTTAACAATAGAATACTTAAATCGTAACTACTGTGATTAAAAAAAGAATATCTACTCTAATTCAGTCCATGGAGAACCATGCGCGGTCTCAAGAGAGACTATTGGAACTAATATGCCCAATGTTTTTCAGTAAAATCATCTGCTCCTTCAACTTCGTTCTGATCTAGCAACCCTAAGTCGTCGGCGCTTGCGCACAGTAACTCATTAGCTCGTCTTGACAATCCGTGAGGGCCGCACTTTACAGAACATACGCGCTTGCTGCATACAAATATGGTGGTTTGACAGTCAGTAGCTGTATAACATCGAAGTATAAATGAAATTATTTTCTTTTAAATGAATAAGTGAATGATCTTAATCGTATTACGATTACGCTTAAGATTGATTGATTATGATGAAATCTGGATTAAATGGACCAAAATAGCATTTTTTACTGTTTCAATCAGACAAAAAACGTCATCTTTGCCGAGACCCCCCCTCTCTCCACCGTAAGATTAGATGAGATTTGACTCGATCCCCTCCCCCCCTTAAACATCTCACGTAATTTATGGACGCCCCTTTATCCAGCTGGGCAAAATACGGATTGGTGGGTGCTAATGAGTGCATATGCACCTAGGACCGACGGCTTAACGTGCGTTTCGAAGGAGCTGGACCACGGATGGAGGAGGAAAATAAAATTTTCATCATCAATCGTCTGTCCAGTCATTGCGAAAGTTGCTCTTAACTTTTACGATCACAGCCCGGATGCGCTAACCACTTGTACAGATCGCGTCAAACTTCTAGTCCGCTCTGAAGTTGCTTCACGCATTATTCGTCCTACTATATACCTGCCTTTTGTTAATAGGCTATTTGACAGTATGAAAAATAATGTACCAATTGTTGGCATGTGTATTTAATATGAATATATGCATCGATTTTACTATTCTGAAAGATCCAATGTAAGTCGCGGCACGAAACTCTAGCGCTGACCGTTATTGAGCAGAAGTAAAAATTAAGATGTCTTGGGGGGAAACGAGGTGCGCGGGTGGGTGCCAGGTACCCATGCACAGCTATCCCCTCCGCCATTGTTTCGCGCGACCTGTAATTAATAAGTTTTCTATAAAATCATTAAATAGAAATTATTTTTTTGCTCCTTGGTCACGTGACCGAAAATGCCTGGGGTTGGTCAAGACTAAAATGACGTCACAAGCTAGTAAACTTTCGGCTAAATTGACATTACACTGTATCTGACGTCACACACTAGTGAGACGCCACAATGTCCAGCGACAAGTTTAAGCGGCAACTTGAAAATTGAATTATACAACAGAATTAAAAATATCCACTTTTTATGGACTCTGTAAACATTAGCAAATGCCGTGAGATCGTTTTCTAAAACATGCCAAATACCCTGCGTAGTGTTCAGAGCGGATTAGAAGATTAGCGCGATCTGTATCATCGAGCTCTTCAAAAAAAAAAAAATTGGTTATAAAACTTGATCAGTACGTATCAATTTTAGTATTATTTTCATACCATTGTTTCTTTTTTTAAGTTGTTTTTCATTGTCTCAACTTCTTCATTTCAATTGTTTTTTTCTTTTACACGGCGCGGCTCACTTTTTTTATTATACTTTTTTAATATCCATTGATATATAATAACACTTTTTTCCCCAAATTTAAATATGCATGCTTGTGCGAGCCAAAACACCGATAAACGGAACTTCCATATTTTATTCATATAAACATAAACCAATAAATTTTGTTGGTTTGGAAGAATAACCTTCCACTTACCTTTAACTTTGAAGATGGTTTTACGTTTAAGCCACCTATTAAAAATATCCTAAAAGATATAAATAAAATTATACATCTGCCAAATCAAATAAAAATCAATAATTCGACATTCCACTTATTACCTTGTATTTGTAATTGCTAAAATTAAACAATTTCATCTCAATCGATTTGCAAAAGCTTTTATAATTTAATTAAGGTAAAAATTAACTTAGCAATATTAAAGAAATAACCTTAACGATAATATTTAATAGAAAAAAATACGTTAGTGTCGTAACGCACCAATCAGCTCTGGGCACTCGTGACGAGTCATGGCCCAATCTCCCTATACCATCTACAAAAGTGTCCTACCCACCAACCAATTCCGCACTGGGCTCAGTGCGAAACAGGTCCAACGTGGAATGGGCCCACTACGGATTCGACTCAGTGTACATTGGGTCATGACCCGATCCACCGATTCCGTTACACTATTAAACAAAACTTTAAACCAAGTCGACAGCCACTGCCGTCAGTATCGCCCATTTGGATCAACCCAGCTGCCTAGTTACAGCTGCATACATAGCCAGGGTTGTCAGGTTGCCAAATCTAATAGCCGGACAGACCAGCCAGTTTGGCCGGACATTTGGGTAAAAAGGCCGGATACCCTACGAAATTAAGGATTTTGTGGCTCAGTAACATTAGGTACACCAAAATATTTTTTGTAAAAGCGGCCGACAGCCAACTCTTTTGCGCTCCACCATGCGCGGCGTTCGCTCGCCTGCGAAATGTAAAAAGCCGTACAAGCTGGACACCGTTTATTTTGGCCGGACACGCAATCAAAAAGCCTAACTATGTCCAGCTTTATCCGGACGCCTGAAAACGCTATACACAGGTATAAGTTATAACCAGTGGTCTCGAACGTCATTGCAAGAAATCGGTAGAGCTGCCTTCTAAAATCGGTATATTTGTACCCAAAATCAGTATATGACAAAAATTACAATATTAATTAAAATTCGTTTATTTATCAAAGAAAAACTTACAGACTAAATACGTTACATTTTTAGCGATTCCAAATGGGAAGAGGTTCTCTCAATTCGCCAGTATATTTACTTTTCTATGTTGTTCGCGCATATTTCCCATAATCAATTGACGGTTATATTCCTTTAGAATTTGTTAGGGTGCCATAATTATTATATCAGAAAAAAAAGACACAGTCATCACGATATGATTTTTTGTTATTATCACACTTTTAGCAATTGAATAAATAATCATCCATACTAACTGTTGAATAATTTCTCGTAACGTTAAACATAAATGAAAAGATCTGCCAACTTAAAAGTGTAAAGTCGGTAGAAAAATAGGGACAATATCCATGTATTTTATGAAATCGTGGAAAAAACATTGCATTTCGGTATTTCGGTAGGATAGAGCCCATATCGGTAGAAATACCGAAAAATCGGTAGGTTTGAGACCACTGGTTGTAACAAAATTTTCGTCTAGCCCCCATTCTTCATACTGCCCGAAAAGGATCTTTGTTCTAAAACCATACGTAACATCATAAGTATCACAATGTTTAGTTCATATTTTTTTTAGCATTATAAGGCTTAAGTTATGGGATACTAGGGTAACGGATAAAATACATATATTTTACATATATAAGTGTATTTATATAGAAATACATATCAAACATCCATACAACTGGAGTACAAATGCTCGTATTCATCACACAAACATCTGCCCCCCACCGGGATTCGAACCCGGGACCTCTCAAGTCGGCAACACCATGAAACCCGGCGTATAAACCACTCGGCCACAGAGGTCGTAATTTTTTTCAATTTGCCAGCACAGCGAAGTACTCGTATGACTGGTTCGATACAAGTCTGATACTTGATTTCTGTATAAAACAATCTTTATTTTTGCCTATCTACAAACATTCTGCCATTGACAGTACTTTCTTTAGAAATTATCACCAACTTTGAGCTTTCATTAGAAAGTTATTAAAGCGCTAAAATAATTTGTTACAGCAGCTATTCATCGAGTTTAGTCTCCATTCGAAAACTTACAAAGGCGTTGAAAATTATTTATGACACCGCCGAGGTCGTACTCTGTCATTAGGGCTATTCATATACGAATCAAAACACTATTTGTTTCCATTAGAGCTAATTTACCGAACCGCACCGTAATGGCGTAATGGCCGGACACATTATGGGGCGATTAAAATTCATTCCGCCCTTATAAAGAGCTCCGTCTGCGGCGAAAAGATCAATCACAAAGCAGCAGCCCCGAATGGACCCGCAAAGAAAATAAACAAAATGATTGTCCATCGCTTAGTGACATACAAAAATGTTTGGCGATCAGTGTGTCTCAACATGTAACCTGTATTGTCATGTAGGTATTAAATATTTGTGACATATTTCTCGTACATTCATTCTCAGTTCAATAAGCGAGCTGTAGTTCAAAATGTATTTACATTTTTAAGTCTCTTGCTAGCGAACTGGGGGCGTACCGCTATACGAGTATATCGAGAGCGCTTTGGCTATTGCTACAGCTTATGATTTCATTTTGTTATTTCTAGCCGCTGAAGGCTTTTAAATACCTCGTGTTCATTTTCTTTAATATATTTTATTACCATTGTAAAAAGAGCGCGAGGCAATGCTCCGTGACAGTTTTTTTTATTTTTTTTCCTATTTGTTTTTTAGGTTTTCACGCACACCACTCATTAAATAAAACTACTTTTTACGGGTTAATGCACGAAACTTTATTTATTTATTGACGTTTCGTAGCCTTTACAGGCTAGTTTTATTTTTTTTCCTCTCAGGCGAGGGAGCGGGTGTGAAATCCTCGTCGATAGGTTATCCATGAGGACAGCCGGCTGCAAGGTTATGTCAGACTCCTACCGACTAAAATATACCTGTAGTTCATGCTTATGGCATGGCCTTAGAAGGGGTATGACGATGATGCAGCCTGAGAGAGGGATAATGCAGCGTGACAGACTTAAAGCGACCGCCTTGTATAAGTTCGGTTAAAAAAACGAACGTAAACATTGCAACGAGGTACGACGAATGTATAAGATGTCTGGATTACCTGAATCACGCTAACGAAGGGATTATGGCTTCAAAACTCCCTGAAACGTAAAAAATATGTCCGCCGAGGACTTGTCACGGATTCAACGCACACGGTGAGCGGACATTTGTTGCCCGGAAAAAAAGAGAAACGCACGTTATTGAAGCAGATATTAATTGTAATTTACATGTCATTTAAGCAAAAGAAAAAACGTTTAAAAAGACAATATCGGGTCCGACCTTTTATAACGGACCGAACGAGCGATCGATCACTTACGCTCAATTTTTTTCGGGCACTCCCGCGTTATATTTGTCCTGTCTGTTCTCCTGGTGTCCTCGGTTCACGGTATTTCAGGGCACTTTTTGTACGCAGATTTTTAATTCTCCATGTGCGTTACTCGATGCAGTTGTAAGTGATCTATTCAGGCGGACAAAAAGTCCGCAGAGAAAGTCCGCCTGCGCCTTCATTACAGTCACTGGATTATAATTATATACAAATTTCGCAAGAAGTGAGGTACTTCTTGCGATGTATCTTTTCCCCGCAACAGATTTTTACTCGGGAAAGTTAGCAGCTGACAAATTCCATGTTCTTCTTCCGCTTCTCTGCACCACTATATCACGGAACTAACGATTTCCTGACAATGACATGCGTCTATCGACTTCCTTCCTTTCCTCTTTATATCCAGGAAGAAGGAATCCTCGTTACAGTTCAAAACACGTAGTGAGGCCGTGCTCACAATAGAAACGATTGACCACTAATTAAAATAGTTGTACAAGTTTGAGAACCGCTGTCAATAGTTAAACAAGGCAATAATGCGGTCCTAATGGCCCGAAATTAGGAACCGTCTTTACCTAATGGTGATTTATACTGCGCCACTGTGACCAAGTTCCGTGATTTTGGAGGACAAGTTGGAGACACATAATTATAGGAGGCAACTTTGAGGGCGAACTTTTTGGTCTGGAACAAGTAATAAATAGCTAAAGTTTTGTTCGTTCGTGTATTGATGAACGGGATTGCGTACGCACCAGTATGAGCCCCTCCCCCTCCCCAGTTTCCGCAATGTTCTTCCAAGTATATTAATTGAGTGACGGCAGAAGCGGGTAGTGCTATTCGCATGACCACACAGCAGCTCTTTGAATTTCTAACATCAACATTAACCACAATATATTTTTATTTTGTAATTTAATTATATTTAAAGAAAATATAACTAGAAAAAATTCCACGCGGACCAATTATATTTACTTATAAATCTTTAAACTAAAAAAATATTTAATATAAGTTTGCAAACATAGTAAAATTAATGGTCAAAATCATGAAATGACGGTTGTTAACAATATGCCTAGGAGATTGTAGCATCATTTTAACATATTTGGTAAACGATAAAAATAAGTATTTTTGTATGGGGGTATACTATATTTACTGTTTATAATTACTGTTCTCATTCTCACTTTATATAAACGATTTTCTAGTTTCTCAGGTGAGTCAAAATTCACGGAGTTTAAATATTTATGTCTTTACTAATTTGTTGAAACTGTAATAAATAATATTTTTTGTGTGATTTGCGGTTTATCAAGTAGTACAAGCCTTTGAAGTCTTTTTCCTGGTGATGGCGTTCTACTGATATGAATAATGTAGCCAATTTATACAATCATTCTACCCTCTCGGGGAGAAATCTCGTTATTGTGGAAGACAAAACGAGTAGCATTGTGGCCCTTTGATACCTCAATTTGCGTTGAAAGGCATTGTGTGAACTCAAAACGTCGTATCTCATAGATAATGAATGTAAGACCGGTAAATCGATTTCCTCTTATTTCCCCGACTGTTTTGTAATAATTCTGAATGATATTTGAAAAAATCAAAGGATGACATGACAGGTTGATGAAAAAGTACTTACATTTTGTTCAAAATAAAGTACTTTTTATTCCACTTTATAAGTAAGCTTAAAAATATATTTTACGTTGCTTCCAGCAACTTTTAATAAATAATTTGTAGCTATAAAATCCGTAGTTCTTTTCCGCAACGGGAAAGGTCATGGTACAGAGCCATACAGCCACGACAATGTTGCAAGAATGAGCTAAGGGCGTATATTTTATGCAAAGTTAATCTCCGAGTAATCAAACCTCATAAAATAAAGTATTTTCGCGTACTTTATTGTTGTCATAAAGTACAGAGTACAATTACCCGAAATAACGTACAATACTTTATAATAAAGTGCGGGTGGCAAACCTTTTTTTTTTTTTTGTTGACGGTGGAAAATGCATTTACGCAACATACCGCGCGCTTGTCAGGCGCGCGACGTGTGTGGGACACCTCGGCGCGGACAACGCCGGTCCTACCCACTTAAAACCACCGGTACCCTCCTCGGCCCTTATGAGGGCGCTCTGGGATCGGCGCACCTACGTGCGCCATTACACCAGAGCGGCGGGTGGTAAACCTTGTCTTAAACGATATTATTTTGAGAGAGTATGTTATGTATATATTAAATGTGTATATGTATATGTTAAATGATACATTTAACTATTTAATACTTGGTAAAATGAAATGTGATCAAGACGTTATTTGTTAAACAATAATAATAACTTGCTAAAAAAGAGTTTTGCCAAATGAAAATTTGCGTAAAATAGGTAGCGGTTTTTATTTTAAGCATTTCTGAGCTAGATTGTTTAGTTTGCGATGTGATATTTTGGAAAACGTTTTTTGTAATCTATACAAACATCCCTAATATCACACTGTTCGACGTTCGTTTCGAGATATGATTGCCAATGTCCGTCTGTAAGATGGCCTTTATCTATGTGTTCACAATTAAGTACGAACTTTTAGGAGAGAAAACGGCACAAAATAAAATTTCTGTACAAAAATGCTTTGAAACTTATGGTGAGGTGTATTGAATTGAAAGCACTATAGATTGATTATGGCTACTATTAATTGTACTTGGTCGGAGTTCAAGTACATGGCATACCTACGCAAAACTTGAACACTCTTCAAGTCTATTTTAAGCGGTCGTCTTGTTGGTAAATAATCAAACTCATTTGCACACCGAAGTTAGTTAAGCTTACAGACTTTCTAAACTTTGTGATACTTGGATTTTTTAATCCATGAAAATTTCGTCGTTTCTACAATGAAATTTTCACAGCACTTATACATACATCTTTCTAAACGTAACACAAACATAGCATTTAAAACTTGTAACGTTTTGGCTGTATTGTTTGTAAGCGCGTTCCCAGGGGCGCCGTCGACAAAAGTGGAACAGACGAAATTTAATGAACTTTATGTTTCGGGTCCACATTATTCGCGAGTACAGTTGACAGCACTCCGGGCTTACCGCAAGATGTCAATAGCGTTGAAACAATTTTGAATTTTGCGGTAAAACTCTTGGAGGTTGAAAACTTTATGGGTGAAAAGTTAAAAGTACAGTTTCAGACATAGATGTTTTATAATAATAAATCTATGGTTTCACAAAATTAGAAGTTTGCATGTTACAATCACTTGTTCGTTAATTAAGTGAGCATACTAAAAAAATAACTACTACAACTAAATACTTAACTATGGAGCATTTACAAGAGACTGGATTTTGGCCGCGTGGATATATTGTACAGTACAGATATGTGACTACGTCGTAAGTTACTAACTCCATACTTAACTAAATCAGAGCGAGGTGGTTGGGCATGTGATGTGATTAGCTGTGCGGCAGGGACCAGAACCTCTTTCCCTAAATAGGGTTTTTGATAGGGTTTTCAATAGACTTGTTATAAAAAACCCTATTCACTAGGTAACCTTACCATCGATTTACCCCAGCGGAAGGGTTACCAAATACATACAGCGCTCATCGTATTTTGAAAAACCCCATTGATTAGGATTAGATTCCTAAAGAGGTTTGATGCGATCAAGCTACATTAATTTCTGCGCGCAGGTCCTTTTGTTTATTATTTCGCAACTAGCGGCCGCCGCCCTCGCTTCGCTTCGGTGTAGAGCTGAAGTGTAGACTACAGGTTTTGTTCTCAGGCTTGTATTATACACAATGACATTCATCTATGATTCTGCTTATTGTTATTGACATTCATCTATATTCTGCATGCAAAGTCTCAGCCCGATCGGTTTAAAATTGACAAAGTTTCATACAAACTTTCATTCTCTATTTTATCCCCGTGGGGGTAGAATTGATCAAAATCCTTAGCGGATGCCTACGTCGTAACATCTACCTGCATGCCAAATTCCAACCCGATCCGTCTAGTGGTTTGGGCTGTGCGTTGATGTGTAGGCGCACACTAGGGGACACGCGACAGCGACTAGACGTCACGACAGGCTGTGGCCGACAATTTCATATATCTTGTTCAAAGCTTCGCACACTTGGCGTCAGAGTCGCGGAGCCGCGGAGCCGCGACGACAAGCTAGAGGAGTCTAGCGCGCTCGCTACTTCGCCGCGTCTAGTCACGCTGTGCACGCGCACACACGACAGTAGCGCGATAGCTCTGCGTTAGTCTCGCTGTGAGCGCTGAGAAAGGTGAATGTGTTTATTTAATTGATATACATAAGCACCATGACAAGTGCAACTAGGGGCTCCATATTTCCTCACAACATGAACAACACTGCCGTCTCCCTCAAATACTCCACTACTAATGATCGTTTTCTGCACGATGTCTGTCGTTACGACTAGTCGCCGACGCTAGCGACAGCTCCGCGTCTAGTCGCGGTAACAAGACGCCAAATGCAAACGACAACGCCGCGACAAGACGTGACGAGAAGACGCGACGACAAGTCGCCTAGTTTGCGATGTATCTATGTCAGTCAGTCACCTTTGAGTTTTATATATATAGATGGCAGATGGTTGATTTTGTTGAACAAGTTGTGGCCGGAATCAGCGAATCAACGTTGTAAATGCGTTAAAAAATAACTTCTTGTGTTTGTTTGTCTGTATCGTGTTAAAAATTTATGGTACTGTTGCTTCTGCTTCTTATTTATCAGACAGTATAACGTTTCCAAGTATTACGAGTATTTTGGAGAGGTACTTGTAGGGTGAGGCGTGTTTTTGTATTGTAACTTTCACAGCATGTATCAAGAAGCAGGTCGTTGACGCAAGTGGTTAGCGCCTTGAAGTTAAGCAACTTTCGCAGTGGTCGGTCATTGGATTGGTGACCAAAAATTTTGTATCTCGAGCACTTCCGTGCTTTGGAAGGCATGTTAAGCCGTTGATGCCGGCTGCACTAGCAGTCGTTAGCACCCACAAATCCACACTGGATCCGCGTGGTGGGTCATGGCCTAATCCCTATTCCATCTATAGAGAAGCCCCCAGTAGCGTGACATTAATAGGAAGATGATGATCAAAAAGTATCATTTACCGATAAATCATCAAAATACTAAATAATTTCAATAAAGACATGTAGTATATAGTATTGACGACCTCCGTGGCCGAATGGTTTATACTCCGGGTTTCATGGTGTCACCGACTCGAGAGGTCCTGGGTTCAAATCCCGGTGTGGGGGCAGATGTTTGTGTGATGAATACGAGCATTTTGTACTCCAGTCATGGATGTTTAATATGTATTTTCTATATAAAAATACTTATTTAAGTACAGTATATGTATTCTATCCGTTACCCTAGTATCCTATAACACAAGCCGTATAGTGCTTACTTTGGAGCTAGGCTAATTGGTGTGAGTGTTGGAAAAATTTATTTAGTAAATAAAAATAAAAATCATAATCAGACCTAAATAAAACCAAAGGTAGACCTAACGGTGGTAAAAGGTAATTGGTATTTCAAAGCGAGAATTTGGTTCTTCAATATGAGAAGGATAAACAAATTCTCTTTCGTATCAGCTAAAATCTGTCCGACTCCAATTTCTTTTTAAATATCAGAAGTAGATAATGACGTAGTCTTTCTATAACGTTCATTAAGGCAGTCTAAAAAAACGGGTCCTTAATGTTGAACACAGCTTCACATCTCAAACACCTAACTCTCGCTTATTTATATTCATATCTCGTATAGTAGACGTTTCTTTGTACATCCTAAAATGCTAACTTTTATTATGTGTATTAAGTTTCTCCTACATATTACAATAAAAGAAGAGTTATTCCCATGGAATACAAGATAAGCCTTCATGAATATGTGAACGTCTGTAGTGCTTAATGCAAATTGTTGAAGTGAAAACTTCTTTAGCGGCGTTGTACACTTTTTTTTTGTATTGGAAAAAAATGTTAAACTCGCGTCAGGTTAAATACGTGGGCTGATCGCATTTATATTGGACGCAACATAGTAATATTCTATTTTATCGTATTATAATAATAGTCTCTATCTAGGACGTCCAGGTGGCAGCTTTATGGCGAAGTAAATGCATTTTTTTACAATAGATGTCGCTAGGTGCACTTAAATGTGATTCATGTAAGTTGATTTTTTTACAATAGATGTCGCTAAGTGCGCTTAAACGTGATTCATGTAAACTTAAACTTTTTAATGTAATATATCATGTCATGTCATGTTTGTGTACGAAGGCGCAATAAATAAATATTGTATTATACCACATACATGATAGTACTTTTATACTGATAATAATTTAAGCAATTCGTGCAAAATTATTCCCTAACCATTCCAAAATTTCAAAAATGCCCAACGTTAATATTCAAGTTTTCGCTCCTGCCGGCACTCCCGGAGTGCAACCCGTCGTTTTTTTTGGGAGCTCGTAGTTTGTCTAAAAAAATGCCGTTTCAATATTCATGAACATTTGCCTTGCGCGGGATTAGAACGGTTGATTGTAACACTCACTAGCAGTTGGATCAGTCTTTAGTGCTTATGAATATTTGGCAGGATTTAATAGAGAGCCTTGTATCTTCTTTAATATTTCATGTTGAAATTGAATATTTAACATGAACACTCGGAGAGATTTCCATATTCTGACAAAAAAGTTGATATTATGATTTTATTTATTTTTTAAGCATTTAACTGCTAGATGTTTAAATCTAAAGACATTGACATTGTGGGTTACCTACAAGGCGAAGAGATGGCGCTGCCTTGCAGCTTAAGGCTAGGAAAATTTCAACGCGGCTAATAGGGCCGTGGTAGCATAATGGTCAGTGCATTCGCCCGGATAGCGAAGGATGCGGGTTCGAGTCCCGTCCGCTGCCTGGTCCGCGTGGATTTTTTTTTTTTTCTAGTAAACTTTTCTTAAGTTGATATTATATCTAAAAACCATGAAATAGAAAATTATTTTTTGATCTATTGTCACGTGACCGAAAACGCTTGGTGGAGCCTAAAATGACGTCACCTGTTTGTAAACATGCTGTCGAAGTGGCAATACTTTTTACTGTTTAACTTTTAAATGAGAGACTTGTGACGTCACCTGCCTGTAAGACCCCATATTAGATAGAGAAACGTTTCCGCGACGTATTTGAAAACATAATGTATATTTTAGTTTTTTTTTACTGACGTACGCAACAGAATTATAAATATCGACTTTGTCGGGGGAGATACTAATAAATAAATTAATATTTTTAAATACTTGCCAAATACCTTAATGGAAGTCAAAGATAAACATGATTGTGCCAGTCGAAAACTTTTTTGTGCAGATACATACAACTCCGCCGAATAAATAGGTTACAAACATGTAGAAAATTTACTGCTGGGCAGTATTAACAATCTGCAGTATATCCAAGCCAAGCAAATGCCAAATGTGGAGTCAGTTAACTTAGACCATAGGAATGAGATGGAATAGTATTTCATGCATGAAGGTGCTCAGGACTTAGTTTGCGCTCCAGAAATTGATATCCCAAGCAAACATTTAAAAAAAACAAGATTTTATTTTCACAAAAAGTAACCTTTGCCTTCTCTCTTTTATTATGGCAATACCAAAACTCAATTAAATCAGTTCAGCGGTTTAAGCACGAATGAGTAACTGATAGACAAACAAACAGAAGGACAAACATATCATAATTATTTAGAAACACTAGCATTTAAAATATTAAAAATAGGTGTGGTTTGAAGAAGTTTGCTTTGGTTTGTATGATACTCTTTTCCATTAAAACGTTGCTCTTCAAATAAATTAACGATCTATTGAAGTCAGTTAACATTTACGAGGTGCATTTTTACACTCGTTTCATTGAAAACAAAGCAACAACCTCAATTATTGGGTGTTTCGCAGTCTATTTACGAGCAGTTTTGTAGTTATGTAGCGCTGTTTTTATTTCTATTAGCTGCCATTCTATTTGGTTTTATCTCTGTCCATGAAGATTTAAATAGTCTGGTGGCTTTGAACTCTTGTTATTACCTGTGATTGTACTTTTAAGTGCTTTTCTTTAATTGTCAATTTAAAATCAGTTTCTGTGTGTGTAAAAGGTTGGTTATAACTAATGAGTCATAGACGCCTGTTGGTCAGCTAATCTTGATTCTTCATCTTTGATGTTAACATTATTAAGAGGTCAATTTTTTTTTACATGTTCGACGCTACAATACACTACATTAAAATTGATATTTAAAGAATTAGTAATGCTTCTAGGGCTTTTTTTATCTTTGCATAAAATGACTTTTAAACTTATTGTTTTTGTATGGAAGCAGCCCTTTGTTAGTTTCAGCCGGTTCTTCGTAATACAAGGCGTTATTGCTTAGCTTTGAGAATCGATAGCTTAGTTATCGACTTTCATGAGTGCTTGTTACAGTTTTGGTAAAGTTTGAAGTTTAATATTAATAATAGTAACTCGATATTGGCTGGCTGGACCTGAAGCACCCATTAGTATATAACAAGAACCGTATATAACTATACTAGCGGGCGCCCCCGACTTCGTCCGCGTTAACTTAAGTTTTTTGGGAATCCCTCAGGAACCTCATATTTTTGGGGATATAAAGAATCTCTCGTCTTTTTTCAAGTTATTAACTGTCTGTGTGTAAAATTTCATCCAAATCCGGTCAGCCGTTTTTACGTGATTGAGTAACAAAATTACAAACACACGAATTTATAGACTTTCACATTTATAATATTAGTAGGATTAAGAGCCCTTTTACAAAATTGCGCCGCGCTGCCGTACTGGTCGGCGTGTAGGTAGATTTGCACTAGTATATATTGCGTTTTACGGGTGATGTTTCGAGTCTTATAAAATAATTATTAATGAATTAATTATAAAAATATATACAAACTTCAGTAGTTCAATGATGGTAAATTAGTTTTATGAAAGTTTTTGATAGTAATTCTATTTGATTCAATATCAAAATACGTGGTAAACCGGCATTAGTTTTTGCGAAAATTCACGGAGGTTCGATGTTTCTTTTGATAATTATTGAAATAGAAAATCAAAATTCTAATACACTATGTTACAACAAAAACATATTTCTGATGTCGTAGTAATTAAATTGATCTAATTTATTGAACATTATTGAGAGTTTGAGGCGTTTGAAGTTGTGCATATTATCGTTTTTTTCCGTAAAGTAGCTGCAGTAGAACGATCAGTACAAAGAAAATGAAAATAGTATTTGCAAATATTCTACATTAACTTATAATAAGAAGAATAAATCTACTGTTTACATCTATTGGGAGTAGTCAAAATCTTTTCTAAGGGGGTAAACAAGGCGCTCACTACGATTTTTTGCAAAAAATGTGAAAGGGCTCTTAATGACTGGTTAACAATCTTAAGCAAAGTTGCCATTAAGAAATAAATATTGGTATTGTTGACGAAACAAGCTGAAACATTATTAAACAGAGCTTTTTTTCTTTGGCTATATCACATATTATGGAGTTTCTCAAGCTAATGCTTAAAAAAATCTATGCAGATATATTTGTGTTGATGTAGTTCCTTGAGGATTCAGTCCTCAAAGTCTTTCTTTATTCCTTCCCAGGCAAGCGTTAATTTATAAATAAAATTAAAAAAAAATTGTAACGAAATTATTTTCTAAATGAACTGCTGTGTAAATGAATTCTCGGAGGAGGAGCTCGATGGCGCGGGTGGTTAGCGCGTTCGGCTGCGATCGTTGAAGTTAAGCAACTTTCGCAGTGGTCGGTCATTGGATGGGTGACCAAAAATCTTCTATCTTGAGTTCCTCCGTGCTTCGGATGGCACGTTAAGCCGTTGGTCCCGGCTGCATCTGCAGTCATTAGCACCCGCCAATACGCGCTGGGTCCACGTGGTGGGTCACGGCCCAATCTCTCCCTATTCCTTCCATAGGGAAGGCCTGTGCCCCAACAGTGGCGACATTAATAGGCTGATGACGATGAAATGAATTCAATGCGCAGAGCTTTACAAAAATGAGAAATTATGTGATGTCCTTTACAATCATGGACACCCTACATTTATAAGTGTAACTAAATAATAAATAAAAGGCGACCTCTCGTCATTAGAAGCGGCGAATGGTGCAGAAATTATCCATCAACGTTAAACATAAATTATTATCTCCTTTCAGACAAACAATTTGAGATAAAGGAATATTAATTTGTGTCTTACTTTAAGAAATAGGTGTTAAAAAAATTGGGTTTCATATCTTTTATTTTTCATTATCTATGGTCATACTGCCCAGTATGAATTCGTTATTTTCCACAGATACCAATGACATATGGAATTTCAAGATTTAGGCGACAGACACCTTTTTTTTTATAACGCTGGGGAAATGCATTAATTTGCTTACCACATGGTGGCTATGTGGGGCTCTTCTCCCTAGAAGGGGGAGGTCTACCCATTAAAACCCAGCGATGGTCGCCATCTGGCATTGTACGGGGCCTCAGGATCGAGTATCGCATCTGAGGACCCGCAGCCTTTGCTCCCCTGCTTCCACCAGGGGAGCCCTTCTCGGGGGAGTGTTCGCAACCTCTCCCATCCACCCTCCTACGACGAGGCGACAGACACTTACTTCGTTTCAAAAAAACAGACAAGTGAGCGTCGGCCTCGCCCACTGAGGGTTCCGTACAAATTTGTAGGTATGAAATACAAACGGCAGTATATTTTTTTTACGTTTTTTACGTTAACTTAACCATTTATCGATGCGGAATTTTACCTTAATCGTCATTTTCTAATTCAAGTGATTATTTGTGACATATTGAGTCAGTAATTTAGTATGTACGCATAGGTTACTTAAGTGATCAGTTTTCCCAATTCCCGTCACGTCGTGTTCCAGTTTGTTACCTACCTACCTACTTAAGTTTTCTCATCAAAACTGTCGCAAGTTGTCAGTCACCAACTTTCGGGATCACGTATAAATTTCGTATTTGACAAGCTTTATGCGGCTTTACCCTTGAATATGTATGTTTTGACTTACGTGTGTACAAACGATCAGCCAATTTAATTCCTGACCCATCATAAGCTTATTTTGATACAACCATTTCAAAACAATTAAGATGGATTTTTGCTTAAATGGGTACGAGACGTTATTTTCTAAACAATCATATTTGACGTGACAAATTGTGCCGTCTTACTGTGACATAATTTTGACATTAAATTAACCGTTTTATATTTAACCCATACATGACGACGTAGAGACGACATATTCAGAAGGCGGAGGCTTAAACCGGCCCCCCGCCACAACCGGTTACCCTTGTAGCACAGGACTCCCCTGACATTAAATTATTTGGAGTTATGCCCATTGACTAAAGATATCCCTATTATATAGTTTACCAATGTTTTTTATAATGTCAAGAAATCGAAAGAATGTCTGTAACATTTACGATTTTAAAAAGTGATTTCGAAATTCAAACTACTATTCCAATTGTATCTATAACATAATTTATTGCATTGTAAATAAAGGCGAAATTTCAAATATTATATTTTTTATCCATATCAACACAGTTTCCTCTTGTAATTAGCAGGTCGTAAGTGCAATTAAGCGTTCATTTAAGCAAATCATCGGGCAAGTGTTTCAGGAATCAGTTGGTTCAATTATACATTACCTACACACTTACATCAACATTTTTATATATTAATATCGATAGGATAAATTTTCTTTAGATTTATAATCATTGTCCTGTTAATATCCCCGCTGCAGGGCCACAGGCCTCCCCTATGGATGAAATAGGGAGACTGGGCAGTGACCCACCACGCGGGCCCAGTGCGAATTAGTCTGTGTTAACGACTGCAGATGCAGCCGGGACCAACTGCTTAACGTGCCTTCTGAAGCACAGAGGAGCTCAAGATAATAAGTTGCTGGTCATCCACCCAATGACCGGCCATTGGGAAAGTTGCTCAACTGCTACGATCGCAAGCCAAACGCGCTAACCACCTGCGCTATCGAGCTCCTCGATATTTATAAATGTAATAGTTAAATTGTAAGTGGCCCATGGTGTCAGATTTTAAAATAGGGCCCCACTCCTTCGTTGTCCCAGGGCCTCTACACATCTAAATCCGGCCCATGTACATTAGTATGGATTATAAGAAAAATCTTTAATAATCTAATGCCGTAACCTAACATTGGTTTAGGTTACGGCATTAGATTAGGACGCTTATAAGTTCAGCCAGCTTACAAATGTCCCTCAATTTGCGGAAATACCAGCAAAGGAGAGCTAGTTAAGCTAAATAATTTAGTCTGAACATTTCTGAACAGGATACCCTGAAAACTTGATGATTTGGTCGAAAAAAGCGCTAGCCGGGTGATTTGAGTGAGTACTTTTACACCCTACGATTGTGAAGAACTGGCTTAAAGATAAATTAGAACCTGCCTCAATCAGATGCGTCAATTTGGTAATTTGTTTTAACATTGATGCTTTTATTTTCTTTGCGATATAAATTGCATATGAAAACATGTTATTCTGACAAGCATTAAAATTAATGACGTTTCTGTTACTGAGGACTACATTAATTGCGAAATTGGATTTGTAGTCGTTGAGTGGTGACGCATTACTTGAATATAAAATGCGTTAGACAATTGGCGTTATTAAAAGAGAACAATAATAGTTACAATAATAAATATATATATAAATAGGTATATGTATATACCTATATATATCGAAATATGAAGCAGTTAAAACATACTACAAAAAGAGGATGCACAAATTGTAAAATTTAAAACTTGTAAATTAGAACAAGTGATTGAATTATTTTTCCAAAAGTCGTTATAATATCGTTTGTGCATGCCTGAAGTATGGTGATAACATTACTTTTTTATATTTGTATATTTATAGCTGTTTCAAGGTATTGCACTCTTCAAGGGATAAGCCGTGAATATTGTATGTAAGTTTTTCTTTACAAATGTAACTGATTTGTGACGTGTTGCCACATCAATTGATTGATGAAAATAGACACTCAAAATGCTGTTAAAATAATATAACAAACAGCAAACAACATTATGCACATCAATTTATTTTATTAAGAACGGATAAATATTGCGATTTTATGGTTTTTTATACGAACAACAAAATTAGAAAACTTAGCCGCGTTGTGGTTGCTACTGCTTACGTAACAAAATGCAATAATTTAGCCACAGTCTTCACACAGATATTGGGGGTCATCCATAAAGTAGGTCACATGTTAAGGGGGAGGAAGGGGGTCGACGAAGTGTGATATTGTGTTACAAGGGGGTGGGATGAGACTTAAGTTTTGTGACCAACAAGGATGGGGGAGGGGTAAAAAATCACGAAATAAGTGTGACGTTCTTTACGGATGACCCCTTGCTATCGTAAGTAGTAATCGTGTCGTGATCGTAATCAGATCGTCTCGTGTAAACGTCATAAGCGAGACCTCTAATTAAGGCCGCCGTCGAGTCCTCCGTTTAGGCGCGTTAATTTGCATGCCGGATGGTGTTGGTGACATCTCTTGTATTACTCATGGCTGGATATGAGCATGACGATTGCCTCAGCCGTGTAATGACCGTATACTGGCCTACCCAAGCTTCCCTGGTGCGGCGGTTAGCGACTTTGCTCTGGTGTTGTGTGGACCAAAAATTTATTAAATTCGATTATACTGTTCAGCTGTCACTACGCCAACGATTCGTAAATCTACAGCGAGAGATCTTGCACTGAGAAGAATCGGCAAGAAACTAAGCAAGGGCTGTATTTTTCTCCCTGTATTATTAACTCGAGTTCCTCTGCTGCAGCTACCGAGTAAAGTGTGTTATGGTTTTCCCTATACCATATTTGATTTTGTCTATTTTAATTGTCAAAAAATACAATAAATGTAAGAAAACAATGAACAAATATTGTTCGTAAATAATTAGGTGGAGGGGTAATAAACCTATGAGATACAGGATCTTTCCCCGTTCAGGTTAGCCACGAGAATTTCAGCTCTTTGAAGAGGTAAGAACTGTTTTGCTCTTTACCAAATGAAGAGCTATATAACTCTTCTAGCTCAGTGGCTCTATTGACTCAGTGCAGTTCATGCAGATAGAAGGCTATTGAGTCGTTTTAAATGTGTATGGATCAGACTCGCTCGATTGAAACTTTTGAGTTATACCACAGTAGGTAGTTAACACCTACTTCCTATTGTAATTTATCTTTTTGAAAGTATAGTAATCAATTTGTTGTTTATTTTCAGGTGTTGCAAATACTTAATGAATTTCCATTGTTTTTTTTAACCTTATTACAATAGCAAAATAGATAAAATTTGAATGCATACGTATGTTGAGCTAGCGTTTTCGATAAGTAGTGGTTGTATGTGTATATGGATCTCTTCCTATGATATGTCTATCAAGTCGCGATAAAATACAGAACTAAATGATATACTGATATCAATTGAAAGAGTCGGAGCTAGATATACGTTGAACTAAAATAGGTGAGCTGGCTCTTTTTAACAACTCGTTCGCTCGCTACTCGTCGCTAGTTGAGGTATCAACCTTTTTTTTTCGTCAGGAAAATGCGTGACGCACACCCCGCCACCTGGGAGTGGCAACGGGGTTATGTGGGACTCCTCCCGACCCGTCCTGCCCGTCCTCAGCCAGTCCTGGGGCTGGCTCAGTGATCGCCCAGGAGGGGGGGCCCTACCCACTAAAAACCTGACGATGAGGGGTGAGGGGTCACTCGGTCCACGGTCCCAACCAGCGTGGTTGAGACAACGGCACTAGATGAGGCTACGGGAACCCTTACTGAATCTTCCGCGACCTCACCAGTGAGCGTCCGAGTCGAACGGACACACTCCTCTCCCCCCGGAAGTGGGGAGTGTTGGGGATGCCCCGGAGCATCATGGGCATCCCCAGCCATCAGTGAGGTATCAACCTGCCATAATCTAATATATCGACTTGTATTGTTACATTTTCTTTTACTTCTGTTATCTCATTGGCGTTGGATTATGGTGAAGAATACATGATTATTTTAAAATTACTAGCGGCCGCCCGCGGGATTGTCCACGTTAACTTTAGTTTTATGATAATCCTTTTTAATCCATTAGAAAAATTATCCTTTGTCTCAATCAAGGTAATAAATTATATGTGTGACAATTTTTTTCCAAATTCGTTTAGCCCTTTTTCGATTTAATCTAGCCCTGCGAGTAAAATTTCCTATCCCCTTTCACCCCGTTAGGGGTAGAGTTTTTAAGAACCCTGATACATGGTTTTTCTTTATTTCCGGTCTCAAGTACAAAATCTGAGTTTCGAGTTAATACAATGTGCGTTAAAATTCATCCATACTGGCACAATAACTTGGGAACCCTTCAATCCCCCCTTTAGGGGTAGTTTAGGCAAACCAAAAATGGCAAACCTTATAATTTATTTAGATAAGTGTTTGTATAAAGAGAGAGCTGGATGGCGCGGGTGGTTAGCGCATTCGGCTCTGATCGTTGAAGTTAAGCAACTTTCGCAGTGGTCGGTCATTGGATGGGTGATCAGAAATTTACTATCTCGAGCTCCTCCGTGCCTCGAAAGGCACGTTAAGCTGTTGGTTCCGGCTGCATCTGCAGTGGTTAGCACCCACCAATACGCACTGCGCCCGCTGTGGATCATGGCCCAATCTCTCTTTTCCATCCATAGGGAAGGCCTGTGCCCCAGCAGTGGGGAAATTGATAGGCTGATAATGACTAAGTTTTAAGTTTTTTAACTCAAGAATAATATTTTTCATACAAACTTTCATCCCCTTTTTACCCTCTAAGAGGTAGATTTTCCAAAAACCTTGATACATGTTATTCTTTATTTCTATTTTTTAGTCAAACACCAAGTTTTGAGTTAATCGAAATACGTTTTAAAATTCATCCATATAAAACTTTGACTCCCTCCTAATCTTCTTTTAGGGGTTAGTTGAAGAAAACTAAAAGTAAAAGAAATATCATTTATTTAGATAAGTATTCGTGCTATATTTCATGTCTTTAACCTCAAGGAATAAGATTTTTCATACAAATTTTCATCACTTATTTTCAACCCTTTGGGGTTGAATTTTGATAAATAATTTCTTAGTGCAACCCTAGACCTCATAAAGAACCTACGTGCCAAATTTGCAGTATCTAGACCCAGCGGTTTGGGCTATGTGATGGTTTTCTATCAGTCAGTCAGTCACTCAGTCTTCTTTTATATAAGTACTAGCGGCCCGCCCTCGCTTCGCTTCGGTGTAGAGCTGAAGTGTAGACTACAGTTTTTGTTCTCAGGCTTGTATTATACACAATGATATTCATCTATGATTCTTCTTATAACTGCATGTAAAGTCTGCCCGATCGGTTTAAAATTGACAAAGTTTCATACAAACTTTCACTCCCTATTTTATCCCCTTGGGGGTAGAATTGATCAAAATCCTTTCTTAGCTGATGCCTCCGTCATAACATCTACCTGCATGCCAAATTTCAGCCGGATCCGTCCAGTGTTTTGGGCTGTGCGTTGATAGATCACTATGTCAGTCAGTCACCTTTGAGTTTTATGTATATAGATTTAGAGATAATTGTAGGGAAAGCATGTGCTCTATAAGAGGTGAAGCTTAGACGGCTGATGATGTCGATATATGCCTAACGAGTTGGCAGAGTATTCAAGTAGCGGCAGGACGTGACAGACATTACTTGTTAGGCACCAGTGGCCCAAACAACCAGATTAACTAAAAAGAAGATACCAACGTCACGCACTTGACCGCAACGGCCAACTTTAATTAATCAGGGGGCCAATCGCCTAACGGAAAACGCTAACGCTTTCGATTTAATTTTGTCATTTCTGACCGCCGAAGGTTTTCAAATACCTCACGCTCATTTTTTTAATATTGTTATGACAAAAGAAAGAAAAAGAGCGCGAGGCAACCTCAGGCGGCTAGAAATAACAAAATGAAATCGTAAGCGTTAGCGTTTTCCAAAGCATTTCCGTTAGGCGAATGGCCCCCAGGTCTGGTGTGTTTTTTTGAGTGTGTATGTTGTTGGTCGCAAATGACCTTCACAACGTCACCGGGTTTGAGGACGGCGAGAACCTAAGGGGACCTCAAGCCGAGAATTGGCGAGTGCCTCTAGAGGTACTCCAGGCGGATGGCATCTCCTCACGGGGGGAGTTAACTCTCCGTCTCGAACCTCTAGACCACTCGAACCTGAGGGGGACTGGTCTCGTCGTTACGGCCATTGGCTATGGGCGTGCGTGGCTTTCTTGTGAGCGAGGTTTCAAGCCGATGCGAGATGGCAGAGGACTACCTTACTTCGTTTGTTTTCAACTGAAAACTGCACCTGCATACACTTTAGTAATAGTTACGTTTTGAAGATGTGTGTTCAGCTCTCAGCTGAGATTCAAATTTCATGAATACCAAATTAACTAAGATGACACTGGACCCAATCTACTCTACCTAACCTAAGGGACGGGCGGCGAAAAACTCATATCAAATTCGTTCAGCAGCGTTGCAAATGACCCGTCTAGTTGTAAAACCAAATTGCATTGCAAAACATGTATACGAATTGAGGAGCTTGATAGCGCAGTGGTAAGCGTGTTTGTGGTAGGTAAGCAACTTTTGTAGTGACCGGTCATCGGATGGGTGACCAAAAATTTGTTATCTCGAGGTCCTCCGTGCTAGTTGAGCTGCAATTTCTTACACAAGGTGTAGCAAATTACCTCCGTTTAAACATTAAACCTCAACTGATGATAAATGTAGGGGAGCCTGTACTAATGTTGGCCCTCTTGCATTTACACTGTAATAAAAAAAACTAGCTGTCCCAGCGAACTTAGTACCGCCATTAAAAATAGGGGTTGGTGGTAGAAGAGTAAAAATTTAGGGTTAAATGTATTTTTGTATGATGTATCATAAAAAAATAAAAAAAAAGTCCAAAAAAAATTAAGGGTTGACGACCCTTAACATTTAGAGGGATGAAAAATAGATGTTGTCCGATTCTCAGACATACTGAATATGCATATACAATTTCACGAAAATCGGTCGAGCCGTTTTGGAGTAGTTCAGTTACGCACATCGTGACACGAGAATTTTATATAATGTATAGGTATATACTTAAAATTCTGAACACAATATCTTTTATTATTCTTAGATGCAAATTTTTCCATCTTCAGCAGAAATAGGAGTTTTACAAATGGCATATTTTTGGCCAACATTGTGGGTAACCTACAATGCAAAGAGATGGCGCTGCCTTGCAGCTTAAGAATAACAAAGAGTAGCAAAATGGTCAGAGCATTCGCCCGGATAGCGAAGGGTGCAGGTTCGAGTCCCGTCTGCTACCCGGTCCGCGTGGATTTTTTTCTAGTAATATTTTCTTTATATCTATCAGTTACATGCTTAAAAATTCAAAAAATATGATACAAAGTTTGATTGTCGCCGGTTCGCAAATGCTACGAAAAGGCAGCTTAATTTAAGTAATTAAAAAGTTTTTAAACACTTTTTTTTCTAACTAAACGTTTCATTTTATCGATATCTTTAGTAAAATATAACTACTGCAAATTGTATTTTAGCAGTGTTTGACCTGTGCTATTATTTGCTATAATCTCTAGTATTCTAGCGACTATACATTTTAAAACTTTTTTGTTGATTTTGAAATATTTTGATACATATTCATATTGAGCATTTTGAAATTGTTTTATTTTGATACTTAACTTAATTTAATAGCATAATAGAACCATATTCAATAGAAAACTAATAATGAATTAACTACAGACAAACAAATGAAGAACCTGCCTATAGTAAGAATCTTTACCCTAAGTAGAGTCTGGTTGCGAAGATAGCTGAAACGGCAGAGTTACCACAAAATAGACAGTACAAAAGGTAATATATACATAGAAAGTGCGCTCGGTCAAAGCACACATAGACACCACCCGCGGACACGATATCTCGGACCAGTCAGGACTACACTGTGTGAGTTCCATCTGCTTGACATATTATAAGCGCCTGTGGTTTTTTTGGTCAAAAATGGATTAACATACAATTTATTATAGCAGTTCAATAGACAGTTGTTTAAATTCAACATTAAATGGTGAATTGTCGTTTATTTTAAATGTTTAAGTAATATAAAAATAGTATTATAATTAAGTTTATCATGTACTTACTGTTAGAAGAATTTCAACATTCTTCAAGAACTTTCGCTTATAGTTTAAGCCCAAATAATGGGTTCTTTACTAAGGCTATTTTATGCCCGTATACATGATAAAATGGTAGGAAAGTTAAATCTGTTAATTGAATATTTTTTTTAAAGAATACTTGGAGTGTGATGTACAATCGATATCGATGCCAAAAATATAGTTTTTAGATTTTTTGTCTGTTTGTCCGGACATACAATGTCCGGGATAAACACAAAAAGTACTGCATGGATTTACTTCAACTTTGGCACGTATATTATTAAGAAGTCGGATCAACGTATAGGCTACATATTATCACGCTATCACCTACGGGGAACGAGCAGTGAACTTTTATTTCTAACTAACTCCACGCGTACATAGTCGCGGCCGGCCGCTAGTATATTATTAAAAAGCTGAAGAGTTTCTTCGATTAAATGCGCTGATCTTAAGACCTACTAGTTTTAATTGAAAAATTCTATTTGTGTTAGATATTCCATTTATTGAGGAAGGCCATAACTATTTAACATTACAATACGACTAATAGGAAAGGATCATAATATATGATAAATTTTGCAAAAAATCTGGAAAAATATACTCACTTTGTGAGATCCTGTTGTGTGGGCTGACTGTTAAGATAAGCGAAGATCAAGTTTAACGGAATTGTTCCCCTTTAAAATTAAAAACAGTTTTCGGTTGTGTGTTTATGTGGTTATTTACATAGAAATATTTAAATAAAAAAAGCTTAAAACTACTTAATGTCTAAAAACTTAAAATACAATTATTTTTAAACTTACCTGCTTAAATAAATATAAATTTACAAAATAAAAAAGCCCAACCACTTTTTAATTTGTAAATTTATATTTATTTAAGTAGGTAAGTTTTAAAATAATTATATTTTATAAAATATTATTATTATGATTTTATTTAATTTTAAGCATTTAACTGCTAGATGTCTAAATCTAAAAAAAAGTTTACTAGAAAATAATCCACGCGGACCAGGCAGCGGACGGGACTCGAACCCGCATCCTTCGCTATCCGGGCGAATGCACTGACCATTATGCTACCACGGTCCTATTAGCCGCGTCGAAATTTTCCTAGCCTTAAGCTGCAAGGCAGCGCCATCTCTTCGCATTGTAGGTAACCCACAATGTCAAATGAATACTTTTTCAAGTATTAAACATTTGAAAGAAGAAATAGCAATTACAGTTATGATTTTATTTAATTTTAAGCATTTAACTGCTAGATGTCTAAATCTAAAGAAAAGTTTACTAGAAAAAAAAAACCACGCGGACCAGGCAGCGGACGGCACTGGAACCCGCATCCTTCGCTATCCGGGCGAATGCACTGACCTAAATATAATAATGAATATTATTATATTTACGGGCTAAGCATGAAGAATAGCGTGCCACAAGGGTGTGCGTGCGGAAGATACGGCACTCGCGACTCAAAAGTGATCCGCTTAAATTGTGGTGCAAGACCACAATTCGCTTTAGTCACAATTTGACATCCACACACGCTGCATGTGCTCTCATAAGAATATTGCGTATTTTATTTGTTATAAAGATAAAACAATGGCAATGATGCTTTTAAAAAGAACACAAATAGTTCAAGATCAAATAACAAATTCCAACACTTTTCATTCGTAAAACTTTCAAAACATTTATTTTTCAAAAATCACGTGTTTGTCTTGAATGAATAGTTATCCATAGATGAATGATTGGTCTCGCTTCAAGTTATTCGCATGAGTTATTCGCCATTTATTATCAAGAAAAAGACGACTGAACTATCAGTCGTTTGTAGAGAGAGAAAAGGAGACGCGATAGTTCTGTTTCGCTCGCTCAATAGAATGTTTATTTACAGAAGTATGCGTCTGTGAGAGTTGCGCATGTAGTTGAATCTGAGCATATTTTATTTGATGCTAGTACATCATATCCTCCCTTTTTGTTTTAATCTAAGCAAAAATCGACATCGAAGGCACTTATTACACACATATTTTCTGTTCTTCTACATTCATAACTTTTTTTAAAAGCTTCCGCTATGCCCCGCGCCGCACTAAGGGAAATCAAGACGTGTTTCAGATCAAAAATCTACAACTTTTGGAGTTTACTCCTTAAGAATCGATTTGCATATACAGGGCGTCCCACGGCTAACTCACACGGAGGGAAAGTATATTAAATATTGAAGATAGGATATTTTACTGAAAGAAGACATCATATTATTTTTAATAAAAACTAGAACTGCATTCACATATTTTTGAAAATCGCCTGTTACAACTGGGAATCAAACTCATGAAATTTCGAAAAAATAAACACGACATATTTTACGGTTGCCATCGAAAGGGTTAATCATAAGGATAATGTTTTGTTAAATAACATAGCATTTTAAATGAAAGGGATGACTTATTACGTTATAAAAATAATAAAGTGATATACAAATTGTAGTACGTATGCATTTCTTTTTGAATTCAGTTACAATGCGATTGGCTGAAATTTGTAAAATAGATAAAATCGGAGCAAAATTAATGAAAAAAAAATAACAGAATATAGAGAAATGCTGTTAAGTGTCCTTGAGAATAGTGATTTTCAGTACAGATGGAATTATAATACATATTTACAAAATGATGACTAGTGTGTGATATTTTTGAAATTATGTGTTTCCAGAAATACAAAATAAAATATATGATGAATATCGCTGATGATAAAATGTGTGACATGGAACCTATGATAGTCGAAACCATGGGACGATTCCTGAGGTATCTCTACTTGTTACCGACTGCTTCGGACTTGAATTTGTTTTGTGTCTGTTCAAAGATAATCGTTTTTAGAGTGTAAACTCCGGTCGTGCGTCGGAGCTGACACACACATTTTTTTTTATTTCTTAAGAGAGGCAGTTGAAGTTTTGGTAAACTTAACCTTGTTTTTAGCGAGTTTCCGATATTTCGGCACTGTTGCAAGCGCCATGATCACGGAGTAACTCGCTAAAAACAAGGTACATGGTAACAGTCCCGTAAATAACTTATATTACTATAATGTTAGTGACCATGAAAGTTTAAAACAATATAATAGTTCCACTCTTAAACCATTCAAAAAAAATTAAAGTGCGTCAGTAACGACATTGCTAAAAACGATTTTTAATATGCCGTTGTTTTACCATTTTCCATAGTGCGCCGGCTTGCTGATTTGATATTGTGTATATTTTTATCATGTTTTTTTAATATACGAAAAGATTATAATCAAATGATAACATTGCTGTCTTCAAAGGGGACTTAAGGGGAAAAATACGTAGAAAATGTTTCAAAGAGACCTTTATCTTTTTTAATATAGAAAATCAAAGCTCCATGCTGCGTAATGAATAGACCTGGAGCTATTCTTCCTATATCCTTTCGTCTATTTGTTTCCATTGTTTCATGTTTTTTTTTATGACAAAAAAACGCGTATTGATTTAGTTGTGAATTCAAAGGTGTTCAGCGGAAAAATCACGAATTTTTGACAGACAGACAGATTGTCAAATTTTGTATGAAAAAGCTAGTTTGTTCTTAGGGGCGCTGCTTATTTTCCATAGAAACTTTGACGGCGCGATACCATTACGGAGCTGTCAAAGTTCGTGCTTGGGATATAGAATTTGGTTGCCTTTTGTGTCGATGTCTAGCACTGTAGGATTGTGTTATGGGATACTAGGGTAACGGACAGAATACATATACTGTACATATATAAATATATTTATTTAGAAATACATATCAAACATCCATGACTGGAGTACAAATGCTCGTATTCATCAGACAAACATGCAGATGTTTGTCTGGATTCGAACCCGGGACCTCTCGTGTCGGCGACAACATGAAACCCGGCGTACAAACCACCCGGTCACGGAAGTTGTCAAAAATACAATATAAAACTAAATAAGTCATCTTTCATTGCATATAAGTACTAGAGTTACGTTGCCCTGGACTCGCTTCCGAAACCTCAGAGTAGCCTGCAGCAGGCCAATCGCGCAATTAATTATTTTGAACGATCCGCCAAGTTCAATTATGGTTCAATCTTAGTCCAATTCTAATTGCAACTCAACTTTATACGAAATCGAAATCGCGCTAATTTTCACCTGTTTGCTGAAAGGAGGAAGGAGCTCGATAGCGCAAGTGGCAGCGCGGTCGTTAAAGATAAGCAATTTTCGCAGTGGTCGGTCATTGGATGGGTGACCAAAAAATCTTCTATCTCGAGTTCCTCCGCGCTTCGGAAGGCACGTTTAGCCGTTGGTCACGGCTGCATCTACAGTCGTTAGCCAATCCGCACTGGGCCCGCGTAGTGGATCATGGCCCAATCTCCCTATTCCATCCATAAGGCAGGCCTGTGCCCCAGTAGTGGGGACATTAATAGCCTGATGATGATGATGATTGATTGATTGATTTACACTTTATTATAACACCAAATACATAATTACATAACATTAATAAACAATAAACTTTACAAAAGCATTATAATTATACTTCTTCCAGACAACCGTGAGTACAAAAAGTTATACAGAGACTGTAGGTTGGGGTGTTATATGGTTTGGAGTAAATAGTCACATGTGTACATACGACTTTACATGAAACCTAAGTATTTTAATTGAAAATTACATTCAATAACATATATACATACATACACACACACATAAAATAGAATATGAAATACATAAAATTTACACAGTAAAATCAGATTCACTGCGGAAGATAAAGTGTTTGAGCTGGTCTTTGAATAAATTCAAAGAAATACTCGATAGTAATAGTACTGTTAGAGGCCCTGTTCCATACCCAGGCGAATATCATCAGTGATTTTGACAAGAACGCAACAGTACTATGCCCAGGTCGGAAGCCGGACTGAAAGGGGTTTTGTAGATCATATTTGGAAAGGAATGAGCTTACTTGGCTATGTACAAGACGCTCAAGTGCCTTGGATAGGACGGGAAGTATAGAAATGGGACGGAACTTGGTGACAGATGTTGGATTAGGCTTTTTAGGTAAAGGGATAATTTGAGCGTTTCCATGCGGAAGCGAAATCACCCTTAGTTAAGGAAAAATTAAAAATGAAGGAAATGACTGGAAGAATGATATCAAGGATCGGCATCAACATATTGCGACTAATTCCGTCACTATCGACAGCATTAAGCCAGAAACATATTAACGTGTCGTGGCGTGACGTGGCGCATCGGTTTCATACATTTATTGTGGGTTAGAGAGAGATGAGAGGTTAAAGCGTCGACACGACACGATACGTAAATATGTCTCTAACCATAGTAAATGTATGAAACCGACGTGCTTCTGGCGCGCCACGACACGACACGACACGTTAATATGTTTCTGGCTTTAGAGGTGATTGATAAAATGCTCCTTTTAAGAAAGTTAATTAATGGTCTTAGTTTTGTCAGTATTACTAATTCCAGATGATGAAGAAAAGTGAAGATTTGGAGACTCAATATAGATATTATTTGAAACAATCTCTTTACGATGATGATGATGATGAAACTGAAATGTACTTTATGTTAATGAATGAAGTTTACTGGAGTACGGTCCAATCGTGATACGTTTACATCTCAACTAGCTGTCAAATCTTTAGCGCGATACGAAATGTTTTAAAAATACGGTTCGTTTACGGTTCAATGCGTTTCAGTGGTTAGACATTTAGAGCGATCGGCCTACTGACGACTTGTGTTGCCAGGAGTCCCGATTTGAGCGGGACGTCCCGATTTTCAGCGGTCTGGGGACCCGTATCCTGTTGTACCTGATCGGGACGCTAAATGTCCCAATTAATCAAAAAAATAAATTTAGGTAATTAATATATTACTATACTTGCACTAGTAGTTGAAAACGCAATAAATTAAACACAGACTTTAAAAACCCCTTGTTTTTTGTTTACCGTCCCGATCTGCAACCCTAAATCTCGGCTTTTTTGACCTTTTATACCGATTTAAAACAAATCGGACCTGGCAACACTACTGACGACGTACATTCAGCCGCTACCATTGCTATTATGTTGCTATAAACCACTCGCCAAAATAGCATCGTCAAAGGCAATGCGTGTTTAAATTATCGCATCATATTGCTTTCCAACAAAACTAATTTAACGCTGAATGGAACACTGTACCCTTAGCACGAACCAATATCGAATTCGAATAGTTTGCGAGTGCGAAATGTTACTGTCAAATGTGTACTGATTTTTAGTTCTCGTTGTGGCGCTGCTGTTCAAGTTTCAATACAAAATTAACAATGACATTGCCATTTCGCACTCGCAAACTATTCGAATTCGATATTAGTTCGTGCTAATGGTACTGATTAGTACTTATGCATAACGCACAACTACAGGCTTGTGTTTTATTTTGTAATTTTATTTGTTAATGGGTACCTAATCTTTTGATCCTCTATCCAACCTGAGAGCAGAGATGGCATCTACGGTGTAGCGAGCTTACCCAGAAGGAGCCTATTCACGCTGGCTTTTAAAAGCTTTGTCTGCACAATTTTGTATACACATAATTTTAAACTCAGATCCAGTACCGTTTTCGCGATATTTGCGCTAAAATAGAATAGGTAATAAAGATGGAGGAAGTTTGTGAGTGAGTGAGTATGTGAGTGTGTATGTTTGTTACTTCTTCACGTCTAAACAGCTGGAGCGATTTTAATAAAATTTGGTATATAGTTAGCTGACACCCTAGATTAACAGCCTTAGCCTAGCTTACGTTTCTTCTTAGCCTAGCTTATGCTTCTCCGTACTCTAGCTTACTCTTCTCCCTAGTTTAGCTTACGTCCCTCCGTAGCCTAGCTTACGTTTCTTCGTAGCCTAGCTTACACCTCTTCGTAGCCTAGCTTACGTCCCTCCGTAGCCTAGCTTACGTCCCTCCGTAGCCTAGCTTACCTCCCTCCGTAGCTTAGCTTACGTCCCGCCGTAGCCTAGCTTACGTCCCTTCGTAGCCTAGCTTACGTCCCTCCGTAGCCTAGCTTACGTCCCTCCGTAGCCTAGCTTACGTCCCTCCGTAGCCTAGCTTACGTCCCGCCGTAGTCTAGCTTACGTCCCTCCGTAGCCTAGCTTACGTCCCTCCGTAGCCTAGCTTACGTCCCTCCGTAGCCTAGCTTACGTCCCTCCGTAGCCTAGCTTACGTCCCTCCGTAGCCTAGCTTACGTCCCTCCGTAGCCTAACTTACGTCCCTCCGTAGCCTAGCTTACGTCCCGCCGTAGCCTAGCTTACGTCCCTCCGTAGCCTATAGTTCATTCGCGTTAAGAAAATAGTGACTCATCACCGACTGCCGGCCAAGCCACGCCCCCTAGCCAATTAAAACGCTAGAAATTAGTAAGGCGAGTTCACAGTGCTCAGTTGAAGTCAGACCTTCGAACTGATCGGTTGTGTATTTTGCGTACTACTTGTTTAAAATTAAATTTGGAAAATGGATATCTCACCTATTAAAAAAAATAAAAGTGGATCAATTATACATAGCGGAGAGAGACGCGTAATTTACAATGTTTATAAATATTTCAAACAGATTGATTTAAATGAGACTGTGGAGAGCATAGTAATTAAAACTGCAAGTGCATGCGGTGTGTCCGAAAACACTGTTTATAAAATTATAAAAGAACAAAAAGAAACGAATACATTGAAATCACCTGTGAAAAAAAGAGCTCGACTATCCACGGTCGATAAATTAGATGAACTAGACAAATGTGCAATAAGGAGAAAAGTACACTCTATATATTTAAATAACGAGTATCCAACATTGGACAAAATAATAACACTTTGCGAAGCTGATGAAGATATTCCTGTTTTCAAACGTACAACACTTCACAAAATACTGCACGAGCTTGGTTTTGACTTCAATAAACAAGATAGTAGAAAATTGTTAGTGGAAAGAGAAGATATTGTTTTATGGAGGCGAAAATATTTAAGACAAATAAAAGAATATAGAAACGCTAATAAAACCATTTACTATCTCGACGAAACGTGGGTAAACGCCGGACACGTAAAAACAAAAGTGTGGTTGGATACAACAATCAAGAATAAAAGACAAGCTTTCCAAGATGGCTTATCAACCGGCCCAAAAGCTCCGACAGGGAAAGGGAAAAGGTTAATTATATTGCACATTGGCAGCGAAAAAGGATTCCTGGAAGATGGTTTACTAGTCTTTGAATCTAAATCTACAAAAGATTATCATGAAGAAATGGATGGTGAAAGATTCCTTAATTGGTTCAATGGTATAATACCGAAGCTTGAACCAGGAAGTGTGGTTGTCATGGATAACGCTCCCTACCATTCGGTAAAAGTTGAAAAAATACCCACGGCCAGTTGGAATAAGCAGCAAATACTAGAGTGGTTGCAAAACAAAGACATATCTATGGATATGAGTTATTTGAAAAAAGAATTATTATTGAAAGTCGCCGAAATCGCCCCACAATATAATAAATATTTAGTAGATGAGACTGCTAAAAACAATGGCATTACAATTCTTCGTCTGCCGCCTTACCATTGTAAATTAAATCCGATTGAAATGGTGTGGGCCCAAATAAAAAATTATATTGCTGCGAATAATACTACATTCAAAATGAGTGACGTAAAAAAAAAATTTTATGACGCAATCGCGTTAGTAGACGCCAATCGGTGGAAGAAATGCTGCGACCACGTGATACGCGAAGAAAATACCATGTGGGGTTTGGATGACGTCATGGAACATGCAGAACAAAATTCATTCGTAATAAATGTAACGGGAGAATCTAGCGATACTGATTTAAGTACTTAGTTTTAAGACAATTTTGTATTTTTTTATTTTAGTACTTATTACGATTAATCCAAATATGTGTTACTCTACTAATATAGCGTTTAAGTTGACATTAAAAATTACCTTAATAGGAATATTTTAACATGTTTAAAATCATTGATACTTTATTATTTTTCTATTAAACTTATTTAATGTTTTGAAAAAAAATGTTTAATTTTTTCTCCATTATGAATACACCCTTACCCTGCAGTTGCACTGATGAGTCACTATTTTCTTAACGCGAATGAACTATAGCTTACGTCTCTCTGTAGTCTAGCTTACGTCCCTTCGTAGCATCTTCGTAGCTTCTTACATGCTTACGTTACGTGAACGCCTGTTTTTTTTTTCAGCAATCAGAAAGGCGAGTCCGTTTCGATTTCTTTTCGAGTTGATATGTGTGCTATGACGTTAAGCTTTTTAACGGTATGGCATAGCCACATCCATCCTCTTTATTTACTTTCTCAATATAAAAAAAAACCTTTTTTTTATCAAAGGTATTGTGATTTTACTTTAAATTTTAGTATCCATCAAATAATCTATCCCAAAAATTTCTATCAACCCCTACGGCAATGATATCAGATTTATTTTTTTGGAATAAATCATCTCCCTATTGTTTCCATATTTTTAATGCACAATCTCCCGGATTTTTATTCCTACACCTCTCCCATTTTAAATCGGATTTGGTGACGCTGCTTGTCAAGCATCTGATTCAGCTATTTGATTTGAGGTTCGCATAGAGTAGGGGTGGCCAACCGTCCGATCGCGACTATTAGATCAGTCGATCGTGCAAGGTAAAAAATATAAATGCGTAGAGCAAACTGCGCAACGTAATCCTCAACTACTGCACGCATCTTGTATCATTTGTCCATCGCCTTTCCGTCACGTCATTCATGCTCTCTTCTGTAGTGATATCATTTCAAATGATAATGAATATAATATTTAAAAAACAAAATGGTTACCACAGTATTGATACTGTATTTTTATTATGACTTTGCTCTGCGACATATTTTCGTCAATTTCCAACTTAAAACCTGATTTTGCTTATCTAGCGGAAGACGATCAAATGCAATGCCACCAATATAAATAAGTAGTTACTAAGAATAATATTAAGTTTAATGTTTCACCCATAATAAAATAAAAATACTACATAACTGTGTACTATGCTGTTTCATTTAAGATTTCAAGCAGTATGTAATTGGTAGATTAGAGGTTTCGTCAGTAAATAGTCAGATCTTGGATCTAGTCAAGCCCTGGTATAGAACAGAAAGGAGTAGCTACAGCGACATAATACATAAACAATGACACAATACGCCGCCAAATCCTGCACTGTATAAATATGGTTTGTATGCCCAATTCGACAGAGCGGAAGGCTGAATATGCCTACTGCCTTTCTGGCCGCGTCGGCCGTGTTGCCCTACGGAGGTTCAGTATTGAATAAGTAAAGACTCATTTACATTTTTGATTGCTGTTTATTGCTGTCGAGATCTGCAGTAAGTTCAATTTTTGAACAAGTAACTTAGACTGCACTAACATGCTCCCATCAAATTTCGCGAAGAAGGGTAGGCAACTCGAACATACACGTTGATACGCATCTCAAACGGGGCCTCCTTGTTGTGGGCTCTGGGCTACGTTTGATAGACTTGACAAGTTTTTTTTTAATATTCGGAACTACTTATAAAATGGCTTATTTCCAATTGCCTTAAAATCATTTTCATAGATTGGTATGTTTTTTGAAAATTAAGTCAACTAGGTAACATGTTTTTATACTCGTCAAATAATGATAATCTTATCGAAAATCAAATCATATGTGTTTAATGAAAACCTGTTAGAGTGGGTGTATTCAATGATATCAAAGTAAGGTCAGCTTATAAATGTATGAGTATCTAATTGATTTAAGGCGGAATGTAAACACACAAACTTATTTTGAATTTGTGAAATATTTTTGAGAATCAAGGGTCTACGAAGACGAAGGACTTTAGTGCGTAGAAGACAAAAGTTCCTCAATCATGAAGAAAATGTCAGCCTAGGAATCGTAACGGACTTAGCATACGATATGCGTACAAGTTGTCCCACATTATATGTAATTAACATGAAGTTTAAGAACAAGATATGAAGCTTAATAAAATTTGAAGCCTAGGAAGTAAATATAATAGTAACAGTTAGTTCAATTTTTGAATGAGTAATTGAGGCTGCACTAACAGACTCCCATCAAATTTCGCTAAAAAGGGTAGGCAACTCGAACACGTAAACACGTTGATACGCATCTCAAACCGGGCCTCCTTAAACCTGTAGGTGTACCTGGGTCGTAAGTCCCGGGAACTGTACCCTTAGTACGAGTTTCAGCTCACGAACGCTATCATAGTTTTCGTAATTGTAAATTATGTTTCTATGTCTATGTCCATTTTGGTGAAAACTAACCAAATATAAGAACTTAAAATTTACGAAGATGCAAATGATTTAATGATAGAATTTAAACACTGTTTATTTGTATTGAAAAGAAAACAATAAAATCAGTACCCTTAGTACGAGTGCGAGCTCACGAAAACTATCATAGTTTTCGTATTTGTAAAACTCGTACTAAGGGTACAGCTTAGAGTTTCTCTTCTACACGATTAGTGTTACTATTTAAAATTTTAAAAAGTCCTGACAAAAAGCCGGACATTTAGATAAAAGTCCGGACATTTTAGTCACAAAATGCAAATCACCTACTACAGTTTACGCTCGCATCGGTATCGTTGTTGATTTTAAAGATGATTTATATTTTGTTTTAAATGAATGAGAACTTAATAAAGATTATTTGACTTATTTGATATGACTTAATAAGCAGTTTTACTCATATTTCATGTACTTAAAAGAATCCGGTCAAATAAAAAAGTCGGATAGAGTCCGGACAATAGGCAAAATTCCGGACATGTCTGGACAAATCCGGACGGATGGTAACCCTATACACGATGGACCCGGCATCCGCACGGTGAATCCATGGATTGCTAAGAAGTTCGTCTAAGTGTACACTATTAGACATGTATATATAATATATGCATAAAGTAAATAAATATTCTTGGTTGAAGTTTTTGGATTAAACTTACTACTTATATTAGTTGGTAATATAATGATTATTTGTAGTCACATATTAGATCTAATGGGGGCGCCAAAAGTATATATAAAAAGATGTGAAGTTCAAGGTATCGAAATCATGTAAAAAAATTGTGTGGTTTTATGAAACTTTTAAAGTTATTGATATAAAAACATCCTTCCTCGTTTGGGAATCAAACCCGGGCCACCCGCGTAGCAGACGAGCTTTCCACTAGTAAACCACTGATCGTTGTTGAGAAGGTTTGATATTTTTAATAAAAATTAAAAATGTGATACGACAATTTAAAGATGAAGGAAAAAAAATGAGTCAAGCAATGCTCGAATATCTGCGAGGATTTATAATTTCAGGGGCATAATATGTCCTTGGTAGTTTTCTCGAAAACTTTAAATTTGCATAATAAAGCTAAATGATAGCATAGCTTCGCTTCGCTCGCACTGGAAAGTGGCCGGCGAAAGTTCCATTCTCGCGGAAATGAATGACTTTTTTTTGTCATAAGTCTGATCATTATAAATTCTCGTCGCTTACGCCTTCGCTCATGGTCCATACAAATATTTCATTGGATTCCTCGTTGGACGTGACTTTCATTTCACGAAATATACGCGTTCTTATAAAGCGGAAAGACTCGAGATAAATATAGATCTAAAGATATCGATAGAAATATTTTCAGCCGTATTTGTGAAGCGAATCCCATTAAAAAAGTAAAAAGGCTTAGGGCGGTTGTTGACGAGACGATTTCTATCCGGGTCTAGATACGGATAAAAGCCTTTTATACATCGCCGTACCCTTAGTACGAGTTTGAGCTCACGAAAACTATCATAGTTTTCGTAATTGTAAATTATGTTTCTATGTCCATTTTGGTGAAAAGTAACCTAAATATCAAAATTATAATCTATATAAATAAAACTCAAAGGTGACTGGCTGACAGTGATCTATCAACGCACAGCCCAAACCACTGGACGGATCGGGCTGAAATTTGGCATGCAAGTAGATGTTATGACGTAGGCATCCGCTAAGAAAGGATTTTGATCAATTCTACCCCCAAGGGGATAAAATAGGGAATGAAATTTTGTATGAAACTTTGTCAATTTTAAACCGATCGGGCTGAGATTTTGCATGCAGGTATAAGAAGAATCATGGATGAATGTCATTGTGTATAATACAAGCCAGAGAACAAAAACTGTAGTCTACACTTCAGCTCTACACTGAAGCGAAGCGAGGGCGGGCCGCTAGTTAAATTATAAATATAATAATTATATTCAGCTAAAATCCTTTAGGTTCCAGATTCAGAATATCGCGATACATAAGAGCAAACCTCTGCGGTATTGTTGATTCAATTTCAGAGAGCGAGTTTGACAACGGATTTGAATATCTAGGCGCCTGAAATTCGAAACGTATTTGTAACCTGAGAGCAAATTTGTCTTAATACACCACCTCATAAATTAATAAACGAAAATTAAACGTGAAGTAGATAGGTTGCGCAGTATTTTGTTTGCATCACTGAAAAGGTTGCAATGACAATGATGTCGATTCGGGCATGATTCTCTAAAGCTAAACTTAAATTTGACAACAGTGCATCCCTGTCATTCTCTATACAGAATGAAAAAGAGAGACTGATGTTAAATTTAGTTTCAAATTTAGAGAATCACGCCCGAATCAACACCAATACAGACGAAAAACAGGACAAGCGCGAGTCTCACGCACGAAGGTACCTTACCATTATCTAAACAACATTAGACATTATATTATAATAAATAAATAAATACATATTTCCAACACGCACACCATTTAGCTTAGCCCCAAAGTAAGCACTGTAAGGCTTGTGTTATGGGATACTAGGCTAACGGATAGAATACATATACTGTACATATATAAGTGTATTTATTCAGAAATACATGTTAAACATCCATGACTGGAGAACATATGCTTGTATTCATCACACAAACATCTGCCCCCACCGGGATTCGAACCATGAAACCCGGCGTACAAACCTCGTTCGTTGTATGAGAGCCCCCATAAGTATTTATTTTATTCTGTTTTAATTATTTATTCCCATAGCGGCAACATATCATCTGTGAAATTTTCAACTGTCTGTTCTGTGACAGTGGAGTCTTAGTAAAAGGATCCCGTATTATCTTTTGGGTACGGACCCCTAATAAGATTCTGACAATTTGAGAACGGATTGTTTTTTTTTAATTGGTTGAAGACTAATCTGTCAGCTACGGTTGTTTTTATAGAGTTTGTTTAACATTTATATAATAGAGAGAGTGGTGATAATGACAAAAGATTTGAATTTCATATTATTATTGAGAAGAACAAAACTTAAAATTTTAAAATTGGCTTAGTCTGTGTTCTATTCTTATATTTTCTTCCTCTTTCTTATTTTTGTTTTATATCTTAGTTACCAATGACAAATTACTTAATTGATGAACGAAGTAGGTACTTACTTAAGCAGAACTTGGCTTGGAGTATCTCTTTAAATATAATGTTCGGTCCTTTAATTAAATAGAGGTTACGTATCAAAATAAAGCGACTTTAAAATGCTCAATATTACTTTATATTAAATATTTCAAAAGCAACAAAAATAAATCAAATGTACGAGTATTATACATTATAACAAGGAATGGCACACCAAAACTTTGATGTTCTGTTGAATTTTAGTGAAAGCTGTAGTAAAATACAATTTTCATCATTCATATTTTATTAACGTAATATAATAATTTAACTAAAGAACAAATAGTAAGATATTTATAACTAAAAACCTTAAATATATATAAATAACTAAAATACATTATTAAAAAGAGGAGGGAGTCCCTTTAGGCAAGGTTCCAAAGATACTGGCAGCGTTCCCCCTTTGAATAGCTAGACTAATAGTCCGAGGTAGCTGCCAGCTCTTCGGTCTCCTGTGATGTCGACCAACCTTTTTGCTATTTCCTTAAAAAGTCTTACAGCGCTAGGACCCCACAGACCAAGTGTATAAATCCCAAAAAATCTTTGAAAGGTGCAAGTATGATAAAAATAAACCACCGTTCAAATTCAAAGGAATAAATGTATTCGAAAAGAAACCTTATTTTCTAAGGCTTATATAATCGAGTAAGAATCTTAACATCGCCATTCAGACATCACACTATGCAAAATGATGGCGCCATCTAGTGACCGTTGACAACAACACTTTCACCTACTAACATGCATTTGGGGTTTATTGGCGTAAACATACCGCCCCCCATGGACCGAGTGTCCATCAAAAATATTTACTATGCCACAAATCATATTACGCAAAGAACTAAAATATTAAAACTATGCCACAAATCATATGCAAACTTAAACACAACTAAAATAAAACTTACGCGCGTACAATATTCGGCTATTTTCAATCTACAAGCTTTCTACACTACACTACTTATTCTATTATATTTTATTAAAAGCATAAGCATTAGATAAGCCAGCATATTACATTCATACCTACCTTATTATAATAAATTTCACTCTAGTATAGGCAATACTCTTACTTTCGACATAGGCCTTTTAATTATACTAGATCCCTTGCATTTAATACTAACCACTCTAGTGAGCTTATCGGATCCACAATGCTTTTCAACTATCACTCCATACAACCATCGGGCTGGGGGTAAGTCATCCTCCATAATCAACACTATGTCTCCCACCTTTGGTTCCGATAAAACATTACGCCATTTGTAACGATGAAAAAATTGGGTCAAATACTCCCTCGACCATCGTCGCCAAAACTCTTGGACCATTTTTTGAGTTAACTTCCACCTACGTAAACTACTGATATTGGAGTTTTCATAATTATGGTCAGGTACCAATACTAAGGGTTCTCCAACCAAAAAGTGACCGGGAGTCAATGGATATGGATCTAATGGATCAATATCAGACATTTGTGCTATTGGTCTCGAATTGAGACACGCCTCAATTTGTGCCAAAACAGTCGTAATTTCTTCAAAAGTTAGTTTAGATTCCCCTATGACTCGTTTGATATGGAACTTTGTTGATTTGATCCCTGCCTCCCATAGTCCTCCAAAATTGGGTGAACGAGGTGGAATAAAGTTCCAATTAGTGCCATTATTTGAAAGCCAGTTAGCAATTTCGACTGCTACACCGGATCTTTCGCTTTGAAAAAGAATCTTGAGTTCGCGTGCGGCTCCAACGAAATTGGTACCGTTATCGCTCCACAATTCAGCACAATGACCACGGCGAGCACTGAAACGTTTGAAAGCAGCGATAAAACTTTCCGACGACATATCACTGACCATTTCTAAATGAACGGCTCTGGTAGCCATGCATATGAAAAGGCAAATGTACCCCTTTGAAGCATGAATACCCCTGCCCTTTGCGGATCTAACAGCAATTGGACCTGCGTAATCGACTCCACTGCGAAAGAATGGTCTGGCTGGAGTGGCCCTTGCTTCTGGAAGTTGACCCATTAACTGGTGATTTGGACGTGCAGAATAACGAATACAACGTACACATTGACGTATATGACCCTTAACTTGTCGCTTCATGTCGATTATCCAGTACCGCGATCTCAAATGATTCATTGTCAGCTGAACCCCTCCATGCATAGTTCTTTCATGTGCGTCAGCTATTATCAAATCCGCTATATGAGATTTGCGAGGTATTAATATGGGATGTTTGAAATCTTCGCATAATGTTCGAACCCTGTCCAGCCTCCCACCGATCCTTAATATACCTACTTGATCAAGAAATAAATTCAAGCTGGAAGTGCTACAATTCTTAGGTACAGGCTTATTTTTAGTGATACTCTGTATCTCTTCCTGAAAAAACTGACCCTGATAATACCTTATACATATATTAAGTGTTTCGCGTAATTCAGTCGTGGTTAGCCATCGTGGGAAAACAGGTTTTGGATCAAAAGAATGGGTGAGTTTGAAAAATCTTCGACAAAATGCCATTGTTCTTACTAACCTACGTAATTTAGAAAATCTAGCCCATATATCATCCTGAATTTCAGATGTTACACAACAAACGGTCATTGATCTCTCTTCAAGGTTGGTATCTTGATTATCTAGTGGACTGTAATTTATAGAAGATTCTTTTAACCAACGTGGACCCTCCTTCCACAACCGTTCGTCAAAGTCATCCAAAGTAGTGATACCCCTTGACGCACAGTCAGCGGGGTTTTCCTCAGATCTAACATGAGACCATTGACTTCTATCGAAGTTTGTTAGTATTTCTGAAACCCTATTCCCAATGAACGTCTTCCATCTACTAGGATGGCTACTCAACCACGCCAAAACAATGGAAGAATCAGTCCAGGCGTGAATATGGCATTTGGGTACAGAAAGGACCTTGGACACTTCCATCAATAACTTTGCTAAAAGGACAGCCCCACAAAGTTCCAAACGTGGAATTGTCACCTGTTTTATTGGTGCTACCTTTGTCTTTGAGGTTATGAGATTTACATGGATACTGCCTTCGTGATCAATCACCCTTAAAAATACTACAGCCGCATATGCTACAACGGATGCATCACAGAATCCATGTAATTCTATGCATGACGCATCGTGTCGCGCTTGAATCCAGCGTGGAATGCGAAAAAAAGAAATTAACGAGAGATTACTTCGGTACTCTAGCCACTCTTTCAACAAATTTGGTGGTAATTCTTGGTCCCAATCGATTCCTGATATCCATAGTTTCTGTATAAGAACCTTGGATGTTATGATCATTGGAGCGATCCAACCTAAAGGATCGAACAAGCGTGATATATCCGAAACCACCTTTCTTTTGGTTACCGGAAAACTTATATCAGGCAACTTGACTGAATATTCAAAAAAATCTGTACCGTTATTCCAAATCAAACCAAGAACCTTTTGTGTCTTATTATCATTACTAGTTTTTATTTCTAATTTTCTTTCACTTCCTCCACTATTCTTTCCTATCTTTTTCAACAATTCTTCGCTGTTACTCGACCATTTTTGGAGCTCAAAACCGCCCTTTTTTAGCAATTCATTCATCTCGCCATACACTTGAATGCCTTCAGAGATTGTTTGACAACCACTCATAAAATCATCAATATAAAAATGATTGACAACTCTCTGAGCTGCTAAAGGATATGCTGTACCTTCATCTTCGGCGAGCTGTTGTAGAGCCTTAACTGCTAAATAGGGTGCTGAAGCGGTGCCGAAAGTAACCCGATCAATCTTTAGAATCTGCAATTCCGACTCATTTCGCCAGAGTATTCGTTGGAAATTAGCATCAAGATCGCATACTTTAACTTGGCGGTACATTTTAATAATATCTGCTGTGAGACAAATGGGATGAATACGCCACTGCATAATTATATGACGAAGATCTGCCTGTAATGTTGGCCCTACCATCAACTCACTATTTAGTGAAATTCCGTTGCTTCCGGGACATGACGCATCAAACACTATCCTCAATTTTGAAGTAGATTTGTCCTCTCTAATAACGGCGTGATGAGGCAAATATACTGAGTCAACGTCAAGTTCTTGTAAAGGCACTTGCTGCATATGGTCAAGTTCTAGATACTCAGAAATGACTTCCGAATACCTCTTCTTAAATGTTGGATCTCTTACAAATCTTCTCTCCAGCATTCCTAGTCTTCTTTCCGCGATATTCTTAAAATTTCCGTATTTACACTGCGGATTATCAGTATGAAATGGAAGTCTAACGATATATCGTCCAGTTTCGTCTCTACGTGTAGTTTTTTTGAAATATTCTTCACATAAAGTTTCCTCTTCTGTGAAAATCTTTTCCTTTTCAGTGGGGGGTGCCTCTAGTTCCCAAAACTTGCGCAAAATATCGTTTTCGTTAATTTGAGCGTGCATACTAACGATGTTATGACACGTTGTGGAATCAGCTAAAGATTCTGGAAGAATCTGACCAGATAAAATCCATCCGAGTTTGGTATTTTGGGCTAACATAGGGTAACCCGGAGGACCTTTGAGTACACCATCATCCAAAATCTGGCCGTATACTTCTGCTCCCAGCAACATGTCAATTCTGCTCGGGATGTAAAACTGGGGGTCAGCTAATTTTATTTCAGATAAGACTGGCCACGGTTTATAAGTGACCCTTCTTGTTGGAATCACAGTGGTTAATTTACTTAAGACAAGCCTTGACCTTGATCACAGTATTGGGGTTATGTAGTGACTGAATGTTAACGTAAACTTCAGATTTCGATGCGACAGACACATCACTATCTGAGCCACTACCAATCCCTGAAATGACAACTTTACTAGGAACTTTCTTGAGCCCTAGTGCTTGTACCGTTCCTTCTGTAATAAAAGACGCCTGCGAACCTTGGTCCAACAAACACCTTAACGTTTCTTCCTTTCCTGATTTTGTAGTCACCCTTACCAATGTGGTGGCTAACAAAACTTGATTCGATGATTTAGAAAAATGAGAAACTACTTTCGGACAGTCTAGTGATTCCTGTGCTTGTTGAGGCTCGGTGGTTGCTATCGAAACTAAAACATTTTTATCATCCTGCCCTACTTTATTTCTTGTAGAAGTATCATTAGGATTATTTTTGGAATGAAGTAGGGAATGGTGCTTCTTTTTACATATTCGACATCTTGAGAGTTGGCGACAAGAGTATACTGAGTGATTTGACCCTAAACAATTATAACATAACCTATTTTGTTGAACAAACTCTCTACGTTCTTCTAACTCCGATTTCGCGAACGCTTTACAGTTACAAAGGTTGTGGGTTTCGTTACAAAATGGACATGACAGTGTAGTTGTATGAAGTGACGTATGAACCTGCGTTATATTATTGGATGTGGTAGTACGACCTGCAACAGGCTTACCTGCTCTGGGCGTTAAAAATTCAAGGGACCGGAATCTATGCTCCATAAAATCATTGAACATTTCAAGAGTAGGCAACTTGTCAAACGATTCGTTTGCCCTTGCTTCCCACAATTTTCTGGACTCTGTATCTAATTTTTGACTAATGATATGGATTACAATGACATCCCATGTGCTAGTATTGATTCCAAGTGAATTAAGAGCATGTAAGCATTCATTGGTAGTGTCTAACATAGATTTAATAGCAATAGATGACTCAACTTGTAGTGGCTTAATGCCCATAAACCGCTTTAATATATTATCAGATAAAAACTTTTTATTATCATATCTATGTTTTAATTGATTCCAGCAAGTTTGATAGTTGGCAGAAGTGATTGGTACATGACGTAAAAGACTTTCTGCTTCACCTGTCAAATGGCTTTTTAAATAGTGAAGTTTTTGTACTTCATCCAATGAATCATTCTTGTGGATAAGTGAGATAAACAAGTCTCTGAAAGAAGCCCATTCTATATAAAGTCCAGAAAACGTAGGAATTGAGATCCTTGGTAATTTAACGTGAGAGGATTTATCAGACTTAGGAATCTCAACTGCCTTGGCAGTTTCCGCATTACGACTACCACTTAAAAGTTTATGTAAACATTCTTTTAATAAAACCTTATAATCGAAATATATCTCTTCAGTTTTATCATAAATTTTATCGGTACAATATTGTGAACTCTGCAATTCAGTACTGACATGATCGGATATTAGTTGACGATGAATATCGCAAAAGCTTTTCCATTGCTGTTCTAGAGCCTCCAAACGAGTTTCTACATAAGGGACCGTGATGCGATCCTTGCTAGCTTTTTTAAAGTTAACTTGGGCTTTAGAAATAGTTGATTTACAATCATTTTGTAATTTAATTAATGATTCCATTTTGATTAGATTTAAATACTATGAAGACCCAAACAAACAGATAACTTAATATAAAGCAACAACTTACTTAAATGTTTACAACAACACCAACTACAAGCAAATATCTACAATTCTAACTACTTAAGCAGACAAAAGAAACATCTATAGAAAATCGCTAAAATTTTTCTAAGTGTTTGAAGTTTATACACTTCGATTAAAAATCGGGCATGGATTCCCCGTCAGTTACTTTTAAAGAAAACTATTCTAAGTCTACAAGCTAAATAACAACAAATTATTCTAAGTCCTTAAGATCCTCTAAAACTGCTAAGTATTATTTTTCTTGAGTTTAAAGTTCAAATTCCTCTATTAACGATCTTCTTAATTTGCACTAAGTTACTTGTTCTATGTAAATAAGGTTCAAAGTACTTACAATTGTCACTGTCACTTCACCTCAAATCCAAATTTTTAAATTTGCCGCCAATTTGTTCCAATAGTATAGTGGCGCCGTCTATTGTCAGTTCATCAAATTGTGTTCTTCCTCTTCCAGTAGGTATTGTTATTCTTATTCCGAATTCCAGTGTTGGTTTCTGAAAAGCCTGGCTTGTACTCCAGGAAAAACACCATAGACAGCAATCCGCCGCCGCGTCGGTGCGAAATTGGACTTTAACAACGCTCTCAAGATAGCCACTCCGGCTCTGAGGGACCTTGTATAAATCCCAAAAAATCTTTGAAAGGTGCAAGTATGATAAAAATAAACCACCGTTCAAATTCAAAGGAATAAATGTATTCGAAAAGAAACCTTATTTTCTAAGGCTTACATAATCGAGTAAGAATCTTAACATCGCCATTCAGACATCACACTATGCAAAATGATGGCGCCATCTAGTGACCGTTGACAACAACACTTTCACCTACTAACATGCATTTGGGGTTTATTGGCGTAAACACCAAGGGTCTCGCCACCGAATGGGACAAAATCATATTCGGAGCCTAGACCCCTGTATTTGCATGCCTTAGCTTTTTCAGCCGCTTCGCAAGCCGCACCAGCTATGTTGTTGGTTCCATCTAGATGTATTAACTATGTCGGAAACATTAAAAGTGTTGAAAGTGTTTAATAACAAGAATAAAGCTGGCTTATCGTAGCATGTGTGAACCGGCGACGATCAACCTTTGTTGCAAAAAATGCCATTTGTGGAACTCTTATTTCTACTGCAGATTAAAGAATTGCCATCAACGAATAATAAACAGGTATCGTGTTCAGTATTTCATTTATAAATTTCCTTATGTTTTAGTTTAAAATTGTAGGTAAATGAAATGTTACTGAAATGTAAAAATCTAAAAGTAACTGGGGCTCAGGGTTTGATGCAAAGGAGCTATTTTAAGACCTGAACGTAAATGTTTAATCTGCAAATTACCACTTTGCCGGCTGTATTTCAGGCAGTCACCGCGTGAAGTGGGAACTCTCGTAATAGAATCGTGGATGGACTTCTGCACCTCAACTCGTATTAATAAAGTAAGTTTGCTGCGAGTTCAGCGATTGTGGTTGCTTTGTGAATTATGCGCGGAATGGCACAATTCATATTGAACTGCAGTAGGATAACTACAATAATGTACAGACAACCACAGATCATGTTACCAAAAACTGACAAATTTATCCATATGACTCTGAGCTTTCCATTGCTTAACGGTACGAGAAAATGTGCCATTCGTGCAAATGCATGAAATCTACAAGCAAAGAGCTACAATCCATTTTAAGACGCATTACTTTCGGTCGGCGGGACTTTCATGTTATATACAGTGAGCTACATTTTAATTCACTCCCCAAAAGTAACCCCATATTCGGAATTTATTCTTTGGAGATCATACATTCACGTATGTATCAAATTTTAACTTGATTGGTCAAGTAGATTCCGAGCAAATCAACTGTGACAGACGAACAACCGAGTGATCCTATAAGGAGTCGGTTTTTTGTCGATTGAGGTATCGAACCCTAAAAAGGACGATACAAAAGAACTTTCTAAGAACTTTATTAATTTACTCGTAAAGGTATTCATTTGACATTGTGGGTTACCCAAAATGCGAAAAGATTCCGCTGCCTTGCAGCTTAAGAAGGCGAGAAAGCATTCGACGCAGCCGTCAGGACCGCAGTAGCATAATGGCAGTGCATTCGCCCGGATAGCGAAGAATGCGAGTTCCAGTTCCATCTGCTGCCTGGTCCGCGTGGAATTTTATCTAGTATTTTTTTTAGATTATAACTTTCTTTGAATCTATTTGAATAAAATTTAGTTTCTTTTCATTTAAGGGTATTCCTGTGACAGTGCCCCAGAAGTGCGGTCAATAATAGGCTGATGGCGATGAATAATAAGTATCTTGACAAAGGGACCTCACAATTTCGGTAAGTCATACTGTTTGGAACTTCACTGTAATGCATTTATAGTGCGGCATAACTTATAAAATTTGCATATTGAAACGATTTACATTGCACGCGCTCTAATGCAGTTTTAACGACTCCTAAATTATTTATTGCGTGCTGCCGGTTTTGGAACGTTCCATAAATAAAAAGATTTTAAGTAAATGATGCGTATTTATCATGTTTTATGATGGAAGTTCTGCAACAGTGAATACAACAGTACCCCTAGCACGAAATATTATCGAATTCGAATAGTTTTGCGAGTGCAAAATGCCAATGTCAAATATTGTATGAAAACTTGGAAATTAGCGTCATATCGTACGTAAAGAGAACTAAAAATCAGTACACATTTGACAATGACATTTCTTACTAGCAAACGATACGAATTCGATTTTGATTCGTGCTAAGCAGTACCTTTAGTACGAAGCATTATCGAATTCGAATAGTTTGCGAGTCCGGAATGTCATTGTCAAATTTTGTATGGAAAATTGAACAGCAGCGCCACAAAGTACGTAACGAGAAAAAATATATATAAATAAGTACACATTTGACAATGACTTTTCGCACTCGCAAACTATTCGAATTCGATATTGGTTCGTGCTAGGGGTACTGCTCATCTTTGTATTGACTTGATGGTGTTAGGTTTATACTGATGACACGGCAATCAAAATGTATATTTTGCCATTATGTAATGAAAAGTGTCTTCATTAATCATCTCACTAATTCAAGTTGACAATAAATAATGATACAGCGAGAAAAAAAAACAGACCTTCCTGAGTTTCTGTCGGTTCTTCTTAGTAAAAGGTCTCCCGTCGTAGATTTATGGACCGATATGGCGTAGCTTCTAGACATTCATGACTGCTTGTAACAGCCTAAACTGAATAAATGATTTTGGGTTTGATTGATAGGTAACAAGCCATTAACAAAACAAAACAAAAAGATATTTCAATATCAGTACCCATAATACGAGTTTTACAATTACGAAAACTGTGATAGTTTTCGTGAGCTCGCACTCGTACTAAGTAAGGGTACTGATTTTATTGTTTTCGTTTCAAATAGTGTTTAAATTCTATCATTAAACCATTTGCATCTTCTTAAATTTTAAGTATATTTGGTTACTTTTCACAAAAATGGACATAATTATAATTTACATTACAATTAATAAAACTATGACAGTTTTCGTGAGCTCAAACTCGTACTAAGGGTACATGGCATCTTAAAAAGCGAGTTTGTGTGCTTCGTATATTGAAATTAAAATGTGTCATTTTGAAATATTCATAGAAATGTAAAATAAATTTTGGACGAAGTTGACAGAATTATATGAGAAGGCCTCAATTTACATGCAAATTACAAATATATAAAGAAATCACAAAAGACACATTCTATTAAAGAAAGAGGAATAAAAATGATGACAGGTTAAATTAAATAAAATTCCCTTAAGTTCGTTAGTTTGGGGTGTCTATCAGAATCAGTGCCGTCTTTGACCTATTGGAGGCCCTCTGCCCCTCTAGCATGACCACCGAAACGGGATATGATAAAGCGATATATCGGCATTAACTGTCAGACTACTATGGAGTTTGACAGTAGTCTGACAGTTAATGTCGATATATCGCTTTATCATATCCCGTTTCGGTGGTCATGCTAGAGGGGCTGAATGGGGCCCCTATGACTTCCGTTTGGTGATGTAACAGGAACTAGGGACTTTGTATTTGATCTGAGGGGGGGGGGGGGCTTTGGGCACTTGCCCAAAGTGCCCACTGGGAAAAACGGGTCTGATCAGAATACAGATTTTTTTGATATCGATTTTTATTCTACCGAAAACTATTCCACGACTTTAAATATAAATATATTTCAATTCATCGAATTTTTAATCATCGCTGTTTTATATCATCGAAAAACGTTTCTTGTAAAAATCTTTTAAGGTTGTTTTGTTTACCAGAAAAACTTACATTTCGTAAAAGTATCAAGTTATCGATAAAACTATTCGTAAAAACATGTTACAATACGTATCGACACCCATAATACTTTTTCACGTAACAACTTTTTATCGCAGTAACGCTTCATCGAATGATGGATTCGCCTGTTGACGATAAATTGTGTTGCGGTCAGTTCTGTATTTTTTTCTTACCTACTAAAGCTTAATAATTATACTCGTGCCGGCGGTAAAACTGTACTTCCAGGGCCCAACAGGTTACTTGATTTTTTTTTGTAGAAAAGGTCTCTTTTAACAAAACTTTTTCTGGCGCTTCGCCGGTCGCTACCGCAGCTAACTAATAAATTACAAAGAAAAAGTGCATCATTGTTTGGGAAATCGTGTGACGTCACATCAAAGTAAAAATTTTACCAAGACGTGACGTCCCGCGACGTTTCAAACTAATATATACCTCTGTAATGTTTTGATTACGTAAACAAATTAAACAAACGAGTGTGCTTATGACCACACGACTGAAGTGAAACTTCTTTAGCTCCATCTGTATGTATAAAATATATATATATACGACGACCTCCGTGGCCGAGTGTTTTGTACGCCGGGTTTCATGGTGTCGCCGACTCGAGAGGTGTTCGTGCTCCCGGGTTCGAATACCGGTGGGGGCAGATGTTTGTGTGATGAACTCGAGCATTTGTACTCTAGTCATGGATGTTTAATATGTATTTCTATATAAATATACTCATATATGTACAGTATATGTATCCGTTACCCTAGTATCCCATAACACAAGCCTAGTTTCCTGTCAGGCCGACGACAACAAATTATTGTAATAATTTTTGCTTTTAAAATATTTTTTCTGAAGTGTTAATCAAGGACATGGGAGGATTGGATTGGGAAGATTCTAAGAAATTGATGACCCTGTAAATAATTGGCAACATTTTTTTATCAAATATAGCAAGGTAATGACATAGTAGGAATTTTCGTGATTTTCAAGATTGTGACTTTATCAAAAGTTCCTGCGCCTTTTTCTTAGATTTTATAAATATTCAGCCATTCAGCCATTACTAAGAACAATATTTGTTTCTTAGTTGTCTGCGACCACTCATTAAATAAAACAAGTTGATAGATGCACTCATTTATTTATTTATTAACGTTTTGCATTCTTTTCAGGATGCATCGTCTATTTTATTTCTAATAATAATATAATTTATTTTACACTATACAAACGACGCCACCTGAAAAGGATGCGGAACGACAATAAATAAATAAATCAGTACCCCTAGCACGAACCATTATCGAATTCGAATAGTTTGCAAACCGAAATGTCCATGTCAAATTTTGTATGTAAACTTGAACAGCAGCGACACAAAGCACGTAACGAGAACTAAAAATCAGTACACATTTGACAATGACATTTCGGACTCGCAAACGATACGATTTCGATATTGGTTCGTGCTAGGGGTACAGTGCATTTATACCGTTGAAACTGATCTTATTTAAGAACAATATTTATACATTGTTACGGCAGTCATTCATACAAAAATTTACTATGCCCCAAAATTTGCTGCCCCAAAAATCGGCCGTCCTAGGCTCAAGCCTACTCAGCCTGCTGGTAAATCCGCCACTGATGTAATGACTATGTTATCTAATATATAAAATTCTATGTGTCACGGTGTGCGTAATTGAACTACTCCAAAACGGCTCGACCGATTTTCGTGAAATTTTATGTGCATATTCAGTAGGTCTGTGAATCAGACAACACCTACTTTTCATCCCCCTAAATGTTATTTTTTTTGGGCAATTTTTTTTGTTTTTATTATTAATGATACACCATACAAAAATACATACAACCCTAAATTTTCACCCATCTACCACCAACCCCTATTTTTTTATGGCGGTACGAAGTTCGCTGGAACAGCTAGTATGTATTTATGAACTGAAATAATTAGTTACAATGAATGTAAATATTCACTAGAATTGCTAAACCACTAAACATCTCCGTTTGCAATTTGCATACATTACGCAATAACTGTTACGGGTGTACTGTAAGACGTCAATGAAATTTAATGGTGGTCAAAGCGATGTGTTGTCTTATGGCCAGTTTCAATAATCGATTTATAGTAGAAGGTGAGGATAATCTTCTTCTAGAAGGGCAGTAAATTCTGTTCCCACTGCACCTGGATAGATTTTGCATCAGGGGCCCAAAGAGTAACGGAAATGATGGCGTTTCCGTATAAACGTTTGATAGGAACGTCAATGCCTACAAGTTAATGATATGTCATCTCTCGGATCGAAGTCACAGCAAGTTGTCAAATACAATCGAAGATTTTATAAGCCCTCAAAAGTTACGTATATTGACTACATATGCTCCTCCGGAATCATATAGATTAATATTGAAATTTCATCTTTAGCAAATAATTTAACGACAGTTTTTAATTGCTTTTTGTATAAATAATAGGCAATGGTGCGAAAGAGTAGCATTCGTTTGCAAGTGTCTTACGTTAACACTAAAGTCTTCTCCGCAGATGCTGATTCGAAAAAAAATTATTCCGCCACAGAATGGAAATAGGCTAGTTGACTCATGTCGAGTTGTATTAAATAAATGTTTATTTCTTAAAGTATTTGGTCTAAGGAACCTAAATATATCGATTTCACTTCATAAAAGCAGAAGATTGCTGTACAAATTTAATTTCAAAAAATAATTTTTAGCCTATACTTTTTAAACACTAAAAACGCTGTTCGCCACATCCGCCATGATTGTGACGTCTCTTTGGTAGTAAACAATTAAATGTCATTCATACATAACCTTAAAACTTGTATTATTAAAACTGGTAATAAATGTAGAGACTTAAAATATTATTCAATGAGTACTTACATCAAAGTGATCTTCGCAAAAATATATTTTTCTATGAGTCGATAAAGTTGCAGGATCCCTTTTAGCAAGTTCTAAACAGGTATTGCGTAGGTTACTTTCTTTCGGCACTTTAATCCACAACTTTCCTGGAGTCTTCAAGGATGTGTTTTTACATTCTCGTACAATACAATAATGATAATTACTATATTTTTCATGGTATTCATTAGAAATCATTTTTTTATTATAAACTCAGATAGGTTCTTTTCTACGTGCTTACGAGTTTTTGTTTACTACCGGTTGACGTCATAGCATAGATAACATATAGACTAAAATAGCCGACAGCGTTTTTGTATGTCCGTGACAAGTCTATTTTAAAATCAATGATTTGTAGCTTTCTAGGTCTCAAAAAAATGCAATACTTTTTTTTCGTCTAATAGAACATTTATTGACCATTTAAAAGCTTTTTCCAAAAAGGGTCAACTAGCCTATTCTCTGATAATGCATATCAATTAATAGTAGACAATTTTGGTTCACCAAAAATCCATCTTTTTGCAATCAATCTTTATGCAACAATACCAAATGCAACAGGTTTATTTTTTGGGAACCTAACCCAGACGCTTATGCATTAAACGCCTTCACCGTTAATCGGCATAATGACTTCTTTCTTGCCTTCCCACCATTATCATTAATATAAAAATCCTTACGAAAAATCATTAACGACAACGTTACTGGTATTTTAGTCTTCCAATACTGGCTGTCTCAGCCCTGGTTTCCGCTCCTAAAATGTATGCTTGATACATATATTATTCTTTAATCTGATTAAGCACATTCTGCAATCCCATTTCAGGGACCAGGGAGCCATTCGCCTAACGGAAATGCTTTGGAAAACGCTAACGCTTACGATTTTATTTTGTTATTTCTAGCCGCCTGAGGTTTTCGATTGCCTAGCGCTCTTTTTTTTGTTCTTTTGCATTGGCTATAACAATATTAAAAAAAATGAACGCGACGTATTGGAAAACCTTCGGCGGTCAGAAATAACAAAATAAAATCGAAAGCGTTAGCGTTTTCCAAAGCATTTCCATTAGGCGAATGGCCCCCAGGGGGTCTACTCTCTTTCTCCGAAACAAACTTTCGATAGCGAAGTTCAAACGAAATTTAATTTCGTCAATTTAAGGTTGTACGTAATTCGACAGATTAACTATCAAATTGAAGCTTTCTTTGAGTAGACTTAGAAAATATAAACCTCAATCTATATTCCGACGAATATTATTATAATTAAAAACGAACCAGAAACATAGTAAGAAAGGTGCGAAGTTTCGATCGAAATTTCGTTTTTCGTTGAATTAGAGTAGGCCTCCTGAACCCTCCTCCCGGTCCACTCGCTGGGCCGGGCCGGCCCGGGGGTGTCCCGATGAAATGGCGCACACAGGCGCCGATCCCGAGACGTCCCCCTCAAGGGCTTAGGACCCTCCTAAGCCGGTGGTTTTTAGTGGGTAGGACCGGTGTTGTTCCGCGCCGGGGAGTCCCACACCCGTCGCGCGTCTAGCCAGCGCGCTGTATGGTCCGTAAATGGATTTTCCACCGTTAACAAAAAAAAGGCCTCCTGAACCCCCTGGACTCGAAACTTACCCTGGGTGTCGCGAACCTTTGCAAGCATTTTTCACACGCCGAAGTGCGGCACCAGAAGCCCTAAACCGGATATTGGCATTGCTGTCGGACAATACCGTTAAACAGTACATTACAGTACTTGAAGCTTTGGTGGAAATTATGTACGTTAAATAATATTAATGTTTATGAAGGTTCCGGAACATTTTTGTTACCTATCATTTCGCTCACAACAATTTAGTTATTCATGTTCTTTTGGTTCTCATAACAGTCACCGGTCAGCCCTTTCATTTTTCCTAGATAATAATATCGGCTCTGACGAGTGTATAAAAGGATTGTTAAGGTGCGTTTAAGATAAACCCAGATCACCCCAAAAATAATTCCACTTGGGCTCCACAAATAGTGCTTAACTATATATCCGAGTGGTACTCAAACTTAGATCACTGAAAAAACAACAAAGACACTACTTATTTTTCTATCACTCTGAATAGCTCATAGGATCCAATCATTTTATCTTATAAAACTAGTAAATATTATGTACATACAAACCGGTGTTAAGATAAACAACAGTGATTTAATTAAAACATCCGCCCAGGGCCGTGAATAACCAATTCTTTTTTGTCCCTTTTACCGAGAGAACAAAAACATACGTCCTTCTTCAGTCCTAAAAGACAACATTTTTATAACAAAAAATTTGAGGACTTCGAACGCAGGTTAATAATAATAAAATTACAAGAAACCCCATAAAGCTGCCAGCTATCAATTTAAATTTAAGATTAAGTGTCGCCGCACACGGGCCAACGACCACAACCACAAAACGCCGCCACCGGCATATTTCTTGTAGTTTTATACATTTTATATGGACTCGCCACTACATTTACGCTACAAATCGTCGTTGCTCGCTTCTTGTGGCCCTCACCGGTCACTTAATGCGCCGATACAAAACGCCGTCACACGTCACTCGCGCGATTCCCCACCCCTCTCTTCCTAACCTTAGTCGGCCGCTGTTGCGCGCTTCAGCAACTTTAGTAGCCACTTCTAGCTTCTCGTGGCGGCGTTTGTGTTTGTGGCTGTGGCGTGTGGCCCGTGTGCGGCGACACTAAACAATTGCTAGCTGAGAGCGGAGTAAACGTAGATGTTTATGGCGCGCAAAGCATACGCCATCGGGCCTGAGTGTAGACCACACAACACAGAAAGAGGTTAAAGGGTGATCGCAGACTCTACGGGAACCGATGTCGCTGGCTCGCCCTCCCCTACACTTCCACCTAATAGAGAATAGCCAATCAAATGACGCGCTATCAAACAATCGAACCAATCAGCGCTCACAGCCTAGAGCAACAACGCAATCAGAACGAAGTTTTGGTCAAGTTATGAGCATTTCTCTTACTCATACATGACTGTGGCGCGCCTGCTCTACCCACGAGGCTTTTTTAACCTTTTTCTGTGTTCTGTGGTGTGGACACTATCCGAAAAACAGATGGTTGGACTAGCACCACAACGGCTTTTGCTCACTTCTTTAATAGACCAATTGAAAGCGAAGTTGTCCGCGGGACACCCTGTATATTTTTATATATTATAATGACGAATTGACGACTATCGGTTTAAAAATTTACTCTAGTATACATTAATCGTGTTGCCTATTTAAGTTATTGCTGGCTACCGTATCTTGTTATATTATAATAAAAAATATAAAAAAAAGATAGATGCTCTGTAGATTCAAATGTAAATAGCATCATTATCAAATATCGTTATAAAGGAAGCAAAGTAGCTAATAAATAAGCTCTCCTGCTTAAAAGAAATATACGTAAGTATTATTCTAATAAAATCTTACCTCTATAATTATTAAAGCACGGCAGATATGCTAGCAACACCGAAGAGACGGGGAAACGCAAAACAAAGACACGGCTTTTAAAAAATTGAAGTTAATGTCAGGGATGTCTATTCATAATACCGAGTGTTCTGTATTAATTAAAATAAAGCTGGTTGTTTACCAAAGCATTTTGCTCAAAGATTTTCTTAGATGATTTTCTTATTATTAAAACCTCGTTGTGTAAATTATTCATGTATATTACGGTAGCGGCAAGTTATGATGGCCGTTTTGACGTTCGCGTTCGTGTTAAAGGATTGATTGGTCCAAGAGTAGACATTTTTAGGATCCATAGTTTTTCCTACTTTTTCTGAATTCCAAAGTCCGCGCGGAAATAATGCAGATGAGTAATTTCGGGTGTTTAATAGCGGATTAATTCTTCCATACTATAAAGTAAGAAGAAAATAAATCCCAAGTAGGTACCCCAAGTATGAATTTTGACAGATTCGTATCGTCGACCTCAAAGTTAGTGTTGCCGATGTCCGATTTTAAAAATTCGGGAGGGGTTACAGGAAAAAAAAGAGCTGCAAGAAAAACCAGTAGAGGCAGGCAGACCTATTTTTTCCGATGTTGCACTCCAGCAACAAATGCGTATCTATGGCTTCTTCCACCCCTCAAAGCTCGTTTTTGTTTGTAACAAAAACATATTTATTGTATTTAAAGGCGTAAACGGAAAAGCACAGTACTGGTGACTCGAGTGACGCATTTTACGTTACGTTTCACGCAATTTATAAAATTCTAAGATACAGAAGAACAGGAGACATTTGAGAAAAACAAAAGATATAAAATCAGGAGCCTTGACAACCGTGTCCCCGCCGTAAGAACCAAAAAGGACAAACTAGCTTTTTCCATAAAAACTTTGACGTGACGATTCGAATACTTTCTCGTTAGTCGTTCGTAGTTGATCTCTACCAACAGCAAAATTTTCCACGCAGCTAATGAAACTCTATCAAGCAAGACATGTTACACACCAGTTCCTCAAAGCTTACAGGTTTGTTAATTTGTATCTATGATGTTTTAAAGTTATTGGGCATTAATTTGGCAATACGAAAGTCAGGTAATTGCCCGACCTGCATTCAGACGGGCACGCTCTCTCGCCGCGGCTACACTTTGCTACAACGTGTTAATATTTTACGTTTTTCCAGACAAAAAGCCTAATGTGTGTTTTTAGATATGATATGTTTAGATCTGTATACAAAATACACGGGAACTATTAGGGACAAGAAAAACGTGTCATTTCATTCGTAAGTACAGTTTTATATAAAGTAATCTAAAAGTATTTAGTGATTACTTATTTTGACAATTGCTGATACCGTCGGCACCCTCTATGTGTCTAAAGAGCGAGATGTAATCCGATTTATGAATGAGAGTGAAAGAGTCTACTTTATTGCATTTTATTGGCGGCTGTTGCCAAGGGAAATTGGGGCGGGGACTACTTGTACGTTGGCGTATAACCTGTCTTTATATTATAAGTCATTGGTTTATATTAACCTTTTCAACAGTACCGTGTCGTGAGGAGAAATAAAGAAATTTAGTATTTTTATATTATTGCTTGTTAAATTTATTGCCCCGGATAGCAAAAGATTCTGTTTCGAATCCCGTCTGAAACCTGTAGTACTATTTTTTTTTCTAAATGGCTTCGCACGGCTTGTGCATTTAGCCAGTGTCAAGTGTTAAAACAAATACTATAGGACTCGTGGTCAAAGTAATAAATCAAGTCAAAGTAAGTGGCAGTCAAGTCAATCCCCCTTTCCCTATGTTTCAGTAAATGTGTGGGGATTTACCGGAACCTCCCCGTGGATTTCTTGAGGGAACGTCGAAAGACACTTTCCGTTATTTTGTTTCAATTGCCAACACTTGTGCATGTTCCCGAACACTTAGTGGTTAATAATCCACCATTATTAGACACTAACATCCACCACAACACAATTTTTAACAAGAAAAACAGAACTAGTAAAGTGACGCTTCCCGATCACGCCAAAAAGTGCCGTACTATTCTTTAAGAACCAACTCACTTTTTCACCGCGGAATTAGTGATTAGAATACGAATTTCAGTTCAAGTGAAGAGCGAGATTTTTACAGAGTAGCACTCGATACGGGACCAATGTTTTTTTCTATTAAAAATTTCTTAAGATTTAAACCTGCTTGTTTAAAAAATATAAATATAATAATCAATACATAAATAGTTTCTTACTTCACACATACTTTATTAGTTACAAAATTTCACTCACTGATCCCTAGCTTGGCAAGCAGCTTGTCCGATAAATCACAAAACTCATTGCTCTTAATCTCCCTCTAATTAATTTCTGGGCACGAGTTTTGTGAAGGAAACCTCCCTAATTTGAAGTTAGGCATAAAGTCCAGCCTTTTCAGGGTTCCCTAGTCCTGACAATTAACTCTTATTTTTTTGTCATGTCCGTCTGTCTGTCCATCCTCGGTTTAGCTTGGAGACTGTTAGCAATAGAGTACTGTTATTTTTGGAGGTATGTTTATCAAACAAGATGACAAAATTGTAGATTTTTTTCTAAAAAAATATTTTTTTAGGATTTTTTTAGCTTCCCTCCATGTAACCTGGGGATGGTTTTTTTGTCGCCCGTCTCATCGTTTGGGGTATCGTTGAATAGGTCCTTTAAAATTAATTAGGCGTTTTTAAGTATTTTAAGATTTAGCGATCCGTTTGCGAAATATTGGACTTTACAGTGCTAATTTTTGTATAAGTACGGCGCCCCCCCTCCCCCTCTCTACAAGCTAAACTACTGGCTTGAAAAGCCTGGAAAATCATGATAATAGTGCGTTTCATTAACTTTTAAGCAAAATCATAACGGTTAGGATAAATTTGTTGGTTCAAGAGTAATAGTCGTTCAACTTCTGTTAAATGAAATTTCTTACCTTTACAAAATACCTTAGAAGAAAACATTAATAGTGACATAGGTGAAGTTAATGTAGCTTAAAAAATTGCATTGAAAAACAAATTAAAAAAAATAACTTTTTATTTAAATTTTCCGATACTGAAAAAAGACTCCTGTTCAAATACATTGTGGTAACGACAGGCAGCTACGGAACCTTACACTGCGCGTGGCACGACACGCACTTGGCCGGTTTTTGCTATACTTGCGGCTACGTATTTCTTTTTATGGCTACAGTCAAATTTTCGTTTAAAGATAAAGACTGGCGACTTCTACTGCGTTAACCTAAGTTTTTTGCGAACCCCAAAGTAACCTAAAATTTATCCGGGGTAGTAAGTAATCGAGAGAGGAGCTCAATGGCGCTCAGCTGCAATCGTTGTAGTTAAGCAACTTTCGCAGTGGTCGGTCAATGGATGGGTGACCAAAAATTTTCTATCTCGAGTTCCTCTGTGCTTCGGAAGGCACGTTAAACCGTTGGTCCCGGCTGCATCTGTAGTCGTTAACACCCACCAATCCACACTGGGCTCCCGGTGGTGGGTCATGGCCCAATCTCCTTATTCCATCCATAGGGAAGGCCTGTGCCCCATCAGTGGGGACATTAATAGGCTGATGGTGAGGATGATGAATAACTAATCTAAGCGGCCTTGCAGGTTAGAGTGGGAGAGGAATGGAAGTCAGCCAGACTGGCGCCGTAACGCGTTACGTAACGAAGCGGTTTAACCCTACCAAAAGAAGGTATCACTTAAAAAAGTATGCTATGTCCTTTCTTGGGACCCAAAGTGTTTCTATAATTTTATTGTAATTTGCGAGTTAGGTTTTTTTTTGTCATTTTTTTTCGATTCAACGATGAGACAACTTGGAAAAAGTATAACTTTTTATTGGGTCGATTTTTCTTCAATTTTTTTTAGCAGAATGCCTATTGTTTGTGGTTTTATAAGTAAAACTAGCTGACCCAGCGAACTTCTTACCGCCCTAAAAAAATAGGGGTTGTCCAGCGGACAAAATTGTGAATCTAAACCATTCTCAGATCCCCTTGAACACACACAAAAAATTTCATCAAAATCGGTCCAGTCGTTTAAGAGAAGTTCAGTGACATACACACTCACAGAAGAATTATATATATAAAGATAATCTCCTTCCTTACTGTAACCTAAGAATAAAAATTTTGATCGATACTAAATAAAAATGGATTAAGTAAAACAGAATGGATTTTCAATTAAAATAAAAAAAATAAAAATAGATGTTCCATAACTTCTGACTAATTTTAAAAACTGCCCGACTTCATAAGCTTTCATAAATATACAAAAAAAGATATACTAAATTGGGCATTATTTGCTGAAATCTGTCGTTGAAGGTGTTGTATTAGAAATCGTGTAATTTTAATATTTTATAATTTCGTAGTATCTTTGCATATTTTGTCAATCTTAAGTTTTATTGTTCTTTTTAGTTAAAGTGGAGCTCATTAGAAAATAAAAATAATCCTTTTATGACAACTGATCACTCAAAACTCCTGTTATCCTCTTCCTCAGGTATTTTTATTTTACGTATAAATAAAGAAGTGTCTACGCGTATGTCTCAACATAAAAAAATATTTATTATTAGCTTTCATAAAAATACAAAAAAAGATACTCTAAAGAGATGAATTTAAGCTAATGAAGTCGGGCAGATTTTAAAATTAGTCAGAAATTATGGAACATCTATTTTTATTTATTTTATTTTAATTGAAAATTCATTCTGTTACTTATTACATTAAAAGTTTTACTTATTCCATTTTTATTTAGTATTGATCAAATTTTTTATATCTTAGGTTAAAGAAAGGAAGGAGATTATTTTACTTATAAAACTACAAACAATAGGAATTCTGTTAAAAAATAAATGGATGCGTGTAACTTATGTACGCGCGTGAGAAGTTATACTTCTTTAGCATCATTAAAAATATTTTTTAAGCATGCAGCAAATAATTAATAATTACAATAAAATAATAAAAGGACTGGAAAAGGATAGTTAACACAGTCAATTAAGTTCAGTTTTAATTTGAAAAATTAAATAAATATTCAAAATATTCAATTAAAATCACTACTGAATTTAAGTTATTAGTCCATATGTAATTAGCACTTGTAAGTAACTAAAACACGTTGTGTCTATATAGAAAATAGAAACATGTGGATAAATATTATAAATATGAAAACAGTGATCAGAGGCGACGAGCGTGCCAACATTGTTTTTGACAACGCGATCATCTTATGGAGCTCCGTGGATCGTTCAAATTACCTTTCGAACAGATGTCTAATAATTAACCACTAAGTGGTTAATAATCCACCATTATTAGACACTAACATTCATAACGCGCCCGCGGCCAACTTCATGGTGTTACTATTGTGTTTGTATGAAACTTTGTCAATTTTAAACCGATCGGGCTGAGACTTTGCATGCAGGTATAAGAAGAATCATAGATGAATGTCATTGTGTATAATACAAGCCTGAGAACAAAAACTGTAGTCTACACTTCAACTCTACACCGCAGCGAAGCGAGGGCGGGCCGCTAGTAACTTATATAATTGAAAGCAAAGCCTAATCTTAACTTATAAAATATAAATTTACCTAATAATGTAGGTTTTAATTGTTATCTGAGGACCATTTGGCTTTAATTAAATTGGTCACGACTCGTTTGTACTGTGAAAACCATTAATTTAATATGTACATGCCCCTAATGCCACGGGCATATTCATTATATGTCCGCAACATTCTCACTGGGTTATACTACTGTACTACGCATATAGTAAAGAACAATTTGTAGGGAGTCAAGAAAGTAGGCGCGGTGAAGGCCATTCCGCGCGTATGTCCCGCTCCCGCTGCTTCAGCCTGCATAACCAAGAAGGTTCGTCAGGCCATGGCTTCGAGCCTCGACTTCTCCCGTGCGATTAGGTAATAGGCGTTTGTGTGGACGCGCGCACGATTATCGGCACGCATCCCTTTGATGTACCAACAATTTACCGATTACTTACGATTACAGGCGATGATGGACAATTATGCTTTCTAATCATCATGCGTGTCTATAATCGCCCATTATTGACCATTTGACGACCTCCGTGGTCGATTGGTTTGTACGTCGGGTTTTAAGGTGTCGTCTACTCGAGAAGTCCCGGGATCGACCCCTACGCCGTATAGCCCTGAAACCTTACTTTACTCACAGAACACAACACAACCAAAAGGTAATGTATTTTTTTAAATTAGAGGTTACTTCCCCAGACTGGAGCACCAACTCGAGCGGGAAATCCGCTACTACGTTGGTGCAAATTGGCCTTAAAATTTTTCATTTCAGCACACATGGCAACTTTAACACCAAATAATTAATAATTACAATAAAATAATAAAAGGACTGGAAAAGGATAGTTAACACAGTCAATTAAGTTCAGTTTTAATTTGAAAAATTAAATAAATATTCAAAATATTCAATTAAAATCACTACTGAATTTAAGTTATTAGTCCATATGTAATTAGCACTTGTAAGTAACTAAAACACGTTGTGTCTATATAGAAAATAGAAACATGTGGATAAATATTATAAATATGAAAACAGTGATCAGAGGCGACGACCGTGCCAACATTGTTTTTGACAACGCGATCATCTTATGGAGCTCCGTGGATCGTTCAAATTACCTTTCGAACAGATGTCTAATAATTAACCACTAAGTGGTTAATAATCCACCATTATTAGACACTAACATTCATAACGCGCCCGCGGCCAACTTCATGGTGTTACTATTGTGTTACTGTGATGCGCGCGCATCTCGAAATTTCACTCACATGATTTTTTCATAACGCGCCCGCGGCTAACTTCATTATGTTACTTTTGTGTTACAGTGATGCGCGCGCATCTTAAAATTTCACTCTCATATTTTTTTCATAACGCGGCTAAAGAAGTATAACTTCAAAAATATCGAAGAAAAGTTGACCCAAAACAAAGCTGTTTATCCAAGTTGTCTTATCGGTGAATCGTTAAAAATGTCGAAAAAAATTCTAACTCGAAAACTACGAAAAATCGTAGAACATACATCGTCTGCTTAACAAGAAATTTTACTAACGCAACTCCTTGAATAAAGTGGAGATAGCAAATTTACATGTTAAGCAGACGACATGGGGGTTAAATTGATAGGTATGGTACTCACTATGAGCTCGTACTGGCTTGACACCCTAAAAGAAACAGCCTGTATATGTATAGTATATGGATTTTAAGTATATTTTCGATTCATTATACGTCACCTCTATAGGTACCTCATAGAAATCGGTTTAGTGGTTTGAGCGTAAAGAACAGACAGACAGACACAATTCTCATTTATAATACTAGCAATGAACTGGTTGGATTACCATTTTTACATTTTGTTTGTTAACGCTACTTAATTAATGACATCATTGAAGAATTAATTCTACAATTAGGTAACTGTTTATGTTTCGTGAATTAATTTGTTAGATTCGTCGTAAATTAGAGAGAAGTACTATAAATGTCTTAGCCGAAATACCAATTTTACGGTCTCGTTTCATGAAAAGGAATTCGGTTTGGCCTCTTCCAATAAAATCACCAGCTAATTCATGGCTCCGTCTCGCATTTCTAATAGTACTCAGCCTAAAGATTTAGACACTAATGTAACATTTATATACATAAATATATACATATATATTTGCACAAAAGGGATGATGACAATTTTTTTTCTTCGTTTATGAGGTAGATTATAAAAAAGTATTGGACACGTATTTTTTCTTTTTTCACAAAATACAAACATTGCAGAGATATATTGATTTGAAAAGTCGCATGACGTCACGTTTTGGTACAATTTTCACTTAAAAGTGACGTCACGAGCCCCTACTCCCAAATTTTGACGCGCTATATTTTTTGGTTGATTGCTCAAAGAAAAAATACGTGACCATTATTTTTTGATCATCTAACTGACGGACTAAATAGAATTTCGTTTACTGTACCCCGTCATCACCCCTAATATTTCTAAGTATCCCACTTTTATTCGTATCACTGAAACTATCGTATCAAAGAAAGACTATTCTTCCTTTTTAACTGACGAGCGGCCGCCCGGGACTTCCTGCGCATTGACTTCAGTTTCTTAAGAATCCCACAGGAAACTATCATTTTTCCGGGATAAAAAGTATCCTATGTCTCAATCCAGATCATGAACTATATGCGTACCAAATTTCATCCAAATCCGTTAAGCAGTTTTTGCGTGATTGGCAAACATTCACATTCATTAGCGACCGCCCGCGAATATGTCCGCGTTAACTTTATTTCTTGAGAATCCCACAGGATCCTGTCATTTTTCCGGGTTGAAAAGTATCCAATGCCATTGAGACATTGGTCATAAGCTATATGAGTATCGAATTTCATCCAAATCCTTTCAGTAGTTTAGGTGTGAAAGCATTACTAACAAACTCACTTTTGCGTGTATAATATTAGTTGGGATAGTGGGATAACTATTCCAAAATATTAACATCCCACTTTGATTCTTATCACTGAAATTATCGTATTCAAACTCAAACTCATTTATTCAGTTATGATTTTATTTATTTTTAAGCATTTAACTGCTAGATGTTTAAATCTAAAGAACAGTTTACTAGAAAAACCGATATAGATTTTTTTCTAGTAAACTTTTCATTTATTCAGTCTAGGCTGTTACAAGCTCTTGTGAAAGTCAAACGCTACATCATCGGTTCGTAAATCTACGGCGGGAGACCTTGTACTGAGAAGAACCGGCAAGAAACTCAGCAAGGGCTATTTTTTGCCCCCTGTTTTGTTTCATACAGAGTCGTCAATTGAAAGATGACATCAAAAAATAAAGGAAAACTATTCTTCCTTTGTTACTACTGTAGAATGTATATAACAAAGTAAGGAAACAACAAACCAAAACATTAATCCGCTGTAATACAGGAAGTCAATACCACAGTTTGTGTATTTTTTTTCTCATCTCACTGAACTGATCAATACGAAGAATATAGGTTTGTAATCACAGTATTTTATGCAACAGATTCAACTTTTTCTTAAACGATAAAAATGCTTGTTGTAACCGTCTAAACGAGATTTTCATGAAAATTGTGTCGGTAAAAAGGGATTTTGGCTAGTGTTGCCAGGTCTGATTTGTTTGAAATCGGTACATGAGGCCAAAAAAGTCGGGATTTAGGGTTGCAGATCGGGACAGTAAACAAAAAACAAGAGGTTTGTAAGTCTGGGTTTAATTTATTGCGTTTTAAACTAGTAGTAAATTTCATTTTTTGATAAATTGGGACATTAAGCGTCCCGATCAGGTACAAATCGGAACGCGTCCCCAGACCCCTGAAGATCGGGACGTCCCGCGCAAATCGGGACACCCCGATGGCAACACTAGTTTTGGCTGACTTAAAAGGCGAAAATTTTTTGCCAATAATTTCCTAAAAATATATCTCATCATGCTGTCAATTATCAATTTGTTCATTTCATCAAAATGTGGTTAAAGTAGCAATATTTTTATTAAAATTTTGCTACTTTAACCACAATCTTTATCGTTATTTAAGCGTCAGGTTCAGAGTGGGCTCTATAGTGGGGCCAGCTGGGGTGACAGCTAGTTGTATTCGCTTGCAATTTAATGGCGCCTCTTCACAAAGGCCTATGATGGACGAATAAAAAAGTGGGCGTCATCGCCGCGCCGCGCTGATGGTAGCTCTCCACACAATCGTGACTATATGTCTTCGCGCATAGACGGCACAGTCGGAGTGGACTCGAAGGAGTCGAAGAAAGAAGAGAGGGATCAATAGTAGAGGAATAGAAGATGGAGGCTAGCGGTGCCACTTCATAGTGGGCACGGGACAGCTGGGATGACGACGAAGGCGTTTCGTGTGCATCCGCCCCAGAAAGGGGAGAAGTTCCATAGAGACAAATTTATTTTATTTATTGATTATTTATTTATTTATTATAGGTACACTAACAGAATACAGTCAATGCATGTTTAACATAAAATTATAGTTGATGTCATCTAGACAGTACCCCTTTGAACGTGTACACAACATGATTAAAATTACCGAACTGCATCACATATATCTATCTATCTTCATCTATCTATATATATAAAACTCAAAGGTGACTGATTGACATAGTGATCTATCAACGCACAGCCCAAACCACTGGATGGATCGGGCTGAAATTTGGCATGCAGGTAGATGTTATGACGTAGGCATCCGCTAAGAAAGGATTTTGATCAATTCTACCCCCAAGGGGATAAAATAGGGAATGAAAGTTTGTATGAAACTTTGTCAATTTTAAACCGATCGGGCTGAGACTTTGCATGCAGGTATAAGAAGAATCATAGATGAATGTCATTGTGTATAATACAAGCCTGAGAACAAAAACTGTAGTCTACACTTCAACTCTACACCGCAGCGAAGCGAGGGCGGGCCGCTAGTAACTTATATAATTGAAAGCAAAGCCTAATCTTAACTTATAAAATATAAATTTACTTAATAATGTAGGTTTTAATTGTTATCTGAGGACCATTTGGCTTTAATTAAATTGGTCACGACTCGTTTGTACTGTGAAAACCATTAATTTAATATGTCCATGCCCCTAATGCCACGGGCATATTCATTATATGTCCGCAACATTCTCACTGGGTTATACTACTGTACTACGCATATAGTAAAGAACAATTTGTAGGGAGTCAAGAAAGTAGGCGCGGTGAAGGCCATTCCGCGCGTATGTCCCGCTGCTTCAGCCTGCATAACCAAGAAGGTTCGTCAGGCCATGGCTTCGAGCCTCGACTTCTCCCGTGCGATTAGGTAATAGGCGTTTGTGTGGACGCGCGCACGATTATCGGCACTCATCCCTTTGATGTACCAACAATTTACCGATTACTTACGATTACAGGCGATGATGGACAATTATGCTTTCTAATCATCATGCGTGTCTATAATCGCCCATTATTGACCATTTGACGACCTCCGTGGTCGATTGGTTTGTACGTCGGGTTTTAAGGTGTCGTCTACTCGAGAAGTCCCGGGATCGACCCCTACGCCGTATAGCCCTGAAACCTTACTTTACTCACACAACACAACACAACCAAAAGGTAATGTATTTTTTTAAATTAGAGGTTACTTCCCCAGACTGGAGCACCAACTCGAGCGGGAAATCCGCTACTACGTTGGTGCAAATTGGCCTTAAAATTTTTCATTTCAGCACACATGGCAACTTTAACACCAAGGCAAGTACTTTGTTCATGATCTTCATACATGCCGGCTGGGGTGGCACTAAAAACCAAACGACTCGCAAGTCTACATGACGGCGGCAGTCAAAGTTGAATGGTGGGGGACGCCTGGCTTACCGTACCGAATGCTGAAACACCTTCGGTGACAGGGCTTGGTGTAAGTGATAAACTTTTCGTTTCCAAAAAATTTTCGATATCAATCCTATGTTTAGTAATTAATGTTATTTACGGGATTGATTGTTACCATGTATCTTGTTTTAGCGAGGTTCCGATATTACGCCACTGTTGCCATTGTTACTGAGTAACTCCGCAGTTATCCCGTGATAATGGCGCATGGTAACAATCCCGTAAATAACATAAATTACTATAATGTTAGTGACCATGAAATTTTAAAACAATCTTATTTTTAACAACAATTATAAATATCCTGATCGTTTAAAAAGAAATATGTTTATAGGGTGGCAAGCAAGCATGTGGTCCGGCTGGTGGTAAGCGGTCACTGTAGTCTATAGACGCTTGCGATACAAAAAATATCTTATTGGTAATAATTACTAACCTGGTCACCAAAGGTGCCATTTCAAAACGGGCTCCAGACCGCAAACTGCAGCGACACCCTTGCTTCTATGAATCACTATGAAACTGGTTCCAAACGCGGCGGCACTGCGGCTTCGACCGCGACGCTATGCATTGTGCAGTAATGACTCCACGGCTAACTGGCTCACACACATACATATTTCATTTACTAGCTATAAGAAAAAGAGAGAAAGATAATCCCCCACTCGACACCCGTTCGCCTCGCTCGATCACACTTTTCGTAACTTTTCGCGTTCGCCAGTTTACTCCTTAAGTCAAACGTGTGTTATATAATAAAATGCTAATTCTAAGGCGTGCGTAATGAAGTTACACTTCAAAAAGGCAATTCCCAAATTCTAAGTCGCTTATTTGTCGTAACTGAAACCATACATCATTAAGCCAAAATACCGTGCCGAAAGTGCATCGGAAGTTACTTTGCTTAACTTTAAAGTCTTATAAAGTTACTTTACATGTTCTTTTGTTATCTAGCGAAATTGAGCTTTTGGCACGCTGAATAGAGTTTGGAATTGAGTACGTGCGTTTTTCGTGAAAAGCAGTTATGCCAAATGAAGGTTATATATCGGTTAGTGGGTAGGCTCCCGAAACTTTGCTCCCCGCGGAATGAAATGAGAGTAGCATTATAAGTAGGATTCGCGGAAATCCCAGGCATTATGCAAAAATATGGTAGTTATCGACATAGCCCACATAGGCAGTGGGCTGGCCATATTTGCCGAAGAACCGATAACTATTGGGGTAGACGAGTTCTGGAGTAGAGACCGTGTCTAACAACGTAGTGTAGGACGTCCTCAGGCACGGTGGAGTGACGATTTGCGCAGGGTGGCTGGCAGGAGCTGGATGCGAGTAGCCCAAAATCGATCTGAGTGGCGTGCAATTGGAGAGGCTTATGTCCAGCAGGCTGTTGATGATGATGATGAATAGTTATACAATGGCGATGACAATGCTCAATCTTACTGTCACGATCCTTTTTTCTAGTCACAAAAACACTAACCTAACCTAATAACCAGTGTGAACTCAAGAACCAAATGGGTCAATATCCCAAGGGCATTTTTTTCATATAGAGGTGGGCAAATGACTCTACCCTACCTGATGTTCAGAGGTAATAAAGTCCAAACGCGAAGATAGCTGGTACAGCAATTATAAACTGCTACACCAATCATCCTCACCATGTCATGTTTTGCATGTCCATGCTGAGAATGCCGGTGTAATGTGCATATTTTGTCATAAGATTCTTTTTATAGCATGCTTAAACTAAGTTGTAATTTGGCTAAATGAACAGATTTTTATAAATATATTCTTTTTACTAAAAAAAGACAATAAGGTCTATTTAAGAACTCGGTGGCGTGTCCTCAGCTTACTTCTTTTCGAAGATGTACTCGCCTTGACTATGTTCTAAGTTTTTTTAACTATCCTATATCTATATCCTTTTGTTTAAATATTTTTTTTATCTATTGATACACAAATGATTTGGCATGAAAGTTTGCCCAAGCAAAATGGTAAGCTTAGGTGGCAAAATTTCATTACTTGTGCTGTTACTTTGCAAATAGTGGAAATGTGATCGTTCACTTTTCAACGTGATGAACCTCTTCGGCGACATTTCATTTGACAATTCCTTTTTGGTGGGTCAAATTGTAAGTCGGTCTTTGTAATTTTTTGTGTCAAATCTAGAAAGTTCTTTATTTTATTTTTGTTTAAACTTAGTTTTATGTATACAGGGTGGAAATTTTGAATGCCACCCCCAGGGGAAATACTCTAAATGCTGGAGATAGATAATTTTACTCACAGGAAACATTCCTTTATTTTTAAAAAGAAACACAACTGCATTCACAGTTTTTCGAAAATTTGCTTGCCACACCTGGGAATCGAACTAACGAAAATTCGAAAAAATTACACCCTGTATTTTTATGGCATCGAATCAAGCAAATTTTCGAAAAACTGCGAATGCAGTTGTGTTTCTTTTTAAAAATAAAGGAATGTTTCCCTTGAGTAAAATTATCTATCTCCAGTATTTAGAGTGGAAGTACTCTACCTGGGGGTGGCATTCAAAATTTCCACCCTGTATATGGTATATGAATTGAAATATTACTGTATTCCGCCAATTTTTGTTTTTTTTCTGATTTTTTGGTTTTGGTGGCGAAAATCGTGGCATCCAAAGCTAAGTGGTGTCGTATAGTATCACAGGGTTACGTTAACCCCGGATTCACACGACATCGACATTCGCTAATTAACGGTTTTATTACTTATTTATATATTATAAGAATTAGACCCACTGGATTTTTATATACTTGGTTGGAAACTATTGGTAACACAAACTATGATATAGTTTTAATTATATTTAGTCTATAATATATCTTAAATATATCTTATATTTATGCTGTCCCGGACATTTTTATAGAATTTTTGATGGGGAACAATTCCGTTATACATGGAATTTTGTGTAACTTTTATCGTTTTCGCAGCGCACGCAACGGAAAATTGGGAAAAATATTCCTTCTGCTTCACACAAAAGGAATATTTTTCCCGATTTTGCAACATATTTCATTGGTGCTCCCCTCATGTTAGTCGTTGCATTATGTTATTGAGCCTTCCTTGATACATGCACTTTCCAACACAAAAATATTGTTTCAAATCGGGCCAGTAGTCTAACAATCGTAAGTAGTCAAACAATCTCTTTAGATTTATAGTGTGCAGCAGCAGCATTTTCAGTGCCCAGCAGTGTCCACTGCAGTGCCGCACTCGTGACCTAAAATAAGGCAGATAATTAAAAAAACACGTTACAGTAAGCTGATACATTTTTTTTCTGGTTATACCTTCTGCCTGACGTTATGTGGGCTCGAACGAACGTGTGCAAACACGTCGCATTGTCGCGAGCGACACTCGAACGCCCGCGGCTCACACTTGGCCACTGAAACAATAGGCCCACTCCCCCTCTCCCCCTACACACGAGCGAGTAAACAGAAAGCAATCGGAATTATGAACTCTAGATGCGACAAGAGACGATAGCTTGTTTTTGCAACCAATCGGAAGTAAGTGACTGTTAATAAAATTTTAACGATGAAAGAGTTTTCTCAGGTCTGCCTCCGCGAGCGAAAGGCGCGAGTAAAAATAGTCGCCCGTCGAATCCGCACACTCCCTTATAGCCCAGCGATTCAATTCAAATTCAATTTAAAATATCTTCATTCAAATAGGAAGCTTAACACAACTCTTTTGAATCGACCTTTTTTTCCCTACCCACCCGTTACGGACATTTTTTATGCCGTGGAAAAAACGGGCGATAAAAACTCTACGGCGTCAAATCATGTAACTATATTTACAGAATATTACATTGTTACAGTGTCAATTACAAAATTAGTTCATCTTTATCGTAATTATAGAAATAGCCTATTGGAACACTTGGAACAGTTTAAACCCAAACACTTTTGTTTGAAATGTGTCAGCAAATGCTCATAACTTGACCAAAACTTTGTTCTGATTGCACCGTTGCTCTCGGCTGTGAGCGCTGATTGGTTCGATTGTTTGATGTCGCGTCGTTTGATTGGCTATTACCTATTACGTGGAAGTGTAGTGGGGGCACAACATTGGTTCTCGTACAAAAGGTTCATTATCACTCTTCTAACCTCTTCTGTGTTCTATGGTTATGCTGGTCAGCTTATAATCTCCTGAACAAATTTTTTTCGCCAGTAACCTCCACTTTCATGCCGGCACTTCACTTTGCTATTCGTGTTTACAATTTTAAGCTTGACAACAGTTTGTCTTCATCATCTATATATATAAAACTCAAAGGCCCACTGGATGGATCGGGCTGAAATTTGGCATGCAGGTACATGTTATGACGTAGGCATCCGCTAAGAAAGGATTTTGATCAATTCTACCCCCAAGGAGATAAAACAGGGAATGAAAGTTTGTCGGAATCTTTGTCAATTTTAAACCGATCGGGCTGAGACTTTGCATGCAGGTATAAGAAGAATCATAGATGAATGTCATGTATAATACAAGCCTGAGAACAAAAACTGTAGTCTACACTTCAGCTCTACACCGAAGCGAAGCGAGGGCGGGCCGCTAGTGCTTCATAAGGTATGAAAAGGATAGACTGATACTATGTTTGTTCGCAAATAGCAAACACGAATAGCCTAGTTAAGTGCTGGTGTCATTCAACATAAGTATGTATGTATAGTATGAATAATAATCTCATATCGAAGTCACACATTAAACTTGACGTCTCTGTATCTAAATAAACAGGAAGAAAAAATACATCCGTTACTGAGTTTTATGTCGGTTCTTTTCAGTAAAAGGTGTCCTGCCCTATATTCATAAATGCTTGTAACAGCTAAAACTGAATGAAGGATATGGTTATTAAAATGAAACTTTTATGATTTAGCTACAAATTGTTCTTCATGTTTAGCGTGTCACATTAAATTTGTAATTATTAATTAAAAAAATCAGACCTTATTAACAAGCATCGGTGTTTCAGTGCTCGCCTCCCACAATGGCGATCCGGGTTGAAATCCCAGCCAAGGGAGGAGTTTTTCATTAGTGATTTCACAAGATTCACTTTCATCGTGGTTTCATAAAACTACACCATTTTTTTTTCTAATGTGAAACCACATCTATCGACTCTAAGACTTTGGCCCTTTCAACCACCATTATGTGCCAGTACGTAAGCCTTCGAGTGTCTGTGGTCGCCTCTAAGAAAACAGGAAAAGCACTATAAATAAAAAAAAAACACTGGTTCAAAAACAAACATTTGTATTGTAAGTACATTACCAATCTAATAGAAAATCTTATCTAAATAAGGTTTGGTTCAGCAAGTTTCCTGAAATTACCAAATCCAACACACGTGACTCTTTTACCGAGAACCCGTAGCTGGATTACGTTACCTTAATCTGTGTCTTTTTTTAAACACACCAATTAGCCTAATGATTGTTTGTCATATAAATAATACACGGCGTGGATTTAAGGTATTTCGGGAACAATGATTTTTATTTTTGCATCGTTCGTATGAAGGTATCTATGTACTTTGTGTATGTAATTCAAATAAAAACTGAAAAGAATTAAACAAGTCCAGTAGTCTATAATTCTGTTAAGTTAGGAACAAAGCTACCTTAACAGTCGGGACCCATTAGATATTCAAGGATGGATTATTTTTTTCAATAATGGGTCCCGACTGTTAAGTTAGCTTCGTTCCTGCAGAATTATCGTTTATAATTACAAAACGCGAGCTGATTCATAAAGACAGGGAGTCTATTAGGTATGTACCAACTAGCGAATAATAGGATATTTCTCATTGTGCTAAGTAACCCTTTAGTAAGTAAATAATCTTTGAAAACCGTTTAATTCTGAGTTTTTCATTAAAGGACACTGGGAAAAAATGTATGGACGCTGCACCCACGTGCGCCACGGCTTAAACTACACTTGTTTGAAAGGTATTATAGTCATGATCATCTGTGCCAAAGAGCATCAAATTTCATCCTGGGAGTCTTTAGTTATTTTATGTTAAATAGGCAGAAGTACTATAACAAACGAACATTAATGAAATAAGGGAATTAATTTAGTAAGTTAGTTCGACACTACATAGGGGGCTCAGGTATTATGTGATGGGAAATTATATATAACGTGGAAAATTAAAACAACCATGCATGCTTGAGAAAACACTAGTGTCAGTTTATTTTTCTTAATTGGTCATATACATAGTGTCTATGACACTCATCATTGAGTTTATATCCTCAACATTATGGGAGTACTTCACAAGGTTTAAGGGTGCCCCTTATGCCGCGCTAGAGTAAATCTATAAATCCCCGCATGGGTTGGGTTTTTTTCAAAAATTCTGTTCGTTACAGTAAATTGTCTTCATTGTAAAATGGAGCGACGCAAATCACCCAAAATTCTCCACGCTTCGGAGAAAACATGATTCCAGTTCATCCATACTAATTGACAAAACCGATAATCGTGTTCCAATGTCCAAAACGTGTTAGATAAAAATCAATCAAGTGACAGGAAGCGCACAATCATAACGAAGTAAGACGAGTCGACTATTTGCAACTTAAGTCCTTCAACCCCCGTAAACCGTTTTAAGGTGCCTCAGAAAGAGCGCGCAGGATGGTCGGCAGGCTTTGTCGTATATCTTGGTTGTATAGTACGATATGGCATATTATTATGGTTACTAATAATATAAAATAAAGGTACTATAAAATGAATTTATTTAGCTATTTAAATATAATTAATATATGCCCTTGTGTCATATATTTTGACTACCAGGATATTTTTTAAGGTGTTATACCTTTTGACTCCCAGGATAGATGCTGCGAGTAGCCCATTTTTTTTCTTTTCTTCCTAGGTTTTATCTACGTTTATAAACACCAAAATTCATCACTTTTCCCACCATTCCCACAATATACTCGTACTCCTGCAAAAGCGCAAGTCGTTAATATACAACTTTAAATCGTTGTAGATCCTAAACAATCATATAAAATGAAAAATGGTGTAAGGATAGGTCCCTATATAATATGATTTTTGATTATCTAGACAATGATACCCCCCTCGACATATTTCGGCAACTTATTTTTTTTTTCTTTTTCACAATATGGCGCCCAGTTTTCTTCATATTGATTTCCGATTACTATCATATCTTATTCTTAAGTAGCACATCCACGATTAAAACGAATCGATTGATGTATGAATCATCAAAATCGGTCCACGCGTTTGGTTTCTAGTGTACCACAAAGGAACATACATACATCTATATATATAAAACTCAAAGGACTGACATAGTGATCGGGCTGAAATTTGGCATGCAGGTAGATGTTATGACGTAGGCATCCGCTAAGAAAGGATTTTGATCAATTCTACCCCTAAGGGGATAAAATACCGAAGCGAAACGAGGGTGGGCCATTAGTACTCGTATGTAGACTGTTAAACACTATACCCTGTCTGCGCGTCTCGCTTCGCGCTCTTGCATTGCGCAGTCGGGTAAAAAAGGCTTGAAAAACTAGCAAAGCGATTTTTATTTTTACAACGTTCGCATGAAGGTATCTATGTACATTGTGTATGTAAGAAGTAGTCGAAAAAAGACTTTTTTCGACCACTTCTTGGTATCCGATTGATCTAAAAGTGTTCATATACAAAAACATGTAGGGTGATTCCTGGGACCCATGATTTCAAGGGTCACATTGAAATATTAACTGGAGTAATAGACCAACTTGAATAAAGTACCACTCCAAACTTTACTTAACTTTTTATTAGGTAAGCGCGCTCCATCGTAGACCATAATATTGCTTTCCATCAGGCGAATTATGGTCAAGCGCTTACCTATTAATGAATAAAAAAAAAAAAAAAAAAAAAAAAAAAACTATTGTAGTATTGAGGCCCATTGATAAAAAAATGGGTGCGTGTACTTATGTAGGAGCGTGAGAAGTTATCCTTCTTTGGCATCGCATCGTTTAAAATTAGTTTTTAATTGCATGCAAATAATTAATTACAATAAATTAATAAAAAGTCTGGAAAAGGACGAAGTCAATAAAGTTCAGTTTTAATTTGAAAAAATAAATAAATAATCAAAATATTCAATTAAAATCGCTACTGAATATAATTTATTAGAACATATGTGATTTGCACTTGTATGAAACTCAAACACGTAATCCGAATATACAAACTAGAAACATGTGGATAAATATTATGAATATGAATACCTATAACTGTTACTTTATTACAAAAAATAAAGATGTGGTTTTTCGTTCTACTACACCAATGGTCAAGAGATGGCGCTGTAGTCTCCTGAATCGCGCTTTGGTTCCGTTGTTCCAGATTAATAAATACTTTTGATAGGCCTTCACAATGCAGTCGTTAGCACCCACTAAATAGAGATTCTATTTCTATTTTGTTGGTAGATTTTCTTAATGTGCGGTAAACAAAAAAGTAACGCATGAAGTTGGTCGCTAAAGCGACCAACTTCATTATGTTAAAATTTTGTGTTACAGTGATGCGCGCGCATCTTAAAATTTCACTCTCATCATTTTTTCATAACGCGCCTAAAGAAGTATAACTTCAAAAATAATATTTAATTAAAGAAATTGGTTAAATATCCATTTGAAACTGAAAAACGCGGTAATTTCACTAGATTTTTACGTGTCACACGCGCGACTCTTGCTATGTTATAGTGAATATTATTTTTTACGCTCAAGGTTATACATGAATATATACTTTTTTAAATACATAAACAGTTATTCCATTAGATCATGAATAAACTGATCTAAAATAATCAAAGTCTAGTATAACTTTATTCGTTCAAATACATGTCACGCGGCGGGCATAGTTTCAGATTTGCGGAAAATTGATCGGAAACAATTCATCGAATTACAATTCTTCGAACACAATTCATCGAAAAAACAATTCGTCGAAAAACAATTCTTCGAACGGTAATTCCAAAAAAAAAATGAAAATTTAGCAGGAGGGAGGCTAAAACGAGGTGGGGAAAGGGGAAAAAGTATGAAAAAAAAAACGTTGCACGTACAAAAGTGTCGTTTCTGGCGCTTCGCCGGCCGCTGCCCCGGCACGCTCGCTCCGCTCGCTCGGCTCGCGCGTTTTTGGTCATCATACTAACCTAACCTAACCTAATGAACTCTTTAGACTTTATTCATTGCGGGGGGCTTCGCCCCCCGAGCCCCCCTTGCGGGGGCTCCGGCCCCCGCTAATAATATGAAATATGAAAAGCATGAAATTCTACACATTAATTTATTTTGTATACATGTTTTATGGCATTAATTGTTTCTAAAAACGCGTCTTTTTTATATTTCATTATGTTTCTGCGCCACAAATATTCTACAATCGAATCTGCAAAATCGTGCGGATGGTTATAATTATCTTTTCTGAAATATCTTTTGACAGCCCTCCACTGGGACTCGATCCTCTGCGTGTGAGTACCGTCTGGGGCAATAAATGGGTTGTCTGGATCAGAATGGTTTACTTTTTTGTGGATAAATCCATGTTGCCCCAGACAATCATATGCTCGCCAGTAGTCCGTATGAATTGTGGTACCCGGTTTGACATGTTTTTTGATGAGTGGCACCAGCACCTCTGCGGATCTTATATTATCTGGGCACACCTCCAACCGCAGATCCTCAGACTCGTCTTCAATCATACCGAGGACCCAATGACCCTCGATGTGCCGTCCTAAAAAATAAATAAATTAATGTTTTCGACGAATTGTTTTTCGGGGAATTACCGTTCGAAGAATTGTTGTTCGACGAATTATTTTTTCGATGAATTGTGTTCGAAGAATTGTAATTCGATGAATTGTTTTCGATGATTTTTCCGGTGAGGATAGTTTCAATCTCGCGGCGAAACTATGACAATTTATTTAGTGGAATACGCGGTAATCGTCTTGCGATTGGTCCAAAAGATCGCTTGTTGACCGGCAGTGTTCGGATGGGAAGGTAGTGTCCGTAGATTTCACGTCAAAAATTTTAGGTAAGTTCTTTGACTTCTGCAAATGTTTGTCCAACGGGGTAGGTATAACTCGTGGCTCGTTTTGCTGGTTTTGAGAATAGTTTCACTTAACTGGTCTTTGATTAATAATACGTATATCCCTGTGTAGGCACTGGAGTACAAATAAATACGATTTTATTTATAGTTTTACAGTAATACCTTCATATTTGAATTATCGTCAGATTCGTGGTCGTTAGGACCGTGGATTTAAGCCATGGATCTGATTTATTGACCGTGGATCTGACCACATAATATTATAGCTTCACTGCCTCCGTGGTGTAACGGTTAGAGCGTTGGACTCCCAACCTGAAGGTCGTGGGTTCGAATCTCCTGCGTAGCTGGTTAATCTCGTTGAGCCTAACCAGCTACGCAGGAGATATTATGTATGAGCCGCTGTGGTAGAAATCGACCAGGAGGCCTAATTTTTACAGCTTCAATCATTTTCTTTCAGTTATAATTGCCGTGGGTACCTACCCAATAAAGACTGATGTTTAAACGTAAGAATTTAAACAAATAACAAAGTAGTTTATTTACTGATTTTTTAATAATTTATATACAGTGGATGTAAAAATACAAAAAAATAAAACTTCTGATTACTTCTGCTATAATGATGTTTTATTTATAATTTTCTTTATTGCAGCATTCTAACAGGCGATTCTAACGCGACGCCATTACTTGATTCATATACTTCGTCAGATCCGTGATGCCCTTGGTCAGATCCGTGGCGAGCCAAAACATTATCTTTTTTTTCCAAGAATCGTGCAATCCAAATACACTTCATACAAGCCTACTGATCTAATTTGTTTTTTGAGTGAAACTATTACGACATTTTTTGTCGTTCATCTTTAGCATGTCGTAAAACATGTTTACAAGTATTATTAAAAAAATCAGACCTCATCAACATGCATCGGTGGTTCAGTGATGGAAAGCCTGCTCTACGCAGGCAACCCGGGTTCGATTCCCAGTGGAGAAAAGACTCTTTTAAAAGGTTCACTTGCGTCGAGGTTTCATAAAAATACACCATTTTTTTTAAGTCTGATCTAACTGTAGCTAACAGCGAAAAAGATTTCTCTCAGTCCGCTGTCTCGTAAAATCGACTTTTAAGCAGCGCACAGCTGAAAGGATATCTCTAAGGATATATCTCTTTCGAAATCCCAACGGAAGTCCGGTGTGCTGATTCTACCTTACGTCAGTATCTACGTCGAATTTAAAACTGTTTTAAAACGAAAATGCACTCGCCGCATTCGTGCCGCGAGTCTGACAAAAGTGCACCTAAGCCTTTTAAGAACAAGGTACAGTTTATGTATTTTCTGTGTCTCAAGCGGTCCACCTTCGATGCTTTTCGATGAACCCTATAGGAAAAATGATGATTAAGTAATTGAGATTGTTGTGAATGAGTATTCGATTTCAAACTTTTAAAATACTCAGCTTGGATTTAAACAGAAAGGGATAACTCAAAAGTCACTCCATGATCGTCCATGATCATTATGACATTTTTTATGTTATAGGGGGCATACGAGCAGACGGCTCACTGATGGTAAGTGATCACCGTCGCCCATGGACACCTGCAACACCAGGAGTATCACAAATGCGATGCCGGCCTTTAAGGAAGGAGTACGCTCTTTTTTAGGAAACAGTGCTGGCGACAATATATTCCACAGTTTTGTCGTACGTGGTAAAAAATTTCGACAAAAACGCACGGTTGTGGATAGCTACGCATCAAGATGATGGGGATGAAATTTTTGTAGCGATGTACGATTACGAATGACCTCCATGATTTCCATTCCTTTTGAATAGCGTTGGCTTAAGATGCCCTCGGGCAGGCTCCCGTCTAAAAAGTTTATTTAGTTTGCCTATAATTAGTACCAAATATACTGCTAATAATTTTGTAATAAGGTCGTGTACTGAATATAACAATAGGTTCATATCAATCGATATATTTAACTGTTCCACCAATCATTGGAATAAATATATACACAATATAATATGTAGATAGTTCATAACTATTAATTGTAACCTACCAAACTTGTAACTTTTTTTTTATTGGTAAAAGTGTAAACTTTTTTTTTCTTTCTCGATTTTAGTAATCTGAACTCCTTTATATGTTATAGAGGAAACTTTACTGATATATGTTTTGTTAATTAGATCTAGGTATAACTATTATTTCATTGTATGTTTCCCAAATAAAGATAAAATAATAAAAAAACAAAAAAAACATGGCGCTTGCGACAGTGCCGTAATATCGGAAAATCGCTAAAAACAAAGTACATGGTAACAATCCCGTAAATAACATAAATTACTATAAATAATAGATATTCATACAGGTCTGTAGTGCCAAACCAATTTCAAACTTTTACCTACATTGTGTTAAATTACCTACCTAAGGTATACATATTCTTTGTAGTACCTGGGATCTCGTTTACTACCAACAGTATCCAATACATTGAGTAATCGCTATTGGCGATTAAAATGCTCTGTAGCCTTAGTAACTTGAAGAAGGGTGAATTTCCCTTTTTTATTTTTCGACGATAATTTATGTTAAGCTAAAAAAGTAAAAATTGTAAAAGTATTCATTTGACATTGTGGGTTACTTATAATGCGAAGAGATGGCGCTGCCTTGCAGCTTAAGAATGGCTAGACGATTTTCGACGCGGTCCGTGAGGGCCGCGGCAGCATAGTTGGTCAGTGCATTCGCCCGGATTGCGAAGGGTGCGGGTTCGAGTCCCGTCTGCTGCCTGGTCCGCGTGGATATTTTCTAGTTATATTTTCTTTAGAGTAAACCATAGCTTAAATGTGCTTCTGGAATATCGTTAAAATATTTATATTGATTTTTTTATATCGATTTTGCCTTTGTCGATTGGATAGTCAGGTCAGGGTGAGAGCATTTTGTATGTGCAATATTAGCGTAATGAGCGTTAAATCTAAGTCATATTTCATTGTGTGTTAAATTATTGTTTTTTATTCCATTTCTAATCATTTGACGATAAGTTGATAATAATAAGAAATATTTGTTTGATTATTTCAAAGACCTCTTTCTCTGCCTTATGCATATGCTTATTACTATTACTCTGAGTCTAGCCGAAACACTTTTGTTACAAAAATCAGTAAATGAGTAAATAAAGATAGGTAAGTACTAAAAAATTTGATTACAGAAAGTATAGTGCTAGGAGATGATTAAACTAAGATATCTTATATATAATCGCATAATAATATTTTACATATAAAGGAGGAGCTCGATGGCACAGGTGGTCGTTGAAGTTAAGCAACTTTTGCAGTAGTTGGTTATTGGATGGGTGACCAAAAATCTTCTATCTCGAGTTCCTCCGTGCTTCGGAAGGCACGTTAAGCTGTTGGGCCCGGCTGCATCTGCAGTCGTTAGCACCGGCCAATTCGCACTGAGCCCGCGTGGTGGGTCATGGCCCAATCTTCTAATTCCATCCATAGGGAAGGCCAGTGCCACAGCAGTGGGGACATTAATATGCTGATAATGATGATGATGATGAACTAAAAAATCAGATTACAGAAAATATAGACTTAGGATTAAACTAAGATATCTTACATATAATGACATAATAAAAACCATTACACAAACTACGGAGCGTACATAATATGAGATGTCCTCCGTGACTAAGGGTTTAATACAAACTTCTTGTCATTTATAAATCAAGCAGTTTAATGCTTAGAATAAAAACATAACAAACCTTTTGGTATTACAATGGTCTATAAGTAAGCTTAATACGAAACCCGTGTAAAGCTAAATTCTTTGAAATTCACCTAATTCGACAAAACCTATTTTATGCCAGGTGAGTTGAGATGGGGTAATTTAATTAATCTCATTCGATTTATTTCAGATTTTGGCTTTTATAAACGTTCCAAAGGGTTCGCTAATGACGCCCGATATTTTAGGTTAACCCGATTTTTACGTTTTACGAGGTACCTACGCTTGTTTGAACAGTTAGTCACTGTTGCATACGGACAATATAGGGTCTTTGATTCGATAAGCATTGTTTGTTCAGTTTTGCTTAGGTGTTGAAAGGTATCTAGCGCCCGGGCCATTTACACTTTGCATAGAATAGACTATTTGACAGTATAAAAAATAATGCACCAATTGTTGGCATCTGTATTTAATATAAATGTATTAGCAGCGATTTTACTGTTCTGAAAGAAAAAATAAACTAATGACTTTTCTATAAAATCACTAAAGAGAATTGTTGTTTTTGTTGAGCAAAAACGTGACCTGAGACGCCTGGGATTGGCCAATAAAAAAAGAAAATGACGTCACATGCTAGTAAAAAGGCCAAGGTGACATTACATTGTAACGTTCGACGTTTTAATGACAGTCGTGTGACGTCACACACTAGTGAAACGCCATAATGTCCAGAAAACGTTTTCGCGGCAACTTGAAAATTGAATTTAGATTTTTACTGAATTATAAATAAGTATCAACTTTTTATGGAATCCATAAACATTAGTAAATGGCGTGAGATCATTTTCTTAAGCTTGTCAAATATCCTATTAGTAAATCAAATATGGTTCTGTAACGAATACTTTTCAGTATTGCTTTTGCCGTCCCTGGCAGCTGTGTTCCAGCCTGCCGTACTTCCGGCTACCCCGGGCCAAGGCCCCCTATACCCTAGGCAGGGAGGGGCGTAATTTGAAACCTGGCACCTCGGGCCCCATTAGAATTAGTAAATTAAATCAAAATATAGGTTAGCAAACGACGCCATTTTTTTATTTTGTCGCCCCTCGCAGCTCTTGCAGCCGCCACGGGCCAGGGCCCTCTCCGGATAACAGGTAGGTTCCAACCTTATTCCAACATAGGTTAGAATCTGTCACTCAAATACCATAATTATACAGTTTAACGAATTTAAATACTTGCTATATAGACACACACTGTCAGATTTTTATATGAATTTTAAGTATACTTTCTATCTCGTAAAAATATTATGCTTCTGCGGAATAGAGTATTTGACAAAAGTAAAAAGTTGATATAAATCATAATGTTATATATTTCGGTGAAAAAACTAAATCAAAAACTCCATTTTCAAGTTGCCGCGAAAAACGTATCTCTGGACAATATGGCGTCTCACTGGTGTGTGACGTCACACGACTATCATTAAAACGTCAAACTATACAATCTAATGTCACTTTAATCGGAAGTTTACTTGCGCGTGACGTCATTTTAGGTTCCACCAATCTCAAGCGTTTTGGGGTCACGTGACAATAGACAAGAAAACTATTATCTATATCGTAGGTTTTTAGTAAACTTATGAATATTTTTTCTGTAAAAATAGTAAAAACTCCTGCCAATATTCATTCTAAATACAGATGCTAACAATTGGCACTTTATTTTTAATACTGTCAAATACCCTATTCACAAAAACTATAATTGATAACATTTTGGTCAACAAGAACAAAGGCTAGAGACATTTTACTCGAAAAAACCATTTGTTTGCCGTGTGGTCCACCTCGTAGTCCACCCAGGTGGACCACGGGGATTATTTTTTTCCCGTGGTCTACCCGCATAGCCATATGTTTCTAACAGTAAATTATGGATGTTCTTATGAACAAAAAAGCATTTTCAATTTTTAAAAATCGCGTATATTTTAAAACCATTTAATCAGCGTAGTTTTTCTAAAGCGATGCATATAGTAATATTGTTGTTAATTAACTGCATCTGAATATCTTTTATATAATCATTGTTTTCAATTAATTTGCGCCTTTTTGCTTTTGTAATTCTTATTGTTCTCAAGACACTCAAGAGCCGTAATAAATTGTGGAAGAGTCAGGTGGACCACGGATAAAAATTATTTCCCGTGGTTCAACCAGGTGAACTACGGAGGGGAAAGAAAATACCCGTGATCCACCTGGTGAACCACGGGAAATAAATATTCCCCATGGTTCATCTGGGTGGACTACGAAGTGGACCACGGGAAACAAAGGGAAGAAACATCTCGTTGGATCGGGTAACAAACGGTTTTTTCTGGTATTTCTTTTTTAATCTAGCTGTTTAATTATCATCACATCATCATCAGCCTATTAATATCCCCACGGCGGGGGCACAGGCCTTCTCTATGGATGGAATAGGCAGATTGGTCCATGACCCACCATGCGGGGCTAGTTTGGATTGGTGGGTTGCTAACGACTGTAAATGTGGCTGGGATCAGAAAATTTTCATATAAAAGATTTAAAGAGAAAACATTTCTAGGAAAAAAAAAACACTTTGTCCATGTTTCAGACGGAATGGCTCGAATGAATTTCTCTCTGGTATTCATCATCATCATCATCATCAGCCTATTAATGTCCACACTGCTGGGGCACAGGCCTTTCCAATGGATGGAATAGGGATATTGGGCCATGACCCACCACGCGGGCCCAGTGCGAGTTAGCGGGTGCTAACGACTGCAGATGTAGCCGGAAACAACTGCTTAACGTGCCTTCCGAAGCACGGAGGAGCTCGAGATAGTAGATTTTTGGTCACCCATCCAATGACCGACCACTGCGAAAGTTGCTTAACTCCAACGATCGCAGCCGAACGCGCTAACCACCCGCGCCATCGAGTTCCTCATATATCTGGTAGTAATTTTCTTTAAATTTCAACATTGAGCCGTTAAATTTATTAACATAAACATATAATATCTACATTATGAAAAAAGTTAAGGTACTTAATTCCATTATATGTAATTGAATTTCGGGGTAATTTGTAGGGGGGGTGGAGGGGGGGCTCCCCCCGACCCCCCCGCCATAAAAGATTTTTGGCGGAAATGCAGTTTTTTTTTTTACCTAACCTAAAAATTCATTAAATCTGTTAAATGTAGTGGAATTTCAGGGGGATAGGTATTAGGGAAGACCCCTCAGAGGGAAGGGTAAATCCCCCTCCCCCCTCCCGGCGTTTTTTTACAGAAATGATAATTATAAAAAATTAGAGGGGTTTTAAAGGTAAAACTGTACTTCCAGGGCCTAGAGATGATATTTGATTTTTTTGTAGAAAAAGTCTCTATTAACGAATTTTTCTTTCTGGCGCTTCGCCGGCCGCTGCCGCGGCACGCTCGCTTCGCTCGCTCGGCTCGCGCGTTAAGGTCACAACACTAACCTAACCTAACCTAGTGTGAAGTATCACCACACAAGCGGCTCATTAGAGTCCAAAACTCGCACTACACTCGACTCTTCAGGCGAAGGGCCAGCAGAACTCGAGGTCGAAGGCTTTGAGGATGCCATGGTAGTCAGACGACGTTAATATCAACAGGAGTACGAAAAAGCTCTCAACTGCGACGAACACAAACACTGACTGACAGATCTCATTAATGGCGGTAAATTGTCACATTTTGACAATAGTACCAACATAATAAACTTATATTTACCATAGACAACGAGAAACATGTTATTTTTGCATAAAAAAATGGCAGCACTCATCAAAATTGCTGTCAAAATTGACTCATAACCTACAAAAATATTAATTTTCAATAAATTTTTTTTCGAGTTCTATTCGTTTCCGCCTAAAAAGACTTCGTGTACGTGTTTTTAATAGTTAACACTTTGCGTGACAAAAATTTCAGCTTGCAACTCAATTACATATAATGGAAAGCTGAGCCAAAGTGAATCTGCAATTCTTAATTCTTGGGACTTTCTGAATCCTAAAGGACAATGCCCATTTTTCTTAGAAGATCCGTACCAACTTGCATCAAACCCAATTTACTCTCAAGAGTTTAGTTTTTATCTAACTTTTTACTGTCAAAAATGTTTTGTCAATGTTTAACCACATTTTAGAAAAATTGACATAAGTTGGAAAACAGACATGGCCCTTTAAAGTCACTATCTCGATAATCCACAGAAAAGAGTCACTATCTCATCACTGTCAATATTTATTATAGACGTGGTGCATTAATTAACTAATAAAAAAACAACTACCAGATCGACACAAACGCAGCAAGAATAACATCGATCAAACAAACCAAACAAACATCATCACAAGAAAAACGAAATTGACATTGACACTGACAGTTGCGTAATTTAGCTTTCCGAATCGCACTTTCAAGTATGTTTTGAGTTTCGAAAATACGCAATGTTTACTTTATGAAATGGTGAGATAAAATAAAATTATGTAAAAGAATTACTTTTATACAACAGCTAAAGCTAATAAGGTGAACAAAGATTTTTATGTTCATTGTTGTTGTTCGGAAATAACAGACAACTGTTATCGGAACGTGCAAGATTTCGGGAATGAACTTTTGATATACGGATATGTAATTTTTTGTGGAAGTAGGTAATTGCTAATTATTTCGCATCATTAATATAAATTTTTCAAATATGGTTAAAAAACACGGTTAAAAGTCACTACATAATACACATAAATAAAACATTATTTTAAGTGTTAATATATCTATGACGCAATGTGGCATTGTCCTTTCTAGCGTGCAAGGACGTAGATAAAGACTTGTTGAAAATAAAACTACCTACCTATCTACTAATAAAACCCTCATTAGGGTATGTCTCTGGGTGTTAATTACGTCTTAAGGTTGGCGCGGTCAGCATTCCGAGGAAGATAAAGGGAACGCTGATGTGGTCAAGGATAGGAAGGGGCAATTAGAAGGAGAGCCCCGGTGCGGTAAAATAATTTATAACACATTTGCTCGTAAAGCGTCTCTTATTGCATCAATTTCAATATCATAATCTATCAGATTACACACGCGTGCGATAATGTAAAGTAAAACGCACGGCTTATTATGTTCCGTCTAAAAAAGAACGATACTTTTTTAAATCGTAGCAAAGAGTTTTTATTTCAGAAAGGTAGCCAACATTTTCTTAATAAAATTAACTTTGGGAGATAAAATATAATATATAAACATTTAATTCTTTAATTAGATTCATTTTGACAATAAATTACAACCATGTATCGGTAACAAATTCACAAAAATATTAATTTACTTTATTAGTAACACTGGCTGTTTTTTGTTCCTTTGCCTAAAAATAGCGTTGATGCGCATCGCTAATCTGTGAAAAAGTTGTTGCTATTTCTTTTAGCTGTATTGTTTTTATTTGAAAATTATTGTCAAGTAGTAACGAATTTATTAATTTGACACCGCAAGTCGTAAAAGGCTACGCTAAGTCTCTTGCCTAGGGATGCAAAGTCTTTTGAAATATCGATATTTATATCAAAATCAGGAAAATATCGATATCCGATATATCGACCATTTTAACTCGATATTATCGATATATCGATATTTTATTCTTTATTTTGCTTTGTGTTAAGTTTGCAAACCAAAAACCTATAATACAGGAAGCAAAGGTTTCCGAAATATCGATATTTATAATGTGGGCAGGTAAATATCGATATCCAATCCGATGTATCAGCCATTCCAACATTTCTATATTTTTATAGCGCTGTAAGAAGTATCAAATCAAAAGCAATTTCGAATCAAAGATATTTATTTTGTTTAAAATGTTTGCACGCAGCCAGAATCAGAATAGATAATCATATGAAAAACAATTGTTATGTATTAGTAAAACCCACACATCAGGGGCGTGCCCATGGCTTCAGAACAGGGTAAGCCCAAAAGCTTTCAAAATTACTATACCTATCTTACTTTCTTGACTTGGCCAGCTTAAAAAAATTACGATTTGTATAAGATTCTTAATTTTATTTTGTGTTATATTTCAATGATATTAAATTTCAATTAATCAGTAGTTGACAATTATCTAGAAAGAGAGGCAAGGATTTTATTTAAGTGCATGAGTTACCATTAGGTATACGATTATACCTATATACGTTGGTGTCGATTCTGGCATGATTATCTAAACTTAAAACTATAACTATGATGTTATATTTTTTTTTTTCATTTTATATCCTATTCACATTACATCACCAGCTTATTAATGTCCCCACTGCTGGGACACAGGCCTTCCCTTTGGATGGAAGAGAGAGATTGGGCAATGACCCACCACGCGGGCCCAGTGCGGATTAGTGCGTGCTAACGACTGCAGATGCAGCCGGGACCAACGGCTTGACGTGTCTTCCAAAGCACGAAGGAGCTCGAGATAGTAAATTTTTTGCCACCCATCCATTGACCGACCACTGTGAAAGTTGCTTAACTTCAACGATCGCAGCCGAACGCGCTTACCACTTGCGTCATCGAGCTCCTCTATAAATCTTTATCCTGTTGCTGCTACTAACCAGCTATTTTGATCACATCTTGACTTCACTTACACTAACTTTTATTGTTCAACAATAAAACTGCTCAGACAGTATTCGCAGAGGTTCCACTGCTCCGTAGCATAGTACAGGTTGCGGCAAGTAACTCTAGAGCTGAACAAAACGCGGCAGGGATAGCTGTGCATGGGTACGACTGAAGAGCCGATCGGCGCAACGCACGCCCACACACGCACCTCGTTTCCCCCCAACACATCTAAGTTTTTACTTCTGCGCAATAACGGCCAACGCTACAGTTTCGTGTCGCGATTTATACAATATTTAAAATTAGTTTGAGCAAAACTTTCTTAATAAAATGGAGACACCGTTATATTTTATCCTTTTTATTGTCATTATTTGTTGTGATAGCGGCTACATGACATGCATCCTATAAAAGTTTTACGACATACGTTTTCTCGCACCCATGCTCAGCTTGGGGCTAGATTAGAGTTGTGAAACTTTCCAATATTTAGGTATTGTTATTCATGTATGTTTAACTTAAACGCAGATCGAAGTGCTGGCGACTGCAGCAGAGGTGACAGGCCAGGGGGTGGGGACCCTGCTGTTGAAGACGGCCCTGGAGCAAGCGCTGGAGTTGCGACATCCCCTGGTGCAAGTGTTGGCTGTCAGCCAATACACGTAACTATTGCAATAAACGAATAAACGTAGATTGAAGTACTGACGGCCATAGCGGAGTTGGCAGGCAAGGGGCTGGGAATCATGCTGCTGAAGGCGATTCTAGAGCATTCGCTAGAACTGCGACATCCCCTGGTGCTGGCCGTTAGTCAATAGACGTAACCATTGCAATCAACGTATACACGTAGATTGAAGTACTGTCTGCTGCAATGTAGGTGGCAGGCCAAGGGCTGGGCATCATGCTGCTGAAGGCGATTCTAGAGCATTCGCTGGAACTGCGACATCCCCTGGTGCTGGCCGTCAGTGAATACACGTAACTATTGCAACAAACGTATACACATAGATTGAAGTACTGTCTGCTGCAATGTAGGTGGCAGGCCAGGGGCTGGGCACCATGCTGCTGAAGGCGATTCTAGAACAAACGCTGGAACTGTGAAATCCCCTGGTGCAAGTGCTGGCCGTCAGTCAATACACGTAACTATTGCAATAAACGTAGATCGAGGTGCTGAAGACGGCTGCAGAGGTAACGGGCCAGGGGGTGGGTACACTGCTGCTGTAGGCGGTCCTGGAGCAAGCTTTGGAACTGAGACATCCCGTGACCATTATACGTACTGATTGTTTATATCCCCGGATAAAACTTATTTGCCTAATGCTAGCTAGCGAATCCTAAAAGATATTTGAGGATTTTGGTATGATAGCAGTAAGTGCATTCGCCCGGACAGTGGAAGGTGAAAGTTCGAATCCTACATGACACATGAACCGATAGGATTTTTTTTAGTAAAATTTTCTATCTTACTAAAATTATAATTGTGAAAGGTTTTATGTTTGTTTTTCTACCACGGAAAAACTACTCAACGGATTTGGATAAAATTCAGTACGCATATATACTTTATGACCTAGATTGAGACATAGGATACTTTTTATCCCAGAAAAATATTAGGTCCCTGTGGGATTCTCAAAAAAGATATAAAAGATTCAAAGGAAAATGTATTCTTATGATTGCTGATACGATTTTACCATTTAGTGCGAAGATCTGTGAGAAATGCGGCATGAAGCGGGTCTGGTCCATGGATTACACAGACTTTGTGGACAACAAAGGGCGCAGGGTCTTCTTCCCGCGACGTCCTCATCACACAGCGGCCGTTTATATCAAAAAGAATGACCTCAGCAAACCTCCACCGGAACCATGTAAACCGCCATTTTAACTGCCTAAATGCCACAACGCCCGAGCCGCGGACCGCAGTGGATGTCAGTCAGTTGTCGTACCTATAATAATCCTTGTTTAAAAGGAAATAAAAGATCGTCAGTTGTTTCACCAGCATGTTACTCCATGCTTTAACTACTAGAAGCATGTCACGAGTTTATTATGCCTATACAAATGAACATATGCGCGACCGCCATACGCCGCGGTTAACGGCTCGTGCGTGGTTTACTTAACTACTAATAGACACATCAAAAGTGTCATGTCTAGGGAAATGATTTTGAAATAAAACATAACCAATCGAGTATCAAAACTGTAGTTTTTCTTATACGCTTCGTCCGCGTGGTTTCTCATACAAGCTTCCACCCCCTTTATAACGCCCCCCCCCCCCCCCCTAATGAAGGATTTCTGGGACTAAAACTAACTACCAAAAAAGCAGCCCTTTCGGAGTTTCTTGCCGGTTCCTCTCAGTACAAGGTCTCCCGCCATAGTTTTGCGAACCGATGGCGTAGTTTTCAACTTCCACATGTGCTTGTTATAGCCTAAACTAAATAGTTTTTTTTAATTTGAATTTACATACCAAAGTTATACCAAATTTTATCGAAATCTGTTCAATAGTTTTGAGGTTACAGACATACTGACTCTTTTTTGAATTAATAATGGAGGGATCACGCATTAAACTGATTGATTAAATTTTTTTAGAAAAATGGTACATACATCGTAATCTATCATTTCATCATAATAGTGTTGCTATTTAAGGCAAACATTTTTAGGGAATCCACAAAAAAATATTAATATATATTCTAAACAAATGAAACACAAAGAAATTTTCGTTTGTTTTAATTTATGCAATAACATTATAATACTAGTAACAACTAGATGAATAAATAAGTTATAAAAACGATTAAGTATTTACTATTATTAACGATTTTCGTTTTTTATACTTCGTTATTTTGCATTAATGCAATTTTTTTTTGTAATTATAGCAATATTATATTTTTTGTTATAAACAAAACTAATGATAATTTGAAAAAATAACATACCTGATATTAGAAATTAAACATAACATTAACAATTTATAACCATACAAAACTACAAAAAAAAATTAACAACTTAAATTCTAAGTAACGATATAATTAAGCACAACATTATTTACAAAAAAATAACTGAAGATACTATTTATGAATATCAGAATGATATTAAGTTTGTTACAGACAAATTACATGTAATTTAAAAAATACACATCTATTATAACATAGCAAGCTTATATCAATTAATTTTACAATAAACACATCAAAAGTGTTCAGGTATCAAGTTTTATTTTTGCAATAAAATATATATCCAATCTGCATTACCAAATCCAGTCTTCCAGAAGATAAGCTGTTTACATTAACTCCAAGCTGTTTACATTAACTTCTATGTATCTCTTCTCCTCCCGCCCTTCCTCTTTTACACCAAGAAACAAGTCATATACTAGTTTTACACAAAACTTGTAGAATCCTTGTTGTGTAGTGACATACTTTTGTTTACACTTCATAGACAACGAGTATCATTACAAGTATAAATCATTATTTACTTCACATATTTTGTGTAGCCAAAAAGTTTGATGCAAGTATTGCATACTACATGTTTTATACATGTATATGAGCGTGAACATAAAAATTAAGACATTGTATAAAATCTGGTATTTACATGTATTATACCTTGGTGTAAACGAGGGGTAAGAAGGTACTCCTGAATTTTGTAATTATTATATTTTGAAGTATTTGTAATTTAAAGTTAATAATTTAAAGGAAATCAACCCAAGTTAATTCCAATGACAAATAATTAATATTATTTGTTTCATGAGATTTCACGCACACCACTCATTAAATAAAACAAGTTTCAACGGTATACATGCACTGATTTATTTATTAATTGACGTTTTGTCGTCTCAACGTATACGTAACGAATTAACGTATGTAATTCGTCAATAAATAGATGAGTGCATCTATATTTTTTTATAAATATTGCTTATTAGATTCTTAAACACTGTTGATATATATACTTTCGAAAAATTACTCAAAAGTGATCTTGAACTTTATGTAGTTCACAGTCGCTCGAGAAAATAAATAGAATCTAAACTAGTGCGACGCATAAAAAGTGATATAGAAAAAAATAGCAGGCAGTTTTCTTAATAGACGACGGCTTTCGGCCGATTAGTTCCGGTCTCGAAGCGTATTACGAAAAACCCGATAGTTGTCTTTTTCGTATTTTGGGTCAAATACCGATTCCTCAATGTTATTGATACAGTTCGCAATCAGAAAATAATTCATTAGTACATGCATTTTTCTTTTGTATTGTTGTAGTCTCTGAATAAAAATGTTGTAATTTTTGAATGTAACGACGATAGTTGCTCAATAAGTATTGCGGTGGAAATTAATGACGATGCTTTACAGACAATTGATTGGCAGCGCACAAAACGAATAACTAAATGGAGTTATTCGAAGAAAACAATTTGTTACATAAATTATTTTTAGATGCTATAATCCGATTGCTCTTTAATGCAAGGCAATAAAGTATCTTTTTACTTCTTTTTAACTAGTTTTTTACATGAAATAGAAAATGCAAATGCAATGTTGAAATCTATGTTTTTCATTATATTTTTCTTCAAAAGATCAACTAACAATGAACAAGTGTTGCTTTAAAACGTTCGCTCCTTTTTTTTAATGCAATACTTAAAAAAAAAATCTGTGCCTTATTTATAAAATTGTCGCACACATCAACTACAATGACATTCTTCTCGAAATTATATCTACTACTACACCGTACTAAAACTCTGAACTATCATTAAAATACTGGAAACAGTATAGTTCAAACGATAATTAATTTTTAATAAAGAAAATATACATTGACGATTTCGCCTCAAGAATATTTCGAGGTCTCACGTGCATAGGCGGACAAAAAAGCAGCCTAAAAACTGAATAATATTATTATGTGAAACTGTGTCAGTAGCGAGCTCAGCGCTGCAGCAGGATGGTGTCATACGGGCATATACATCCCATGAGGATTTGGAGCCAGTCGAAAAGTTTCTCCTGTCGGGTGCCCATCGCTCATGGCCAGCGCTGCAGCAGGGCGGCGCACGGTGGAATATGGTAGAACAAACGCATATCGAAATTGATTTTTATTACTGATTGAAATTGGGTAATATATGAATATAATTTAATAGTTCAAAAGTCGAAGTTTAATATTCTGCAGCGTAATTCATATTTGATTTCGTAAAAGTATTTTTTTTCATGTAGCAAAGTTAAACGTTTAGGCAGCTGGGAAATATTAAGTTCTTCATTTACGTTTTTCAACGTGAAATAGTTTTAAAACTTGAAATGAAAGGTATAAGGTATTATATATTTTTGAAAAGCACATTTATCAGAGATTAGAAATAAATACAATTGATTGTTTTTAATACGAATATAAATTTAAAAACCAATTTAAAGAAAAAATGGAGAAATATTCTTTTTTCCTCAACTTCGTCGAATCTTTTAACATTTAGAGTTGTTTACCGATGCTTTGAATTTAATGTTAAATTATAGGTTAGTTACTCATCTAAAACATAAAAAAATTAGCTGCGGCTTTTTGCGGTTTTCGGAGATATGTGAAAAAATCGAATACTAGTCTGGGAACGGAAATCGCTATCAAATGCGGTTTCGTAGTTTACTTTTATTATCAATAGTTTGTGGTACATTTTATGAATTAATTATTTGATATTGTTATGTAGGTTTTATCATTTCGATGTCATTTTCCGTGAGAAAATAGATATCTGAAATAATTCCCACATTCTGAAACAATATAAAAAGGGCAGTGAAAAAATATGTCTCCATTACCGTTTCAGTGGTCTTTAAGTCTAAGTACTCTAGTAGGTACGGTTATTTCATTATTCAACATGTCTACTTTTAACTGTACTAAACGTGAGTTAATAGTGTCTTATATAGAAGGCGGAAAAACGACTGCGGCACTTTCAACATATTTGGAGGGAAAACAAATTTCGGATGTCAATATATTATATTATTGACCATATTCAAAGGGATGTCGTCCCTTCGTTTAATAAACGCTGGAGTGAAGCAGGTAACGGAGAGAGTATCATAAACCATTTCGCGGTATTACCAATTGGGCAACTTTCAGAAGATGCTCAAGAATCTCGCAGTAAGGACTATAAAAAGTTTCGCTTACACCATGCTCGGAAATGCCCTCGAATAGCTACAAACGAAGATGTGTTTAATACACTACTTTACACTTCAGATCCATATATAACGAGCATAAGAAAACCATATGCAAAAAGTGTAAAGGAGCTCGATGAAGATACTTTACACCTTCTCAAGGTTAATGAACTTATTTCAGATCCTGAAGCTCACCGGGTGTAAGATGGCAATCTTGCTGAGCAAAAAAAAAGAAATATATATTGCGATAATTTTGATTTGTTTCTGTATGTTAGCGTAGTGTTAAAAATATTTTATCATTTTTAATTTTATATTATCAATATAATATGATAGTTATCTTAATAGAGTAATTAGCATTAAGAAATAGACGTACAATATGTTTCTAAAAAATATTTTAATAAATAAATAATACTATTTTAAATCATTTTGTGACTTTTCTTTTTTAATTAAAAAAATACGCATAATTCCAGTTCATCAAACATTACTTATATGAATCCTTATGTATCACTTTATATTATAGCAAAATTTTATAAGTATCTTTCAAATTGACGGTGTTAAAGATTTTTAATCCGAAACACACCGAAATATTCCACAGTGGCGGCGTCCCATTGGCAAATTGTGTTGCTGAGCGCGAGGCCGAGGATATGGAGATAGCCACGACGGTTCTTGTATTGCGATAGGTAATAGTTGAACCATAGTCACCTGAAGGATGTTATGAACCCTGTACTTGTCGTGGAGCGCGGGTGCACGGATGCAGTGGGCGGTGAAGTTCATAAGGTGTCGAGAGCGTGGGCAGCGGACGCAACGGGCCCAGCGCTCTAGCAGGGCGGCGTCCCACGGGCATATGGAGGTGCTAAGTGCGAGACCCAGGATTTGGGGCCAGCCGCGACGAGTCTCCTGTTGCTCGGCAAGCATCGAGTGACCTGCAAGAAAACGATTTTCGTAAAAAAATACATTTGTACATGTTATACATATAACGCTTAAGTCCCATACCTTGTGACAGAGCTGCTGATCTTTATAGGTGCCCTGGACCTACTAATGATAGTCGTCTTTTACGTTCCTTTCATCATCATCAGCCTAATAATGTCCCCACTGCTGGGGCTCAGGCGTTCCCTATGGATGGAATAGGGAGATTGGGCCATGACCCACCACGCGGGCCCAGTGTGGATTGGCGGGTGCTAACAACTGCAGATGCAACCGGGATCAATGGCTTAACGTGCCTTCTAAAGCACGGAGGAACTCGAGATAGATTATTGGTCACCCATCCAATGACCGACCACTGCGAAAGTTGCTTAACTTCAACTGTCGCAGCCGAACGCGCTAACCACCTGCGCCATCGAGCTCCACTTTCCTTTATAGACACTATATAACGCTATATAGTTGCATACCTTGAGACAGAGCTCTGGCTACATAGTCGTTAAGCATGATGATGTGGTTAGGAAACGGGGCGCCGAGCGCGGGGAACGCGACTCGCACGTTCTCTCGCACGAAGCGGAGCACGCGAGGCACGTCACTAGCACGCGCCCTGCGCACGCGCACCAGCTGCTCATTTTCGGTGCCCTGAGCCTAAAAGCAGTATAAATAATGTCAAAAACAATTAATATATTTATTGAACTATTTAAGCTACGCACTATTCAAAATTTTGTCAACAGCCTATCGAAATTAAAATAAATGAATAAATATTTCCAACATTCATACCAATTAGCCTAGCCCCAAAGTAAGCACTGTAAGGTTGTATTATGGGATACTAGGGTAATGGATAGAATACATATATAAGTTATTTATACTAAGATATACATATTAAACACCCATGTGTGTTACCCACTGGAGTACAAATGCTCTGAATACGACCATCACACAAACATCTGCCCCCACCGGGATTTAAACCCGGGACCTCTCAAGTCGGCGACACCATGAAACCCGGCGTACAAACCAGTCAGCCACTATTATTATTAGGCATGGGCTGAAAAACGTCACTATCCTTTTACAGAAAAAAAAACATTGTTATTGTCATCAGCAACCTGTTAATGTTCTTTTCTGTTTGGATACATGCCTTCATCTTTTCACACGCCAGCCCAGTGCGGACTGGAGTTGTATCGCATCCATTTTTGAAACACAGCATAATCGATTCACTAGTTTATGCGTGAAGATGTAAAAGACAAACAATTTTTGCATTCATAATATTAAAAGTTCAATTTGGTCTTTTATAGGGGATTGATGGAAACGCACGAACGTTATAGTAAAAAACTTCAGCAAAACTTAATAGTACTCTAGATTTTACCACAACTTGTTTAGTGCTGGAATCGGGCTTTGGTGTGTCTGCATATTGTCTTCTGACAGGCCTTGTGAGACATCGTGGCGTTCCACTCATCCAAAACACACCCCTCGCCGAAAACTGCCTCAAGAAATTCAGCACTGTTGACATAATTGTACAGACTCTGTCCGAATTGTTCTCAGGTTTCTGAATCTTGTATCATTTACATTTCCAGTTAGCCATTGTTGTGGATTGTTTTAATAATTACTTTTGTAGGTTTCAAAAATTCAACATAATTGTGGTGACTTATTGACGGCTGCTTTGACTGATCTGATCTGATCTGATTCTGTATAGAGAATGATAAGGATACACTGTTGTCAAATTTAATTTTAGGTTTAGAAAATCATGCCAGAATCCACACCAGTTTAGTATATTTCTTGGGGTTCAAGATTTTTTTAATACATCTATAAGCTCTTGCGATTTCAAAGCAATAGTTATTTTGATATTATTCAATTTAGATAGTCATAGCAGGTTAATTAATTGATATTAATGTGTTCAAATTTAGTCTACGAAATATCGATATTTTGGAATTTCCGATATCGATATTATCGATATCAGTGAATTTTAATCGATATAAATATCATTATTTTGGTCTCGATATTATCAATATTCCGATATATCGTTGCAACCCTACTCTTGCCCAAAAAATCCACGGATAGATACTTACAGTCAAGCGTATCAAAATTTCATCTGGGCAGCGTATATATTAAGAGTTAGCTTCCGAATTTCATTTGCGCGATGTAGGCTTCCATACTATTATTGATCGCAGTGCAGGTAACGCCATCTCTTGAGGATGGTGAGTAGTGATCGGTTGTATATATGTGGGGCATATAGATGTCGCCGCCACACATCTTATGGAAAACAAACAATGGTGCAAATTCATTTTCAGAAAGTACGTACGTAGGTAGTATTATTTCCTCGCAAATGTATTATAAACGTCGTATGACATACATGCGGTTTGATAATTACAGCCTCTGCCTTCTTATAGCCCTCACCTGCGGCTCGGGCTAACAATATCGCCTCGGCTGTAATTCTCAACTTACCGCACTTATATCATAATGTACTATTATAGAACATACTGTGGCTACCAGCGTTATCTTTAGTTTTTTGAGAAACCCACAGGAATAAAAAGTATTCTTTGTCTCAATCCAGGTCATAAAATATATGCGTAAGTACCATATTTTAGTCCGTTTAAAAATTTGTGCGTGATTGAGTTAAAAGTTAACATATATACAAACTTACACATTTATAATATTTGTAGAAATAGGAATTAGGATACTGTGGCCGTTAAGCTGGTTAACGGGTAGAAATGTGATAATGTGACGTAACGAATTTTAACCTTATGCATGACATACATAAAATAAAAAACAAAAAAAAACCTTTCTTTAGATTTAAAACTCTTACAGCCTATTGTACCTAAACCTAAATAATGCTGAAATATAAAAATATTACGTTTTACGTCATTCCTTGCCACTTGAGGCTATGGTGTCAAATCGATGTGTTTTTATATGGCACTTTTTTAATTTCCGATACAGAAAATAAAGACTCCTGCTCAAATATATTGTGGTAACGATAGGCAACTCAGGATTTACGGAACCCTACACTGCGCGTGGCACGACACGTACTTGGGCGAGTTTTAGAGAATGACCGACGACGTTTACTTAGTTTTTTTTTTAATTATAAATGTAAGAAAAAAAAACTATTACAAAAGTAGTTTAGGTACTATTTAAACTTGGAAAATAGTTTAGACAAAAAATATCATAATCATTGTTGCGCTGTAGAAAGAATCAGCGACATTTAGGCATTGTCCTAATACAACGCGATAACGCGATCATCGCGCGTTTAAACAATGCGACCATCGCGTGATCGCGAACTGGGTGTCCTAATAGAACGCGAATACGCGATCACGATTGACACACAGTTTGGCCGGGTTAGCAGTGCCCCTCTCCCCGCTTCCTATCGACGTGACGCGATCATCGCGCGAACTTCAGTTAGGACATCTATTCATCATTAATAGGTTTGATTGCGCGTTCGCGCGAACTAAGTTCCCGCGAATAGATTTTTAAACATTTTAGTCGCGCGAATGCATCGCGCGTTCGCCTATTAGGACACCTATTCTAGATCAATATGTTTGATCGTCGACTCGTACGATGATCGCATCGCTCATTCGCGTTATCGCGTTGTATTAGGACAATTCCTTATTATAAGCACTGATAGTTACATTTTGTATGAAATCACATTATTGTACTTCTGCATTATAATAACTTTTGATGGAGTTAACCATTTTTTATGAAACAAAGACTAAATGTTACCCAATGATACACTGTATAATCATATTTACAATTAATTAAATTAAATTCAGCAGTTTGGTTTGATACGATTACAAACATACAGACAAACAAAACAAAAAAAAATATAAAACTGTGTAATTCTAAGGCCTCGAAAGTATTCTTTTGCAAATCTATTCAATATATAGACACGCGAAGCTTACATTCTTATTACAATATATATATATACTAGCTGACCCAGCGAACTTCGTACCGCCCTAAAAAAATAGGGGTTGTCCAGCGGACAAAATTGTGAATCTAAACCATTCTCAGATCCCCTTGAACACACATCAAAAATTTCATCAAAATCGGTCCAGTCGTTTAAGAGAAGTTCAGTGACATACACACTCACAGAAGAATTATATATATTAAGATATATATGTATACATATATATATATATATATATAGATAATTAGGCTTCTCTATGGTTTTCTCATCTAAATCAGTAAATGTGAACGTGTAAAACCTGTTAACGTGTTATAAATAAGTTTATTAAAATAAATGCACTAATAATACGGAGAAAAACGCAAAAGAAAACCAGTGATTTTTGTATCATGATGTCTTTTATTTATTAAAATTAATTTCTATAACTAAGGTATGAGTTTTGTAACATCACGTTTCTGTAGGCAGTTATCAAACGTTTGTAGGTCGCGGCAAGCTATTTGAGTAAAACCACAGACAATAAACTTGCGGAAATGCGGAGTAGGCGTTTTAGAATGTAAAATTGACACTGCGCAGGGTTCGTGTCTATGGTCGTTACTCAACAATTTGCTGGGCTGTATAGCTTATCACAACATTGTAAAATAAATCAATTAAGTACTCAATTAAAGATCGACAGTAGCATGTGGCATCAGGAATCCAACGTTTCTTAAGCAATAGTCCTTTGGACATGGTAGACGCAAAGTTGCATTTTTTGTTTCAAGTGCTTTCTGTGGGAGTAATTTTAGCCTTGACACTAAGCGGTCTTATAAAATAACAACTATTTTTGCTACACAACATCGATACATCCCTGTAAAGTCAATCATTCACTCATTACTGTACCCCTAACACGAACCAATATCGAATTCGAATAGTTTGCAAACCGAAATGTCAATGTCAAATTTTGTATGGAAACTTGAACAGCAGAGGCACAAAGTATGTAATGAGAACTAAAAATCAGTACACATTTGACAATGACATTTCGGACTCGAAAACGATACGAATTCGATATTGGTTCGTGCTAGGGGTACTGCTCTATTTTCAGGCAGCAAATCTAGGTACGCAGTCTTTACAATTTGCAGTACAATGTTCTTTCACTGTTTTAGATGAGATACTAATCACTAAATTACCGCTTTGACTAAACCTACCTACCAACCAAACGGTACCTACCAAAAATGTTTAGTCAAGTCAAGACAGGTACTTATTACTTCATTTTTAAAGCAGTTTTTTAAGCTCACTTTTTTAAATTCCAGGTGACACACTAAAATATTTGCTCTCCGTCTGTACACCTTTGTGACACCTTTTTTTTCTTATGGTAACTTGGATATGTTTGTGTATCTTATTATTTGTTTTTTCTTCCGTTGTTGTGTTTGCAGACGTACAAGTACCTTCTAAAGGGTCCATTTCAACTGGTTCTTCAATCTTTATATCATCCACAATATATAGTTCAAGATCTTGTGAAGCGGGCACATAATCTGCAGAAATTTTAATTTTAAGTTTTGGTAGTCTGAGATTTTCCATAACAGGACGTTCAGGATTTTCAACTAATCGGTTTTGACAGGCAAACTTATGAGGTAGGACGCCTTTCTTGAGTTTCAGTTTTCCTCCAACCAATTTAAACTTCACATAGTTGTCCATGTCATTTTCCACCTGAAATCGGAAGAAAATATTTACAAAACAGAAGTGCAAAAAACAAAACTCGGTTCACACAAAACTTTCTACAGCTGAGATGTAGTTATGATTGAGATATAAAACAGCCATTTTCTTACGAAAATAAAAAAAATGTACGCACTATGCGAAATTGCCGCATTTTTTCTTCACCTTCTATGAACTTTGAAATTTAAACCTTTTGAATGTTTAATATCATGATGGGTCACAAAGTGGACCTTCATGGTAACGTAACATGTCGTCGACCTAGTACATAAACAAACTTGACCAAAAAAGTATTTATTAAACTAAAATGTTTATTAAATATGTCCGCCGCGTTTGTTATGTTTACATTATACAGTGTGGTCCAATTAGTGACGTTAACATTTCTTTTAGATTCCTCGCACCTCGGGTATCCGAAAATACCCGAAGTATGTTCCGCGATTTTTCTTAGTTTTCGAGTTATAATTTTATTTGTGTATTTTTAATTATTTCTGCCAGCGAGGTTTCAAAAATTCATATCTTTTTTCGTAGTAGGTATTTTGCAGTCTTTTTTCCATGACATACTTGTCTTGAATGTTGTTTTAATAAAAACAAAAATAACTTAGCTCTCTAAAATCACTTAAAGTTACTCAAAAAAGGCTTGAAAGTTGGAACTTTAGTTTTAGTAGGATTTCCTCAAACATTCAACTTCAATTCAAAAATACCAAATAGGAGTTTCCATAGCTTCTGGTTATGTTTAAAAACTCCGCATGCTTCTAAACTACCAAAAATCATAAAAAAAAGTATTTAATCCGCCTTTTTTTTATTGTAATAGGATAGGATAGGCTAAAAATCATTGAAACACGATTAAAGAATTTAAAATTATTTTATCTACTATTTATCATTGTTATGGTAAATTATACTTAAAAATGTAATTTCAAATTCAATTTAATTGAAATTCCTGTAAAATAACTTTAGCATGTGTAATTTTATAATAATTTCGGTTTCACCACTAAGATTTCAAATCTGATGGAGATAAAATCAAAATGGCTAGTTGGGAAATTACCTGTTTTTTGATAACAAATAAAAAGCAAAATTACTATTTATTATAGTAAATTTTCAAAACTCCTTCCTCCAACCTGAATACACAATTGATAACGTCTTAAAAAGTTATATTTCAATTGTCTAAAGCTACTTGAATATTCTTGCTTTATTTTTCTTTCCGCTTCTGTAAGGTATTGTCTCAATTCTTGTTCGCTGTTGCTTTCCATCGCGTACAGAAGCTCTTTGTAAACTCCCCAAATAAAAAAATCGACGGAGTTGAGGTCTGGCGAACGCGCAGGCCATTCGATCGGCCCTACACGCACGATTCATCTTTATATTTATTTACGGGATATATTCAAATACTCTCTTAAAGTAGTGACAGGGCGCGCCATCTTGTTTGAAAATAAATCCTTTATCGGGTCTGGAGATTGACATCTTCTAACATTCTAACTTCGAAAAACATTTTGACCAATTTAGGATAAAATTGAAAATATATTTATTAGTTAAATGCTTTTACACCATAGATGAATACTTTGCAACAAAATAATATTAATGAGGCGATCTTTAAAATACAAACCTAGATTATTATAATCATGTTTATTGACATATTATTTTATTTTTATTGACATATTTAATAATTTTAATTATTGACAAATTTAATTTTATAAAAGAATTTCCATAATAATAATTACAAAATTAAACTAGTACTGTAAATAAGATCAATTGATTAAGTTATAAAATTAATGAAATCAGCTCATAGTTCATATATAGATAATTGTTTATTTGTTAAATTCACTTTTGTAATTTTTATCTATATTGCGATACCCTGACAGGGTTATGTTAGATACTTTATGCATTTTGTAATTTGTAACCATCCATGTATCCACATGAGTGCAAGAAATTGAATTGAATTGAACAATCCAATTGGATTATTTTGTAATTACAAAATAGTATAGATGCTTTAGTAAAATTAGCTCAGTTAGAGTCATTCGGGAAAGAAATACAGGCACTGAAGAATAATCAGTTTTTAGACCACAAATCTAAGACTTTGTTATCAACCCATTTTTGGATGAAGTGGGTGTGATAAGAGTTGGTGGTAGAATAGATAATTCGAAATTTAGCTACGACAAAAAGCATCCCATGCTTCTTGACGTAAGGCATCGCTTATCAATTCTTATTTTTGAACATGAACATAGGCGTTTTATGCATGCATTTTTACTTACATCAAAATGATATTCACAACAGAACGCAACACTTTTAGGTCCTATTACATTTAGTTTTCGTATGGCTGTCATCCACTTCTTTCTACATTTTGGGTCTTTCGGCACGGTGAAAAACAGCTTGTCCGGTGTTTTTATATTGGTGCTAGGACAGTTAGGAACGACACAGTATTTCTTGCGCATTTTTAATAACTATCTAGAAACAATTTTGCAAGAAACCTTACGGAGAAGCGTTAGCGCGAGCGAGCGGTGAAGAAATGGGATCAATGAACGCTCTCACTCGGTCAGCTGCCGGGCGGGCACGCGACAAGTGACGTCATCCCGTGTTCGCGCGCCGCCCGCGGTTTTATAAATAATTTCTTACTAAAAACATACTTTGAACTTAATTTACTAAGCCATTTTTAGGATAGAAAAATAAAATAAAAACATTGTTGTTTTTTTTTTTTATTTTTTAAGCATTCAACTGCTAGATGTTTAAATCTAAAGAAAGTCCGCGTGGCTTTTTTTCTAGTAAACTTTTCTTTGTAATTTTTGGTTTCCAGTAAAGGAACCTACATACTTTGGAATAGGGTATTTGACAAGTTTTAGAAAACGATCTCACGTTATTGACTAATTTTTATGGAGTCCGTAAAAGTGGATATTTATCATTCTGTTGTGTATTTAAGTAAAAATAACCAAATCAAAATCTCCATTTTCAAGTTGCCGCGAAAACGTTTCTCTGGACAATATGGCGTCTTACTAGTGTGTGACGTCACACGACTGTTATTAAAACGTCAAACGATACAATGTAATGTCACTTTAACCGGAAGTTTACTTGCGTGTGACGCCATTTTAGGCTCCGCCAATCCCAAGCGTTTTGGGTCCTTTGACAATAGATAAGAAATCTATTATCTTTTTCGTGGGTTTTTAGTAAAATTATGAATATTTTTTTTGTAAAAATGATAAAAATCCCTGCCAATATTCATTCTAAACACAGATGCTGACAATTGACACTTTATTTTAACACTGTCGCGACGCCCTTAAAAAAGTTTGCCTACCTTGCCTCAGCTATCATGCCGCATTAGTCCAGATTTTGTCTCAAATGTTCTTAGTTGACAGCTACTGTAGAATCAAGCAATTAGATGAACGAACGTAATAACTCCAATGGCTTTGTTGGAAATAAATCCTAATTTAACGATTTCAACCCCCTCATGAAAGAGCTTGACAAGACAGCTTGAAATGTGATCCTGGGATAACAAGGTGAAAACAAAGAGACAGACTTAAAAGATCTTTCCAAATATCGATGACTTCTTGTGATTGGTTGGGAATTACTAAACGAATAAAAGTGTTCAGAACTAAGTGAACATTTGTTTCACTTTATTCTAACCGAGTGTTTCACGACACTTACGAGATTTTTTAACTGTATGGTTTGTGGTAATAGTTTTTTGTATCTGGCCTTCAAACGAATTAAATACGCGGTAATTAGTAATTGTGCCCAGACGAATGCAAAAATATAACTTTTCAACACATTTGCCCAAAAAATGCATTTACGGAGGATATAGGTTGTATAATTTGTTCGAAAGTTCAAAATACATCCATACAGCGGAGCGTGCTGTAAAGCATTTTACAACAGGCTCCCTGGCGCCATGCTACATGGCGCCGTGCGTATTTTTTACGATTTTTTTTATTTTGATCGAATCTTTTGGAAGTGCTTTTAATCTATACCTTGGTCTCACTTTAATACTAAGAAGAAAAAGAGACGAACGATGTAGTTCTAAAATTTTACCACCCACACGGGGCGCCATTTGGAAATGAGCGCCATTATCTTATTAGAAAATGTTTGGTTTATTACTTGAATTAAGTAGGTATACTTTTTTAAAGTTGTATGACATTCGTCCGGAATTATTAATTATAAACTCGTGAATATGATAAGCCCTCTACTTCGTCTCGGGATTACAGTCTACTCATTTGTAATAACCATCTTACCGCACCAATATCATAAATAACTATTGACAAATAAATACATTATGGATAGGCCGTGACACGATTTGTATGTCAGTTTACTACTTAGTACGTGTCCAAGAAAACATTATCGATAAAAGGAAAAATAACATGACCGTAAAACAACATTTACACGATTATTGGCCTTATAAAAGTCGCGTTAAATAGGTTGCGATACCTCTATTACGCTTTTATACGACTTTTATAAGCTAAGTGCTTATAAAAGTCGTATTAAATGGTATTATAATGGGGGGACAGTTAGCAAATCGTAAGGTCTGGTCCAGATTTAAGGGCCTCCACTCCTTCGTTGCCCCAGGTCCCCTACACTTCTTAACCCGAACTGAGAAGAACTTAGCAACTTAAACAATATAATTATCCTCAAGATGTTCAATATTATCAACAAGCTATTTAATGGTCCGCCTACTAGTTTAACTGCCACGAGGGGATATACTCGAGCTTCTAGTTCCATTACTCAGTCACCTTATTAATTATAACTAAAACTAATGGAGATACTAAATTTGCCTATGCGGTCCTAGTTAATGATTTGAAATCCAATGTTATTGATAAGGCGATACTTAACTGGTATGTATTTGTAAACATATCCATGCTCTCGCATATTAATGCTGACTTAATTACTGTGGATATTACCTATATACAAGTTAACTGCTCAAGTTTCTGGGTATTTGCGATTGGGCGTCGTTATGTGACAGCGGCTGTCACATCCGAGGAATGATTTTTGACATAAAAACCCCTTGTACAAAATATTTCAAATGAAAATTCAAACTGGTCCCACTTTATTTCTTTTATTTACTTTTGATAGTAATTTTACAAGTGGCGGACTTAATTCCATAAGGCATTCTCCACCAGTCAATCTTTGGGCATAGCAAACAATTTTTTATAAGAAAAATAATAAACAGCAGCGGACTGCCGTGTATAATGTCTGCATCAAGTTATTTGGCAGTTTTAAATAGTTGTATTAATATTAAGTAAATTTTGACATTTCGCCCATAAATTAGGCACCTACGCCTAGGTATTTCTTAAAATAAGCTCGTACACCAACGGGAGAACTTAAATCTTGTCTGTTATGTTCGCCAAAAGTGTTTACGTCGTACACGAAAGTGGAACAAGCTATTTGAGACATAAACAAGCGCGCAAATAGCTTAAAGGCTGTAACACAAAATAGATAGTACAGAAGGTAATTTACATATATAGTGCGTTCGCAGTGGCCCCAACTGGCCCGAGATATCGTGTGTAGCAGGGATGTTGCAGATGCCGATATTTTCACATCCGCGGATGCGGAGTTTAGCAGGCTCACATCCGCGGATGCAGATGCGGATGCGGATGTATAAGATATTATGTAAATAAAGTGGTCGGTGGTGACATTGTTGACTAAATAGTTAGATAAACTATCAATAACGGGAATCACACTGGAAAAATAACGAATTTCGTCATAAAACGATAATTTTTCCTACAATAAAACGTATTACCGGCGTAATATAATAGAATTGACCTTGTGATCTTATGGATATTAGTCTTAAATAATATAAAGTTTTCTTGTAAACTCTTCTTATTTACACACTGTATCACAACAACATTAAAAATACCTATCTATCTTTATGATACGATAAGTAGTTCACTTTCACTACACAGCGCAAACAAACACGTAATATTTATTCATTTGCAAGAAACAAATGATGCACTAGCTAGAACAAACAAACGTGTCGAATCTTGTCACCAATTTCTTCGCTCCCATTGGTTATTGTCACGTGCGACCGGCACGCGTCAATCACCGGCCCCGCCCAATTTCTTTCTTGTCGCTGCTTGTATAATATTCACATCCGCATGAACATTCGCATTGATTAATGCGGATGCGGAAGCAGATGCAGATGTCCAAATCAATGCGGATGTTCCGCATTTGCGGATGCAGATGCGAATGTTCGCAACATCCCTGGTGTGTAGTGCGGTGCGTTACACATAGACACCGCTGACGGACACGATTTCCAGACCCAGTTGGGACCACTGCGAGCGTGAGTACCATCCGCTTGAGACACGCGTCTGTGAATTCTTTTGTGCAAAAATGGAGCAACACAAAAACTATAATAACTGATCAGTAAACGGTTTTTTTTAAATTCAACCTTAAATTAATTAGTGGATTGTCGTTTTTTTTAAATTTGTAATATAACAATAGCATTATTGTTGGAATATTGTAGTTACTAATGGTTTATATTTCCATTATTTTTAGGTTTCCGTAGCCAAATGGCAAAAAACGGAACTCTTATGGATTCGTCATGTCTGTCTGTCTGTCCGTCCGTATGTCACAGCCACTTTTTCCGAAACTATAAGAACTATACTGTTGAAACTTGGTTAGTATATATGCATAAACCGTGAAACTTAATTTTCTAACCCTCACAAGAACTTTTATATTATGTTACTCGCTGCTACGGAACCCTTTATGGGCGAGTCCGACTCGCACTTGGCCGCTTTCTTTGTTTTTTATTCTCGACAATAAATCAAATAACTAGATATGAGTGACACTACCACGATGATTTTTTGATTTTTTGTGCATGAGCCAAAGTTGACAATCTAGCACGACCGCTGAGCGTAGGTAGGTATGAAGTGAAGTACATATATGAGATTACCTTCTGTACTTTCTATTGTGTGGCTGTAATCTGTATCGTAAGTTTGTCCGGGAGAATCCATTGGGAAATACCGCCACACCGCAAAGGAATAGACGTGTTCTTATAAACAGTCAATGGCTGGAATGTAAGGTTGTAGCTTGTGAGGTAAAAACTGTTCTCGAAATCCTTTAAAGTAATACTAATAAATACTATATATTTTCATGTGCTTAGGGTCGCAAATAAGCAATGTCCTCCCGCCTGATGATAAGTAGGTCTAATATTCTACTGGCTTTAACGCGCACTAAATAAAGGTTTGGCTAAAGGTTGTAATCACTCGACGTCCGGAAAGCTAGGGGACCCGATGGAATCCCAGCAGTTGTACTGAAACATTGTGCAGCGGAGTTGTCTCCCGTGCTTACGCGCTTGTACCAACTCTCTTACTCTTTGAGGCGTGTGCCGGAGACTTGGAGAGATGCCAATGTGCAACCGGTGCCTAAAAAAGGCGACCGCTCAGACCCGGCCAACTATCGGCCGATAGCTGTCACCTCAGTGTTGTGTAAAGTCTTAGAAAGGGTCCTTAACAACCATCTGACCCGCTACCTAGAAGATTACTCTCTGGTTCACGATCGTCAATACAGATTCAGAGGTATATTACCCTAGCGTAACAATTTCATAAGTCCATATCCTAAGGTATATAGTATTTTGTGCTAATTTGTTGCTATTTTGTGCCGCAAGAATTGATTTTGTTGCTCCATGATTTCTCCGAAAAACGCCTGTTACGCTAGCGTAATATTACGCTAGCGAAACCACAGCGATAACTCGGAGGCAAAAGCAGTTAGAGAGACCAGATGAACGGCATATTTTGTTGCTATTTTGTTGCTGTAAGATAAGCTGGTTAGATATGGAAAAATTACCCCCCTTCATGGGGGGCTAACTACCCTTATTCTTAGATATTTCAGATTTTTCGTATCTCGTGAACTAAAGCAGCTAGCGGCACGAGACAAACGGCGTATTTTGTTGCTGTAAGATAAGCTGGTTAGATATGGAAAAATTCCCCCCCTTCATGGGGGGCTAACTACCCTTATTCTTAGATATTTCAGATTTTTCGTATCTTGTGAACTAAAGCAGCTAGCGGCACGAGACAAACACCGTATTTTGTTGCTATAAGGTAGGCATGCTGCGTACATCATAATCACAACCCTTATCGGGGTATGACCAACCCCCGACCTCAAGACACCAGATAATTCGTATCTCGTGAGCTAAAGCAGCTAGCGACCCGAGACCAACGGCGTATTTTGTTGCTGTAAGATAAGCTGGTTAGATGTGAAAAAATATCATCCCTTCATGAGAGGCTAACTACCCTTATTCTTACATATCTCAGATATTTCGTATCTCGTGAGTTAAAGCAGCTAGCGACCCGAGACCAACGGCGTATTTTGTTGCTATTTTGTAGCTATAAGATAGGCATGCTGCGTACATCATAATCACAACCCTTATCGGGGTATGACCAACCCCCGATCCCAAGACACCAGATATTTCGTATCTCGTGAACTAAAGCAGCTAGCGGCACGAGACAAACGGCGTATTTTGTTGCTGTAAGATAAGCTGGTTAGATATGAAAAAATATCAGCCCTTCATGAGAGGCTAACTACCCTTATTCTTACATATCTCAGATATTTCGTATCTCGTGAGCTAAAGCAGCTAGCGACCCGAGACCAACAGCGTATTTTGTTGCTATTTTGTAGCTATAAGATAGGCATGCTGCGTACATCATAATCACAACCCTTATCGGGGTATGACCAACCCCCGACCCCAAGACACCAGATATTTCGTATCTCGTGAGCTAAAGCAGCTAGCGACCCAAGACCAACGGCGTATTTTGTTGCTATTTTGTAGCTATAAGATAGGCATGCTGCGTACATCATAATCACAACCCTTATCGGGGTATGACCAACCCCCGACCCCAAGACACCAGATATTTCGTATCTCTTGAGCTAAAGCAGCTAGCGACCCGAGACCAACGGCGTATTTTGTTGCTATAAGATAGGCATGCTGCGTACATCATAATCACAACCCTTATCGGGGTATGACCAACCCCCGACCCCGAAGACACCAGATATTTCGTATCTCGTCAGGTAAAGCAGCTAGCGACCCGAGACCAACGGCGTATTTTGTTGCTTTAAGATAGGCATGCTGCGTACATCATAATCACAACCCTTATCGGGGAGCTAAAGCAGCTAGCGACCCGAGACCAACGGCGTATTTTGTTGCTATTTTGGAGCTATAAGATAGGCATGCTGCGTACATCACAATCACAACCCTTATCGGGGTATGACCAACCCCTGATACGCCGTTGGTCTCGGGTCGCTAGCTGCTTTAGCTCACGAGATACGAAATATCTGGTGTCTTCGGGGTCGGGGGTTGATCATACCCCGATAAGGGTTGTGATTATGATGGTCGCAGCATGCCTATCTAATAGCAACAAAATACGCCGTTGGGATCGGGTCGCTAGCTGCTTTAGCTCACGAGATACGAATTATCTGGTGTCTTGAGGTCGGGGGTTGGTCATACCCCGATAAGGGTTGTGATTATGATGTACGCAGCATGCCTACCTTATAGCAACAAAATACGGCGTTTGTCTCGTGCCGCTAGCTGCTTTAGTTCACAAGATACGAAAAATCTGAAATATCTAAGAATTAGGGTAGTTAGCCCCCCATGAAGGGGGGGAATTTTTCCATATCTAACCAGCTTATCTTACAGCAACAAAATACGCCGTTTGTCTCGTGCCGCTAGCTGCTTTAGTTCACGAGATACGAAAAATCTCAAATATCTAAGAATAAGGGTAGTTAGCCCCCCATGAAGGGGGGAATTTTTCCATATCTAACCAGCTTATCTTACAGCAACAAAATAGCAACAAAATACGCCGTTTGTCTCGTGCCGCTAGCTGCTTTAGTTCACAAGATACGAAAAATCTGAAATATCTAAGAATAAGGGTAGTTAGCCCCCCATGAAGGGGGGTAATTTTTCCATATCTAACCAGCTTATCTTACAGCAACGAAATAGCAACAAAATATGCCGTTCATCTGGTCTCTCTAACTGCTTTTGCCTCCGAGTTATCGCTGTGGTTTCGCTAGCGTAATATTACGCTAGCGTAACAGGCGTTTTTCGGAGAAATCATGGAGCAACAAAATCAATTCTTGCGGCACAAAATAGCAACAAATTAGCAACCAAATACTATATACCTTAGGATATGGACTTATGAAATTGTTACGCTAGGGTAATATACCTCAGATTCAGGCCAAATCGATCGACGGGTGACCTTCTAGCGTACGTGACACACATCTGGGGTGAAGCTATAGACAAGTGGGGAGATTCTCTGGCTATTAGCCTTGACATCGCCAAGGCTTTTGACAGGGTCTGGCACAAAAGCCTTCTCTCCAAGCTTCCTGCATGCGGTCTGCCTGCTCAGCTCTGCGCCTTGGTAGCTGACTTCCTGCATGAGCGTAGAATTCGCGTTCTTACGGACGTATGTAGTTCGTTGTTCATGTCAGTGAATGCCGGTGTACCTCAGGGCTCCGTTCTATCCCCTACACTCTTTCTGCTGCGTATCAATGATTTGATTCTTCTTGGGAATATTTATTGATATGCAGACGATAGTACAGTGCATGCGAGATACTTTGGACACGCAGCGGCTGAGCAGGTAGAAACCAAGGAAAAACGGGAGAATATTATTGTTGAATTCAATTAAGCTTTGGACCACATTTCCGAATGGGGTACCAGAAACTTGGCTAAGTTTGAGTTTTGAGTTTGAGTTTAGTTCCACAGGGTAGCATTCTAGTGCATACTCTTTTTCTGCTCTACATAAATGACATTGCTTCGGTGCATTTAAGAAATGCTGAAAATGGGGTTTGCTGATATGCTGACGATACTGCCATTATTTTTTATGACCGGAACTGGTTAGCAGTTCGCTAAAGGGTGGAGGATGGCATGAGACTTATATCAAGTTGGCTTAGTAGTAACCTTTTGTCTTTGAATGTATCTAAGACGAAGTTCTTATGTTTCATAAAACTGCGGCTTCTGCGCCTGCTGAAATGAGATCTATTTAATACACTCTGCTGATTGTGTTCTCTTACCTCCCTCTGATAAATGCAGTTGCGATGACTGTACTCAGTCTGACTCCATAAAATACCTTGGTGTAGTACTAGACGACAAACTGGCATTTAGAGCACATATAGCAGAAATGTCTTTTCAAAAATATATAATACCTTGTACCTTTCATTTCAAGTTTTAAAACTATTTCACGTTGAAAAACGTAAATGAAGAACTTAATATTTCCCAGCTGCCTAAACGTTTAACTTTGCTACATGAAAAAAAATACTTTTACGAAATAAAATATGAATTACGCTGCAGAATATTAAACTTCGACTTTTGAACTATTAAATTATATTCATATATTACCCAATTTCAATCAGTAATAAAAATCAATTTTGATATGCGTTTGTTCTACCATAATCCACCGTGCGCCCGGGCGGCGCAAATAACAGCACGCCAATGAATTTGTACATTCCGAGTGTATACGCACCGCGTCGACTAGGTGAAGTGACGTCACACGCTAGCCTGCCGCATGAAACGAAATTATTGTTACAGGCGCTACTTTAAAGTCCCATAACTTTTTCATTTGTAGAGATATTTTAATGATTCTTTGAAATGTTTGTTTCATTTTACATTAATTTTTACAATTGATATATTTAAATAAATGGAAACTTCTTCATTAGAGATATGAATTTGGTATAAATTACAACTTAATTTGTATTTATATTTGCTATACTTGTCGCAAAGCTATTTAAAATCCTGCTGGGGTAACATTAATTTGCACATGATTATGATTTTTGTACAGGACATCTGGCTTATTAGCTATAATTTTGACGCAATAAAAAATCCAAAATAACGCATCGTTTCGAAATTATTTTAGTAAAAGGAAGTAATGCGTGTTGTACTGAATGCACTATTGAATTGCACCATTAATGGTGCAGATTTTATGTGTCTTTAAGTAATACCAAAAAAAACGAGCGAGCCTTAGAGTAGTCGCGTATGATGTGTAACATTTGAAACCTCGCCTTAAATTAGTAAAAAAGGAAATAAAACCTACTACAAAACGAATAAGCCATTAGAACATTATGTTCTAAAATCAAATCAAGTAGCGCGCGCTTTCGCGAATTCCTGTTACACACTTCCGTTCCATTTCACGAAATCACTCCCACAAATTGCAGGAAAGCGAGAGGAAAGATGTTACACATCAAAAAATATTGAGATGTGTAAGCAGTATTGCAGTTTATGACTTTAGTATTAAAAATATTATAAAGGCCTAGCGAACATTGCGAGCAGAGATATCGAAGCCAGACGCCACCAAAAAACAAACATCATAGTGCAGCATAGATCCCAAATTCCCATTTCAAATCCTTGTACACGGGCGCATCGTAAAAAATGCACGCATTCTGGCTGTCGGCCAACTCCAGTGACGGCCCGTGCAGCGTGCTCACTGGGGACTGGAAACCGATTTCGCATATTCCAAAGTGATTTGCAATGATATTGTATGAATGACCCCTATCCACCAAGAAACAACAAGTCATATACTAACAAGTACAATAGTAGATTATTAACCAAGGGGATAAAGCAGTGTCTTCTGTCGCGGGTGACGATTTAAATCGCGAGCGTAACGAAGGACTCGAGGTTTACTCCCGAGCGTAGCGAGGGTGTTAAAAACTACGTGTCAAAAACGTGTTAAGACGAGTCCTGAGTGTAGCGAGAGATCCCAAGACTAAGACTGCTTTATCACCGAGGAAAATACTCTACTTTTCGTACCATTTGCGAAAAAATTAACACAATAATAATATGATATAAGCATTTATTAAAAAAAGTGACAGTTAGAAGTAAAAGTTAACATTCGAAACATTGATCCAATTAAATACGGCCTCGTCGGTTTTGGTAATTTTATTTAATAATCATAACAGCACAATCAATGCGTATCCCTTTTCAAAAAGATGTATAATGCTTTATATACAAACTCAATGGTGTAAACACAGATGTAGTTCAGTATAAATTTCGGTAAGTATTCCTAAATCACATGCTCCCCCTAGAGGATGAATGAAATTCAGTACAATTTTCTTTCCCTGTTTTTAACAGATTTTAAATGACTATTGTTATGTTCGCTTTTTGTGGCATAGAATGTTACTTTTTTGGGCAAGTGATAGGAAAATCACTTATTTACTTCACATATTTTGCTTATCCATCAAGTTTGATGCAAGTATTGTATACAACATGTTTTATACATGTATATAAGTGTGAACAAAAAATTCAGACATTGTATAAAATTTGTTAAATACTTATTGGTGTAAACGAGGGGAATAGAAGGGTCATTGATTCCAGCCCGCCAATCCGCACTGGGCCCGCGTGGTGAGTCATGCCCTAATCTCCCTATTCCTTCCATAGGGAAGGTCTGTAGGCCCAGCAGTGAGGATAATAATAGGCTGATGATGATTCCAACAACAAAGAAAGTGCGGTCATTTAAAACAATAACGCTTTCACTGATGTGCTTTAAAACGAACTTATGTTTAAACAGCTCTCTAAATCGAATGTGTAAGTCAATTTTCAGTATCACTATATAGTATAAAAAAAGCAAAGTCGCTTTCCGCTGTCTGTCCCTATGTCCTTATGTCCCTATGTAAGCTTAGATCTTTAAAACTACGCAACGGATTTTGATGCGTTTTTTTTAATAGATAGAGTGATTCAAGAGGAAGGTTTATATGTATAATACATGCATAATATAGTAGAGAAATACTGATCATTTCAGAGGTTTTTAATGTAAGGTCGTAAATAAACACATTTTTTTGCGCTTACATTGCAAACGCTGGCTGAACCCTACGAGATAGATCAAAATAACGTACTACAGTATTGTTCACCTTAAAAAATTTCTACAAAAAAATCCGCGATGGTATATTTCTATCTCTTAGGGATAACCCACAATAACCATTTTTTATCCTATACTTTTTACGAGAAGTTATTAAGCAATATTAAATTCATCCTTATCCAATTAAGTACCTTAAATACATTGTGCATTTAATATAGACCAATTTGGCCCTGTAACGCATGTAATTTAAATGAATATTTTCGAAGATATTACAGATTTAAAATGCAAGGAACATAGCGGTTCCGACGCTACTTGGCGGCTTGGCGGCGCGTGCATATTGTACCTAATTAGGTATTAGAAGAATGTCATTATGTATAATACAAGCCTGAGAACAAAAACTATAGTCTACACTACAGCTCTACACCGAAGCGAAGCGAGTGGTAATATAAGACAATTGGAGAGAACAACGAAGTTGGAGCGCCCGTCTGGGGAAGTAATCTCTACCTTTCAGAAGATCACCGTAAAATAACACTATAATGCGATTCAAATAAGAATAGGAAAGCCGATGACCTCCATCTGTCAAAAGTCGCTTGAAAAGTATAGTTTGCAAAAAAATCTCGAATCACTTTTTTAGCACTCAGCTAATTCAAGAATAAAAATCAAACATTTTTAAACAAACAATAACAAATATGGATATATAATATTGGTGGATATTTTTTTTTCATTTATTGAGCTTTGGCTATGAATGGTTGATAACCTAAATCGTCAACCAAATGTCACTTTATGTTGCGTTCAAAAACTCGATTTAAAACTTTCGTTTACATATAGGATGCATGTTCGTATGTGACCTGCATGATTATTCATAACTACTCCGGCGCTAATTCAGAGATGAGCGGAATTGAAGAGCTAGATTCTGATTTTCCTCACACAGTCTTAACACGTTCACTGCGTTGTGTGGTCATATTGGCTCATAGCTAACTTTCATTCCGTGCGCACCGCAAAATAGCGTTTACTCCCCTGGTACGGAAGGCATAACTTTGTGTGTGCGTTGTGTGGTCATATTGGCTCATAGCTAACTTTCATTCCGTGCGCACCGCAAAATAGCGTTTACTCCCCTGGTGCGGAAGGCATAACTTTGTGTGTTGCTATCGTAGGAAAGAGATACATATACCGTTGTTATTGTCACTTGAACGTGAACAGCTCAGCATTTTTTAAAACTCGTGAACCAATTTGACCTCACCCGCACTTAAAGAAAAATATTTAAATCTAGTGCGGTGTGTGGTCAATATGACCAAGCGCTCCCTGCACCCCACACCCGTACTAGATGATGCGCGGGCGCCATTTTGTGACGTTAGTGATGTGGATAATTTTTAACATGGGAAAAGAAAAAGGCAAGCCAAAGAAGGAATTTACTGAAGCCATTATAGAAAGTTTTACAGGAAAACCGATCTCTGCTGGTAAGTTTTTGTTCTGTTACATTCACGCAACCCATTTTTCCCATTCAAACATTGCATTAATTCTGAATTGTTTCAACTGAAACATCATTGCTGCGATGATGTTTATTATGACTGTGGTTGATAAGTTTTGAAACAAAGTTAAAATTGATCGTTTTCTTCGCAATCTGAAAGGTTATAATGTCCTTTTCTATGTCTCTATAAAACAAACAATTACAAAAGACATGAAGACACTCTATATGAATAAGAAAAAGAATGATTTTTAACATTCAAAACACAATAACATTAACACAACAACAACATTATCATTCATTTAATAATTTTAATTTTTTTTTATTTGACAGAGGCATATATCCCTAAATACCTACAACTGCAAAAGAGGTACTACTCTACACAATCTTCAAAAAGCTACTCTGACGAATTACACTTGACAATCTTCAAACTTTTCCCATCTATTCAAGAAACTTTCAATAATTACTACATACTTTCGTTGTGTTGTTACACGAAATAAATCACTTTATTTTATATCTGAAAAAACATAATTATTTTCATTTTAATGCAACCTACAATAATCAAGAGTTTTATTTGCATTAAACATTTTCACATATTCTACAAATACATTCGGTATGTAGAAAGTGATTAAGTTTATATTAAATATTATATTCACATCCCAGTACGTAGAATATATATTAAAAAATATATAACAGAGCAAATTTCCATCTTAAAATTTTCTCTATTATTCAAATTAAGGAATTTTTCACTGTTATTGTTAGATAACACTCTCAATAGTAACAGATGTTTCCCATCACTAGGTTTTTTATTATATTCAGTGCGTTGTGTGGTCAAAATGAATTCATAAATTGTTTCTCTTCTGTAGAACAGACGCAAAGAGCGAACTAAAAACGCAGCTAGTTATATATTGTTTATATATTGGTCTTTGGCCTGCATATAAAAAATATTTTAAAATAACTATAGAGGTACTGAATAAACCCATATTAAAACAGAAACGATAGAGGGTTAATTAGACCACACGACGCCCTGCAGGAAAGTCTTCTATGTGCCAAGATGACCTCTTGACGCACCAGCTGAAAGTATACTGAAAAATGTTACGCAGCGAACGTGTAATAAAGAAATATTATTAAAATTCGGTTGTTTTTCCTCTCAATCTTAGTAAATTAATTTTATTAAAAATCTGATGTATTTCTCACTTAATCTAACTTTTATTAAATAGAAACTTTTTTTTGCTCACTTTACCTATTTGGTATGAGTTGACAGCTATGACGTCAAAATATGGCGCCCAGTCGGTCCTATTCTTAGTTGAATCGCATTATATTTATATTTTGGTGGTGTTATTTATGTTCGGTGAGTAAGTTTCCAGGGCTTCACAGAGTAGGTAGTAGACCTTGAAACCTGGTGTATATATACACAACGGTTACGGAGTTTGTTTAAAACTAAAATATTTTCAATAAGGAAAAAGATTTTAATTTATTAGCCCTCTATCCAATATCCTAAAGTTGACAATAAAATGAAAATTTAATGAAAATTCATTATTTTACTTAATGAATTTTCATTAAATTTGCATTTTCTATCAATACAACTCTTCTGAATTGCCCAATATTGATATTCCTCAACGCTCGTCAAGATTACTACAGTTTGGATACTCAAATTAATATATTTGTTAATTATTGGAAAGTAACAATGGTTAGGTACATTGCTTGTATAACCAAATTATGGAATATTTGGAAATATTTATTTATTATTATGATTAAAACCCGAATAAAGGAATATATTCAGAGAAACGCAAACATACCTAAATCAGGGTAATAATTCTCATATATTGTAAAGAGACCACACTTCGCAGAGCTTCAACGATGTTAAAGTACGCATACGCACTGCAGGAACACAACACAATACTTCTTCAAACAATGTTTAATGTTACAACACAAAAAAAGAAGGTCGGGTCCCACCATACTCGAAAATAATTACCCATTCAGCAGACGGGACTCGAACCCGCACCCTTCGCTATCCGGGCGAATGCACTGACCAATTATGCTACCGCGGCCCTGATGGCCGCGTCGTCTAACCAATCAGCGCTCACAACCAAGTCTTGAACAAGTTATGAGCATTTGCTCAAACATAACTGTGACGCGCCTGCCTCGCCCGCAAGGCGCTTCTCAAATGTCTAATTACTATGCAGTTTGACAGGCATACGCGATAAAAAACGTGACATAATGCAAATTGTGCCCCTCTAGCATGACCACCGAAACGGGATATGATAAAGCGATATATCGGCATTACCTGACAGGCTACAGTGGAGTTTGACAGTAGTCTGACAGTTAATGCCCATACATTGCTTTATCATATCCCGTTTTCGGAGGAGCTCGATAGCGCAAGTGGTTAGCGCGTTCGTCTGCGATCGTTGAAGTTAAGCAACTTTCGCAGTGGTCGGTCATAGGATGGGTGACCAAAAAATTACTATCTCGAGCTCCTCCGTGCTTCGGAAGGCACGTTAAGCCGTTGGTCCCGGCTGCATCTGTAGTCGTTAGCACCCACCAATCCGCACTGGGTCCGCGTGGTGGGTCATGGCCCAATCTCTCTATTCCATCCATAGGGATGGCCTGTGCCCCAGCAGTGGGGACATTAATAGGCTGATGACGATCATGATCCGTTTTTGGTGGTCATGTCAGAGGGGCTGGTGCTCATGCTATACGGGGACTGGACTTACTATAGGTCCATGGTAAACGTAACGTCAATTTGTGCGAGATGCCGTACCTTCATTTAGCTACTCGTATTTGCTATTTGTGAACTTGATAACAGTTTGTCTTTATCATGCTTATGAGGAATGAAAAGAACAGACTGATGTCAAGTTTAATAGCAAACAAGAGTAGCCAGAAATGACTCTTTGTTCCAAGTTGACTCTGTGCATGAGCGCAGTGATAAATGTAATTGTTGATGATGGGTACTGGAAATATAACGTGGTTTATTAACTAGATTCATCCCAGCTTTGCACGGGTGAACTATCTAAGTAGGCAGGTACTTACAAAGAAAAATAAGATTTTCGTTTGGAATCTAAAGGTTTTTATTTTACAAGAGAACTATTTTTCTAGTTAAATTTTCTTTAGATTTAAAACATCTACCAGTTAAATGCTTAAAATAAAAATATAGTAAGATTTTCGTTCTTTATAAATCCTGGTCTTTTTTGTATTTTCTATTTCTGCTTCAGCATAGCTTTAGGCTATACGGTGTCTAGGTACTTACTTATATAATGAATTAAAACTTTTATGAATAGAAAACGGGTCGGCGAAGCTGTAAAACGGAACGTATTCCCGTAAATCGGAATACTACCGATACGCCTGCTTTAGATATGGGGAGTTGCGACACCGCCCATATTGGCTGTATAGCGGCTTTAAATCAGAATATAAAACAATAGGAGATGGGAATATTGAAGCAATCGGTGCTTTATCATAAAAGTTGATTCAGTGTTAGTGAACAGATATTTCGTGAAATAAAAAAATAGACAAAGATAGATGTTTTACTCAAATCCATCATAACTGAGAGAAAGGCAAAGATTTAAATAAAAGAAAATAATATTTTTTTATCCTTGAAAAATGCCTTAATTTACTTTGAAGGTCAGTTACAGAAAAGAAACCCTCATTAACCCTATCTTTATTTGGTCTTGCTTTAAAGTTTAATGTTTCAGGAAGTTTCTTAAAGCACTTTGAACTCAAAATCCCCCATTTACATTTTTTTTGATACTTTGAAAATTTGTGTGTACTAAGCTCAATTCGTAATTTTGAACTTTCGAACAAATTCTAAGTAAATTCTGAAATGCCTAGATAAGTTTTAGGGTGCTAGGTTAGACTATGTTAGTCAGTTATCATAAAAAAACTGAACCAGAAACGTCCAACAGAATGAGAAAAAAATCGAAAACTGATGTTAGGTGAAAATTACGAAATAAATCATTAAAAAAGTTATAACTCGAAAACTACGCAAAATCGTAGATAACAGCCTACCCGCAATTACTCAGTTACTCCGTGGTCATGGATATCGGAACTCTCTAAAAACAAGGTACATACATACATACTCGTACATACATACTCTAAACCGGAACCCCGCGGCTTTGCATTAAGCAGCGTAGAGGTTATTCGCAGGGTTTTTAGTGGATATTATGCCGTAAAGTGCCCGTAAGAGTTACGGGGTCCTCAGTGCATCATATGGAAGTGATTTCAGAAGCACGATGGTGCAGGTGAATACCGCGTTCGGTCTGCGATCAAGGGAGTTAAACAAGGTTCTCAATGGTCGGTTATTGGATGAGTGACCAAAAAGCTCATTATCCCTTCCTCCTCCGTGCTTTGAAAGGCACGTTAAGCCGTTGTGTAATGGTACCTCTGTCGCGATTCCTTTCGACCTTCCATTTGATTTTGAAACCGTCCACCAACAGTCGATTACTCATTATTGGTTCCATCCCGCAGCTCTTCTCATCTATGTGGTCATCAATTTCAGCGTACCACCATCACAGCATATTTTCCCATCGTCTTTTTTACTTCGGCATATTCTATTTTATTACATTATGTACATATTTTTTGCAAATATTTATAAATTACGATTGAAATCTTTGTAAATTAGTAATATTATTGACCGCTTTTCTCGGAGGAACACGATGGCGCGGGTGGTTAGCGCGTTCGGCTGCGATCGTTGAAGTTAAGCATCTTTCGCAGTGGTCGTTCATTGGATTGGATCTCGAGTTCCTCCGTGCTTCGGCAGGCACGTTAAGCCGTTGGTCCCGGCTGCATCTGCAGTCGTTAGCAGCCGCCAATCCGCACTAGGCCCGCGTGGTCACCTTTCCATCACCCTATTCCATCCATAGGGAAGGCCTGTGCACCAGCAGTGGGGCATTAATAGGCTGATAATGATGACTGAACACTTTTCAATTCGTTTATAGTATCACAATCTTAACTACCGGCATTTCTCCATATTCTTATATTTATAGTAGTTGCGTCGTAATCTATTTTTTATGTGTAATTGTGCTTTTCATTAAATTGTACGTTGCCACGGCTACCCATGACACGTACTCTCTTTCCCACTGGCTCTAGGCCTAATCAACCTTGGCAGACTACCTTTTTATTCTTTTTAGGCCAATCAGAACCTAATCTAAATTTGAATAGTCCCGGACCTAGACCGAGACGCCCTGCTTAACGAAGCATTACTTTGACAACAGTTGCCAAGATCACTTTTGTTAGCTTGCTACCTAGCACTTACAGCATTACTAAAAAGACTCAAGCAAAGACTTTAAAGCCGTACGGTACTGTTTTGGCTCTAATACTTTCTAAAATATTCACACTAAACCGACCACTTCATAACCGGCGGACTACTACCGCGGCCTCGGCCAATCTCCAGCAGCCTCTGCGGACCTCCAGCAGCCCCGGCCGACTTCCAGCAGTCCCGACCGACCAACTACAGCCTCAGCCGGCCACCAGCAACACCGGTCGACTATCAGCAGCGCCACTCACCTGCCGGTAGCGCTGCCCTGGTTAACTGCAGCACAGCTGCCTTATCATCAGAGCCTTCCGCCTCCAGACCAACGGATCCCAAGCCTCTAATACGAAGATCGCGGCGACTCACGCCCATCACACCTCACACAACCACACTGCCCACCCCACACTTCACACCCTCACACTAGCCCATTCTCTATGCTTTTATTATTCTTTGTTTACTGTAAATATTTTAATATTGTAAATATATATAACTTCCCGAATATATTTATTCTATAAACTTTTTGTTGTTCTCTTTTCCTTTTCCCAATTTTTTTACTCTATTTTGTTGCTTCACAACAATTGGTCCTGGCATGCAGTCGCCGACATGCAGTTGTCGCATCTACCGATCCGCACTGGGCCCGACCCAATCTCCGTATGCCATCCATAGGGAAGGTCTGTGGACCAGCAGTGGGGGCATTAATAGGCTGGTGATGATGATGATAGTTATTCCGCTACATATTTATTAAATCTTACATAATGTCACTGATGATTTTGTGTTTCGAACGAAACAAAATATTATTTTTAGTTACCCAAATATAAATAAACCAAAGTGTGACATAATTCCCTAACTTTAAGTACTTAAACTTAGAGGACGTTTTCAAAGCAATAACTTTAAAGCAATGCACTTACTGTCGGCGACACTTCGCTAAGTAACGTCCGTATAACATTTCATGGAGGTCTCAGCTGCTATTTAAGAGCGCGAAATAGTCTGGTTTCCTGGACAACATATCAATGTCTTAAACCTTGCTTAAATATCTTGTCTCATAGCGCGATTACAATTAGTCGCTAGCCCGAATACGAGTGCCAATGGAATTCGGTTAATCGACTGAACGGAGTCGAATACAGGCGTATTCGGGTAGTTTTAGTTTTGGTTACCTTACACCGTCTTCCAGCCCGTACTCCAGTGTAAATATTGCTTCGGGTGCTCGAATTCGATTAATGTCGTTCATGCACCCGAATACAGGCTAACGACCAAATGGAATTGGGCCATTAGGTATAATTCGCACCGTTAGCTACCCTTACCCTATCCCCTCTCTCCCCCCTACCTCGTGCAGCTCTGAAACCTCACTCCTCGAAAGAAACTGTGGCGGCGACATCTGCATGCCCCCCATATAGCCAAAATCGAAGAAATAATCACTCTCATCGTCAAGAGATGGCGCTACCGGCGCTGCGACCAATAAGAATGGAAGCCTACATCGCGCAAGGGAAATTCGGAGGCAAACACTTAATTTATCAATTCGTCAGCCGGGCCGCGGCCCGGGCTACCATCACCCGGCTCGGAAGAAGATCTCCCCCTTTGGTCTTCCTACAAAACAACACAATCAAAAGAACTGTAGAAACTATTTTACGGTGGTTTATTTCTACATCACTCTAATTCGAGTGGGCAATTAGCTATGCCCTAATTGTTTCTTATTTTCAAACAACAAGGTGCTCAATGGCGCTAGTTAGCGTTTTCGTTCTGTGATTGTAAAAGTTAAGCAACTATCGTAATGGCCGGTCATCGAATGGATGACCAAAAATTATAAAGTTTAGCTCCTTCTTGCTTCGAAAGGCACTTAGAGGCGTTGGCCCCGGCTGCCATTAGCAGCAATTGACACGCACCAATCTGAACTGGGCTCGTGTGGTGAGTTATACATGGCCCTATCTCATAACCCCTCCATGGGAAAAGCTGAAGAAAAAGATGATTAAGTAGTTCACAACTTCTTACAGAACAAAGTCGTGATGTAATGTTATGTAAGTAATACTTTATGTAGTAACTTTCGGGCTAAATACTTGCTTCAGGCTATCCGGAATTTATTATAATTGAGCCTTCACAGAACGTAGATAGTAAAAAGCTCGTTTTCTCACACATAGATACGTAATCATGTTAATACGTCTCAATTACACAACTACAACTTAAAGTAATAACATTTTTATGGGACAACTTTCTCAAATCGAAAACCTAGGTATGTAATACACTGAATGCGATCTTTACTCGAGATTGCGACTAATTTAAAATGTAGAAATCCTTTCTAACTTCACCCATGCTTTAAAACCTCTTTGACAGATTCTGAAACAGTACCTTTAACATGAACCACTATCAAATTCGTAACGTTTGCGAGTCCGAAATGTCATTATTAAATGTGTACTGATTTTTAATTAGCTTATTGTAAACATTGGCTCACTTGCAGAAAATTAGCAAAATCTCGATTCGGTGGAATAAACCCACATCCGTGTTTAAATACCCCTCATTATACAACAGTTGCATAATTAACTACTTTTATACCTTGCAGATCATATTAAATCAACTCTACCTCTCGGTGGTTACTCAGAACGCATGTAGCCGCACGCGGAAGGTTACTGAAGTGAAAAACAAAAAAGATACGAAACTCTAACGCTGACCGTTATTGCGTAGAAGTAAAAATTAAGATGTGTTGGGGGGAAATGAGGTGCGCGGGTGGGCGTGCGTTGCGCCGATTGGCTCTCCAGTCGTACCCATGCGCAGCTATTACCTGAGCGTTTTGTTCAGCGCTAGAGTTACGTGCCGCGACCTGTACAGAAGGTATTCTCATGTATGTACTTCACTTTTTACACCTACGCTCAGCGGTCGCGCTAGGATTTTGAACTTCGACTTGTGCACAAAAAAGCGAGGTAGTGGCGCATTTATTGTTGGGAATGAAACAGGAAGAATGGAAATATAAACTAAAAATTACTAAATTATTTAAATTTTAATGATCTCTTATCTATTAGACAAGTCCGTCCGTCCGTGTGGTGCTGTTTCAGCGGCCAAACCGTAAGAGATAGATAAAGAGAATGTTTAAGTTATAAGTTAAGAATAGTCTGATAAGACTACAAACCGGATTTGAGTAACGTAGCACTTCCGGTTTTCGAGAAATCACGAATTTCAAACGAAACCACACAAAATCTCCGAAGTTCTCAATTAATTAAATACATTTTTTTTTAAATAAGGTTTTGGTGAACGTTTGGTTCACTGGTTTGCTAGTATTATTATATTAGGTACCAATGAAAACTTACGTCACCATTAGGCGCCACTGTGACGTGAGGTCTTTTATATGAAGTTTTTGGCGCGAACTCTATAGATCAGACCAGATCCATAGACTATGAGAACATATGCGATTTGACTGATGAGTAGACCTTACATCTCAGTACTGCCACCTGGTGCCCGCCATTCCAGAAAACCCTCATTAAAAAACGACAACTCACTGTTTAATGTTAAATTTAAATAATCTTCGACTGATCACTTAAATAAAACTATTTTCATCCCACCACCTCGGAAAGTGTAATTTTGCGCTTCGAAATCTGGCTGGAAAATTCTATTTTATTCGCTTGAGCGGCAAAGTAGATTTGAATTTAGAACATCACATATAATGAGTACTCAATATAATTGTAAATTCAAAACGTCATTAAACCTATTTAATGTAACCTCTATCGTGCCAAATTTATGATTAGAACTTTTTAAATTGTGAAAAAATTTAAATTTGGAACCTTCTTGGTTTCTTTGTTTTATTTGCGTGCTTCGCGCCATTCTAGTTTTTCACGTTTTATTGCTTAATATAATTAACATAACCTAAAAACTGTACAAAAAAATCAACTAAAATGAGTGACATTAGCGACGATGAAGTTTATCTAACGCCAACTGAGTTAACTGAAACAGTTAATAATGCGCAAATGAGCCTTCTCCCTCAGCAATCACGAGAGAAGTATTTGAAACAGTACGATATATTTAACATGTGGCGACTAGCTAAAGGAGCAAAAACTTTCTCCGAAAACGTTTTGCTGGCATATTTTATAGAATTATCTGAGACCAAGAAAGCAAGCACGCTATGGAGTACGTATTCAATGCTAAAATTAACAATTAAGATGAAGAAAGACGTTCATATCGACACCTATCATAAATTAGTGGCATTTTTAAAAAGAGCCTCATCTGGTTATAAACCAAAAAAATCGAAGGTTTTCACAGCATCTGAAATTGCAAAGTTTATTAATGAAGCACCTGATTCCGTATATTTAGCGGCAAAAGTAAGTCAATACGTGTAATTTTTTGTTGTTGATAAAATTGTACATAGTACTTACAATATTTTTAATTTGATTAATTTATTTACGATTATAAATACTTCTTTTGTTACAGGTTGTTCTTATTATTGGTATAACCGGAGCATGTCGAACAAATGAACTTACACTACTTAATGTCAATAACGTATCAAAATATTCTCATAATTCTGATGAATTGCTATTAATTAATGTACTAAATACCAAGACAAAAAAAGACCGCAACTTCGTTATTCGCAAGGAATATGTAAACATTGTTCAGAAATATCAAGCTTTACGTCCTTCTAACACCCCAATTGAACGATTTTTTCTACAATATCGCAACGGAAAGTGTATCCGACAACCTATGGGTCAGAATAAAATTGGCAGTATTCCACGAGAAATAGCAACTTTTCTCGGACTTTTAGAACCCCCGTTATACACCGGTCACTGTTTTAGAAGAACCTCAGCCACACTTTTGGCCGAATCAGGGGCTGATCTTCTATCGCTTAAGCGCCATGGAGGCTGGAAGTCTAATTCGGTTGTAGAGGGATACATAGAGGATTCAATCCAAAGTAAATCAAAAATTTGTAATAGTATCGTGGAGGCCATAACGCTGAAAGAACCTCTGTCAGATTCTTGGTCTCGCCCTTCTACATCTAAAATGAGCCCCCATAAGATTGGAAACAATAGCCCTCTCTCGCCAACATTTACGCCAATAGAATCCAATGAATCGGCACAACTATTTAAAATTACTGATACGAGTAGTTTACCACAAAACAGCGCACAATTCACAAACACCAACATAACATTACCTAACAAAAATATTAAACTTAACATAAGTAACTGTAGCAACGTTACATTTAATATTTCTTAATTATTTTCTACTTCTTATTATTTTCTTCAATTTATAGATTATCTTAATGTGTTTTAATTGAAATAAAAATATTTTGTCATTATAAATTGTTTTCTTTTTCATTTTGTCATTTCTTCGCTGAGGTGGGATGAAAAGTTACGTATTGCACTCGAGTGGAAAGATTTTTCACCTTGTGCTCGTTTGTTTCCCTCGCTGACGCTCAGGATTCTAATTTAGAATCACTCGCTGCGCTCGTGATTCAACTTTAGAATCCTTCGCTTGCTCGGTCATCCAAATCGAGCACGCGGTTAAAAAGGAACTTTCCACTCTTGTATAATAAATAACTATTTTTTACTCCATTTTTGTTCAAAAATGTTCACGCTCGAGTCTCAAGCGCATGGAACTCGCACGCGCTCGCACGTTTGAATCGCGACACTATAATGCGATTCAAATAAGAATAGGAAAGCCAATGACCTCTATCTGTCAAATGTCGCTTGAAAAGTACGGTTTGGAAAAAAAACTTGGAACCCTTTTTTAGCACCCCGCTGTTTCTAGAATAAAAACCAAACTTTTATAAACAAACAATAACAAATATTGATAGTTAATATAGGTAGATATTTTTTTTCACTTATTGTGCTTTGGCCATGAATGGTTGATAACCTAAATCGTCAACCAAATGTCACTTTAAGTTGCGTTCAGAAATTCGATTTCAAACTTTCGTTTACATAAAGGATGCATGTTCGTATGTGACCTAGTAATAGTGCATGATTATTCATAACTACTCTGGCGGTAATGCAGAGATGAGCGGAATAGAAGAGCTAGATTCTGATTAATGTTTTTTCTCACAGTCTTAATAAATAAATATTATTCAAAATCGGTGGTTCTTTTTCTCAATCTTAGTAAATAAATGTTATTAAAAAAATCTGTTATAAGTTTTATTAACTATAAACTTTTTTTGCTCACTCTACCTATTTTGTTTGAATTGACAGCTATGACATCACAATATGGCGCCCAGTCGGTCCTATTCTTAGTTGAATCGCATTATACAAGTATTTTCCTGCGATTGTATCGCTCGCACTATGCACAAGTCCTGTACACTCTCAAATACGACTTAATAATAATAACACCAAGACCTCGTAAACGCAACGTAAACTACGTTCAAACCGTTCATAGCGGAGTTGGCAAAATCTCTTTTAGAGGGATATAATTTTATAGCTTAGCGTTGATGGTGAAATTACGAGACACATATTACTTGCGAGCTTTCAATATTATTAGTAAACATTTATGAACTCGTGTCTACTCGTCAGCCATAAGAAGGCAGAGGCTGTAATTATCAAACCGCACGTATGTCATACGACGTTTTATAACATATTTGCGAGGAAATAATACTATCTACTGAAAATGAAGTTGCACCTTTGTTTATTTTCCGTAAGATGAAATTTTGATACGCTTGACTGTAAGTATCTATCCGTGGACTTTTCGAGCAAGAGGCTTAGCGTAGCCTTTTTCGACTTCTGGCGGTTTCTAATTAATAAATTCGTTACTACTTGACGACAATATTTTCAAATACAAACAATACAGCGAAAAGAAAAAGAAAAACTTTTTCACAGACTAGCAGTGATGCGCGCGCATCAACGCTTGTTTTAGGCAAAGGAACAAAAAACAGCCAGTGTAACTAATAAAGTAAATTAATCTTTTTGTGAATTTGTTACTGATACATGGTTGTAATTTATTGTCAAAATGAATCAAATTAAAGAATTAAATGTTTGTATATTTTATCTCCTAAAGTTAATTTTATAAGAAAACTAGCTGAATCGGCGAACTTCGTACCGCCCAAAAGTAATAATTTGCAATAAATTAAAATTGCGACTATAATTTGAGATTTACACTATCCTATCTCTCAAGTTGGATCGAACTGCACATGGTGTGCGAATTTTATTATAATCGGTTAAGTGGTTTAGGAGTCCATTGAGGACAAACATTGTGACACGAGATTTATATATATTAAGATGTGGGCTACCTTTCTGACATAAAAACTCTTTGCTAAGATTTAAAAAAGTATCGTTCGTTTTTAGACGGAACATAATAAGCCGTGCCGTGTTTTACTTTACATTACCGCACGCGTGTGTAATGTGATAGATTATGATATTGAAATTGGTGCAATAAGAGACGCTTTACGAAAAAATGTGTTATAATTTTTTATTATGTAATCTGACTACCGTGTTGGAGCTTAGCCCATAGGCGCGATAACATCGGGTGCGTTATTGCGATATCTCTAAAATAATAATAATTTATTCCCAGATTTTTTATACAGTATAGTTTTACAAACAAGAGGCACAGGATATTTTAAAACTAAGGATCTGTGGGTACTTAAAATAGGAAAACCCTGTGACTTAAGTACCCAATCTCTTCCAGTGACCCAATATAATAAATTTACAAGATACCACATTGTTTAGAAAATATGATTTAAAATGAAAATCTTAAATTATGTACTAAAAATAGATATCGCAATAACGCAACCGATATTATCGGCCTATAATAACGCGCCTATGGGAGGTAGTTATCACAATAATATTATAAAGGCGAAAGTTTGTGAGTGTGTATGTTTATTACTTCTTCTCGTCTAAACGGCTGAAGCGATTTTAATAAAATTCGGGATTGAATAAGCTGACAGCCTGGATTTAACACATAGGCTACGTTTTACTGCGGGAAAATATCCCTAATACACCGCGAGGCACAGCTAGTTGACTATAGATTAGAAAAGCAAGTGGTCTTTTTATAGAAGATTAAAATTATTTTTGTAGTACGCTGGAATATTAATGGGTCTTTGTATCATATTAAGCTGTATCAAGATTATTATCTTCATTGGTTTTATAAAAATACTAGCTGACCCAGCGAACTTCGTACCGCCCTAAAAAAATAGGGGTTGTCCAGCGGACAAAATTGTGAATCTAAACCATTCTCAGATCCCCTTGAACACACACAAAAAATTTCATCAAAATCGGTCCAGTCGTTTAAGAGAAGTTCAGTGACATACACACTCACAGAAGAATTATATATATAAAGATGATAGCAAAAATACACCTTCTCGTAATTTAATTCTTGAGAAAAACCTTGAATGAGGGCTTTTAATGAATAAACATTTTATATATAATATAAACGTAACAGGAAATATCAACAGAAGCTCCATATGAAAGGTCATCCATTAATTAGTTAAGAATAGTGGCTCTCAAACTATAAGCGCGAAACCCCCAAATACAGCAATATATTGGCAAACTTTTTTGCTGTTAGAGAAGTTAATATATTTTTGATTTTGATTAAAATTTAAATAATAAAAAAAATAAGCCTGACATTTTCGCATTGTAAATGCGAAGAAATGAAGCTTCGACATGGGCGTCAGGGCCGCGGTAGCATAATGGTCAGTGCATTTTCTCGGATAGCAAAGGCTGCGGGTTCGAGTCCCGTCTGCTGTCTGATCCGCGAGGATTTTTTTTCTAGTAAACTTTTCTTTAGATTTAAACATCTAGCAGTTAGCTTAAAAACTAAAAACATAACTTAAAACTCATCTACAGGCCGATGAAAATCACAAAAAAACTCAGGTAATTTGCTAATCTCAACAATTGAAAACTAAAATGGAATCACTAAGCCACAAGCTACTCAATAGAATATTTATCACTTTAAAGTTCCCAACTCCTCTAGCATAAGCACTACGCAATGCCGTATATATAAAAAAAAACATAAAAGAAAAATATTAATGTTAATAGTTGTAATAGGTCGTGTGTCGTCGTGGTGATGGATGATCACATTTAGGTTGCAAAATTTATTATCTCGTGAAATGAACAGCATGTATACGAGCAGAATATTGGCAAATGTTGCAGCTAATACCCAGCTGTTAGGGTACCGAGATAGACCCTCGGTTGTAACATTTGAACTTTTGAATTACAAAGGCCGTAGCTTGGAAAAATAAATTAAAGATGGTGATTTTTTAATACATGCAGTATAGATTACTGATTTTGGGTGGTCAGCATTGGAACCAATGATCTTAACTAATAACTTATTGACTAAAAAGTCTTTAGCGTTAGGATACGCAAAATGCCGTTCGGACGAGACAATACATACATACACTCGCGGGTTCAAAGAAAAGCGGAATAACAAAAGAAAGATACGTGAGATCAAAAATAACGTTTCACTGCGGTGGCTCCCATGCTGAACGAAGCGGAGCTGGTGGTGATGCCTAAGGGCGTTAGCCTTTGACGTTGCAGCATGCTGCGCCCAGATGACCGGGGTCTGTGGGCTGGCGCTGCAAGCCGCAGCAGACGGCGTGTAGGCGGGTGGAGCTCGAGAGCATCCGAGCACACCGATGGAGCCGATGCCCCGTGAAGTCGAAGCGCTTGGGCGGGCGCGTAATGTCATGCGCGTGGTGACCGCAGATTTTTTAAAATCACCGGATTATAATTACTTTGTTTACATAAACAGAATGTGTCATTTTCACCTCACGGACTCGGGAATAAGCCGACTAATGGTGCTACCCCGAGCTATTTACCGCACGAAAATGGCAGACTGATCTGGGGACCAGCGACACAACCTTTGCCTTTAAGAGCGTTCGAAAGACTTTCAAAATTCTTCCGGCCTGGCGGGCTGGTACGGCTGCCAACGGTCGTAGAATCAATTGATTAGCAATTGATTGTTCGAGTCTGCAATCGATATTTTACAAAACTAATGTTATAAATAACTTGTTTACAAGAATGAGTGCTTTTGTTATTAATCAAAAACATCCATATTGAATAATTTTAAGTGTAAGTGTAGTTATTTTTATTAATGAGCAATTACTATGCGATTGCAAATTTAATACTGATAGAATCGATAAATGTCTCAATTGCGTGAATGCGCATTCGTCACAAGTCAAAGCATTTAATGTGTTTTCATTGAAAATAAGGGGCTGGGTGATATTAATGGGAAAGAGTTTTCGGATATCCTTGCTTTTCTACTCCCGGTTTGCGAGGGAGGCGTAATGCCTTTTCCAAACATTAAAAAAAGGGGGGTCCAGGGGTACAGTTTGAGAGCCACTAGACAAGAATATGGCGTTTGCCGCGGCCGCTTGGAATTGCGCCAAAGGTTGGCCGAGGCTGATGAATCGTTTGCCTGTTGTTTTTCACCCACTGCTCAAACTTGACGACGAAATACATACATGAACTATAATGACAGTGCCTACTTACATAGTAGACGACACTCTGATACCTCTCAATTGTACGCTATTACGTAAATATTTTTTTATCACGAAATGAGATAGACTTTCTCTTCATAATGTACTTAATGTTTTTCTTTTTTTACAGTATTGTATTACCTTATTAAAAATATTGGTCTTGATCAATGTTTTTAACATAAATCTCGCCCTGGAATACCGGATATCCTGCTGCATAGTATAAAAACATCTACAGTAGAACAACGATTTTTTTTTGCTGCTTTACTTTGAAAATTATAGTTATAGTATATAGCAGATGCCAGGACATAATATGATGCGCACTATCATTATCATTAGCCTATTAATGTCCCCACTGCTGGGGTACAGGCCTTCCCTATGGATGGGAATGGGCCATGACCCACCACACGGGCCCAGTGCGGATTGGTGGGTACTAACGACTGCAGATGCAGCCAGGACCAACGGCTTAACCTTCCAAAGCAAGGAGGAGCTCGATATAGTAAATTTTTGGTCACCCATCCAATGACCGACCACTGCGAAAGTTGCTTAACTTCAACGATCGCAGCCGAACGCGCTTACCACTTGCGCCATCGAGCTCCTCTGCGCCATCGAGCTCCTCGCACTATACTGGCCACCCCAACATTCCAGCTGTGTTTCGGAATGACGGACCAAGCTTATCCGAAGTGGAGGGTTCCCTTGGGCGAGGCTCCTAATGGGGAAGTCACAACTTCATCTCATTCAACCCTAGCAACACACAAGTATGCACATCCACTACAACGGAGGAATCATTTGCTGTCACAGCACATTTCCAAGGAGTCTCGCTGCAAAATTCTAATAGCGCTGGGATACTAGGTGTTGATATCTTGTGTGACGTCCAGTATAGAAACCATTTAGAGGAAAAAGCCAAACTGGCCTCTAAATAGTTTGGAGTTCTTTATCGGTCCAAGCAGTACTCTACAAACAAGGCTCCACATGGAGTTCACATTTTTGGGCTGGAGCTTACTAGCAGCCCCTCAATCATTAGACTAAAAAACCGGCTAAGTGCGAGTCGTACTCGCGCATCGAGGGTTCCGTACAAACCTGTAGGTATATTATAATAATTATTAAAAAAATATTTTTTATTATATGATGTAACTAAAAATTTACGGTTTTCGCAAATTTTCCTTTATCTGTACTATAAGACGTTACTTCGTACCAAATTTCAAGATTCTAAGTTCACGGGGTTCCCTGTAGGTTTAGATTTCCGTGCGAGTTTTCGAAAAATTGCGGAAATTTGCGGCAAAAGCGGCTGTATCTTTTGATAGCCTTGGCTTAGAAGTTTGATTTTTTACACAGCTCCAAGGGACAGTAGACCTGAGTATTAGATATGAATTTCAGTTTGATACCTCCACGCGTTCCTGAGAAAAATGTTTTTGACAGACGGACGGACGGACAACAAAGTAATCATATAAGGGTTGCATTTTTCCTTTTCATCGCCTACTGACTGCTAGTTTAGTTAAGTTTTATCGTGACTGTGCACAAAAAAGTCGTCAGTTTTTTGCAGCGTACGCAGATTGGACGGGAGTTACATGGAAGAGCGCACGATAGCACTTTCAAACGAAGTGAAAATTTATTTTTGATTCCATTCCATACCTAGTATCTTTCGTCCTCATCACGTCAAGTGTTGTGAGTCTACTTTGAGACTTTGACTGATCGTGTAATTGCCAACTTGTAATATCTTACAGAATATCAATGATAATTTAATGTTTACTTCGTCTATCATGTAGATTATCAAAAACTATAGGACAAGTATTTTTTCTTTTTTAAAATAATCAAAACATTAAATAAATATAATAAATCAATATTATTGATTTGAAATATCGCATGACGTTACGTGTTAGTACACTTTTTACTTATCAGTGACGTCACGAGTGCCCATTTCGACGCGCTTTTTGCTTTTAAGCCGTTAGGTTTTATGAAAAGTAATAATTTATCAAAATCAGCTAGGAGCGGCAATAGTATATTAGATAGATATTTTTAATTTTAACATAGTTTTAAAATTTCGAGGTAAGCAAGATTTGAACCCACACCACGACCCGAACGCATCCTACACACATGAAGTAAAATTCTGCAGCATCTTCGCTCTACATTAAAAAAATTTGAATAATGACGGTCGCATCACAATACATATATACGAAAATTTATTACTTGTAGGAAAAAATATTAATTTGTTTCTTAAAAACAGTGATGTGATGAAACAAAAATAAATTAACTTTACCTGCTACTAGGCTTCAAAAATTAATAATTCATTTATAGGTCTTTGTGTTCGCTTATACAATAAAGTCCCAAGCAATATCCAAGAGTTAACCACAAATAAATTTAAAGATAGAATAAAAATAGCACTTATTTGCGGTACTTGTATAGCGGTTTGAACAATAACTGCTGAAATATATTTTGATGCTGTTGTAAAACCGTTATTATATAAACCAGACTTTATTTGTGCACAATTAGAATAGGTATTGTTTTCACTAACTACTTTTTTAATCAAATTTTGTTGTACACTGCTAAAGGTCGTATAGACGTGAATTGAGACAAATCCGTGTGTCATATTGATTTCAAACATCTAAATACTAACATTAAAAATTGCCTTTGTTTATTTTTGTTGATATATTTTCTTGTCTCGCATAGAATAGAGCTTTAAATGTAATTTACTGACTTTTAATCAAAAGTCTCTTCAATTAATTATTCACGCCAACTTTGCTTTCCTTAATTTTCAATTTTCGCGAAACGCATAACTTCGGAAGTTGCCAGTGTTCTGTTCTTTATCTGGTTTTATTAGAAGCGAACGTCATTGCTCCTTTAAAACCGCTATCCGAAAACTGTGCAACCGATACTATAGCCGAAACTCCAAACAATTGTTTTAACAGGGATGATAATCAAAACTTTTCACGGCAAACATTTCATTATTTCAAGTGCGAACGTTGAAAATTTGACAAGCTGAAAACGCTTATAAACACAATCGCCACAAGGTCCAAAACGGAGTTCCTTCCGAACTTGGAAGTTTCTTCAGCAAACGAAATTCCTTTGTTTTACAGATTAGCAAAAGCTTCGTAGACGCTGTCAATCTTTCACGCAAATTTGGATTGTTTACGAGGAAACAATATCAAAATTTTCGTTTAGTGAGGTTAATTTTAAAATGTGACCTCCGCGCGGCTTTTGTTTCTTGCCCTCATTTGAGTTCTTAATAGGCGTTCAACACTTACAATGAACAAAGTTTTACGCCGGATTAATTACAGATGTCCAAAATTCAAACTAAGGCCGAGTTTGGAAGTGGGAGAGTCAGCTTTTGCGCTAGTGACTTTACCACAAAACTTTTTCACGAGCCATAAAGCTAGTTAGATTGAATAATTCTGACCTAATCCTAAAAATTAGTTTGGTAAACTTTTCTTTTGTTCTGTGTTAAGTTACTATTGTAACGTCTCAATTACATTTGGTCGGTAGCCCGAAATACGAGCGCCAATGGAATTCGGGTAAATGACTAAAAATAAGTGGAATTCTTTGCCCGCGCACGTGTTTCCTCCTTCCTACAATCTGGGGTCCTTTAAGAGAGGCGTGAAGAAGCATTTTTGCGGGCCGGTAATGTGAGGATGGTTGGTGTGGCAGTTTATAACTGGTGTACCAGCTATCTTCGCGTTTGGTTTTATCACCACTTAACAGCAAGTGGGGTAGAGTTTGTTGCGGAAGATTCCGTAAGGGTTCCCGTGGCTTCATCCAGTACCGTTGTCTCAACCACGCTGGTTGGGACCGCGGACCGAGTGAGGTTAGGGGATTGTCAGGTTTTTAGTGGGTAGGGCCCCCCCTCCTGGGCGGTCGCTGAGCTAGTCCCAGGACTGGCTGAGCGGACGGGCAGGGCGGGTCGGGAGGAAACCTGCGTACGCTGCCTTCGGGTAGTTCTTGTTTTGTAAACCCGACACCGTCTTCTAGCCCGTTTTCCAGTGTAAATATTGGCCTAGTGTAATTGAGTCATAACTAAGCAACGAATTAGAAATTCAAAGGCGCAGCGCACACTGGGAGAGTCTCGGCGAACAAACTATGTGCGGTGACTCCGAGCACAGTCAAGACCCACGGAGCGGCTCTCAAAGCCACTTCGCAGCGCTGTGCTTCGCTTGTCAATGTCATATAATGTAAAGACAGGGTATACGCCAATATTATTGCATTTTAAAATGGCACAAGTATAGTCCCCGCCCCAACGTCCCTTGGCAACGGCCGCCAATAGAGCGCACTAAAGTAGTTTCTTTCACTCTCATGCATAAAGCAGATTACATCTCGCTCTTTAGTCTCCACGTGCCAACGGTGTCAGCAACTGACAAAATAAGTAATCACTAATATTTTTACTAATACGATATGAATCAAATGACTCGTTTTTCTTGTTTCTAATAGTTCCCGCGTGTTTTTTGTAATAATTTGTGTACTTTGTGTACTATCTAATATACATATAGGGCTGTTTGTCTGGAAAACCCTAAAATATGTATACGTTTTAGTGACGTTAGCCGCGGCGTGAAAGCGTGCCCGACTGAATGCAAGTCAGGCAATTACCTGACTTTCGTATCGCCAAATTAGAAGCGTGTATGATGTAGGTATGTATCTATATCAAAGATTTATAACTATAAAACAGCATAGTCGCTTGTGTATTGTTTCACGTTTGCCATGAACAATTTTAATTTATGGTATGGTATAGGAATTAGGGTTAAACTTAAATTATTAACTTCTCAGTATCTTCGCCGCGCCTTTCCCTGTGTGCGCTGCGCCTAATTCCTTGTAACAAAATTTTAAATGTTCATACCACAGAGAAAGTACTCTAGTTTAAGTCTATTGAGGATGCGGTTGTTCGATACGAATTGCCATTTCTCCTTTGCTTGATTCGGGGTGATAGAATATTCCACTATAGTATAGTGCAACATTTCTAATATGCACTGTTAGTGTGCAAAGATTCGTGCTGCAGTGAACATCGTGCGGGCGCCGTACAAATTAACTAACTTAAGCCATGATTTCTATAAATCATCATCAGCCTATTAATGTTCCCACTGCTGGGGCACAGGCCTTCCCTATGGATGGAATAGGGAGATTGGGCCATGAACCACTACGCGGGTCCAGTACGAATTGGCGTGCTAACGACTGCGGATGCAGTCGGGACCAACGGCTTAACGTGCATTCCGAAGCACGGAGGGACTCGAAATAGAAGATTTTTGGTCACCCATCCAATGTCCGACCACTGCGAAAGGTGCTTAACTTTAACGATCGCAGCCGAAAGCGCTAACCACCTGCGCCATCGCCTGCGCCATCGAGCTCCTCTATAAATAAAAATATATATATAAAATTTTCACTACAATTACATTAACGATAAGTCTTTCCTAATCCATTGCTTGCTACATAACGCTGCACTTGGTGAGTAAGGGGCTATTCATTAATAAGGTAACACCACGGTAATATTAATTATTACCGTGGTAACACCATTTTGTATTTTTGGTAGTTTTTACGTAAGAATAAATCAGCCAACGAATTGACAACCTCCACCTCTTTGAAGACGGATAATAAAATGAAAAGACCGGCCAAATGCGAATGTGAGTGTTGTATACAGAGGGTTACGTTTTATTTTTACATTATGGATAGGCTTCCTGGAGAAGCTACTTATTTCAGTGAGTTGATTCTGAAACCCCCGCGAACAATGCAAGTAGTAGGAATCTATATAAACTAACCTGGTCTCAGGATGAGGTAGGTAGGAGATCTTGATTGTTTAATTCATGGGGGGTGTAGTGGACTGTATGAATGATTACTCTTCGACGTTTCAATTATTTATTCCTTTTTCCTTTTTCTTGCTGGGTACATCCGTCGATGGTTGACTGACCCTGACCATCAAAAACTGACGCCTTATATAGTTATTAAATTTATCTTCTGAATCGTCATGTGCGTGCGGGGAGTCCTTAGACTTCTCGTCTTTTTGGACGTGCCGGTTGCGCGCTCTGCCTAATGCAGAGTGGTCGTAGGGTTCCACTCTCCCCCTCCGTCTTCACCACCGCCCTCGGCGCGGTCTAGCCCACCGGGTGAGACCCGTGTGGGAGGCCCGGTGAACGACCAGCGAGCAGGCGGTGGACTTGGTGATGAGGTGGGGGGGGGGCTGGATAATCGTGTGGGGTGTTGGTTATCTGTTTTTTTAAGGATGCGTGTGTGTGTGTGTCTAGAATGGGTTTTTCTTTTTTTTTTAATTTTTAATTTTTTTTATTGTTATTATTTCTTTTTTTTTTGTATTTTTTTTTCTGATTGTTTTTTTTTTATTTTTTTTTTATTTTTTTTATTTTTTTTTTGTATATTTTTTTAACCCAATCTAGGTGTGTGCGTGTGAATCTGTGGGTGGCCCGCCCGCGCCATGCGGGCGGGGCCTTCGTTAGTCAGGTGGTTGCTCGACCGCTTGCGGACGCAAGCGGGAGGTTGCGGCTGTCGTGTCCGGTGGTGCTAGCTCTCGGGGAAGAGCTCTGTCGCGGCGTGTGTGAGAGCGCTCATACGCGGGCGCGATCTCGAGCAGATGTTCGTGCGTAGAGTTATCCGCTCTGTCATACATGCCGCGAGCTAGACGTGTGATAAAATCGTCCAGCGGCTCTGTTTTCAAGTCTCTGTGCAGGGTGGCGTTTCTGACGTAGCGGCCCGCTTTGGTGATGGTGTGCAGGGTGACATGCTGTTGGGCGCGGAGATGTTTCCGCTGCGTTTCAGCTATCAGCGCGTACCAAGCAGGCGACGCGTACGATAGTAGAGGGCGGATATACATTTTATATATGTTTACCTTGGTGCGTAGAGGTAAGCGGCTGCATAGCACTGGTTTTAGGCGTGATCGGGCTCCCTTGGTTTGGGCGATGACGTTGCTCACGTGTTTGCGTAGAGATAGGCGGCGGTCGATTGTGACACCAAGGTACTTGGCGTCCTGGGTCCAGGGTACCTCCTGGCCCAGAATCTTGAGAGGCGGTGGGTTCTCACGGTGTAGGCCGGTCACGATGGCCTGCGTCTTTCCTGGATTGGCGCGCATGCGCCATTGTTGCAGCCAGGGGCCGAGAGCATCCAGTGTGGGCTGGAGCTTTGCGGCGGCGTGGGCGGGGCGGATGGACGACGCGAAAAACGCTGTGTCGTCCGCGTAAAGCGTTAGCTGTACGTCTCCTAGTACCGGAACGTCATCGGTATAGGCCGCATATAAATGTGGAGACAAGCAACTGCCCTGCGGGACACCTGCTCTCACTGGTCGTTTGGTGGAGTGCGCTCCCTCCACTGAGACATGTATTGTGCGGTCGGCGAGAAAAGAGTGGATGATTCGTAGTATGCGGAGTGGCAGGCTGGACTTCGAAAGCTTGAACAGCAGCCCCTCGTGCCACACCCTGTCAAATGCTTTCTCCATATCCAGCATCACTAGCGCAGTGTACTCACGCTTGTTGAAAGAAGTTGCAAGGTGGTGGAGTACACGGGTGAGCTGGAGTGTCGTGGAGTGGCCGGCGCGGAATCCAAACTGTTCTTGTCGGGGGCATAAGCTGGGACTCGTGATGCTGGTGGCATCGTGCATGCGGGGAGGCTGTGTAATGTACACAGTACCGGTCGGTGATCGAACGGGAGGTCCATCATCACCTCCTGTTCAATGATGGTGGTTATCCCTCGATGTACCAGGATGTCCAAGACGTCATCTACGCGTCCTGCAGGGTCGTGTCTCGTCGGCTCAGAAGGGCCCGACACTTCATACTCCTGATCAAGGGCATCCTGGTAAATGCGGCGTCCAGTGGCATTGCAGCTGAGAGAATGCCAGGCGGTGTGTTTGGCATTGAGGTCGCCCGCCAAGATGGTAGGTAGCGGGCGCAGGAGGTTCCTCAACTCACGTTCCTCAATTAAATTTATCGATTATCCAATTAGACTTTCTATTTTAATTGATTTTCCAATAAGACAATTGACTTTTTTCTTCCTTGTCTAATTTATGCAAATGGCCTATCTTTTATCTCAAGACTATTGCCCTCTCTTTCCTATTTCATGCTCTGTCCCTTACTTTCTCTCAGGGGACTACTTACGAACTATATAAGGTTTTTGTTTTTCGTCTGTTTCTCTTTCAGTTTTCGATGCTCAGTCTTACAATAATGATTTTATCATATCTTATGCCTAAATATATATTATTACAATATTAAATTAACAATTATCCTAATTTTTGCATAAGCGGCTTTCTTTAAGGTATAGCCCGAGTATTCGCCGGTACCACCGGGGGCCTCTTTACGGTATAGCCCGAGCATTCTCCGGTAGTACCTAACATTCTTGTTTTTAGGGAAAATAATGTTTTACCTCTTTCAAAATCATTTAATCTTTGGCTTACTTCTACCTATCTTTATTATAATTTCTACTCTTAATTTATGGGGAATGAAAATACTTCGTAATAATTCTTTTAATTTACATATTTTACTTAAACTATATAGTATATTATAAATCAACGTGCTGTCCTGAACATCCTCCCCCCGGCGCAGCTTGCGTAGCCTCTTCTTCTACACGTAGGACGGCAAGTTTGCTCACGGGACGCTTGAAGATGCCCGTCTTCGTTCTCACCTCCGCCACCCGGACTCCACCGTCGGCGCCCTCGTAGGTCTTGTCCACGACACCCATTGGCCAAACGTTGCGGGGCAGCATGTGGTCGACCACCACCACGATGTCGCCAATCTTCACCGGCTGGAGGTCCCCTCTGGTCTCGCCGCGTGGAACTAAGGTTGGCAGGTACTCTCGCACCCATCTTCTCCAGAAATGGTCTGCGAGCCCTTGACTGGCTCGCCACATTCTTCTATCTGCTTCGTCACAAGGCCCTGTCGATGGCAGGCCCGTCGAAGACCCCAATAGGAAATGGTTGGGTGTGAGCGCCTCTGGATCGTCGACGCTCACGCTCACATGCGTCAATGGTCTCGCGTTTATGGAGAACTCTGCTTCGGTCAAAAGAGTTAAGAGGATCTCTTCTGCCGGAGCCTTCTCTTTCATTGTTGCGCTCAGTGCGTTTTTTACCGACCGCACCAAGCGCTCCCAGGCACCCCCTTGGTTTGGCGCCCCAGGCGGTATGAATCGCCACTCCATTCTGTGCAAACGTCCCTCCTCTTCCAACGCAGGAGCCCACTCTTTATGTGCAGCTTTTAGCTCGTGGTCTGCCCCTCGGAAGTTGGTCGCGTTATCTGAATACATCATTTTGGGCCATCCCCTTCTGGCGGCCATTCTTCTAAGTGCCATCAGTGCAGAATCTGTGGACAATGATGACACCAGCTCTATGTGTACGGCGCGTGATGTCAGGCACGTAAATAGAGCGCCCCACCTCTTTTCTCTGCGTCGTCCAATCTTTACCATCATGGGCCCAAAATAATCCACCCCGCAGTTGGAGAATGGACGTTGAAATGGGTCCACTCGTGCTCGGGGCAAGTCTCCCATCACTGGTGTTTTCGGCGTCGCCTTGCGGTTCGCGCAGAACGTGCATTTTCTCTCTATCAGCCTTACTGTGGGTCGCAGGTGAATCACCCAATATTTCTGTCGTAGATCGTTTGTCACGCGTTCTCTATTAGCGTGACCTGCCGCACAATGTTCGCGCATCACTATCATCCTGGTTATCTGGTGTCGACCGTCCATGATGATGGGTTTCTTCGCCTCTTCGGGTACGGTGGCTGCTTGGATTCGACCTCGCACTCTCAGCACCCCGTCTTCCAACACAGGATCCAGTTGGAAAAGACGACTTCCTCTTGTTATCGGACGACCCGTCTTGATTTTGTATATGTCTTCTGCGAAACTCTCTCTTTGTGATTTCTTCACGAGCTCCTCTTCTGCTCGCTTTATGTGTTCATATTCCAATCTTGTGGCCTTTCGTCGGCATATGTCAATGAAGGCTAAAATTCTTGCCGTAGTTCGCACTAGTGTTTCATATTTAGAGAAACGAGTTGGGTCCGGTATCCAGTCATCCTTTTCTCTTTCTTCGGTAACGTGAAATACTTCATGTTCCACTCCTCCCTCTTCTTTCTCTGTGGGCCATTGTTCCTCGGGTTCGTAGAGAAATAGTGGACCTCGGAACCAACGGCTTTTCTCTACAATTGGCTCGTTGGACATGCGAGTCGCGTCATCAGCCACGTTTTCTTTCGTGGGTAGCCATCGCCATTCTTCTCTGTCTGTGAGTTCCAGTATCTCGCCGAGTCTATGTGCCACGAATGGTGTGTATCTTTTCTCATCGTGACGTATCCAGTGTATGACTGTAGAAGAGTCTGTTCTGCCAATCTCTATGCGATGCTCCTTCTTGATGTGATCAGCGAGTCTTGCTCCAATCACTGCTGCCTGTAGTTCCAGTCTTGGAATTGTTTGAGTGCGTCGTGGTGCCACTCTTGCTTTCGCTGCCACCAATACGATCTTCGTATGTCCCTCTTGTTTCTTTACTCGGAGGTAAGCCACAGTCGCGTAGGCTTGCTCGCTTGCGTCGCATAATACATGGAGTTCCATTTCATCTCCTTTTGCTATTTCGTAGCTTCTTTGCAGTTGCAAACTTGACAAATGCTTCAGCTGTGACAACCACGAGGCGAAGAGTTCTTATTCTAGTTCGGGAATCTCTTCGTCCCACGCTATCTTCAGTCTCCACAGACTTTGCAACACTATTTTCACCCTTATAGTGTAATGGCTAAGTAGTCCCAGCGGGTCGTATATTGACATCACCGCACTGAGCGCTTCTCTCTTTGTAGGAGCCCGTCTTTGGCTTCTTACTTCCGCCGGTACTCTGTTCATGGAGGTATTGAATCCAAGTTCATCCGTACTGGCGTTCCACATCAGTCCTAGTATCTTATTCTCCACCTTCTCTCCCCCCGGTGTCGCGGGAGAGGTGGCCTGTAGTTCTGCCGGTACGTCTCTCAATGCTTCTTTTGCGTTTGAGTTCCATTGTCGCAGAACGAATCCTGCCGCCGCGTGAACCTTCCTGGTTTGTTCAATAGCGGTCCTGGCAGTGACGTCATCCTTGTAACTCGCCACGTAATCATCCATATAGTGGTTGCGAGTGATTGCGTCGAATGCCAATGGATGCTCCTTTGCGTGCTGCTCGGCGTTGTGGTTGCGCACAAAATGCGCCATATATGGAGAACTTGTAGCTCCAAAAATCATACTTTTCATCTTGAAGTGACGAGGTGGTCCGGTGCGATCGTCGGCTCGCCACAAAAATTGCTGTGCTGGCTGGTCTTCTTCTCTTATTTTTATTTGCAAAAACATCTCTTTTATGTCTGCAGTTACGGCGACCGTGTTCTCCCGGAACCTGAATAGAATGCCGGGAAGTGACAGCAACATGTCTGGACCTTCTAGCAGATGGTCGTTGAGGCTCACGCCGTAGCTTTTCGCCGCCGCGTCGAATACCAATCGCTGTTTGCCGGGCTTGTTAATATTCGATACAGCGAAATGAGGCAGATACCAGCTTCTTGTGCTCTTCATTTCTGTTCCATTGCAGAGCTCAGCGTACCCTTTCTTCAACAGGTCGTATATCTGATTAGAATTAGAATTCGTGAGCGAACTCTGGAGAGGCGTCCATCTTCTTTTCAATCATTTTAAGCCTCCTGTATGCCACCTCGTAGCTTGGTGGCATGACCGCGTCGTCGTGCTTCCATGGCAGTCCGACTTCATATCCTATCTCAGTTTTCTTAAGGGTTCTCGTGACGATATCCCTGGCGCGTTCATCTGCATCGCTCATCTTTATTTTGTAGACGTACACACGATATTTTGTAGACGTACTGCGAAGCTATTCAAATCTGTTGCCGATGAAGTGGGCTTTGGCATTCTTCTTAATTCATCCATGGCCCGATCTATGATCACCTCTGGTCTTCCAAAGCACTGATCTAGTGTTCTCATAACTGTCTCTGGTTCAGTCGCTGTATATAGGAGGGCTGATACGACGTCTCTAGCCTCCCCCCGTAGGCAGTTCCGAAGGCGCTGGAGATTCTCACTCGCGGTGATACCGTACATCTTCGTGCTCTCGGTCATCGCCGCCTTAAAAGTCAACCACTCATTCACGGCCCCGGTAAATATCGGTAGTTCCATCTGCCGTAGTCTGGGTCGCGCCATCCTCTCCAATGTCTCAGCCAACTGCTCTATCCCGTTCTTTCTTGATGGTGTACGGGATCTATCGCGCGAATCGCGTGGTACGTCGAATCGCAACTGCCTGTTCTCATGGTGTGGTGTGGTTTGTAACCACTCGTCCACTCTATTTCTGTTGTCATGTACTTCTTCATGTACACTCTCGTTCTCGTCGTTAATCACCGACACTTCAACGGCCAATCGCTTCTTCACCAGCTCGGCCTCCAACTCAAGTTCCCTTCTTCGGATATTGGCCATCTTCTCTGCAGCCTCTAGCTCCGCCAGTCTCAGCCTGGTCGTGGCGCTAGCTGTGGATCGCTGCGACTGCGCTGGTGATCTCGGCCGGTCTCCCATGGTGAGCCCTGATGTGGTCGCTCCCGTGACGCCCTCACGTGTTGTTTCGTCACGTGTCGTCGTACCCGTCATCACGGCTGGTGACGCTGGTGGGTTTAACGAGAGGCGTCTTCTTCGCTCCATCTCGATGCGCTGTTGCTCTAGTTCGACAGCGTCCCCTTGGCTCCTAGTCACTACCATTGTTCACTAATTCACTTGTTAGTCACTGTCTATTAAGTCCTATACACTATACCTATACACTTTTCCGTCACTGCCTATTAACCTACACACTATTCCTAAATAGGTACTTTTCAGTCACTGCCTATTAACCTACACACTATTCCTAAATAGGTGCTTTTCAGTCACTGCCTATTTCTACACACTTTTCAGTCACTGCCTATTATCCTACACACTATTCCTAAACACTATTAGTCACTGCCTAAATCCTTCGTAGTGCTTTTATTGTTCACTTGTAGATGGGGAATCGGTCACCCATCCAAATCCAGTACGAAGCACTGTGATCCAGTTCACTTGTCCGTTGGGTACCGGTCACCCATCCGGTTCCAAGCCGCAGCACTATTCACTGTTCACTTAACCGTAGGGTATCAGTCACCCATCCGGTTCCAATCCGCAGCACTATTCACTGTTCACTTAACCGTAGGGTATCAGTCACTGTTACGGCTCGTCGCCTTCATGGATGAAGATTATTATTATGTACAAAGGAGGTCCAATGACCTACGCATGTTTTATTCTTTTTTAATTTGTCAATGTCTTTTTTTTTCTTTTCTGTTAGCCGTTGTCAAGGCTGCTTTAATTTATATATAATTTTCTTACTTACAAAATAGCATTACAAAAGTTATTATTCATCTAAAGAATAGTTTTATTTGGCTCCATTGTGTCGAGACAAGACATAAATTGGTGGCCCATGAGGGGAACTTAAAAAAGGAAATAAAATTATCAAAGAAAATTACGAGTCAAACTTGTGAAAATTTTGAAGATTTCGAGGACTGCGGGCAGTAAGGCAGCGAAAGCTTACACCACCGTCGTCGTCATCGGGTTGAGATAAGTGCCCCAATTTCCACTGAATTCCCATTTCCAAGTCACAACTTTTTTCCGTTTTTTCCGAATGTTGTAGTGTAGTTTTCATTTGTCGCAAACAAAGTTAAAGAATAACATCTATTAAAGCTAAAAGTAGTTATCTAATTAAAAAATTAGAAGCTCAATTAATGGTGGCCCATAATACCTAGGTATCAATAATAAGTTGAAAATAAATTCGTCGGCGGCGCCGGTTTCCCAGGTCAGCGTGTGAACACCGTGGATGAGCGTGAGCCAAATTAAGTTTATTCCTTCTTAATACTGCTCATTTCTTCGCTGATTTATATTCGATTCTAGTTTTTGTTTGTTGTATATGATGGATCCAGAAAACGCTAATAAATCTACTTTTGATAAGAGTGAAGAGAAAAGGATGAAAGAATTAACCGCAAAACGAAGTTCGATGAAAGGGCAGATCACTAAATTTAAAAAATATTTGTCTACTATAAATCAGCGAGGAGAAATAGTTAGTCTCGAATTAACCGAGTTGACTTTGAAGCTTGGTAGATTCGAGGCATTGTTTGCAAAATTCGATGACTTGCAAGGTGAGATCGAGGTTTTGAATTCGGGGAATTTAGAATGGGAATTAGACGAAAGAGAAAATATTGAACATGATTTTATAGCCAACATAGCTTTGGCCAAAAATATTATCGAAAGTCAAAATAAGTTTCAAAAACGCGAATGCTTTATGGACGCAGAATGTCAATTATCGGCTGAAAATAGTAGCAACTATAACAATAGTATGGGTTTTAAGCTGCCGCAAATTCAGATTTCCAAATTCGACGGAACGTACTTCAGGTGGCTTGAATTTCATGATACGTTTGAAAGTCTAGTACACAATAATAGCCACATATCTCCTGTCCACAAGTTTCATTATCTTGTCTCTTACCTGGAAGGAGAAGCTGCTAGGATAATATCGAATTTAGAAATATCGGCTGCGAACTACATCGAGGCTTGGCAGTTATTGTGTAATAGATACAATAATAAAAGACTATTAACTAATCATCATCTAAATTCCTTATTTAATATTCAGCCTCAGACGCGTGAGTCTGAAAAGTCACTTCGGTTCTTGGTTGATCACGTGACAAAAAACCTGCGTGCATTGTCCAGCTTAGGCCAGCCCACAGACAAGTGGGATATGCTTTTAATATTTATGTTATCATCTAAATTGGATAGCCATACGCTTGCTAAATGGGAGGAATACCGCAATGTTTTAGACGATTTCCCTATGCTAAACCAATTTAATAAGTTTTTAACTGACCGCGCAGACGTGCTCGAGTCTATACATAGAAGTAGATATGACAGTCACTCAAATAAGGGATCATTGGTAGGATCGACCGGTGCATCCGCGCGTTACATTGCTACGCCGCCAATGCGTTACAGTGCTACGCCGAGCAACAATGCTAATAATAAGCAAAACAATAATTTTCGTAACGGGTATTATAAATCTCTTACTGCAATAAATTCTAAACCGTCTCGTATTTGTGTGTGTATCATCTGCGGTGACAATCATAAGATTTACGATTGTGCTGTTTTTAAATCAAAGGATGTACAAGAACGATTAAATTTTGTTAAAAAATATAAACTTTGTGTCAATTGCTTGCGTCAGGGTCACCCCGTAAGCGAGTGTCGGGTGGGTCCCTGTCGCGATTGTAAAGAACGTCATAACAGTTTATTGCATAGGTCCACAAGTACGTCGGCGCATAGTACGCGAGTAGATGAAGTTTCTGATGAAACAATTGTTAATTTTTCAAATTTCAGACAAGGTCAAGTGCTCTTGTCAACTGCTATCATAAAAATTTCTAATCCAAATACAGGCGAATCAGCTAAAGTTCGTGCATTATTGGATTGCGGAAGCCAGTCTTCATTTATTACTAAATCGCTAAAAGAAAAGTTAGGTTTATCTTCAACTCGAATAAATAATATGACCGTTATTGGCATAGGAAATAATAACGCCAGTAAGGTTGTGGAGACATGCGTCGCGCGCGCAACTTCATTAATCAACAATCCATTTAGTAAAAATATTCATTTTCTTGTGTTAAAAGAATTAACTAGTGAGATACCTACGGTTCCAATAGATATTAATACGTTAAATATTCCTAAAAATTTGGCCTTAGCAGATCCCATATTTAACCAACCGTCCAAAATTGATATTTTAATCGGGGCTGACATATTCTGGGACGTGATAGGAGAAGAACAACTGTCATTAGGTTCCAGTTGTCCTAAATTGCATAATTCAAAATTTGGATGGTTGGTGTCAGGTCCATTGAGTCCAATGAGTCTTGAAAATTCAACACGAAGTAATCTAGCCCTTACAGAACAAAACAATTCAAATAGCGAAATTGAAAAAATGCTTTCCATTTTTTGGAATTTAGAGGAAGTCCCGTACAAGCAAAATATAACCGAAAGTGATGATTATTGTGAAAATCATTTCATACAAAATACTATTAGGTTAGATAGTGGTAGGTTTCGTGTGAAGTTGCCTTAACAGGAATCGCCCGACCGTTTGGGTGATACGTATGGTCTATCAAAACGTAGATTTTTTAATTTAGAAAAACGATTTAGGCGAGATCCAAATATGAAATTGCGTTATTCCAAATTTATAGAAGAATATGCAGAGTTAGGCCATTTGTCTGAATGCCATTCAAAACCCGACATTTCTTATTTTTTATGCCATCATCCCGTGTTAAGGGAGGATAGAGAATCAACTAAGTTACGTGTCGTTTTTGATGGTTCCGCAGCATCCTCCTCGGGTTATTCTTTAAATGACATTTTGATGGTAGGACCTACTGTGCAAGACTCCCTGTTCTCTATATTAATTAGAGCTCGGCAACATAGGTACATCTTGACCGGAGACATCGAGAAGATGTACCGGCAGGTAGAGGTCGATGAAGAAGATCGATGCCTTCAGCTTATGTTGTGGAGAGAGCAGGAACATCTACCCTTAAAAATATTAAAATTAAATACACTCACCTACGGTACCGCCAGTGCGAGTTATCTAAGTACAAGGTGCATTAAAGAATTAGGTAATGAGTGTGATGATGAACTAATACGGGACATCATCCAGCATAATTTCTATGTTGATGATCTGATCTGTGGCGCTGACAGTGAGGATCAGCTGTGTTATATTTTGGACTCGGTATCCAAAGTACTTAGTTCCGGATGTTTCAATTTAAGGAAATTAAAAAGTAATTTACAAAATGTCTTTAAAAATTATGATATAAATTCCAACAATAACTTAATGTTCAGTGAGTCTACTAGCACTTTAGGGATGGGGTGGAAACCATCCACTGACAACTTTTTCTTTCCCATTAAACCTATTTCTCAAAACAATAATGTTACCAAGAGGTCAATTATGTCTCAGGCTTTCAAAATATTCGACCCACTCGGTTTGTTATCCCCATTTATCGTAATACCAAAAATATTAATACAAAAATTATGGCTACAAAAATTGGACTGGGATGAGCCCGTTCCTTTAAATATTGCAAATGAGTGGGGTTTGTTTACTAAACACGTACCTGAATTACAAAAATTGGAGATACCACGATTTGTATTAAGTGCTAATCATGTGTATTTTGAACTGCATAGTTTCAGTGACGCTTCACAGCATGCATACGGAGCTTGCATTTACTTAAAGTCAGTAAACGCTCAAAATGAAGTCACTGTTAAGTTGTTATGCAGTAAATCTAAGGTCGCACCGCTAAAGACAACCACTATGCCACGATTAGAGTTGTGTGCTGCGCTCCTTGCGGCTAGATTATGCAAGGCAGTGTGCGTATCTCTCCGAGCTCAACCGGTGCGCCTGGTTCATTGGTGCGATTCAACAATAGTATTGGCCTGGATTCGTAACGATCCAAGCAAACTAAAGGCTTTTGCTGCCAATAGAATTCTTGAAATCATTGAAACTACTGAAGTAGCGGCATGGCGTTACGTTCCCACCGCACTCAACCCGGCAGATTTGATTTCCCGGGGGGTAGACGCAACCAAGTTGATAAACATGGATCTATGGTGGTTAGGACCTGACTTCATTTCAAAAGATGAAGCAGAGTGGCCTACACTATGTCTAGGCAAAAACTTAGAAATAGAATTACCGGAAGTGAAATGTCATACAGTAACCGCAGCCGAGTCATTCATTAAATATGAAAATTTTTCTACTTTTACGAAGTTACAGCGTACTTTTGCTATGTTAAAAGATTTGTTCACAATTTAAGATATCCTAATAATAAATTATTTGGTCATATTTCAATTGAATAACTAAATAAATCCTTTTACTTTTTATGTGCGGCTGCTCAACGTCAATCTTTTGCTATAGAATATGAAGTTCTCAATAAAAACAAGCAAATAAATACTAAATCAAAAATACTTCCATTGTCTCCGTTTTTTGATAAAAATAATTTAATTAGAGTAGGTGGTAGAATTAGCGCCTCATGTTATGCTTACGAAAAGAAACATCCTATACTATTGCACGCTTCGCATCGTCTTACAAGATTGTTCTTTGAAAGGGAACATGTTAAGCTCTTACACGCTGGACCGCAGTTGCTACTTGCTGCGGTGAGAGAAGTTATTTGGCCGGTAAATGGAAGGCATCTAGCGAGGAGTGTAGTGTTTAACTGTGTGCGATGTAAGCGTTTAAATGCCAAAACATTGTGCCCAAAAATGGGTAATCTCCCCACGGAGAGAATAACGCCTAGCTACCCCTTTCTGTCTGTAGGGCTGGACTTTGCAGGACCATTCATGATATTAAATAAAAAAGGTAGGAGCAGTCGTTTAATAAAATGTTATATGTGCCTTTTCGTTTGTCTGCGGTATAAATGTCTTCACTTAGAGGTTGTCACTGATCTTACCAAGGATGCATTCGTAATGACGATTCGCAGATTTATAGCCCGCAGAGGAAAGCCATCTGAAGTCTACTGTGACAATGGAAGGAATTTTGTTGCCGCAGCTAAAGAAATTGGTAGGTTTTTGTCGAATTCTGCAAAGGATTTATCTAACTTTGCAGTTCAAGAAGGAATAAATTTTATTTTCACTCCTACTTATGCTCCACATTTTGGAGGAATTTGGGAAGCTGGCGTCAAGTCGGCAAAGTACCATATCAAAAGAGTGATGGGCAATAGTCATTTAACACTAGAAGAATTAGTCACTTTGTTTGCACAAGTGGAGGCTATACTCAATAGTCGTCCCTTATGCCCTCTCTCTTCCTCTCCCAATGACCTCCTTTTCTTGTCCCCGGGGCACTTTCTCATTGGAAGACCCTTGACAGCGCTGCCTTCGCCAAACCTGAAGGAAGTCAAGGAAAGTAGTCTTCGACGCTATGCTAGGCTGGAAAAACTTCATCAGCACTTCTGGAACCGATGGCAAAAGGAGTACATCAGCGAACTCCAACATCGAACAAAATGGAAAACTAACAAGGGCAGTCTAACGATTGGTGATATGGTGCTCCTGCAAGAGGATAACGTGCCGCCTTTATGCTGGCGTCTTGGACGGGTTACCAGACTATTCCCTGGATACGACGGAATCGCGCGAGTAGCTGAGCTCAACACGATAAGGGACTCCGTGCGGCGACCCTTGGTTCGGCTGTGCCCGCTACTGACTGAAGAGCAAGTTAATTGTTGAAAGAATACTTTCAACGCGGCGGGACGATGTTACGGCTCGTCGCCTTCATGGATGAAGATTATTATTATGTACAAAGGAGGTCCAATGACCTACGCATGTTTTATTCTTTTTTAATTTGTCAATGTCTTTTTTTTTCTTTTCTGTTAGCCGTTGTCAAGGCTGCTTTAATTTATATATAATTTTCTTACTTACAAAATAGCATTACAAAAGTTATTATTCATCTAAAGAATAGTTTTATTTGGCTCCATTGTGTCGAGACAAGACAGTCACCCATCCGGTTCCAATCCGCAGCACTATTCACTGTTCACTTAACCGTAGGGTATCGGTCACCCATCCGGTTCCAATCCGCAGCACTATTCACTGTTCACTTGTAATAATAATAATAATAATAACTTTATTGCTTAAAAAACTGTGTACAATTTTGCAGTTGGAATTACAATAATAACAAAGTCACAACAGTGTGCCCACAACGGGCATGCAATGGTAAAATTTATAACTTAAAGCTATCTTAATTTAAAAAGTACATTTTAGAGCCTAAATTATATTAAGTTTTACAAGTATAATATTCATGAAGATTATAAAAAACATTATTTAATAACCAGCTTTTTAACTTAAATTTAAACTGTGGCAAATTGTGTGCTTTAATTTCTGCAGGCAAATGATTGAAGATCCTTATACTAGTATTGAAAGCGCTATTATAATACAAGTGATTATTTATCCTAGGTATGCATATATCATATTTATAATTACTACGCGTATTCGGACGTAATGTGGTTTTATTTTCAAAGTATTCTGGATTTTGTTTAATAAAAATTGCTGATTGCAATATATAAATATTGGTCAAAGTGAGATAGCCCTTATCCTTAAAAACATTTCGTAACGTTTCATCTGAATACATATTATATATTATGCGTAAACAACGTTTTTGCAATAGGAAAATGGATTGAACGTTCACTGAATTACCCCAGAACATCACACCATAAGTCAACAGCGGGTAAACTTGTCCGAAATAAGCGGCTCTGGCTACATCTACTGATGTTGTTTCAGTAAGTATAGAGAGTGCATAACAATGACTACATATTTTTTTGTGTATTTTTTGAATATGGTCTTTCCAGTTTAAGTGAGAATCAATAGTGACGCCAAGAAAATTAATTTCGTCAATTTCTATTACTTTTGTATTGTTTTGTGAAATTTGTAATTTATAAGACAATGTTTTGTAGTTTCTGAATTGAATAAAATTTGTTTTAGTTAAATTTACACTAAGATTTACAGATTTGAGCCAGTTTACGATTATTTCCAGTGTTTTATTAATATGATTTTCAAAAAGAGTCTTATTATTATATAAGTCTGGAATGAAAATTGTTGCATCATCAGCAAACATAACGCATAAATTGTTAATAATGTCTGGTAGTTCATTAACATAAACTAAAAATAGAAGTGGTCCAAGAATACTTCCTTGGGGTAAACCAACTTTTACCTTTTTTGTTTCCGATTTTACTTCCTCAAATATTTTACTATTTTTGTTATATGAATCTACCACTGTAAACTGTTCTCTTTCTTTCAAATAACTTTCTATTAGTTTTAGGACCAGGCCACGCACGCCTAAGTTCTCCAATTTACGAAGCAAGGTATCATGACAAACGCAGTCAAATGCCCTGGACATATCTAGGAATAATCCAATACACGGAATTTTATTATTTAATGATTCCCATACTTCTTTCAGGACTTTGTAAATAGCATGTGTGGTTGATTTCTTTTTTTGAAAACCAAATTGACATTTGTTAAGTAAATTATATTTGTTTAGGGATTGCAACAGGCGGGAATATATGACTTTTTCAAACATTTTTGAGAAGCAAGATAATAATGATATGGCTCTATAATTTTTTACATCCTTTTTTAAAAAGTGGTTTAATTTTTGCTATCTTTAATTCATGGGGGAAAGTTCCAGTCTCAATCATCAGATTTAAGATATAGACTAGTGGGTTGGTTATATATTCAATTGAGCTCTTTATAACTTTAATTGGTATATTATCATAACCACAACTTCTTTTGTTACCTAAGCTTAAAATCAGTTTCTTTAATTCATATTTATCAACTGGTGACATAAATAAAGTTCGTGAGTGGTTTGTGGGGATGCTATTTTTAGAAGAATTTTTGTTTGCTGTACTGGATGAAATGAAATGATTATTAAAAGTTTCAGCAATTTTTTGAGCATCAGTTATTTCAACCTTATCAATAATAATTTTGTTTATTGTATTTTTGAATGTGTTTTGTGGTCGTGTCTGTTTTTTTATAATATTCCATCTTGCTTTATTTTTATTATCACTTTAATTTATATATGTAACATTATACTTTTGCTTAGCTAATCGAGTTACACTTTTGAATATTTTGCAATATTTTTTATAGTGAGGTATAAGTGAAGAAGTTTTTTTATGTATTATTTTATGATGTAACTTTCTTTTTACTGTACTTGCTTTAATTATACCTTTAGTCTGCCACTTTTCTTTCATATAGTAAGAAACCTTTTTTCTTTCTAGCGGTATACACAAATCGAATATCAACCTAAACAGTTCAATAAATACACTAAAAGCCGATTGAACATCTTTGCATTGGTACACCTCCGAAAAATTTAACTTAGACAGATGCTCTAGGAAAGGATGCAAGTGCTTATCAATGTTTCTTTTGTAAATATACCAATATTTTTCGACAAAACCTTGATTACATGGTACATTTATTAACTGACCAGAGTGATCAGACAAACCAAGGTGAAGTACTTTGGCAGTGAAATTTTTTATGTTAGTTATAATGTTGTCCAGGCACGTAGCAGAGTCAGCGGTTATTCTTGTGGGCTCTTTAATAGTTAGAAGCAGATTATACTTTAAGAGAGTATTTATGAATAATGTAGATTGATTATTGTTTTTCAAGGTATCGACGTTGAAGTCACCTGTAATTATAACTTTCTTTTGTACGTGGGGTATCGGTCACCCATCCGATTCGCGTACTTTACGGTTGGCAGGCCTCCGTTCTGGTCCGCCCTTGTTGCCGGTCCGCTATCGCCGATATGGATCTTCTCGTACAAGCAGGACCCTCTTGCTGGTCTTTTTCAGCGGTCACCCATCCGGGTCCTGGCCGCCCACGAAATACGCCCTGTTTGCGTACCGCTCAACAGCCCTCTTGCTAGGGTCTGTTCTTCTTCGGCAATCAGGAGTCGCCCATCCGGATCTTGACCGCCCCCAGCCTTGCTGCGCTTCGTAGATCGCAGTTTGTCTTCGGTCCGTTGCCTGGCTCCGAAGTATCCACGGTGTACTCTTGAATCCGGCTGCGAAGTACCAACGATGTAGTGGACTGTATGAATGATTACTCTTCGACGTTTCAATTATTTATTCCTTTTTCCTTTTTCTTGCTGGGTACATCCGTCGATGGTTGACTAACCCTGACCATCTTTTTTTTTTTTTTTTGTTTCCTCCCAGGCGGGGGAGAGGGTGAGAAATCCATCATGGATACCCTACAGCCGGCTGTAAGGTTATGTCAGACTTCTACTGACTAAAAAACACCCTTTATTCATGCTTATGGCCAGAAGGGCCTTACAAGCTTCATCTGAAGCGATCACCCCCCGAGAGGGGGATGATGCGGCGCTGCGTTAGTTTAAACTAGTGCATAGTTTAAAATAACGCAAAATGCGCTTAGAGGACAAGTGCACTCAGATGTGCACTTGAAACGGGAGGGGACTGAGAGGAATCGAACCTCTCTGTGTCGGGGGGGCGGGGGGGACTCATCGCGGGTGTTGGATCTTCAGCGGCCAAGAGGGCCGCGAGATCGCGCGTGAGTTTATTGTGTGTGGCTGTGAGTGCGTGTTTGGGCCTGCGGGGCCTGAATCGAGATGGAGTGTGTGGAGCGTATCCCGACGCCGATCTAATGAGTGTGTTAGGGTGCTCTTCTGCAGCTTTGAAGAACCGTTCCGAGCACTCTGTGAGGTGTGTTTGAATTGTGTCGAGTTGTAGGTCCCTGTGGAGGTCCGCGTTGCAGACGTACCACGGGGCCCCTGTGGCTATGCGGCAGAAGCGATTTTGAAGCACTTGAAGTTTTTTCAAAATCGCTTCGTCCGCGTGTGCGAACATTGGTGACGCGTAAGTGAGGACCGGGCGTATGCAAACTTTGTAAAGCGTTCGCTTGTTACGAAGTGACATTTTGCTGTATTTACCGAGCATCGGGTGGAGGCGGCTCATATAAAAGCGCGCGTTCGCGACTACGCGTGTGATGTGTGCACGGAAGGTGAGTTTTTTGTCTAGTGTGATCCCTAGGTATTTGACTGTGCGGTGCCACGGTATTGCTATGCCTTGCATTCGCAGAGACCGCGCACCGTGTTGTATGGTTTTGGTGCGGCGCTTGGGATCGAAGCAAATGGCCGAACTTTTGTCCGGATTTACGTCGATTCTCCAATCGCGGAACCAATTCCCAAGTGTTGTGATTGCCGGTTGGAGCTTGGCTATGATTTGATTTGTACTGGCTCCCCTAGAGTAGAGGGCCGTGTCGTCCGCGAAGAGAGCGAGCTCGACACCCTTGGTCTGAGGGATGTCATTGGTGTACGCTGTGTATAGCAGGGGGGAGAGAGCGGACCCCTGCGGTACACCGGCTCGTAGTGGGCGGGGCGTTGATAGTGAACCTTCGTATCTATAGCGGAAGGTGCGATTTGATAGAAAAGAGGCTACTAACCTAACTAGGCGGTCAGGTAATTTTAATTGATATAATTTAAAGATTAATCCGTCGTGCCAAACCTTGTCGAAGGCTTTGGCGACGTCGAAGAAGACTGCAATAGTTTTATATTTATTAAGTTGGAAGCCGCTTAGGGCGTGCTCCACTATGCGATGGATCTGTTGGGGGCAGGAGTGTTTGGCTCTGAAACCGAATTGGTGGTCAATGATAATTGGATCGGATGGTGATAGGAGGTGCTCTCTTAGTCTGGTCAGTATGGTTTTTTCGAAAAGTTTCGCCATTGCCTTGAGGAGGCTAATAGGGCGATGGCTACTGGGGAGGTGCGCGGGTTTTCCGGGTTTGGGGATGCCTATCACTATTGCTTCTTTCCAGGCGGCTGGGAAGTAGCACAGATCAAAACATGCGTTAAAGAGAATTGCAAGCAAGGTTAGCATTTGGATGGGAAAGTGCTTGAGCGCCTTGTTAGAGATGCCGTCGGCGCCCGGGGCCTTGCGTTGCTTAAAGTTTCTAATGGTCTGTCTGAGTTCGTCTGTCGTGACGGGGTCTAGGGGGTTGTCAATGAGTGGAAGGGCGGCCCGCCGGCGGACCTCCTCCTCCACTCCGCGAATATGTTGCGGGTTAGTTTCCTGCGTACTAGGCGTGCATTGCGCCGCTATGCTGTCTGCAAAACACTCAGATTTTTCGTCGTCTTCGAAGGCGACGGTGCCGTTGGGGCGAGTGAGCGGGGGGGTGTGGGTGGTAACGTCGCTACGGAGCGCTTTCGCGATTCTATAGTACGCAAGATGGGATGGGGTAATGTCCGCCATGAGTTCCTCCCAACGGGAGTGTCTCAGAGCGGCTAACTGGGACCTAACTTGTCGCTGAAGGCGATTAGCTGTAGCCCTATACTCGGGGGTGGGGTATAATTTGGCTCTCCGGAGAGCGGCGTTTTTGGCTTGGATTAGGTTCCGGATGGCCAGCGGGAGCTTGGGCTTTGGCAGCTCAACCTCCCGCGAGTTCTCCTTCGCCTTCTCGGTCACCAGTGAAGTTAAAGAGTCTATTGTTTCGTCAATCTTGTCGGTGCTGTCGAGACTGTCCGGTGAGTTAGGGAACGGGGACTCGGGGGAGTCTAAAGCGGTCTCGAGAGCGGAGCGGTATCCGTCCCAGTTGGTGAATAGCCTCTTAGGGGGCGCGGGGGCGTCTAGTGGGTCTTGGGGACCTAGAACTAGAGACACCGGTCTGTGATCTGACCCCAGGTCGTCGAGCGTTTCGATCGAGCTGAGGCGGAGCGACACGTTTTTAAGGATCGCGAAGTCCAGGACGTCGGGTCGGTTTTGTACATTGTCTGGGTAGTGGGTGGGCGCGTAGGGACATATGACATCATAGCCAAGCTCCTCGGTGATGTGTAGTAATCTGCGGCCAGAGGTGGTGGTGGTCTCGCATGTCTAGTCGGTGTGTTTGGAGTTAAAGTCACCGAACATTATGACTGATGTACCTAGTGAAGTGAGTGTTTCGAAGTCTGCGCGGTGAGGGTGTGTACCTGATCTAATGTAGACTGAGGCGATGATTAAGGACTGGTGTCCTGTCATCGCCAGCCTACAGATGGTGGCTTCCATGTTTGTGAGCGCGGGAGTGGGTATAGGTGTGCAGTGTAGGTTGCGTCTATAGTAAATTGCGGTGCCGCCGCGCGCGTTGGCACCGTCGTTCCGGATTAATTTATACTTAGGGATCGACAGCCCCTTCATTTGAGTTGGTTTGAGCCAAGTCTCCTGAAGGAGCAGAAAGTCGGGTTCCCTATCTTGCAAAAATAATTTAATTTCGTTAAGGTTGGATTTTAAGCTGCGCGTATTAAATGACACAAGCGAAGCGCCTTTCGGCTTGGTACGCCCGGGGTTTAGTTGAGTGATTGTTATGTTAGTGTTTTGCGCGGTCATAATTTAAACAACAGTGGTGTTTGTTTGAGTTATCACCGCGTGTTTTGTGTATAGTGTTTTTGTTTGTGTTCGGAGTCTGGTTATTTCCCAGTGTTATAATGATTAAAAATTTAATCGAACGCGGCAACGAGTTCGGGGTGTTCGGCTATAGCTATAGCCTTTTCAAGGGGTGTCTTTGCTAGCCGGAGCTTCGCGGCGAGAGTGTGGATCTCGGCGATATTCACCCTCTTGAGCGAGGAGCGAATAAGCGCCATGTCCTCGGCCAGAGAGACGTCTTGGGCTGGCTTAGCTTGTGTTGTTGGTGTGGTGTGTTGTGGTGGGTGTGGTTTTGGGCGGGCCCTGGCTGGTCCCCAGGCTGTCGGGGGCGCCGGGCTGCGAGGGGCGGCCGCCTTGGGTAGCCCCGGGAAGTTTGTGGTGGTGTTGTTCGGTGGTGGTGGGTGTGTTTTTGTCGCCGTGGTTGGCTTAGTGTGTGTGTGAGTGTGAGTGTTGGGCCTGGGGCGTGGGGCCCGCGGGCAGCCCCTGTAATTGGCCGGGTGGCCTTCTTGGCCACAGAGCACGCATGCGGGCCCCGGGTGTGTCACGAGTGCGGGAGCACTCCTTGGTGAGGTGGGGTACGAGGCACTTAACGCACCTCGGGGCCGCGGAGCAGTTGGCTGCTGCGTGGCCATATAATTGGCACCTGTGGCATTGCCCAGGGGTGCCTCGCCGGTGTGGGGCCTCGACTTTGATATTGTCGAGGCCACAGACTGTAATGGGACCTTTGAAAATATCCCTAGCTGCCGGGACCGAGGTCAAAATGACAAGGGCCAACGGATATTGTTTCCCAGTCCGGCTGTGCAATTTGTGCACTGCCTCGGCTGGGAAGCCTTGAGCGGTTAGGTCGCTCAGAATGAGCTCGTTGGAGAGCTCGAAGGGGACTCCTCTGAGTACCGCGCGGACTTTGCGCTCTTCGGGGAGAGCGTAAGTGTGATAGGGGAGTTTGTTTGTGGTCAGAAGCCTTGTGAGGCTCCTGAACGTGTCAATGGTGGGTGTTGTGATTTTGATGGCGTGACCAGTGTTCGACGCCTGTGTGTAATGAATGTTGTGTGCTTTGCAAAGGTCCGCGACCTTCGCCCATTGCGCCTTATCGCGCAGGAAGACGGGCGGCGGCGGCTTTGCCTTGATAGGTGCGGCGGTGCACCTATTGTGTGGTTTTGTGGTGTTGTGTGTCTGTGTTGGGTGGGTTTGGGTGGTCGGTTGGGCGACCGTGAGAGGGGTGAGAGGGACAGAGGGCTCATCAACTGTCTGAGACAGGAGAGCGGAAGGCGAGAGGGGCGCCGTTGGAGACGCGGTGTCTGCACGGCGCTTGGAGCGCCGCTTCTTCTTTTTGCTCACCACCGTGGTGAACAAGGACTCGTCGGACTCCGACACTATGGTCGAGTCGGAGTCGCACGTTGAAACCGGGCTCGAGGCGGGGCGCTTGCCCGCGCTCGAGGGGAGGCAGGGGGTGTCGGGGCGGGGGGGTTCGGGGGAGGGGCTGACGGGAGAGTCGCGCAAGGGGCGCGCTCTCGCGACAAGCTCCCTGATGGCGGCCTCGTCCAGGGTGAGGCCTAGGGCGGAGAAGAGGGACATTACCTGACGAGTAATGTCCATTGTGATGTGTCTAGTGTGTGTAGGTATGTGTAGGTTGTGGTGTAAAGTGTGTGTAGGTGTGCCCTGACTGTGGCGTGAAGCCACAGGTCCTAACACCCTATGCGACACCGATGGACTCCCCTGCCCGCGGCAGGGGGTCGGTTGAAGCTGTAAGAGATGTGTTCCGATATTCCTAGTGAATATGGGAACAACCGTCACCCTTGGGAAGGCCCAAGTGCAAATGGGATCGGGTCTTCCGGTTTCCGAGCTCAGGAGAGCTCGAGACGTACCGGGGCTACGCCGACCAGTTTCGTTAACACCGCTAGGTATCCACTGGTCCAATCTTGGATCTCACGTATGAGCGCAGGCGCGTCGAGTCGACTCGGAGCAGGCAGCTGTGCGGCGGGGCGCACGGAGCAAGGAGGCGGCGGTGCGACGGGGCGCACGGTCCGCGGTCGGAGCGAGAATGCGACCCTGACCATCAAAAACTGACGCCTTATATAGTTATTAAATTTATCGATTATCCAATTAGACTTTCTATTTTAATTGATTTTCCAATAAGACAATTGACTTTTTTCTTCCTTGTCTAATTTATGCAAATGGCCTATCTTTTATCTCAAGACTATTTCCCTCTCTTTCCTATTTCATGCTCTGTCCCTTACTTTCTCTCAGGGGACTACTTACGAACTATATAAGGTTTTTGTTTTTCGTCTGTTTCTCTTCCAGTTTTCGATGCTCAGTATTACAATAATGATTTTATCATATCTTATGCCTAAATATACATTATTACAATATTAAATTAACAATTATCCTAATTTTTGCATAAGCGGCTTTCTTTAAGGTATAGCCCGAGTATTCGCCGGTACTACCGGGGGCCTCTTTACGGTATAGCCCGAGCATTCTCCGGTAGTACCTAACATTCTTGTTTTTAGGGAAAATAATGTTTTACCTTTTTCAAAATCATTTAATCTTTGGCTTACTTCTACCTATCTTTATTATAATTTCTACTCTTAATTTATGGGGAATGAAAATACTTCGTAATAATTCTTTTAATTTACATATTTTACTTAAACTATATAGTATATTATAAATCAACGTGCTGTCCTCAACAGGGGGGGGGGGGGGGGACGTGCCAGCCGGCAATTCCACCTATATTAGCGTAGTCCTTTTGATTCTCCACACATTTTTTCCGTCACATTCTCGCTCCGACTGCGGACCGTGCGCCCCGTCGCACAGCCGCCTCCTTGCTCCGTGCGCCCCGCCGCACAGCTGCCTGCTTCGAGTCGACTCGACGCGCCTGCGCTCATTCGTGAGACTCAAGATTGGACCAGTGGATACCTAGCGGTGTTACGAAACTGGTCGGCGTAGCCCCGGTACGTCTCGAGCTCTCCTGAGCTCGGAAACCGGAAGACCCGATCCCATTTGCACTTGGGCCTTCCCAAGGGTGACGGTTGTTCCCATATTCACTAGGAATATCGGAACACATCTCTTACAGCTTCAACCGACCCCCTGCCGCGGGCAGGGGAGTCCAACGTTGTCGTATAGGGTGCTAGGACCTGCGGCTTCACGCCACAGTCAGGGCACACATACTCACATACTCACCAATCGACACACGACGACACTTAACATGGACATCACACGACAGATACTGTCCCTATTCTCCGCCCTAGGCCTCTCCATGGACGAGGCCGCCATCAGGGAGCTTGTCGCGAGAGCGCGCCCCTTGCGCGACTCTCCCGCCAGCCCCTCCCCCGAACCCCCCCCCGCCCCGACACCCCCTGCCTCCCCTCGAGCGCGGGCAAGCGCCCCGCCTCGAGCCCGGTTTCGACGTGCGACTCCGACTCGACCATAGTGTCGGCGTCCGACGAGTCCTTGTTCACCACGGTGGTGAGCAAGAAGAAGAAGCGGTGCTCCAAGCGCCGTGCAGACACCGCGTCTCCAACGGCGCCCCTCTCGCCTTCCGCTCTCCTGTCCCAGACAGTTGATGAGCCCTCTGTCCCTCTCACCCCTCTCACGGTCGCCCAACCGACCACACAAACCCACACAACAACACACAACACTACAAAACCACACAATAGGTGCACCGCCGCACCTATCAAGGCAAAGCCGCCGCCGCCCGTCTTCCTGCGCGATAAGGCGCAATGGGCGAAGGTCGCGGACCTTTGCAAATCACAGAACATTCACTACACACAGGCGTCGAACACTGGTCACGCCATCAAAATCACCACACCCACAATCGACACATTTAGGAGCCTCACAAGGCTACTAACCACACATAAAATCCCATACCACACTTACGCCCTCCCCGAGGAGCGCAAAGTCCGCGCGGTACTCAGAGGAGTCCCCTTCGAGCTCTCAAACGAGCTCATTCTCAGCGACCTAATCGCTCAAGGCTTCCCAGCCGAGGCAGTGCACAAATTGCACAGCCGGACTGGGAAACAATACCCGTTGGCTCTTGTCATTTTGACCTCGGTCCCGGCAGCTAGGGATATTTTCAAAGGTCCCATAACCGTCTGTAGCCTCGACAATATCAAAGTCGAGGCCCCACACCGGCGAGGCACCCCTGGGCAATGCCACAGGTGCCAATTATATGGCCACGCAGCAGCCAACTGCTCCGCGGCCCCGAGGTGCGTTAAGTGCCTCGTACCCCACCTCACCAAGGAGTGCTCCCGCACTCGTGACACACCCGGGGCACCCGCATGCGTGCTCTGTGGCCAAGAAGGCCACCCGGCCAATTACAGGGGCTGCCCGCGGGCCCCACGCCCCAGGCCCAACACTCACACTCGCACACACACAAAGCCAACCACGGCGCCCAAAACACACCCACCACCACCTAATAACACCACCACAAACTTCCCGGGGCTACCCAAGGCGGCCGCCCCTCGCAGCCCGGCGCCGCCGACAGCCTGGGGACCAGCCAGGGCCCGCCCAAAACCACACCCACCACAACACACCACACCAACAACACAAGCTAAGCCAGCCCAAGACGTCTCTCTGGCCGAGGACATGGCGCTTATACGCTCCTCGCTCAAGAGGGTGAATATCGCCGAGATTCACACTCTCGCCGCGAAGCTCCGGCTAGCTAAGACACCCCTTGAAAAGGCTATAGCTATAGCCGAACACCCCGAACTCGTTGCCGCGTTCGATTAATTTTTAAAATCATTATAACACTGGAAAATAACCAGACTCCGAACACAAACAAAAACGCTATACACAAAACACGCGGTGATAACTCAAACAAACACCATTGTTGTTTAAATTATGACCGCGCAAAACACTAACCTAACAATTACACAAACAAACCCCGGGCGTACCAAGCCGAAAGGCGCTTCGCTTGTGTCATTTAATACGCGCAGCTTAAAATCCAACCTTAACGAAATTAAATTATTTTTGCAAGATAGGGAACCCGACTTTCTGCTCCTTCAGGAGACTTGGCTCAAACCAACTCAAATGAAGGGGCTGTCGATCCCTAAGTATAAATTAATCCGGAACGACGGTGCCAACGCGCGCGGCGGCACCGCAATTTACTATAGACGCAACCTACACTACACACCTATACCCACTCCCGCGCTCACAAACATGGAAGCCACCATCTGTAGGCTGGCGATGACAGGACACCAGTCCTTAATCATCGCCTCAGTCTACATTAGATCAGGTACACACCCTCACCGCGCAGACTTCGAAACACTCACTTCACTAGGTACATCAGTCATAATGTTCGGTGACTTTAACTCCAAACACACCGACTGGACATGCGAGACCACCACCACCTCTGGCCGCAGATTACTACACATCACCGAGGAGCTTGGCTATGATGTCATATGTCCCTACGCGCCCACCCACTACCCAGACAATGTACAAAACCGACCCGACGTCCTGGACTTCGCGATCCTTAAAAACGTGTCGCTCCCCTCAGCTCGATCGAAACGCTCGACGACCTGGGGTCAGATCACAGACCGGTGTCTCTAGTTCTAGGTCCCCAAGACCCACTAGACGCCCCCGCGCCCCCTAAGAGGCTATTCACCAACTGGGACGGATACCGCTCCGCTCTCGAGACCGCTTTAGACTCCCCCGAGTCCCCGTTCCCTAACTCACCGGACAGTCTCGACAGCACCGACAAGATTGACGAAACAATAGACTCTTTAACTTCACTGGTGACCGAGAAGGCGAAGGAAAACTCGCGGGAGGTTGAGCTGCCAAAGCCCAAGCTCCCGCTGGCCATCCGGAACCTAATCCAAGTCAAAAACGCCTTTCTCCGGAGAGCCAAATTATACCCCACCCCCGAGTATAGGGCTACAGCTAATCGCCTTCAGCGACAAGTTAGGTCCCAACTAGCCGCTCTGAGACACTCCCGTTGGGAGGAACTCATGGCGGACATTACCCCATCCCATCTTGCGTACTATAGAATCGCGAAAGCGCTCCGTAGCGACGTCACCACTCACACCCCCCCGCTCACTCGCCCCGACGGCACCGTCGCCTTCGAAGACGACGAAAAAGCCGAGTGCTTTGCAGACAGCATAGCGGCGCAATGCACGCCTAGTACGCAGGAAAGTAACCCGCAACACATTCGCGGAGTGGAGGAGGAGGTCCGCCGGCGGGCCGCCCTCCCACTCATTGACAACCCCCTAGACCCCGTCACGACAGACGAACTCAGACAGACCATTAGAAACTTTAAGCAACGCAAGGCCCCGGGCGCCGACGGCATCTCTAACAAGGCGCTCAAGCACTTTCCCATCCAAATGCTAACCTTGCTTGCAATTCTCTTTAACGCATGTTTTGATCTGTGCTACTTCCCAGCCGCCTGGAAAGAAGCAATAGTGATAGGCATCCCCAAACCCGGAAAACCCGCGCACCTCCCCAGTAGCCATCGCCCTATCAGCCTCCTCAAGGCAATGGGGAAACTTTTCGAAAAGACTATACTGACCGGACTCAGAGAGCACCTCCTATCACCATCCGATCCAATCATCATTGACCACCAATTCGGCTTCAGAGCCAAACACTCCTGCCCCCAACAGATCCATCGCATAGTGGAGCACGCCCTAAGCGGCTTCCAACTTAATAAATATAAAACTATTGCAGTCTTCTTCGACGTCGCCAAAGCCTTCGACAAGGTTTGGCACGACGGATTAATCTTTAAATTATATCAATTAAAATTACCTGACCGCCTAGTTAGGTTAGTAGCCTCTTTTCTATCAAATCGCACCTTCCGCTATAGATACGAAGGTTCACTATCAACGCCCCGCCCACTACGAGCCGGTGTACCGCAGGGGTCCGCTCTCTCCCCCCTGCTATACACAGCGTACACCAATGACATCCCTCAGACCAAGGGTGTCGAGCTCGCTCTCTTCGCGGACGACACGGCCCTCTACTCTAGGGGAGCCAGTACAAATCAAATCATAGCCAAGCTCCAACCGGCAATCACAACACTTGGGAATTGGTTCCGCGATTGGAGGATCGACGTAAATCCGGACAAAAGTTCGGCCATTTGCTTCGATCCCAAGCGCCGCACCAAAACCATACAACACGGTGCGCGGTCTCTGCGAATGCAAGGCATCGCAATACCGTGGCACCGCACAGTCAAATATCTAGGGATCACACTAGACAAAAAACTCACCTTCCGTGCACACATCACACGCGTAGTCGCGAACGCGCGCTTTTATATGAGCCGCCTCCACCCGATGCTCGGTAAATACAGCAAAATGTCACTCCGTAACAAGCGAACGCTTTACAAAGTTTGCATACGCCCGGTCCTCACTTACGCGTCACCAGTGTTCGCACACGCGGACGAAGCGATTTTGAACAAACTTCAAGTGCTTCAAAATCGCTTCTGCCGCATAGCCACAGGGGCCCCGTGGTACGTTCGCAACGCGGACCTCCACAGGGACCTACAACTCGACACAATTCAAACACACCTCACAGAGTGCTCGGAACGGTTCTTCAAAGCTGCAGAAGAGCACTCTAACCCACTCATCAGATCGGCGTCGGGATACGCCCCACACACTCCATCTCGCTTCAGGCCCCGTAGGCCCAAACACGCACTCACAGCCACACACAATAAACTCACACGCGATCTCGCGGCCCTCCTGGCCGCTGAGGATCCAACACTCGCGGTGAGTCCCCCCGCCCCCCCGACACAGAGAGGTTCGATTCCTCTCAGTCCCCTCCCGTTTCAAGTGCACATCTGAGTGCACTTGTCCTCTAAGCGCATTTTGCGTTATTTTAAACTATGCACTAAATTCAAAAAATTCAAAATTCAATATCGTTTATTCAGTCTAGGCTGTTACAAGCACTTGTGAATGTCGAAAAGCTACGCCATCGGTTCGCAAATCTACGGCGGGAGACCTTGTACTGAGAAGAACCGGCAAGAAACTCAGCAAGGGCTGTTTTTTTCTCCCTGTATTATATACAGAGTCGTCAAATTGAAAAATGACTTCAATATGAGGTAACTCATAAAGTCACTTTTCATTACAAACAAAAAAAAATGCAAATAATATAAAAATTATGACTATAAAATAAAAAATTAAAATATGTAAAAAAAATGGTTTAACAAAGTTTAGGAATGACGTGTCCTACCGCTTAGGCAAAAAGAAAATAATAATAATGAACGATTAAAGTTTAGAACAACGATTAATAGTAGTACCCAGTGAATTAAGAGCAGACTCATCTCCGCTGGCAGCACCCGTTCACGAGCATGACGCATGAACCAGCCATCGTTTCGCTCAACCATTTTTTAGGGAACGCAACGACCCGCCTCACACGACACCACCGAAGAGATTTTTAAGAGAGCATGACTATTCATAACCACACATGGATACTATGTTACTAAAATAGAAAAAAAATACATATAGGTACCAGTGTACATTATTATAACAAACTATAAACACAACGGCAGGACACATGCATGTGATTACCTAAACACTGTTGTCGACCCTGGCAATACTCTCCCAACCCAAAACCAATCAAACATCAGTCCCCCCCTTTCAGTCTGTATAGAGAATGACAAGGATACACCACTGCAAAACCAAGTTCAGGTCTAGAAAAACATACCAGAATCCACACCGCCATTAAATCTTTATCAGAGAAATAATATATGTTCACTTACATTTTGATTGCTGTGTCACACAGTATAAATACAAGTTGTGTAATGTAAAATACAATCAAAAATTAATAATAATTATCATTACAATAATAAAGTAGTATAGAGCAGACTCATCTCCGCTGGCAGCACCCGTTCACGAGTATGACGCATGAACCAGCCATCGCTTCGCTCAACCATATTTTAGGGAACGCAACGACCCGCCTCACACGACACCGCCGAAGAGATTTTTAAGAGAGCATGACTACCCATAACCACTAAAACCAATCTGCAAAATGGTTACTTAGAGTTAAGATAATTTATCTGTATGACACTGCAAACAAATACAAAACAATTTTGCAGTTACAGCCATGCAGTTTTGTCATTCAAGTATTCTTTAATAGTATAATAGCCTTTCTTAACTAAACAACTTTTAATGTGACATTTGAACTCATTTATGGGTAACTCAAGAACAGCATCAGGAATTTTATTGTAAAAATGTATACCTTGACCCATAAAAGATCGGTAAAGCTTCTGTAACCTGTAGGCTGGCAATGCAAGCTTGTTTCTATTCCTAGTATTAAAATTGTGTACGTTACTGTGTTTGGTATACAAATTGATATTATTTTTAACGAGGAGTATGCAATTGTAAATGAATTGAGAAGCAACAGTCAAAATGCCAATTTCTTTAAATTTTTCTCTAAGAGATGTTCGGCTACTCAATTGATAAATAGATCTCACAGCTCTTTTTTGTAAAATGAAAATACTTTCAATATCAGCTGCTGTTCCCCAGAGTAAAATGCCGTATGATAAGATACTATGAAAGTAACTAAAATATACAGTCCTGGCAGTATCTATATCAGTAAGTTGTCTTATCTTTCTTACGGCATAAGCTGCTGAACTAAGTTTACCAGCCAAAAGCGTAATGTGATGACTCCATTGCAGTTTTGAGTCTATCGTTATACCCAAGAATGTAGTCGAGTCTACTAAATCTAATTTTTCATTATTTAATTTAATTCCAATATGCTCAACTTTTACATTAGGTAAGGAAAATTGAATACACTTGGTTTTATTAGCATTTAGCTTTAGATTATTGACATTAAACCATTGCAGAACTTGAGAGAGAGCATTATTTACATCGTCATAGTTGTTTTTGCGCCTGTCAACGTTAAATAATAAAGATGTGTCATCAGCAAATAATACAATCTCACACAAATTTTCCACAAAAAATGGCAAATCATTTACATATATTAGAAACAGGAAGGGACCTAAAATTGAACCCTGGGGAACGCCCATTTCCACATGAGATCCAGATGATCTAACACCATTTACCTCTACAGTTTGTATTCTGGAACTGAGGTACGACTGTATCAATTTATATGCAGTACCTTTGACTCCATAATGACTCAATTTCAATAACAACGTGTGATGATCAATGCAATCAAAAGCTTTGGATAAGTCGCAGAACACTCCAAGGACATTCTGCGACCTCTCCCAAGCCTCCAATATACTCCTTACAAGTGCAACACCCGCATCAGTAGTAGATCTACCTCTAGTAAAACCAAAGTGTTTCCTATGCAAAAGTTTATTAAGGTTGAAATGAGGCATCAATTGTTCCAGAATAATTCTTTCAAATATTTTACTAAGAACCGGTAATATTGATATAGGCCTATAGTTTCCAGGGTCATTTCTATTTCCTGATTTAAAAAGAGGTATAACTTTACTGTATTTCATTAAATCCGGAAATACTCCTTGATCAATACAGTTATTAAATATATCAACTAGACAAGGAGCAATTACGGGTCCATAAATCACTTGTATTTTTTTGTTTAAGAGATTTAAAACACTTAATAACATCAATAAAATTAATATGTCTGAACTGAAACACGTTATCACACCTAGGTACATATTTCTCGAGCAAAGTCTTGGCAGCCACCGATGAAGAACTCAAATTAGATGTAGCCACCAAAGGAATATTAACGAAATATTCATCAAAAATATTAGCGATATGTTGTTTAGATTTTATTAACATGTTATTCGACTTAAGTTCAACAATATCGTCACGTGACCTTTCTTTGCCTGTTTCACGATTTATAACATTCCACGTTGTTTTGATTTTATTATTCGATTTACATATTTTATTTTTAATAAAATTAGATTTGGCTGTTGCACATACCTTTTTAAAGGTTTTAGAATAACATTTAACGTAATCAATAAAACCTTGTGAATGATTATATTTTCTTAGATGATACAATTCATAAAGTTTGTTTCTACTTTTATAGATACCAGTCGTAGCCCAGTCACAGAACTGTAACTTTGGAGTAAGTTTCGAAGTTTTTAAGGGAAAAGCCTTATCAAATTCATTTCTTATTAGATTAAAAAGATCCCCAAAAAGAATATCAGGATCATCATGTGTCCATGGGATATGAGAAATACTATAGTCAATGTTTTTTTGAAAAATTTCTAACCGGTTTTCTGTTACTGGTCTCAATTCAATCACTTTAGATTCATTTGTTACATCTATTTTATATTGTATTTTTAAGCCATAATGGTCAGATGTAATACTATTAAAAATGGATTTATTATCAGGAGTACTATCTGTAAATACGTTATCCAAACAAGTTGCTGAATGTGATGTCACCCTAGTAGGCTCAAAAAATTGATGGGTCAAATTAAAACATTTAAATAATGATATTATACGTACTGACATTGAATTTTGTTCAAGAATATTAATATTAAAGTCACCGCAAACAACCAAAAACTTATTTTTCGACTTTAACTTTTTCAGTACATCCTCCATCACAGATTCAAAAATGTTGAAGTTACCTAGAGGGGGTCTGTATACGCATACTATTATCATCTCATTTAATTCCACACAAGACAGCTCAATGCTACATTCAATTGAAAGGCCAGCTATATCCTTTCTATCCTTACATTTAATATTTTTGTTAACAAAAATCAATGAGCCGCCATGTATGGCTGTCCTACGAACATAAGCACTCAACAATTGAAAGTTGTTTATGTGATACGACATTTCACAAAGCTTGAGCCAGTGTTCTGTTAAACATATAATGTGTATGTCCTCACTTTTTGAATACAATTCTAATTCTAGGTCTTTGCCAGCCAAACCTTGTATATTTTGATGAATAATATTAATAACTCTTTTATTAGGTTTGGCAGACTAGTTTAAACTAACGCAGCGCCGCATCATCCCCCTCTCGGGGGGTGATCGCTTCAGATGAAGCTTGTAAGGCCCTTCTGGCCATAAGCATGAATAAAGGGTGTTTTTTAGTCAGTAAGAGTCTGACATAACCTTACAGCCGGCTGTAGGGTATCCATGAGGATTTCTCACCCTCTCCCCCGCCTGGGAGGAAACAAAAAAAAAAAAAAAAAGATTCTCCACAAAACGTTCACAGGAGTTGATCAGAACCACTAAAATCCACAGAAGTAAGCTTCCAGGAAGAATTTAATGGATATAAATTCACAAATTCACTTTGTGACTAACAACGTAAGGCTCAGGCGGCTGTTAACCGTTCTTCACGTAAGCACCAAATTGAAGTATCTTTTTTTTCCGGTTGCGGCGCCACCGTCGCGCGCATCATTTTTTGTTTTTACCCGACTGCGCAATGCAAGAGCGCGAAGCGCGACGCGCAGACAGGGTATAGTGTTTAACAGTCTATATGTTTGTTCCTTTGTGGCACACTAGAGACCAAACGCCTGGACCGATTTTGATGATTCATACATCAATCGATTTGTCTCAATCATGGGAGTGCTACTAAAGATATGATATTAATCAACATTCAATATGGGGTAAATTAGGCGCCATATTGTGACGAAGTAAAAAAAATAAGTTGACAAAATATGTCGAGTGCGGTATCAGTGTCTAGATAATCGAAAATCATGTTTAGGTTGCTCACACCATTTTTCATTTTATATGATTGTTTAGGATCTACAACGCTTTGAAGTTGTATATTAACCACTTGCGCTTTCAAATTCAATCTTACGTTGGTCTATACCAAATCTTTGTTACTCTTTCACCTAAAAATACTGAATGGATTTTAATGAAACTTAACAGTAATATAGCTCATATATGATAATAACATATATAAAATAATTAATGTAGTTATTGAGTGAATTGGCCAAAATATACAATAAGTGTCACATAATATACAATAAGTGTCACAAATCTCCCATCTGCGAGTCATTTTGGCCTGCACTGCAAAAACAATAAAAGTTACATGAATGTAATGTAAAGTGAAAATGTATCTCTTAAATAGTTCTACAAAAAAGTCTGTGACAAAATATATCTATTTTTAATGTGTAAGCCATTAAGTCTAAAATAGTGAATCAAAACTAAAATATTATTTGATATCTATTTCCAAAATGCACATTTTGTATTAACAAATTATTTTTTATCAAAATAAATACTTTTATCGCTTTTGATATTTAAAGACGATAAACTTTGCTTTTTACACTAAGTCATATCGACAAATATTTAAAAAGTTACAACGAGGACAAAGTGATAGCGCGGTGTACTATGTAGGATTAGACTGTGGGAATACTAAGAGAAAAATTTAATTTAGGTGTTTAAAAACGTAGATAAAATCTAGGCAAAAAGGAAAAAATGGGCTACTCGCAGTATCTGATCCTATACGAAGTACTTACAATAAAACTGTGATACAGTTCCTTCCTATTAAATGATGAAAAATAAATTATCATAATAGGTATTTATGATTATTAAATTTTAATGAAAAACTCATAATTATACCCTTTTTTAACGATATTACTTAATGTTACAAATAAAGGGTTACTTAATACAATAACAAATAAACCATTTTTCGCTAGTAGGTACATACTTATTGAAATCCCTGTATTTATTAATTAGCTTGCGATAATATTGGTTTTGTAATTATAAACGATAATTCTGCAAAATTTAAAGTAAATAATATAGAGTTTTATAGGTAAATCACCCTACACCTATAAGTATTGCGATGTTGTAGCTAGAAACCAAGTTCCCATCTACTTCTATAGGGGAATTCATTATAATCGATTTAGCTATTAGGGCACGGAAGCGCAACAAACAAACTCACTTTCGCATCTATAATATTATATTATACTTACTAGTGATCCACCCCGGCATTGTACGGGCGAAATTTATTTTATCGGGATAAAATATAGCCTATGTCACTCGGACAAAATGTATATAAATAAAGAAAAATGTAATAATAAATAATGTAGCTACCTTATGATGAATTAATATTTAAAACCGGTTTGGTAGTTTGACAGATTATTTGTTACAAACATACAAATCTTCCCTCTTTATAATATTAGTATAGATAATTAGGATAATAGTATTTAATTGATGAAACAGATTTAAAAATAAAGTAAGTAATAGGTTTGTTTGATTATATTTACAAAAGTTACTTAGCATTTGTGCTTAACAGTGATTTGATTCGGTATTTTTTTTTATACAAAATAAATGTTTGGAAAATAATTGCACTATTTGCAATACCTACTAGGCTGGTAGCAGCACGCTTGATAGGTGGAAGTACTCTTCATTCGAGCTTTAAAAAAGGGTCGATCACAAAGTCTTTGACCTGTTATTGGCGAACGCTTTAAAAGAAAACTACAAGGAGAACTATAAATTGATAATAAATGAAATTGCTATGGTGCTCTACCTAACGTTACGAAAAAATTATTATGCATCTTTAGTTTAATCAAATATTATAAACTTCGTTTTGGTGATTGCATAATTATTTAATTTAGCGATGTAAGGCAGTTGATTGTCCAAAACAACAGACGGGAATTACTGCTTTCTTCAACCTGCGACATAAACGTCACTGATTGGTATTGTATATAGGATGATTAAGAACATTTGAAGTTAACTTCTGGCATCTACATATTGGGGTTCTGTGAAATATGTAGGTATATCAAATTATGAGACTAGGATATGACACTGCATTTGTGTATATCACAATCTTAGAGCCGGACGTTGACATGACAATGCAGCCACTGCCAATTTTTAATAGTCGACGAATAAAAGTAAATGAATTTTATATTTACTGCTGAACTACTAAAAAGAACATAACATAACAGTCGGGACCCATTATTGAAAAATATTATATATTCTTGAATATAAAATGGGTCCCGACTGTTAAAGTAGCTTTGTTCCTTATTAACAGAATTATAGACTACTGGACTTGTTTTTTTCTTTTCAGTTTTTCTTTGAAGTATAATTAAGCAGTCGGGTTTTTTGATTTTCTAAATTTACCTTTTTTTTAATTATAGGAAGGGAATCATTTAGGCAAAGGAATTAATAGTTCACAAGGATTGGCTAATGTTTATACACATTATTTAAAACTAGGCTGGACAAAAAACATTTCCGCGTACAGCACCATCGTGAGAATTTATGAAGTAATTGTATAAAAAGAACAAGACTGCCGTTAATTAAAAACGGTATTTCAATATTTCCGGTAAAATTATAATTCCGAGAAAGTCCACTTCCTTTATATGCTCAAATGAAATTAATATTAAGTCTTATGTAAAATATTATGTACGATGTTTATCGAACTAATGAATATGATTATTATTTTCATTTACAATTTCTAAATTACTGGGAAGTTTGGATATTCCCAGTAGCACATAACAAGGTGGGTTGAAGTAATTGACTGCCTGTTCTAAATAAAAATAAATAAAAAGAAGTCACTTATTGACCTTTTTATTGATTCTAAATTCCAAATTAATTACTTTTTTATTTACAATACAACTGGCGTTGACTTTACAAGCAAATATACAAAGTTCGCATCGCCTTCGGGGGAAAATAAACCTTGTTACCCTTTTAATAAAGTGCTTTTCTCGGGTTTGTACTAAAGTTATTTTGTTTAAAAGTATTTTTATCCCGAACCGGGGGCAATGATTGATCGCTCGGCGGATATCAGCACCTCTATATTCTCTGTAATCATACCTTTTTGTGCCGCAAACAATTTTGTGCTATTGTTTCGATTCTGTGAAAGCAATTTCGCCGCTGAAACGCCGACTGACACTAGATAGCGGATTTTATCCAATTTTGCGGAGCGTTTTATCATATCGTTGCCTTTATTACCATGATTCGATTAGCTAATAAAATACAGAACTCTTAAATTTTATTATTTTTCCAAATGTTTTTATAAAAGTATGATAATTATTGTGACTCTGAGAAATTATGTATTCTTTTTCCTAGTCGTGCACTCTTGACACAGTGGTCATAGTCATGTCGCGGTCGCAAACTATTCGAATTCGATAGTGGTTCGTACTAAGGGTACTGTTCTATTAACATAGTCTAACAAGATCTTAACGATACTAAGGCCCGTATTACAGAATGACAACTAAGTGTTGATCTCTACTTGAGTTTAGTTAGAAAGGGATATCGCTATGTGCTATAAATAGCGACATCCCTTTCTAACTATGCTTAAGACTAGATCAATAACTGAGAATCTTTCTATAATACGGGCCTAAGCCTATAAAGTACCTTATTTTGCCCTACAAAGTTATAAGTAACTATACGGTGGCTAATCACCTATTTACACCTATTTTATGTATATTTATTTTATTTAGCCCTACAGGGGGGGATGAAATCACACCAAAAAACCTTGATCATAATTCTTACGACAATAAACACTTAGCTATCGCTCGAGATTTACGTATAAATCTTATCTTAAACTATGCGAAAGTTGTTAATACCTATTCCTATTAATGTCTATTACCTGCATAAATTATATTAATTTATATTATACAATTATTATATTGATGCAAACATATTACTGAAAGGATTATGATTACTAACAATTTCTACTAATTATAACCCAAACAATCAACTTACGAACTATGAACTGACGAGTGTCCGTTCAAGACTAGCCATTAGAAGGAATTTTACAGAAAAGACCAAAAAAGGAATAATTAAAAACGCCTGATAAATAGAATTATTTTGTGTGGTACGCTTTACAAGATATAGTTGTCTTATCATCTTTATATTTTTAGGCCGTAAATGATATATTGTATATTGTTTACTTCCCCCATAGGAGCTTCGCCTAGTATGGGTGACTGTTATATCATTTTGTAAAACTGTTTATGAATAAATGGATTATTATTATTATAAACAATCTTTTTAAATACTTTGTTTATTATTCTTTAATAAAAATAAGAAGTTTGTAAATAGATACTTTTGATGCAGATGGTAGTTAATAGACGCTTCAGTTTTGGATCATTTGGTAAATAGACTGGTTTGATAAAAAAATATTTGTAAATATCTATATTGATGAGAAATGTTATATGGTAATAATAACCTGCCAAGCAGTATTTGAACTCTTTTGTTCAAAATCTCCAAAATCTCAATCAATTCAACGAAAGAATTAAGTAAATAGACCATTATGATTAGAAACTCTATATATCTATAAAATTTATATTTTTGATTCGTATTTGAACCAATAAGTAACAAGTTTTGATTTAATTTATTTACGAAATTAAAAAAAAAACATGTCTCCGAGCCCGAATCGAAAAAAAAAAACAAAACGTGCTCAAAATGTTAATAGACACTCCTCAACTACGACTTTGCACCCGTTGCCATAGCAACCGTTTATGCGAATTTCTAACATTAAAATCTATGTATTATCAAAATTATTAACTATATTACCAAACTAATACGTGAATCCGTTATAAACAACTAATATCTATCCGATTAACAAATAATATCACTTAAAGATTCACTTTTCAGTATCGATTACAAATGTTTATGACGTCTCACTGGACTTATAAGTTCTTCCATATATGAATGCATAGATATTGGTGTGTCTTGACTTTTACCCTCAGCTTTTACCCACTAAACTAGATATTATAATTTTAATTAAGCACTGCAATGTTAAATTTTATTAGTATCACAATATAACGTACACGAATGTTGCACTATTAGAGCCTGGGGTGCCTTGGGCGGGGTATCATACTGGCTGTATCAAATAGCAGCCTCGAGCACGGACAGTATATTATTAAACATGTTAAAATATGAATAAGAATAACTTAGTTAAGGGACAAATTGTAAAATAACTGAATAAAAATAATATGGAAAAAAAAAATATTGGTCTCGCTTCACTCGACAACGAGACAATAATAATTTATCTATTGTTTCTTCCTCGTTTCTCGTGAAAAGGTGGTCGTCTCATACAGGTAGTGTTATTTTACTGAAATCTTCTGTGCGGTGACGGTTACTTTCCCAGAAGGGCGCTCCAAATAATATATTGTTTAGAATGTTACATTGAAGTAATTCACATCTTTTTATATATTGAATACATCTCTTATCTATTAGACGAGTCCGTCTGTTCGTGGTGCTGTTTCAGCGGCCAAACCGTAAGAGATAGATAAAGAGAATATTTAAGTTATAAGTTAAGAATAGTCTGATAAGACTACAAACCGGATTTGAGTAACGTAGCACTTCCGGTTTTCGAGATTTTTTTTTGAGTTTTGGTGAACATTTGGTTCACTGGTTTGCTAGTTTATTATAATGTTACAGAAAAAGTGTCAGAACTTGAGTAAGAAATAATTTGGCGCTAAAATAAATAACTCCAATTTCCTTATTACCAAAAGGTAAGTTTATTAAGATAGTTGATGATTGCGGTCGATCAATATTGAAACAGAGTTCAAAAGATTACGCAAATATTGAAACAATTTAATCGTATTGACGTCAATAGTGATGGATGGGAATTTCACCCGTCCTCGAATGCCTCATCGCCAATTTGCCAGCGACCCGTTAAATGCGGTTACACACGGGCCGAAAATTGATCAAAACCGACGCATTCTTTGCAGAGAACCCGTTTTGGTAAAACAGGAAAACGATTCAAATTTTGCATTTCGAATTATTAGCGGTCACAAGTATAACAAACTTTTATAAAAAAATATTAGTATTTTTTTTCTTAGCGCAAAACATAAAATTATACATTGCAACAATTATAAGTCACTAGTTGACCCCGCGTACTTCGTACGGGTTAAAATAATTTGGAAGAAATGACCGACCCGAGTCTACCGTACCAAAAGGGACGAACGCCAAATGTTTGACAGGAAAGAAGATAGAACAGTTTACATGGGAAAATTAAATTGACGTTTTTACTATCTTCCTCGCAATTTTTCCATATTTTCTCACCTTTTAAACCTTCCCTAGATCTCCACGAACATTTCAAGACCAAGATAAGATAAATCCGTTCAACCGTTCTCGAGTTTCAGCGAGACTAACGAACAGCAATTGATTTTTTATATATATATATATATAGAATAAAGGCGACCACAAATAAACAGCGGGATTTTTCATACATTGTGGGGATACCCCCACGACATCGGCTAACTAAACCGAGGTCCAAGTCTCAGAGACGCCCCCTAGTTGATCCGACCCCCTCTGGTCTAGAGGCTCCAGACGGAGAGGAGACTCCCCCCGTGGGGAGATGAATCCGCCTGAAATTCCTCTAGAGGCACTCGTTAATTCCCGGCTTGAGGTCTCCTTAGGATCTCGCCGTCCCCAAACCCGCTGACGATGTAAAGGTCATCTGCGACCAACAGCATACACATTCAAAAAAATAATCGTATAAGTAGTATCGGCGTAAAGTAAGCGTTCAAGTGGGCGCGTTCAAGCCATAATAGTCGCTCGAGCTCGCTAACTGTAGCCGCGTTTTGTCACTCGCATCGCGCGCACACTCAGCCACAATACTACGATGAATTGTATGTCAATTGGTTTTGAATCCGACGACGTTCTCTAAGTCTTATTATATTAGGTCGTCGTCATTCCTAAACTTTGTTAAACCATTTTTTTTACATATTTTTATTTTATAGTCATAATTTTTATATTATTTGCATTTTTTTTTGTTTGTAATGAAAAGTGACTTTATGAGTTACCTCATATTGAAGTCATTTTTCAATTTGACGACGAAATACAGGGAGAAAAAAACAGCCCTTGCTGAGTTTCTTGCCGGTTCTTCTCAGTAAAAGGTCTCCCGCCGTAGATTTGCGAACCGATGGCGTAGCTTTTCGACATTCACAAGTGCTTGTTACAGCCTAGACTGAATAAACGATATCGAATTTTGATTTTTTTTAATCAATAACAACGAAATCAATAGTTTTTCCATTTCACAAACGTGGACGACCCCTTCTGCAAGTTCTCGACGGAAATAAACGTAATTCAGCCATAGGTGGCGGCCACTAAGCTACTAGCGGCTGCGATTGGTGGCTGCGTCTAGTAGCTTTACTGCGCCACTAGTGGTCGCGTTTAGTGGCCGAGACTAGTATCTCAATGTGTGGTTGCTCTTAAGGTGCATACGCGTGGTTTGAGCGATCCAATAAATTGAAAAAACAAAATATTCATTTGATGTTCGGTTGATGCAACTATGGAGGTTTTGCCTACTGCGCTAAAGACCCTGGCTTGTGAATTTGTATTTATATTTAATCGTGTGAAGGGAATTAAGTAAAATTTGTTTACGAATCATTTTTTTTTATGTTATATACGTAGGTACTTATTACTTTGTTTGGTTATCAATAACTAATTAAAAAAATACGCTGTTACATATTTTTAATAACAGAAGAAAGGTTCACTCGTTCAGGTGTTTGGTGCATTCGGCCTGCGGTCGTGAAAGTTAAGCAGCTTTTGCAAAAGTCGGTCATTGGATGGGTGACCAAAAATTTATTATCGCGAGCATCTGCGTTCTTCTGAAGGCACGCTAAGCCATTGGTTATTGCATGCTTCTGCAGAAGTTAGTACCCACCCACCAATTCGTACTGGCGCTTGGTGGGTCACGGCCTAATCTCCCCATTCCTGTGCCCCTGCAGTGGAGACATTAAAAAGCTGATCATGATTCAGCATCTAATTTGATGGTAAAAGTCAATAGGCAAAACACACCCAGCACCGCCAACAATGTAATTAGTATGAATGGATAGATCTATGAAAAACTAGCCTTTTTATTATGACACCGTAAAAAAATATCCTGGTAGTCAAAAGATATGACACCGTAAAAAATATCCTGGTAGTCAAAAGATATGACACCATAAAAAATATCCTGGTAATCAAAAGATATAACACATGGGCATATTTAAGTAGGTAAATAAATTCATATTATAGTACCTTCATTTTATATTATTAGTAACCATAATAATATGCCATATCGTACTATACAACCTGATATACGACAAAGCCTGCCGACCATCCTGCGCGTGCACTATCTGAGGCACCTCAAAATGGTTTACGGGGATTGAAGGACTTGCAGTTGCAAATAGTCGACTCGTCTTACTTCTTTGTAATTGTGCGCTCCCTGTTACTTGATTGATTTTTATCTAACACGCTTTGGACACTGGAACACGATTATCGGTTTTGTCAATTAGTATGGATGAACTGCAATCATGTTTTTTCTGAAGCGTGGACAAGATTGTGTGATGTGTGGTCGCTCAGTTTATAAAGAAGATAATTTACTATAACGAACAGAATGGCTGAAAAAAAACCCCAACCCATGCGCGGATTTTTGGATTTACTTTAGCACGGCAGAATAACAAAAGGGTGCACCCTTGCACCTTGTGAAGTACTCCCATAATACTTGAGCCCCCTATGTAGGGTCGAACTAACTAACTAAATTAATTCCCTTGTTTCATTAATGTTAGTTCGTTGTAGTACTTGTACCTATTTAACTCAACATAACTAAAGACCTCCGGTATGGAATTTGACGCGCTTTGGCACAGATGATCATGACTATAATACCTTTTAAACAAATGTAGTTTAAGCCGTGGCGGACGTGGGTGCAGCGTCCATACATTTTGCCCAATGTCCTTTTCTAATGACATTTGACCTTGCGTATGTTTCCAAACGAATTTATCGAATCAGCTTGAAATTCAATTTGCGTTGCATTTAGCAACCGACGGCTTGTATAATTGGACGATTTTCAGTTCTTACAATTATTTCCCAATTTATTTTCGCTTGCGGTTTTTACAGAAATGTTTGAATTATTAACAACTTGTGCTTATTAAATTAATTACTGCATGGAAAGATAATTGATTTCGTTTATTTAACTATGATCGTATCTCGGTCATTATAAGCTGATAGGTTTTTGAGCGTCTATACAAATATCTTCTAAGTATGTAATATTTTGGGGTTGATATTTTTTTTTGTTGGTTGATTAGTTCTAGCAATTATTTAGTATATAATGTAATTATATACACTTAATTTGGTAAAACAGCATCCATTTAGATATATCGAAAAATATGCTTGTTCTTTCATTTTGACCAACTACCGCTCCGTCTCTGGTTTAGAAATTATGAATACCTCATCATCTATGTAAATTATACATGTTCATATCACATATTAAGGAAAACATCAGTAGTGCTGCATCAGTAACCGAAGCGGTTGATGTCTAGTGTTTCTCTGTCGCATTAAATAACACAAGAAAGTAATTTCCATTCGCATGGTTTACGATTTCTCTAATTCTCGTTAAATGATGCCTGACATGTTTTTCTGTTAATGTTTATTATCCACAAATGAAACATTGAATTCATCCTGAAAACATTATTCAATATTATTAACCATTTTTTTATTACTAAGAACTAACCTCGTGTTCCTCATTGTTGTCACGCTAAAACATGAAGAAAAATATAAAATGTCTGAAAGTTACAGTTTGTTGCTATTTTATTCTGTTACAACATACGTTGTGAATGAATTGATTATCACGACTGATCTGATTGTATGATCAAAATTCCGAGGTATTTTTTTTGTTATTTCACAAAACTGGTTAGTTTTCTTTTGGCCATTTACATCAAAACAAGGATTTTGCATGTTGATTATTTTTGATAATTTTGTAGCTCCTTTTAAACAGATACTTATAATTTACTGAGCAATTCTTTAAAGTCCGTCACCGCGAATTTAATTTTTGTCACGCACAAAAGTGTTTAACTTCATAAATCCAAAACTAAATAGTTAATTAAAGTGTTAAATGCACTAATTTATAAAGTTTAGGATGTTTTTTAAATTGTCGGCGAATTTAATCAAAATTCAAAATAGTGAGAGAAATTATTCGAAGAACACCTAGTCGTGAGAATGACCGATCCCATATCGATGGGTGCAAAGTAAAAACAGACATCTGCAAAATAGCAACTTAAGAGGAGAGCGAAAAGATCCAAAAAGTGTGTCCTTTTTCTATTGAGTGGACCAATAGTTCTGAAAATTTTATCATAATCTATTTATACTCTTATATACACACATCAAAAGTGTCTAGGGATCAAGCATTTTTATGCGGATTTCTTGAGATTGAGATGTGGCTTTGTAATAAATTTATGATTTTATAAATTTATATGGATCCTTTTTGGTGCATTTCATAATTTGAATCAGGAACTGTGAATCAAATTCGAGTAAGTAAGATGAAAATCAGCTGTCAATATTATCCCTATAAAAACATACAACGCATTGAAGACATTATTAGTGCTACTGTTTCCCTACTACTGATTAAAACCAACGTTATTATGGAGCGGCGACGTCATTTAAGCAGGGAAGAAATGCTCAGAGCCGTGGGAATGATAGAAGCTGGTTCCCGGCAACGTACTGTGGCTTTAGCTCTGAATACAAGTCAGAGTGTTATCAGTCGACTTTGGACACGATACCGAAGCACTGGTACCGTGGCTGAGCGCCATGGAGGACGGTATCGCTGCACCACACGGAGACAAGACCGATACATTCAAATCTTAACTCGAAGAGCTCCAACAATAACCGCCATGATGTTAGCCGTGAGGCTTCATCACTCTTCAGGGAACTTAATTAGCGACCAAACAGTCAGAAACCGCTTGCATGAAGTGAACCTTCATTCCCGAAGACCGCTACGGGTACCACCTATAGCAATGCACAATCGTAGGATTCGATATCAATGGGCTCTTGAACACAGAAATTGGGCAGAAGAACAATGGCGTTTCGTGTGCTTTTCTGATGAGTCTCGTTTTGGTATGAGACCGGATACAAGACGTATACGACACTGGAGAACCCCTGGACGCCAACAGCGATTAAAATTCTGCCAGGAAGTCCATCCTTATAGTGGTGGAACCATCATGGTATGGGCGGGTATTTGGATCGGCGGAAGAACTGAGTTGATTTGGATCAGAGGCAACCTCAACGCTCAAATTTATGCTGAGTCGATTGTATCAGACGTCATCGTTCCTCTACAAGTGCAAATCGGTCCCTTATTTCAGTTAATGCATGATAATGCACGACCGCACACCGCAAGAGTTGTAAGACAGACTCTCGCCGCAGCTAACATCAATGTCCTGCCCTGGCCTGCTCAGTCGCCAGACTTGAACCCGATTGAGCATGCATGGGATATGCTACAGAGAAGAGCTCTGCCGAATATGGAGGGTATCCAGTCGCAAGAAGACCTTTTTTTGTTGTTGCAACGAACATGGGCGGCCATTCCACAGCGTGATTTGGATGAACTCATTTTGAGTATGCCAAACCGATGTTCTTGTGTTGTTAGTGTTCGCGGTAGAAATACGGATTATTAATTGTTTAAGTTACCCGATAAAATTTTAGAGAAAACTGTTATTTCAGTCTTTTTTTCGAACTTTTGTGTTAGTGGTTCAAATGTCAAAAATCCCTTTATTAGGAAAATGGCAAATTTCTTTATTAATGCAAAGGTGACTTGGTTTATCGTTACTGTGACAAACGAAAACACTTTATTTGATGAATCCTTAAAGAAAATTTTAATTAATATCAATCAGGAGAAAAGTTATTGCAAAAATATATGTTGATCCCTAGACACTTTTGATGTGTGTATTTGTATATTAATCTAGTTTAGCTATTTTCTTGATAATTTACGAGATTTTGCGGATAGCCGTTCTTACATCGTACTTTAAAAAATGCTTTAAATTAGCCAACTACCAGTTGGTCGTGTATACTCCGTCTAGTTATAAATACCATCCGTATACATACATAACGTCTGGCTGCTACATAGCAGCCTCAGTATCACGGCTATTATATTTTGTTAGTTTTAAAAGTCCATCTGTTTCCTTGATGTCCAGTTGTTTTCTTATTCTTCCTAATCGCCCGTCGTTTATTCAATCTTTATTCACCCTCCACTCCAAATAAAAAAAATATTCCCGAAATCCAGAAAAATGCAGGATTAAAGCAATATGGGAACTGGAATGGCCGACTATTTGGCCCCACACTTGTCCGATCCACCAGCACTTCGAAACAAAAACAGATGAGAAAACAATGACTGAAATATTTTCTATAGATATTATGAAAAATTATTGTTGTACTAAAGTATTACTGTCACCAACACTGTCACTCAATTATTACACTTAGAAAATGATTTTTTTACCACTTTAAATGTATTACTATTGGTTTAACAATTTTCAAATAAAATGTTTATACGGAGATAATGTTTACCTGATAACGCCCTCTAGCGGCCTCCTTTACACCTATTACACCTATTACACCTCGAAACTGCTGCCGTTAAAGAAAAAACTTTTCTTAACTTAAAAGGTACACGCGCGCCGGTGACAACTGAAACATACACACTCACACGCTCACAAACTTTCACCTTTATAATATTAGTGTGATAAAAACTTTGACATTTATATAATAAAACTAGCGGCCCGCCCTCGCTTCGCTTCGGTGTAGAGCTGAAGTGAAGACTACAGTTTTTGTTCTCAGGCTTGTATTATACATAATGGCATTCATCTATGATTCTTCTTATACCTGCATGCAAAGTCTCAGCCCGATCGGTTTAAAATTGACAAAGTTTCATACAAACTTTCATTCCCTATTTTATCCCCTTGGGGGTAGAATTGATCAAAATCCTTTCTTAGCGGATGCCTACGTCATAACATCTACCTGCATGCCAAATTTCAGCCCGATCCGTCCAGTGATTTGGGCTGTGCGTTGATAGATCACTATGTCAGTCAGTTACCTTTGAGTTTTATATATATAGATATTAGTAGGATCTGTAATCCTAATAAGCACGTACGAGTGCTTCCCGGAGGACGAAGGAAGTGGTTCTTGACAGTTTAATAGTGAAAAGCTAATAAATAAGACGATGAGAGGACACTACAAAATCAGAACCTCTCCGATTTCCGGGATACGTGTCTTGTGTTTATTTACACATGAACGCCTCGAGGGGCCAGTCAATCGCGTTGTTATTGAAATACGTGGAAATATTTTTAAGGTACTTTTGGAAGGAGTACCCTCCTCACTCCATTTCCGTTTCCTGAAATCCCTTTGTTCATCAGACGAATTGTTTTTCCTGTAGGTGTAATCGCCGATCCTTGTCATGTACAGTACATGCCAAGGATCGCTGTTTTCCATCAAAACTCGTGAATGAAATAATGGTTAAAATCATAGATGAATGATTGGTCTCGCTTCACTCGACTAGATACCACCGGCGTACTTGTTTAATGGGGCAACAAATACTATGCCGAAATCGGCAGACCCGAGCCTTCGCCGTGTCAGTCACATTGACAGCTGCGCTTTAGGTGTTAGTCCTGCATATTTTAATCAATTTAGAGCACAATCCGCAGCAAAATGTCAGTTTGTGTTGTGAAACGTTGTAAAAATAATAGTTCAAAAAATAAAAAGGACATTGGGATCACATACCATCAGTAAGTATCTTATAATTTCGATGTAAAATTTCATGAAAAAAAACATCATTTAGTGTTGCCAAGTACGCAATATAAAAGTCCCTATGGTTGAGATTTTATAATATGAATATACTGTTAGATGACCCATTTCATTTGACCTCTTTATGAAATACAAACTATTCGTGTTAGTGAATCGAAAATATTTGAAAATAAATCGGGGGGGTTAAGAAAACATCACAATTTTGGAAAAAATGTTGAAATTAATTCAATGAAATTGAGCACAGAGGCCCAAGTACGAGTTTTTGACAGCTTCGTAAAGTATCGTTATGGTCAAATTTTGTATGGAAAAAGCTAGTTTATATATGGTGTCAGTGGCGCTGCTTAGTTGTTTTCATAGAAACTCTGACGATGCGATACGTTAGCGTTAAGCAGCTGTCAAAAACTCGTGCTTGGGCCTCAGGGATAGCTTATGGTACGGGTAATAATAAAGGAAACTTAATAATTTGAAGCAAACTTTACCATCATTATATTATTGCGAAATTCTAAATGACGTTTCGTTATTTTATTAGCTAAATGGAGGCCTTCTTTATCTTGCTTATTATTATTATTATTTAGTTTTTCTAGAAAATTCCAATAAATTTCATTTTCATGTGGGGACGTTTCGAAGAAGAAGATTCAATATTATTAAATGCACTAGAAAAAGTTAAGGATGATTTTGACGAGATCACAGAATTCTTGGATGTACCATACATGTCGAATTTTAAAAACCACGTTGTTGGATACGTAGCCGGTTTTGTTGTCAAGTTCTTAACAAAAAAATTGAAATGCTGTCATTGTATTGATAATTTAACCGCTAAAAATCATTGTTGGTTTCATAAATTTGTGATGTTAAAAGATAGAGGTGGATTATCATATGCCTCTGAAGATGTATTTTTAATATGCTTGGTTTCAGAATCTATAATACAAAATATAGATAAAGTGTCGCACATAAAATCAAATTTAATATATAAAAAAATTGTAATTGATGTCATGAAAAAATTCATCGGGACGGGTTCTAAAAGATATTTTGATTTCGACTCAAGTCATGTTAATGGTGCCATACATCAGATTAATTTAATTCGACTAGTAGTGTAGAAGTTTATACAAATACGACTCCATTACATTTGGAATAAAGAAAATTTGCAAAAGTCAGGGAATTTTAAAAGGCAAATTTATCGTAAACTTGTTCAAGTTAGTGGCATGTAATTTTTATTTTTCTGATAATAAACTTTATTCTTTTGTATCAATTTCTAGTGTCTGCATGGTTAATAATAATTATAAATTTACTCAACACTAGTGTCGATTCTGACATGATTCTCTAACTTAAAACTTAAATTAAAATCAGTCTCTCCTTTTCATTCTGTATAGAGAATGACAAGGATGCACTGTTGTCAAATTTAAGTTTAGCTGTAGAAAATCATGCCAGAATCGATATCACTAAATGTATAATAAATATTTATATATATCGAAAGTCTCACATCTATTAGCCTAGCTCCCGGGACCTATGACCTATGAAGGCCGACACCATCAAAACTGGCGTACATACCACTCAGACTACGGCGGCACTTATAAGAATTTGTAACCAAACTATTGACAGGTGGGATAAAAATAAAGAAACTAACTATGCAAGCGTGATAAAATTATAGGATTCGCGCCTCCGTGCATCACGTATATTTGCAAAAAAAAAAAATACTAAAAATGATATATATTCATTTAATATGTACGGATTTTGTAATTGGTATTGTTAGTGTGGATCGACAACAGCATAAAATATTTTCCCTATTACTGGGGTAGCAGTTGAGCAGCTGGCTACATTTTTTTTGACATATGACACCGTCCTTGCAGAGTGATATACACACACTACAATAATGAGTTGCCCCATAACCGGAGCTGTTGTTTTTTAATTGGGATCTGACATGGAGGCGTGGCCTATTCAATATGGCGCCGACGGGGGTGCATTTGCCTAGTCAAACCGTGATGAAATACCGTAAAATAGTTAAATATCAATATTAGTGGTAGATAATGATAGTCTTAACAATTAATGATATTTGTGAATGGTCCGGTTCAACGCCCAGTAATCGCAATTTTCGAGAGGGTGAACGACTGGTAGCTGCGAAACATTTATTGAATTGTGGTATACACAAACATTTATTGAATTGTGGTAACTAAACCAAGGAAACTCTTTCATTTTAATGTTGTTGCCGTCCCATTCTTTTCTTAGTGGAATAATAATGAGATCTTGTAAAATGCTACTTCACACATGCTTAACCTCAAAAAACGAATTTGACTCACCTGGTAATATATAGTCGTCTTTCAGAAAATGCAATGAACACACTTTCATGTGAGGATTTATTTTACAGTCAATCTTCAAAGCGTTCTTCCATGCTGTGAATTGGTCCACTTTTTCCATTTGACCAAAATAATTTTTGATGTAAACACAACGCGCATTTTTTTTAGGAAACTTATGAAACGTTAATTCACGGTTTTTTTGAAAACTGCTTCCACATCCATACACACAACACTTTATTCTTTTTTTTGAAAACTTGCGAGGGTTAAATATTCCTAATTCTTCCGTCATTTTTTGTTTAATTTCTCAAAAGTACTAATGACACTAATGATAACTTATGTGTTTTGATGAGCGATGCACCCCGGTATTAGTTCCAAAATTGAACACCAGGTGTCTCACGAATTTTGTCAGATCCCAATAGCGCGGTATCTAGTGGAATGAAGCGAGACCAATCATTTATCTATGGGTTAAAATAAGTAGGGGAGCCCAAGCGGGGATTTTTGGATTTACTCGAGCGCGGCAGAATAACATATGGGGAGCAACCTTGCACCTAGTTAATTACTCCCACTATACCTGAGCCGTCTATGTAGGGCCGAACGTCTAGGGCAGCAAAAACAAAATTTTAACAAAGGGCCATGACTTTTGGTCTGGTCCAAATCGTCAGTCTTTTGAATAGAAGCTACTGGAGGGTTTCACGTAACATCCCTTCTCAATGTCTGACGCGCTCGGTTATTTTTTCCTATATTCTTACCCCTTCGTACGGCCAACCCCATATCATGCAAACCGCGGCAGATCAATATTTTTTCCGTTCTTAGAAACGTTACATGAACCCTCTAGTAGCTTATATTCAAAAGACTGTCGATTTGGGCGCGACCAAAAGTCATGACCGTTCGTTAAAATGTTGTTTTTGCTGCCCTAGACGTTCGGCCCTACATAGAGGGCTCAGGTATGGTGGGAGTACTTAACTCATTTAAATCTAAAGAAAATATAACTATAAGTATAATATAAATATAATATAACTATAAGAAAATATATATATATATATAGAGTAAGGGTTGAACAGGATGAAATATGGAGTACAGAGGAATATGAGTTATCAACTCAATAATCAGATGATTGCGCTTTCTGGATGTCCGAATGAATTCTGAATCTTCCGGCAACAAATGTTATGTCATGGTAAGTGATCACCGTCGCTCATAGACACCTGCAACACCAGGAGTATCGCAAATGCGATGCCGGCCTTATGAAAAAGAAGTACGCTCTGTTTTTGAATGTTTTCAGGTCGCATTGGTCCGGAAACACTGCTGGTTTTTTCTTGGTTTTTGTGATTATATTTACGAATAAATACAAAAACAAGAAAGACACATTCAAAATATACACAAAAAATGTTTTTTTCCCGAATCGAACCCGGGACCTCTCGATTCGGCGACATCATGAAACCCGGTGTACAAACCACTTGGTTACGGAGGTCGTCATATGTAGTTATATGTATCGATATGTAGTTTGCACCGATAAAATGCGATCGCTGGTCTAAATAAAAATTACAATAAGTACGTGTTATAAGCAACGATAATAAATACCCTAGATACACCACGTGCGCTCAAAATGTGTCCCAATCAAGAAGTGCTTGAACTCCACTCAAGCACTTCTTGGTTCACAGTCACATATTCTATACACGTAACCCAACAATCTCACGAAGTTTCATTAAAACATTCAATTTCACCCTATATACAGGTGTGACAAAAGTCCGAAACAAAACTTTAGGGTTTGGTTTTGTTCCTTGTATCGAATTACCTACGAAAGTTTGACGCCTTTCAGACCACTTTTATTTTGTAATTAAATTAATAAAAATATTGTTTTACACCTGCCTATGACAACCCTATAAATGCGTACGATTACTACTACCTAAACAGACCCCCCTCTCTCCCCCAGGCGCCCCTGCGCCCCGTTCAGATACCTACAAATTTTTATTTCGGAATACATAACTAAAATTTTTATTTCGGAATTCTGTAACACCCTATATATAATAAAATGTTATAAAACGGGTATTCTGAGGATCCTTTTATATTCAAAACGTTAATCACCCCTTGCACCCGGATTCGATGATTGACGACAGTAATTAGTGGCCCGCGAACATAATTAACCCGCAACGTTTCAACGCATTATCATTTTTGCTATTTAAATCATCAACGGGTTATATAATATGATGGGTCGGCAAATTTCCATACCGCAAGCTTTAATGTTTTCCGTGTTGCTTTTTAGAGTTTCATATAAAAAAGCTTTAATAAGAGGAGTTCGAAAGCGCAGCTGGTAAGCGCGTTCGGTCTGCGGTCGTGGAAGTTAAGCAACTTTCGCAATGGTCAGTCATTGGATGGGTGACCAAAAAACTTATTATCTGGAGCTCCTCCGTGCTTCGGAAGGCACGTGAAGCCGTCGGTTCCGGCTGCATATAGAAAATCGTTAGCTTCACCAATCCGCGCTGGGCCCGCGTGGTAGGTCAGGGCCCAATCTCTCTATTCCATCCATACGGAAGGTCTGTGCCACAGCAGTGGGGATATTAATAGGCTCTGATGATGATGATATAAAATCTCATTGGATGCTAGCTAAGCCATGTTATCTTTTAAGTTGGGCTCATTATCATAAAATAGCAATTTTCATAGCTTAATATGTACATCTCAGGCTAAATTATAGGCTATAAATCCTATATGACGACCTCCGTGGCCGAGTGGTATATACGCCGCGCCGGGTTTCAAAGTGTCGACTACTCGAGAGGTCCCAGGTTCGAATCCCGGTGGGGGCAGATGTTTGTGTGATGAATACGAGCATTTGTACTCCAGTCATGGATGTTTAATATGTATTTCTACATGAATATACTTATATATGTATCAGTATATGTAGTTTATCCGTTACGCTAGTATCCCATAACACAAGCCTACAGTACTTACTTTGGGGCTAGGCTAATTGGTGTGTGTTTTGGATACATACATATTTTATTGTCTTTCCATGAATAAAACTAGTTTTTCACGGGTTAATGCACGAAACTTTATTTATTTATTGACGTTTCGTCGTCGACGTCGTCAGAATCAAACTTTTATTTGTTTGTATTTAATAAAAGTTTGATTCTGACGACGTAGCCTGTACAGGCTACGAAACGTCAATAAATACCCGTAAAAACTAGTTTTATTTAATGAGTGATGTGCGTGAAAACCTAAGAAACAATAAATATTAATCTATATTATCTCAACTAAAATACCTAAATCAAAGCAAATCGCAGCGCAAACTCAATTCGATATTATTATTTTTTAAATACGCTGTTTTTTTTTAAAACAAGTGCATCATCATCAACAGCCTACATAAGTCCACTGCTGGACACTGAGGTCGATCTTGGGCTGCTCGCATCCAGCTCCTGCCAGCCACCTTGCGCAAATCGTCATTCCACTGTGCCTGAGGACGTCCTATACTACGTTTGCCTAGACGCGGTCTCCACTCCAGAACTCGTCTACCCCAACGGTTATCGGTTCTGCGGCAAGCATTGTGCAAGTGCAACAAAAAAAAAGAGGTTGTTTGAAGACTTCATGGATACCCTACAGCCAATTGCAAGGTTATGTCAGACTCTTACTGACTAAAACACTCCCGTAGTTCATGATTATGGCCAAAAGGGCCTTACAAGCTTCATCTGAAGCGATCATCCCCTGCGAAGGGGATGATGCGGTATAACCACCGATCTTTTCAAGTGCTTATTATACTTTATTGCTTATTTTTTGGCGTTGCATTGATCTAAAATTAAGAAACTGCAATTCGCTTCAAAGAAAATTTTACACTACATTTAAGAGATCCAATCTCATATCACCAAACGATAACCAATATTTATTACCAAAAAACTTATATAATTCGATGAAATCGAACCTAAATTACTGACTACAATACCAACTTACTAGCTTTTACATAAGCTAAGCTATTCTACTCTCGGTCAAAAATTTGGCTTTCTGACTTCAGCATGCTTAGATAAATTTTAATTTACATATAATACTAAGCACATACACATTTTAAAGAAAAATCATCAGTAGTACAGTACAGTACAGTATGACTCGCTCCATTTCAAGTCATAATCCACATCAAAGTCATATAGGCCTTATCCTAATATGCTCAGGGCCTCCAATAGTTTAAAAACAGCCCTGAGGAGCGTTGATATGTAAACAGCAAAGATCTAGCCGTGGGCTATTAGCATAATAGCTAGATCTTATATTAAGCATCATGTTGATAGCTGGATCAACTATTCTAAACCAGTCCAGCCCGCCGGCCTTTGACTAAGCAAACTATCGTGGATCAGTGCAACAATTGAATCCTTATTTAATCGCCATTAGTCGAGAACTAAGCTACTCTGGTATTGTGAAACGTCTGCCCGGAAGATATAGGGTTAGTTTAACGGAATCCGAATGCTTAGCACGATCACTGCACTGTCTCTAAAGGCTTAGAAACACAATGTTTCGATAAATACAACACAGATATGTGTCTGTCTGGTATACCACGGCTTATTTGTAAGTTTTTATACTGTTAATTAGAAAACAAAGTAAATATGGTTTTTCAAAGAACTTTTCACACGAATTGAACACTTTAGTTTGCCAATTTCAGATGTTTACACCTGTACTCCGGTCTTAGATGTTTAATATATATTTCTATATAAATATACATACTTATATAAGTACAGTATATGTATTTTATCCGTTACGCTAGTATCCCATAACACAAGCCTTACAGTGCTTATTTTGGTGCTAGGCTAATTGGTGTGAGTGTCGGAAAAATATATATTATATTTATTTATTTTACTTAATGATTTTGATTGAGGCATAATAAGGTAACTCCTTAATCGACTCCCATTCTTCAATGTAATTGTAATGTTTATTTATTTTGAATAATTGATGTAGTGGTTGAATCAAAGCAAACATACATCTTCAATCATTAATTTAGTACGTTATAATTGACCCGGAAGTGGTGCTATTTATTCAACATAAATAAGTCACTAAAGATGGGTATTAAATAATTTAAGATAAGGTTGGGAATTAAATAGTGATGTATACAAATTTACAAATAATTACGTTTAACTGTTATGACATTTGGATATACAAGAAAAACATACTGGAAATAGGTGTAATTTCTTACAGTTCACACCATGACATCACAACATGGCTCGCACTATTTAAAATAGTGATTCAAAATAAAACTTCGCTTCACATTTGCATGACTCAAGATGAAGCACAACTTTCAAATCCCGCTTGACCTGACCACCCGTCGGCTTTACCTATAATAATCATAACGACCAACATCTTAAGAGCCTCTCGCTAGATGGTTGGGTCAAGGGGCAGATGCAAAAGGCAGTACTCCTGGACACGGCGCGCATCGTCAGGCGGTTTCTTTCTCTGCGGCCCTAACCACCGGTTGCTTGGGCCTCGCTCCGCTGCTGGTGGCCTTCTAGGTTAGGTTTTTTATACTATATTTATTTTTGTATTTACGTTTTTGTATTTTACTTTTATATCTATTTTATAAAAAACCTAACTTGTAAAATGAAATAAATGAGAGTATAATAATAATAATTTATTCACTTCATTTCATGCTGTTGTACATTTTATATATATATATATATATATATTTAAATTTTTATTTTTACTTACATTAAACAACAATTACATTTTAATTACTTAAGTGTGATTTACGTGCTTTAAATAAATCATTTTTATAAATAAATAATAAATCATTTCATAACATTAGTTATTATTTATACCCTTTTTATATTATAATTACTGCACGCGAGCCTCTTCAATTACGCCGTGACGTGGCGTCACTAAGCGCGTTCTATCGTCTGTACCACGTTATTCTCTCTTATTCCACCTTCCCCTTTCCTTCAGAGGACCACGCGCTTTGGCCTTCCGTGTCACCGTCTAACTGTGGCTACAATTCCAACGCGTACAAAGAAATTTGGTGACTCATTTCTTTGTCGTGCTATCCGTAAATGGAATGCTCTGCCAGCTCACGTGTTCCCTCCCTCTTACAACCTGGGATCCTTTAAAAGAGGCGTGAAGAAGCAACATGCAGGCCGGCAGGGTGCGGATGGTGTGGCAGGTAGAACTGCTGTATCAGCTATCTTCGCGTCTGGACTTCACCTCCACTTAACATCAGGTGGGGTGGAGTCATTTGTCGGAACTATCTATAATAATAATAAAAAAATCATACTTATTAAATTAACTAACTTTACAAACAACAGAGGAGCTCGATGGCGCAAGTGGTTAGCGCGTTCGGCTGTGATCGTTGAAGTTAAGCAACTTTCGCAGTGGTCGGTCATTGGATGGGTGACCAAAAATTGACTATCTATAGTTCTTCCGTGCTTCGGAAGGCACGTTAAGCCGTTGGTCCCGGCTGCATATGCAGTCGTTAGCACCCGCCAATCCGCACTGGGCCCGCGTGGTGGGTCATGGCCCAATCTCCCTTTTCCATCCATAGGGAAGGCCTGTGCCCCAGCAGTGGGGACATTAATAGGCTGATGATGATGATGATTAAAATAACTAACTTTACAAAGAACATACCTAGTTCATTAACAACATATCTAGTTCATTACCTATGGAGTAGGGTGAGTGTTGCACACGGACAGCAGCGGTCTCAGGAGGCGCCGATCGTCAATCGTCACCATTATGCCGCAATTATTTTGTCGTTAATCCGTATTCAGGTGCACGTAAATTTTATTTTCAAAATTAATAAAGTTTAATCAAACTTTATTCAAAGAAACAAAGTTGAAAGGCAGGGTTTAGTTTAAGGGCGGGGTTGAAGAGGGGTCCACCGTACTCTTGAAAATTAATTGTTATTCAGTGTAATGAAACTACCAATGGAAGTGCTTTTCAATGAAGGTAGCTCTGTTTTTTGAAGTGATAACTTCTAATGGAAGGATAAACCGCTTCGTTACGTAACGCGTTACGGCGCCAGTCTGTCTGGCTTCCCTTCCTCTCATGCATACGGCAGCGGTAGGCAGGCTCCTCCTCACTCACTTAGTTTAGGTTATCACTTCTGTCGTTCTCTATGTTAATTAATTAGTTATGATCACTGCGAGCATTTCAGTGAACACATGCGTCAGTTCCGTGAGCACTTAAAAATATTTTTCAAATTTTTAGCATTAAACATGATTTAGTTTTCTGTTGTGATTCCGATATTTTATTACTTTTTGCAAAAAAGAAATGTTTAAAAACCATAAAATCCTGACTTTTATTTTTGTGATTTCAAAATGACATTTTGTATAATAACCCTTAAATATTATATGACACGGATCTGTTCCAATTTGAATAAATAAATTTTGACTTTGATTTCGACATTATTTGTTCATTTGGTCACCCATCCAATGACTGGTCATTGGGAAATTTTAACTTCTACGATCGCAAATCGAGCGTGCGAACCTCTGCGACATCGGGCAATGTTACTTTAGCCAGACGTATCGTTTCCTCTGTATCATATTAAAGCCTCAACACCAATAATCCCCTTTCCTCCCAATAATCCCATTTAGCATTGCTTCTTACCCAATGAGATAAATAAATCTATCAATCCCTCCGATAGTGCCTATCTACTCGGTTAATTTGCTTGGCCGGTTGCTGACGAAGGATGTCTTCATATCCTTTTATTGCTATCAGATCGGTACCTATGTTGGTTGGCCAAGTAATGAGCCGGCGCTGAGCTGGGGTGACCATGAATTTTTATTTCAGAAAGAGTGCAATAATGTAGGTAAATACAAACGAAATATAAATTGGTGACCATTTAACAAATTCTGTTTTAAAAGGCTTCGCCATTTTTATTAAACTTCAACTGATGTGGAGTGTATTTGGAGTCCAATTGTGAAGTTGCGACAATAAAGTGTGCTGCTCCCGCCATCTCCACCTTGCCGGCCTGAACCTATGTAATATCCTTCCTAATGGAGCATTGGAACCTTACTTACCTACCAGCAGGAACACGACACCACCAAAAGATATAGTTATTAAAAATAGATGGAGTCTTATGTAAAATAGAAAAAGAAAAAAAATCTCGATTTTCTTTATGCTTTGGAAAGCACATCCACTACCATAAGTGCGCTGCGTGAGGCGGGCGATGGGACATTATCGATTGGCTGTCTTCTGTGCTCTTTTCTGCGTCGTCTTTTGGCTAGGCACTATTTATTATCAACAAAAATAATCCAATATAGACTGTCCACCCGCGCGATCAGTTATACTGACAGCGTTACGAGAGGCGGGTGTCCGTCGCGGCCGGTCCATGCTCTCGCTTAAGGCAGCGGACGCTCTTGGGCTTCTTTCGTTCGCGGATAAAGCTGCAGTCGTTAGCATCCACTAACAATAATCTCAGTCTACCATATGGTGGCATCATATGGTCACCCTACTCGGAGTCAAAGAAAGGGTCGCAGATAAAATGTATTTGAGATCGTGACTAAGCGCTAATGTATTGACACAGGCCTCACTTACTTTTAAGGCGAGAGCATTTTTCAGCCAGCCACCCGTACAAACGGTTCAGATCGTAAGTTCAACCGACCTTCTTTTTTCCGACTTCAATTGCGAAAGAGGAATGAGCAGGAAATAGCTGAGCGGGAAGGTGTAGTTTTTCCACAAACTCGGAAAGTTTCTGTTTGTCATTCGAAAGGACCTGGCTAAGAAACTACCCTTAACGTGTATAAATATTTCGCACTAGCCCGTAACTTTAAAAATATTTTTTTATTAATTATCACGTGGTTATTATTCTCATACAACTTTCGTGAAATAATCAAATATTTAATAGTATAAAAATTTACTACCATGTCTGTTTCAAAAGCAAAGTGTTCCGTTTTACAAAATAAATGAACAATAAATGTATACAAAAAATATCTCTGTAAGTATATCGAAATAAACAATATTATTTCTAAACTCCTTCAAAATATGACATATTTGGCCCTAACTTTTGTTACAACAAACCACGGAAGGCCTAAATTAATAGATTATTCTGATCAGGCTTGACAGACAGACAAGGCTGCATGATAGTTAATCCTTTAATTTTTGCAAATGGACAAAATAAAACTTCACAAATGTCCTGTCAGGCCGTAGATAACAAATTATTTGTATTTATTTTTACTAAAAAAACTTTTTGTGAAGAGCTAATCAGAGATATGGGAAGAAAGATTCTAATAAAATGCGAAATTGATGACTCTGTCAAGTCAGTAGGAGTTATGGCCGTTTCTTCATCATTTTTTGGGCAACTACCATCGTAGTAGGTAGAAGTGGTTTAAAATTCCTCAGACGCTTCATAAAAATCTTTATCGGTAGTGATTTAAAATTACTCGGAACCGTGTTGAATATTCTGTGAGCCATCTCAAAGAACTTTACTGACGTGTACGGTTTTATACGAAGGAGCGCAAATCCTATTCCAGTGACCAGTGATAGTAGTTTCTATCTGGGTTCCTTTCTGAGAGTGTTGGAAGCAGAGAATTGTTACATAACACAAAAACAGCTACTTCATAAATGTACAGCGAAGGCAAAGTCAGGATTTTCATGGTTATAAAAAATGGTTTGCGGCTATCAGTTAATTTGAGGAAATTTATCGCTTTTATAAACCTTTTTTGATATTTGAATTACCACACTATTTTCATTTCTCAATGACGTTCTCATCATCAGCCTATTAATGTCCCCACTGCTAGGGCACAGGCCTTCCCTATGGATGGAATAGGGAGATTGGGCCATGACCTACCAAGCGGGCCCAGTGTGGATTGGTGGGTGCTAACGACTGCAGTCGCAGCCGGGACCAACGGCTTAACGTACCTTCCGAAGCACGGAACGGAGGAACTCGAGATAGTAAATTTTTGGTCACCCATCCAATGACCCACCACTGCGAAAGTTGCTTAACTTCAACGATCACAGCCGAACGCGCTAACCACTTGCGCCATCGAGCTCCTCTATGACATTAAATATTGCAAAATCTGAAAAGTGCTAATTTTTTAAATGAAACGTTGCAGACTTTCTTATAAAATACTCCAAAATGGATTGAATTTATTACAGTAGGTGCGTGCAAACAGAGGATGCCGCCATTGAATTTATTTATCTGAAAATGGCAGCCAGTTTAAAGGAGTCACTGAGCTGTAGCTTAAAATAACGATTCATCATATTGGGAACCCATTGAGTTGCACCGGTTTGTACTTAAGTATATCAATGGGAATAAATTGGGTGAGGAAATGATAATACGAGTTGAGTAGGTTTAAATTAAAGCGGTCTTTTTACTAACAGAATACTTACAATACTGCGACTTCGCGTCGACACACTTTTTTGACACAGAGAAAACACTTTTTTGTGGAAATATTATAATCTACTGTACCACTGTACTGTACTACTGTACCACACGGCGAGTGTTCTGAAGAGTTATTATCTCTCTTATTCCACCTTCCCCTTTCCTTCAGAGGACCACGCGCTTTGGCCTTCCGTGTCACCGTCTAACTGTGGCCACAATTCCAACGCGTACAAAGAAATTTGGTGACTCATTTCTTTGTCGCACTAACCGAAAATGGAATGCTCTGCCTGCTCACGTGTTCCCTCCTTCTTACAACCTGGGATCTTTTAAAAGAGGCGTGAAGAAGCAACATGCAGGCTGGCAAGGTGAGGATGGCTGGTGTGGCAGGTAGAACTGCTTTACCAGCTATCTTCACGTCTGGACTTCACCATCACTTAATATTAGGTGGGGTAGAGTCATTTGTCGAACCTATTAATAAAAAAAAGTAAAATTTCACAAATTCCATTGAATACATTTTACACATCACTCAACTCAACTCATATTAACAGGTACCATAGTACCTGTCTGTGACTTAACGTAAATGTAAAAAATTGCACTTTTCGAATAAATTATTGAAGAGAAAACAACTTTTTTGGGGAAATATTATAATCTAAATCGTTGTCTGAATAAGCTTGTAAAATTTCACAAATTCCATTGAATACATTTTACACATCACTCAACTCATATTAACAGGTACCACAGTACCTGTTAATATTGAATATGTTTATTGAGTTGAGAAGCTCGAGTGCGCAAGTGGTTAGCTCGTTAGGCTGCGATCGCTGAAGTTAAGCAACTTTCGCAGTGGTCGGTCATTGGATGGGTGACAAAAATTTACTATTTATTTCGAGCTCCTCCGTGTTTCGGAAGGCACGTTAAGCCGTTGGTCCCGGCTGCATCTGCAGTCGTTAGCACCCACCAATCCGCACTGGGCCCGCGTGGTGGGTCATGGCCTAGTCCCCCTATTCCATCATAGGGAAGGCCTATACCCCAGCAGTGGGGACATTAATAGGCTGATGATTAATGATGAAAAAAAAATCTTTATATTTTTACTGTTTATATGACGGTTGAAAAATCATACAATTATTTTAAAAATAATTAAAAAAAATCGGTACCACTGTGTTAGTTGTCTGATTTACTAAGGAATAAACTATTTCTGAAAGATCTTTCATCAATCTTCTCTGCAAATGCAACTTTTTATTTGTTTCTCGCGATGACTTTTTTTACCTCCTTTTTGTAGTATCCGGCCCCCAACGAGTTCCCTCCCTATTAACCTCCGGCAATTTTCCCCATTTAAGAGGGAGATAATTGTGTTTCCCCGCCTCTTACCAGTGTCTTGCTGTAAATGGACCCCAGAGCCAATGATGATAAACTATTTATTGAAAATCTATAAGTTCAATTATGCTAAGTGCTCTGTAGTGCGATGCACAATGTCATGTCGATGATGTTTAAAAATGATTAGTGTTTTTATTATAAATTAATATTCTATTTTCTTTAAGGTAAATGTGTAACATGTAATCGGATACTTTTCTAAACAAGCTTAATGTCATTGTGGAACATTATCGTATTGACCTACTTCAAATTACTATAAAAACCCTGTTTTCTTCTCAATAAAAATATTCAGTTAAGACTCATCTTTTCTTGTGTTATTACTTCTCCCGACGCCGCACATCCGAGCTCTCTATAGGTCGTGCAGCGTATATCGAACCCTAGCCACGGTAGGGTTCGATATACGCTGCACGACTCACATGGTGATTAATTAGGCAGTTGATAAGGAACATCGCTTGCAAGATTGCCTACTAAAAGAGTAGGTACATCAGATTTTCTGCTCTATTTGGAGAGCCCGTCTGGGCACTTCCTTCTTATAGTTGGGGATCATAGTGAAATAACGTTACTTTTTGATCGTGATATGTTTCTGTTGGTGAGTAATAGTCAATTCATACCTACTAGTGCAGAGTCGAAGCGCATCGAAGCGAATTTCAGAAAGGTAACAAAGCAAATTCACTCTTATGTACATATTCCTTCTGAAATAAAGAGAACACGAGCGAATTCGTGCGCATTCATCGGATCCGCTGATTATCAGCTCAGAAGAAATATGTAATATAAGTCGCGGCACGAAACTCTAGCGCTGACCGTTATTACGCAGAAGTAAAAAAACGCAGATGTCTTGGGGGAAAACGAGGTGCGCGGGTGGGCGTGCGTTGCGCCGATTGGCTCTCCAGTCGTACCCAAGCTCAGCTATCCCCTCCGCGTTTTGTTCAGCGCTAGAGTTACGTGCTTTGACCTGTACGTTGCGGAAAAGCGTGAATGAGCTATTGTTACTATTCCTGGAATTCTCTTGAATATGCTTTGTGTCTGCGCTAGTATGAATTAACTTCCAAGTTCCAGGGCTCTTCGGGGTTACGGTAGGATCAGTGTAACGTTGCATGATAAGTAATATGGTACCGCAAGCATCTATAAGCTATGGTGGTTGCTTACTATCAAGGGGTAAATGTGTTCCATTCTTTCACATAAAAATAAACTACCAGAGTAATAAGATTGTTTACTAAATCAGTCACTCGTTCTCAGAAATAAAGATCGGTTCTTGTAGACTAAGCCTACGTTTAATCGGAAATCTCTAATACAAATAATACTTGATTAGAAACATTGGGCAGCTCTGAGAACTTCATTTAGTCTGCTATTGTGGAGATGATGCAACCTTCGCGGTAATGGAATCGGTTGTCAAAATGTTGCGGTCAAATTAGGAAAACAGTTTTTATTACTTTAATAAGGAAACATTTTAATACGAAATAAAACAAATCCAATGAAAATCTCTTAAAATTTAATCGATACTTACAAATGTAACAATTTATATAATAACATAAGCTATTTACATACTATATACACTATCAAACAACTACTTATATTTCAAATTCAAATTGAAAAATTCATCTAAATTGAATTGAATCATTATTCATAACAACTAAGTTTACCAACAATAGAATGAAATTATTTAGTTTTTGGTTCATATGAAATAAAATTATTTAGGTTTTAGTTCTTAATAAACAATAACATAATAATATCAAACTATGCGCTGCGAGCAAGCTTTTCTAAAAGTTACACCATAAACATTTTCAAAAATTAATAAAAATTGTTCTAAATCTGAATTCACCTAAATACAATTTAAAAGCTAATTTTGACCAATGGGGAATTTTATGTGCATAGTTGTTTTATTTTTGTAAATGTTATTGAAAACTTGTAAATAAACTTTAATAATAAAACAAACTTATACAACTTAAAATTTAATCTATTTTATTTTTATGATTTAATATTATCCACCCAATAGTGCGAGTAACTTTTCGAAGAAATTAATAGAACAGTTTTTTTCTACATAATAAAATAAATAGAAGCCGTTCCAATGGCACTAGGTCGCCTTTTTTGTTCTGTATCGATCCTTTTTCGTGTTTCTGACTTGATTTAAACGAAATCTTACATTACAAAATATAAACGCCTAGCTTAGCTTCGCCTTGTTCTTTGCCTTGCATGATCCTGGCAAAGATCTCATGTCTTGAGAAATGTTTGTCTGAGGCAATCTTTGACAAAATTAGAAAACCCCAAGGACTTCCGAGATCACATTTAAAAAATGTTGTACACGAACAATTGTTGTAGCGTGCACACCACTTAAAGCGAAAAAATAAAAGTATTATTTAAGGTTTTTCATTAGTTTACTAACGTAAATAACAACAATATTCCCCATTGTCAAAGCTATCCATTTTTAAACAGCCCTTGCTGAGTTTCTTATCGGTTCTTCTCAGTACAATGTCTCCCGCCGTAGATTTACGAATCGATAGCGTAGCTTCTAGACATTCATGAGTGCTTGTAATAGCCTAAACTGAATAAATAATTATAATTATTATGATTATCGAAAGAAAAAATATGAGCTGTTTCAAAATAACTGAACTCGATTGACGATCAGAATTTGCATTTACCATAATCCTAAATATATTTCATAATCTTTTTGACTGCGAAGTGTAAAGTGACGCCGAAGTATTAACTGGTGTTTTTACGAGTTCCGAAATTCGAGCAAAAGGGTCGGCAGCCAAAGTTTTAATTTCCGTTGTAAAAAGTTCGGCCAAAGGCTTTATGACTTTAAAAGGGCAACCCGATAGGACCTTGTTTACGAAATAAATAATATTGTTATACTGACTACCATCATAATTCTTGTTAATATCAAACCATACAATGACACTCTGTTATTTTTATTTAAAAGTTAATCAAATGCATAATTAGATTTCATTTTGCAGCACTACTTAACAGTCGCAGTAATAAAACCAATTCTTACGGTAATTAAGATTAAAAAGTTAAGTATTAAATCATAGAATATTTAACTTGAAAAGATTCCACGCGGACCAGGCAGCAGACGGGTTTCAAACCCGTACCCTCCGCTATCCGGGCGGATGCAATGACCATTATGCTACCGCGGCCCTAATGGCTGTGTTGAATTTTTTCTAGTATTTCTTAGGCTGCAAGGCAGCGCCATCTCTTCGCATTGTAGGTAACCCACAATGTCAAACGACTACTTTTACAAGTAATAAACATTTGAAAGAAGAAATAGAAATTGTAGTCATATTTTAGCATTTAACTGCTAGATGTTTAAATAAAAATATTCTAATTAATATTCCTTAGATATCAACATATAGCAGTTCATTACTTAAATAAAAAGTTAAATTTTATTAATTTTTAATCAACTATTAATAAATTACTGGGAAGAAATATGATGACTAATGATTTTATTTTACTCGGTATAATAATAATTAGGCACTACACATTGGTAAATGTATAAATACATAAGGAACCTTCCTATTTTCAACGTTAGGTGGGATTTACAGTCGCGGGTGCTAAATAGATTTTTTATTATTTATATAGGTACATTTTAGAAAAAGGTTGACAAAAATATTGTTTTTCTTTATCCCATTTACCAAATATCGAAGTGAATTATTACTAAATTACTAAAAATGTAATGAAATTTACTTTAAGAAATGTTTAGTCATTATAACATTAACCAAATTAATGACATTTACCGTAACTTAATGAAAGCATCAACTTTGTAAAATAAATAAACAACTAAGTAAGTAGTAGTAGATCTTTCGATTAAAATATATAAATATATATATATATTCGATGAAAAATTATGTATAATTTATGTATATCATTCGGAAGACCAGACATTAAATTACAGTAAAGATAAAATATTTACCCCTAAAAAAGTGTGAAATATCATTTTCAATTCGAATTGATGTGCGTTAATATTCACTATTCCTATGATATTTTTTTAAAACATTTTTATTTATAAAATATTGAAATTATTCAATATGTTAACAATTTTTCTATTCACTTCCTAGAATGATAACTAAAGCAAGCTTTCGTCAAACAATTTTTCATTTTAAATTCACTATCATAAATATTTTGAAAAGTCACTAAGATCTTCAAATCTTATAACAAAATGTTTTGCACATAATTAAATTTATAATTCAAGTTTTCTTAAAATTAAAACTAATGATCTAAATCAAAACTCAAATATCCCGAAATAAATTGAGATTGTTTCTTAAAAAAAAAACTCGCACTCTCACTCATAGTAAACCACAACATTATTGCTTAGAATATTCAATAAATTTAAATAATATCAAAATAAATTGTTAATAAAGATCTGTCGCCTCGTACTAAAACCCAAAGCATACATTTTTTAAAACCAACACACTTTTCATCAAACTTCAAACGAATACGGTAGAACGAATTATTTTATTATCACAACACTTTAAAACAGTCAGTTTGCTTTCGTTATCTGTGCGGTTCCACGTCCGCTGTCACAATAACAGTGTTATGTTTCGCACAAGGTATATCGTCATCCACACCGTAAAAGCAGACGCCTCTCTGAGGGTAGACCTTAGGTTTGAACTCCACGGCGGAGCCCAAATTCCTTGGCAGCGTCTTAGACTTACAGCTAAGTTCGCTCTTCAAACAATAATCGTAGATAATCTTTGGTCCTTCTTGGAAGTATCTGCTGTAGTAACCGTCACAGTCTTCGAAGGACATACTCTTGGAGATGTAGTCCTGTCGGCAGATGTGGGGTTGCTGGGAGCCCTCCGGTCGGGCCCTGGGCTCGTGGGGGGAGGCCCAGTACTCGGGAGGGGTTGGGGCCCAAGGAGGGGGCCCCAAGGGTCGTTCTCAGCGAATCGGTTTGGACACGATGATAACGTCAGGCGCTGAGCGAGTGGTCTCAGTGCTCATCGGACGCCTTTCGGACAACTTTTTCTCTGTAACCAAAAGGGGATTTAGTTTGTCACTCGTGTGCTGGTTTGACATTGTATGCTAAGATTTTGCAAAAGATTTCTCGGAACCTCAATTTTATATGACTTGAGTGCTAATTGCCATATTTACTAGGATGCATTCATACCCATAGTCCAGGCAACGAATGCTCAAAAACAGGTATAGAGGGAAATGCTTGGAACACAATTTTTGACTTCGTAACTTTGTTAGGACTAGTTAGGAGGTGAACATATCAAAAGTCCCCGCCCGTAGCCCTTAATCCGGGGGGAAGGGGGGGATTGAAGGTCCCATTTTTAGGTTTTTCACATATATCTCGGAAACTATGCATCCTAGCGACATGAGATACAAAAGTGAAAGCTGATTAAATTTGCTACAAGTCTCACTCAGTCAAGTTTTTTGATATCTTGTATAGTTTTCGAGATATCCGCTCTTGAAAGTCTGTAATTATGGAAAAAAAAACATTGCCACCACTTTCCCGGGAAAACTATTTTACTGCTCCCTCGGACAGCAAGACACAAGGAAGGACACAAGAGATATCAGGCTTGATGGTGGCCACTGATTTCAAGAATGACTTGTACCTGTAGGCATTGAGGGAAATCTCTTTCGCTGGAGCTTCATACCACCTTAAGATGCAGGTTTCACCTGCCTTTTGTACTTGAGCGGTGGTGGAGAAAGGGTGTGAAAAGACCGCTGCTGCTTTCTGGATTTCTGGTGACTTGATAATGTCTCTGGTCTCTGGGAAGGGAGGAAATTTCTCAAACTAATCGGTGAGCTTGGCAATGTCAGCTCCATCCTTGTTTTGGCAGGCTTGTCCGAAATCTGCATGCTGCTCACTGGTGGAACCAATAACCTTACGGCCGGCATTGTTGAAGAGTTATCCGGTCAAATAGAGCAAAAATGTGAAGCATTTTTTTTTTCCATAATTACAGACTTTCAAGAGCGGATATCTCGAAAACTATACAAGATATCAAAAAACTTGATTGAGTGAGACTTGTAGCAAATTTAATCAGCTTTCACTTTTGTTAAAGTCTCATGTCGCTAGGATGCATAGTTTCCGAGATATATGCGAAAAACCTAAAAATGGGACCTTCAATCCCCCCCCCCCTCCCCCCCCGCTTAAGGGCTATGGGCAGGGACTTTTGATATGTTTACCTCCTAACTAGTCCTAACAAAGTTACGAAGTCAAAAATTGTGTTCTAAGCATTTCCCTCTATAGCTTTTCGTTGCCTGGACTACCAAATACTTTATCGAGTTCTGCATTACTATAAATGTTCAGTATTTAAAAAAAAAATATTTATAATTATTCCAAATCTAAAGTGTCAGTGTCAGAAACTCTAGGCTGACTCAAAAAAATAAAAAAACAAAAAATAGAGGATTGTTACTGCTGTACAATGAAAGTCTTAACTTACGGGATTTAGTTCCAGCTGGGTGTTGAGGAACTTGACTTAGGAGTTCTATGGTGATCTCTGACGTGTTGGTCTGAGGTGGTGGTGATGGTCTCACTATGGTTGCTCCAGAGTAACCAAACGTGGAAAATACTGGACCATTGCTGCCTGAACCTGTGACAGAGAATATAAGTGTTAGTTCCATTTCACAGAAGACTGCGGCTGATGGAATTATCTGATGGCAGCAGCATCAGAACAAAAAGATTATTATATCATGCTAGTGTCGTTTATTTATCTAATGAACAAATAGTAAGATACTTTTAACTAAAAACCTGTATATATATGTAATAACTAAAATACATTATTAACACCGAATGGGACAAAATCATATTCGGCGCCTAGACCCCTGTATTTGCATACCTTAGCTTTTTCAGAACAAGAACTGTTTGAGCGTACATTTCCGCATAGACTATGTATTACCCAACCAAAAAGTATAAGCTGCGTGTTGGCAGGTTGCGTTTGACATAAGATCGCTTTTCGATTCGGTATCTTAGGTACCCTAGGTATAAGTACAAGGCGTACAAAGCCAATGATGATGATGATGAGACTGAATGGATTTGGATGAAATTTGGTACTCATACAGTTTTTAGCTGGATTTGACAGGATAATTTTTATACTGGAAAAATACGTTCCTGTAGGATTCTCAGAAAACCAAAGTTAACGCTGAGGAATCGAGGGCGGCCGCGAGTTTATAATAAAGCTTCGGAAAAACTTGCTCTAACGTTGATATGTGATGAAATTGCTTATAGCTACTAGTCGTATGTAAAATTATTTATTATTAGCTGAGGAAGAATTGTGCAACAATAAGATCGGTAACAATATTCGGGATATTTATTTTGAGAGAATTCACGTGGTTGTCTTTTTAATATTCTTTAGAGAAACCCCCGTGACATCTTGCAACTATCAATAAAGTCGACATTCGAATATATAAATGTGTTACGTTATTGGCATTTATTTAATCAAAATTAGAAATCTGTGCTATGATTTTACAAGTTTACAAAATGTTAACTGTATTCCAGGCAGCGAGCGTAAGACAATGTACTACAACGAAAATAGCACAGCACAATAGCAAGCAAACGAGCTTTGTTCGGACTATGAAATTTAATTAATGCCGTCGCTAAAGATTTAAATGAACAGACGCGACCTACAGTTGTTGTTTGTATTTATGAATGGAATAGTTGCACGCGACGGAGATATCCTGTTTGCTAAATAAATATTGTATAGTACCTATTTGGTTAAAGAGATTATTGTGTAGGTACTAATTAACTCAATTATAGAAACCGTTCAAAAATTATGATAGTGAAGAATACAGATCTAGCCAGCATTAATTAAATTACGGAATTTTGGAAGTACGAACGGGCTTTAAGTTGATAGCTTTTGATCACTTAACCAATGAAGCTTATTCATTCAACCTTGTTACCAATCGAAGGGTATTCTAAGCTTCAGAAATTAATTAGTTTTAATGTTGTTAAAATCTATTTATTTAACTCACCATCTGAACTTGGAGCCGTTTCTGTTTGGAACAGACTCTCTCTTGTTTGACATCCAGATTCTTTCGTATCAGGAGCGCCTACCGACACATCTCTTATCTCTTTCCTTTCTTTTATCTCTTCGTTTTCTTTTGTTTTGCTTCTTAATGATTCTTCTCTCTTACTGGTGTCACTCTTTCTGGGTCTTCCATTGTGTTCTATCCTTACGTTCTCCGTGACTACAGGGCCAGTGTTTGCATCGCGGTTCCATGATTCTTCCGAGTCCAAAGTCACTTCAGGTATAAAGTCGGAATCTATGCTACTGGGCTGCGGGCAAAAATATAAGGTGGCGTTACATAAAAAAATAAGTTTAAGTTGTTTAAAAATTATTTAATCAACTCACAAACTATAGAAACGATAGATAGAGTCACTGTAGCCATTTTGAAAATCAGCCATGACAGATCACGAATATAAACTCTTTTATAAAAGCTACGTCGTGAACGTAGTTTTTTTTAAAAGAGTACATTTTCGTACCCAATCCCATTAAGTTATATAACTATGATATTACTAGATATCAAAGATAAAAAACTTCATGACTTCAAACCCAATCCCCATAGTCCTTATGTTTTTAAATATTTAAAACATGAGTACTAAAATAACGTACAGAAACTAATCATGGGACAGATATATACTAACGCACACAATAATTTATTGCCATTTTAAGAAAATTTTACTTTCAATTCAAATGCTAGAACACGTTAATAATGCTTTTCTTCATAATTAGCTGTAGAATTTAATAAAAGTTTTATTTCTTTCTTTTCATAAACCAAATTGGTAGCATCATGCAGCATTCATTCACAAGTCAATAAAATCAAGATGCTTGCTTGTGATATTTGAAATAATATTAAAATGTACAATTATGTATTGCAGCAGAAATGCATCGATGGATGGATATTATGACGAGGAACACACGAAAAAACCTGAGAAGCAGCATCTATGACGGTCTTTGCAGCTTTAGCCGGCAGTGGCAGAGATATGCCCAACATTGGACCAAGTGATGCACTTTGGGAGAGATCTACGATGCTTTCCAGGAGACTTCCCTGATTGAACAAAGAGCTTACTCGTTTCTAAACTCGGATATAACCTGGCTATTTTATACTCAATGAAGTTAAATAGGTAAACTTTTGTCAAAGTTTTGGTTATCTCCAAAAATATTCATCAGTGCTGCATCATTTAATTTGCTTATTTCTTTGATTATTTACTCCTTAATCAAAGCCTAATTTATGCTGCGCGATATATAGGATTTCGTCCATGATTTTACTCATTTAGGTATTAGATACCTAATAAGTATGATCTAGATTTTTTTTATTGAACACATTTCTTTGTTCTTACCTTATGTTTTGAATAACTTCTTTGTCGTTTAATTTCATTGCTATGGTTTTCTCTTTCCAGGCTGACACCTCTTTCGCTATCCCTCTGAAGTCTTTTTGCATCCAAGGTCAGTCTACTGCTAATTAAGTTGTCCAACCGATCTTCACATGATTCCGTAATGTGTTTCTGATGAAAATAAGAAATTTAAAATACCTATCGTTAATACCCTGATACTTAAATGTCTGTGTTTTTAATTGGATCCCACTTTGAGTCTACCTAATATGAAATATCTAGTAAAATTAAACATCTAACTAGATATTTTAAAAGTGTAACTCCACTTTTAATGTATGTGCTTTAAAATTTGATCCTGCTTTGAGTCTACTTAATATTTAATATCAAATAAAAATGAATTGAGATATAACAACGAGATATTATAAGGCCTAACTCTATTTTATTATGGTTTAAATACAACCAATGTCAATTTTGTAAATAAACTTTAGGGAGAAGATAAAAAGCTAAAACTGTTTACTAGAAAAAGACCCACGCGGTTCAGGCAACAGGTAGGATCCGGGCGGAAGATTTCTTTAGATACATAAATCTAGAAGTTAAAAGTTTAAAATAAAAATATAATAAACAACTAGTAATTCATTATGCTAGCGATATATATTTAAGAAAGCCATTTTAGAAGGTCCTGTTAATAATATAGACTTATATAGTGAATGCGTAAAGTGACGGATTGTAGGGTCTCGGTTTGATATTATAGTGAAAGGGAATAAGCTCAACATAGCGGTACCGAGTAACATGAATAATAAATCCAAGTGGACTGGAGTATATGAATAAGTCGAAATATTTTTTACTATAATATTTGTTGTGGTGGACTGTATGGATGATAACTTTCACGGGCATGGTGGTATCTAAATTTAAGCGCTAACATAAAGAAACAGGTACAAATATAAACCCTTTTTAATATAAACGAACAAAATAATATTTTAAATTTTCGTGGTCAGTAGCATTATAATTATTAGCAGGATTGCTACATACAAAAAATTGTCCAGGAAGCAATTGAAATAACAAAACAAAAATTTCAATTGTGAGGACGGGTTTTTAATTGTCGAGTGTCTGAAATCCAGTGGTTCGTGTGTGCTAAATTCAGAATAATCAAAAACGTGTCTTGTAACGATCTGACACTGTGAGTGTTGTGTGTCGAGAGCAGTTTCCAGTGAATAATGAGAATGTGAACAGTGGTACGGATATCGAACGCAATAAAAGACTTCGTCGGAGGGTAGACCGATATGTCTGCCAAAAACAACCTGCCCGTAATTACTTCGGTTGTAGCAACAGTGCCGAAATATCGGAGACGCACAAAAAACAAAGTACATTGTAGCAATCAAACTAATAACTATAATAATGAACAAAGCTGTAAATTTCAATCTCACCTTGATGAGTTTGTGATCCTGATACAGCTTGCGGATGCATTTGAAAAAGAACACGAAGCTCATGCCGGAGAGAATGAGAGAGAAGATGATCAAGATGACCATTATGTGAGGCTGGCTGATCATTGACTCCGCTTGTCCCTTTTGAGAAGAAAAATATTAGTGTACAAGGACGACACATCTGAAGTGAAATTTCTTTTCTTAAATAACCTTACATTAGGCGGTGCATAAGGCATAGGGAAATGGAGCTGCATACGCATCACATATATATCGCGTCGCGTGTGACGCTCGTGATGCTCGTAGCATTTCAGCCTCCGAGTTTCCTTTTAGCTTTCATGCTCGTCGGGAAGAGCTGCGCACGCATCTCACACACACACATATACACATAGTATAGTGACGCTCGTAACGCATTTCCGTTTCATCCTTTCCATAGGATCTTTATATTTACACCCCGACCGAAAAGAAGTTTTACATCAAAAATACTTTTACAAGAACCAATGATCACCTTTTGTTCAAATTCCGTGATCAATGAAAATAAGAGTTTGTACTGATCACTAAATATGGTAACACAGCCATATTTAGTGGTCGGTTGCCTACTCTTATTTTCTTCGATCACGGAAGGGAATGTTGGTCATTGGTGCCACTACCTTATAATAGGGGTGATGACGGGGTACAGTAAACGAAATTCTATTTAGTCCGTCAGTTAGATAATCAAAAAATAATGGACACGTATTTTTTCTTTGGGCAATCAACCAAAAAATGACAAAGTTATAGCGCATCAAAGTTTGGGAGTAGGGGCTCGTGACGTCACTTTTGAGTGAATTTTCCCTTATAAGTGTACTCAAACGTGACGTCATGCGACTTTTCAAATCAATATATCTCTGCAATGTTTATATTATGTGAAAAAAGAAAAAATACGTGTCCAATACTTTTTGATAATCTACCTGATAAAGGAAGAAAAAAAATAGTCATATTATAATATAATAATATCATTCTTAATTATTGAAGTAATTTTTCAAGTGTAGTCATGAAATGCATCATAATTTATTTTGTTAAACTTTTCAGGCGTAACTATTCAATGTTTATATCTACAGTCATTATCAGCATCAGCCTATTAATTTTACCACTGATATGGCACAGGCCTTCCATATGGATGGATAAGGGAAATTGGGCCATGATCCACCACGCGGGCCCAGTGCGGATTGGTGGGTGCTAACGACTGCAGGTGGAGCCGAGACTTACGGCTTAACGTGCCTTCCGACGCACGGAGGAGCTCGAGATAGTAGATTTTTGGCCACCCATCCAAATGACCGATCACTGTGAAAGTTGCCAAATTTAAACGAAAACAACCGAACGCGCTTACTACTTGCGCCATCGAACTCCATATCTTCAGAAACATATTTGAAATCTCTCTAGTTCACAACACTTTTGTGTAGCTGTCAGTTGTATATTGAAAACTTCAGAACATAATCTAAAGCTCTATGCTTTAGGAAAAGAGAAAAGTTTAAATTCAACTTATAAAGTCAGTTAGGTAATACATAGTCTATAAATACAAATATAAGTGCTTTATTACCATACCTTATCACTACCGATGTATAGTTATACAAATTTCAATTCAATTATTAATAGCCAATTAAATGTTAAATATATTCATTACAATGTCAATTAATTTAGTTGTCATTCAAAGCTTAGTCAATTTAATGTTATATGTCTATGCGGAAATTTACGCTCAAACGTCATTGCAGTATGCTTTAATTCTTCTTCTTGAGTTGAAAATTGTATACCTATTTTTTTAAATGAAACTAGTTTTTTACGGGTTAATGCACGAAACTTTATTTATTTATTGACGTTTCGTAGCCTTTACAGGCTACGTCGTCAGAATCAAATTTTATTTAATTTTGTCGAGCTACCTTCGAAAGACTTTTTATTGAGCGTAACGCTCAATTCTGACGACGTAGCCTGTAAAGGCTACGAAACGTCAATAAATAAATAAAGTTTCGTGCATTAACCCGTAAAAAACTAGTTTTATTTATTGAGTGATGTGCGTGAAAACCTAAGAAACAAATACCTATTTTTTTGGTAACCAACCTTGCACAGATCAACATCTTCGTCAGCTTTCAGTCTGCAGTGAGCGTACCCGTCGCATCTAAGATTCAATGCTATGCAAGTGTTGTCTTCGCAGTCGAATTCCTCGTCTTCGTCGCATTTCTCTGAAAATTTTAAAAAAATAATACAAATTATGAACCGCAAGATCAGCCTTCTATTTAAATATTTGATTATATAAACACCCTAGACATCGTAATAACTGCATGGAAGCCGCACAAAAAATAGCTAGTTAAGGTAGATTGATATGCTCGTTGCATACATTGACTGCTTTAGTACAACCTGACATTAGAGTCACGCACACATCGTGCGAAACTTTACGTATAATCAAAGTTTTAAATGAAATAAAGTTCCTAATACTAATTTTTTTTCTAAAGATACTGAAAGAATATATTTTGACACTAGTATTCGTTTCTTTAATGAATTGTAATTCCACATAAATTTAATATGCTGCAACATAACTAAGCTGCCAACGGGCGTGCGAGGCATTAGGGCGTGTGCTGCCTTAGGGCGTGCGCTGTATTAGGGCGTGCACTGCGTTAGGGTGTGCGCTGCCTCAGGGCGTACGATGCCTGAGGACGTGCGATGCCCTAGCGCGTGCAATGCCTTAGGGACATTTATAAAATCTTCATCAATACTTACCATCCTTGTTAGGGTCCAAAGTTCTAAATGCAGTGTAGGATGCGTTAAATTGTGAGTCTTTGGCTGTCATCGATGCAAAGAACCTGACGTACATGAGGTTCCCTTTGTCTTTCCCTTTGCCACCTTCGCTGTCCTTAGTGGTAACGGAATTGGCGACAGACCCGCAGTAATGGGCTAACCTGCATTAGGAAAAAGAATGACCGACTTTAGGTTTTTCATTAAAATGTCCCCCCCCCCCCCCCCCCCTAATAATATACCACCCACCCTTCCAAACCTCAAATCGCCCGTAATTTATGTTTAATCATTTTAATGTGTTCTCTTTTGTATGGGTTTTATCAATTTCAAAATGTTTTGCTCCCAAAAATTATTTCTCCTGGTCTACAATAAAAACGGGCCGTTTAAATGCCCCTGTGATTTTGTTCTACTCTTGCTCATCTTTTTGAAAGGTAATTGAATGATTGGTTCCATATTTGACTGTGGATAAAACCTAAAACGGCAAAGCGAAAACAGGCTTTTTGCCCTATCTTACTAAACAAGCAAGAATTATCTGAACTAATTACCTAAACTAACCCGATTACTACAAAATATGAAGAGTGCCGCCAAAGTATGTTCCCGATCACTTAGCTCCTACTCTAATAGAAGAACACTGCTTAAGAAAGCCTACCTTTTATGGTACAATATGTTCTGGTTGTTGAGTAAGGTTTCCAGGGCTTCACGGGGTAGAGGATGAGGTCAGGGTATTGCAAGAATCAAATAATTTCAGGGAGCGCTTGTCAACAGACTTGCCATATTGTCACGCTTTTTACATATTGATGATTATAAAAAAATCACCTGGCAGAATACTCCAATTCGGATCCAAATACTTGAATGACGTTCTCTTCACACTCGTTTGGCTTTTTCAGAAAGTACTTAGTGAAATTGAGATAAATCTGTAAACAAAAGATGTAGATAAAACAACCAAGAGAATAGTATTTGTATTTGTAACCACTTCTTTAAACCTTACGGTTGGAGTCTCTTGGACCAAAATTCTAAATTCAATTTAGGTTTAAATCCTGTTCAATACACATCATCGTCAATATTTGTTTTTATTTGGTTTAAAAAGACTTTGTGACTAATTTTGGTGCATTTGCGGTCTTTTCGGTCACATCGTAGATAAATTTTAGATCGAGTAGCTAAGGCTGCATTAACCGGCTCCTATCAAATTTGTCTAGCAAATTCTCTGTCTACTATATGATGGACCCAGCATCCGTACTGCGTATCTATCGATTGCTAAAAAGTTTGATCTCTCTACTCACTTTAGTGTTTTCAGGAGTTCTTATTGTCCAAAGTACGTCCAGAGGTTGGTCTTTGCTTTCCTCTTTGCAACTATCCTTGATTTTGTCTATGCCTATGAATCCGTTCATATTACCCTCTTCCTCGTTGTAACAGTCTTTGGGTATTTTGCCTGCAACCAAACAAAAATTGAATATTTTGGAGTGCCATAGTGTTTCCATGGAAACTGGGTAGGTCAGAAAAACATTAAGGCCAACTTGTACTAAAGTCCTTAATTATATGTAACTAATTATATTTAAGACTCACCTCATTCTATCTTTATCGGTCTTTAAACAATTGACAAAGATGGAATGATATGCTAAACAGTATTAGGCCTTCATTTGAATTAATTAATTTAATTGATAGTGGTGTCTATTTTGGCATGATTCTCTAAACTTAAAACTAAATCTCACATCAGTCTCTCCTTTTCATTCTGTATAGAAAATGACAAGGATACAAATCAAATTGTCAAATTTAATATTAGCTTTAGAGAATCATGCCAGAATCGACAACAGTAACAACTTAAGAAAAGTACGTGTAGTTTAATGTCTTTGTTAACAAACAAAATTGTTGTAGGCCTGGCAAGCAAAATTTTTTTTCTGGACTATGTCTAAGTCTTAGGCCCGTATTATAGAAAGATTCTCAGTAATTGATCTAGTCTTCAGCATAGTTAGAAAGGGATGTCGCTTTAAATAGCACATAGCGACATCCCTTTCTAATTGTACTCAAGTAAAGATCAACACTTAGTTGTCATTCTGTAATACGGGCCATAGTCTTATGAATATTCATTGTGATATTATTCCTGAGGCGTGTCTATTTAATATACGGTTACGGGGTCAATAATATTTAAATCTTAACTTTTCGATTTCGCAAAGAATACTTGAAAAAGTAAGCTGGGCTTATGTTTATGACCAAAAAACTTTATTTTTTTTATGATATTTATTTTCTAGGTAATGTATAACTAAAATAGTTCTTTGTTGATAAAACTATTTTCTACCCTCTGCCGTCGTCTTTATTGCGTTCACCCCTACCACTGGTCACAATTTCAATATTCATTCGCACCTGCTCCCGATACACAATACTCACAGTATCAGATCGCGGAACGACACTTTTTTGATTTTTGCTTTTTTTTTTTAATGTAGCTGAGGTAGTTCGTATATTGGCCAAACGAAGCGGGCAGAAGCGTGCCGAATGTAAGAACACATAAAAGCAGTCAAAAACAATGATACGCAAAAATCAGCCATCGCGGAACATTTAATTGATTCGGGTCCCAATAACTGGATTGAGCTCAATAATCCACAAATTATCTCGACAGAACGCCACTACATACTAAGATTGGTTAGGGAAGCGATTGAAATAACCATACAAAAGAATTTTAATCGTGAGGATGGGTTTAAATTGTCAAGTGTCTGGAATCCAGTGGAAAATCAGTAGTGCAAAAACCACAAAAATCAAAAAAGTGTCCTTCCGCAATCTGATACTGTGAGTAATGTTTGTCGGGAACAGATGTGAGTGAATAGTGAGAATGTGACCAGTGGTAGGGGTATTGAGCGCAGTAAATGAGACGTCAGATGGTAGACCGATATGTCTGCCAATAACATCTACCCGCAATTACTTCACTTTCTCCATGATCATGGCGCTTGCAACATTGCCGAAATATCGGAGACTCATAACAAACAAGGTACATGGTAACAATCCCGTTAATAGCTATGAAACGAGGAATAAGCTTAGACTAGTTACGCCGTATTTTGTTCATACCACTAAATTGCCATTTGTCATTCAATGAAGCGTGAAACATGTAGTAACTTATCCACGCTTATTCTTCGTTTTAAAAAAGGGGATACAAGATTTGCGCTGTTACTGAAAGAGGTATACTCACGGCTTTTCGGCTCCTGTCTAAATGCAATATTGATGCGGAACCCTTCGTACTCTATGGTATCGTCAGAGTGGAACTTCAGCCATGCGTACGGGCCGGTTGTCACGATCTGTCGCGGAAAAGTGTGGCCGCACAGGGTCTTTATTTCGTCCGCATACCCTTTCAAACCGTCTCGAATCTGTGAACAATAATGCATCCATACTAAATGATATCCTAAGATTCTATTTTCTTATAATAGGGAAGAAGAAGTTTATTTATTAGTTTACATCTCCTTTGTACAGTATAAAATAATCTACTTTGAAAAAATAGTGGTGTCCAAAAAAACTGAAAATAGCCACTTTACAGATTTCTAAGAAAATAGCTCGCTTGTTTTCAAAGGAAAAAAACATTAACCTATTTGTTGTTGTTGAAAAATGTATTCTGAAAAGCTTTTGTGGGAACATAATCGAAAACTGTGAGGAGAGTAAGCCCATTTATTTTAATTTGCATCGTTTGGATTAAGCTCAGAATAAAGGAGACCAGCGGACGGGATTTATCAATATAAATGGTTAGAAATTAAGTTGTCCTACCTACCTATCTAAGACGCAATACTATTCAAACTGAGCTTCAGATTTTTCTGTATAATATCAAAAGGGTGGCCTATGTAAAACAAGCATATGGCCGGCCTGATGGTAAGCGGCCACCATAGTCAATAGACACTTGCGGTACAAAAAATATAACTCGCGCCGTGGCGAACCCTGACCCAATCCAATTTACTATACGATCCACGCACCTGTGGATATCTGAAATCTCGGTTTCAGTTCCTGGGGTCTTCCCATCAATTAAATCTCCGTTCCAATGATAATTTAATACTTGAAGTACCCATTCACCATACTGGGTTTGTCTCCAGTTCGAACACCCTTTCGGCTGTGGAATTCCTTTGCACGTGCGTAACTCCCCAAACAGGAATGCGTTTAGGTCTTTGGCGCGGGAGCATTATTTAAATTTATCGCAAAATGCTTGAATTTGAATAAGGATACTATAATCAGACACTGCATATTATTGTTAGATATGTATTTATGTATGTATATATTTGTGTGTACCTATTATATCTTGCTATAATGTATATTTATGTATGTATGTGTAGGTATAAGTAATTAATGCTTTTTAATGTTATCTCTGTTCATTGACTGCGGTTTCATTTTCTCTGCAACTTTTTTCCGGTTGACTGATAGAGAAAGCCATACTGGCATTAAGTCCGCCATTTGCATTGTAAAGGCAATAAACATTAAATAAAATAAAAAATAAATAAAAAAAACCCTACACCGTCCCAGTCCTAGAACCTTACTCACCGACAGAAACACAACACCACCAAAAGGTAGTGCTATTTTACTGTGGTCTCTTGTAAGGTTGAGATTACTTCCCCAGACAGACGTCAGTTAGTCTACCTACTAGCACAAAGGTACCACTCATGCGTTGCCGGCTCTGAAGGAAAAGGTTAACTCGCCTTTTGAAGACCGCCATAATTATCCTAGCTGAAAGGACGAACTTCCTTCAGTGATTTACCGAAGGAAGTTCGTTCCAGATCTTACTGGAACGTAAGAAAAGGGACGTGCATATTGCATGGTGCTAGAACGCTAAGCGTCTAGATGGTGGGGTTGAAACTTCTTTCTGCGACGAGTGGTGTGGTAAAAGAATTTGGCCGCTGCTGGCAATAGATTAAATAATTCCTTCTTTTGGACACTATCCATTGTACGGTACGACACGCCCAAGGACGCAACGTCTCTGCGCAAGCTTAGGGGTTGCAAAGCGTCAGTGAGCTTAGGATCTTCAAAAAGCCGGCCTTTGAATCCGGTCAAAAGGAAGGTTGCAGGTTGACGTAACTGAACTTTAATTTACTACCTTTACGAGTTTAAGTACCTATGTCGCTTTTAATGTCAATTACACTGCAGGTTCTACTTGTAGCAATAAATGTCGCTTTTAATGTTAATTACACTGTTGAGTAGGTTCTATTTGTATCTATAAATTCACATAGAAATTTGTGAAATCGTCTATGGTGTGTCAAATAAATCTAATATATAAAATTCTCGTGTCGCGGTGTTTGTGGTTAAACTCCTCCGAAACGGCTTTCCCGATTCTCATGAAATTTTGTGTGCATATTGGGTAGGTCTGAGAATCAGACAACATCTATTTTTCATCCCCCTGAATGTTAAGGGTAATCCATCCCTAAATTTTTTTTTCATTTTTTTTTTTATTTTTTTATGATACAGCATTAGTAAATACATATAACCCTGATTTTTCAACCCTTTACAATCAACCCCTATTTTTTTATGGCGGTACGAAGTTCGCTGGGACAGCTAGTAATCTTTATATATATAATTCTTCTGTGAGTGTGTATGTCACTGAACTTCTCTTAAACGACTGGACCGATTTTGATGAAATTTTTTGTGTGTGTTCAAGGGGATCTGAGAATGGTTTAGATTCACAATTTTGTCCGCTGGACAACCCCTATTTTTTAGGGCGGTACGAAGTTCGCTGGGTCAGCTAGTAAAATATAAGTTTAAGTCTAATAAACTTACCTGCAGATAGTCATAAGCACAATCCGGATGATGTTCTATGTGGAACACATCCACAAAGGTTAGTTCGATAACTGTGCCATCAGGACCTGAAATTAAAGAGAACACGCTATTAAACACAATTTTACATGGGTATAAGTTGAATACATCTAAATGGATGTTGCATGAATCACGTACAATTTAGCGACAAATTATTGATATCGCCATGTCAAAGTTTATATTGCCTTTTCTGTAATTGAGTTGATCTATTATAATATAATTGTTTTCTGAGAAATAAACTAAAATATGATTTTATTTATTATAATATTGCACAAATATAAATTTGACCACATAAGTATTTGCGGTTGGCTAGTTGAAGTTACAAACTTCTGAAAATTGTATCCGTTTTCTCTGACGTCTAACCGGATATCGAAAATATTGATTTCAGCTTCTACTTGAAGTTGTTCACTACTTTATTATGTAACATAATATTTCAATTTAATGTTTAAGTTAAAGTTGTGTAAGTTTAAGTTACCGAGAGAAGTATGATATATACATCGTGAATTTCGAGTTACCTGAGAAACTTCACTAGCTGATTTAGACATCAATGTAAGTTATATTTCCACAAGTTTTATTTAGAAATATGTTTCAAACATCATGTACAATTATGAAACTTTAACAATTTTAATATTTAATAATTTATTCAAATAAAACTACGTTTAGGATCTACGTACTTTCAACAAATAAGGATTCCATAATAGGTATTCCATTTTAGGATATTTTGTACTTTTGCAGTGTAGTACGTTACGTTTACTGTTTATAACTGGTTGTACTATTTTTATTTACACGATTTTCAGTTTTCTTGGGATACTATAAATTCACAATGTATATTTAAAAGCCTTATTAATTTAATGATACCTAATTAGATTTCATATTATAACTTACCTTTAATTACAGTATAACAATCAACACCTCTCGCATAGTTGTTGCTACTACTGTTATCTTTCCTTATAGGATGAGTTATTTGCTTCTGATCTGGATTACTAAACATAAAAGATTCACATGGATCGTCGTCTCTTTTCACACGTCTCCTTGGCTTTGTGTATTTAGATCTATCAAATCTTTTTCTATTGTCCCTTTCAATTTCATCAAAATATCTCATAGTTCTGTATCCATCGTAACGTGGAACCATTCTTGTCTTCTCTTCACGTTTTCTTAACATTTTCGCTCTTGCAATCTCTTTCAGGTTTGCTTTGTGTATTTCTAGATTTGATATTAATAAATTTTCTTTTTCTTCTGTATAAATTTCATCAAATATACCACTATCAACATTATTAAATTCTACTTTTCTTACATCTTTAGCTATTGTGTTGTCATTTAAAAATTTATTATTTATTTTATTATTATTTACATTGGTCCTTGCAGTTCCCATGTTTAATTTAGCGTTATTTTTTGGATATATTACTAAATTGTTTGGGTATATTGCTAGCTTGTCTGTGGGTTTGCTGTCATGATCAGCTGTTTGTTCTGATGTAGTGCCGATTGTAGAATATACTGTAACAAAAGAAATATTACAATTAGTTATTTGGATTTACTTTATCATAAATTTATGGGGATAAATGTATGTTAATATTATTATGAGTTTTATTCTAAAAGGGTGAAGAACAAGAATATTGCCCGCCCGGTGGTAAGCGCTCATCATAGAGTACAGACGCTTGCTATACCAAAAATATCACTCACGCCGTTGCCTACCCTGACCTCATCCCCTACCCAGTGGAGCCCTGTAACCTTATTCACCAATAGAAACACAGCACCACTAAACGTCAGGTAATTTCACTGTAGTCTTCTGCAAGGTGGAGATCACTTTGAGATTGATATAATATGTAAACTTACTCATTAAATATATGAATTTGATAGATTACGCTTTTATCATTATTATTGAATTTGCTTCGAAGGGATAGAAGAAAATAATAATAAAGAGACTCATTCATCAATATGAATTAAAAAGGACAAAATAAAGAAAACGATCTCTTCTAAATTTTCCATTTCCTTAGAAAACAAGAAATAAATTATCCTAAATTTCTTTCGTTTATAATTACTTCGCGAAAGTATTATTATTGCGGACTCAACGTACACGGACATTTATCTCCCGTAAAATTAGAAAAGCGTAAATATTCTCAGAGTTTCGTTGCTATTTACATGAAGTTTAAGAAGAAGCGAAGACATTTTAAGTAAAGTAGAATACTGGATCCATATCCTTTAAATTGGATAGGGCACGCAAAACAGACTAAAGTTTGTTGTGTGTGTTCCTGCGCCTATAGGTAAACCGCTTAACAGAGTCCTCGCCTGCGGGGTAAAGAGTGTGGGGGAGGACGAAAACAGGGACCGTGAGAGATGCGGGCGGCAGGCACATTCTTGTCAAAATTAAGTGCCCGTCGCCCGCACCTCTCACGACCCCCGTTCTCGTCCTCCATCACACCCTGTTGTTACCCGCGTACGAGGTCAAAGTTAAGCGGTTTACCTTTAGTGTCACCGTACACGGGCCACACGCCACAGCCACAAACGCCGCCACGAGAAGCTAGAAGCGGCTACTACAGTGGCTGAAGCGCGCGACAGCGGCCGACTAAGGTAAGGGAGAGAGGGGTGGGGAATCGCGTGAGTGACGTGTGGTGGCGTTTTGTATCGGCGCATTAAGTGGCCGGTGCGGGCCACAAGAAGCGAGCAACGACGATTGGTAGCGTGTCACGGCGGCCACCGGCGTACCGTGTGTGGCGAGTCCATATAAAATGTATGAAAACTACAAGAAATATGCCGGTGGCGGCGTTTTGTGGTTGTGGTCGGTGGCCCGTGTGCGGCGAGGCTCGTATTACAGAATTATAACCAAGTGTTGATCTTTACTTTAGAACAGTTAGAAAGGGATGTCGTTATGTGCTATATATAGCGACATCCTTTTCTTACTATGCTCAAGACTAGATCAATCACTGAGAATCTTTCTATAATACGGGCCTTAGTCACATGTGTTCTTCGGGGATATTTTTGTCCTGGTCCTGTCCGGTCCCTCGGTGTCCTCGGCTGTTCGGGAAACTTAATCCGTCGTGTGCGTTACTCGATGCAGTTATAAGTGATCTAATTTGACTGACAAAAAGTCCGCGGACAATTTGTCCCTCGTCTGCACAGGCTATTGTTACTGAAACCTTTTGTGGACTAAGAGATAATAGTTATTTATGCAGCTGTTGTATAATGAGGAGTATTAAACACGAAAAAGCCGAGTGTGATAATAGTATCGCATAAGTGTTTTAATAGGTACGTAATTGTAAACAGTTGCATACAAGACTTTATGACTACACCCATGATATGAATTCTTTATAAAAGATTCTGAAACCATGGATTGTTCAAAGAACTTCAAATTCATGATGAGTTTGGGTGCTGTGGGATGAAAACGCGCGTCAACAACAATGTTCTTTTTTAATTCATACAGATACCACAGATGCCACGCATTGAGCAGTAAACTGTGGCTGTTTGATGAGTAAGCCCTTTGCGCGGAAAGATGGGTCACTAATATTATTATAGCAAATAAATAGTCGTAATAAAAAAAATAGAAACTCGATAGCGTAAGTTGTTAGCGCGTTCGGCTGCGATCGTTGAAGTTAAGCGACTTTTCCAGTTGTCGGTCATTGGATGGGTGACCAAAAATTCTCGAGCTCCTATATGCTTCGGAAGGCACGTTAAGCCGTTGGTCCCGGCTGCATCTGCAGTCGTTTGCACCCGCCAATCTGCACTGCGCCCACGTGGTGGGTCATAGCCCAATCTGCCTATTCCATTCATAGGGAAGGCCTGTGCCCCAGCAGTGGGAACATTAATAGACTCATTATTATGATGAATAAAAAATGTCTTAAATTTAATACATTCTAAATAAATAAGATTCTTTGCTAGCGAGTCTGCGTGTTTCTTGCCCAGCGTGGGCGTTCGCGGCTAACTTTTCAGTGTCAAATAATAAATGTCTATCAAATTATAATTGACAAGCTATGTAGGTATAATTTTTTCTCAATAGCTTACTCGTACCATCTAAGACCGTAACGTTCCTTTAAAAGGTAAGTAAAGACATAAAATTCCAAAGTTAATTTATCTCCTTTACGTTTTTTCAGTGCTATAGTGATGTGATCGTTAGCAGAATGAACGTTGAATAAATTAGCGTTGCCTGGGGCCGCTCCCCTAGGGATAACGCTCAGACGAGTCGCGCTAGTGATGGGAAATAGATGTATTTTTTTTATTTTGTTTTTAAGTGAATACTTCTTTAGCGGCGTTGTACACTTTTTTGTATGGGTAAAAAATGTTAAACTCGCATCAGGTTCACCACGTGGGCTGATCGCATCATGACACACAATAAAATTGGAAAGGTTGTTGACTTTCAATATATTGGCCGATGCATAGTAATATTTTATTTTATCGTATCATAATAATAAGTTTCTATCTAGGATGTCCACGTGGTAGCTTTATTGCGAAGAAAATGCATTTTCTTACAATAGATGTCGCTAGGTGCGCTTAAACGTGATTCATGTAAGTTGATTTCTTTTCAATAGATGACGCTAAGTGCGCTTAAACGTGATTCATGTAAGTTGATTTTTCGGAGAGATAAACTTTTTTAATGTAATATAAATTGTCATGTTTGTGTACGATAGCGCAATATGAATATTGTATTCTACAACATACATAATAATACTTTGATACTGATAATTAAAGTAATTCGTGCAAAATTATTCCATAACCATTCCAAAATATCAAAAATGCACAACGTTAATATTCAAGTTTTCACATCTGCCGGCACTCACGGAGTGCAACCCGTCGTTTTTTTATGTTAAAAGGGGTGGCAAACAAGCATAGCCCGCCTGATAGTAACTGGTCACCATAAACGACCTGGTCTGGTATTTGACGACCTCGATGGCTGAGTGGTTTGTATACCGCGTTCATGGTGTCGCCGACTCGAGAGGTCCCGAGTTCGAATCCCGGTGGGGGCAGATGTTTGTGTGATGAATACGAGCATTTGTACTCCAGTCATGGATGTTTAATATGTATTTCTATATAAATAAACTTATATATGTACAGTTTATACATATATGTATTCTAACCATTACCCTAGCATCCCATAACACAAGCCTTACAGTGCTTACTTTGGGCTAGGATAATTGGTGCGAGTTTATAAAAAAAATAGACGTTTGCGATATCAAAAATATCACTTGCACCGTGTTGCCTACCCTCAATTCTGCCACGTGTAGCCCTGTATCCTTACTCGTCGACAGAAACAACACCATCAACCCCTGTCCTATAGGAAAGTGTCGTATCAGCTTCCAATTAGAATACAGAACGTTTGATTTTGACGAAGGTTATGTCCGTTGGGAAAGCACATAGATAGATACGAGATCATTAATAGGTATTTATTTATGTATATCATCATATTGGAGCACTTTTGGACCATCAACCACAAAGGCAATATATGACGTGGAATGTATGTTAATTAGTTATTGTAATACTTTTATTGATAGATTGCCCCGATGAATAAAAACTTAAAACAGATATTTTAGAATACCAACACATTAAACGAGAATCATGGCAATATTTATTTCTTTCCCATAAAATTTGTCCTTGTTATTGAGATATTGCTCCTAAAGTCTATACAATCTTATTATATGAGAATAGGAAATTAAGTAATATTAACTACGTTGACGTCATTTTATTTAAGAACCTCATTATGGGACCAACGTCGAGTCAGGAGAATATGAGAATCAACCTTTTATTGACAACTAGCGGCCGCCCGCGACTTTGTACGCGTGGAGTTAGTTAGAAATAAATATTCACTGCTTGTTTCCCGTAGGTGATAGCGAGATAATGTGTAGCCTATATGTTGATCCGACTTCTTAATAATATTCTTGCCAAATTTGCTGTAAATCCATGCAGTACTCTTTGAGTTTATCCCGGACATACATACAGACACACAGACAAAAATTCTAAAAACTATATTTTTGGCTTCGGTAACGATTGTAGATCACACCCCAAGTATTCTTTGAAAAAAATATTCAATGTACAGTTTTGACTTTCCTATCATTTTATTAAACGTATAGATTAATAAACCGTGAATATTGAGTTACCTGAGAAACTTTACTAGCGATCAGACAACGATTTAGGCTATATTTCGGTAAATTAAAATTTTCTCTAATTTATTTTTTCGTGAACTGTCTCCACGTCAAGTCAGTAATTGTGCAATCATAAAACCTTAACAGTTTTAATTGTCATAAATTTATTCAAATAAAACCACTTTTAGGATCTACGTACTTTAAACAGATCATAATTCTATATATAGGTATATGTATATTAGAGATATATATTTTGTAAACGTTAAAAATCGTTATTTTTGTAGTTCGCTAATTGTTTATAACTGATCGCACTACGATATTTAATTTTTTTAAACATAAAAATCGTTACTCAGAATTTACGGTGTATAATCTTAATAACATTGTCCCAACTCTATTCACTTAATGAGTTTTGCAATAAGCCGATGGTTTATGTTAAAATGAATATTTATTTTAGTTTCCCAGACATGTGATGGTACGTCACTACGTGTTACAGGTCGCTTCATTTCTTTCAAGTAGAAGACCGAAAGATGTGTAAGTAGGTGCAAGTACTTATATGTTACTTAAGATTTACAGAGAGAAGTAGCTATAAGTACTTATAAACTCAGAAGGGACGAAGAACTCTTTAGCGTGAAAGTTTATTAGTTAACTTAAATAAAACATTGATTAAGTACTCAAATTTAACGGTATGTTTTTGCTAAAAAATATTTATTAATTGATAAACTCGCATGATTAATTATTCACACATGATGTATTTCTGTTGTCGTTACAACATGATATACTAAACACAGAATAAAATAAATATTTAAGGGGCTCCCATGCAACAAACGTATTTTATTTTGCCGTTTTTTTGCTCTATATTAGTAATGGCAACAGTTACGTGACTGTCTGGTACTGGTAATGAGTTTCCAAATATTAATTTGACTAAAGAAAATGTATTTTTCTTTCTTTCTAGTGGTTTTGTTACTATGAAGTAGTTCTTTTTATTTTTGTTAAAAAAGTTTTTGTTTCTTTAATGACACTTATTCTTTGCTGCTATTTTGATAGACAATTGATAAGCTATCAAATTCTATAGTAATTTATATAATAACTAGCTGACCCAGCAAACTTCGTACCGCCATAAAAAAATAGGGGTTGTTGTTAGAAGGGTGAAAATTTAGGGTTGTATGTATTTTTGTATGATGTATCATAAAAAAATTTAAAAAAAAATCTAAAATTGAAAAAAAAAAATTAGTAGTGGATTACCCTTAACATTTAGGGGGATGAAAAATAGATGTTGTCCGATTCTCAGACCTACCCAATATGCACACAAAATTTCATGAGAATCGGGAAAGCCGTTTCGGAGGAGTTTAACCACAAACACCGCGACACGAGAATTTTATATATTAGATATCGGGGACTCGTAATAAACAAGGTACATGGTCGCAATCCCGTTAATAACATAAATTATTTATTTATTTATTGTACTCTCACATGGATATTAAGTTTAAAACATAAACAAAAAAATACAGTACATGTGATACCCTGCAAGGAAGTTTGCAAATAATAATAATGTATATAATAAGTTACATGAAATTGCCATTAACTAAATATATCAACATCAAGTTATTTTATATTAACGGCAAACCAATCTACATGCCAAGTCGCATTTTTTTCATAATTTTTGTAATCGCATTAATGGAGTTATTTGAATTTTAAATTTTATGAATGTAAGCCCATTTTACTAATTCAATTTAAAAGAAACTTAGGCCCGTATTAGAGAATAACAACTAAGTGTTGATCTTTACTTGAGTACAGTTAGAAAGGGATATCGCTATGTGCTATATATAGCGACATCCCTTTCTAACTATGCTCAAGACTAGATCAATCACTGAGAATCGTTCTATAATACGGGTCTTAGACTCCTCAAAAGGCAAGTATAATAGTATGTTTGCGTTTTGCTATCTCAACATGTTGGTTATTTTTTTTTAATAACGCTACCAGATGTACCCCTGGCAGCGGGCCAGCAAATCTGCATTTTATCAATATCAACTTGCGCCATAGGCTCTCAGAACACCCTTACTAGAGACCGCACACAAAAGCACTCGCATGCGCCAAGCCTATACTCTATTCAACTCCTTCTAAAACAAATGGTAAAGAAATAAACCAATGTTTCTAAAACTTTTTTATTGAGAAATAGCGGACGCCCGTGACTTCGTACGCGTGGAGTTAGTTAGAAATAAAGGTTCACTGCTCATTTCTCGTGGGTGATAGCGTGATAATATGTAGCCTATATGTTGACCCGACTTCTTAATAATATTCGTGCCAAATTTGAAGTAAATCCATGCAGTACTTTTTGAGTTCATCCCGGACATACATACATGCAAACAAACAGGCAAAAATTCTAAAAACCATATTTTGGCTTCGGTATCAATTATAGATCACACCCCAAGTATTCGTTTTCAAAATTATTCAATGTACAGTTTTGACTTTCCTACCATTTTATTATATGTGTAGATAAAGATGGCCTGTGTAACCAGACTGATTACAAAATTTCACATTTCTTTGCAGAGAGTTACAAAATTACGGATACCTTGTGTCAAATACTGTCGCTTTTTCGTTTCATCGAGTTTCAAATCACAACAAACGGTGCTAAAGATGTTTTCTATTTCAAAAAAGAAGCTCACACTCCCACACGCCGCCAGCTATGGCGAATCCTATTTCAAACAATAATTCAGTAATGCCTGATCACTTGGGGATGCTCTAAGCATCACGTCTATATGAACACGTCGACGTAAAGTGCGTGTAGTAGAAAATGTTTGAGATTCGGTTTTATGAATTAGATAGTGCTTTGAGTATGGAATAATGTAATCACTGTGAATGAAATTGCTTGAAAGTATTTAGTTAATTAATTAGTTAATTCGTCTGCTAGCTGATTAGCAATTTTTTTTTATTTTATTCATTACTAGCGGCCGCCTGTGACTTCATCCGCGTTAACTTTAGTTTTTTGAGAAACCCACAAGAACCTAACATTTTTTCGGGATAAAAAAGTTACATTTGTCTTAAACCAGGTCATAAACTACATGCATACCAAATTTAATCGAAATCCGTTTAGTAGTTTTTTATATGATTGAGTAACAAACATACAAACTTACACGTTTATAATATTAGTAAGATCAATAGTATTTTTTTTTCAAGATCATTTGCACCACTAAACGCAGAAATGCCATTGAAAACACGAATATGTTTATAAATAGCTCTGAAACGCATACTGTTCCGGGTTCGTATAAGGAACTACACGACTATTTTGTAAGACGCCTGTTACCTAGGAAGTAAATAAATAATAAATAAATATTTCCAACACCCACATCAATTAGCCTAGCCCCAAAGTAAGCACTGTAAGGCTTGTGTTATGGGATGCTAGGGTAACGGATAGAATACATATAATGTACATATATAGGTACTAGCTGACTCGGCGAACTTCGTACCGCCCAAAACGAAAATTTGTAATAAATTAAAATTGCGACTATAATTTGAGATTTAAACTATCCTATCTCTCAAGTTGGATCGAACTGCACATGGTGTGCGAATTTTATTATAATCGGTTAAGTGGTTTAGGAGTCCATTGAGGACAAACATTGTGACACGAGATTTATATATATTAAGATATTTATATAGAAATACATATGAAACATCCATGACTGGAGTACAAATGCTCGTATTCATCACACAAACATCTGTACCCACCGGGATTCGAATCCGGGACCTTTCGAGTCAGCGATACCATGTAACCCGGCGTGCAAACCACTCGGCCATGGAGGTCGTCAACATTATGAAAATTTCGTGCATATGTAGTATAGGTAGACCCCCAAACCCCAAAACAAGGACTCCAATCGACGAATGATAAGACAGGAGGGGGGGGGGGGGGGGCAATATTTCAACGCTTTGCGCCTGATGGCTCAATTTAAATCGATTTTATGCTGTGCCGTAGGACAGCCAGTGGAAGCAACCCCGCTCACAACGGATTCCAAGCCACAAAATACATAGTACTGAAGGCAATCTTTATACAAAGTACGCTCGAGCAACGCACACGTAGACACCGCTCACGGAACTTTATGTCTCGGAACGCTTGGGACCAGTGCGAGCGCGAGTGGCATCCGCTTGAGAAACGAGTCTGTGAACGTTTTTTACAAATATAGAGTAACAATAACTAGTTATTGTAACCGTTCAGTGGACTGTTGTTTCCATTCAACATGAAACGGTGATTTTTTTTTATATTTGTTTATATATTTTTTTATTTTAGATATTACTGGTTTTCATTTCCATTCTCTCTGTTTTATTCTCAGCAATAAATGTAACAATTTTTCCTGCACAAGTCAAAGTTGACAATCCTAGCAATACTACCGAGCGTAGATATGAAAAGTTAAGTACAAACATGCGATTACCTTCTGCACTCTCTACTTTGTGTTCAAGCATCGAATCAGCTGGTATTAAACATAAAATGATATGTTATATAAGGGGAGCGCCATTTTGGAACATTCATTGTGTAATACGTTTACATGTGCTATGATTATTATAGCTTCTTGTAAGATAGCAACGACGCTGTATTGGGTGTTATGGTATTTAAATGACAGCATTACGTGTAGATTCTGCCAAGTTAAAGTAAGAATCGTATGTATCGTAAAGTGTTCCTGTAATTTTGTTTTTTGGCAACTTATTTTGTATAATTATGCATATGTTTTAGTAATAAAAACTGTGTTATAAAGCTTTTCAATTGAACCACCATTAGTACACCTAACATTCATTATCATGTCAGCCGCACGACGCCGACTGATGAGCAAAGCGAGGGCTTTGGAGATTCTTGGGAGAGATCCCAAGAATCTCCACACCGATCAATCCCGCGCCTTTCGCGTCCAGCGGTTTCCGGCGGCCTTAACTAAATCGTTGGTCAACCTAGGAGGTCCCACGTGGACCAACATTTCCTGCCCATTGGCAATGGGCTAAAGTGGCTTCAGCGAGCAATCCTTCAAGCCATATCTCTCCTACGGCTTTCCTCATTTTCTTTCTATGGTGTAGGGAAATACAGAGCATCACTTTCTCCATTGCTCGCTCTGTAGCCATTTTATGAGACCCGCGGTAAACGACCACTTAACATTAGGTCCATAATAATAAAATACTTATTCGCTGGAATGCGCTGACACCAAATGAATGAAAGGGATAGGGGGGAAAGATACCGTAATTATATTTTTTCGGGATCGCCCAATCGTTGTATTGTTCCCTAGAACAATTCAATAAATCGTAATGGGAAAGGGTACCCTTTGAAATATTTATTTTGGGTCGAACGGAAACCATTCGAGCATCATACTACAGTAAACTGCTGTCCTCGAAAATCCATTATAAATTGTGTGTGTACAGCTATTTTTACAAAACAGCTTTTTGATTGGCTAAGAACAGGACTTGCTTCTATAGGACAGAGATAGACGTATTTATGTGATTTTCTTTCTGAGTTTTTGTTATGTGTATACTGTTGGTCGCAGATGACCTTTACAGCGTCAAAAGGTTTGGGGTCGGCTAGATCCTAAGGGGACCTCAAGCCGAGAATTGGCGACTGCCTCTAGGGATATTCCAGACGGATGACATCTCCCCACGGGGGGAGTCTCCTCTCCGTCTGGAGCCTCTAGACCACCCGAACCTGAGGGGGCCGGCTCAACAAGAGGGCGTCTCTGAGACTAGGACCTCGGCTCTAGTTAGCCGTTGTCGTGGGGGGCGGGAAAAACTCCCAGGTTTTTGTATACCGGCACTCTTATTCCTACGGGTGCGGTGGTGTCTGCTTAATGCTAAGCTAGTGTGCAAGTTTGCTAGATGTGTAGTGTTGGTGTTTGGGGCCTGTGTGGGAGGAGTCGGAGGCGTGTTGGCGCGGATGATTTCGACATCGGGGTACTCTAATGCCCGTTTTCACATAGATTTTCTTAGGTTTAGGGCACTCTTAAGCGGTATTTAGGAAACTCTTATAAACAAATTTGTTTTCAGCAACCCTTAAGTATCACCTTAAAGCTTAAGGAACTCTTAATATTTATGGCCCCGATTTTGCGCTCCTTATCGGTTACCTAACCTTATTTAGCATTTGTGTGATAATTTACTATTAAAAGTACGTGTATTTTTCTTCAATGAACAGTTATTTAGATGCGTTCGAGACTGGAAATGATTTCAAGTCAAAGATTGTCAAAAAGACGAATTTACCGTTAAAGATCAAAGGACTTTGAAAAATATGACGACATCGATTTTTTCGCTCGATAAAGGTTATCTAAAGGAAGTGTTTTATATTTATGAGATAAAATAGAGCACCTCCCAGAGTATAAAGATAACAGGTATGTATCTACCTATCCTTACAACAAACACCATGTAGGTTTCATAAGCATGAAAGATAGTGTTTAGACGCTTTTGACATTAACATTAAAAAAAAACGAAGCAAACGTAAAATGATGCACAGACTACTAAAGCTACATAAAATCATAATTAAGTATTTTATATATATACTTACAGCCTAAAATATGTAACATAATAATATCATAATATTTTTCATCTTTATTTCATCTCTGAGCGTTTAATATTAAAGATACAGATGAATATATATTTTATTGACGAAACATCGATAATGGTAACAACATAAAAAAAAATAAAGCTGTCTCTTACTTAGGAGCCACCTTATTATGTAACACTTAAGTATGGTGAAAACGAATTAAATTAAGTACTCGATTTAGGAGTTACTTAAGTAAGTGTCACCTACGTATGAGTCCGTAAGGGATTGGTTGATGAAAACGGGTATAAGGCCCGTATTACAGAATGACAACCAAGTGTTGATCTTTACTTGAGTACAGTTAGAAAGGGATGTCACTATATGCTATACAGAGCGACGTCCCTTTCTAATTTTACTCAAGTAAAGATCAACACTAGTTGTCATTTTGTAATACGAGCCTAAGACGTGCCCAGGCCGACGGAATCGCAGGGAATTCATGTGAATAACTAACATTAGGGTTCCCTAAGTAATGAAAAGGAAGGAGAAGAGCAGGTTGATGAGCCTCCTGACCGTTCATACGTACATTATTTTAACCGACTACAAAAAAGAGAGGGTTCTTGATTCATCGTATTTTTTTTAATAGGTAACGCTACGTATAGCGTATAACGTATTGTAACCCTTTCTTAAGCATTTTGAAGTGTATCAAGTCATCTTTCTCGATCACTGCTATCTGTGAGGTTGTCAGCACTAAAATAATGTTTTTATTTATCTCTAATGAAAATTATAATAGCATAATGGTCAGTGCATTCGCCCGGATAGCGAAGAGTGCGGGTTCGAGTCCCGTCTGCTGCCTGGTCCGCGTGGAGTGTTGTCTAATAAAATTTTCTTTAGATTTAAAATAATGTTTTCACATCCACTTGAAAGATACTTTCATTTTAAGTAATTTACTAATCGACAGTTTGTGTGAACAGAACAGTTGTAAAACTAAACTTGATTCACAATACGCATTATGAATTATAAATCAAATCAATGTTTAAAATAGGACCCTAACGGCTTTTCTTGAAATCGCGCTAATAACTACCCTCTTTGATTCGTCAGTCCGTCATTTCGAAAACTTTTCGTAACTACACGACTGTTGACGATAGACTTAAAATTCACCCAAAGATCGAATGTTTCTGCAAACGCAGCCACGTGCGAAAAGCTAGTCTTCCATCACACCCCAACGGAAGCGGGGATGTTTGCATCGTAAATTCCTAACTGATTTATATCTCTTGCGCGTCATTAATCATTTCAGATACAACCACTCACACTCCACAGGTCATTGGTTACATCACTATTACACGAGTGTTGTGGCTTCCTGTGAAACATTCAATATTAATATCGTTTGTATTCCGAATTGTTTACACGAAAAGATATAACAGATTGAAGGTAAATTATTCCCATGTTCAGATTCGAATGGCCTCAGTTTTTAAAAGCAATTTAAAACAGCGTGAAACGAAACAAAACTAGAAAGAAGAATTTTTTGATAGGTTTTTAAATCCATCTTTCGTGATGAAGATTATTAATTTTGGAATATTTGTTGTGTTCGCCTTAGTTTGATCAAATTGTGCGCGTGGTTAAAAATAATGTTAGTTTAAGGCCCCCCGTAGGCGCGTTATAATCGGAAATATAATATTGGATGCGTTATTACGAAATCTGTTTTTTGTACTACATTATGTATGAGAACGGCTACGAAGTTCCACTGCTGCGATAATAACGACGCAATAGAATTCGTATGACGAAATATCGCAAAACGCATCCGATATTTCGACAGATAGGCGTGTTATAAGGGCGGGCAGCTTTAGGCTAAGAATTTACGGAACCTTTATTTTTTTGAGTGTGTAAGCTGTTTGTCGCAGATGAGCTTATCAGCGTCATCGGGTTTGGGGACGGCGAGATTTTAAGGGGATCTCAAGCCGGGAATTGGCGAGTGCCTCTAGAGGTATTCCAGGCGGATGGCGTCTCCCCACGAGGGGAGTCTCCTCTCCGTCTGGAGCCTCTAGACCACTCGAACCTGAGGGGGTCGGCTCAACTAGAGGGCGTCTCTGAGACTCGGACCTTGGCTCTAGTTAGCCGCTGTCGTTGGGGGCGGGAAAAACGCCCAGGTACGTACCTGCACCTGATATAGCGTATCGTGTGTAGACCGGTTTTTCCCACTCTTATTCTAACTTACGGAGCGGTTTTTGGCCGCGCCCTCTACGGTTACGGGATCGAAACTTAGAATGTGAAATTGTAGATAAAACAATTGCAAACAGCGTGCGGTTGTTTGCGGCAACCGCTGCGGCCGGCGCGGTGCGCGGTCACCCGCAGACGCGGCACCCTTTGCCCGCTCCGTGAGTACTTAGCCTTATGTTTTTTGATTTCGCAACGCCATTTTTGTATTTATCTCAATATTTGAGAGTCGGTACTCACTTGATTTTGAAGTTCTTTTTAAGATGACTTGTTACGTTAGCTTAAAAAAGGAAGCAACATTTTAGGAAACAACCATTCAGGAAGTAAACATTTTAAGAAGTAGACATTATAGGAAGAAAACTTTATAGGAAACGAAATCTCATGTTTTGGGAAACCACATATTTTGAGAATATTTTAGGAAACAGACAAACACAATGTAATCGCTATATCGTTAATAGAAAGATACTCGCAAAACGGACTGCTGAGTTAATAGAACTTAGTGAACTTAATTGAGCACAGTAGATCTTTTAGATGGCAATGATTACAGTTCCGTAAGGACTGTATAGCCCCAGGCTTAAGTTTGGTTCGTGTGTGTGCCTAAAAATTAGTTTTAGCTAGATGCCATTTTTGTAATTGTTTTAAACTTTCATGGTGACTAACGAAACTGGCTAAAATCAACGTACATGGTAGCAATATCATAAATAACATAAATTATTATAATTTTTGTAGTTGTCAATAAAATTGAGACTGCTTAATTGATTTTAAAATGTGCTTGGTAGCTGACTCAACAATAATATTCATTTTAATCGTATGTTAAGTTCTGATTTAAATATTTATATATCATCCACCAATTCACTCTGGCCCCGCGAGTCATGGCCAAATCTCCTTATTCCATCAAAAAATTCTCCTATCCACTAATCTGCCCTGGGGCCGCGTGGTAGGTCAGGGCCGGATCCCCCGAATGACAATTTATCCGTATTGCGATAGCATTTTGTTCATTACACATTACTTTGCGTTAAATGGTGAAATTGTGAGATGAGAGTAATGACAAACGTGGAACAACAAACCGCAAAACCTTAGTAAATTTACCCTGTAACTGTTGTAATTACATAAATAAAAGTCAAAAGTATTATTAAAAATAAAAGAATGTTCGAATCATGAATATACTCTTTGCTTGCGATAGTCTGTCTCTTTCATACTTCCCAAAAACCTATAGGCTATCCTGCTTTAGTTATGGTGTGAACTTCAAAAGACAATACATGGAATTCCCGCGTCCATAGACAAACAAAAATTTGAATTTTTAGGGTAACAATCATTAAAAATTGAAAATCTACTAAATTTACTAGTTCAATTCTGAAATCTACCAAAAAATACTGATTACTTTTTTCCTACTGATGAATCTATCTATGAAATCTACCAAAAAAGTAGAATTCTACTGCATATGATCACACTGGTCAGTAGTCACCCACCTAAGTGCCCATCTAGGTAATCTAGGTACCCACCAAATCTAATAATTTTTCGCCTAGCCTCCATCAGCCATACCGTCCTAAAAGGAACTTTGTTCCAACCAAATCTTTGGTTCCAACAACACGTTTTAACACAACCAATGCTGGTTTAACTTACCAACCATAATGTGCCTAAGTGGCTCTGCTCAAAAGCTCTCGAAACGTACTCAATATTTTTTTTATATATCGTACGCGAAAGAAACCACGAATTGTTATCAATTTCGTGCACAGGGTGTGTTTTGTTTTGGTGAATGAACAATATTTATTCGCCAAATGTCATATCTGTTAGCGTTGAAATGCGCTTGACAGTAAAGTTCTGTAGTTCTCTCTGGAGTAATGAAACAATTTTTTCATGCCCACTCCACGTAATAGTTTTTGATCTGTCAAAAATATTCCTTTTTGTGCGTAGTGGAGTTACTACGAATAAAAAATATAGCAATGTTTGTTTCATTTTACCGAGATACCTGTCTGGGAATTGAATCAGCTTCACTTCTTACTAGCGAAAACTTTTTTTTTTATTTAAGAAAATGTACAAGGTTGTTTAAATATTTAACTATTATAGGACTGCCTAATAGAGAAAAAGACTCGATCTGCTTGCTAATCAGACAAATGATATGGCGGCGGCCTTTTATATAATGTAGGTAAGGACTTCTGTTGTGTGTCAATTCTCTGAAATTCAAATAATTTAAACACGTGGCTTCAATGCCAGAGTGTCGTAATAATTAAACTTTTAGATTAGATTAGTGTCTTGGGGTGTGGTTTTGAGTTTACGTGCGGTCGGCAAACCCGTGAAAAGTTAGGCATAAACTTTTTACTTAAAATGCTTAAAAATCAAAATTATAACTTTAATTGCTATTTCTTCTTTCAAATGTTTAATACTTGTAAAAGTATTCATTTGACATTGTGGATTACCTACAATGCGAAGAGTTGGCGCTGCCTTGCAGCTTAAGAATGGCTAGAAGAATTTCGACGCGGCCATCAGGGCCGCGGTAGCATAATTGGTCAGTTCATTCGCCCGGATAGCCAAGGGTGCGGGTTCGAGTCCCGTCTGCTGCCTGGTCCGCGTGGGATTTTTTCCTAGTTATATATTCTATCTTCTATTAGATTTAAACATCAAGCAGTTACATGCTTAAAAAATAAAAATTATAACTATAAACTTTTTATGTTTAATTCGTAATTGGATATATGATTTTTATCTCAAAAGGTTCTAAAAAGGTTTAAGTTTGTATTTTTATAAAGAAAATACATAGTGACTGAATTGCATTCAAATTGTCATGTTTTCATTGGTAAATATTTTTTTATAATTTCCCTTATCAAACAAAAACATCACCCGTATACACGACTAAAATAATTACAAATGAGGCTGAAGTAACGAACACTGTATCGTTTAAGCGTATTACTTGATACGAATGCTAAGTAAGCATGCCGAAGTAAATTGAACGAGAAACAAAATTATGCTTAAATGCTATTGGTTAACGAAGCCGGTGGTTGCCAGCATAGCGATTAGCGGACGGAACGAATAGGCGAATACTGTAACTGTATTTGTAATGAAATGAATGAACGTCCTTTGTAAATAAAATAAAATTAAACTTTATTCAAGTTGACTTATTGAAAGCTCATTTGAATCATCCTTATATTTTTTCCCCTACCAAGGATATCTTTTAGCTAACAAGAAGAACAGGCAAAATAAACTTCTCAGATTTTTATGAAGTTGCGACATTGACAAAAATATATGTCGTACAATTGTGGCGGCGACATCTACATGCCCCACATATAATTAACATAGAAGAAATAGTCACTCGCCTCCATAAGAGATGACGCTACCGGCGCTGCGTTCACAACGTATGGAAGCCTACATCGCGCAAGAGAAATTCGGAGCCAAACACTCCATATATACGATGCCCGATCAACATCAATCGGGCCGCGGCCCCCGAGCTACCATCACAGGTCGGAGGAAGATCTTCCCTTTTGGCCTTCCTATACAATCATTATTTTTATTTAGATTCTCTATAATTACATTACACAAATCAAGAATATTTAATATTGTATTGGGATAGATAACTTAAATGACCAGTTTGAGAGTGAAGAGGGATGTAGTTTTATATGGCCACAAGATAGTATGAACCACCACACAAGAAATTGTTGCATATTAAGAAAATTATTGAAGGGTTTCACATTACACTATTTTTTTATACTATGTTAAGGGAATGTAAACTATGAAATAAAAATATAAAAAATAATCATGCTTAAGTTAGCGTTAGCAACGGTCCACGACCCGCTGTGTTCAGGTACACACCCTTATGACACTTGCGTCAGATGAGTCCCCAAATTTTACACTTCTCAGTAAGGAAAAGGCTTGGATTGTAAATTAGATCCGTCGGGTAATGTAGCCTCTTGTTAGCAATTCCTTTTCTCATTCCATTTGGTTGGTTACATTTGTGCAACTTGAATTTTATGGACTGTTTGTCTTGTTTCAGACCTATCAGTGTCACAGTTGGTTCCGGACAACTTAAGCCGTGACTCGTATACTAGCGGCCGCCCACGACTTCGTCCGCGTACTTTAGTTTTTTTGACAATCCCACGGGAACTTAACATGTATTCGGGATAAAAAGTATCCTATGTCTCTCTGACAAACTGGCACTCTTAAGCACTGAGGTCTCTCCACCAAACAGCGCTTAAACTAACACTACTAGCAATGACTACAGATGTCATGCTTCCACTGAGTAATTTTGCCGGAAATTACTAGGCCGAACTGCCAAGCCGAGAAACATGGTCAAAAAGCTATGAATCCTGCAAGGTTTTAGATTATTTACATTATTGTACTATACGAAAATGGCTTTACTGATTAAATAATGAAATTTATTTAGTCAAGCGATATCGTAAGTCCTGCGACTGAAAATGACAATTTCTAAACGCATCGGTTGTGACTCGGTTTCCGGCGGTCGGCCGCTCGCATTACTTTTTGCTGGGACGCTGGTGGAAAGACAGTCAAGGCGATGCTGTGGTGAATTTTGTGGTAAAGAGTGGAGTAGAGGTTAATGGAAGTCTAATCTGGTTAACAGATGGCTTCAAAATGGGTCATAATGTAGGATGAGGAATATACGGCGAAAGGCCGCGATTCAACAAAAGCGTGAATCTCAGAAAACACGCTACTATATTCCAGGCAGAAGTATATGGCATCATAGAATGTGCAGATGGCAATCGTCAACGAAACTACACAAACCAGGCCATATATATCTTTTCAGATAGCCAAGCAGCGCTTAACGCCTTCAACTCGAACACGACATGCTCGAAATTGGTGAAAGAGTGCATTGATAAACTGAGTAACTCGAGTCAAAAGAATAAAGTTATTCTTAAATGGGTACCAGGTCATTCAGGGATAATCGGCAACGAGAAAGCTGATGAATTAGGCACAGGGGCAACAAATGGGACCAGAACCTTTCAGTAGCATCCCTAGAAACCATGCTATGCAAATACTTAAGGACGACCTTCTAAGTGAATCGAAGAAATACTGTTTAAACCAACCAGGATTAGAGCACGCTAAATCACTTATAGAGGGATACTCGAAAAAACGGATTGTTGAGTGAGTTAATATAACTTAGCAGGCCGAACATCTGTGCCATCGTAAGAGCCTTAACTGGACACTACAAACTCAACAGACACCAATTTCATATGAAATTGAGTGACACTCATGTTTGCAGATACTGAAACCAGGAGCGTGAAATATCAAAACAACTTCTGTGTGAATGTGGGCCTCTCATCCACAAACGTAGTATTCATTTGGGACGACATATAATACGCCCAGAGGAAATCAAATCTCTAAAAGCTTGAAATGTTTTGAGCTTCTTGGAAGCTGTCGGGCTAAAAGAGATACTTTAACTTGGTGGCGAGTCATAATAGATCTAATAGGTCGCAGTAACTACAGTCCCATTATGACTGCATAGCCCCAATATACAAAAATAAAATCCTATGTCTCAATTCAGGTCATAAACTATATGCGTACCAAATTTCACACCAGTCCATTCAGTAGTGTTGGCTTGATTGAGTAATAAACAAACAAACTTTCACATTTATAATATTAGTATAGGATTAATTTAATAAATGGCTCGCGTTTAACCATTAATTGGAGCAAGCTTGCATAGTAAGAACTAATTTAATCTTGGTTTACATAGATGATGAGTATTTGTATCTGGAAAAGCGAAGAATCTTAATAATATTGTAAACGTGATATTTCGTTTTTGTATAATATGTTGGCACTCGAAAACGTAACGTACAGTAACATAAATATGACGCTGGATTAGGTATAATCTAAGTTGACACTCTAGAAAAACGAAGAATATATACCGACATCTCTTGCTTCAAAAGTTGGTTAATGGAAACATTAATATACCTGTCATGCTTGCTGAAATACATCTCACAGTACCCAGAAGAATTCTACGTCATCCAATTTTGCCTTTGACAAAACCGTTTTTCCGAACCAAGACAGTACCCCTAAGTCGTATGATGGAGAAGTGTAACGAAAAATCCGATATTTGTCATCTATCTTTCCGAGCATTGAACAAAATATTTTTTTATTATGTAACTAGTCTCACCTCAAATAAGTAATTGTAGGTTTTGTTTTCTACTGTTTGTATTTGTTGTTTTATAACCACTAAGTCGCCGCACACGGGGCACCGACCACAACCACAAAACGCCGCCACCGGCATAATTCTTGTAGTTTTCATACATTTTATATGGACTCGCCACACACGGTACGCCGGTGGCCGCCACACGCTACAAGTCGTCGTTGCTCGCTTCTTGTGGCCTGCATCGGCCACTTAATGCGCCGATACAAAATGCCGCCACACGTCACTCGCGCGATTCCCCACCCCTCTATCCCTTACCTTAGTCGTCCAATGTCGCGCGCTTCAGTCACTTTAGTAGCCGCTTCTAGCTTCTCGTGGCGGCGTTTGTGGCTGTGGCGTGTGGCCCGTGTGCGGCGACACTAAGGGACAGAGGGGTGGGGAATCGCGCGAGTGACGTGTGGCGGCGTTTTGTATCGGCGCATTAACTGGCCGGTGCGGCCACAAGAAGCGAGCCACGACGATTTGTAGCGTGTGGCGGCCACCGGCGTACCGTGTGTGGCGAGTCCATATAAAATGTATGAAAACTACAACAAATATGCCGGTGGCGGCGTTTTGTGCTTGTGGTCGGTACACACCTGACTAAGTACACACGGGAAAAACGCTCAAGTGCTATCTGTATACACCGGATCCGCCAAACAATTAATTATGTAGCCTTTGTTAGTTAAGACCAACACTTATTATAATTAATTTAATTATACAGCTTGATAAAAACTGAGGAGTTATTAATATAATATTATGTTGATCATTAAAAGCAATGTTGTTTGTTCCGGCGTGCGTAAGCTACAGAGAATATTCATAAAATTTCTATTGCTCGCGAAAAGGTATACAAAGCATTATGTTTATCCTTGAATATTAATTTGAAGACTCATACTGGTAGGAGATTTGAATTATGCTTCTCATTAAGTACGAACAAGAGCTATATTTGAAGTTTAAGTGTATTCACTGATATGGTCATGATTGTACCACTTTATGAGCAAAGTTTCTGAACTTAATGATTTTCGCTTCTCGATTTCGAAAAGTTGATATTATACAAGAATTGTCATTAAAACTTATGGACATATTTTAAGATAAAGTTATATGAAAACAGATTCACAGAAATTATATCAGTTTGTTAAGAATCAACTCAAAATTAGATGAAAAATAGCAAAACCACAAAAAAAAAAAACATTAACTCTGGAAAAAAAAATTAAAGAAAAAGTTTATTTCAAAATGTTTTACCAAATTACTAATATACTAATAAAAATATTGGTATTCTATGGCCACTATGAAAGAAGAAAATGTTCATTCTCCGCAGTAATAGCGTGCCGCATTTTCGGTTGGATTTCTTCACTAATAAAACTGAGCACCAAGTCAAACTAATTTTTATTTAAACGACAATACTTTCGACACTTTTCCTCTGCACCAATCATATGTTTTTTAATCAGATTAGAATACGTTCCTTCCTCGGTTCGAATTTTAAATAAACGATCAGGTGTTATCTTTTTTTAACATAATATAGTAACAACAAGTCGTCAACACAAGACACATTAGTAAATTATCGGTAGCTTTGTCCGACATTCTGTCTCGGTCGAAGGTATTGGAGTGACTGAGGCATGGTTCTATGCAGTGTGCAGCCGCGGCATGCTGCCGCGACCGCCGGCAGCACTGCGGTCAGCCGCAGGCGCTTGAACCGCATTTGTTTGAAAGTTGTAATGGTCATGATCATCTGTGCCACAGCGCACCAAATTCCAATCCTTAATAATATTAAGTTAAATAGAAATAAGTACTATAAGAAACGAACATTAATGAAACAAGGGAATTAAATTTAGTTAGTTCGACCCTACGAGTACATAGAGGAGTTATGGGAGTACTTCACAAGGTGCAGTGCCCCTTCTGTTATTCTGCCGCGCTAGAGTAAATCCAAAAATCCCCGCGTGGGTTGGATTGTTTTTAAACAATCTGTCCGTTACAGTAGATTGTCTTCTACGGAGCGACCACACCTCGGTGAAAATATGATTCCAGTTCATCCATACCAATTCACAAAACCAATAATAGTGTTCCAATATCTATAGCGTGTTAGTTAAAAATCAGTCAGGAAGCGAACAATCACAATGAAGTAAGACGAAGGACTGCATATGAGTCGACTAGTTGTTGACTACTAATCTTCAACCCCCGTACTCCTACCCCGTAAACCGTTTTGGTGTGTCTCAGTAAGTGCAAGCGCAGAATGGCCGGCAGGCTTTGTCGTATATTACTATTATTATGTATATGCAATATTATTATGATTAGGTTAGGATAGTTACATAAAATGAAGTATTAATTTTCATTTTTAAGCATGTAACTCGATGTTTTAATCGAAAGAATATATTACTAGATACTATAATTGCTCTTTCTTCTTTCAAATGTTTAAAACCTGTAAAGGTATTCATTTGACATTGTGGGTTACCTACAATGCGAAGAGATGGCGCTGCCTTGAGCTTAAAAAAGTTTAGAAAGAATTCGACACGGCCATTAGGGCCGCGGTAGCATAATGGTCAGTGCATTCGCCCGGATAGCGAAGGTTGCGGGTTCGAGTCCCGTCTGCTGCCTTGTCCGTGTAAAATGAAGTTACTTTATGTCATATCTTTCGACTACCGAGATATTTTTTTACGGTGTCATAATAAAAAAATTAATTTTTTTATAGACCTTTCGATTCATACTAATTACATTGTTGGCAGAGCTGGGTGTTTTATCCCCATTGTCCTTTCCTTTCAAAATACACGTAACTTTATAAAAGCTTCATGGGCGTGACAAAGGTTTAGGTAATATACTGCCGTCACCTTTCATCTCGCGCGATAGTTTGTGCTTTTACGTTACTAAAGTAGACATTTTAGTTTGTTTTCCTAAAAATAACGAGCTTTGGGCGTGCCCTAGACGTATTTGAAGGTGTTAGCGCGGTCGTTGGAAGAAGGAAAACTATATGCCCGAAAAAAAGGATCTCTAACCTATTTTCTTTGTTTGCTTGTTAAAGTATAATAATAATTCTTTCGTGAAAAACAAAGTAGCGTCCGAAATAAAATAAAGCCTCAATCGCGCGTTTTAATCGGTCGATAATTACGGATGCGTTATTACGATATATGTTTATAGTACATTGTGTATTAAATAAATATGTTCAACACTCACATCAATAAGCCAAGCTACAAAGTAAGGGGTCATCCATAAATTACGTCACACGAATTTCATGATTATAATAGATTTCGAAATGTGACGTCACGAAATTTAGGACCCCACCCACCCCCTTGTCACACGATGTCACACTTCGTTGACCCCCTCCCTCCCCCTTGTGAGGTCAAAAATACAACATAATAAACGTTTTCAAAAACTTGTCAAAAGGCCTATTGCCAAAGAAACTTCAATCTTACAACGAACAAATTATGACAAAAGAAGATCAACTCACCAAGTGCCAGGAACAGCACGACTAGTGCCGGCGATGTCATTGACCTGCCGGCCGGGGGCGTTAGCCCACATTGACAGTGGCAACACCATCAATGCCACCGGCTACTGGCACATCTCTTCTCCGCCACCGGTTCCCAACTGCAGTTCAACGCTACTGCTGCCAAAACGCCCACTAGTTCACACTTCAACACTGCTGGCACTAATTTGCACGAATTTCTTTGCGGCACAATTATGCTTTTGGTACTAGTATGTTTGCACAATTATGTTCCCGGCACTAGTTTGTTTGCAAAATTATGTTTAGGCACTAACATGTTTGCACAATTTAAATAAAGCACTAGTTTGTAAGCACATATATGTTTCCGGCACTAAAGCGTTTGCACAATTCTGTAGCACTTAACACTACCTACTACACTTTATTTATTTTTTCGATGTTAACTTAATTAATTTTATATGCTTAATTGTCATACGTTAAACGTATTTTTTAAACTGTGTTGTGAATTTTAAAATTATCACTTAATCACTCAATGGCCGCTCGTTGCAATCCGTTGCAGGCTCTGTGGACAAACAAATGGATTTACATAAATAAAACGAATTAAATACTGCGCTGTGTGAAACACATACAATTTACAGTTTTGTATTCATACGAAAAACGTTTACGAATATTTTATTAAAGTTAAATTGTTAGTGATGTCAGATGGGAAGATTAAAATAGTTTCGACAAAATTCCGATGCTGATATGGTAGAAAAATAATTTAAAGATAAACGAAAAGAAATGTTGCGAAATAATTAAAGTGTACCATTGAAATATATTTATTTAATTTTAACGATAAATAAATAAATATTTCCAACATTCACATCAATTAAGCACTATAGGCTTGTGTTATGGGATACTAGGGTAACGGATAAAATACATTTATACTGATACATATATAAGAGTATTTGTATAGAAATACATTTTTAAATATCCATTACTGAAGCACACATGCTCGTATTCATCACACAAACATCTACCCCCACCGGGATTCGAACCCCTCTCGAGTAGGCGACACACAAACCACTATGAATATCTCAGTCGAATGGCACTGTGGCTGCTGCTGACACAATGATATGGGGTTTACGTACGTTATCATCATCAGCTCATTAATGTCCCCACAGCTGGGGCACAGGCCTTCCCTATGGATGCAATACAGAAATTGGGCCATGACTCACCACGCGGGCTCAGTGCGGATTAGTGGGCGCTATTGACTGCAGATACAGCTGGGACCAATGGCTTAACCTGCCTTCCGAAGCACGGAGCCTTTTGAATATTTGGAACTTATTGAACACTACAAATATCCGATACTAAGGCCGTATACAGAAAGAAAGCCGAAAGCCGATCGGCGCTTATCGGCGCCGATCCTTCCTACATAAAGGAAGCCGATTAAAGTAGATCAAGCAAAATGTCGGACTCATCGGACGATGATTTGGTTTTGTTAGAAAATGTTTATTTATAAATGCGAAAAACAGCTATACATCCTATAAATAGAGAAAGGAAATGTTTCGGAGAATACCATCATTTATTTGTAAAAAAAAAAAAATTTGATGAACAAAGATTTTATACATATACAAGAATGATTCAAGAAACATTTTATTACATTTTGGATTTAGTGAAAAACCGTTTGTTGAAAAATTGGGGCAATTGGCATAAACAACCAATCCTTCCAGAAGAAAGACTTGTTGTCACCATTCGGTGAGTACGAAACAAATAATTTTAGCGCTTAGTTAATAAAAGATAAAGTTATTAGATTTATAAAAAGATTATAACTTAGATTGATTTAATGTAAGGATAATAATTCAAATACAAATTATTTATTATTCGGACCAGCGCGTGTCGGCGCTTATAGGCGCCGATCGGCGCCGGTCCATAGAAAAAGGATCAGCGCCAATAGGCGCCGATAAGCGCCGATCGGCGCTGATAGGCGCCGATCGGCTTTCGGCTTTCTTTCTGTATACGGCCTAAGACAAGTAGGGCATAGCGGATGTTCCGCTCGAATTGGAGCGCCGGCCTGGGGAAGTAACTTCCACCTTACTGAGGACCACAGTAAAATGACACTACCTATTGGTGGTTTTGTGTTTCTGTTGGTGAGTAAGGTTCCAGGGTAGCAGATTGTGTGTCAGGGTAGGCAATGGCGCGAGTGATATTTTTGACATCGCAAGCGTCTATAAGCTATGGTGGCCGCTTACCTTTAGGCGGGCCAAATGCTTATTTGCCGACCTTTTTATATAAAAAAAAACTCGACTGCAGTGTGACAGCACTTTAACAAAGAATTTCTACAACAGTATATTGCTATTTTTACTCAGTGTGGACTCATTTAAACTAGGTCATATTTACACCGCTCCACTTAATAGTTTATTTTTTTGGCATCAACAACGTCATTCTTAAGAATTATCGTCGGTTAAAGGAGAAAGCTGATTTACCATACATTGTCTGCTATATAATAGGGATGACTAAATGTATTTCTTCGTCTATCAGATAGATTATCAAAAAGTATTTGACACGTATATTTTCTTCTTTCCAATAATCAAAACATTACAGAGATTATATTCATTTGAAATGTCGCACGACTTCACGTCTTGGTGCAATTTTTACTCAGAAGTCGACGTCACGGGCTGGAGTCCGCTTCTAAACTTTGACTCCCTTCGTCTTTGTAGATTTTTGGTTGATTTTGACAGCGACTGTTACTAGTGGAGTGAAAATCTAAGGTGAAAATAGTGGTTGCTATCGTCGCTGCAGAAAACCAAGTAAATCCCTTCCATAACCATTTATTAGTAGGCCAGACTAATTAGTCTCCAACGAAGTCAAGTGGCAGGTCAAGGAACACTTAGTTAAGTTACTTTTCAACATAATTAGAGAAAACTCAATTATATACTTAACATTTGTTATCTCTTAATAAACCAAAAAATGTAGTCAATGAATCAAAAAATTACTCTTAAGATAAAGCGAGTTGGCAAGCGACAGTGAGTGTCGACAAGCGACACCAAATGAGGTTATGATATGATATATAATGAGGATACCCGTTGGCGCTTCCCTTTACTCAAGCAAGCGACACCGAGCGAGGACAAGACAATACAAATATGCTGTCTTTTTTATACATAGGTCCGACAAATACTCCACCCCACCTGATGTTAAGTGAAGGTGAAGTCCAGACGCGAAGATAGCTGATACAGCAGTTCTACCTGCCACACCAGCCATTCTCACCCTGCCGGCCTGCATGTTGCTTCTTCACGCCTCTTTTAAAGGATCCCAGGTTGTAAAGTATATGTTGGATATACTTCGATTAGCCAACAAGTATAGGCGGTTTTTGACGCTCGCTCCAATTCAAGCGGCAAATCCGCTTTGGCCTACCTCTCTTAAGCGTAATAGGGTTTAGAGTCTTCGGAAAAGGTACCCTAAAAACTAGTGTTATACTCATAGTTTTTACGCCATTACACAAGACGGCCAATGTGTTGGGCACGCGGCCAATTCAGTGAATTCCGCTCCGTCTAGACACCACGTACTCGTAATATGTGTAATAAAAGAATCGTCGCGCTCAGCAACCAATAACCGTAAAGAGGTAAGATCTCAGTGTTATTTCAACTTTGTTTAATGCAAGCATTTTATATGGCTGTTCGTATTTGCTATTTGTATTTGGCAGCAGTTTTTAAAATAAATATTCTTTAATTTTTATTTTAAGCATTTAACTGCTAGATGTCCGAATCTAAAGACAATATTACTGCAATAAAAATTCATTCACTCCTTTTTTTTGAGTGTGTACGCTTTTGGTCGTAGATGACCTTTGCAGCGTTTGGTTTTGGGCGGCAAGACCCTAAGGGTACCGCAAGCCGAGAAGAATTGGCGAGTGCTGCGATTAGAGGTATTTCAGGCGGAAAGCATCTCCTCTCCGTCTCGAGCCTCTAGACTACTCGAACTTGAGGGTCGGCTCAACTAGAGGGTTTCTGAGATTCAGACCTCGGCTTTAGTTAGCCGTTGTCAAGGGGATTCGAACCTACATCTTTCGATATCTGGGCGTATCTTTCGCCTTCCTTATAGAAGATGCGAGTTCGAATCATCAATCCAAGTGGAGTATTTTTTCTGATCTATCTATAAAAAAGAAGAAGAAGAAAGTGTTAATAACAAGACAGAAATTGCCGTAAGTATACATTTACCGAAACTGAGATAATTACTAAATCATTTCATAAATATTTTGCCAATCTATGCAACTGATGCCAAAAAAATTAACAGAGAGCAAGAAAATTAATTCCCTTTCAAAAAATATTTCGTAAATCTTTAAAGTAAAAAGGCGGGGGCGTCAGTATCGCGAGATCCACTCTTTGTGCACTTAAAATCTGCGATATCAGAATTGGGCCTTAATTGAAAATAAAAGCCGTTTAAAGATCAGGAGATAAGCTTGTATCATGCTCTTTTAAGCGAGTTAAGATCTGCAGATAACAAATATATAGCGATTACGCTTATAAGGGTGCTCTGTAGAGCTCGATGGCGCAGTGACTTGTTGGTTATTGAGTTTGGTTCGCAATTGTGGATGTTAAGCTACTTTCGCAATCGGTAGCATCGGATGGGTAATCATTTTTTTTAATGTTAAAGTGGTGGCAAACAAGCGTATGTCTCGCTTGATGGTAAGCGGTCACCACAGCTTATAGACGCTTGCGATACAAAAAATATCACTCTCGCCGCTGCCTACCCTGACCCAATCCCCTACCCCGTGGAGCCCTGGAACTTTACTCAACGACAGAAACACAACACCACCAAAAGGTAGTGTTATTTTACTGTGGTCTCCTGTAAGGAAACTCCGCTATACCCTACCTCGTAGGTATTATCTTAAGCTCCAATGTATATTTGAAGGCACACCTGCATTTGCAATCGTAAACACACACAATCCATACGACGCCGCTCTCCTATTGTGTTTCTGCCCAAACCAAAAATTATGTAACAGAAGAGAGCGTACGTACCTACTCTTTATATCAATATTCCATGAACTCGAATGGTTGGAATGGAATTAAGAACTGTGTTACGGTCCGTACTCACATACGGTTACGGTATCATTCGACAGTTTAAGAATACAAAGGTCAATTAGTAGTTTATTAATATATTCAAATTCAGTTATTAATTAGTTCATATTAGAGATGGACCGGCTATAATGTTTGCCTACACCGACTATCCGACTAATCGGTTTTCCAATTGCCGACTAGTCTGCAATGCCCATCATTCTAATACCTATCTTAGGACGGTGTTTGGAATATTTCATCACTACTCGGCTTGCTTACGTACCACACGAGTCTCCCAAATCGAGCCGAAATAATCACGTTCCAACATAACAATTTGCCTCTAAGGCAAAAAATTAACCTATGGACTTCTTTAAGATTCGCCCAGCACTTAAGATTTTATTTACTTCCATAACTACATATATACTTACTTCCCATTGCTATTCTGTTATGTGCGATATTAATTATGTTATCTCAATTACTGACAGATTCTTAAGTTTCTAATTCTTATTGTGTTACCTTATTTTTTTTTATATTTTAGACTGTAGGTAACTTTAAATACATACTCAAGGTACTGTTTAAATATGCAAAACTAGCATAAGTTTTAAGTTTTATTTCATTGTTATATGCTGATTATAATCGGCATGTTTTGCCGAATAATCTCCAACTATAAACGATGCCGAATAGTCGTCTTTCCCCATCTCTAGTTCACATAGTTACGTTGTAAATCTGTTCAACTTTCGATACACAATATCCCATATAAATTCTAAAGTGTATACTTAAAGAAAAAAATTAAAGCTTTTCGCTCAGTTACCTACCTTTAAACGGAGTTCCGATAATGAAGTCAAACGCTTAATTAAGCTTAAGATTTCTTATCGCGATGAATTAATCGAGTTTGTATCTTTGTTATTTAATATTATGTTTAAATTATTTAGGATTCATTTAACTTATAAGACCTAAGTAATATGTTCTTTTTTAATATTTAGATAAAAATGTGTCTTTTGTAGTTTTTTTAGTCGTTTAGCGTTTAAAGGTAGTTATGTAAATACATATGTGGGCACCTCACATATGTATTTACATAAGTATATGGCATAGGATGATATGATAAGTCAAATTTTCGCGAAAATCCTAATTGTAATTTATTTATTAAATTTCATTTACGAAACATACAGTTTTATACAATTCAATTAAGTATCACTTATTACTTTTCAACAAACCAGCTAAGTTTCCACAGACTGAAACATTTATACACTTACATAATTTACTTAAAATTACGTACAATATTTAGAGTTATATGAATAGAAGAAAGAACATGATAATTAAAAAATTATGGTAAGAAAATAATTACTGACCTTATAGCATTCATTTCTAAATTAAGAAATCACGGATAATCTATCTATCTATCGATTTTTTTTCTAGCACTGCCGTTCGCTGCCGCGGCAAGCTCACCTAGTATGAACCCAAGAACACAAAAATCCTAGAATATTTATCACAAGTCAATGATTCTTTTCGCAATCCTACTGAGGCGTCTTGCGTTTTCGCACAAATAGATAGGATTTTACAAAAAGACTAATTGATGATTACATTCATATAAAAGTAAAGGTCAGTTAAGGAGGAGCTCGATGCCGTGGGTGGTTAGCGCGTTCGGCTGCGATCGTTGAAGTTAAGCGACTTTCGACCAAAAATATTCTACCTCGAGTTCCTCCGTGCTTCGGAAGGAACGTTAAGCCGTTGGTCCCGGCTGCATCTGCATTCGTGTTGGGCCCGCGTGGTGGGTCATGGCCCAATCTCCCTATTCCCTAATCTATATAAGGTCTGTGCCCCAGCAGTGCGGACATTAATAGGCTGATGAAGATGATAAGTAAAGGTTCCACGCAATAGTCACTCCGACTGCAATGACCGACCCGTTCTATACATTTAAGTAGTTATTTAATGCCCCATATTTTCGTATTATTAGCTGGCACTTCGCACACAAACTACAACATCAGTAGCACTTGACGCTGCGAGAATACGCCAGCAAAATTTCAACTTTTACCTCGCGCTTGAGTGCGGCTCATGCGCTCCAACTTTTCACTCTTTTTTTGAAATTGGGACAATGAAATTTCATACGTTGAACGGTACGTAGGTAAGTCCGTTTATCATTTTCCACTGGCTGCGAGCGCGTTTTATTTAATTTTTAAAGTTTTTGTACTTTGCTGTTGAAATGAAATGAAAAGTCGTTTATTCAGTCTAGGCTGTTACAAGCACTTGTGAAGGTCAAGAAGCTACGCCATCGGTTCGCAAAACTACGACGGGAGACCTTGTACTGAGAAGAACCGGCAAGAAACTCAGCAAGGGCTGTTTTTTTCTCCCTGTATTGTTATATACAGGGTCGTCAAGTTGAAAAATGACTTCAGAGATACGTCGGAAGTCACCTTCCATTACATCATTTAGAATGTTTTTAATTTTCTGTAGATTTTTTTTAAATGATATAAGTACCTACTTCTTTTTAGCTTCATATACAAGTGTTTATGGGCGAGAAGTTAGATGGAGAAGAAGTTATGCAACTATCTTCTTTAGATTTCCCATGAAGATTTTGCAGATTTACAGACGAAGGGCTAAAGGCAAAAACAGGCTAAGACACATTAGTAAAATTCACAGTACAAGCAATTGAAGTTACGTCAGCATTTTATGACTTACTCAGAAAATCTGGTCATATACGAGCAGTTGATTTTAAAAGTGAATTTAATAGTATACTACAAGTACATGCAAAAAAAAAATTTGTTTATTTTGTCTGTTAAAAAATGCACAATAACATAAAATTACTGATCTTTCTTTAAAACAACTTAAGCCTAGGAAAAAAGGTAAGAAAAAAAAATGCATTTTTGCAGGCCGGCAAGGTGTCGCGGAAGAACCCCTAAACGGGGATCCCGCGGTTTCGCATTAAGCAGCTTAGAGGGTATTCGCAGGGTTTTTTAGCGGATATTATGCCGTAAAGCGCCCTTAAGAGTTACGGGGTCCTCAGTGGGCAGCTACTGTGGGGGCTCGTAAGGTTTGCGGGACCCAGGTGTGAGGTCCGTTCGGCGGTGTGCCTCTTAAAGGCGCCGTCGTCTGTAAACAGAGTTTTTGCCTGCGTCACAAAAAAAGGCCGGCATTGTGAAGATGGTTGATGTAGCAGTTCATAACTGCTGTACCAGATATCTTCGCGTTTGGACTTTATCACCACTTAACATCAGGTGGGGTAGAGTCATTTGCCTACCTGGCTATAAAAAAAATGTATTAAAGCGTGAAATGTATTAAAATGCATTTTCTTCGCAATAAAAACATGTACATTTCACTTCAACCAAAATTCTGCGTTTTCAATGAACCTAGAAATTCGCGACTGGTTTTTGACTAGGCTTAAATTGGTTGAATGTACGGCACGTCAACAAGTCTACCACTTGTGTGTTCGCAACCTTTTGTAGTAGTCTAGCCCAGTGTGGTGACTAGTGGCCATTAGCGGCTTACTGGCGCATGCAGTTTTAAGGGCTTAGTTGGGATTAACCGAGTGTTTTTTGCATCTGAAGAGCTAAGGGGAAAACAGGCTTTCATCATCATCATCGTTATCAGCCTATTAATGTCCTCACTGCTGGGGCACAGGCCTTCCCTATGGATGGAATAGGAAGATTGGGCCATTACTCACCACGTGGGCCCAGTGCGGATTGGTGGGTGCTAACGACTGCAGATGCAGCCAGGACCAACGGCTTAACGTGCCTTCCGAAACACGGAGGGGCTCGAGATAATAAATTTTTGGTCACCCATCTAATGACCGCCACTGCGAAAGTTGCTTAACTTCAACGAACGCAGCCGAACGCGCTAACCACTAGCGCCATCGAGCTCTTCGTCTTGTTTGACGTATAGTAGTACATTCATTCAAGTCATTCAACCAATTCAAAACCTTGGCAATTTTCATAGCGAATTGGAAAAAAAAACATGACACGGATTGTAATGTTTTCGGAGTTCATGCATGTTTATATAAGTGTGTTTATTTGTTATCATATATGTATATTGCAGACACAGTAATCCATATAGAAAAGTAATCAGGAAAACCAAATTTCATTTTAAATGTAAAATTGCATCAACTATACTTTGCGTTTCTGAATTATTCATCAGAGTACTGTGACGTACTTATAACACTCTTAAAACTTCGCAAAGTCAATTCAGATTAAGACATAAATTATGTATGCATGTAAAAACAAACAATCTAATCCTACCATTACAGATCAAAAGCACGCATTTTTATAATCAAAAGAGCACTAAAAAATTCTTTGTACGTAAAAACCGCTACTAATTCTTTTGTGTCGTAAAACCGTCGCATATCCATTAAGAAAATTAAAACGTTGGACTTTGCGGTAAAAAAGATTTTTCTAGTTAGTGTCTTCTGAAAACATTATGTCTTCACTGCCGTTTTCCCAGATGCTGTCTCACAAATGGTGATCTCACAATTTGTGGATGATAATTTTCCGATTATGTTATTACTAGCTGTGCCCCGCGGTGTTACCCGAGGTTTATTAGGGATATTTTCCCGCAGTATAACTTATCCTATGCGTTAATACAGGGTGTCAGCTAACTTCATACCAAATTTTATTAAAATCGCTCTAGCCGTTTTGACATGAAGAAGTAGCAAACAAACACACTCACAAACTTTCGCCTTTATCATATTAGAGTGATTTATCCAATTATAATGTATACTTAGAGCTCTCTATCCATAACATATACATTATATTTGTGTAGTAGTCTTTACTTCAGTTTAGAATAGTTTTATAGTATTCTTAGGTTTGTTTATGTCATACAAACCTTCTAGTTAGAATAAGATCCCAAGGCCGCCAGACCTTACTTATTTTCTGATGGAGAAAATACAGATAATCAAGCAGTGTAAGTGTCGAGTAGTAACTTGTGCTGTGGTCTGCTGTGGTCCCATTTTAAGATATCAGGTGGCACAGGTATGTTAAAGTTTTACTCACTTTACTGTCAATCTGAAGACTGATTCTTATGTATGTTGTAGATAATATTAAAAACAATAAAAAAAATGCCAGACACAATCTGTTAGCAGTGTTTATTGCCAGACACTTTTAATGTCAAAAATACATTAGTAGACTACAATCAAGTAACATCACCTTTTGGTGGGACATCATGTGGAAATCCTCATTTTCTGTTTTAATACGATAAAAGCTTGTTCTCTACATTAGTAAATTGTCTTGGTGCGGATTTTGGTGTGGGTTGTTAGTTATGAAATAGTAAGGTGTAGTTGGAACGTAGACAATAGGAACTCTCCTTACGACGTAGGTCATAAGTGTAACATTTTGTCATGTGACTTAGGGATGGCGGTAAGTAAAAGGTTTTGAAGTGAAATTTCTTTATGCATAGTTGACTTAGGGGGTAAGCTGGTGAAAGCGTTACGCGTTACGAAAAGTGTGATCGGGCGAGGCGAACGGGAGTTGAGTGGAGGTTAAAAGCTTACTTATAGCTAGTCTTATAGCTAGTTCATGAAATATGTATATGTACATACATGTATGTATACATACAGATGGAGCTTCACTTCAGTCGTGTGGTCATAAGCACACTCTTTTATTTTAGTTGTTTGAGCGTAGCGAGTGATTCACCCATGGATTAGCTTCAAATACGAAATGTCTAATAAACCTTAACACCTACCCCCTTAAACGAGGAATAAACTTAACTTAGGCTTAGTTACCGTGTTTTGTTCATATCACTGGAATGCAAAAACGGGACTCGAACCTGCACCCTTCGCTATCCGGGCGAATGCACTGACCATTATGCTACCGCGGCCCTGATGGACGCGTCAAATTCTTCCTAGCCTTTCCTAAGCAGCGCCATCTTTTCGCTTTGTAGATAACCGACAATGTCAAATGAATTACCTTTACAGGTATTAAACATTTCGCGGCCATTCGGAGACGCGAGCCGCGACCACACTGGGATCCTTTAAAAGAGAAGAAGCAACACGCAGGCCGGCAGGGTGAGGATAGCTGGTGTGGCAGGTAGAACTGTTGTATCAGCTATCTTCGCGTCTGGTATTCAACTTCACTTAACATCAAGTGGGGTGGAGTCATTTGTCGGACCTATCTATAGAAAAAATACTCGCACTCTTAGGGGTATTGTCTGGTTTTTAGTGGCCCTGTTCAGGGCGAAGGTAGGGCCCTGTTCACTTCAGCGAGCTCCAGGGCTGGCTGAAGAGGACAGGGAGGAGTCCCACATACATTCTTCTCGCTCCCCAAGTGATTGAAGGATGCGTAAGGCATTTCCCAGACACAAAAAAAAGGTATTAAACATATGAAAGTAGAAAAAGCAATTTTAGTTATGATTTTTATTTTTTAAGCAGGTAACTGGAAAAAAAAATTACTAGGAAAAATTCCACTCAAAGGCATTCGCCCGGATAGCGAAGGGTAGGGTTTGGTCCCGTCTGCTGCCTGGACCGCGTGGATATTTTTCTAGTAATATTATCTTTAGATTTAAACATCGAGCAGTTATATGTTTTAAAAGATAAAAATTATAACTATATTAAAATTGAAAATCAGTATTAAAACAAGATTTCTATTTGGAAAATATGATATTTTTACGCTCTGCTCCTCCACTCCACTAAATGGTCCTAGAGAAGCTTTATTCTAAGCGACTGCATCGACCTAGTTTAAGTAATTTCGCAAACGTCGATATTACCAAGCGTCTAATGTCCCCACTGTTGGGGCACAGGCCTTTCCCATGGAGGGATAAGGGGGTATCGGGACGCGGGCCCACTGATGTTAGTGGGTGTAATTACCACAGACGCAGCCGGAACCAACGATTTACCGTACCTCCGGAGACACACACTAGAAATGACAAAATTTTCTTCACCTACTCTATTGATGACCGTTTTGGAAAAAATGCCCCAGCAGTTCTAACATAGAATACAGAAAGAGATTGGTCGGGGCGGGGCAGACGTGTTATAGTAATGTGTGAGCAAAAGCTCATAACTTGACCAAAACTTGGTTCTGATTGCGTCGTTGTTCATAGGTGTAAGCGCTGATTGCTTCGATTGTTTGATGTCGTGTCGTTTGATTGGCTATTATCTATTAGGTGGAAGTGCAGTGGGGGCGAGCCGGTGACATCGGTTCCCAAAAAAACGGTCTATGATCACCCTTCTAACCTCTTGCTGTGTTCTGTGAGTTCAAAAATCGGACTACTTTATATTGTTTTAAACTTTCATGGTCATTAAAATACTACTCCTACTAGTAGGACGAGATTTATTTATGTATTAAGAGAAAACCTACAGTGTTACAAAAATATTACTTCTATTAATAATATAAACTACGGTAAGACCAATTTATTACAGTTTTTTATTATAAATAATACTAGGTGTGATTTTAAACGAAACAATGACTGCACAAAAACGTCAGCGTCGCCAAGTCCTCTAGTTTTTACAAAGACAATGTAACAAAAATAAATATAAAAAAGCGGCATACGAACAGACAGAATGACAGCAATAGAGTTCCATTTTTAGTCTATATACTATAACAACGACCCATGGAAAGAACCTATCAAGCCGGGCCGGGTGATGAGAAACCAATCACATATATAATATAGAATATAATTATAATTGATCTCTCACCAGCGGACCCCCTTTTTTTTGATAACGTCGGCAAAACCTCTGTTTACAGACGACGGCGCCTTTAAGAGGCACACCGCCGAACGGAACTCACACCTGGCTCCCGCAAGCTTTACGGGCCCCGCAATGGCTGCCCACTGAGGACCCCGTAACTCTTACGGACACTTTACGGCATAATGTCCGCTAAAAAACCCTGCGAAAACCCTCTAAGCTGCTTAGTGCGAAGCCACGGGATCCCCGTTTAGCGGATCACCAGCGGACCCCTGCCACCCAACGAGTCCAGGCACAAACGGAACTAGAATTCTGTCACTAGCTATCACAGTGCATCAGATAGACATCAAAGAGAAAGATGGAATAACAGCATTCAAAAGATGATAAACTTCTGCGATTGGAGCATATTCCTGTTTGATTTTAGGTATGATATGACGGTCTTCAAATGGCGTGTAAGCCTTTTTCTTCAGAGCGGGCAATGCATGAATGGTGCTGCAAGTGTCTATGGGTGGTAGTGAACACTACCATTAGGAGGACTGTCAGCTCGTTTGCCTGCTTAACATAAATAATTGATGACTCATTTCTTTGTCGTACTATTCGTAAGTGGAATTCTTTGCCCGCGCACGTATTCCCTCCTACCTACAATCTGGGGTCCTTTAAGAGAGGCGTGAAGAAGCATTTTTGCAGGCCGGCAAGGTGAGGATGGTTGGTGTAGCAGTTTATAATTGCTGTACCAGCTATCTTCGCGTTTAGACTTTATCACTACTTAACATCAGGTGGGGTAGAGTCATTTACCTACATGGCTATAAAAAAAACCGAATGCTTGTTGTATTTTTTCAAATGAAAATTTGCTTATAATTTAATGGTGTTTTTTTTTACCATGAATTATTCCAGATCTTCAATATTGTCATAATTCTAGGAAGACACGAAAAAGTTTATCGGCACATAATGTAAAAATTGTACGGGGTTTTTCAAGGAAAGTTAAATGAGTTGGACGTATCTGAACAGTTTAAAAGCGAAATACTTTAAGACTTTCTTATTTAAAGAGCGCTTCAAGTAGAAGAAGGTCTTCTTATAATTTATTAGCTAATTGGAAATTCCGAATTGATAAATCAATTTCCTTGACATTACCGAATTCCGCTGAATTAGCGTTCGTGACAACAGTTTCAAAATACAAATATAATTGATGTTGAGATTTTGCTTAACTGCAATGATTTAAAGCACAAAATGATCTTAAGCTTTAAATATATTAGGCGACAAAATGCCTCTCAACATGACGCGCAACACCCAATCTACGTGACGCTGCAACACCCAGAATGACTCGTAGCTTGCCCCCCAAAAATTTGCGACGCATTCTCGTGACGCGAAACACGTTACTTGCTCCCGTTCTGAGAGTAGGCCCGTAGCTTGCCCCCCAAAAATTTGCAACGAATTCTCGTGACGCGAAACATGTTGCTTGCTCCCGTTCCGAGAGTAGGCCCGTAGCTTGCCCTCCAAAAATTTGCGACGCATTCTCGGGACGCGAAACATGTTGCTTGCTCCCGTTCCGAGAGTAAGGTGCCGAGAGCGAGGTGCGCACGACCGCACGTGTTATGTATGGACCTACCTGTGACGTCACAACAAGGAGAGCGCTGAAATGCTGACTCCAATAAAAACCTCACCGGAGCTTCGCAGCCCAGACTTCAGAAGTCGTTAAGCATCCATCAATATCGGTACTCACCCATTTATTATTAATTAAAAGTTTTTAAAAATTCCTATTTAAACAGAAGCTGTATTCTGAGCAGAAAAGTCATATTTCACGTGTCCCACGTCAGTGTCACGCAATAATTTTGTACAATTATTATTATTATTTTGTTAATTTTTTTTGGCTTCGTATAGCACCGTCTCTGTCACCCTTGTCAACTTGACATTTTTGGTCGCTGACTTGTCAGTTGTAGTTTAACGTCACCAAAGAGCAGTCGCGTTCTTCTTAAAATATATATACAGAGTTGCTAAAACAAATATAAATATTTCGTGAAAGATAGAAAAAAATTAAGGATGATGATGGCAGTAATTATTTTATGAGAGGCTTCGAATATCTATTGGTTTTTTGTTATTTGGTTGGAAATAAAAAATATAGCTTTTTCATTAAAATAAATAAATTAACATACATAGTACATGTATGTTGTCTTTTACCTACATGTATTCTTTTTGCATTGATTTCTAAAAAAAAACTTAAAAAAAGTTTTAGCAGCTCTTAATAGACTGTAAGTGTTTCGTGTGACAGAGATGACGCTCTACAAAGCCGGAGGTATCCGAAGCTAGCCGAGTATCTCTCTCTCAAGCACGATGCGATTTATAAATGGCCTGGTACTGTATCTTGACTTCCTGCCTGCTTTACAAGGCACTTCAAGCTGTCGATTTCAACTGTATTTTTTGTCGTTATGGCTCCTACTCCCTTGTCCATCCATAGAGAAGAAACTGTACCCCATCAATAGTGACAGATTGCTTGGTCATCTCCTAAATTATCTTTCAAAGCGAATATTAAGGCTGTTAATAGGATTTTTATACGACAATGTCATTACTAGGGAAAATTAGAAGCAGGCGAGTTAATGTTTTCTGTCAGTAACATAGTGGAAGAAACGTTTTTTTTTTATTTTCGTGAAAAGACTTTTTCTGTATACTTGGTATTTTTTTTTCCTTTTCAGTTTTCCTGAAACGTTAAGCAGCCCTGTTCTCATCCCACCAAAAACAATAACACAGTCGTAAAAACCGGGCAAAGATGGAGGATGCTTAGGGGTGCGACACACGTCCGTGCTTTATCTACTCGCTGGAGATTTACAACCGTCGATAGTGATTTAACACGCATACGGAGCGCCTTAGCAAGACCGTGTACAGACTAGAGTAATGCAGTTGTATAACGTAACATGTTAGTACTGGTGTTTTCTGAAATGTTGTTGATTTTTCACGCTTTAATTGTATGAGGTTTTTATGTAATTTATATGGCTAAATGACTGAAATAATTCAATTGAATTGAATGGAATTGGGTGGAAAATAAGATAAATTGGCTTTAAGGGTACAAATATTATAACTGCAATAACAGTGCTTTAAAATAAAAAAAGATTTCATTATTATCATTTTGATCATTTTTTTTCTATTCAAAGCAAAAATAATTGGGTAATACAGAAGGATATAGTTTAATTTTTGTCTCAAAATACAGACTAAAATGATGCAACAGGAGATGAAAATTTAGAGAAGGTCGAAGAAAATAGATGGTAGGAACATTTGCACAGGATCATCATTATTCAGCAACGTAACGTTATTAGTAGGGCGCACCCGATTCAACATTTAATAAACATAAATAAACACATATTAAGTGTTTTATGGAAGTTAGTATGCAACTCTTTTTAAAAAAAAGGAAAATAATCCTTCCCTAATTTCAGGACCAGTTAAAAAATAGTCCACATTCAGTCCAAATTGATTTAAATAATTATGTAATACTAAACATTAATTTTCCTAAATAAAACCTTTCAGAAGCGAAAAAAACATAAAAGTAACACAGTAGACAGAACTCATTACATTTTAGATTAAAATGTGCTTTACTAACTGATACTGTCTATAATGCCTGGGGGCCAGTCGCCTATCGGAATTGCTTTCGAAAACGCTAACGCTTTTGATTTTATTTTGTTATTTCTGCCCTCCGAAGGTTTTCGAATACCTCACGCTCATTTTTGTTACTATTGTTATTACGAATGCAAAAGAAAAAAAAAGAGCGCGAGGCATTTGAAAACCTCAGGCGGCTAAAATAACAAAATTAAATCGAAAGCGTTAGCGTTTCCCAAAGCATTTCCGTTAGGCGAATGGCCCCTTGGACTGGGTGGAATTTATTCTAGTAAAGTTTTTCTTAAATTTAAATTACTGACGTCAACTGGTTTTACTCCTACATACCTGCGCTGTGGTTGTCTTCAACATTTTATAGGCCTCTCGTTAGGAGCAATTACTTCGGCGAAGGGCCATATAAGCCGAATGATTGCTCGGTAGAATTCTGATATAAATTGTAAGAACTGTGAAGATATACCATAAAATAAATATAACAGAAGGTAATCTACATACAAAGTGCGCTTGAGCAATGCACATACCCCTTTCACGGACACGATAATGTAATTCAATTCAGGCAATTCTCTTGCACTCGAGTTAATCACGAATTCAACAGCAGCTGGACCAAAATCCCCCCCTGACCCCGTTGGACTCCGTGAACCTCCCCGAACCCCCCTCGACCACTATTTATTTTACATTTGTGACAGTATACACAAAAGTTATGTACATTTTCTCTATTACATCATAATCATCATCATCATCAGTCTATTAATGTCCCCACTGCTGGGGCACAGGCTGCACTATGGATGGAATAGGGAGATTTTGCCATGACCCATCCCCACTGCTGGGGCACAGGCCTTCTCTATGGATGGAATAGGGAGATCATGACCCACCACGCGGGCCCAGTGCGGATTGGCGGGTGCTAACGACTGCAGATGCAGCCGGGACCAACGGCTTAACGTGCCTTCCGAAGCACGGAGGAGCTCGAGATAGTAAATTTTTGGTCACCCATCCAATGATCGACCACTGCGAAAGTTGCTTAACTTCAACGATCGCAGCCGAACGCGCTAACCACTTGCGCCATCGAGCTCCCCTGTCTATTACATATTTTGTAAAATATTACTTTCTTATGCCGTCATCATGACTAATCGAGATAAACTTCGAACAAATTACGATTTGTATTATCATAATTAGTGATGAGAATACAGTAATCGAAAAAATCGACTTCTACTTTACGAAGTTTTCTGGTCGAGATAGAGCTCTAACAATAATGTCTATTTCGAGATTTATTCGATTGAAACAAGAATTGGGCCGACCACTGCGAGCGCGAGTTTATAAGAAGACACACGTCTATGAATTGTTTGTGCAAAAATAGAACAACAGAAAACTATTTATTATATCTGTTCTGAGGAGCTCGATGGCACAAGTGGTTAGCGAGTTCGGCTGCGATAGTTAAAGTTAAGCAACTTTCGAAATGGTCGGTCATAGGATGGGTGACCAAAAATTAACTATATCGAGCTCCTCCGTGCTTCAGAAGGCATTTTAAGCCGTTGGTCCCGGCTGCGTCTGCAGTGGTTAGCACTCACCATTTCGCACTGGGCCCGCGTGGTGGGTCATGGCCAAATCTCCCTATTCCATCGATAGTGAAGGCCTGTGCCCAAGCTATCAGGACATGAATAGGCTGATGATGATGATGATGATATCTGTTCTTGTTGTTTAAATTCAACATTAAATGATGAACTGTCGTTTTTGTTTTTATTTACATTAAAACAATAACATTAAAATTTAAATATATTAGTTAATATTGGTTTATATTTCCGCTCTTTCTGTTTCATGCTCTACAATAAATCAAACAAATAGATACGAGTGCCACTACCGCGATAGTTTTTTGTGCGAAAGTCAATGTTGACAATCCTAGCGCGACCGCCGAGCGTAGGTATGCAAAGTGAAGTTCATACATGAGATTACCTTCTGTAATGTTTATTTTGTGGATATAAGCACTATAAGGTTGAGCAAATACCAGTGGACCCTCGTTTTCACCAAGACACAAGACATAAACTATTTTAATACAAAGCTTGTAAAATACTTGTTGTGGTTGTTTAAAATTTTTTTTCGTCTACACTGCATAGACAACTAGTATCTTGATAAGTATTAATCACTGACCATTATTATGCTACCGCAGCTTAGGTAGCTCGCGGTAGCATAATGGTCCCTGCATTCGCCCGGAAAGTGAAGGGTGAAGGTTCGAGTCCCATCTGCTGCCTGGTCCGCGTTGATTTTTTTCTAGTTATATTTTCTTTAGATTTCTACTTTGACGACCTCCGTGGCCGAGTAGTTTGTACGCCGGATTTCATTATGTCATAATTTCTGCCAGCAGGAATCAGAGACAGCCCAACTGTTGCTACATTTAAAAAACGGTTGAAGGAACACTATCTATCCTCTTGAATCACTGTTTCTGAACTGTATTGCTTCTCCTTTTTAATACTTATATATTTTATTTAAGTATATAATATGTTTATTTGTACATATATTTAGATATATATGTAGGTTTTGTTTATGTAAGTATTGTATTCCCTTAATTATATTCAGGAGGCACACACTGACGGTTTTTAGTTAAGTTCTTTCCTTTCGCGGGCCTGCTGGTAGAAATTTCAATATGAAATAAGCAGTACCCTTGTCTAAATTTTTCGTTCTTGTTCCACTTATCTGTTTTATTGTGTGTGTACTAAATTAGTGAATAAATAAATGAGGTTCCAGGGCTCCTCGGGGTAGGATCAGGTCAGGGTAGGCAACGGTGTGAGTAATATTTTCAGTATCGCAAGCGTCTACTGGCTATGATGGCCGCTTACCAACGGGCGGTCCATGTATTTGTTCTTTTTTTTATAGATAGGTCCAACAAGAGACTCTACCCCACCTGATGTTAAGTGAAGGTGAAGTCCAGACGCGAATTTAGCTGATACAGCAGTTCTACCTGCCACACTAGCCATCCTCACCCTGCCGACCTGCATGTTGCTTCTTCACGCCTCTTAAAGGAAGCCACCCTTTAACATAAACAAAATATTATTCAGAAAACAAACAAGCACTCCTCCAACTAATGCTAAGAGTTGACATTATCTCAATCAGGATCTTATTAATGATGTCGGTGATGAAATAAACAAATTTACATTAGGAACTGACACCATTCTTCTTAAGTCCGTTCCTTCAAAAGTAATGGAAAATTAATATCTGCCATCATGACATCATGAAAGGGGAGAGTTACTCAAAATTCCAAAGTAATTAAATACGTTCTAAACTTGTTTTTGTTTAATGTCATTTTCAATGTACCAAGTTATAATGTTATACATTTTACACGAAAATTATAAGGCATCCCCTAAAGATTGAGTTTCGCAAAGTTAAACCAATTAAACTGTAAAATTAACAGCGAAGATTTAAAATGGAAGTTACGGTGCTCGGTGTGAATTGCCGGCAGTGAGAATTCTAGGGAAAAGTAAGTTTTAGAAGAATCTGATAGCGGGACACACAGATATGTGGAATAAGTCAATTTTGTCTGAAAGTCACTTAGTAAATGTGAACATGTATGTAAGTAATTTTACCTGTACATCATTTTTCAAGTTATATTAAAACTGGGGACCTTAAAAAGAGTTTTGAAGAGAACCTTGCACTTACTCCCTTTCATATACTTGTTCAAATTGTTTTGAAGATTGATTCTTGCTATTTTGGGTCTTCTCTTCATACTTATTGTTATTAAATTCGTTGATTGTTTATTTTTACCTATTTGACAGTATGTGATGAAAGTTGACGTCAACACATGTTTGCAAGTTTGATGTCAGCTTTCAATTTGACGACACTGTATGAAATAAAACAGGGAGAAAAAAGTAGTCCTTGCTGAGTTACTTGTCGGTTCTTCTCAGTACAAGGTCTCCCGCCGTATTTTTGCGAACCGATGGCGTAGTTTTTGGACTTTCATATGCGCTTGTAAAAGCCTAAACTGAATCAATGATTTTTGAATTGAATTGAATATGTTGAAGAGAAGCTCGATGGCACAGGTGGTAAGCGCTTTCTGCCTGTGATCCTTTCACAATGGTCGGTCATTAGATGGGTGACCAAGAACTTATTACGACTTATGTGAAACTTCTTTAGCTTCATATATATATATATATATATATATATACATATACTAGTGGTCCGCCCTCGCTTTGCTTCGGTGTAGAGCTGTAGTGTAAACTTAAATGACTCTTTATATAAATATAAACCTACAGTGAAAATTAGACATACTTACTAATATTAAAAACCTGGAGAGTTTGCTTGCAAAAACAGGTAAAAATACTCCATTTGTGAGCTTCCGTAGCGTGCGCTGGGTAAACGGTTAGGGCTCTTTCAATTTATGCGTTTCTTGACGGCCTGCTGCGGTGCCGAAGCGGTGCGGACGATCCTTTTATTTCATACAAAACGCGCGGTGCGGCAACAGTGCGGCGCCGCGCGCCGGTACTGCGAACGCTCGACAACAGGACTGTAAACGCACCGCTTCGGCACCGCAGCAGGCCGTCAAGAAACGCATAAATTGAAAGAGCCCTTAAAGTTACACAAAAATCATGTATGACGGAATTGTTTTCCTTTAAAAGTTCTACAAAAGAGTCTGCGTAAGCATATGCCCATCTTTTAAGTTTGACTCGCTATAACCTTTTTCTTCAAATTAACGCGGGTGAAATGTAAGCTTCGTTCTTCGTTTTAAGGGTACTGTTAAGTGGAGGTAACTTCCCCAGATAGCATGAGAGAAAGCATCTTCCTGATCCAAAAATACTTCTGCCTATGGAAGCAGACATGGGATTCAAAATCTGTGAGAAGATCATAATTTCGACATAACGACATTAAAAGCTTACATCTTTACGCTACTGTTTATAACAAAAATAGCAGATTATTCTAAATGTGAAGTGTCGCTTCAGATAACCAATTCTCATCAGGGTATGAATGCCTCCACTGCTACGAACGACGGGGTAACGATGCGGCGGACTGCTTAGCCAGGGAGGGGTCTAGAAGGACGGCCATTGGTCCGGAGCCAATTGTACCCATACCCTATCGACAGCTGCGAACCTGGATAAGGGAGAGCGCTCTCAACGACAACACGACGAATACTGGTCAAAACTCACGGACTGCAGGCAAGCTAGGGAAGCCGTTCCTAAGGTAAACCTGCAGCTGACACGTAAGTTAATCAGACTACCTAGACAAGCCCTGAAACAAATCGTGGGTATACTCACGGGTCACGGCTACTTAAACAAACACCTCTGTAATATAGGTATTTCTGACAGCCCTCTGTGCAGAGCCTGACTGGAGGAGGATGAGACGAGCGCCTATGTCCTACTGGAGTGCAGGGGCGTTGCAAGACAAAGGACTTCTCTAATGGGAAGCCCGAAGACAAGTAGAGGCCTGCAGTAACATTCGGGGACTGATGAGCTTTCTGGAGGAGCTGGGAAGCAGGACTGATGCCAATCCCCACGCAAAATAGGCACTGGATGTCGAGTTGCGGAAACAGCCCGCCGTAATACTACTAAGCCTCCACTGCTAGGTCACGCACAGGTCTTCCCTAGGATGGCAAAGGGAGAATGTGTCATTTGCCACCAGTGCGGATGGGTGGGTGCTGACAACAGCAGATGCAGCCGGGATCAACGGCCTAGCGTGCCTTCAGAAGTACGGAGAAGCTCGAGATAAGTTTTTTGGTCACCCATCCCAATGGATTGGTCATTGGGAAAGTTGCTCAACTTTCACTATCGCAGACGGAACGCACTAACCATCAGCGTCATCGAAGTTTTACTTCAACAACAGCTTATATTTTTTACCAACCGGATGTGTACAACTACAAACCCATTTATTTATTTATAGAAAGTAAATTATCCCAGGTGTAAATGTCGTCCAGTCATGAAAAAAATTACGTGACAAAAGTGTCGCTCCATCCAACCGATAGGGTGCTGAAACTGAAATTCTTTGAACAACAAACTGAAAATGGAAATTATTTGCCTTTTCCAAACTTCTATTAACATCACGTCACTCAATTGTTTTGCCTTCCCGGAACCTCTTCACTAAAATTTGAAATTTATGGTATTAAAGTTCAAATTGACTTTTAAGTATTACATATTACGAATCATTAGTATGGGAGTATAGAAAAGTGTTGATATTGGACTTTCTCAAGCAATTTTTTAAAATTTTCTGTACGTAAGAACTTCAAAGAATATTCTAAAAAAAGAATTATCGAAATCGGTTCAGCTGTTCTCGAGATTTGCGCTTAGCAACACATTCAGCGATTATTTTTTATATTATAGAAGATACGAGTATAATAATGCACATATTATGTGCAATAGATACGTGTATGTACATTTACATATTTCATTTACTAGTTATAACAGAAAGAGAGAAAGAAAATGTGCGTGTGCACTGCTTTCTCTTGCTTACCCCTACTCAACTCCCGTTGGCCTCGCCCGAACACACTTTTCGTAACGCGTAACGCATTCGCACCTTACCCCTCAAGTGAAGCGTATGTAAAGAAGTTAACACTTCAATCCTTACTAATATTATAAAGGCGAAAGTTTGTTTGGATGGATGGATGTTTGTTCCTCTTTCACGCAAAAACTACTAAACGGATTTTAATGAAACTTTACAGTAATGTAGCTTATAGATCAGAATAACACATAGGCTACTTTTATCCCGAAAAAAATGTTAGGTTCCAGAGGGATTTCCAAGAAACTTAGTTAACGCAGACGAAGTCGCGGGCGACCTCTAGTAAGTAATATTTGTGAATGAACAGTTTTAATGGGCGGCTTGATCGCTGCTTAACGTTCCTAATTAAGAATTTAATTGTACCACGGCGAGTGTTCTGAGGAGTTATTCTCTCTTATCCCACCTTCCCCTTTCCTTCAGAGGACCACGCGCGCTGGCCTACGTTGTCACCGTCTAACTGTGGCCACAATTCCAACGCGTACAAAGAAATTTGGTGACTCATTTCTTTGTCGTACTATCCGTAAATGGAATACTCTGTCCGCTCACGTGTTCCCTCCCTCTTACAACCTGGGATCCTTTAAAAGAGGCGTGAAGAAGCAACATGCAGGCCGGCAGGGTGAGGATGGCTGGTTTGGCAGGTAGAACTGCTGTATCTCACCTGCTGTATCTGTCTGGACTTCACCTTAACTTAACATCAGGTGGGGTGGAAAAAAAAAATCAAAGTGATATTTTTTGTGAAATTCATCTTTTTGCAAACTGCATTTAGTGAGGCAGCAGTGCTATTCTAGAAGAAAGAACCCACTCTTCACCTCGGAATCGGCAATAAGATGAAGAACTGACGCGAGCTGAGGGAATTTTGAGAAATAGGTATTTGAAAAAGCTATTGCTGTTATGCATTGGCAAATACTATGCGATAAGGACAACAGTAGTTAACGTTGGAAAGCGCGTAATAAAAACTGCAAAATTCGAGGTTTAGCTCTCCACGATTTCCTCCAAATTTTACCCATAGAATAATAAGTGGTTATACTATGCCTCTATGTTTTGCTTTTTATTATAAAAAAAAAAACGGGTTGCACTCCGGGAGTGCCGGCAGAAGTGAAAACTTGAATATTAACGTTGTGCGTTTTTGATATTTTGAAATGGTTAGGGAAGAGTTTTTGCACGAATTGCTTTAATTATCAGTATAAAAGTATTATACTATTATTTATGTAGTAGAATACAAAATATATTTATTGCGCTATCGTACACTATACAAACACGACAATTTATATTACATGAGAAAGTTTATCTCTCAGAAAAATCAATTTACATGAATCACATTTAAGCACACCTAGCGACATCTATTGTAAAAAAATGCATTTTGGACGTCCTAATTGGAGACTTATTATTATAATACAATAAAATAAAATATTACTATGTCCCGTCAAAATGTGTTGAAAGTCAACAACCTTTCCAATTTTATTGTTTTCGTCTTACGAATTTTCGATTAGGTCCTGACACGAGTTTAACATTATTTACCCATTACAAAAAAAGTGTACAACGCCGCTGAAGAAGTTTTCACTTCAAAAATTTTATTTTTGGCATTTTTCGAAGGTTACTAGTTTCTTTGAAGCACAAGTTATTGAAAAAAGAAAGACACAGGAGCACAGAATAAGTAATTATATTTTCAGTATGAAAATTTATTCTCTAGTGATAAAAATCATGTAAGAATCCGTCGAGAACGTTTGTAAGGTAAAAACACTGACCGCCTCCCCTCTTAGTGTCGCCGCACACGGGCCACATGTCACAGCCACAAACGCCGCCACGAGAAGCTAGAAGCGGCTACTAAAGTGGCTGAAGCGCGCGACAGCGGCCGACTAAGGTAAGGGAGAGAGGGGTGGGGGATCGCGCTAGTGACATGTGGTGGCGTTTTGTATCGGCGCATTAAGTGGCCGGTGAGGGCCACAAGAAGTGAGCAACGACGATTTGTAGCGTGTGGCGGCCACCGGCGTACCGTGTGTAGCGGGTCCATATAAAATGTATGAAAACTACAAGAAATATGCCGGTGGCGGCGTTTTGTGGTTGTGGTCAGTGGCCCGTGTGCGGCGACACTTAAAGGCTGATGAAGAATGAAGGGCCATTGTTAGAATGGAACCCTAAAATGTGACTATGTAACAGTTTTAATTTCACTAGATCGGCAAAATTTTTCGTTCCTCTATAAACGAAAAAAATTCACAAAGCGATCCAATATCGTGATCATAAAAATTGTTTTTGGCATTTTCTATTGTACTAGATTTTAATATGAGATTCGATATCGTTTCTCAAAAGAAGGATTAATTAAATAGCTTCTTGTCTGTTACAGTAGCAATAGCCCTTAAAAAAGCCCTTTTACGAAATTGCGCTTTGTGGTTGTGGTCGGCGGCCCGTGTGCGGCGACACTTAAGCTCGTGAGGCTTTAATTATAATATATCGCAACTCTTCATAAAATTACTTTGATGGAAAACTAAAATACTTATTATAAATAAATATACAGTAAATAAATGGAATATAGAGAACTAGTGGGTGTTCTTCCTCTGCGTAGAAATATTGGTACAAACTTCAATCTCTCTTTTTATCCCCTTAAAGGATAATTATCGAGATAAACTATCCTATATCCATCCCCGGGACTCAAGCTATGTATATGCCGAATTTTAGTTTAGGTGTAATGAGGTAACAGACAGACAGTCATTCCAATTTATAATATTAGTATGGATTGACCATGAGCCATCACGCTGGCTTGTGCGCGGAGTGGTGGGTCTATAGTGTAAATAGTTTGAAAACATCTGATAGTTATGACGCACAGAATCTCATATTGGCCAACAGAAAATAAACTAGAGGGTAGAAATAAAAAGTGTGTCAAACTTCGCAGCGGTGGAGCTCAAATTAACACTCTGAAGTTGAGCAGTAACTCTAGATTGCTACGGCAGCATTTTTACCCAACTTTTGCTTCTGGGAGTTAATTTTTTTTAAATAACATTTACAATTTAAACTTTTCTCGTGATAGCGTAGCGGGGATAGTCTATTACGCTCGTTTTATTTGGTGATTTTTCCAATTTTCATATTATTCACGTTGTGAGTACGATTACGTGACTACGGAACCTTTTTCTTAAGCTCTGCAGTATTATTTTATTTTTATTTTTAAGCATTTGTTATCCATATCAATTCATACATATTAACATGATAAAAAAACACTAACCTATCATTTCATTTAATTATTTTAATCAATCCATTTTCTCCTTCAATCTCGAGCATTGTGTGACAGGAAAAACATACGGTTCTATCTATAGTGATGATGACATAGGAGGTGAATGTGCGTGCACTATGGAAAACGTATGTTTCATATAAAAAAAAATTGACAGGACTTTTTAATTTTATTTAGACTGATGTATAAATTTGCAACTGTTGTAAGTCGAACCGTCAGTGTCCACGTCTCGGCTACGTATGTCATCACAGGTAGGACGCACTGATTGAAGACTTTCGTCTTTAGACACTGGTAGACACACTTACACTTACGTAGGTACACTTTAGACGGTACGGCTGGTCCACAGGTTCAAAGTCGCTCAGCGCGCTATGGAAAGGGCTATGCTCGGCGTTTCTCTGAAGGATCGCATCAGAAATGTGGTAATCCGACAGAGAACCAGAGTTATCGACATAGCCCACCGGATTAGCAAGTTGAAGTGGCAGTGGGCTGGCCATATTTGTCGAAGAACCGATAACCGTTGGGGTAGACGAGTTCTGGAGTGGAGACCGCGTCTAGGCAAACGGTAGTGTAGGACGTCCTCAGGCGCGATGGAGTGATGATTTGCGCAAGGTGGCTGGCAGGAGCTGGATGCGAGTAGCCCAAGATCGATCTGAGTGGCGTGCATTTGGAGAGGCCTATGTCCAGCAGTGGACTAAGATAGGCTGTTGATGATGTAAGTCGAACGCTACAACTCATCGAATGTGGGCTCTCAGATGACACGCCCCGATTTTCATCTTACTGTATCTGACCAATTGAAATCATTTTGTTGAATAGATGGTAATTTGTAGGACTACGTTAAAATTTTGAGCTCTGTTGAGTGACTACAAATACAGAAAATCTAATCGGTTGGTGGACCCTACAAGAAATTTGTACTAGAAAAAAGTATATTGTCTTTAGCTTTCAACATCTAACAGTTAAATGTTTAAAATAAAAATATAACAGGGTCAGAATTAGTTTACGGTTTGTTTCTATTTTTCTTTTAGCTATAGTACATAATTATTTACTTAGATCATCAATGTTTTATAAAAAGTATATAAATTTTGACGAAATAACTTGTCATTTGGTCAAAATTCTGCCGTTTAGTCTGTCTGTCTTAAAATTCAGTTTTAAAGAATAGAATAGAATAATTATCTATTTGCGTTTTTAAATATAAGTTTCGATGGCTAACTCTAATTTATTTTCTAAAGAAAGATTTCCACCACCTTGTTCTAACTATGTTTTTATGTTTCAACGAATTTCGACTCCTTTTACTTCTAAGTAAAATCATGATAAGCCATTTTCTTTGTAAAGGAAACTATAACGCGTTCTCTGTGTCCCAAAATTCTTAACGCGATGGGATAGAAAACACTTCTTTTTTCCTCTGATTCAATCCAAACTCGGACCACTTATCTGAAGTATCCAGCAAGGCAGCTACGTCAGCATGAGCGGAGCGGGTATTATAAAACCTGTCAAGGTTAATAAAACTCGCACCCCTCAGGTTCGAGTGGTCTAGAGGCTCCAGACGGAGAGGAGACTCTCCACGTGGGGAGATGTCATCTTCCTGGAATACCTCTAGAGGCACTCGCCAATTCTCGACTTGAGGTCCCCTTAGATCGCTGTCTCCAAACCCGGTGACGCCGTAAAGGTCATCTGCGACCAACAGCATACACACTCAAAAAAAAAAACGCTCACACTTTATTTCACCGTTTTTATTTAATTTTTAGTATGTTTGTAGTACTTACCTGTATGTAAGGGTGCTGACGTTATTGCCACACTAGGTAACAAGCTAGGTAATATCCTATCTAATATCATAAAACAGTTTGGCCCTTGTAGTGGCCGAATACGTTTATTTATTAGAGGCCCACGTTCACGCATAAAAGGTTATTTACTGGTTACAAGTGTATTATAAAAAAATAAAATAATTGTACAGCCGAAAGAAAAAAAATCAAATTTACTTTGAATACAGCGATGTAAAATTAACCCTTGGTTTACCCGGTGACTTCATACATACACATTTTACCCGGTGGAGTCCCCAGGACTCCCGGGTTTTAAATCGTAAATACAATAGGAAATAAACCATTTTTTAAAATGAAATGCTAGTTAAATTTGCTTTTTATGTATTTGGTTTTACATTATCTTAACTTTTTAGTTAAAATCATTAAATTACAGTCTTTTATTAAGGAACTTTTAGATAATCGCACTTTTTGTAACAAAATTATGAGACCTATCTTCTAATGTCTACATTTCAAAAACAAATCAATATTATAAAGTAATCTTCAAAGAAATATTACAAAAATATAAGCAATTCTTATAAAAAGTAAAAAAGAACATGGTTTGATCAAGAGAGAAAAAACGTGCAAGACCTTCTAGTCACGGTTGATGTCACAGTTATTGCATACTTTTTTGTATAGCTGAGGCACACAGGCTTAGTACAACTATGGCAAATATATGAAGTCGTCTATATATGAAGTCAAGCATCTTCATCAAGGACGTTTATACAACTACGAGACGCCATTATATCAACTGAAAGTAAAAAAAAATCACAGTTAAAAATACCGTACATAGACTAAAACTATAACATTGATACCCCGCTGGAGTCCGACGGACTCCACTAGCGTGATTACTTACCGATAGAAGCCGCGAACGGCAACGTCTGTTTTCCCCCGCACTCGGACCGTCACTCCGTGAAGGTATTGGAACGCACAATTAGTAATTCCAAAAACTAACGATTTTATGAGCGCGGAAAGTTTTCAATGGAGTCCCAGGGACCTACCGGGTAAATTAAGGGTTAAATACCTAAAAGCAAAAACAACGAATCTTGATTATTTTAGTGCGACCGTTTCCGTTTTCGCCAGTCAACAAGTCCACAGTCTTATTCCCACAGCACGCGGTGGGACACAGATTAAAAAGGGCCAGCGTAGGAACTACGATAATAAGTATCTGATGTATTGTTTCGGTCTCTTGTAAGATAGGTCGCTTCCATATCTCAACTGAGAAATTGCAGTCCTAATCGAGAGTGATCATGTAAGCTACTTTTATTTTCAGATTCAGATAAATGGCATGGCTAGAAAAATATTTAAGAAATTACCGGCGGAAATTAAGAATAAGCAAATTGTAAAAGCACTTCAATAAAAAGTTACACGATTACCTTATTACACAATGTTTTTATTCTATCAATGAATACCTATCTTAACAATCTGGTAATATTTGTTCGACATTGTTTTAATTTAATAAAATAGAATCAAATATATAATATAAGCACAAAATAATGAAATCAAAAATATTATTATAGTTATTACCTAATTAATAATACTGATATGACGATTTGATATTTTTATGGGATTTGATTTGTTTTTTTTTTACATTAAATAGGCGTACGGCCACGCGCCTGTTGAAGAGCGACGTAGCAGCCTAAGGTGGGACGCGCTTGTCTAGAAGAAGTCGATTCACTCGCGACTTGAAGAGCCCCTGACTATAGGTGACTGGAAACAGAGATTCCGGTAAAGAGTTCCACACCGGGCTTGCTTACCGGTTAATTTTCGAACGTAATCAGTGTCAAGTACATACAGGAGCGTTTTATTCAGGTTTGGCTCTATATAAACCTTAAAAAACCGGTTTTCCTAAAAAGCGAAATCAAATAGGCTTTGAATCAATTTAGTGGTTTTTAAAGGGTTTCGTTTCGATCTAACTGACGGCTGAAATAAATACACCGCTACAAAATGAATAACTTGAATCACTAGACGCTAGCAAACTTGTCAATAAATGCATCAATCTCTGAGCATTAACAAGTTGTGACTTGATAGTTCAAACAAAACAAACTTTATACCGGCCATACACACTACGAGAAATCGTTACGATCAGACTGTACAGTTCGAACGGAACAGTTTATACGATTTCGTTTAGTATAGGAAGCTGTGCAGTTTTATAACACACACGCTACGATTTATCGGTACCGTTCGGACTGTACAGTCTAATCGTAACGATTTCTCGTAGTGCGTATGGCCGGTATTAAGCGATGCCGACGCGTACTCGTGTCGCTCTGGATTAAACCGGTTTATTAAGGTTTTAGGTACCGCTTTCATTTCGGACGCACTATGAACGAAACCTTTACTAAAAACCGGTATTAACCTTTATTTACCGGTATCTGTGAAACCGGTTTCAAACCCTGGTTCCACAACCTAGCTGTTCTGACGATATAGGTGGAAGCAAAGCGTTTAGTACGAGTTTGTGGGACCTCTACGGGATATCTGTGGCGTTTGGCAGTCTTTCTGATAGTTCTGTGGTAATAAGGTGAAGGTGGATTTAGGTTATGTAACGCCTAACGAAGCACACTCTCGCAATTTATTCATTTTATTATATAAGCCCTCTAAAAATTTGCTGTGTCCGAAACGGGCGAATAAGTTTGAAAGTACTCATATTGTAATTTTCCAGCTAATGTAGACTTAGTTTGCAATAAACGATTGACTATTGACTACATGTAGAAGATATTATTGTCGGAATTAAAGCCTGCGCAGACGAAGGACTTTAGTTCGCTGACTTTTTTGTCCGCAATAATAGATCACTTGCAACTGCATCGAGGAACGCACAAGATGGATTAAATGTACCGCGTACAAAAAGTCTCCCGAATAACCAAGACACCGAGAGACCGGACAGGGCAAAATTAAGCGGGAGTCCCCGAACAAAAACGCAACTTATGTGACTAGGGACAGCAACGCACACAGCAAACTATATATGTACGTACTCGTATTAAATACGCGTTGCGCGATCGATCTGATTTAAAGAAATGAACCCAGTATTTTAACTATTTTTTCATTATAGCCGCATTCGTAGATATCTTTATGACTAAAGAAAAAATAAAATATTTAGAATACTGGGAAAGTAGATACTTAACTGCTTAATATTATTGTTAATAAAATTAGTTTGCCAATAATGGGTCTGGTACGTAAGGGGTTCTCTGAACTTACGACCATATTAGGCAGTGTTCTCCCCTTTTAAATAATTATAGAGCATGATAGACTGTCGTGATTGTTCTGTGATTGGGCAAATATTTGTGCTGTGTAGTAAATTCCGTATGTAGAAAATGTAAAAAGAAAAACTGTTTACTGTTTAGCGCATGATGAGGCCATCTTTAATTACAGTTATATCTCTTATCTATTAGACAAGTCCGTCCGTCCGTGGTGCTGTTTCAGCGGCCAAACCGTAAGAGATAGATATAGAGAATGTTTAAGTTATAAGTTGAGAATAGTCTGATAAGACTACAACCCGGATGTGAGTAACGTAGCACTTCCGGTTTTCGAGAAATCACGTGATTTCTATTTCAAACGAAACCACACAAAATCTCCGAAGTTCTCAATTAATTAATTTTTTTTTTTTTGGTGAACATTTGGTTCACAGGTTTGCTAGTTATATCCTAATACGTAAGCATATGTGTAAGTTTGTTTGTATTAATATAGCTGTGTTGATGGTCCATAAATAAATAAATAAAGGTTGACTGGCACAGAATGCTTTAGCGTTAAGTCCCCCTTTTGTCCATTTTTGTAATTGTGGCAATAAAGTTTAAATCAATAAAAAAGCGGTACTCCGCCGGTACGAATTGCATGTTTTTCTTTTTTTTCTTTATGAAGGGACGGTAGCAAAATAACAATTTTGTCATTCGCTCGTAAACATGCCAGATTGCATTTTTGTATTGTGCTTGTATTAATAACAATAGTTTGCCTACCTATTATACTAAATTATAGTTTTATAAAGCAGCTGCGCTGCGTCATTTCAATTAAGTTATTAGTTTTAGTTATGTATCTCATTTTAAGTGAACTGTCTGTGTAAGTTCGTATGAGAAATAAAATTCTTTAAACCTAATTATAATCTCTGTTTTTTTTACAATTAATGTTAGCACGTTGTGTGCGTAGAGTCCGTGACAAGTCCTAGGCGGACATTTTCTTCACGATTAAAGCACTTTCGTCCATCGCGGACGAAAGTCTTTCGTCTGCGCAGGCCATTACGGTGACAACGTTACCATATTCTCACACTACAGGGTACAATTTCGGTGGACTAATAAATGCCCTTCCACATCATCAGCCTATTAATGTCCCCACTGCTGGGGCACTGATCTTCCTTATGGATGGAATAGGGAGATTGGGCCATGGCCCATCACGCGGGCACTGTGCGGATTGGTAGGTGCTAACGACTGCAGATGCAGCCGGGACCAACGGCTTTACGTGCCTTAAGAAGCACGGGATAGTAAATTTTTGGTCAACCATCCAATTACCAACCACTGCGAAAGTTGCTTAATTTCAACGATCGCAGCCAAATGCGCTAACCACTTGCGCCGTTGAGCTTGTAGCAGCACACAATAATAACACAACACAGAAGTTAATCCTTTTATTCAAATGACGAAACACCGTCCAGGAAATAGTGATGCTGAATAATTCTTTGGTTACATAGCTCTGAAAAGAGCTTTCGTGCGAAACACAGATTATTTGGCTACATAGCTCTGAAAAGAGCTTTCGTGCGAAACAACGCTTCACTCTCGGCTATCACTACAGCTTCACGATCACCGCATCTCTTCAAGCAGCCGCCGCGGCACGCGGCACGCCGCCCGCTCGCCGTGCATCGAAGAAGACTCCACACGTCTGCACCGTAGGTGTCGCCCGACGAAATGGACGAGTGATGCCAGGAAATAGTGATGCCAAATAATCTGTGTTTCGCACGAAAGCTCTTTTCAGAGCTATGTAATCAAAGAATTATTCAGCATCACTATTTCCTGGACGGTGTTTCATCATTTGAATAAAAGGATTAACTTCTGTGTTGTGTTATTATTGTGTGCTGCTACAAGCTCCTCCTGCCCTTTATCGTAACTTTATTCGTGTTTTTCATTCATTTTTCATTTATCTCATTGCATCGGAGTGGTTGCAGGTTTCCTTATGGTGAAATATATGGTGTTGATTTTTACTCAACCGCTTTAGATAACCGCTTAGCAGGAAGATGCTTAAATTTGATAAATAGCTTTCGGCTTAAATTGCCAGCGGCGTGGCTTTTTGTTCGACTTTATCTATAATTAGTGATCCTTATTCGTGCCTGTGTCGAAATTAAACCATTTTTAAGTCACCTTGTCTACTTACAACAGAATTTCTATTAACGACCTATCTTTTATCAAATATTTGTCTTATCAAACATCCTTGATTTTTACGTTACCGCATCTTCGGAATACACAATTTATTTATGCAAATTAGAATAAAATCCACATAATAGCACCTATAGTTTTTTCTAGTAAAAATTTACTTTAAAGTTATAAATCTAGCAGTTATATCCTTAAAAAATATGAGAGCAGAATGTTTTTATAAATTTTATTGTAGAACTATTGGGAAAGCTGGTGGGGAAAATCCCCCTGTCTTACAAAACACCAAAGTGAAGTAACAAATACTTTGTGGTGATATTGTTTTTCTGTTGGTAAGTTACGAGGCTTTCTTATGCTTCTCCAAAAAAATACAAAATGTGCTAACATTTGCGTTCGAGCTATGAATTACTTAGTTCTATCGTAATGAGCCGGACTACTGTACCTCTAGCACGAACCAATATCGAATTGGTAACGTTTGCGAGTCCGAAATGTCATTGTCAAATGTGTACTGATTTTTAGTTCTCTCTACGTACTTTGTGGCACTGCTGTTCAAGTTTCCATAGAAAAGTTGACATTGACATTTAGCACTCGCAAGCTATTCGAATTGATTCAGATATTTCGGACTCGCAAACGTTACCAATTCGATATTGGTTCGTGCTAAGGGTACTGCTACTAGAGGGAATTATCGAGCAGCTAGTCGGTAGAAGCTAGAAGATAGCTTGATTGACGATTTTTGGCACACTTAAGTGTCACCGCACACGGGCCACACGCCACAGCCACAAACGCCGCCACGAGAAGCTAGAAGCGGCTACTAGAGTGGCTGAAGCGCGCGACAGCGGCCGACTAAGGTAAGGGAAAAAGGGGTGGGGAATCGCGCGAGTGACGTGTGGCGGCGTTTTGTATCGGCGCATTAAGTGGCCGGTGCGGGCCACAAGAAGCGAGCAACGATGATTTGTGTGGCGGCCACCGGCGTACCGTGTGTGGCGAGTCCATATAAAATGTATGAAAACTACATGAAATATGCCGGTGTCGGCGTTTTGTGGTTATGGTCGGTGGCCCGTGTGCGGCGACACTAAAAGAGGTTGTGGGAGACGATATGTACGTGCAGCTGAAGAAGCTTATTTATAGCTTAGACTGGCCTGAACCCAAGGTGAGGATAGCTGGAGTACACTTTTTCCATCAAGCTTCTCTTATTCCATGTACATTTGTCATCACGTTGGCTGGAGTAATTAGATGGGCCTTGTACGGAAAATAATACCGGAATTATAAAAGTATTATAATAGACATATTTTGGATATATACAAGATTATGTTTTTCCTTTTCCCTATATCAGTTGAGTGACGTGTCCTAAATATCAGAGCTTTCCATAGCGATATGAGACACTAGAGATGCCCTGCGGGTTCGTCCGCATCAATTTGAGGAAAAAGGTTACAGTGGGTCAGTCTTATAAGATAGAAATATGTTATTGTGGTTTTTTATGGAACTTTTAAAGGGCAACAATTTCGTCATAGAAGATTTTTGTGTAACTTTTACCGTTGCTTTAAGCTGTAAAATAGAATATTTTTCCCGGTTTTTTTGCAACATTTGTCATTGGTGCTCTGATCTTATTAGTCGTAGCGTTACCATATATAGCCTGTAGCCTTCCTAGATCGCTATCTAGGAAGGCTATAGGCTGGCTATATACACAGAAAAAAAAAATCGGGCCAGTAGTCCTGAGATTTCCGCGTTCAACCAATTGTTTGGTTCAGTTTTTTATGTTAGTATATATAAATATAGTAAAAATTATGATTTTCCTTATGCCTATCAGTTGAATGACGTTTCCTTAGCAACAAAAGCTTCCTATTTGGATATAAGACATCGGAGGAATATAATCCATTATATTGAATTAAATCAGGATGTGACTCTCATAAAATAATAATTAGCTAGTTTGTTCTTACGTCCGGTAGGGGGCGCTGCTTAGTTTCCACAGAAACTTTGACGTTGGCGATATGAATACGGTACCCCTAGCACGAACCAATATCGAATTCGTATCGTTTGCGATTCCGAAATATCATTGTCAAATGTGTACTGATTTTTAGTTCTCGTTACGTACTTTGTGCCGCTGCTGTTCAAGTTTACATACAAAATTTGACATTGACATTTCGGCTTGCAAACTATTCGAATTCCATAATGGTTCGTGCTAGGGGTACGGATCTGTAAAAAGTTCGTGCTTGGGGAATTGTACCCCTAGCACGAACTTAACACGAATTGGAATAGTTGTATTCAATCTCAATACGCGTCAAATGTCAAGAAATTAATTATTTGAATGCTAAGGGTTCGTGCTAAAGGTACAGTATTCGTATCGCTAACGTCAAAGTTTCTATCGAATAAGCTAGTTTATTCTTATGTCCGGTAGGGGCAATGCTTAGTTTCCATTCGTATTCGTATCGCTGTATTATTATATTATTCGTATTAGTATTCGTATCGCCAACGTCAAAATGTCTATGGAATAAGATAGTTTATTCTTATGTCCGGTAGGGGCGCTTCTTAGTTTGCATTCGTATTTTTATCGCATTATTACTAAATTATTGTTATTCGTATAATTTTCGTATCACCAACGGCAAAGTTTCTATGGAATAAGCTAGTTTATTCTTATGACCGTTAGGGGCGCTGTTTAGTTCCCATAGCAACTTTGACGTTGGCGATACGAATACGGGTCTGTCAAAGTTTTTACTGCGGCTACTGAAACCTTTACTCAACTTTGATTTCATCTTCGATTTAAGAATCGACAAAGCATTACTTTGTATTATTAACTTCACTGACTTATTTTCACACAATAATAACTACCCAAATTATCTTGGACTTTATTCTTCACAACCTTTTCTTACAAACCCCACAATATATCAGATTTTATTGCCACACTTAAGGTGCGTATATCACAATTCGTATTTAGGCCTTGCACATGGAAAATCCGAGTTTAGACAGTGAGCTTAGTGGAAGCGGGAGTGATTGCACTGTCGATATGAAACGCTGTAATAGAAATAGCTAATCCTTTAAAATGTAATATTCTCAACTGAAAAAAAACCCACTACTGAATAGAAAAGTGAAGCATTTGCAGGTCGGCAAGGTAAGGATAACTGTATTTGTTTCTTAGGTTTTCACGCACCTCACTCATTAAATAAAACTAGTTTTAAGGGGTAATGCACGAACTTTATTTGTTTATTTACGTTTCACAGACTTTTCAGGTCTGCATCGTCAGAATAATGATTTTTTATTTACTTTGTCGAGCTACCTTTGAAAGACTTTTATTGAGCGTTCGGATATTCCATTGGAAATATACGAAACGTCAGTAAATAAATAAAGTTAGTGCATTAACCCGTTAAAACTAGTTTTATTTAAGGATAACTGGTGTGATGGTCCAAAACTGCTACACCTGCTTTTGTCACGACTGGATTCCACGAGGGCTAATAACTCACTGAGCGGTATTTTCCCAAAACCGCAGACCGCAGGTTTTTTCGCTGTGGGGGTGAGATCGGGCAAAATCTGCCGCGTCTGGGGGTAATCGCGTCCCTACAAAACTTCATGACATTTGACACGTACCGAGATAATTAAAATTTGACATTGATTTGTGCTAAGGGTATTTTGTCTGCACTATTCTGCAATAGAAGGAATACTTTCCTAGGTAACTCCTAACAGACCGGGAGTGTCAAATTGCTTTAAAATTAATAATCATAATAATGATAATATTTCCAACACTCACACCAATTAGCCTAGCCCCAAAGTAAGCACTGTAAGGCTTGTATTATGGGATGCTAGAGTAACGAACGAAAACATATATTGTACATATTAAAGTATATTTTTATATAGAAATACATATTAAACATCCATGACTGGAGTACAAATTCTCGTATTCATCACTCAAACATCTTCCACCACCGGGATTCGAACCCGGGACATCTCGAGTCGGCGTCACCATGAAACCCGGCGTACAAACCACTCGGCCACGGAGGTCGTCACTATTGTATTGTGGTTTTTATTTCCATATCCGGTTTTATTCGCACACCGCGCCCTGCTAAGCCAACATAGTTTTCTCACCCAACCCTAAGCCTTACACTTTTCGTCGAGCCGCGAAAACACAAGAGAGAGAATAAAAAAAAACCCCGCTATTTTCTTTCACCAGATATGTCGGATCATAACCATGCTCACATCATAAGTCGGTATTAACGGTTCCCTTGCGATATTGCGCCGCTTTGTAAGGAATAACAGGGGATAAAGGATTTTTTCAGGATTAGCCGAATGTTGGAATTGATCGGTGTATTTCAGTATATTGACTGAAGGAATGGGAAAGACGTAACAGCCGGCCATTCGTTTTGCTTTATATTGGGGTGTTGGATAATATATCGAGCAGCATAGGGGAAAACCGGGAGAGTTGAACAGTCTTTTAAAATTTGTATTAGAAATTAGAGCAAACATGACGTCAATTCGTTTATTGGTCACATGCGACCAATCAGCCAATCACAACAAAACAGTCTCGTATGTGACCAATGAACGAATTGACGTGTTTTTGTGGTTTTAGCCATGCATTATACAAAGGATGACAAACAGAACCCTATTAAAATATGATTTCATGATTTGTCTGCTTGACGTAAGGTTCTGCCTTTTGAACAAAAGTAGCACCTGAAATTTCAAAGTTGCGAACTTTGTCAACCAAAAATTGACAAAGATGAAGCGAGTTGAAGATTGGGAGTGGGGACTTGTGACGTCACCAAGATACAACGACATGACTTCATGCGACATTTTAAACCAAATAACTCTGTAATGTTTTGATTATGTGAAAAAAGAAAAAGTACTCGTCCTATACTTTTTGTTTATCTACCTGATAGATGAAATAAAAAATTACTAAGTCATCATCCCTATTGATCTACATTTCTATTTATCTTTTTTCAGTTGCTTTTTATCTCAATCATTTAGGGCTTAATATTACGTATGAGAAGAATAAAATTTTGCGTGTATCTTTATATGGGTCTGAATCAAAATTTACTCACCCATATGCGAAATTACGAACGAATAACTTTAGACAAATACTGAGCAGACAATTTATTTCCACTAACACCCTATTTCTGTTTAGAAAGCGATACAAACATTGATGTACGACTTTGTATTATACTTATATCAATAATAAGAGACTAGACATAACATACATTAGGAATAACCAGTATAAGTGGGTCTGTCGGCGAATGCGGTTTCATATGATGTTTGTTTAGGTTGGGGAGGGTCATGTTACTTTGGATGTATTAGCAATATTTGCGGGACGGATTTCTGGTAGTAATATGGAAATTATTTTCGGTCAGTCGTCCGAAATGATGTATGCTCCTCCCTTTTGTACTTGTTTCTTTGAAATAATAAGCTCTCGTGTTCGATTCAAAAGAGGGATAGTCGGACTTATTCGGATGTAGTTACTAACTATAGGTACTATTATTTCGGCACCAGTTTAAACCTTAACGTTATGCGCATACATTTTTGAAGTGAAAACTTCTTTAGCGGCGTTGTACACTTTTTTTTGTATGGGTAATAAATATTAAACTCGCGTCAGGTTAAACACGTGGGCTGATCGGATCATGACACACAATAAAATTTGAAAGGTTGGTGACTTTCAATATATTGGACGAAACATAGTAATATTTTATTTTATCGTATTATAATAATAAGTCTCTATCTAGGACGTGCACGTGGCAGCTTTATTGTGATGAAAATGCATTTTTTACAATAGATGTCGCTAGGTGCGCTTAAATGTGATTCATGTAAATTGATTTCTATACAATAGATGTCGCTAAGTGCGCTTAAACGTGATTCATGTAAGTTGATTTTTCGGAGAGATAAACTTTTTTAATGTAATATAAATTGTCATGTTTATGTACGATAGCGCAATAAATAAATATTGTTTTCTACAACATAAATGATAATACTTTTATACTGATAATAATTAAAGCAATCCGTGCAAAATTATTCCCTAACCATTCCAAAATATCAAAAATGCACAATGTTAATATTCAAGTTTTCACTTCTGCAGGCATTCCCGGAGTGCAACTCGTCGTTTTTTTTAAATATATATTGCTACTATTGCTATTAAAAACTGAAACTAAACTTTATAAATTTAAACACGTGGAACTATACTATACTCGCATTCAATATGGCGTAGAAAACCCGGAACCAAACATTCCATTCTTACGTTTTCAGTCTTCATGTTAGAATAAGAAGAAAGGATATGGAGGATATTTTTTGGCAATATTTTAAGTCCATTCAATATCAAATAGGTCTGTCTTTCAAACACGGCACTAAGATCTATGTTTTGACGTTATCCTCCAAGAATAATTTCTTCAAAAGGATGCGTGAAAATTTTTTTGAAGCACCGCGCGTGAGATATTTCTGGTGTCCGCTTTTTATGTTTATGGAGGCAAACGAGCTGGCAGCCCCACTTAATGGTAAGTGGTCACTGCCGCCCAGTGTTGCCAGGTCTCCAGATTTTACAGGAGATCTCCTGTAAAATCTATGTGTCCTGTTTTTATACTGTACTCTACTGTATTTCTTAGAATACGATTTTCTTTTTTAAATTGCATGTTGAGTTGCATTTTCCGCCATTAATAATGGAGGTAACCTTAATTATTATAAAATAAATGTTTTTGTCTAAAAAAAACGAGCTTTGAGGGGCGGCAGAAGCCACAGAAACACATTCGTTACTGGACTATATCTTGATTTGATTTACCAATTCTAGGGGGGGAGGGGGGGTGCAAATCGGTCAAAAGTTAAGTACTGTTTTTTCTTGTAGCTCTTTTCATACATCGACTGCTTTATTCTACAACGCCTCCCGATTTTTGAAAATCGAACCTGGTAACCCGCCTATAGACAGTTGCAGTACCAAGGGTGCCACTTATGCGTTGCCAGCTCTGAAGGATAGGTTTACCGGCCTTTTCAAGACCGGCATATCATAGCTTAGAGGGAACACCGCTGAGGGAAGTTCGTTCCAGACCTTACTGGTATACGCAAGAAAAACGCTTACCATCAGGCAGATCTTTTTTTTGAGTGTTAATGCTGTGGGTCGCAGATGACCTTTACAGCGTCACCGGGTTTGGGGATGGCGAGATCCTAAGACGACCTCAAGCCGAGAATTGGCGATTGCCTCTAGAGGTATTCCAGATGGATGGCATCTCCCTACGGGGAGAGACTCCTCTCCGTCTGGAGCCTGTAGACCACTCGAACCTGAGGGGGATAAGGCAGACCGTATGCTTATTTGCCATCTTGATTCATATAACGAAAGAGCATCTTACAAACAATTCTGAAACATAGGTACCTATTCCCTTAACGGATTTTGCTGTCAAAAGCGTATACGTAATTTAAAACGATCAGTAAATATCCTTATTTCGTTAGTGGTGTGGATGTGGAGTTTCTTTTAATGGCAATTCATAACCACAGCTTGATAATAATTCTTGAATTTATGGAAGGAGAAGAAATGTCCGACTGTTTAAAAGATTTGATATTTAAATTGAGACTCATAATGAACATCAATGATTTTATTTTATTATATCCTACTGGAGGAGCTCGATGGCGCAAGTGGTTAGCGCGTTCGGCTGCGATCGTTGAACTTAAGCAGCTTTCGCAGTGGTCGGTCATTGGATGGGTGACCAAAAATTACTATCTAGAGCTCCTCCGTGCTTCGGAAGGCACGTTAAGCCGTTGGTCCCGGCTGCATCTGCAGTCGTTAGCACCCACATGATGTCATGGCCCAATCTCCCTATTCCATCCATAGGGAAGGCCTGTGCCCCAGCAGTGGGGACATTGATGATGATGATGATGATATCCTACTGTCCCTAGTCTAGCCTGGGCAGAGTTTATTTTGCACAATGTAAGTAATAGGTGTGTTTTAAATTTCCCCTTCTTAGCGGAACAATTCACACAACTTGGCGTTATCACAAAACTGAGTGATTAATCGCCCTTCGTCTCTCTCTTAATTAACCTAATTTGTCAATGAAGAGTTAACTTGAGGGATGATTAATAGCCCCGTAGACGGCTTTGACGCAATACGAAGTGTTGAAGACAGCGACTCGAGTTTTGAGTAATGTTAACACACGTTTTACACAGCTTCGTATACGCCAACACATGTGTTCAATAATGAAAGTGAAGCACCTTTCGCGATGGTCAGATTAGGGATGGGTGACTGAGACAATTTTTAGTCATTCTTCTTAAACGTATCCTACATTTTATCCGTTGCCAATGATACTGAGAGTAATTTGAGGAGATAGAAATTGGAAACTCATGCTGATGGATTGCATAACAAACCTAAGTGCGAAGATCTTCGTTTGTAGACATTTATCGCAATCCAACATATGCAAGCGACAGGACTAGGCAAGTGACTCCTACGCTCTTCAAGCTTGACTATTCAGCAAGGCTCTCCGTAGTACGTATGTAATCAGCAAAAAAATATTAACGAACTTCTTCATCATCAACCCCACGGCTGCACAGGTAATTTTTTATTAATTTCTGGAAAAGGCTTGACGCCTTTTTTCGCCACTGCGAGTGTGTAACGAGGATATCTGTGAACTCCTTCCTTACTCATTTTACCCAGGTCGTCCAGCCCGAAAACTCGACTCGAATCCAGGAAAAACCAGAAAATACTCCTGTACCTGACTCTCGGCACTCATTATAGAACCGATGTCCCCCCAGTGCGAGTTGAAACCCATGGAATGAAGTACTCAAAGGTATGCGGGGCACAGGCCTTCCCTTTGGATGAAATAGGGAGATTGGGTCGTGACCCACTACGTGGGCCGATTTGGTGGCTGCTAGCGACTGTAAGGCTTAACGTGCATTCCGAAGCAAGGAGTAGCTCCGGGTAATAAATCTTTGTTCAGCCATCCGATGACCGGCCATTGCAAAAGTAGCTTTACTTCCACCGAATGCGCGACCACTTGTGCCTTGGATCTCCTCTTGAGCTACTTACTTTTTTAGGGTTCCGTACCTCGAGAGGAAAACACGGAACCCGTATAGGATCACTTTGTTGTCCGTCCGCCTGTACGTCTGCCAAGACCCTTTTTCTTTGGAGCTGTGGAAAAATCAAACTTCTAAGCCAACGCAATCTAAGGATACAGCCGTATATGCCGCAAATTTTCGAAACGGCACTTCACTTGGCACACCGAGCTCGAGTAGGGTTTATGTATTGACTTTATGTAAATGCGTTTATTATATACTTAAGTGTTACTATATGTTTATATATATTTATATGTAAATGTACTCTTTTATTTACTGCTTGTGGGATACACTTCACATGGTTGTTTTGATTGATTTTAACGACCTCGCCCAGGTCCTACCACTGTGTCAGCATAAGTTCAGGGAGGGTCCTGATTGGCTATCTTAGATTTTTATGTTATTTTTTATTTTTATTGTTGTATTCATAATTTTTTTCTTTTGTTAAGAGGGCCGGTAAAAGGTTTCATTTCATTTCAGAAACTCATAAAAGAATTTCGAGTACCTACAGGGTACTTCCCGTGAACTCAAAATCTTAAAGGAGATTGGTCAAATTGGCCTAAATGCAAATAAAATATTGACATATACAGTAATTCTTGGCGTAATTTATACTTTATTTTACAGTCATTAGATATTAACGGCCACCTTTAAATAATATATTAATTAAAAAAAAGGACTTCTATTTTTACCGGTTTGGAAAACATACGAATCATTTTTATTGGCTATGGGTGTAGTAACATTCACAAAGACTGATCGAGGTTGTTTATATAACATCAAAACAAATCTATTTTGTAAAGATTGATAAAATATATTTTTTTTTATTACACGGGTGGTATTAATATCCACAACTTTATTATCATTTTTACTACATGCAAATGTGCTAAGACAATTAATATAGATGGTAGGCGACATCATAAAGTCTATTGCCGTACATTTTTTGCCAAACACCTAAATAAACACATTATAAGGTGTGATACACTAAAAATCTAAAATATGGTTATAATAAAAACATAACAAAAATAATGAAGCTGCTGAAGATATGGCTGTATAACCTACAGCTCTTAGCTTTCTTTGATTAACGAGAGTTTAAAAATTCTCTCTAATCTGTGGCTCATTCACAATCATCACACAGTTTCTGTTCGTGTTTTTAAAAACATGCACATATCTGTTATTTTACATGCTCTATATACCTGAATCTAATACATAATATCGGTACTTGGCTTGATTGCCCTATTTTCCTATATAAGTTATTTGGTTTTATTATTCTAATACCTATGTGCCTATTTGCAAACATAACCTCAAAATCATTCAGTGTATATGGTTTATAGAAGTTCTCAGGAGTGGCCGTCGATAATATTCGTTTCTACGGTAATTTATATATAATTTCGAATGTAGGAAACAATTTTTCATGGTTATTGGTTTTTAGGCCAAACATGTATGGAAGCTGAGCAATCTCCTTTTGATACGAAGCAACGCTTTATATTAATGTTTATGCTGATAATCTTTACAGCGTCCCCGGTTTTTGAGGAAAGTAAGATCTGAAAGGGACCACAAGCCGAGAATAAGCGAGTGCCTCTAGTGGTATTCTAGACAGATGCCATTTTTCCTCCCCTCTCTAGACCGCTTGAACCTGAGACTCAGACCTGACGGCGTCTCTGAGACTCGGACCTCGGCTGTGGTTAGCTGTAGTCGTGGGGGCTGGAGAAAATCACCCAGTTACATAAATTTAGCTGGTATAGCGCGTCGTGCGTAGACGTCTTCGCATTCTTATCCTACGGGCGCTGTCTACCTAATTATTTAATTAAAAATCCCAGTACAATTTATATTCCGAAACTTCCGGAAGTCGCGTTGTCCATTCATCTTCATTCATTCATTCATCTAGCGAGGGTTCAGTAACATTGATATCGCATCAATCAAGCAAGCGTGCCGCTGACGTGGTCTTGTGCCTTCGTCTGTTTACCCTTGTCTCTGTAAGTTAATGAACTAACTACTCAGGATGACTCACATATATTTTTACTAACTAAAGAATATTAATTTATTACATTCTATGAAAAAATCAAAACCTTCTTGATCTTTCTCTAGCAGTAAATTATCTTTGGAAACAAAATAATGGGACAAATACGAGTCGAGCTCGTCCACCGAGGGTTCCGTACAAAGTTATAGTATACGCAACATAAACGGCCTATTCCTTTTTGTCGCTATCTCAAGAGTTGGATTTTTCCACAGCTTCAGGAAACCGTACCTCCACGCGATCCCGAGATAAAGGGCCTTGACAGACAGACAGATAAACGACCGTATCTTTATTACGTTAACTTAGCAGTTTGATTTTTTAACAGCTTTAGGAAACCGTAGACTTGAGTATATATTTTAAATTTGACTCGATACCTTCACGCGATTCCGAGATAAAGGGTCTTGATAGAAAACAAAGTGATTTTATATAGAATTCCGTTTTTTCCTTTTGAGATACGGAACCCTAAATAGTTAGATAGTTTGGTTATCAGGGCGGTTTCCGCACTTAGTCCTGATTATTGGACCATTGTGCGTGTCTCCAAACATTCCCATTTACTCCAGGCAGCCTAAGTTAATCCAGAACGAAAGCAGCCTTGGGAGACTGCTACAGGCTTCCTTCCTTCATGCTGGCGACTAGAGAAGTCATGCCCGTTGGCCGGCTACGCTCATGCAATCCATGATGACATGCTCTGGCGTTCTGTGTATTTCTTCTGCCTCCATGCATCCTCTGCATAGGGGGCTATCCTAAGTTAGCCAGCCTAAGTTAATCCAGAAAGAAAGCAGCCTTGGGAGACTGCTACAGGCTTCCGGGAGCGATGCTGGCGACTGGAGAAGTCGTGCCCGTTGGCCGGCTACACTCATGCAATCCATGATGACATGCTGTGGCATTCTGTGTATTTCTTCTGCCTCTATGCATCCTCTGCATAGGGGGCTATCTGTCACTCCTATTTTGTTGTTGTTTGTTTAAGGGAGAGTGACCAGTCAGGGTTCTTTTAATTTTGCGGAGTTTTTCTCCCTATTTAGTCTGGTAAGGGTCTAACAAGTCTCTTGTTTGCCGCCGGAACTGCGTTCTTTGTTCGCCGGCATCCTTCACCTGTTTTCCACTCCGTTAAGTGTGTTTTCAGAGTTCTTTCGCACAACCACATTTTAATTTGGGCCTGAGGTATAGGCAGCAAGGGTACAAAAACAAAAATATAAACAGTTTTAATGCTCAAAAAAATAATAATACGCTTAGTTGTCTAAAAGTCTATAGTTTTGTTAGAAATGTTTACCTACTCATTCTGGCGTAACTAATAAGTCTAGACATAAGACTGGATTTGTCAGCAGTCTTTACGCCTCGCCTTTTCATTCAATGAAGATTTTATACGTATGTTAAATTTACTTATAGGCTTATAGTAGAGCTCAAGCTTGCTTTAGGATTTAATTGAGCGCGGCTGAATAACATACGGGGGTGACCTTTCACCTTGTAAAGTACTCCCAGATATATAGATAGACTTTATTGAACACACCACATTATAAAGTACAAAGTTTGGACATTAATTTAAATAGGTGGACAATTGGCGGTTTTATGGCTATGTTGCCATTTCTTCCAGACAACCATAGGATGGAGAGACGAATTTTAATTAAAGAGGACCTCCTCTTTGCAATTACAAGACTAAAATAAAAATTAAAAAAAAAACAAAATCTAACCATGATTAAAATTACTGTTCATATTAAATAATAGAAACTGATAAAAATTCAAATAAACAAACAAGAACATACATCGGTACATAAAATAAAATACACATTTTTAATAAACCTAATAATAATCATATGATGCAAGCAAGAACAGGGAGAATGCATGGGAACGACACAAACAATAGGGATGATGACTAATTTTCTTTTCTTCGTTTATCAGGTAGATTCTTTTTTCACATAATATAAACATTGCAGAGATATATTAATTTGTAAAGTCGCATGACGTCACGTTTGAGTACACTTATACGTGAAAATTCACTCAAAAGTGACGTCACGAGCCCCTACTCCCAAACTTTGACGCGCTATAACTTTGTCATTTTTTGGTTGATTACCCAAAGAAAAAATACGTGTCCATTATTTTTTTGATCATCTAAGTGACGGACTAAATAGAATTTCGTTTACTGTACCCCGTCATCACCCCTATTATTGTAAAAGGAAAAATTCCTTTATCTCACTTTTAAACTTTCCTATAGTCTGTGCACGTCTAATCTCAACAGGAAGAGAGTTCCAGAGGCGCACAGCTCTCCTACCACACCTTCCTATTGGGTCAAACGTCTAGGGCAGCAAAAAGAATTACAACAAACGGCTATGACTTTTGGCCGCATTCAAATCGTCAGTCTTTTGAAAAAAAAAACTTTGGTTATTTGAGAATCCTACAGAAACCTGACATTTATTTGGGATAAAAAGTATCCTATGTCTCATTCCAGTAGTTTTTGAGTAATTGAGTAACAAACATACAGACTTTCACATTTATATTTTAAACTAATTTAAAAATTATAACTATGGAGCATGGAATTAATATATAAATCGTCATCATCATCAACCCACGCTCGTCCACTGCTGGGCATAGGTCTCCTCTAATGCACGCCACCACTGCACATTAATAAATTAAAATAACATTGATTTAAATATTTCATATAATTATTTTAGAACAAGTATTCAAAAATGAATATAGACATAAATTCATTTTTTTTAATTCAAACTTTAACGACCATGCAATAAACAACGAGATTCGGAATAACTCATTCATATAATTAAAAAGGCCTATCCACAGTTGAAGCGTCCGCATCACACACAAAAAAAAAAACGACGAGTTGCACTCCTGGACCCTGGAATGCCTGCAGAAGTGAAAACTTGAATATTAACATTGTGCATTTTTGGTATTTTGGAATGGTTAGGGAATAATTTTGCACGAATTACTTTAATTATCAGTATAAAAGTATTATCATGTATGTGGTAGAATACAATATTTATTTATTGCGCTATCGTACACAAACATGACAATTTATATTACATTAAAAAAGTTAATCTCTCAGAAAAATCATCTTACATGAATCACGATTAAGCGCACTTAGCGACATCTATTGTAAAAAAATGCATTTTCTTCGCAATAAAGCTGCCACGTGGACGTCCTAGATAGAGACTTATTATTATAATACGGTAAAATAAAATATTACTATGTTTCTTCCAATATATTGAAAGTAAGTATATTGAAATCATGATGCGATCAGTGGGGTGTTTAACCTGACCCGAGTTTAACATTTTTTACCCATACAAAAAAGTGTACAATGCCGCTAAAGAAGTTTTCACTTCAAAAAAAGCGGCCATATCCGAGTCAGACTAGCCCATGAAGGGTTCCGTAGCAGCAAGTAACATAATATAAAAGTTCTTGTAGTTCTTTGTAACTTTGATCGATGTTTTAATAATAGTTCATTTTTTTAAAGGTAAATTGCGGTTTACGATTTATGACGTATTAAAAAAGGAACTACTTACTAGATCTCATTCAAACCAGCTTTTGGTGGAAGTTTGCATGGTAATGTACCTACATCATATATGTTTTTTAGTTTTATCATTCTCTTATTTAAGAAGTTACAGGAGGGGTCCCACATTTTACAACTTTGGAAGTGAACTCGCGCAAACTATTCAGTTTAGAAAAAAATGGTATTAGAAACTTCAATATCATATTTATAGACCTATCCCACATAGATAGCCCACACGTATGGATTTTATGAAAAACAATTTTTGGGTTTCATTTCTAAATATGGGGAACCCCCGAAATTTATTGTTTTTTTTTCTATTTTTGTGTGAAAATCTTAATGCGGTTCATTAAAATACAAGCTTATTTATTAAAATGAAATAGGTAACTATTCAGTGCATTTTCAAGATTTAGTAAAACACTAGACAGATTTATTTTTCATTTTATTATATCAAAGTTTGAGGCCTATATTTACAACTACTTTGGTATTATAATTTTTATGTAATGTACCACATTTTGTCTAGTCAGAGGAATTATTGAATTCTTAATTTATTTATTGTTTTGCAGATATTATGTACTTTGTCATTCTTGACTAATGGCAGCTATCAAAAAATAATTAAAGAAAATATTAGAACTTATGTATCGCAACCATCAGCATCTCTTTGCATAAACGAAGTGGTAGAAGTATTTATGGATATATATATATATATATCCATAAAACGGTCTCGATTTTAAAAGGAAAATGATAAGATGTTGAATGAATGTTATAGGTAAAATTACAAAATAGATAGACAGGATGAGGCATCAACCAACTTAATTTTCCTTTGAAACAATTACCAGAAATCCTTTGTAAAGCTACCAGCCAAAAGGAACTCGTGTTTCCCACAAAATATTTGTATTTTGTGGGAAACACGAGTTCCTTTTAATAATAACACGATGGAGGTCACGATATTAATATTATGCGAATACTCTAGGACTTTGCTGTCGTGAAATATTTCGCGTTTGACTTCATAATGGGTCTGATTTTGGCATGATATATATTTTTTAAGCTATTGCATAGATTTTATCGAGGGCTTTAAGCGCGGCGACCGAATCAAAAAATTCCGTTACGAAAATAACCTGACAACAATGCATATGAACACAATTTTAGCCTCTCTAGTATCGATCGAAACGGCGCAGTGTGTTAAATTTTTGCCACGGGACCAACGTTCGACGCATCACCGCGATCGGCGGTTCAAATCCCGATCAATTTTGTTCCTTTTTTTATATATTTGTTTTAGACCCCAGCACCTGTTCTTATTTGTCTCCCTTTTATTTAGACTTTATAATTATAATTTATTTCTTTGGACTAAAGATGGTAAATTGTAGAGCTTGTGGAAGTTTTTTGCTGTGCTTGCCCAATAAAATGTCATAAGTGGCCTACCTCGCCATCTATTAATATCAAAGAAAAAACTTGAATTGATATCAAAGAAAAAAAATACTGCATAAATAAATAATTATAATTGCATAAGTTGATAAATAATGCTATGCAATAAGCTTTACCGCGGCAGTCCCCGAGTGCCACACGTTTTTTTTTCTGATAAATATTTCCAACACCCACCAATTAGCCTAGCCCCAAAGTAAGCACTACAAGGCTTGTGTTATGGGATACTTGGGTAACGGATGGAATACATATACTTTACATATATAAGTATATTTATATAGAAATACATATTAAACATTCATGACTGGAGTTCAAATGCTCGCAATGCACACAAACATCTGCTGCTCCCACAGGGATTCGAACCCGGGACCTCTCGAGTCAGCGGCACCATGAAACCCGGTGTACAAACCACACGGCCACGGAGGTCGATGATTCCTTAACCTAAAACTAAATTTGACAATAGTATGTCTGTATATATTATATTTGTTAGTATGTAATATATTTGTCGACCATGTATGTTTGATATGTATTTCTTTATAAATATACTTATATATGTAAAGTATATATTGTATTCTATCCGTTACCCTAGTATCCCATAACACAAGCAATATAATGCTTACTTTGGACTTTATAGTATGTCTTTGTCATGCGCTTTATAGAATAAAAAGGAAGAACTGTTAACAAGTTTTAAGTTAGGCAGGCGGATTGAAGACTGAAAAGGAACAAGGTTGGACAAAAACACAATACGGTCAAAAAAAATTAATGCCTCAAAAGAATTTCCAAAATATCACTTACAGAGAAAATACAATGACAAAATAATAACAAAAATATTAAATCGTCGACTAACATTTATTGTAATAGTATACTCAAAACTATATGAAATAAATATAGTACCTATACTTTCTGACAGCTTCATTAAATTATTAATGTCCCACCCCCAGCGGGTGGGACATTAATAATTACAGGCCTTCCTTATAAATGGAATAGGAAGATTGGGCCATGAACCACCAGGCGAGCCCAGTATGGATTGTTGGGTAGTGACAGAACTACCAATTTAATATTGTTGTGTTACGCTTTCCACCACCTTTTGATGGTAAGCGGCTACCATAGAGACGTTTGCGATACCAAAAATATCACTCGCACCGTCGCCTATCCTGACAAGGGTTACCATCCGTCCGGATTTGTCCGGACTTTTTGCCATGTGTCCGGACTTTGTCCGGCTTTTTTTAATTAGAGGGAATATGAGTAAAACTACTTATTATGTTGTATCAAATAAGTCAAATTATCTTTATTAAGTTCTCATTAACATTAAAACAAAATATAAATTATCTTTAAAAATCAGCAAATCGCGATGCGAGCGACTGCTTCTACGCGTATAATATCACTGTTATTAAGTGGGTGATGTTTGCATTTTGAGACTAAAATGTCCGGAATTTTATAGAAATGCTCGGCTTTTGTCAGGACTTTTCCAAGTTTTAAATAGTAACCCTAATCCTGACCCAATCCCCCGTGGAGCCACTAGTAATATTTATAATATGTAATATTTCTAACACACGCACCAATCAGCCTAGTGCTAAAGTAAGCTAAGGCTTATGTTATGGGATACTAGGGCAATGGATAGAATATATATAGGTACTAATAAATTAGGTAATTTTACTTTGGAACTACATCTAGTTATCCATAACTTAGGTACGAATGCTCGTATTCATCACACAAACATTTGGCCCACCGGGCTTCGAACCCGGGTCCTCTGAGTAGGCGACACCTTGAAAACCGGTGTACATTTTTTTTTGCGTCTTTCGCAGATGACCTTTACAGCGTCACCGGGTTTGGCGACGGTGAGATCCTAAGGGGACCTCAAGCCGAGAATTGGCTAATGCCTCTAGAGGTATTCCAGCCGGATGGCATCTCCCCAATGGGGAGTGGCCTCTCCGTATGGAGCCTCTAGACCACTCAAACCTGAGGGGTTGGTATACATACCACTCGAGTCACGGAGGTCATAAAGTGTGTAAAGTGTGTAAAGTGTTACAAATGTTTGATTTTAGATTTTCCTCTTCTCACATGGACCACGTCTCAAAGCTCGCATAATCTCACCTGATCAGTTTAAAACGAGTGCTGAGATAGTTTTAATTAAGCAATTAAGCAGCTGCAAAAACCCAAAGTCCGAAGTTAGCGCAATTGATTGGAAAATGAAGCGATCGGATTTTATATTGGATGGGCACGGTTCGAAATTAAAGTTCTGAATTTGTAATAGAGCGAGCAGAGAAAAGCTTTTTCCGGAGTAAGTTTTTTAATATTCGAATTTAGTGAAATTCGGAAGCGTCGGATAAACAAAGAAGGTGGAATTTTCTAACTTTCACTGTTGGAAAATAATTTATGATGGATGAGCTCGGTATGGTTGCTAGCGCTTTAGATCTGCGATTGTGGTGGTTAAGCAACTTCCGCAATGGTCCGTGATAGGCTGGGTGACCAGAAATTTATTATCTCGTGCTTTAGCGCGTTTCGGAAAGCCAAACGACAAAACATGACTTAAAATTTAATATTCGCGCTTCAGACAGGCTTCTTTGTTATTGTCTACGGTATAGAAGTTCATTGTCTTTGATACCTATACAACTCGACCTAAATAAAATACTTTGGTAATTCTCGGACCGATATACAGACAATAAAGATTGTGGACAAGCCACCAAAATTAGAATAACATTTTTTTTACAAGCAGCATTAAAACCTGATCTTGACATACAACAAAATATGTGATTTCATTAAGATATTTAATAAATAAATACTTTCAATTCTCACACAAATAAGGCTAGCCCCAAAGTAAGCACTGTAAGGCTTGTGTTATGGGATACTAGAGTAACGGATAGAATACATATATAAGTATATTTATATAGAAATGTATATTAAACATCCATGACTGGAGTACAAATGCACGTATTCATCACACAAACATCTGCCCCCACCGGGATTCGAACCCGGTACCTCTTGAGTAGGCGAGACCATGAAACCCGTCATCAAAGATACATAATAGCATTCTCCGTAAAAATAACATAATTTTATCTTTACTTTAATATATGATTTTCAGTTATGATTTTATTTATTTTTTAAGCATTTAACTAAATCTAAAGAAAAGTTTAATAGAAAAAAATCCACTCGGACCAGGCAGCGGATGATTTTCAGTTTAGAGTGCAGACGCTTCAAAATTACGTTTGAGAAAATCACTCTTGTGAACTTTTTTCCAAAGTACTACTTATAAATTATATTGTTATTTTTTTGCTTTCGGGAAATGTAAAACGCAAACTGAACGATGCTGCTAGAGACGCCAGCGCTCCCTGGGGCGTCATGTCGACCGCTGTAGATTTTTACAACACCACTTCAAGAGAGCACTTACTATGAGTTCCCGCTTCGAACTCGATTGTTTTTAGTGGAACGTTTTGTTTCCATGTATGGTAGAGATCGTGAAAATGGAACTTCTGCGATATTATCTTCTTTAAATATAAAACTCAAAGGTGACTGACTGACATAGTGACCTATCAATGCACGCACGCAAATTTCAGCCCGATCCGTCCAGTGGTTTGGACCACTGGACGGATCGGGCTGAAATTTGGCATGCAGGTAGATGTTATGACGTAGGAGGCTATCCTACGTCATAACATCTACCTGCATGCCAAATTTCAGCCCGATCCGTCCAGTGGTCCAAACCACTGGACGGATCGGGCTGAAATTTGCGTGCGTGCATTGATAGATCACTAGGATGGAGGAGGAGAAAGGATTTTGATCAATTCTAGGGCCATTAGTCTTCGTAATAAGTGTGCAGTCAAATATCAAATTGCATCCACTGACGAGGGCTTGTGCTATTGTACAAGCCAAGTATGGTAATGTAATTAATGTAATTTGGTAGTTAGCTCTGTCTAAGATTCTTGCGTAAACCTTTAACGTGTAGTGCCATCTGGAAGGCAATGCAGCTAATAAATAAATTATGACAGCAATTCGAAGAAAAGGTAACGTAACGTAGACGAGATCGAGCTATAAAGTGTATTTCTGTATTCAGATTGTCAGAATTTCATATTATTTGGATTCAAAAATAAAAACTTTATCGTAAGGATGATATAGCAAGTGAAATTTTGATTGATGAAGTTGAGCCATTTGCGCTCAGTATGGTCATCGTATGGATGATTACAATTCACTTACAACTTTTTAATCTTGAGGTCATCGTATCTTCACCTACAGCCATTAGCATGCACCAATCCACATCGGGTTTTTATCTTATATGAAGGCAATATCCTTAGTAAAGGAGTATTTTCTAATACCAAGTACATAAGTAGGCTAAAAAAACCAATGATTTATTAATATATTTTAATATTTGTTTTAAACTCATTCGACCAACTTTTTTATTCACTCATGGTAGGGATTATAAAATAAAGCATATAAAAAGACGGTAGCCGCTGTTGACAGCTGTTTACAAGATACTTCGAGTAAAAATATTCTATCATTCCAGTTATTTACAGGGGCAGAGCCAGTTAGCGAAACGGTATACAATGGATGTACATGCATGCAAAAAAACTTGGCATAAAATTAAAACGTTCGCTTCGGGAAACATCCCACTCCTTTGTATTATAGAAAGATGTAGCTGAATAACACATTGTGCAGTTTTTTTCTATCTAAAAAGAGTAGCACGCAAGTGTAATGGCATGCCTAATGGGAAGCGGCCACCCGGCCACCATAACCTGTAGGCGCTTGCGAAACGAGTACAAGTCGCGGCACGTAACTCCTAGCGCTGAAAAAAAAGTGGAGGGGATAGCTGCACATGGGTACGACTGGAGAGCCAATCGGCGCAATGCACGCCCAGCCGCGCACCTCGTTTCCCCCCAACACATCTTAAGTTTTAATTTTTATTTTAGCGCCATAACGGTCAGCGCTAGAATTTCGTGCCGCGACTTATATCACTCGCACCGTTGATTACCCTGACCCACCCTTTGGAGCCCAGAAACCTCACTCATCGACAAAAACACACCAGCTAAGGCTAAGAACTCACGGAGCGGTTCTGTCCCGCATTCGCCGCGGGAGGCCGCAGAGCCTGTTTTATTTCAAAACTCAAGAGACCGCGGTTTCCTTCCGTCCCGCAAGCACTGCCGCCACACGCTCGTAAACTAAACAAAGAAAGATTGGACGAAGCCCGCGTCGAGTGCCGCAAACAACCGCGTATTCGGCGGGCGTAATTCGCGTCGTGTCACATTCTACTAGTAGATGCATCGAGCGCGGGTGAAACTCGCTTCGTGAGTTCTTTGCCTAAATGCTTTTTTACTGCGGTATTCCGTAAGTTGGAGGTAACTTCCCCAGATGAGTGCTCTAATTCGAGCGGAAAATCCACTTTGCCCGACCTCTCTTTATGCATACTAAACTTCACTGAGGGCAAAATAAGATCACATTATAAATCTACACATAAAAGCGTCGCGGAACACTATTCACAGGTATAATGACGTCATATTCAGAGCAAGCGTCACAATAGAGTATGAGCGCTCCTTAGCCGTGTATAGTTTACGAAACATTTCATCTCGATCCCAAACATGACTATAAAGAGACCAAAACAGCAAATATTGCGCTTGACACAGTGCACATAGAGCCGGTAATAAACTGCTGTGCATCTTAGTGTCGCCGCACACAGGATACACGCCACAGCCACAAACGCCGCCACGAGAAGCTAGAAGCGGCTACTAAAGTGGCTGAAGCGCGCGACAGCGGCCGACTAAGGTAAGGGAGATAGGGATGGGGAATCGCGAGAGTGACGTGTGGCGGCGTTTCGTATCGGCGCATTAAGTGGCCGGCGCGGGCCACAAGAAGTGAGCAACGACGATTTGTAGCGTGTGGCGGCCACCGGCGTACCGTGTGTGGCGAGTCCATATAAAATGTATGAAAACTACAAGAAATATGCCGGTGGCGGCGTTTTGTGGTTGTGGTCGGTGGCCCGTGTGCGGTGACACTTATGTTAGCTAACCCGGCGAACTTCGTACCGTCATATTTTGTTTGTTTTAAATTTATTTAAAAACTAGCTGTTACCCGCGGCTACGCTCGCGTGGTTTTCCTATTTGAGGCTATCATCCTCTTTTGACATGGTGAGTAAAAAAGTAGCTTATTTCTATTAAAATTACGGCGCCTTTCTGCTTGAAGCCGTACATTTAAATCTCTGCGCGCCTGTGCTTGTTCAGGTGTTTGGAATGACCTCAAAAAAGCTTGTCGTTGAGCTTGCTCATCAAGTCTTGGCTGAGTTTCAGCAGGTGTTTCTGCAGCTCTTAAAGCAGTCTTTGTTGAGACTGAACATCCGATTCAGCGGCTCTCAAATGAGCCTGCCGCTCTGTCTGCTCCTGAAGTCTTCTCTGTGTCTGCGACAGTGATTCTAAGGCCCTCAAATTCGCTTGACGTTCAGACTGTTCAAGACGCCTTTCCTGTGTCTGCGATTGAGATTCTGAGGCCCTCAAAGCAGTTTGGCGATCTGCCTGTTCTTGCCTTCTCAGTTCAATTTCTTCAAGAGATTCTTGCGACCTAGTTAATCTCTTTGCTCGTGCTTGAGAGGATACTCTATAAAGGCTAGATTTGCGCGTCATTATTACGGTGAAGGTAATTATCTGAAATATTTTTTTTTATTAAAAAAAATACCTATTTTAATTACAACAGTATAAAAATGATTTGTAAGCACCTACTCAACTTGTTTATAGTAGGTAGGTATTTAAAATCACATATTTTCACAAAAACCCAAGATCAATGTGTTAAGTTAATCGTCAAAATGATTGCTTTTTAATATTCCTTTTTGTTTTTTTTTTTAAATTTTATTATTTTTATTTAATTATTATTATTTTAATAAGAGATACTTAATATATTTTATGTAGGTATGTAGATAGGTAATTCGTATTTTATTAAAATCAAGGTATTTACCTATCTAGGTACCTGCCGAAATAGTATGCGCACTTAGTAGATAATGTAGGTAGGTACCAATCAAGGTAGGTAGGTTACCTATCTACAAAGGTATCTAGCAAATAGGCAGCCCTTCTTTCAGAGCAACAAAACCAATCAAAAACTACAATACCATATTATTACAAAAACCAATACCTACCTATGCGTTGTCTATCTTACTGGTAAAAATCGAGGTAGGTAGGTTATAATATAATAATCGTAATTTTTATCAGTGAGCCAATTTATACATTCGAAGAAACTACCAAAATACCTACCTAATTCATTTAATGCACAACAAAACCAAATCACAAAGGAAAACAAAAACAGATATGTAGGTAAGCAGGTACCTTGGTAAATCGTATTTCTTTAAAATCAATCAAGGTAGGTAGGTACTTACTGCTTGCTGTTGCTTACCTGCTGAAATAGTAAGCATTTAACACCACCACGTTGATTCTTCTCTAATAGCACAGATAACAGAATACTATTAAAAACAATAAATATAAAAAAGTAATGTTCATGAATAGCGCCATCCGAAAAACCTCAGATTTTTAGTGCAAGTAAACTTGATTTTAATGACGGGTAGCGACATCTCTTCAGTTTCACACGCAACAGCTTGGTTTTCGAATTGTTATTCGAGTTGGTAGCGCCTACTTCTATTAACATCCAGGATCAATCTTCACTTGATAATTATTGGATAATACTCGATTAAGGGACTAAACTAAATCATAACAGCTGTTTATTTAGTATCTGTCTACTGTAAACAGCTGATTATTTAATATCTTTTTGATGTTTATAAGATTTCCTGGTAAAATATTAGGACACTGAAGGAAGTCGGTTTTTTTTACTAATATTGTTTTAATTAAAATATCTACCTACATCACGTTAAAATTAACAGTAAATATTAAAAAGTCATGTTCATAAATAGCGCGATCTGAAAAAACGCAATATAACAACTCAGATTTTTAAACAATTAAAAATACTCATTCTAAAGACGGGTTGAGTTGGTATCTATAATCACTCGAAAATGATATTTTTATATTATAAATTTAGAGTAGTATTTGCTAGATTTAATTTTAAAAATGAGATTAGAAAGAAATTGCGTAAAATTACCTCGATTTAATAAATGAAACACTAACACAAAATACTCGGTATTGAACACGAGTGGTGCCATCTCGTATTAAGATAGCAACTTCCACATTTCAAATTTAATCCGTCTTCGTGACAGTAGCGCCATCTCTATCGGGACCAACCATGAAAATGATTAATTTAGTTGAAAATTATGTAAATTCGAATATATAAATTAAAAAAAGTAGCCTATAGCAGTCTCATAAGTTCAAGCTATACATTTACCAAATTTCAACACAATCGGTTCAGCGGTTTAGGCGTGAAGAGAAGACAAACAAACAAACAAACAAACACACTTTCCCATTTATAATATTAGTATGGATTTCTTTTGTTTTCTTCCGAAGGGACGAACGTCAAATGTTTGAAGAGAAAGTTGTTAGAACAGTTTATATGGGAAAATTAAATTGTTGAAGGGGTGAGTGTACAATGGTGTTATCTAACAAACGTTCAAAATGAGTGTTTCAAAAGGTTAAATAATAAAATCAATGTAGCTTTAACAGATTAAAATTTATAGAAAACTTAAATATTAATACTTTTGAATGGACTATGATTTTATAGATTGTACAGAAGAAAAGGGTGTTTTTATTATAATTATTAAAATATAGAGAAAATACTAACATAACACCTATGCTTAATTTAATATAAATCATATTTAGATTACATGAACTTCGAAAGGACTTACGTTAATTTTTATCCACTCACTTGTACTAGTGATTTGTAACGTAATAATATCCCCCGCTGATTACCTGTAAAACAAATGAAAATCACATTAGATACCATTTTCATTGAAAATGTAAATGATTAAATTGATAAAATGATTGACAACGTAAATGATGTATTATTTAATCAATATGTATGATGACGGGGTGAAGTAAACGAAATTCTATTTATTCCTTTACTTAGATTACAAAAACTAAAGGACACTTTTTTTGTTCTTTATTTATTTAGAGGCTTTAAATAAAGGACACTATTTTGTTCTTTATTTATTTAGAGGCTGTAAAGAATAGACACTTTTTTTGTTCTTTATTTATTCAGAGGGTCTAAATAAAGGACACTTTTTTGTTCTTTATTTATTTAGAGGCTTAAAGAATAGACACTTTTTTTGTTCTTTATTTATTCAGAGGCTTTAAATAAAGGACACTTTTTGTTCTTTATTTATTCAGAGGCTTCAAATAAAGGACACTTTTTTGTTCTTTATTTATTCAGAGGCTTTAAATAAAGGACACTCTTTTTGTTCTTTATTTATTTAGAGGCTTTAAAGAATAGACACTTTTTTTGTTCTTTATTTATTCAGAGGCTTTAAATAAAGGACACTTTTTTTTGTTCTTTATTTATTTAGAGGCTTTAAAGAATAGACACTTTTTTTGTTCTTTATTTAATCAGAGGTTTTAAATAAAGGACCCTTTTTTTATTTTTTCAATTGTTAGCCAAAAAAATGACAAAGATAAAGGGCTTGAAAGTTAGGGATTGGGGGCCATTTCGTAGTAAAAATGTACCGAGACGTGACTTCATGTGATATTTCAAATCAATGTATATAAATATCCCCGAGTGAATAAAGAAAATGGGTCCAATACTTTTTGGTAATCATCCCTATCCACGTTCCAAATATATAACCTTATGATAAAACAAATTTGTATGTCAATAGGGCTTAACACAACTGGGCTCGTATTTTGGTCATTTTATCAAAGTGTGGCAAACAAGCTTACTTAGGGTCAACCTTCTAATTGTAAGCACCATCGACACCATCGATGCTTTTTTTAACTTTTTTGACATGGAATATATACCACACACACACACACGCACACACACAAGACCTTACTTCATAGGATCATTTCTATAGTAACTTCTTCGCTAGACCTTCACTCACTCCATGTGAGGTTCCACTCAGACCAGAACACACATTTGTTTTATGTTGTTAAAAGCATGTAAATTGTATATTAAATTTATTAGTATAAGTATATTGCTTTTGCTAGTTTAGTATATATATTTTATAAAAAAATATATTAGATTATTACTTAGAAGCTTCCTTCGACAAGGTTTTACTGACTACACAATAAGCTAAGTAGTTCTGGTATTCTACCTATATTATGTCTACCGTTTCAGCTCTACAGCAAAATAATATAATCGAGTCACAATGAGTTGAATTGCAATAATAAATAATATATAGTCTGATTATTGCCCCCTTTATTAACAAAGCCTATTTTATTACACCCACTAAAGCGTTATTCTTGCTAAATCACCTCTTAGGTGACCGTTCGGGTCCCTCAGTAGCGTTACAAAATTGATAGTGCAGAAGGTAATCTACATACAAAGTGTGCTCGAGCAACGCACACATATACACCGCTGACGGACACGATATCTCGGACCAGTGGGACCACTGCAAACGCGAGTTTCATCCACTTGAGATCAGACACGCGTCTGTAAATATTGTTGACAAAAATGGCGCAAAAAAAAATTTATAACTGTAAATGGACGGTTTTTTTATTTGTACCTAATATACCTAAAAAAGAAAACCATAATATTAAAATTAAAATACTTATGTTATTATTGGTTATTATTTCCATTCTTCCCGTTTCATTGTCAACGATAAATCAACATTGCCACTAACACGTTTTTTTGTTCGCAAGCCAAAATTGACAATCCCAGCGCGACCGCTGAGCGTAGTATGCAAAGTGAAGTACATTTTATTTTATTTCTTCGGAAAACTTACAGCTATTATTTACACATTGTTTTATAATTTAGTTAACTACTAGCCAATAACAAGTGTTCACATATAAAAATAATATAAAGCTTATCAATTTCTGAAAATAATGACAAAAATTAATACAGACGTAAACGAAACTTGCAAAAAAAACTCATAAAGAGCCGCTCGGAGAATCCACTCAGACATGCATAAGATTACCTTCTGTATTCTCTATTTTGTGGTTTTACTTACTAAGCAATAAGCTAAGCAGTTGTAGTATTCTACGTATATTATGTCTGCCGTTTCAGCTTTACTTCATCGTAATCGAGTCACCACGAGCAGAATTGCAATAAAAAATAATATATACTCCGGCTATTGCCCCATTTATCTACACAGCCTATTTTATTTCTCCGACTAAAGCGCGTTTTTCTTGCTAAAAACACCTCAAAGATGACCATTCACGTCCCTTCGTAGCTTCAAGTATGTTTTATTTGCCATTTGTAAACGGAATGAGGAGTGTTTTATAACTGTAATTCTTCATAACAGCCCCGAAAGTGGTATCGGAATTCTTAAAAGCCGCTCGGACGTGATAACTGTTAAGGAAAATGTATACGATAGGGTGGAAATATTTTTACTGTTCGACCCTTTTAGCTTTATTTGATTTGACAAAGGCAATTACTAAATATTATTTATTCACTAACGGCCGCCCGCTTATACGTCCGCGTTTACTTTGGTTTTTTGGTCCCATCAGGTTCGAGTGGTCTAGAGGCTCCAGACGGAGAGGACTTCCCCCCTGTGGGGAGATGCCATCCGCCTGGAATACGTCTAGAGGCACTCGCCAATTCTCGGCTTGAGGTACCCTTAGGATCTCGCCGTCCCCAAACCTGGTGACGCTGTAAAGGTCATCTGTGAATAACAGAATTAATATTATTAAGTTTTGGCCTATAATAATTATGGTTTTGACGTTCATGTGTTTCTTTCTAGTGGAGCCACTCACGCTAAAATTAAAATAGTAGTGGTAATGCTTTGCTTGTTCAATATTTCTCCTGAATTTATTAACATGGTTCAATGTAACCTCAACCGTTTTGATAGGAATTACGATAAATCGCCCCATCCATCGAGTGGAGCCCTCGGCTGTATTACGCTTGTAGTACATAAAAATAACATTGATAGCTTGTCCCAATGTACTATTCACTCTATTTGCGTATTAACTCTAACAGTACCCTTAGCACGCTGTGAAGGTCATCTGCGACCAACAGCATACACACTCAAAAAGAAAGATGATTTTTTGAGTTTGCCATTGGTACCTAAATTTTTCCGGGATTAAAAATATACTGTAGTGTGTAGTGCGACCAAAATCTTGTTGCACTTTCATGACATTGACAGGAGGGCGCTGTTGGTGAACAAGTGGTGTAATGAAGTACGTAAAATCTCCTCGCTAAAGGGAACGTTATAATTTATAATGACTCGAAAAGAGTATTAGGAAATATGAAAGGCTTATTCGCACCTTCCCTGGCTGGCCATGATGCTATGAGGCGAGATTCGTGGTGTAAAGCACTCATAGAATTGAGACCGTTGGATAAGAAACACCCCCAAGGAAGACCAAATATACGTTGGTACGACGACATCAAAAGAATAGCTGGAGTGAAATGGACTGAAAACGCCCAAAACCGAGAACAATGGCATTGAATGGAGTAGGAGGAGAAGAAGAAGAAGAAAATAAGTTACGATTTCGGTCTGTTTGTCTCAATCTAGGTCATAGACTATATGTCGCGGAAGAATCCCTAACGGGGACCCCGTGACTTTGTATTAAGCAGTCTAGAAGGTATTCGCAGGACTTTTTTAGCGGATATTATGCCGTAAAGCGCCCGTAAGAGTTGCGGGGTCCTCGGTGCGCAGCCACTGGGGGGTTCGTAAGACTTGTGGGAGCCAGGTGTGAGGTCCGTTCCGCGGTGTGCCTCTTCAAGGCGCCGTCGTCTGTAAACAGTATTTTTTACCTGCGTTAAAAAAAAGGTCATAGACTATATGCGTACTAAATTTCATCCACGTCCGTCCAGTGGTTTGTTTTATTTAAATCAAAGTATCTTTCAGCTGAGGAACTCGGTGGCGCAGGTGGTTAGCGCGTTCGGCTGCGATCGCTGAAGTGAAGCAACTTACGTAGTGGTCGGTCATTGGATGGCTGATCAAAAATCTTCTATCTCGAGTTACTCCGTGCTCCGGAAGGCACGTTAAGCCGTTGGTCCCAGCTGCATCTGCAGTCGTTAGCACCCGCCAATCCGCTCTAGGCCCGCATGGTACACGGCCCAATCTCCCTATTCCATCCATAGGGATAAGGCCAGTGCAGCAGTGGGGACATTAATAGGCTGATGATGATAATCTTTCAGCTACCTATCCAAAGATGACATCTGCAAGAAATAGGTAGGTAACTTGTTCACTATACAAAATACATTACATACTCGTATGTTTAAAAATCTTTTTTAATGGTCTACCAAAAATGATTGAAAATTGATTTCCTGTTTTGGCGCGTAAATGTAACGTACATAGTTAGCCACCATCTATTTATTACCTTTTGTATTTTTATATGTTTTTTTTAAGGTTGTTATGTTAAGACAATGGCATTATAATATTAATGGCACAAACTTTTCGGTAATAGGATGCCGAAATCGACTCAACATAATAAAGTCAATATAATATATCAAACGGAGGGAAAATAACAACGAGTAACATTTGAGCAGTTCGGTGTCAAGACGAAAGACGTATAGCTTGCTGGAAACACGCCCTAATTACTTGTGGCATTAGATTTATTACTATCAAAACAAAGAGATCGCGGGAATAAACCTTAAATTGTTACTTACAGAAAGTAAATACTTTATCTGACATATTAATATTTGAATTACAAAAGCTTAAAACTACTAATTAGCGTCTAAAAACTTATTAATTCTAAAGAAAAGTTTACTAGAAAAAAAAAACCACGCGGACCAGGCAGCGGACGGGACTCGAGCCCGCATCCTTCGCAATCCGGGCGAATGCACTGACCATTATGCTACCACGGCCCTATTAGCTGCGTTGAAATTTTCCTAGCATTAAGCTGCAAGGCCGCTGCCTTTTTTTTCTAGTAAACTTTTCTTTAGATTTAAACATCTAGCAGTTAAATGCTTAAAATTAAATAAAATCATAACTATAATTGCTATTTCTTCTTTCAAATGTTTAATACTTGAAAAAGTATTCATTTGACATTGTACGTGGCCTACAAAGCAAAGAGATGGCGCTGCCTTGCATCTTAAGGCTAGGAAAATTTCGACGCGGCTAATAGGGCCGTGGTAGCATAATAGTCACTGCATTCGCCCGGATTGCGAAGGATGCGGGTTTGAGTTCCGTCCGCTGCCTGGTCCGCGTGGATTTTTTTCTAGTAAACTTTTCTTTAGATTTAAACATCTAGCAGTTAAATGCTTAAAATTAAATAAAATCATAACTTATTAATTACTTATATTATTAAAAAAAAAATAAAAAAAATATAACTAGAAAAAATCTACGCGGACCAGGCAGCAGACGGGACTCGTTCCCGCACCCTTCGTAATCGGGGCGAATGCACTGACCAATTATGCTACCGCGACCCTGACAACCGCGTCGAAATTCTTCTAGCCATTCTTAAGCTGCAAGGCAGCGCCATTTCTTCGCATTGATGGTAACCCACAATGTCAAATTGAAGAGTGCAGGTTCGAGTCCCGTCTGCTGCCTGGTCCGCGTGGGATTTTTCTAGTTATATTTTCTTTACATTTAAACATCAAGCAGTTACATGCTTTAAAAATAATAGAAATTATAACCATAATTGCTATTTCTTCTTTCAAATGTTTAATATTTGTAAAAGTATTCATTTGACATAGTGGGTTACCTATAATGCGAGAGATGGCGCTGCCTTGCAGCTTAAGAATGGCTAGAAGAATAACGACGCGGTCCGTGAGGGCCGCGGTAGCATAATTGGTCAGTGGATTCGCCCGGATTGCGAAGGGTGCGGTTTCGAGTCCCGTCTGCTGCCTGGTCCGCGTGGTTTTTTTCTAGTTATATTTTCCTTAGATTTAAACATCAAGCAGTTACATGCTTAAAAAATTAAACGAATTAATTACTTAAATAATATACAACCTACAAAATAAGAAATATATTTTTTTCTGACAATAAATGAAAGAAATTATACATCATTCAAACTGAATTATTGAAAACTCTTTTGAATCGTCCAATGTTTGTTCCTATTACCCTTTCAGGACATCTTTTAGCTAACGAGAAGATGAAAACCTTTTTTTTTATATATAGATCCGACAAATGACTCCACCCCACCTGACGTTAAGTGATGGTGAAGTCCAGCCGTGAAGATAGCTGGTACAGCAGTTCGACCTCTATTTCATTTAAAGTACTTATATAAATACATAAATTATTAAAATGTTAAAATATTTTTGCGGTTGCCTTGTGGATACGTAATTGAGTAGAGTATCGACGTATAGTACAGCTAAGTTGATAAATGTAACAAAAACTATAACTACCGTGCCACAGGCTGCGAAATAGGCACCACAAAATATTAAGACACGACTCAAACACAGTTTATTGTGCTTCATCATCATCATCATCATGTCAGCCGTACGACGCCCACTGCTGAGCATAGGCCTCCCCCAAGGATCTCCACACCGATCGGTCCTGCGCCACTCGCATCCATCGGCTTCCCGCGACCTTCACAAGATCGTCGGTCCACCATGTAGGGGGCCTGCCCACTGAGCGTCTTCCGGTGTGTGGTCGCCATTCCAGAACCTTTCCGCCCCATCGGCCATCGGTTCTTCTTGCTACGTGTCCCGCCCACTGCCACATGCTTATGCTTATTTATATGTTTTCAAGTGTGTGTTATTTAATGAATCATTTAAATAAAGGTTTAAAAGATCACATTACTAAAAAATATATTTTTATCACATCCATTTGAAAAGAGTAAGTTTGTGCTCTGTTTACAAGGACCAAAAAAGGGATTGAAAGTGATTTGATATCTGGATATTGTTAGTAAAAGTTCCAATCACCAAAGAGATCAATCACGAATATTTCATGAACAAGTCACAGCGTAAGCAGCATGTTCGCCAAATAAAATAAAAAAAATATACAAACACGCGAAACACATTCAGCCTTTGTTCATAATAAATTGTTTCATATTAATTCGGATTTATTTGGTTTTATTAAACATAAGCTTTTCCTCGGGCAGTGAGAATAATGCGAACAACAACAATATACAAAAAGAAATAATGAAAATTTCATCATTTAGAAAAATGCAAGAAAGGTGAGAACTTTTTCAGAAACTGTGTTTTTGACCTTTTTCCAAGATTTCTTGTTGTTATTGTATGCAAAGTATTAAACGTACTTTACTTTATATTCGCCCTTAGTTGCATTTACTTAATATCTCATAGAGGGTGATAAAAAGTAGTGTCCTCTTCATAAGTAGGTAATACTTTTTTTTTTATTTAAAGCTCAAGCAACGTACTTTGAATCAATTGCTGCGTATAGGATCAAAAAAAACGCTTTAGCCTTTAAAATAACTCGTTGTTGCCATAATAAACATTCTACTATTATTGTTCTGTACTTGAAATAGATTGCATTGAGACAGATGAACTAACGGGGAGCGTAATGCGGAAGATTATTTATTTATTATAAAAAAAAAATAGTTTATAAAGTTAGTTACTTTAAGGCGAAACGGCTCAGTCATTGTGGAATATTGATGTTAATCATGCAATACTGTTAAAAGAAATTGTAGAAGAGTATTGTACATATAAATTAGTTAAACACCAATAAATTATGTATTAAACAGTTGAGTAACTATAGACAGGAGTACCTACGTTGGGGTATACTACTAAGTTTTTGTCTTACATTTCTGTATTTTTTTTAAATATGGCTGTTCAATCCAAGTTTGTGATTTTGCACTTTTTTGAAAGACGTGAAACAGAATGCTACGTTATAACTTATTCTCCAAGATCGTATTTTTTTATTACCTGCTGCCTACCCTCCTAAATGAATTTTTCATTTTCTTTAAGATGAAAAAGGCAGAATCAACAAATTACAGCATATTCTTACCATCTAGGCTCCGAGGTTGCCTTTTTAAGTCATAATACTTAGAATAACTAATTACATACTTAGTATTCGACGCGGGAAATAATTTGAGCTGCGTGCCTACAACAGAATTTAGGGTGACCGTGCGTTAGGAATAACTATGATTTCCTTTTAGATTAGCGTAACAAAAATAAAAAGAATGCTTTTTTAAATATTTTAATTGTTTACTTCCCGCGTTTTAATAGAGTTGTAATATTTGCTGAAATACTTAAATGTTAGTTTATTGTTGGTATTTATTATTTATTTTTGACAAACCTAAGTTGAACGGAATTTTAATAGAGTTTATGCATTAAGAGAATGGGATTTAGATTGGAGGGCGCTGTAGTGCTTTTCTATCGTATTTGTAAGGTTCTACCCCTTTTAGATATGATTAAATACGAAAAACCACAAGAAATCACAACAACAAACAAATCCGTATCAATACAAAACTTTGACGTTTTACAGATTGCTGGGTTTCATTGCGAAATGAAGATCATAATGTTAGTTTCGTTTTTCGCCACGCCAATTCTCTTTCCGCACAGACTCTATTACTTATGTCTTTAGGCTACCGAGAAAGTCTAAAAAACCTTATTATTATTACTGCCTTATTTGCATCACAAGTTAGGACATGTTGTTACACACAATATCGTTCTGGGTGCTAGTAGAGTATGACAATGTATAGAGCCTAAATATTTAGTAACGATCATTAGGTAACGACTGATACCACAAATATTTCGTTAAATAAATAAACGAAATGTAAAATAAGCACGTTTCATAGCCCGTTTAAAGGTGATTTATTTCGATTTTAAACGATTATTATACTTGTATTTAATTTAACTTATGTGGTATGTGCGATAAAGCCGAGAGCGTCATTGAGGTTTATTTTATGTTAACTAACTAATAACGTGAAATTAATAGGGCTATTACTGAAAACGGGTAAAAGCTGGAAGCAAATACATAACACAGTATTTTTTTATTAAATTAGCACTGTTTTATGCGTGCGAGCGTAATTTCTAGCATAAATCAAAGTCATCAAAGTGGAATCACTGACTTGTTTGTATTGTGTTTAATATGCTTTTCTTCATGAACTTTCTCGGCGTCAAACAAATTAAAGAGTAGTTTTCTCTTAGCTCATGTTGTTACCGTCAACTGGTAGAAAGATATAATTCTGTGACAGACAAATATCTTGTTTTATCAATATTAACAAAACGTATCTATTTTTAACACTAAGTAAGATGGAAAATCGGTTCCTCGCTTGAAGTGAGACAGATGCTTTAATACGAAATTTTCGGTAATTAATCCCAGTCCTTCGTTAAGGAATTGTCTAAGAGACTCACCCAGGTGACCGGTTATCAAAAGGCCGGCAGCTACCTTGGTCAACGAATTAGCCTCGCTATCCAACGTGGAAATGCTGCCAGCCTATTAGGCACCATGCCTGACAACGGCGCTGGGAATGATATTATTTATTTTGTAAGTTATGTATTATTTAGGTACTTATTTATTTCTGGTTTTTCAGTTTTTAGACATTAAGTATTTTTAAGCTTTTCTTATATTAAATATTTCTATGCAAATATAAACATTCTATCATCCGAGTCTATAAATAACGTATTATCTTCCTTACATAACTATTTCATCTAGTGATCTACGTATAAATACAACAGAGAAGGGTAAACGAGAAATGAAGTAAAGTTCCCGGAAGTCTGAACAAAGTGCTTGAACTGAGCAGATTAAATTTCTGCACAGTTGTTCACTGTACAGAACTAAACAGAGTGCAGTCAGGACTCAAAAATAATTTAAGTTTCACCCTATTTGCTATGCTTTCGTCCGTTACCTATTGGATACCAAAATGTAGAGATGAAGATTGGAAAAAGGTTACAAAGGAATTTGACTTTTAATTTAACGCACGTCAGAATAGAAGTAGGGTGAGAGGTCACGGGTGTTGGTCAGGGTTTAGGGTGGCATTGACAAGAAGACTCGTGTCTGTAATATATTATAACTGTCGTTATTGAAAACTCAAATGCGAAATAGGTTGTACGTGCACTGTACAGTTACGATGTTGTCGCATGAATGACCATACCACCTTGCTTGAGCGAACTCCCATCGTACATTAAACCAGTTATCCAGTTTAAGTAAAATAAAATAAGATTTAAATCTAAATAAAAATTTACTAGAAAAACATCCACGCGGACCAGGCAGCAGACGAGACTCGAACCCGCACCCTCCGCAATCCGGGCGGATGTACTGGCCAATTACACAAGAGAGAATTCGAAACAGCCATTAAGACTCTGAACTCTGGTAACATAATTCGTTTGTGCATCTGCCCGTATAGCGGAGGGTGCGGCTTCGAGTCCCTGTCTGTTGCCTGGTCCACGTAGATTTTTTTTCTAGTACAATTTTCTTTAGATTTAAACATCTAGCAGTTAAATGCTTAAAAAAAAAATAAGTTTCTTATTAGAAGTGCTTGGGGTCACAAGACCGCTCTGAGCCAGAGTGATACCTCTCAGAATATATAAACAAAGATATGTTAAAAACCATCCGAATTTTGCAATGAATCTCCAAATAATAAATTCAATGATAAATTAATATCACAATACATTTGTGAATATTTTACAAACGTTTATATCCAGACAATAAGACACAAATTTCAAATAGGTATTCTCTGAACAGAACTCTTTTTGGACACTGAACTCGTAAGATATTCCAGACTAAATATTATCCTTACAAAAGCATTAATTGTGGCCAACCTAAAGGTCAGTACATAATGCGGGGTCTCGATTCTCAGGTGTGGAAATAAGTTCACCGTTTTCATACAAAAGCCTCGAAATTACCTGCGTCGAAAGTTATTGTGTGAAACGAGTGGAATTATTACCCGAGCCGAGTCAAGACGGCTCCCAATGAAAATATAGGGTGAGAAAAGCAGTCCTTTGTGTTGGGCACGGGAAATGTAACATATGAAAAGTTTGGAGATAAACCATGCAAATAGCTTGTGAAACATAGGGAATTAGGTATGCCAGTGTGGGTATTGTATTCTATACTAATATTATAGAGAGGAAAGATTTGTATGTAAGTATGTTTGTAACGAATTGGTTTAAAAAGTACTGGACCGATTTTAAAAATTCTTTCACCATTTGAATGCTACATTACCACTGATTAATATAGGCTATAGTGTATATTCAAAAAAGTGATGATTCCGTATGAAAACTTCGATAATGTAACCCAACGTGTGTAAAAAATACCAAAAAGTGATGTACTAAGTTTTATAGAAGATACCAATATCTACAAAAAAAAGTCCGGGATACCATATGTCTAACTATAGACCTCTAGTTTTGACATACAGTTATGTCAAAACTAGAGGTCCTCTGCGTTTTCACTCGCGTTAATTTGAAGAAAGAGGTTTATAGTGAGTCAATCTTAAAATATAGACATATGCTGTCGCGGGCTTTTTTACAGAACTTTTAAAGGGGAAGAATTCCGTCATACATGATTTTTGTGTAACTTTAACCGTTTACCCAGCGCACGCACCGGATTCTCACAAATGGAATATTTTTACCCGTTTTTGAAACATCTTTCATCGATGCTCCACTGCTACTGGTCGTAGCCTGGTAATATATATTCCTCGATAAATGCACTGTCCAATACAAAAATATTTGTTCAAATCGGAACAGCAGAGCAATGTTGCATTCGGTACACCGGATCCTAAACTACACAACGAATTTTTTACTTGGAATGGGAGGTTTATAATTATTATGAAGAAAGTGATTGTGTATAATGCTAACCTTTTAACTAAAACTATAGTCTACACTACAGCTCTACACCGAAGCAAAGCTAGGGCGGGCCACTAGTATTCAATAAAATAGTACAAAATAATACGCAAGAATAAATTACTACACACTATAAACAATACTCAATGTTTTATTGTTTTCCATAAGTTATACAAGATGTTACAAAAATAATATGCACAATCATGGACCCCGTCGGGCACAACAATCAATTAAATATAGAGGGAGAGTGACATCTACGATTACATAAAAACGCTAATAACTACTATAACTGTCTATTAAAATTCAGAATTTATATTATTGTATCTACAATAAATTAAAATAGGTATTTTTCATTTCATTTTATAAAATCAGGAATAATAATAATGTCTATTCAGTCATTGGACAAAAAGATAATACTAACAAATTATATAAAATAAAAAACGTTGTTACACATAAATAAAATTTATTTCAAGTTCTATAAAAACAAAACACTATATTCTTAATTGTATCAATAATTAAATTTTTTGAATAACCTATTAACGTAAAGAACGTAACCTTTGTTGTAAAGTTTTAATTATTATTCTGGATCTGAAACAATTAAATACATACAGGGAATAATGCAATTTTTTACCGACCTCAAAAAGGAGGAGGTTCTCAATACGGTTGGTATTTTTTAAATAAATAATAAATAAATGTTTCCAACACTCACATCAATTAGCCTAGCCCCAAAGTAAGCACTGTAAGGCTTGTGTTAGGGAATACTAGGGTAACGGAGAGAATACATATACAGTACATATGTAAGTGTATTTATATAGAAATACATATTAAACATCCATGACTGGAGTACAAATGCTCGTTTTCATCACACAAACATCTGCCCCCACCGGGATTCGAACCCGGGACCTCTCGAGTCGGCGACACCATGAAACCCGGGGTAGAAACCACTCGCCCACGGAGGTCGTCCGTTTTTGTTTTGTGAAGTTTGATACATTTATTATTCTGGAACAATTCAAAGGAAACAGAGATGCCACAAGTAAACGTCGTTTGTTCAGTTGTAACAGGCATGTACACAATGAATTCAGCTTCCAAAATCTGTGGTGGAAAGTTGATTTTACAATGTAGCCAAACTATATAGGTTTTTTTTGTCTGAGTGCAAGAGCAAAGCCAAAGCAGGCACAAACGCAAAGCTTCACGCGGTGCGCGTGTGTGAGTGAGCACTGGCGGCGAGAATCCTATTCACTAAGTCGACATTTGTTTTCAACAGAAGTCATTGACATATGAGGAGCTGGCGAACAAAACGGTATAATTACATAAAATTAAATTTTACAGGAGCTGTATGACATACCTCCCCTCCAGTGAGCTTTTGGCATGGTTTTTAATTTATAAATTTCGTATTTTTTACACTCTTTTAGGCGGTTTTGATTGAAAATTATTTGAGATTCAAATTCAACGGGCACGAAAACTCCGGACTGTAAAAAAAAAGTAGTTTGACCAGATGCATAATTATAACGTTTTCTTAGCTAGCTCCTCATATGTAACATTATGTTAAAATTTTCCGCATCTTACTTCAACGACAATTATGTTGTGAAACAAGGGTAAATTTTTAAGTCGACATTTTTGTCAAATAGTCAGTAATTCTTGACATGAAATTGGGGCTGTGTAAGATTTGCGTTACAATAAGAGTTTTTCGTTGTAGTTAGTTACAAAATGGCTCTCATGGAAAGATGAGTTTTTATAGAAGAGAATTTATGAGGAACGAATAAAGAAAAATTAGATATAATAGATTACCCACAACAAACCATTGGCTTACATTATGTCAGCGACACATGTCGACTTGGTAAAATAGGACACTGAAAGTTTATCTACGTACGCGAGAGGCCGCCATCTCACACACACGAAATTGTGTGAAGCTTTGCCTTTGTACCCTCTTCTTCCATGCAATATAGGCGCGTCTCTGAGCGCATGCCCATTGAATATTTATTGCGCAACCACCAAACCCGAGACAAGTTTTGGAGAGCAATAAGAGACGAACTTCGCAAACTCCGGTGGAAGTTAAAACAAGATGTTGATACATAGGTACTTAATCTATGCTATGAACTGGCTTCTTCGCTTTTTAATGTAACTAAACTAGTGGACCCGCCCTAACTTCGCTTCGGTGTGACTAAAGTTGCGCTCGTCTGGACAAGTAACCTGGACCTTACAGAATACCACACCTGGCTTCTTCGCTTTTTAATGTAACTAAACTAGTGGACCAACCCTAACTTCGCTTCGGTGTAACTATAGTTGCGCCCGTCTGCGGAAGTAACTTGGGGGCCAATCGCCTAACGGAAATGCTTTGGAAAACGCTAACGTTTACGATTTTATTTTGTTATTTCTAGCCGCCTGAGGTATTCAAATGCCTCGCGCTCTTTCTTTTTCTTTTGCATTGGTAATAACAATATTAAAAAAAATGAGCGTGAGGTTTTCGAAAACCTCAGGCGGCTAGAAATAACAATATAAAATCGTAAGCGTTGGCGTTTCCCAAAGCATTTCCGTTAGGCGATTGGCCCCCTGGACCTTTCAGAAGACCACAGTAAAATAACACTACCTTTTAGTGGTTTTTGGTTCTATCGGTGAGTAAGGTTCCAGTGCTGCACGTGTTGAATTATCCCAGTGTTGTTGAATCTGTTTATAGTACGATAAACGATAGCCGTATGGCTGATACAAAGCTTTTGAAGTGTCTGGAATATGCATGGCTCCATACCCACTTTGTGCAAGGCGATCACTGCAATCCTATTTTCTTTAACACCCCAATCCATATTGTAATTTGATAATGAACACGAATAATATGTGAAATGGCGCAAAATCGAAAGAAGCTTTAAATATAATATACGTGTTCCAAATTCAAAATAATTTTAATGTTTAAGAAAAGAAAAGTTTTTATGTAACAGTATTTATGGCCAGACTAGTTATAGCCTCCCGCCTGATGGCAGCCTATGCTGATGTGCCATTTTTTTAAATAAAAGAAATTTATATAGTCCACTGAACAATGAACTTATGGTAAAAACCACATCAAAATACGTTGACTGGCTAAGGATCAGTTAGCGGAAATATAAAAAGACGTGAAAATCTAAGTTGTTTTATACTTAATGCCTGAGTATAAATATGAGCTAAGCTGTTAGGGTCAATAAACTTATATCAACGGGAAAGTAAGCAAATAACGCATTGTTTTGCTTAATGTTACCAGTCAGAAACTTGATCTGTGAAAAATAAAGAAGTTTTCAATACAAACTTCCATCTTTTATATATTGTCACAAACGCTCTCGAAACGTAACCACGAAAGTGCTAGAGATCGAATTTGCCAGATCACCGCTGGTCGCGATAGAGGTCAAGTAAGGCGGCTCATTCTAAAATGAGGCTTATGCAGTGCGGCGGAAGGGAGAAAGTGCGACGACATCTGCATTTGTTTACAAGTTATGCGCGTTACCTGCGTAGGTATAAGTAGGTATTTCGTACTCGCGGGTGCTAGCTAATTCTCTATTTAACAGGTACTTTCTAGAATGCGTCGATCGGCGTATATAAGCGCGATTGGCGCCGCGCAGAGACAGTTGAGTTTCAACAGCGATTTCGGAGCGAATCCAAAGGCGACCAAAGTGCAACAAAAGTATTCCAGTGCGATAGTTTAGTGACTTGTATAGTGAAATACAGTGTTTAGTGAGTGTTTTATAATTAACATTGTGTGTTAATTGTGTGAACTGAGTGGTGAATAAAGAACTGTCAAGCGTGAACTGGCATATAATTTCGAACCCCATCCCGACACGTAACAATATTTATCCAGTTTGAATAAATAAAAAGGCGTGAAAACTCACGCCTTAACAGCAGATCAATACTGGCTTTATAGGGATCAAAAAGTATTGGGCAGGATACGTAATTTCGTAATTTTACTTTATTCACTAAATCAAAACATTGCAGAGATATATGGAGACGACCTCCGTGGCCGAGTGGTTGGTGTCGCCGACTCGAGAGGTCCTGGGTTCGAATCCTGGTGGGGGCAGATGTTTGTGTGATGAATACGAGCATTTGTACTTCAGTCATGGATGTTTAATATGTATTTTTATATAAAAAAATATACTTATATATGTACAGTATATGTATTTTATCTGTTACCCTAGTATCCCATAACACAAGCATAATACAGTGCTTACTTTGGGGGTTAGGCTAATTAGTGTGAGTGTTGGAAATATTTATATATTTATTATTTATTTATATTGATTTGAAAATGTCGCATTACGTCACGTCTTGGTAATTTTTTTAATTGGAAGAGACCTCACGAGCCCCCACTGCCAACTTTTGATGCACTTTATATATTTGTAATTTTTTAGTTGATTGACAACAGAAAAAAAATGTAGGTGTCCATTATTTTTTGTTTCATCATCATCAATATCATCATCGTCAGCCTATGTTGAAATGGCTTTGATCAAATTTACTTACACTTAATATATTAAAATCTAAATATTTGCAATTCAGTTTTTCCAAACTAATTCACCAAATATTGATATAAAAGTGCACTCAGGTGATTGCCAGGGTTCTGTCGACTGTAGTTGTCTTCCTATTGCTAAATCCACCTCTGTCAAACACCTGGGAGTCATATTAGACAATAAATTAAGTTGGCAGCCGCATATAGCATTAATTACTACAAGAATTCGGAGACTTGTATGGGCTTTTAAGAGGCTAAGGCATGTGGCTGATTTAAAGCTTTTACGTACAATTTATTTTGCTCTAGTGCAGTCCATACTAGGATATAGCATTAGAGTATGGGAAGGTGCCTGTAAGACTCACATGCTGGAACTTGAGAGAGCTCAAAGATCAATTCTTAAAGTAATGACATTTAGTCCTTTTAGATTTCCTACAAAATTATTATATGACAGATGTGATATACTAACAGTAAGGCAACAGTATATTTTATAACTTATCAGCAAACAAGACAAGATCACCCCATACGGTCAAAATTTATACTTGGGTAAACGAACTTTACCTAATGTGTGCAAGATGGTGCGGTACCGTACTGCTACTGCTAGACGCCAAAGTAGTTATCTGGTTGGAACACTTTTTAATAAATTAAATAAACAATTAGATATTTTTTCGCTTAGTCTTTGTGAGGCCAAGTCTAAAATTAGAAAATGGTTATTAACATTAGATTATATTAAAACTGAGATGTTTATTAAGTAAGCATTTTAAAGTATTGTTTCAATTTACTATTTCAACATTACTATTACATTACGTTACATTTAGGTTCTGTTTCGAGATGTAAAAATCTATCTTAAAATAGCAAAATTATGTGTTGATTTAATTATTTATGTATTTATATAACGTACGTAACATTTTCTTAACGTAATACCCAGTAAAAATGTAGTAAAACACACACACACACACACATTCAGGACACGAAACATTTAATTGTAAACTAAGTAGTTTTGAAAATATCTTTGGGAGAAGACACTGATTTCTGTAACACGGTTATTATCCTAGCATAGAAATCAGGGTATTCAATCTTTCATGTACCTACTTTTGTTGAGCAATAAAATTATTATTATTATTTTATTTCCTAAACGCGGATTTCAAATAAATTCATAATTTGGTAAAGGTAGCAAAAAATAAATTAAATATTTACGAGAAAAAAAGATTTTTAAGCAATCAGTACGAATTCTGGCATTCTCCTTTGTTTGTTTTTCAATAAATAAATAAAATCAGTGCATCTAAAAAAAAATATCTCCACTGCTGGGGCACAGGCTTTCCCTGTGGATGAAACAACGAGATTAGGCCATGACCCACCACGCGGGCCCAGCCCAGCGCCCGGATTGGCTGGTGCTAACGACTGCAGATGCAGCCGGGACCAAGGGCTTAACGTGCCTTCCGAAGCACGGAGGAACTCAAGATAGAAGATTTTTGGCCACCCATCCAATGACCGACCATGCGAGAGTTGCTTAATTTCAACCGAAACTTCAAGCCGAACGCGCTAGCCACCGGCGCCATCAAGCTCCTCGAGATTTTATGTTTATCTAAATATATTTATGTACATTACCCCATCATCGTCCATATATACATTACCCCATCATCGTCCAACCAATACATAATGTGTTACTTCTTCACGTCTAAACGGCTGGAGTGATTTTCATAAAATTTAGTATGGAGTTAACTGACGCCCTGGATTAACACATAGACTACGTTTTACTGCGGTAAATATCCCTAATAAACCAAGGGTAACACCTCGGGGCACAGCTAGTTAATAATCATGTTATGACATTGGGTACCAACTTAATTTCCTCAATATACTGCGTTTACCAAATACTCTCTTGAATAAATAGAGTAACATTGGCGTGCATAGGTCGAGAATACCCTTACAAAAGGGGCATTTTAAAGACCTTTTCTGGCGTCCAATGAATAAGTGATTGAGTGAGAGACGTAGGTAGGTATAGGTCCTTCTTAAGGAGCATTCCCACGGCCCGTGTTGTCGCGGGCGAAGCCGCGCACAGTAGTATTGCCAAACGTATGAGAATCGCTAATGTTTCAGATTTAGCAGTCTATACATGATACGAGGTAAATAGAAATCTCGTACTATCGTATTTTGAGTAATCTGAGAAACTCAAGAGTCGTTAGCACCCGCCAACCCTGCTGATGATGAATAACTCAACTAGTCAAAGATTGTCGTAGTTATTAGCACTCACCTCGAACGTTACATTTTTTTTAAGTGAAAACTTCTTTAGCGGCCTTGTACACTTTTTTTGTAATGGGTAAAAACTGTTAAACTCGCATCATGACACGTGGCCTGATCGCATCCGGACACCTGACAATCGAAAATTCGTAAGACGAAAACAATAAAACTGGAAAGGTTGTTGACTTTCAATATATTGGACGTTATTTTATCGTATTATAATAATAAGTCTGTATCTAGGACGTTCAGGTGGTAGCTTTATTGAGAAGAAAATGCATTTTTTTACAATAGATGTCGCTAGGTGCGCTTAAATGAGAAATTCTGAGAGATAAACTTTTTAATGTAATATAAATTATCATGTTTGTATACGATAGCGCAATAAATAAATATTGTATTCTACCACATAAATGATAGTACTTTTATACTGATAATTAAAGAAATTCGTGGAAAATTATTCCCTAATCTATCGAAAATATCAAAAATGCACAACGTTAATATTCAAGTTTTCACTTCTGCCGGCACTCCCGGAGTGCAACCCGTCGTTTTTTTTATTCACCTATTTGCATCAGAAATTAATACAAATAATAATACATTTTATCACTGCAGACATTGATAGAATATTAGTTTAAACAATTCATATATATCAAGTTTGAATTACAGGCATTAGTAAGTGACAGTGATGCAAATAAGCAGAAGCTCAGTATTGTTTTTGCCTTAATAGACAAAATGCTGATTTTCAGCAACTACCCGACTGTCCCAGTCGAAGTTTCGTCGAAATATTTGATGTTTCCGAATTAATAAGGCGTGTAAGTAAACAAAAGACGACGCATCCAATCTGTATTTTAATCAAGTCTCCTTTGTAAATGAGCAATCCCACGGCCCGTGTTGTCGCGGTCGAGGCTGCGCAAAGCAAGTTTCGTACATTTCGGTCGAATAGCTGATGCACTTTTGTATGAAACAGCAGATCTTTTCCCCTTAACAAAAGTTGTACCTGTTGATGGGTAGAATCATCCCCTAAGAGGTTGTTGGTGTTTTAAAATTAACCCTGTATACGTAAATAATAAATATTATAGACATTAAGATATAAATAAGTAAAGACATACCCTTTATATTCAATGTAAAATATATAACGGCATCCAATGATGTCTTAAACACATAATCCAAACTAAAGTGGAAGTAATGTCATATTGAAAAAATTTTTTGGTACCTACTGAAACAAATGAAATTTTATGGCAAAACAATACGGGTAACAAAAAGCATTTATATTTTACTAGCTGACCCAGCTGACTTCATGTCGCCATAAAAATAGGAGCTGGTGGTAGAAATTTAGGGGTGTATGTAGTTTTTAATTCCACATTATACAAAAATCAAAGAAATAAAAAAATAAATGTTATGGTTGGACAACCCTTACGTGACTTAGGGGTACGAAAAATAGATAGTAGCTGATTCTCAGACCTACTGAATATGCATATAAAATTTCATAAAAATCGGCCATACCGTTTCGTAGGTGTATGGTAACTGACATTGTGACACGAGAATTTTATACAATACTATAGTATATAAAACTAGCTGACCCAGCGAACTTCGTACTGCCATAAAAATAGGGGCAGGTGGTAGAAGAGAAATTTTAGGGTTGTATGTATTTTTAATACCACATTATAAAAAAATAAATATTGTCCAAAAAAATGTTAGGGGTGTGTAACGTAGTGTTCTATCAATTTCCTGGGATAACGTTCCTCCTAACTCATACACACACTACGTTACAATACCCAATAGTTTGAATTTCGGCGCGAAGGCGCGCTGGAAGTTTCAGAACACTACGTTACAGGTGGACAACGATTATCACTATATATTATATGGATATGAAAAATAGATAGCAGCCGATTCTCAGACCCACGGAATATGCATATAAAATTTCATAAAAATCGGTCAAGCCGTTTCGGAGGAGTATGGTAACTAACATTGTGACACGAGAATTTTATATTTAAGATTGATTTAAAACTAACGTGAAAAAAAAATATCAACTCTATAAATACATTTTATTCAAATAATTGGTTTTCCTTCTGTATAGAAGAATAATTAAATATTTCCAACACTCACACCAATTAGCCTAGCCCAAAGCTAAGCACTATAAGGCTTGTGTTATGGGATACTAGGGTAACGGATAGAATACATATACTGTACATATATAAGTATATTTATATAGCAATTCATATTAAACATCCATGACTGGAGTACAAATGCTCGTATTCATCACACAAACATCTGCCCTCGAGTCGGCGACACCATGAAACCCGGCGTACAAACCACTCGGAGAAGTAGGTATGTTGATCGTCTGATACATAGGAAAATATTATAAATAAATTACGATATAATATATAGTAAAAAAAATAGACTATTTAAATATTAACGTTTTCAAAAATACAACGTTACTAACTTTATTTTAAGATTTTGATAAATTTTTCCTCTGTACTTTCGTACTTTTTACTTCTTGGCTAAGTTAAGCATCCTGTTCTTTGTTCAAGTAAAGTCTTGCTGTCATTTTATTCTGTACTGTTCGTGATTTACCAAGCCATCTTCTGGGTCCGCCACTTTTTCGTATTAAAATACCCTATTCAAAGTTTACATAAGACTTTCATTTAATCTAAGAAAAAATACAAATACAAAATTCTTCAACCGAATTGGAAGATAAAACTCTTTGAAATAGCAATTTAGTTTGTTTTTCCTTCCATCCTGCAAAACACGAAGACTAAAAGAATGTGCCAGTTGTTTTTTCTCGTACCACAAAGTTTTATTTCATAATTCGAAACTTACGAAACATTTCAGAGTAACAAAATAGGTCGTCACACGTAAAAAAATAAAGCGATTTCACATTCTGAATGATGATTTATTGTTAGAGGAAGATCAAAGATTTATTTAGGTATTTGATTTGGTTAGGTACCTCGAGATAACTAATATTTGAAGTAGGTATCTATAAAAAGTTTGCTATTGACCTACAAAACGCAGACATAACAGAAGCGCCCACACACGCCAGTCATTCGCTGTCAATTAACCGTGTTGGCTTTGGCACGAGCAGTGTGGCTGTTAATGAAATATTCTAACGTGTTAGTGTGGAATAAAAAAAAAGTAAAACTAAATCTGACACTAATTCAAATTTGGAACAAGGGGTATTTATGCTGGAGAGTTTTTTCATTCGAATTTAATTCTATTTGTTGGCGGGAATGTTAAAATGAAAAGTTTCTTTATACTTTTTTCAAACCTGCATTGTCAAAGTCGCTTGTATAAATCTATCTTCACGATTTCTCATTTTCCGATCTACGCTGAATTAAATAAAAAATCTTATTAAATTGGTTAGATTTCTGCTCCGAAGTAGCAAATATTTAATAAATATAACATGATTGGAATGATTAGAATTTTCTCGTATTTCCAGAAGTTGCAAAAAATATAGATCGTATTTACAATATTTTCTATAGAGCACTCCTTAAACCCGTCCACCCTTCGTGGAAAGGGAGGAAGCAAAATTTAACAAAAATAAATAAATCACATCTTACGATATATGTAATCGGATTATGAAGAATTTTCATGAGCGAAATTCAAATAATATACCTAGGTATTTTTGCATTTGCGTGTGCGAGCTTATAATAAAAAAATGCTAAACCCGAGTCAGGCTCGCATGCAGTGGGTTTTGTATCATCGTATTTAGTTAACATTTCGATACTTAATAATATTAATATCCCCTTAAAACTGCCAAGAGGGTCAAGATATAATTTGTTTATAACAAACCTAGGCTTATTTTCTCATATAAATAGAATGCTCTCTCAGTACAATTCACTGTCAAAGTCGACCGATATGGACATCTTCGCGGATACACTGAAGAGAATAAAATCTTTGTTTGGTTGTGCCCACATAGTTTTTTCATTAATTTACTTCTCATATAATTTATTTTTCATTAATTTATTTTCATTAATTTATTTAATTGTTGTTGTTCAATTATTGACAATTTAAAATTTTATTTTTATTCATAATTGTTTTGTATTGAAATTAATGTAATTATCAAAATTTTATAAGATTTAATTGCTAATTCATGTCGTAATCGCCTATAATGAAAGTTACACTAATAAAGTGTCGTACTATAAATGTGTAAATAAGAAATGTCTAAGTGTAACTTTGTTGATGATCAAATACATAAATAAATAAATACCTACTACGTGTAATATCGTGTTTTGAATAAACTTTACAGTAAAGCATATTTAAGAAGCACATTATTGGTTCCCATGAGTACAGCTATACTTGTACCACAACCAAAATTAGAATACGCCTGTATATTTATGTTCAGAATGCAACCTTTGACAAGATTACTTGCATTTTATGGTAGTTTTCCTTAAAAGTCACATACGGTTTTTTACGCTGGAAAATAACAGTAATGTTTTATTGTATGTAGCAGTTCCTACACTACACCGAACTGTGTGTATAGTGAAATATCATTCGATATACTTACAATTTAATAACTTACTTGCAACACAGCTAGTCAGTCAGGAGCTCGATGGCGCAAGTGGTTAGCCCGTTCGGCTGCGATCATTGAACTTAAGCAAATTTCGCAGTGGTCGGTCATTGGATGGGTGACCAAAAATTACTATCTCGAGCGCCTCCGTGCTTCGGAAGGCACATTAAGCCGTTGGTCTCGATTGCATCTGCAGTCGTCAGCACCCACCAATCCGCACTGGGCCCGCGTGGTGGGTCATGGTCCAATCTCCCTATTCCATCCATAGGGAAGGCCTGTGCCCCAGCAGTGGGGACATTAATAGGCTAATGATGATGATGATGATGAACACAGCTAATTTGTTATGCCAAGAATATAGGTATTACATGTAATGTATATATAAATGTGAATAATGCATAATATTTTATGCATTATTCACATTTAAAATTCACTAAAACAGTTTATTATCCTACAAAAAAAGGAAGTCCATATAAATAAATATCTCATTTGGTTTAAAATCGCATTTATTAACTACCTATTCCAAAACGTGTTATAATATAGACACGAAAGTACTGGAAACAGAATAACCCAGAACGCCACAACCGTCGTTGGATGTACTCGCGACCCAAAGTACCTAAATACGAAAGCAGTGTCCCGTCCATTCGAATATGCGCCTTTGCAGTGCGGCGTAAGGCTGAAAGTGCAATGACAGCTGCCAACTTGTTTACAACTCGTGCGTTTTTTTTATTTGAGTGTGTATGCTGTTGGTCGCAGATGAACTCTACAGCGTCACCGGGGACGGCGAGATCCTTAAGAGACTTCAAGCTGAGAATTGGCGAGTGCCTCTAGAGGTATTCCAGATGGTTGGCATCTCCCCACGGGGGGAGTCTCCTCTCCGTCTAGAGCCGCTAGACCACTCGAACCTAGGAGGTCGGCTCAACTAGAGGGCGTCTCTGAGACTCGAACCTCGGCTCTAGTTAGCCGTTGTCGTGGTACTCATGCGTGTTACCTGCGTAATTTCGTATTGGTACTCGCCGGTACTAGAGAACTCTCATTTGAACTGGACTCCGCTGAGTGATATTTTACTTTCAAGACGATGACAGTTAGATTTCAACAACGATTTGGTAACGATAACAAGGGCGATTAAAGTGCAAGTAAATGAACACTTTACTGCGATTGTGTAAGGACTTGTATAGTGTATAGACTAAAGTGCGTGTAGTATTATGTGTTTAATAAAGAAATGTCAAGCGTCACGCTGCGGATGAGCTGGCCCGGAAGGGATCCAATACGACCCCAACAGGTCCAGAAACAATCGTCCCGATACCGGTAAGCTGTCTCGTCAATAAAATCCGCGAGCACACAGCCGCACCACACCAGCAACACTGGCTCGACCTGGAGATGTGCAGACAGACCAAGCTCGCTTTGCCACCGGTGAACGCTGCCTTCTCCAAAACTCTTCTACAGCTAAGCAAACCTACATTGCGCATGGTAACAGGTGCTATCACTGGACATGCACATTTCAACAGACATCTTTTCAACTTAGGTGTCACGGACAGCCACCTATGCAGAGGATGCATGGAGGCAGAAGAAACAGCTACTCACGTTCTGCTGGAATGCAACGGAGTGGCCGAATACCGGGCAAAATACCTCGGCTCACCAGGAAACCTTCAAGAGGCAGTCACCAATGTGAAGGCCCTGGGGGCGTTCCTATCGGAGCTGGGCTGGCTGTGACTCCGGCCATACACCCTCATCACGCAAAACAGCCACCATAAGGACATAGAGTTGCGGAAACGCCAGTAGCAAGAAGAAGAAGAAGAGAAGAAGATGTCAAGCGTGAACTGGCATTATAATTACGAACCCCATCACACACATCAAAATATAAACTATAAGCAGTCTGTCTGTTAGTGTGGCATCGTAGCTCCTAAAACTAATGAACATATTTTAATTCAGTTCTCAGTCACTCACTGATAATAATCAGAATCAATTAGGAGATAACCTCTACCAACATGTGTCGTGAGCAGACATCGCAGAATACAAAAAAGAAAACGGCAGACACAGCCCACTTACGCCGTTGTAATAAATAGCTCCCATATTTCACACAACACAGTCGAACACAAAAGTTCTTATAGCCAATAAAAATAATATCAGACCTCCTTGTGGGAGCGGCTCGGCCGGCTGACAAAAGACTGCCGCTGTACAGATGAGCATAATCGGCTATGTTTTCGTCTCGAGTGCCTCGTTAACTTGTCTGAGGGAAACCGCTTTTATATGTGCACGATTTGAGGAGTTGTGGTTTTGCGAAATATTTTTATTAACATAATAGACAGCTAAATTAAATTGGGAAAATAATCTGGATAAAACTAAAAAAAAACATCAATCAAGGTTTATGAAACAAGATATACATAAACAAAAAATACAGTCTTATCAAAGCAAAGTCAGTGTAAGAGGGCAATTATTTACAATTTATTAAGCATTCAAACGCCCACTTGTTCCAGAGCTAAGAGTTTTAAGAGCACGTAATTAAAAATAAAATCATGTTTAAATGCCTTAATCTATCTCTATTTAACTAATCAATTGACAAAGACAGAGTGATGCTTTCAAACAGAATTTAGCTAAAATTGTGATTTATGTATGTTCAAATGGGCCTTCAATCAGCAGTGGACTAAGATGGGCTGTTGATGATGATGATGAAATGGGCCTTAAAGTATACTGTGTGTGTAAAGTGGTTGGTCATTGGATGGGTGACCAAAACTTTTTCTATCACGAGTTCCTCCGTGCTTCCGAAGGCACGTTAAGCCTGGTCCCGCCAATCCGCACTGGGCCCGCGTGGTGGGTCATAGCCCAATTTCCCTATTCCATCCATAGGGAAGGCCTGTGCCCCAGTGGGGACATTAATAGGCTGATGATGATGATGATGATGATGAAAAGTATACTTATGAGATAGTCAAAAAGAATATGCTGCCATCATTTCCATTATTGTACGTGTTTTAAAATATTTCATGTTTATGTAACTACATTTTTGTTTATATTTATGCAAGCAAACGAGCTGCCAGTCTATGTGATGGTAAGTAAGTAGTCACTGCCATCTATGGACACTTGCAGCATCAAGGGTACCACTCATGCGTTGAGGGCTCTGAAGGAAAAGGTTTATCCACCTATTGAAGACCGCGTGATATCATACCTGAGAGGAAAAACCACTGAAGTTCGTTCCAGATCGTGATTTCTGCTGGTTCTCAAGAAAAAGGCGAGAGCATTTTAAAGAATAACGTAACGTAAGTGTAAATAATTTTATTGTGAATCTTTAATTTGTTAATTACAGTAAAACGATAATGTTTAAGATTCATATTATTAACTAAAAAACAACGAGTGGAACACACAACTGAAGTGAAACTATACATATATATAATACATATACATTTATCTGTGTACAATATATACCTACATGTACACATATGTATATATATATACATATTTCATTGACTAGCTATAAGAGAAAGAGAGAAAGAAAAGGCGCGCACTGCTTTCTCTTGCTTATATCCCCCACTCAACACCCGTTCGCCTGGCCCAAACACACTTTTTGTAACGCGTAACGCATTCGCCAGCTTACCCCCCCCCCTCCCAAGTCAAGCGTGCGTAAATAAGTTTCACTTCAAATAATAAAGCACTTCAGTGCGTGACAGTCCATGCCCATTAGCAGTGTATTGTTGCTGTAAATTAGTGACTACTCTTGTTAAGGAAACTCATTTCTTTTCCACTTAACTTGTTTCAAGGCACAACTGCATTGCTTTGCTTGGACCTTTACATTTTAAATAATGAGAAAAGCTATTAAGGTATTAAGAAGATGGTTTGTTTATTTGTAAGACGTTTAGTGTCTGTGATTCTGCATTGAAAAAAGATTTGTTATTTCAGTTCAATTTGTTTTGAAGATTGTTTCTTGCTATTTTGGGACTTTTCTTTACACTTATTGTTAGTAAATTCGTTGATTATTTATTCTTAACTATTTGTCATTATGTGATGGAAGTTGACCTCAACGCATGTTTGCAAGTTTGATGTCAACTTTCAATTTGACTACACTGTATGAAATCAAACAGGGAGAAAAAACCGGCAAAAAAACTCAGCCCTTGCTGAGTTTTTTGCCGGTTCTTCTCAGTACAAGGTCTCCCGCCGTAGATTTGCGAACCGATGGCGTAGTTTTCGACTTTCACATGTGTTTATAAAGCCTAAAATGAATATATGATTTTTGAATTGAATATTATTTTTTGTTTAAGTAGAATATAAATACTGATAATTGGATGAGCAGATAAATTATTTCTAGGCAGAATTTCCTACTATTATTGCTGAAATAACAGTTTTAAAATTGTCAATCCACACACGTCTTGTATGTTCTAAGCACTTGACTATGGAAACAGTAACGGAAATTTTATAGGTTAAGATCTATTATAACTCGCGCACGAATGGTTCCGTATCATTATCTATTCAACATTAGACACTATAATTTTGCAAATAACGGCAAAAATCACGTAGGTTGTATGGGCAATAAATATTCATTTAATTTCAATTTGTATTATTTATTTTTAAATATACAACTAAATATTCAGTGAGGATTTCAAGCGTCTACCTGTTGCCGTTATAAATATAACGAAAAAAAAACAAGTTTGTTGTTAAAGGGCGCTTAAATATTTGTTTACTCCATTTTTAGTATATTTTTGTAACAGCGGCAACAGAAATATATCATTTGTGAAAATTACGACTGTCTTTCTATCACAGTTCATGCTTGGTGACAGACAGACAGCCAGTGGAATCTTAGTAACAGGCACGGAACCCTAAAACGGAGGATTTCACATCACCGACGAAAATTATACTCCTAGTATATAATGCCCTGATTTGTTGTTTGCTGTACTTATTACGAAACACGCTCACGTCATTCCTCCCAAACGTGGGGATATCACTGAAATATCACTCTTTCCCCGCGTCGATTTAAAAAATAAGCCTAACCTAATTTGTATTCCTCGCCGTCACAAACACACGCATTTCTTTGTTCCTCTACGTTACGCTTAAGAAGTATGTGACGTCATTATTTATATGTTTTATTTTCATAGTCAGATTCATGTTTTTTTTTCTTTCTTATGAGTGCAAATGCTGGCCAGTATTGTCATGCCAGCAAGTAGCTAACCAATTCCGACATCCTATATTTATATCAATTCTGGTCATTAACTATATGGGCACCACCCATATCCAAATCCGTTTAATAGTTTTTGCGTGATTGAGAAACAAACATACAAACTTTCTTTTTTATATTATAGGAGAATAGTCAAATTTCTTGAAATTGAAAATGTAGAACGATGTTTTTGCCATAGATGGTTACAAATAAAATGTTAATATAGTATTAAGGAATATATGACTGATGACAGAATAGCTAACTGCAATAATATTTGCACACCTGCCTGGTAGAATACATGTACTTAATTCTATAAAATGTATCAACTTGTGAACTGTATTTTGGCAAATAAATTAAATTATTATTATCTTATATATAAAATTCTCGTGTCACAATGTTAGTTACCATACTCCTTCGAAACGGCCTGACCGATTTTTATGAAATTTAATATACTCGTACATATTCCGTGGGTCTGAGAATCGGCTACTATCTATTTTTCATATCCTTAAGTGATAATGGATGTTCACCTGTAATGTAGTGTTCTGAAACCTACAATGCGCCTTCGCACCAAAATTCAAACTATTGGGTATTGTTACGTGTTCTCCTATGGGTTCGGAGGAATGTTATCCCCGGAAATTGATAGAACACTACGTTACACACCTTTAAAAATTTTTTTGGACAATATTTTTTTTTAATGATTTTAAAAATATTAAAAAATACGTACAAGCCTGAATTTTCTCTTCTACCACCTGCCCCTATTTTTATGGCGGTACGAAGTTCGCTGGGTCAGCTAGTTATTATTATAGATTCAAGCAACATACATTGCAAGTTAAATAAAAGGTTTGAAAAATCAACTCGATCCAGGTAATTTAAATGGGATCGTCCTTTAGGCTCCTGTAATTATTTAAAAGAGGCGCACACCTTTCTGACCATCAAATATATATTTTATGCATGAAAGCTCACGTTTTATGTAAACCACTTACTGAGTTAAACAAACTCAGTCGGAACAGGAAGAATTTGCTGAGTGAAGCTCGCAGACTGCGTTTGTAATGTGGAAGTGAAAAATAAACTTGGTTTGGAAGACAGCCGGTTCCTATCGAGGATGAATTCCTTAACTTTTAACTATATTTGGCAGAGCTACTACTGCTGCCTACTTGGGCCCTATTTCACCAAGTCGACATATGGCACTCACATAATGTAAGCTGTCAATTGTCGAGTGACAAGTGACAATTATAAGAATTATTTTCGGAAATGCTTGTTAAAATTATAGACATTTTGTAACTACGTTCCGTGTTTTAATTGAACAATAATTATTATGTTGTGATGAAAAGGGCATTTGTTTTTAAGTAGACATATTTGACAAATTGTCGGTAATTCTTGACATGAGATCGGGGCTGTGACAAATTTGCGTTACAATAAAGTGTTTCCGTTGTTAGTTACAAAATGGCTTACCGCGAAAGCTTAAAAAGATGAATTCTCATACAGGAGAAGTTATTAAAGAACTAATAAATGTCAATTTCCCCTTTGATATCACTGATTTTGCACAACAAATCGTCGGCTTACACATGACCATCATCTCATACATCAGTGAGATATTTTATGTCGACTCTGTGAAAAAAAGGCTCAGGTCTAGTATATACACACATCAAAAAAAGTTTGCGATCACTCTGAAAAATAAATTGCTTTTTGTGTTACAGAAGACTTTTTTGTAATTTCTTTTTCTGATAAGATTCTAAATTTTTGAAATTCTATAGAGCGTAAAACAATGAAAATGGGACAGGTTACCACAAGAAATGCTGGATAACCTCAGCATGCTCAGGAGGATCTCCGCATGTGTTCGAGCTAGAGGAGGAGTTATTTTGTATTAGATAAACAACAATTTATTAATAAAAGGTTTTTAGTTTGGTAAAACTATCTTTTTATTTCTATCAAAAAAACAAACATTACTTAAAATTTACATTAACACCATCAATACGTACGCATTCGGAACGTAAGACATGGCACCGCACAGTGCCCGATTTAAGATGGCTAAAAGAACGACATTACAAATACATATGTATGTAAGACATTCCAAATTCCAAGTTCAATAATTATTCGAGTATCTAGCAATCATAAAATAAATTAAGGTGACAATTATTGTAAGCGCTAGATTACAAACAAGCGTGAAATTAGAATATTCGGTGCCCTGGTTTTATAGGATGAACAAAGATTGTCAAGTCCTCGGAAAATGAGAGAAGAGAGGTAGGCCATAAAAGGATAGCTTATTTCGTGCTCGAATTGAAGTTGCTTGTCTGGGAAAGAAGCCTTCACCTCATAGAAGAGCACAGTCAAATACCACCACTTATTGGTGTTGTGTTTCTGTCGGTGAGTACGGTTCCGTGAACGGAGTAGAGATTTGGGTTGGAGTAGGCAACGGTGCGAGTGATATAGTTTTGGTACCTCAAGCATCGCATGCCCGATTAGGGTAACTGTTTTGTTTCAATTGTGTGCACTAACATCTAGCAGTATCACCAAATGTAACAGTTTTGCAATAAAGAATTATTCTATTCTATTCTGTGCCATTCCATTCCATTCCACTCCATTCCATTCTATTATATTCTATTCTATTAACTAATAGACTATGAATGCCAACTTATCATGAGGCAGGCCAAATGCTCGTTTGCCAGCCCTTTTAAGTAAAAAGAAACGAATTGTACTATTCGTATGCGTACCTCACGATTCGCATCCTCCTTCATCATGCGAACCGCTAGGGAATGGAATTCCCTTCCTGCGTCATTATTTCCCGATACATCATATAATACAGGGATCTTCAAGGCAAGAGTCAATAGGCATTATTTGAGTTTGTCTGCTCCATCTAAGACCACATTGTTGCTTAACATCAGGTGCGGTTGTGGTCAAACGTATTCAAATCTTAGAAATAGCATCTGCTGAGTTGCAATTTATCATTTAACTAGCCCTTCAGTAACAGAGGTCTTGTTTATCTAATTAAGATGACAGTCATGAAGTTCAGTAATCAAAAACCAATTTCTTCTGCCACCCAACTCCTATATAAGTACTTATATGTATGTTATTTTCCTTGACACTTCTGTCAAATTCAATCAGCTGAGTCGAATGTTGAGTGGAGTTTCTTCGAAAAATAGGCACAAGTACGAGAAATGAAGGATGCTGATCACATTATTGCGCCCTTACTTGATTTGTCCTGTCCCGTTAATAGATTACTTAGAATTGAGAATTATGTGGATACTTGAGAAACGGTGGATGAATAAAATGAAAATGTTTTTAATGAAACGACCTCAGTTTGAGTTTATTTCGATAAGTAATTTAATAAGATTTAAGACTCTCAATTTCACTGATTAATTTCAACCTTTGTCATGCATACCAGCTCTGCTCACATATTTCTTTATACCTACTATAGGCTTTGTACTACGAACTTTTGCATATCACAGTTTTACAAGTAAAATAACATGGGCTGAGAATGTGATTTAGGAAGATAGAAAAGCAAACGCGAGTATTGTGGAACTGTCAGATGAACCAAAGTTAATAATAAATAGCTTAGGGGAAAGGTAATTACCATAAGAAACTACTATAGGTGGAGAAAACTACCTTAAAACAACCACGGATGAGTAAAAATTACCATTGAAGGGAAAAATCTACCATAGGAAACTATACCATAGGGAAATAGTTGACGCCCTCCGTGGCCGAGTGGTTTGTACGCCGGGTTTCATGTTGGGTTCAAATCCCGATGGGGGCAGATGTACAAACATGAATGTAATGAATACGAGCATTTGTACTCCAGTTATGGATGTTTTATATGTATTTCTATAAAAATACAATATACACATATATATATATACATATTTACTTATATATGTACAGTATATGTATTCTATTCGTTACCCTAGTATCCCATAACACAAGCCTTATAGTGCTTACTTTGGGGTTAGGCTAATTAGTGTGAGTGTTGGAAATATTTATTATTATTAACCAAAACTCCCATGGATAGGAGAAAACTACCATAGGCGATAAAGCTACCATAGACAACTACCGTAAGAAATGACCATAGTGGGAGGGGAAGCTATTTTAAACAAATCTCGAAAAGATCAAAATTTTCCACCAAAATGGAGCACTAATACCCCAATCTAAAAATTCCTTCATGACGGAAAAATCTTACACTATTTTCACCTTTCAGCCCCCATTGGCCGTATCGTCCGAAAAAGGAATTTTGTTCCAATATATTTCAATATATCCTATGAATATTGTTTTTTTCCAATTTCCAAACTAGGCAGATTGGTCCATGAAAACCTAGCAAATTACATAAAACAACAAAGCTCTTAAAATATTGCGCCACAAAATTAGCCTCGAGTTGTTACCTCAGTGGTACCAACATAATAAGTTTCCCCAAATTTAGGAAGATAATTAAATGAGAAGGCCAGGTAGGGTTTTAAGGAAATTAAAATGCACTCCAGTCTATTTTTAAGTTGAAATAACATTGTAACAAAAAAGAAAAAAAATATATTAGTCGAGAAACTACTTTTTTAATGGATGTTTTACTTTATCTTTAAAGGTTAATATTTTTGGAAGTTTACAACACTGTTCCACACCTGCCTTAGAAAAATGGAGTACCTATCAAAGTATATAACTGAATTAATAATTTCAGTGAAACTTCTCGATCTTTACTTCCAACTTTTGTTATTTGCCTCGGATTCAGATAATGTGAAAACTTTGGAGGAACATACTTATTTATAAGGGAAATGCTATTGTGACAAGTTCGAATATAACTTAGATCGGGGAGTAAGGAATTTTTAAAGGAAAGTTTTGAAATATGATCGACACCTTCGACAATTATTCTGGTGAATTATTTGTTGTGAATTTATTTTTCTGTTGCAATATTAGAAACTGTCTGATTACTAAACAAGGTCTAGAACACAGAAATTAATCATTGCTAATTTGTCGACCATCGTGGCTCGAGTGGTATGTACTCTGGTTTTCAAGGTGTCGCCTACTCAGAGGTTCAAATCCCGGCGGAGCAAACGTTTGTGTGATGAATACGAGGATTTGTACCAAAGTCATGGGTGTTTTTTAGTATATCAAAATAAAATATACTTATTATGTATCAGTATATGTATTCTATCCGTTACCCTAGTGCATAACATAAGGCTTACAGTGCTTACTTTGGGGCTAGGCTAATTGGTGCGAGTGTTAGAAATATTTATTTACTTAGTCCTGTGGTCTAGATGAACCGAAGCGGTAGGAGTAAACGGCGTGACCCGAAAGTAGAAGTCAGAGCAATATCTAACTATTCACAGCACATAACGAAAGTAGATTTTTGAAGTAAATCTTCTTTTCAGACGGGGCGTAAAAGGCAAAATCCTATGGAAAATATGAAGGAAAATATGAGACGGAAATGCATCACGAGCGATGTTATAAAAAATAATAATAAATAAATAAATGATAATTGAGGAGCTCGATGGCGCAAGTGGTTAGCGCGTTCGGCTGCGATCGTTGAAATCAAGCAACTTTCGCAGTGGTCGGTTATTGGATGGGTGACCAAAAATTACAAACTCGAGCTCCTGCGTGTTTCGAAAGGCACGTTAAGCCGTTGGTCACGGCTGCATCTGCAGTCGGTAGCACCCACCAATAAGCACTGGGCTCGCGTGGTGGTTCATGCCCCTATCTCCCTATTCCATCCATAGGGAAGGCCTGTGCCCCAGCAGTGGGGACATTAATAGGCTGATGATGAAATGATGAAATAAATAAAAGGGGGAAGATTATAAATGTAATGTGACATGCTGAAGATAAATGAAAAAATGTGTGTAATGAAATAAAAGTTTCACTTTAAAAAGAAACTGTACTTTTGTTCTGTACGAAGACAAAGAAAATACACGTAAACACGGCTCTAATACATAAAGCGTGAAATTTTCTACACCTCCTAATATATTTTGTGTACGATATTGTGACATGCATATGCCCAATTTGGCATAAATATTGACAGAGGGTATAGCTGCTTATGGCTACTCCCCCTGGCTACGTCCTATTGTTGGAATTGTTGTATCCACGGTCTAGGCACTAGCTACCTTTGTCATTGTATTAGCACTCGCCATTTTTAGCCATCATTAGATCTGTAACATTCGCAGTCTTTGCGTTTGGTGGTCTTCCATCACTTATCCACTGAGCGCATCTTCTTACTTTGTGTTCTCGTTGCCCACACACAGTATTTGCACTTTATATTATTATTCTTTCCTTTCTCAAAGAGAGCATTCACTGCTAGAGCTTGGTTACTCTCGTTTGACGACGACGTTGATGGTTGAGATATAATGTTTCGTTCAAATGCACAGAGTTGTGATGTTAGTCTTTCTATAGTCCTTTCCTTTTTAGCTATGAGAAGCCAACTAGATTTAAAATTCATATATTCATCAGGAAAAGTGTCTAGGATCTTGCAAATCAGTACTATTTTTGGTAATACCAGGTTCCTTTCTTGCTTTATAATTTGTTTGTTTAGCTTGAACCAAATATGTTTTAGCTTCGTTATATGAATGCTCATATTGTCTTCAGGTTCTTTCTTATACTGAAAGAATTTTAGACAATCTTCATACACCAGATCTTCTCCATCAAAAAGTCTTTTAAGTTCATCCCACACTTCTTTCGATGTTTTATATCTCATAATTCTTTGGACTATTTGGTCTTCCATATCGCTCGTAAGGATTACAAGTAGTATGCTATTCAATTCTAAGAATTTTTCTTTAACATAATAGCAGATTATTTGTTTTTCATGATACGGAAAAGTATTCTGGGAATTGTGAAGAAAAGTAGCCAATTTGGCATAAATATTGACAGAGGGTATAGCTGCGTATGACTACTCCCCCTGGCCACGGCCTAATTGTTCCACGAGCAGGCCATACCGAAATTTAGGTATTATAAGAGCCTGCGCTGCGTTAAGCGGGGGCACGGAGCGGGCATCGGCATCGCGTGAGGTTTTTATGTCATTTCATAGAAAAGCGTTGCGCGGGAGACTCCTCTTACGCAGCGCCGCCCTATGAAATAATATTTAACAAACACGCGGGGTGGACGCTCGCTTCCTGCTCCGCTTAACGCAACGCAAGCTCTAATATTTGCTGGACCAGTTGTCTTTGCTAAGTTGAGGTTAAATGATTTTTCCTCCAATTGTAAAAAAAAATGAAATAACTTAGATCTAAACTTTTCACACGACAATTTCTTTAGTATTATTTGTTTATCTGTTATTGCACACTTAATCTCGTTAGAATTTATCCGAATTAACGTAACGTGTTACAAAAGAATGTCAAGATGTTTACCGTCAAAATTGAGTCATCAGACACCTGTTTTATCAATTTCATGTCTTATTCACTTAAATTTTTAGAGCGGTTGGTATTCGGCGACATTCCCGTTCAAATATGATTCCAAGAAATTATCCTCTACACTAAAGAAAAACGCTTTTGAATAAAACTACCTCTTGCTCTCTGATGGTGAATGATTTTTCGAGTGTGTATGCTGTGTGGCCGCTGATGACCTTTACAGCGTCATCGGGTTTGGGTACAGCGAGATCCTAAAGGGACTTCAAAAGTCCAAACCGAAACTTTGGAAGTGACTCTAAAAGTATTCAGGCGTACGGTAATTGCCGTCGGGGAGCCTGCTACACCACTCGAACCTGAGGGGGATGGTGAATGAGGTTTCAATGCTGCACTTTGGATTATTACCGGCAATACGAAGATTATTGGAGTGTCAAACAAAATACCTTTACCAGTTTGAACATTTGAAAGAATAAACAGAAATTGTACATTTCTACATTTTTATGTTAAACACTTAACTAATAATAATAATAATATTTCCAACATTCACACCAATTAGCCTAGCCCCAAAGTAAGCACTGTAAGGCTTCTGTTATGGGATAATAGGGTAATGGATAGAATACAGATATTGTACATATATAAGTATATTTATATAAAAATACATATTAAACATCCATGACTGGAATACAAATGCTAGTATTCATCACACAAACATCTGCCCCCACCTTTCGAGTCGGCAACACCATGAAACCCGGCGTACAACCCACTCGTCCACGGAGGTCGTCAACTGCTAGATATTGAAATCTTTAGTTTCTTTATTTAGTAATATTCATATGTCTAGCTTAGGTTATAGGCATCCTGTTGTTCGCAATTCCATATGTCTATTACAACTATGAACTATGAACATATGAAACTATGAACTATGAACATAGTTGTAAAAGTTAGACATATGGAATTGCGAACGTTTTTGTAGATATTGATGTCCTCTATAAAACTTTAGAACATCACTTTGCTCTATAGGCAATGAATTCCGCAGCGTACGCGATAAAGTCGAACCGCGATAAGTCTGCAGTGGACTGACAGTGGCACAAATTAAAACTGCACATGGCAGTACTGATAGTTAAATTAACTTTCCCCGATACTCTATTATTAACCGACTTAAGAAGGAGGAGGTTCTTAATTATATGTTTAAATAGTTTTTCGCACGGGTCTATAGGCATTTTATGTGGAATGCTTGCTCAAAAGCAAAAACTTAAGCCGAATTTTTAGTTCAAAATTTCAAAAACCACTCTGCGTCAGACGACATTGTCAATACGACACGTGTCCATTAAGTTTTTACTAACACTTTTTTTTTACATAAGTGTTAAGTTTATTTAGTAATAATGATGTTTTACATCTGTATTTTTTCTAGTTATATTTTCTTTAGATCTAAACATCAAGCAGTTACATGCTTAAAAAAATATATCTGAATATATGTTACACTTTAAGGTATGTATCTATGGGCCTACGTTGCCTGACTAAAAATTAATAAATAAAAAATAAGTTTCTTTTATACATTTAATTATCTAGTAGTTAATATAAAAATATAATAATCTACATTGTTGTCTTCTGATAGAAGCAATACTGCATCGATTTCATTTATATTGCAAATGTTCCTAGCGTAATTTACAAAAAAAAATGGAAGCAGAAATTCTCTCTCAGACTCTATGTTAGCTGAGTGTTCAGCCTAAAGCGTATGTCAAACATAGGTTTGACAAATTTCACTAGCTCTACTATGACTTCCTGCCATTTGCAGTTCATTTTATGAAAAGAGCATGCCACCCAACCCAACCAGTCACAATATGATTAACACTCCTCAAGTTACCTACCTCACGCCAAATTCCAAAGTTCTCCTTGCAGATAAATGGCCCGCCATTACGCACCGCCGCGCCATCACGGTAGCCATCTTGCGTCGCCACTTTGACAATTTATTTATGACTCCTGGCATCATGGTGGTTTAGCATTACTTTTAATGAATATGATTAATGAGCTCAGAGCGTTCTGAGGATGAAATAAGACAAATAATTAAATTAAACGAGGCATTCCAGTGATGAAAAAATATAATATTACCTAATAATAATATGAGGAATGCGGCTTTGCGCGCTTTTTCTCAAAAGCCGCAATGGGAAAACGTAAATTTCAGCCGTTTAAAAAGGTCAACCTCATTTGTGGTATCTTTTCATCCGTCCTTATATAATGTAGCCAAATATTGTCCCATTTATTATTTGTTAAATTAGACACCCTGCCAACTGACCAAAAGGTCCCGTGCTTGAATCAGGGACCTAATGGTATAAATTTTACTCCTTCCGCAAAACCTTTTTTAGGATTCCGTACACAAAGGGTAAAAATAGAACCCTTTTGCTGTCACTCTGTCGTCTGTCTGTCTGTACGTATGTCATAGGTCTCTAGATCATGAACGGAATAACAGAACTGAAATTTTGGTATTTTGTGAAGAATGCTTGCCCAAAGCAGAATATTTAGTTAACAATAAAATAAAATAATTTTTCATGGTGAATTTTTTGTTTTTTTATGTCCAATACATGAAAAGGAACCATAATATTTTTTTTATTTCTTTACCCCATCATGTGACATATCTATGTACAGAGCCAAAATAAATATAATTTTTAATATTTTCAATAACAACGAAACCGTCAAAGTTGACATTTTTAGATGATTTTTGTTATCTAGATTAGTTGGGGTCTATCACAAAATCTAAACTTGTTAGGAAGGTGTAATTTAGGTATATGATGTCCTATATTCTTTATTTAACAACAAATACTAAAAATGCTGATTTGTAAAGTAAGTTGTACGTTGTGACGAAAAAAAAAAATTACTCCCGCGATTTGTTGTACAGGACCCTTCGTGCGCAAGTTCGAATCGAACTTGCGAATGAATTGCTTCCAAACATACGTGGCAAAGAACATATACTCTCAACTTATGCAGTTTCAATGATGTGTAAAAACAACTAAAGGTATTTGGATGAATTTTAACACGCCTATAGTTTATGACCCGGATTCATGGATTGATACAAAGGATACTTTATATCCCGAAAAATGTTTTGTTCCTGAGGGATTCTCCAAAAATAAAAGATAACTAGGCCGCTACTTAATGATAAAGAAATAGTCGTTTTGAGTACATTTTCTAACATACATTAAATTTGAAGTTTAAAATTAAAATGTCCCAAAATTAAATGTCACTTGAATTTTAAGATCAAGATTTATATCTAATATGTAAATATATTTTACATAATAAGTTAGCGCTATCTTTTAAGCAAATATCCACAAATCAATAAAATTATAATACCGAAATACATACATACACGAAAAGGCTACTTACATAGAACCAATATGCTGTAACACAATGAATTAATTAAGTTATAATACCGAAACACAAAGAAAGTGCTACTTACAAACAACCAAATTTGACAGACAATATAAATCCTTTTACGCGCCGAACCAAACGTGTGAAGATACCACAAAGCTTTAAGGATAAGGGGGAAAAAAAGGGTTGTTTGTATAAGAAATGATCTCAAAATTAACGCTGACAGATAAAACCCCCATTTGTAAGGGCACACAGGCGTCACAGACGATAAGTTACCGAAACTGCTGATTATGCAAAACGACGCCAACTTTGGTCGGGCTATTTACGCAACTGTGTTGCAGCGGAAGTCATGGGAGGTAGCGGTTTGCATGACTGGGGCGCAAAATACATGAAATTGTACATTAATTATGGATATATAAACGTATTATAAGGTAAGTTCGATTGTCCATGTGGTTAGTGTGTTCGCCTGCGATCGTTGAAATTAAACAACTTTCGCAGTGGTCGGTAATTGAATGGGCGGCCAAAAATATATTATCTTGAGGTCCTCCGTGCTTCGGGACGCATGTTAAACCTTTGTTCCCGGCTGCATATATAGTAGTTAGCACCCACCAATCGCAATGGGCTGAGGTGGTGAATCCTGGCCCAATCTCCTTATTTTATCCATAGGGAAGGCCTGTGCCCCAGCGGGGATATTACAATAGAATATAATAAAAAATATCTGCCTAGGATATGCTTGCATATGTTCATATCTGTATTCTCAGTTGTTTAAAAAAACAGTTTTTTATACAAGAAGTACATGAAACGCTTCGTACGTTTCACACTTTAATACCTAAAATAAATTGATAGTTTATGAGTCATGAGTTACAATATCATCATAAATTATGAGATTCATTTATGATGATAAATCAAAATTTTAGAAGCGGCCGCTTCCGCTTATGCCAAAAACCACATAGTAACATTACACCAGAACGCGTCCTGCGAACACACCTAGCGTGTCTGTGTTTACCCCCTTTTCCTCAAATAACCTTATTACCCGCAGAAAGTACAAACTGTCTAATATATTTGCATTAACTAGAACCAAGCCTTGATGTATGACTGCCCTAAGATGAATTGCCGCCTATTTCTTTTTTATTAAGCGAGAAAAGAAGTTTTGCCGGATATTTCGTAAACCCATTAGAGCCGAGTCCACTGAGACGAGACCAATGCTATAGAAATAATATGAAAGAAATATTAGGGTAATATTAACATTGGCCAAAAGAAAATTTTACTAGAAAAAAAACATGTGATTCGGGTTTTGTTTGATATTGTGGGTTGCCTAGAATGCGAAGAGATGGCGATGCCTTGCAGCTTATGAATACTAGAGGAAATTCGACACGGTCATAGATCTCGGTAGCATAACTGCCTAGTTCATCCGCTCGAATAGCCGAAGATGCGGATTCGATCCCGTCTGAAACCTGGGCCGGGTGGATTTTTTTCTAGTAAAAACTATTTTCTAATAATTTAGATTTAAACATCAAGCAGTTGTACGTTTTTTTATAGCTATACGAGATTTTATAACGGGGTTGTTACCAAGTTCCTTGTTTTTTATGAGTCTCCGATATTTCGGCACTGTTGCAAGCGCCATGATCACGGAGTAACTGAAGTAATTGCGGGTAGATGTTATTGGCAGACATAACGGTTTACCCTCTGACGTCGTCTTTTACTGCGCTCGATACCCCTACCATTGGTCACATTCTCACTATTTATAATCCCGTTAATAGCTTTAATATTAGTGACCATGAAAGTTTAAAACAATATAAGCAGATAAATTCTTAAAAATTAAAATTGAGTAATAAACACAGATCTTTTTAAACGACTACGCGAAAAAAATAATGCTTTGTAGTGCTTAGAACGTTTGGTGGTTTCTTTAATTCGCCACTTTTATAATGGGTATAGATAGATGTAATAAAATTCTTACAAAATGCCAAGTGAAATTATATAATGATTTCAAAAATAAAGAAACTACTTATTATGGTTTATCTTATTTATTGTAAACCACAATCTGCTAGATAAATAAATCTGAAGAATAATATTTATTAGAAAAAAATATAATTTTGGTCATGGTTGCGCAGGTTCACAATTATCGTTCAAGTCAAAAATCAAAAAATCTTTATTCAAAGTGGATGCACAATACAACTCTTTAAAATTATCCATATTTTTTCCCCCTACCACCAAGTTAAGGACATGTTTTTAGCTTTGGAGATAAACTGGCGAAAAAAACTTCACAGCGTAAAATAATTATGTAAAAATATTTACTAAATACTATATTGTTACGGTGTCAATATAAAATCATATCCTCTTCATCATCTATACTTATAATAAATCTGTAGAGAGGTCAATTCTGTACATGAAATATATTTTCGAAATAACTATCAGGGGGTGATAAGTGATCGATACTGATGCCAAAAATGCAACCAGTAAAATTTTTGTCTGTCTGTCTGTCTGTCTGTCTGTCTGTGTGTATGTTCCTTATAGAAACAAAAACTACTCGACGGATTTTAACGTAACTTGGTACAATTATTCTTCATACTCCTGCAAAAGGTTATAGTATACTTTTCATCACGCTACAATCAATAGCAGCAGAGTAGTGAAGGGAAATGTTGGGAAAACGGGAGAAGTTACTCCATTTTTTAAGCTTCCGTCGCGGGTGCAGCCTTAATGGTTAAAGTTACATAGAAATCATGTATGACGGAAATATTCTACATAAAATTGTCTTAAAAATATCCCGCAACAGCATATGTCTATCTTTTATGGTTGACTCACAATAACACGTGTAATTATATAAATAAAGTCATTCTTTATAGCACAAGCCTGAGAACAAAAATTATAGTTTACACTACAGCTCTACACCGAAGCGAAGCGAGGGCGGGCCACTAGTAATTATATAAAAAGCCTGCCGGAACGTTTGGAACAGTTTAAACCAAAGCATTTTTGTCTGAAATATAATCGGATACCTTATAATCTGTTTTATTGATGAGAACTCTTTTAATAGTAGCTTAAATTTATAGAAACAGGCGGTCATTGGATGTGTGACCAAAAATATAATATTTCGAGCTCCTTCGAAAGGCACGTTAGGCCGTAGGCTCCGGCCAGAGATGACCAAGAAAGTCAACGGTCCCAGCTGCATCTGCAGTCGTTAGCACCCAACAGATCTCTCTATTACATTCATAGGGAATGCCTGTGTCCCAGCAGTCAGTGGGGGCATTAAGTGTCGCCGCACACGGGGCACACGCCACAGAGCCACAAACGCCGCCACGAGAAGCTAGAAACGGCTACTAAAGTGGCTGAAGCGCGCGACAGCGGCCGAATTAGGTAAGGAAGAGAGGGGTGGGGAATCACGTGAGTGACGCGTATCGCCGTTTTGTATCGGCGCATTAAGTGGCCGGTGCGGGCCACAAGAAGCAAGCAACGACGATTTGTAGCGTGTGGCGGCCACCGGCGCGGCGTACCGAGTGTGGCGAGTCCATATACAATGTATGAAAACTACAAGAAATATTCCGGTGGCGGCGTTTTGCGGTTGTGGTCGGTGGCCCGTGTACGGCGACACTAAAAGGCTGATGAAGAATGAAGGGCCATTGATAGAATGGAACCCTAAAATGTGACTGTGTAACAGTTTTAATTTCACTAGATCGGCAAAATTTTTCGTTCCTCTATAAACGAAAAAATTTCACAAAGCGATCCAATATCGTGATCATAAAAACTGTTTTTGGCATTTTCTATTGTACTAGATTTTAATATGAGATTCGATATCGGTTCTCAAAGAAGGATTAATTAAATAGTTTCTTGTCTGTTACAGTAGCAATACGGTTTTTTTTTTATATTAAAAGCCCTTTTACGAAATTGCGCCGCTACCGTACTGATCGGCACGTAGGTAGATTTGCACTAGTATATATATATATTGCATTTTACGCGTGATGTTTCGTGTCTTATAAAATAATTATAAAAATACAAGCTGACCCAGCGAACATCGTACCGCCATAAAAAAATAGGGGTTGGTGGTAGAAGGGTGAAAATTCAGGGTTGTATGTATTTTTGTATGATGTATCATAAAAAAATTTAAAAAAATCTAAAATTGAAAAAAAAAAATTTAGGGGTGGATTACCCTTAACATTTAGAGGGATGAAAAATAGGTGTTATCCGATTCTCAGACCTACCCAATATGCACACAAAATTTCATGAGAGTCGGGAAAGTCGTTTCGGAGGAGTTTAACCACAAACACCGAGACACGAGAATTTTATATATTAGATATACACACATCAAAAGTGTCTAGGGATCAACATATATTTTTGCAATAACTTTTCTCCTGATTGATATTAATTAAAATTTTCTTTAAGGATTCATCAAATAAAGTGTTTTCGTTTGTCACAGTAACGATAAACCAAGTCACCTTTGCATTAATAAAGAAATTTGCCATTTTCCTAATAAAGGGATTTTTGACATTTGAACCACTAACACAAAAGTTCGAAAAAAAGACTGAAATAACAGTTTTCTCTAAAATTTTATTGGGTAACTTAAACAATTAATAATCCGTATTTCTACCGCGAACACTAACAACACAAGAACATCGGTTTGGCATACTCAAAATGAGTTCATCCAAATCACGCTGTGGAATGGCCGCCCATGTTCGTTGCAACAACAAAAAAAGGTCTTCTTGCGACTGGGTACCCTCCATATTCGGCAGAGCTCTTCTCTGTAGCATATCCCATGCATGCTCAATCGGGTTCAAGTCTGGCGACTGAGCAGGCCAGGGCAGGACATTGATGTTAGCTGCGGCGAGAGTCTGTCTTACAACTCTTGCGGTGTGCGGTCGTGCATTATCATGCATTAACTGAAATAAGGGACCGATTTGCACTTGTAGAGGAACGATGACGTCTGATACAATCGTCTCAGCATAAATTTGAGCGTTGAGGTTGCCTCTGATCCAAATCAACTCAGTTCTTCCGCCGATCCAAATACCCGCCCATACCATGATGGTTCCACCACTATAAGGATGGACTTCCTGGCAGGATTTTAATCGCTGTTGGCGTCCAGGGGTTCTCCAGTGTCGTATACGTCTTGTATCCGGTCTCATACCAAAACGAGACTCATCAGAAAAGCACACGAAACGCCATTGTTCTTCTGCCCAATTTCTGTGTTCAAGAGCCCATTGATATCGAATCCTACGATTGTGCATTGCTATAGGTGGTACCCGTAGCGGTCTTCGGGAATGAAGGTTCACTTCATGCAAGCGGTTTCTGACTGTTTGGTCGCTAATTAAGTTCCCTGAAGAGTGATGAAGCCTCACGGCTAACATCATGGCGGTTATTGTTGGAGCTCTTCGAGTTAAGATTTGAATGTATCGGTCTTGTCTCCGTGTGGTGCAGCGATACCGTCCTCCATGGCGCTCAGCCACGGTACCAGTGCTTCGGTATCGTGTCCAAAGTCGACTGATAACACTCTGACTTGTATTCAGAGCTAAAGCCACAGTACGTTGCCGGGAACCAGCTTCTATCATTCCCACGGCTCTGAGCAATTCTTCCCTGCTTAAATGACGTCGCCGCTCCATAATAACGTTGGTTTTAATCAGTAGTAGGGAAACAGTAGCACTAATAATGTCTTCAATGCGTTGTATGTTTTTATAGGGAAAATATTGACAGCTGATTTTCATCTTTTACTCGAATTTGATTCACAGTTCCTGATTCAAATTATGAAATGCACCAAAAAGGATCCATATAAATTTATAAAATCATAAATTTATTACAAAGCCACATCTCAATCTCAAGAAATCCGCATAAAAATGCTTGATCCCTAGACACTTTTGATGTGTGTACATATTTCAGTAGTTCAATGATGGTAGATCAAAATACGAGGTAAACCTGCATAATTTTTTGAGAAAACTCACTGAGGTTAGATGTTTTTTTTGATAATTCATGAGATGGACAATCAAAATTCTAATACATTATGGTACAACAAAAACATATTTCTGATGTCGTAGTAATTAATTTGATCTAGTTTATTGAACATTATTGAAAGATTTAGGCGGTCGAAGTTGTGCATATTATCGTTTTTCTCCGTAAACTAGCTGCAGTAGAACGATTAGTACAAAAAAAAAGGAAAATAGTATTTGCAAATATTCTAGATTAACTTACAAAAGGAAGACTAAATCTACTGTTTACTTCTATTGGAAATAGTCAAAATTTTTTCTAAGGGGGTAAACGAGGCGACAAAAAATTACGACATTTTGCAAAAAATGTGAAAGGGCTCTTAAACGAATGTTTTAAAGATTTTTTCGCTGTTTTCATGTCAGTGTCATATTAATATATTTTTTTATTTTGATTTCCTGTGTTTCACTTTTCACTGTTTTGCTCTTGTAAAAAACTACGTTTATTGAATAAATAATAAGATATTTTACTTCAGCAATCAACCTCTACGATCCGTAATAAAATTTCTCTATTTCTCACTATTTTTATTTACACGATTTTTAAGTAGTTCTGGTAACTCAAAGTTCACGATGTCATGTCATGGAATGATTTACTAACCGAATTGTCGGGTAAATTTTAGGCATTTTGTGAAAACCGAAGTCGATAATGAGACAATAGGGATGTCAATTCTGTAAGAAGTGCTATTTTGTAAGAAAAAAACTAACTTTTCACCTCGGAATCTGCGTTGTGTTTTAAAAGTTAGAACACGAATTTCACATCACACCGACGAATTCTGCGGTGAACAATAGGGGTAGGTAATAAAGCTTTTTTTTCTCAATCTGATATTCGATATCCGATTCTGAAACTATATATTTTGATATCGGTGACGACCATATGAATCTTACAGGATAAGTACTATATTTCCCTGATACTGATAAATAACCGTTAATTTGGTGTTAGGTACATGAGGTAGGAGTTAGATAACGCAGTATTTATCCATGTATTTAAGAGAGTGATTTAGTTGATTTCGAAACGAAATAAAAAATATTTATATACTAATAATATAAATCTGTTAGTTTAGGGTTTCACTGACGCGTCGCACGCGCTAGCGACTGGTCGACTCACGTGTGTGCTAATTGCTATTACCATAAGAGCACGGCAAAATGTCGTCAAATATTGTAAAGTGCACGGGTTGTAATATAGTGATAAACGAAGTGTTATCGTTTATATCTAATAAAATTGATGTAATGGATGAGGAAAGTATTAATCGAATTTGTTTAAGTGCCTTCACGGAGACTGAAATTGTCAATGCAAAAAACTTGCTGTATGATTCGATATCGACAGCAAAGGGTAAGAAAAAAGGGACGGGAAGAGGCTACGTGATATAGATGACATCATACATTTATTGAAAAGGACAGATCCAGAAGAAATACCAATTTTTGTTGCACGGGACCTTCATAAACTTCCGCCCGTGTTATTTGATCACGTAGACGTTACTCGGTTGCTTAAAGATATTGTTTTGCTAAAAAGTGAAATTACCGAAATAAAGGGTGATTATGCTTCAAGTAATCAATTGGCATTGTTGAAAGCGGATCTTGAATGTTTGAAAAATGCTGCCGTAATTGATAATTTTTCTTGCAATGTCAATATGAAGAAGCGAGGCGCATCTAGAAGTGAAAACTGCGATTGTGTGGAGTGTAATAGTAGTCCGATAGGATTAATGCCAGATTCAATTGAGCAAGAAAAAAGGAACAATACATTGCAATTATTATCGCCGCAAAAGGAGGGTGTTTGTGAAAAATCTTTAGAAACGGCCGCGGTTGCTAACAGGAGAAGCTCGCCGCCGCCGCCGTCGCAAACCGGTTCGATGAGTCATTCAAAACAGCTGTTCGACACAACAATATCTAACGCATCTGAACCGCTTCCAGTACAAGCGCCTATCACTTCTTGTAATTCTGAACAAGTGCAACCAATTCGGACGATGGCGGACATTGCTCGCACAGGCGAATGGAAAAAACAGCAGCCTAGCCAAGAATGGATTTTGGTACAGAAGCATAAACTGAGGAATCGCTTTATTGGTAAACGAGGAGCAGCCATTACGAACTCTGAGATTAACTTTAAGGCCGCAGAAGTAAAAGTTCCATTGTATGTGTATAATGTGTCAAAGAATGTCAATACAAGTGATATTGTGAGCTATATCAAAAATAAAACGGGACTATGTGCATGTGTGGAGAAAAACACAATGAAGCTAGACAAAGATTATAATGGCTTTAAGGTGTTTGTGCCCAAGCATAAATTGGACATTTTTATGAGTGATGATTTCTGGCCCGAAGGTATAATTTATCGTCGCTATATAGATTTCAAACAGAAGAGAGCACCGAGAAATGACTGAATAATAAAAATAAATAAAAATGAATACTACCACAACTAAATTAATTACCTTTAATTGTAAAGGTGCATTACGATCAATGGACTGTATCCGGAGATTATGTCAAACTGCGGATGTGATTGCCCTACAAGAGACTTGGCTCCTACCACATGATATTCCATCTCTGGGTGATATTAACCAGGATTTTGCCTACACCGGAAAGTCAGCCGTCGATACGTCGAAAGGCATACTGCGTGGAAGGCCGTACGGTGGTGTGGCCATATTATGGAAAAAATCATCGTTTCCGTGTGTCCGTAATAAATTGTAACAGTGTGCGTCTCGCAGCAGTCAAAATGGAGCTACACGATAAGGCGGTGTTGTTATTCTCAGTGTACATGCCTACAGATACTAATGATAACCTCATAGAATTCATTGAGTGTCTAAGTGAAATAAATGCGATAATTGAAAATAGTGATGTGCAATCCGTGTACATACTTGGGGATTTCAACGCGCACCCCGGTGAGTTATTCGCTTGTGAACTATTTAATTTTTGTGCTGAACAATCTTGGTCTTGTATAGACACTAAGCTCCTTCCTTCGAATACTTACACATACATAAGTGATGCTCACGGATGTAAGCGATGGTTGGACCACATTTTAGTGACTGACTCCTCACGGCAATCAATAATTAACTGTGTTGTCTTAAATGATGTTTATTGGTCTGACCATATACCGTTGCAAATAGAATGTAATTTAAAGTTGTTAAAATCTAAATATGTTTCTTCAAGTAAAAATTACTCTGGTAATAAGATTGTCTGGGGCACAAGGAATTTAACTCAAAGAAATAAATATTTTGAAAGTTGTAATTTAGAATTAAAAGAATTTAATTTTCCTATAGAATTTGGTAATTGTGCGGATAATAAATGTCTTAAAAAGGGTTGTAGACTACTTTTGGATAGTATGTACGATAAAATTGTAAAAATTCTTTCAGACGCTGCTGTTACTAGTAATAATTACAGTAAACGAAAGTGGAAATATAAAATAGGTTGGAATAAGTATGTTAGAGAGTCTCACAGGAGGGCTCAGGAATGTTATTATAAATGGTTGTTGTTTGACAAACCAGGTAGTGGTTGCATTTATGAAGACATGTATAACTCACGTAAAATATTTAAGTCACGTTTAAAATGGAGTCAAAATAATTCCCAACAAGTTAAAATGGATTTATTGGCTGACCATCACAAAGAAAGAAAGTTACATCAATTTTGGAAATGTACAAATAGTTTAAGTGGCAAGGTGAGCCTTCCTGTGAGTGTCGCTGGCTGTCATGAGCCACTTGAAATTGCGGAAGCATTCAGTCGTAGTTTCAGAGTACAATCTTCTTTGGGCGCATGGTTGCCGGAGCTCAATGCTGAATGTCAAAATGCCATGCCTAGTGATCGCTTCTCCGCCAAGGAGGTAGCGTTTGTGATTAAGAATATGACCAGGGGGAAATCCCCAGGCCACGATGGCCTCAGTGTTGAGCATCTGCAAAATGGCGGCGTACATTTGCCTAGAGTCTTGGCAATGTTTTTCTCGCTGTGTCTGAATCATTCCTATTTACCTGATAAACTGATGTATACTATTGTAACACCCATTGTTAAAAATAAAACGGGTGACATATCGGAACTGTCAAATTATAGACCAATTTCATTGGCCACTGTTATTGCGAAAGTTTTGGACAGTCTGCTTGATAAACGCTTAAACAAACATTTACATTTGCACGACGCACAGTTTGGTTTCAAATCTGGGCTGTCAACTGAAAGTGCAATTTTTTGCCTTAAGCAGACTGTTCAATATTATACTGCTCGAAAAACACCGGTATACGCTTGTTACCTGGACCTGTCGAAAGCATTTGATTTGGTATCATATAATATACTTTGGAAAAAACTAAAATTTGAAACCAGCCTTTCTGATGAATATATATCGCTGCTTAAATACTGGTACAGTGGTCAAAGAAATAGTGTTCGATGGGCGGGTGATTATTCTAGTGCATACAAGCTTGAGTGTGGCGTAAGACAGGGAGGAATAACCTCACCACGTCTTTTCAATCTTTACATCAATGCGCTCATTGGGGGGCTCAGCAGCACTGGCGTAGGTTGTCACATAGACGGAGTCTGTGTGAACAATATTAGTTATGCTGATGATATGGTGCTGCTGAGCCCTTCAGTGGGTGCTTTGAGAAAATTATTGGGAATTTGTGAACGTTATGCAGAAGCTCACGGGCTTAAGTATAACGCGAACAAAAGTGAGTTTATGGTATTCAAAGCTGGGACAAAATGTATTAGTCCTGATTTACCTGTCAAACTTTGTAATGCAAATTTAAAGAGAGTATTTCAATATAAATACCTTGGCCACTGGGTTACAGATATGTTAAAGGATGATATAAATATTGATAGGGAACGTAGGGCGCTGGCAGTTCGATGTAATATGCTAGCTCGCAGGTTCGCACGTTGTACAAAGCAAGTAAAAATTACACTTTTCAAGGCGTATTGCCAGTCTATCTACACGTGTAGCCTGTGGGTCCGATTTACGCAGAGGGCTTACAGCGCACTACGGGTCCAGTACAATAATGCTCTCAGGGTGCTGTTGGGTTTGCCGTGGTGTTGTAGTGCCTCAAGTATGTTCGCAGATGTGCATATTGACGGCTTTCATGCCATAATAAGGAAACGCTGCGCGGCACTGCTGAGCAGAATACGTGGCAGCACCAACAGCATCCTGTCGGCACTAGTTGATAGGTGGGATTCTCCACTGTTGGAGCGCTGGTTGCATTTGCATGCGAAGCCCCCGGGCCGCATGTAGGGGGTGCCTTGTGTTCCAGCAGGGGATGATTATATTATTTTATTTTATTTGTAATCTATTTTATACTTTACTAACATAGTTTTTAAGGTACATTGTTACTAACATTTTATGGACTTAAATTGTCTGAGAATAAATTATTATTATTATTATTTACAGAAATGTATTTTAGAAAAAGTGTTCAAACTACTTTATTACGATGAAAACAAAGTAAAAAAAAATTAAAACGTTGCATCGTAACTATCGCCGTTTCACTCTTATCTCGTCATACGCTCTCTTTTTCTACTCTCGCTTGGCATTGGTCGCACTCATATTCCATTTCAATAAGGTTCAATATAGGTACTTTAAACAGTCCACATACAATACGTTCGTTTGATCATTCAAGATTATCACATCAGCATACGTATTCTGTTATTATTCAGATTTCTGACAATAGGGATCATGACTAATTTTATTTTCTTCGTTTATCAGGTAGATTATCAAAAAGTATTGGACTCGTATTTTTTTCTTTTTTCACATAATATAAACATTGCAGAGATATAATGATTTGAAAAGTCGTCACGTTTTGGTACAATTTCCACTTAAAAGTGACGTCACGAGCCCCTACTCCCAAACTTTGACGCGCTATAACTTTGTCATTTTTTGGTTGATTGCCCAAAGAAAAAAATACGTGTCCGTTATTTTTTGATCATCTAACTGACGGACTAAATAGAATTTCGTTTACTGTACCCCGTCATCTCCCCTATTGTCATATATCTAAAACTAGTTGCTCCTACAGACATAGCGACATTTTGCCGTGTAATGGCGTAATGCATATCAAACTAATATCTATAAATAATAATAAATAAATAAATATTTCCAACACTCACACCAATTAGCCTAGTCCCAAAGTAAGCACTATAAGGCTTGTGTTATGGGATACTAGGGTAACGGATAGAATACATATTATACTTTACATATATAATTATATTTATATAGAAATACATATTAAACATCCATGACTGGAGTACAAATGCTAGTGTTCATCACACAAACATCTGCCCCCACCGGGATTCGAACCGGGGACCTCTCGAGTCAGCGACACCATGAAACCCGGCGTACAAACCACTCGGCCACGGAGGTCGTCTCCTATAATGGGAGCTACCGGAATCGAAAGTGAAATTTTATTTTACGCAATCAACCTAAAGCTTATAGTCTTACCCTGAAAATAGTATAACAGGAAGTGATGCGATACAGCGGAGTAACCGCTCATATTTAAGCTGGTTGTGAGCAAATTCCGTCTTAATTTATGAAAGACGAGAGCTTCTTGTGATCATAAAAACAAAATAAGCAATAAAATATTTTTTATTTACTTCATTAGCTTTCAAGGTTCGCGCAGACGGTTAGCGTTTAAAATAGCGGGGGAAAATTCAAAATGGCCGCCATAAAGCTGGCCATCCGTGAATAAGATAGTGCTAAGGAGTAACCGCAATTCAGCCTTACAATGTTGTCAGGTTTTAGTGGCAGAGATTAAAGTTATAGTTGACTTGTTTTTTTAAGTTTTCGCACCCAAAATTGGTCAAAGAAACCTTAATTTACAAAGCCTCTGCTCTGTTTTCGTCCGAATGTTTGCTAGATGTAGCCGATCTTTTTGCTCAATGAAATACATATTGTAGGATATTTTGTATTTATATAAATTACCGACAATAGTAATATTAATGAAATAAAATTATATTTTTGAAGTGAAAACTTCTTTAGTACCGTTGTGACCTTCTGAAGTCCCCAGTCCCCCCAATGCGTGTCGGGAGTACGGGTGTTATCGTGGCACCCGATTTCCAACTGCCCACACAACCATCAGTGCTTGTCAGTTCCCGGATCACCCCGATAAAGATGCCCCGGAGTATATGGGACATAAACATTCAAAGGGATAAAGCCCTGTGACAGATAGACAGTAGAGTTATATTAATAGTATTCGTAATATTTTATGTATGGCACCCTAGCATGGGTACGATGCCCAAAAGTGGCTGTGAATCTGTGTGGAATTATGTTTAGAAACAAAAAACAATAGATATTAATTGCATAATCGTTTATTCAGTTACGTAGCCTGAATCACACTGTTGTGTGGCAGTATATAATAACTACATACCTTTAACCAAATTAACATTATTAATCATGATTAAGTAAAAACTACCCTCATCACAATCCTGCATATAATTATTAATTATTGCAGTACATGACAGGAACCCTAAAAAATAAACTGCTAAGTAGGTAACTGTTTCAAAGAACTGACCAATTTGATCATTATGTTACTTGGTAGATTACCTTTTTATGATGTACCAAGAAATGATCCTCTTGAAATGAGTCCAGAGCAATTAAAAAGGAGACGGGTACCTACTTAAATATTTTTACTGATTTTTTCTATTTTTCTAGTCTTTTGATACAAAGACTCTGATTTATTTTTCAATTGAAAGGAATTTATTAAGCCTGTATGTCAAGATGTTATTAATTAATAAGACATACCCTGTAGCTTGTAGACCGGGAGCTGTTGACAAATTAAGTATCCTTTCAATGGCATGCAGTTTGGAATCACGGAAAATCTGTGTTCAAATTTTACAGAGTTATCCGGAAATTTACCACCGTTGGTCATACGAGGGGTGCACGCCAATTTTTCCAGAGTATGTTTATTACAAAACCTTCCATTCTTTATATCGGCATACAATTTCAAAACACGGAATTGCCCTTTAATTTTGTTCAGGTTTTCAGAATCCTATGATCATCCTGGGCCGCTGCGGAGTGCATGCCATCAATTATTACAGCTTTAATTTATTTAAAATTCCGTATATTACAATGGCATGCAGTATACTATCACGGAAAATCACGAAAATCCGCTACACAAAGAAAAGCTCTTTTCCTTATGAAGAGGCGGTGGGAGGACCAAAACCCCAGAGGGGATAATTGCGCATGGCTACGACTGGAGAGCCAATCGGTGCAACACACGCCCACCCGCGCACCTCGTTTCCCCCCAAGACATCTTAATTTTTACTTCTGCGGTCAGCGCTAGAGTTTCGTGCTGGGACTTATAAGTTGGCCACAACGACCAGTCGTGTCGGCCCGGTGTGTAAATCTGATCGTGGCAGTGGTGCCTAGAACCTGTAATTAAAGTTTTTTCCAAATAACGCAGATCCTACGTCAATAATTCTTGTGGTATCGGTGCTGTGTCTGTTCAAATTTATTACCGATTTACGAAACACGCACTGAAATAAAACCCATAAATACGAAATATCGGACAAAATGATGCTATTCTGAAAATGGATGAAAACCAGATATCATTAAGGAAAAAGAGTTGAACTATCTTTCGAAATTGTATTTTAAAATTAGTCACAAACAAAACGTCCATTCATTCATTGGTCACATGAGAGACTGTTTTGTTGTGATTGGCGTCTCACATTTAACTAATAAACAAATTGACGTGTTGTTTACGCTAAATTTAAACACAATTTGGAAAGATGGTTAAACTCTCCTACCTTGGCAAGTCTGGTTTTAAAAAATCTGATCTTTTGCAATCGAATTATAGCGTTATGTGTCGGCCACCATAATAAATATTGCAGTATTTTTTTATCTTATGTTACTATCCAACCGAATCGCTCACACTATGGAGCACTAGAAATTTATTCAGTAACAGAAACTTAACAAACGATATTGTTTAAATATAAAGATTTTCTTTACTAGATAAAATTCTACTCGGTCCCGGTTTCAGACGGGATTCGAACCCGCATCTTCCGCTATCCGGTTGGACGCACTAACCAATTATGCTACCGTGACCTTAATGGCTGAGTCAAATGTCCTCTAGTATCTCTTAGGCTGCAAGGCAACGCTATCTCTTCGCTTTGTAGGTAACCCACAACGACAAGCGAAATATCAAATTCGAAAGAAGAAATAGCTATAGTATATTATTATATTTTGATTTTAAGCATTTAACTGCTTAAGAAAATTTTAAGGCTTTTTTAAAGGTCCAGGATACCTTCACTCGTTTATTGGAAGATGAAGGTTCGAATCCCGTCCGAACCTACACCTAGACCGAGTGGATTGTTTTTCAGTAAAATGTCTTTAGATTTATACATCCAGTACTTAAATGTTAAAAAACTATAATAAACAATATTGTATTTGTTTCTTAGGTTTTCACGCACATCACTCATTAAATAAAACTAGTTTTTACGGGTTAATGCACGAAAACTTTATTTATTTATTGACGTTTCGTAGTCTTTACAGGCTACGTCGTCAGAATAAAACTTTTATTTAATTTGTCGAGCTACCTTCGAAAGACTTTTATTGAACGTTTGGTTATTTCATTGTTCGATTTTTAAGTTTTATTGTCTATGTATGAATCTATTATTTAATTTACTTAATAAAGTATTTTATTTAAAATTCTTGTTTGTAATTTTGAGTTTATTTATTTGACCCTAACTACCGTAAACTACCACCGGTTCCAAAATTGGGAGACCTTCCTGAGAAGAACCGGCGAAACAAACTCAAGAGAGGCTTTCTATCTCCTTCTTATGTTAAATTATGCAAACAAAAAGAACTAATAGTATCTGATGGTCTTGCAGTGTGTGCTCGGGGTTGGGATTTTATCTCCTGTATAATAGGTTCCCAAGCTGGTGGTATATACCAACCATCTTCCCTATTGAAATTTGGATATTTTTTAATCTCAATTGGGGATCTGTGGTCTATCAAATCTAATGTAGTGATTTGGTCCCCCTAAATAAATAAAGTTTTCGTGCATTAACCCGTAAGAACTAGTTTTATTAAACAATATTGTTTTTTTCTGTGGAAAGTCTACAATCATTTCTATTTAATTAAAATAATTATAACTTCAAACGGCTTGTTCATTTAAACAGCGACTAATACAAACTTGGTAACTGCGTTAAGAAGTTCGAGTATCTTTTTAACAGAGCAGCTCACTCGTTCCTCTCTGGAACTACGTGATTAATTAAGCTGGCTGTTTTAACTGTCCAAAGAGCGAGTTACTCGGTCAAATTCTAGGACAGGAACTCCTCCCAAAACATTCTGGGGGTAGAAGGAAGTTAAAAAAGGGACCGAAATGTCGCCGCCCGTAAAGACAACCCTTTTACAGCGGGCACAGATCGAGTACACTGACGAAATTCCGGCGCGAGTGTGTAAAGCTTGGAACACACTCAGAGCTGGTGTTTTTTGTGTCTGTTTTATTTTTTAGTTTATGGCGGTCGTTTTATTTTTAATAGAGTTAATTTGATCAGTAACAACAATCAATTGTCAATGGTCAAGTTAAGTTTAATGTTCAGAAAAAGAACTAAAGCATAGAAGTAATGCTACGGCATTTCAACGGACACACCCGTAGACAATAGTTAACTGAAAAGTTCGGTATATTATATGTTGCCTAACCAAACCCGATTTTAGTATAAACTAGTTTTTCCTAGGCCAAACCAGTTCATCCTTTAGACGAAAGGATAAACCGGTACCGAGAAGACTAAACTGATTCGTCTTATAGCCGATAGGAGATACTAGTTTTACCCAGGCTGAACTAGTTGAGCCTAATATTAATAAGGACACTTCAGAATACATTGATTTGACCTAGTCTACACTAATTTTGCCTAGAAACAAATTATGTTAAAGTGAGATGTGTCGTAACGAGAAGTTTCATCGTGTTGTTTAAGTGAGAAAGTTTTAGAGGTGGGAAGTGGGATTTTTTATAACTTGCATAATCAAAAAGCATAATAAACAACATCCTCAAAGTATTTCTGTACTTTCTTCGAGCTCAATATCAAAGTCAACATAAAAAATTCTTCATTCAAATAGGATATATTTCTGTGTACAAATTGCCATGGAAGTGGTAGTGTACCCCTAACCTAAAGTCCAGTAAGCTCAGTTTTATTAGGGGAACTGCCGGTCTGCTCCTCCGACGGAACTGTAAACCCCTTTTTATGTCCCACAACCTTGAACAAAACAGGAAAATGATAAGCGGACACATACATACATGCTGTATTAAAAACAAAAAGTTTTGGCCAAATATTGGGTCGCTATCAAAAAAGCTGTCCTACAGAACAAATTCTGACTCAAACACATATCTAGTTTATGCTTCCTGCTTGCCACTTCTCATAAGTATTCGTATGTGCTATTTGTCATTTTGAAGGAGAAGGTATGTAGAGAAATGAAAAGGTGAAAGTGTTGTCTAATTCACAAATGGGGAACACAAATTTGAAGTGTCGTCATAACATGTTAGTTGGAACTGTGAGCATCAAAGATAATATGAAGTAGTCCACAATGATATTGCTTTAATCGCCGTCATGAACGAAAAACTTTTTTTATGTAAAAGTAAAAAAATGTTCAAAGTTCAAATCTTTTATTTACACCATGTTGTTCCATAGATCTTAGATAGATATAATTAATAGATACAAACATGATTCTGCTAGGGCATTGCAAATACTAAATAAACAAACATTTTCATGACATCATGTACGTATTCTATATTATTTTGTAACTAGCAAACCAGTGAACCAAATGTTCACCAAAACCTGATTTAAACAAAAATGTATTTAATTAATTGAGAACTTCGGAGATTTTGTGTGGTTTCGTTTGAAATTCGTGATTTCTCGAAAACCAGAAGTGCTACGTTACTCAAATCCGGTTTGTAGTCTTATCAGACTATTCTTAACTTATAACTTAAACATTCTCTTTATCTATCTCTTACGGTTTGGCCGCTGAAACAGCACCACAGACAGACGGACGGACGGACGGACTTGTCTTATAGATAAGAGATTATCATTACTTATTAATAATCATCATTATTTATTAATTATGTATTAAGATTATTCATTTAAAAATAATTGCAGCGAATAAATCATTTTTTAACAAGATATTCCTTTAACGTGAATGGAACTCTTGTAGGATAACTTGGTTGTCTCTCTGTCTGTCTGTCACAGTCAATTAGCTCGGAATCTACTGGACCGATCAAGTTGAAATTTGGTACATACCTGTATGTATGTGGCCCAAAAACAGACGAATAAAGTAAATAAATAATGTCCGAGGACGGGCGATACTTTTAGGGGTGAATTAAGTACCTAATTAAAATTTAGCTAACTGTAGGTACCGTGTTAGCTATATCAAATGATGTAAACTGACCCCCCCCCCCCATCCCTTATCGCCGAAACTACGGCGTCAATAAATAAAAAAAATGGAATGTTGCTACTTGCTTATAGATTACAGGAAAACCTATAAGATTTTTTTAGTATGGCTGGTTTTGGTTCCTGCGAGCAGAACTTTAACCACTCGCACTTGACCGGTTTTTTAAGTATCTGGCAACGACAAAATATTTATTTATTTATACTTTATGCACAGCACAAAGGCGGATTTTATGCCATAGGCATTCTCTACTAGTCAACCATAGGGTGTTGTAGATAAATAGTGGTAGGGTGCACAACTTACATGCAAATTACAGAAAGACGAACAGATATAAATAACACCCTGTATAAACATACATACTAAATAAATACATAATAATGACGACTAACGTTTAATCTAGACTGCCTGTTCCTGTAAGAAGCTTCGTAGCTTAGTTTTGAAGCTAAGTTGTTGATGGACATTCTAATATCTAGGGGGAGTTCGTTCAACAGAAATCTAGAAGTTAATAATAGCATGTGTAATTAAGATCGCTTTCAATCGAGTATCACATTTAACAGTTTCAAACCAATAACATTCACAAGTATACTGCTATATGACGTGTTAATTAAACAGCAAAACGTTATTCCAAACTGTATCCAAATAAACTATTCAAATACCGAAGTAATGCTTTCAGTGTAATTAACAGAAGCGCTTTTGATAAAATGTTTATATTACAACCCAGACTCGTTTACATGTAATTACATCTATGGCATACGCTTTTAGAATCGGGGAACTCGGTTTGTGTGGCTATTAAACTTTCGACTATATATGTACTGGTTCAAATAAATAATTATTTATTGTTGTGAACTCAACAGTATCTCTTATCTAATAGACAAGTCCGTCCGTCCGTGGTGCTGTTTCAGCGGCCAAACCGTAAGTAAGAGATAGATAAAGAGAATGTTTAAGTTATAAGTTAAGAATAGTCTGATAAGACTACAAACCGGATTTGAGTAACGTAGCACTTCCGGTTTTCGAGAAATCACGTTTCAAACGAAACCACACAAAATCTCCGAAGTTCTCAATTAATTAAATACTTACATTTTTTTTTGTGAACATTTGGTTCACTGATTTGCTAGTATATATATATATATCAGTAAAACACGAAAATCATAATTCTGTTTTCAAATATGCCACAGAAACGTTTCTCTAGCAAATGCGGCGTGTTTTACATGTTACGTCGCACGGCTCTCATGAAAACGTTAAACAGTACAAAATAATGTCACTTTGACATCATGTTTACAAGCAGGTGACGTCATTTTAGGCTCCGCCAGTCCTAGTTGTTTTCGGCCACGAGACATTATATAAAAAAATACTTTTCATTTCCATGATTTTTAAAATTATTATCAACTACTTTTTTGTGTGAATAGCGAAATCGCTGCCAATCATCATCATCATCATCAGCCTATTAATGTCCCCACTGCTGGAGCACAGGCCTTCCCTATGGATGGAATAGGAAGATTGGGCATGACCCACCACGCGGGCCCAGTACGGATTGGCGGGTGCTCACGACTGCAGATGCAGCCGGGACCAACGGCTTAACGTGACTTCCGAAGCACGGAGGAACTCGAGATAGAATATTTTTGGTCACCCAAATGACCGACCATTGCGAAAGTTGCTTAACTTCAACGATTGCAGTCGAACGCGCTCGCCACCTGCGCCATCGAGTTCCTCTGCGCTGCCAATATTCATGTTTAATACATATGCTAATAATTGGCACTTTATTTTTCATACTGTCAAATAGGCTATTGCTTTCTTCTAATTTTGTCATTGCACATTGAAATACAGGTGCGTGTTTGGATTTCATAGGATTTTGAAAGGTGACCTGTGCCCTTAACACGAACTAATATCGAATTCGTGTCGCCAATTCGAGAGGTCCTGGGTTCGAATCCCGGTAGGGGCAGATGTTTGTGTGATGAATACGAGCATTTGTACTCCAGTCATGGATGTTTCATATGTATTTCTATATAAATATATGCACTTATATATGTACTGTATATGTATTCTATCCGTTACCCTAGTATCCTACGACACAAGCTTTACAGTGCTTAATTTGGGGCTAGCCTAATTGGTGTGTTTTGAAAAAAAAAGTGAGGAAAATTTTACTAGAAATAAAAGCTTAAGATTTAAAAATCCCTTTGGCAAAACCTTAGTTTCAATTCAATTTCTTCTCTAGCAGTGTTTGACGTTGTAGAGATTTCCGTTTCAACATTATCCATTATTGATCACTCGATATTTTACTTTGCTACTTAAAAACATGCAAGTACCAGAAAAAGCAAATAAATATGACAGGAAAATATTCTATGTCACAGCGATGACATCAATCCGATGCCACAAATATAATGGGCAATTTGCAAATCAAATACAGGAGGTTTCTTGATGCAGGGACATAGAGGTTACCTGGGGCCGGCGGCGCGTGCCTATAGTAATTATATAAATAAAGTCATTGTTTATAATACAAGCCTGAGAACAAAAACTATAGTCTACACTACAGCTCTACACCGAAGCGAAGCGAGGGCGGGCCACTAGTATGAATTATATACCACTACCACATTCTTTTTTGTATACAAACCAATGTTGACAAGCCTAGCGCGACCGCCGTGCGAAAGTATGAAAATTTTCAAACAAAAAATAAAACCAACTTCAAAATCGAAAATGGAACTTAAAAGTAAAAAAAATATATCTGGTTCATGATTTGGAAGTCGGGCGGGGTCAAAGTTGAAACATGAAATAGATTTGTTTCTTAGGTTTTCACGTACATCACTCATTAAATAAAACTAGTTTTTACGGGTTAATGCACGAAACTTTATTTATTTATTGACGTTTCGTAGCCTTTACAGCCTTTACAGGCTACGAAACGTCAATAAATAAATAAAGTTTCGTGCATTAACCCGTAAAAACTAGTTTTATTTAATGAAATAGATTTTCGTTTCTGATCGGTAATAATACGTCTCTCAATCTTGATCCGCCCGACTTCCAAATCATGACCAGATATTATTTTTTACTTTTAAGTTTCAATTTCGATTTTGAAGTCGGTTTAATTTTTTGTTTTATTTTTTTTTTATTTCACCCTTTTAGTGAAAATTACATCGTCCAAGTAAACAATAACACAATTGACAGAGAAAACATCGTGCGTGCCTTTGAAATTTGAAGGTTAACCTCGATTTCCCCGGATTCCACCATCAGATCCTGACTTGGTTCCAATGAGACCACCTCGGAAGTGCACTCTTTCGAATAAAAAAGAATTTTAAAAATCTGTCCACAATTGACGGAGAAATTATCATCAATTATCATTAATGTATTACATTAAAAAAAACGACGGGTTGCACTCCGGCAGCGCCGGTAGTGAAGTGAAAACTTGAATATTAACGTTGTGCATTTTTGATATATTGGAATGGTTTTTTTATTATTATTTTGCACGAATTGCTTTAATTATCAGTATAAAAGTACTATCATTATGTGGTAGAATACAATATTTACTTATTGCGCTATCGTACACGAACATGACAATTTATATTACATTAAAAAAGTTTATCTCTCAGAAAAATCAATTTACATGAATCACGTTTAAGCGCACCTAGCGATATCTATTGTAACAAAAATGCATTTTCTTCGCAATAAAGCTACCACCTGAACGTCCTAGATACAGACTTATTATAATAATACGGTAAAATAAAATGTTACTATTTTTCTTCCAATATCTTGAAAGTCAACAACCTTTCCAATTTTATTGTATGTCATGATGCGATCAGCCCCCGTGTTTATCCTGACGCGAGTTTAACATTTTTTACCCATACAAAAAAAGTGTATAACGCCACTAAAGAAGTTTTCACTTCAAAAACACACAATTGAACATAGAACCTCCTTTTTTTCAAGTCGGTTAAAAAGTGAAGTACATACATGAGATTTCTGTACTAATATGTCTTGCTAATTGAGCTTCATTAGAGCTTTCCATGTTTTACCGTGCTTAAGTACAGTGAGACGTTAATGAATGGTTCTAATAAATTTTACGCACCTTAACGTAGCATGCAAGAGCAAACAAGGCTTTACAAAATGTTGTTGTTTACTTTTTATTGAACGAAGAAAACCACTTACCGGGATATTATATTTTTTAAGTTGTAAAGGAACTGCTGCCGACAAACTGTGTTGCAGTTTGGCAGACTTAGCATAAATTTTGTAAACTTTTTTCTGAAAACAAATTAAAAAAAAAGTAATCTGTGTTCAAACTATTAATGGAAAATTGCTTTTAGCACGTTGGTCACTCTTGGGAAAAGCACTGAATGTATATACACCTTTTTTTAGGCTTATAAATCTGCTTTACAATTAAAGATAAATGAAATAGTTATTTCTTACACTCACACCAATTAACGTAGTCCTAAAGTAAGAACTGCAAGGTTTGTGTTACGGGTTACCAGGTGGTTACCCTAGTTTAACTATACAGGTCGCCCCACGGAGTTGTCACACGGAGGCAAAGTATATTAAATATTGAAGATAGGATTTTTTACTGAAAGACATTATGGGAATGACTGCCGGCGGAGGCGGCCTTCCCTTTTCTTGAGGAACGCAGGCGCGAAGAAACGAAACACAGAACTTCGTAGAATATATTTAATGTATGCACATTCACAATACAAGATTGAGTTACGTATTTTAGGTACATAGTATGAACAGTTACTACGCGACACGTCTGTACCGAATATTCGCGCCTGAGCAAGAGAGATCGCTGTGGCGTTCTATTGCCAACCACCCGATCATTGCAGCGTGGTTGCCAAAATAACGAAAATATCGTGACGTTTGGAAACGCCACAACATCATTTGATTTTTAATAATAAGTAGAACTGCATTTACAGATTTTTTAAAAATCGCCTCTTTTAACCGGGAATCAAACTCATGAAATGTGAAAAAAACACATGACGTATTTTATGATAACCGTCGAAAGGGTAAATCATAAGTATTATTTTTTTCTAAGTAACATAGCATTTTAAATGAGAGGAAGATCATTTCATCGGGTGATTTTATCGTCGGGGTATTCTAAGGCATTGTCCTAATAAAAGCGTGATCGCGAACTGGGTGTCCTAATAGAACGGGAACACGGAACGGGTTAGCCCTGCCCCTCTCCCCGCTTCCTATCGACGCGACGCGATCATCGCGCGAACTTCAGTTAGGACACCTATTTATCATTAATAGGTTTGATTGCGCGTTCGCGCGAACTAAGATCGCGCGAATAGATTTTTAAACATTTTAGTCGCGCGAATGCATCACGCGATCGCCTATTAGGACACCTATTCTAGATCAATATGTTTGATCGTCGACTCGTACAATGATCGCATCGCTCATTCGCGTTATCGCGTTGTATTAGGACAATGCCTAAGACGTGCTTCGACCGACGGAATCGGAGGGACCGACGATTGGAGGACGGGAGGGCGGACATGTGATAACAAAAGGCTTTAACTACTAAGGGGTTCGGATGATGCGCGGCTTTATCGAAGTAACGTTTCGAGGCGTCCTTCATGTACTTCGCGATGGAATCTAACTTGAAATCGCAAATCGAAATTGCGCACGTACCACGAGCAACCCGTGACACCGCGCAATATACGATTTTGCAGCGTTTGTAAGGGTTTAAGGCGCGACGGAGACGTCCATCGTCCATCGGGCATACGCATGGTCGTTTTTTCGAAATAGGTTATGCATTGTATGTCTTCTGCTGATAATTTTTTGTCTTCTGTGATCTCTTCCATCTCCCAAAATTGCTGAATATCGTCCATGCTATTTATGATGACATTACATTGTCGATTTTGTGACTTGATTTTCATGCTGCTTCCACAGATTATCCAACCGAGTTCTGTGCGTTGCGCAACAGGCATCGATGGTGAACGGCCCTTGCAGACTCCGTCTAATATAAGTTCCGGGAAAATATCTGATCCTAATATGATATCGATGGGCCGACTGATATTAAAGTTACTATCTGCTAATTCCAAACCCTCCAAGTGCGGCCAGTTCTGCTTAGCCATCGTTTTACTTGGGAGATTTTTTACTATTTTATTCATAATATAAGCTTCAACATTAAACTTAAAGTCGTTGTTAAATACTGGCGTACAATTTAATTTGACAATTCCTTTGCACATACTTTCTTTTTGTCCCACGCCTGATACGATATCCTTACATCTTGATCTTGGAAGCTGGAGAAGCTGCGCCGCTTTTTCAGTTATTAACGACATTTGTGAGCATTGATCTAAAAGAGCGCGCATTTTATGATATGTTCCATCTCGGGCCTGTACGTTAATAATAGCCGTCGTGATCAGAATCTCGTTGGTATCGTTTTTCTGTGAGACATACGAACTACTTGATGATGGTCCAGGGTTCACCTTGATATTTTTGGTTTCATTTGATGAGTTTGCAAACGCCTCGTGCATAATCGTGTTGTGCGGGCCATTGCACTCACGACACGTTTTGCTAGAAAAACAATTATTTCCATGATGATCGAATAAGCAATTTTTGCATAAATTATATTTTGTAATTGTTTTTCTTTTCGCGTCCGCTGACATACTTAAAAACTGTTGACAATAGTAAATTCCGTGTTCCTCGGCGCAAATTGGACACGATTTAGTATTCTTTTGACAATTTATTTTCTTGTTAATTGGATTGACTGTTTTTGATGAAACCTTGTTGGTGGAGAATGATTTATAGTTAGAGAATTTGATTGATTTTTGCGTCGCTACCGAAGGTGGATTACTTGATTTGAATACATTTTCTTGCTTTCTACGTGTTGCCGATGACTCCATAGTTGTAAATTTTATCTCCAGGAAATTTAAAAATTCCTTCAATGTAGGCAGTTCGCGTGGTTGTTTCAGAGACTCTAAGTAATCATTGTAGGTGTCAGAGTCTAATTTCAGCGACATAATTTGAACCAACAAAGGGTCCCAGGTGCTTACGTCAACACCCAGATTTTTTATAGAATTAAGGCATTCGTTAGTGGTATCATGAATACGTTTGATCTGCGTAACATTAGGATGCTGCATAAGCGGTAAATTTAAGAGAATGTTTACATGCGACGTAAATATAAGCCTTTTATTATGATATCGGTTGTTTAACAATTCCCAGCAAACTTGATAATTATCTGAATTGATTGAGAGATGCTGTATCAATTTCTCAGCCTCCCCCCTCACTTTGCTTTTCAAGAATTGCATTTTTTGTGCATTGTTAAGTGAGGGGTTACTGTGAATTGTTTCTGTGAATAAATCCTTAAAGGATACCCACTGGTAGTAATTGCCACTAAAAGTAGGTATTTCCATTTGCGGAGTAAATTTATCCCTATGAGATGCGGACCACAACTTGCTACTTATTGCTTTTTTCATGAATTTGTACGTTTTTTCATTAGCTATAAACGACTTTTCATATTCTATATTCATGCCATTTAACTCACTATCAATTTCCAAATGCAAAGAATCAATAGTTGCCCACCTTGAATTTAGCTGTCTCAACAAGTCCTCGAATTCCCATTTTTCCGTGACTGCTTCTAAATCCATATCCTCTACCGTACGGCTGAATGCTCGAAACTGGCTAGCTTGCTTCTTTAGCAGTTCAGCAGTCTTGCTGTCAGTTGCCTGTGTTTTAATATTAGGATTTCCTACCTTGACTGATGATATGGTCGGGCTTGGTGTCGGAAGAAATCCCTCTCCTGTGCTGCAGCTCGCAATTGCTGTTGGTGGTTGGCACTTTTGTATGTATATTTTTGCATTATTATAGAAATCAGAAGCCTGCTCAAATTGGTTGTCACGGAAATAAGGAGTTTCCGCATCTGAATACTCACTCAGTACAGCGTGATTTGTTTCATACTTCCTCCAATATGTATCTAAAGTGTCCAACTTTGTCTTGATATATTCGACAGTCCGACGCTCGCGTCCCGTCTTCTTGAAAGACGAGAAAAGCTGCTCCATGGCGCCGACCAACTAATAAATCTTCCATATTTATTTGTAAAAAATTGGAAAGATCTTACTTGACTATAGTTCGATTCACCGCTTGCTCGGTACTGCACAGCTACTGGATCCTTGCTTGCCAGCACTGCAATTCCTGATAGTCACTGATACTCCTCACGCGCGAATGATCCTGCTTTAGACCGACCCGCACGAAAGGTCAAAAGCTCGAAGGACCATAAATGTACGGATCCCGTACATTAAATGATAGATAAAAATGATATTTAACCGTTTATTGATATGTAAAGTTACACGTCAACTTATGTTAAAATATTGCTAAAATATAATGATCAATGAGTACACGTCGATTGCTGATTGTGAACTGATTTTACAATTATAATAAAATTGTCGCCGAGGGCGTAAACCGCTGACCGCGCGGAATGTACGGTCATTGCACCGTACAATAAGCCATTAAGTGAAACCGTAGTTAACCGGCCTGATTTTGTATTTTTAAAAATCTTCGGTCCGAAATTCAACAAGGTACATAATATTACAGATCTTTAATGGTACGGATCCCTTGTGTTTGCGATTAAGACGTAACTAAAACGAGCTTCAAAATCGCAGCTTAAAACGCGTCATCCCATAGAAATCTTCGTCACCACACAACATAGCAGATTTCCAGCTATAATTGGAGCGCCCTCCTGGGAAAGTAACCTACCTTACAGGAGACCACAGTGAAATAACAGTACCTTTTAATGGTGTTGTGTTTCTGTCGGTGAGTGAGGTTGCAGGCCTCCACGAGGTAGGGGATCGGGCCAGGGTAGGCAACGGCGGCGCGAGTGATATTTTTTGTATCGCAAGCGTCTATAATAGGTGGAATGCAAAAACTAATTTAAAAAGTGTGGAAATCGCGCAGAGAGCGGTCCTAAAGGTGTGTACTTTCAAACCCTACTTGTATCCAACTACGCTTCTGTATGATTATTGCGAGGTCCTTAGCGTCAGGAAGCTCTTTGTTTTGGCTATTACAATTAAAAAACATAGTGAAATTGTTTTTGACCCGACAATGATGCAGAGGCGTGGAAGGGATATTGTTTGTAAACGTTTACACAGAAACTACAGAACCGTCTACGCTCAACACTCATACCGCTTTTTGAGTAGTCATACCGCTTAAGAGGTTATAATAAGATCAGTAAGTGTATTAAAATCGTACATCTCAACAAACATGAAGTTAAAAAGAAGATCACAAAGTTTTTACTTTCACTAGATTCTGAAAAAACTGAGGAATTGGTTGCCACGGCCCTATAAACATAAATGCTTATGATTATATATACACATACGCACTACACACATATATACATACATACACACACTTATTATATTAATGTACTGTAATATTGATTAACGTAAGAAAATATGGTACTCATGTTATTTGTATGGCTACATTGCAAATAAAATTGGGGAAGAGCGCTGAAGCCAAAACACAGGATGAACTTCCTAGTTTGGCTGAGGATATCTATATGTAGGTACTTTGTGTGAAAAAATGGCCTTAGTTTTAACATATTTGTAAGATTATTACCATGTACAGTTTTTTTACAAATAAATATATTATTATAATACTATTATTATTATAAGCTATATGGTAGCCGCTTACCTATAGGCGCTGGATTGCCAACCTTTTAACGCTTAAAAAAGCGAGTGCGCTTATGACCACACGACTGAAGTGAAACTTCTTTAACTCCTGTGATCTGAAAATCATAAACTTAATCTGAAGATTTGTTGATAGAAAAAAAAACATCAATCCGCGCTGAGTCCGTTATCACCCACCAATCCGCGCTGGGTACGTTATCACCCACCAATACGCGCTGGGTACGTTATCACCCACCAATACGCGCTGGGTCCGTTATCACCCACCAATACGCGCTGGGTCCGTTATCACCCACCAATCCACACTGGGTCCGTTATCACCCGCCAAGCATTAGTATTTGATTAATGAACTATTCATGTATTTTGTGACGGGTATTGTTCATTGTTTACCGATCAGTCACCGTTTACGCGTCACGCGCGTAACGCAATAATCGTCACACATTCGCCAATTTACCCCCCAAGTCAAGCGTGCCTAAATAAGTTTCATTTCAAAAAGAATTACATTAAAATTCCTCCAAGTTAATCCTTCAAATCTCAGAATTGAATCGCAGATTTAATATTTATCGTTGCAAACTTGACCCTTATCGCTTCACAAATAAGATGCCGTTTTTTTAACAATTTAATCCCTAGGTACTTGTTGGATTGTTGATCGCAATGGGATTATTAATTTTCTTTTGATGTTCGTTTACACTTACATTTCAAAGCAATTAAGACGAAAACCCAGTATGATATTTGCAAAAAGACTGTTAAATATTACGCCGAATCGTCAAAGGAAAAATATAGTAAAAAAAAATACGTAATAATAAGGGTTTTTGGGGTGACCGTGTAAAATGAATTAATTTACCTAACAAAATGTATTCGACAAAGAACACAGAAAGAGGTTAACAGCCTTGTGGGCGGCGCAGGCGAGCCACAGTTATATGTGAGCAAATGCTCATAACTTTTACTGATTGCGTCGTTGCCCTCGGGTGTGAGCACTGATTAGTTCGATTGTTTGATATCGCGTCGTTTGATTGGCTAATATCTATTATATAGGTGGAAGTGTAGCGCATTATCCCCCTCTAAGGGGATAATCGCTTCAGATGAAGCTTGTAAGGCCCTTAAGTATAAGCATATACTACGGGTGTGTTTTAGTCATTAGGAGTCTGACATAACCTTGCAGCCAGCTATAGGGTATCCATGAGGATTTCACACCCGCTCCGCCTGGGAGGAACCAAAAAAGAAGAACATCGTACTCGCGAACTCGCTTACATACAGCCCAGCGATAAAACTAACGGAACTACGCACTCGATTTCCGCTGATCGTCAACTCGTACCTAGTTTGTAGCTCTACAAAGTTCTCGTTTATCGTCGCCTGTGAGACAAAGCCCAGCGGCATTTGCAAAGTAGGTAACAGACCTCTTCAACCAATTTTCTTGAAACTTTTTTACAAACAACCGATTTGCGAATTGGAGCGCCTGTGTGGGGAAGTAAGCTCTATCTTACAGAAGTCCACAGTAAAATAACACTACCTTTTGGTGGTGTTTTGTTTCCGTCGGTGAGTAAGGTTCCAGGGCTCCACGGGGTAGGGAATTGGGCTGACCCAATCCCCTACCCCGTGGAGCTCCCTTTCTTTATAACGCAGGTAAAAAATCTTTTTACAGACGACGGTGCCTTTAAGAGGCACACCACCGAACGGACCTCACACCTGGCTCCCGTAAGTCTTACGGACCCCCAGTGGCTGCCCACCGAGGCCCCGCAACTCTTATGAGCGCTTTCCGGCATAATATCCGCTAAAAAAGTCCTGCGATTACCTTCAACACTGCTTGATGCGGAGCCGCGGGATCCGCTGGTGAGGAATTTCTCCGCATCCCCGTACCCAGCAGTTTCCCGGCCTCGCCGGGGCTCCACGGCAGGGGTCTCCCGAGGTATTGCGGGGACCCTGCAGACGTGCGCAGGTAGGCCCGCGCTTGGGGGCTGAGTACGCGGCCTAGTGCCCACCGTACCGCCCGGCCCCCCGTCCGCTGCGGAGGGTTACTCGGACGTACCCATGTAGGCCTCCGCCGTCCTCCCTTTGTAGGGCAAAACTAAAAGGGGGGCCGCCGTCCAAGGGGGGGGCAGAAGGAGGGGGAGAATAGTTCTCCCCGGCCCTCTCCCCCTTTCCGGTCGCCCACGTCTCCTCGCCCCTTCTCCTAATAAGAGGGGGGACTCCGTGGAGCCCCCTAAGGTAGGCAACCGTGCGAGTGATATATTTAAGTTTCAATTCCGCAATGGGCTGCAGGCGACAACCGCAGGCGACACTGCGGCTAGCGCCTGCGGCTGACCGTGCATTATATGTATTGTGCAGCCGCGGCATGTGGCCGCGCTCGGAATCAATTTCATAGAGATTCATAGAAACTAGTAGTGTCGCCTGCAGTCTGCAGCTGCGGCCTGTCTTCTGCGCTTCAGTTCGGACTTGTATCTTTTATCGCAAGCGTCTATATTCTATGGTGCCGCTTACCATAAGACGGGCCATATACTAGTTTGCCACCTTTCTAACATAAAGAAAAACCTAAGTAGCGATAATAATTGTCAATCATGAGTAAACCAAATCTTAATTACTAATGATAATTTACGGGTGATACGAAACAACGAGCGATTTCGATTGATCGGGTTACAATTCAGCGACGCGATACAGCAATGTCGTTTGTTAGCTATTTTATGGATAGCGGATGCCCGTGAAGTTATTTGAGAATCCCACAGAAACCTGATATTTTTCCAGTATAAAAAGTAGCCTTTGTCTGGCTCCAGTTCTAATATTAAACTATATGTGTACCAAGTTTCATCAAAATCCGTGCAGTAGTTTTTGAGTGATCGAGCAACAAACATACAATCGTTCACATTTGTAATAGCTTTTACTGGTGGCGCGTTCGGCTGCGATCGTTGAAGTCAACCAACTTTCGCAGTGTTCTGTCATTGGGTGGGTGACCAAAAATTTTCTATCTCGAGTTCCTCCGTGCTTCGGAAGACACGGTAAACCGTTGGTCCCGGCTGCAACTGCGGTACCCGCCAATCTACACTGGGCCCGCGTGGTGGGTCATGGCTCAAACACCCTATTCCATTTAGGGAAGGTCTGTGGTCCAGCAGTGGGGATATTAAAAGGCTGATGATGATGATAACTGGTGGCCGCCCGTTATCTCAATATTTTTTCAAGGATTAAAAGTATGTCTCCATTAAGATAGTAACGCACGGAAGGGACGTCCGCTCTGTGCTCCTACTAAACGCAGCGCAGGCCGTTATACGATCAGGTATTCAGAGACAAAAAGGCAGTCAGTTTAAAACAAAAATATTTTTTTGTTGTAACTTATATTTTTTTTTTTCAATTTGAATTCAATATTACCCGATTAATTTTGGAAACTGCTTTACTTAGATAAAATAAAACTTTGGATGCGGAATGTTTGCTTGTAAGGCCGTATACAGAAAGAAAGCCGAAAGCCGATAAGCGCTGATAAGCGCCGATCAGCGCCGATCAGCGCCGATCAGCGCCGATAAGCGCCGATAAGCGCCGACAAATGCCGACACGCGCTGGTCAGCTGGTCATTATGATCTATGTTGTCCGAATAATAAATGATTTGTATTTGAATTATTATCCTTAGATTAAATCAATCTAAGTTATAATCTTTTTATAAATCTAATAACTTTATCTTTTATTAACTAAGTTTCGTATTTACCGAATGGTGACAACAAGTCTTTCTTCTGGAAGGATTGGTTGTTTATGCCAATTACATCAATTTTTCATCAAACGGTTTTTCACTAAATCCAAAATGTAATAAAATGTTTCTTGAGTCAATCTTGTATATGTATAAAATCTTTTTTCAATTTTTTTACAAATAAATGATGGTATTCTCCCAAACGTTTCCTTTCTCTATTTATAGGATGTATAGCTTTTTTTCGCATATTTAAATACACATTTTCTAACAAAACCAAATCATCGTCGGCTTTCGGCTTTCTTTCTGTATACGGCCTAAGTATGTACCGGCACTTAACCGGTTCTGCTCAAAATTATGCTTCATGGCTGACATCCTGAATTTTAAACCGTAAAAACACAACTGAAGCAGCTTAAAACACGTCAACCAATTAAATCTTCGTCACCACACAACATAAGCTTCACATTCAAATTCCCCCAAGTTAATCCTTCACAGATCTCAGAATTAAATCGCAGATTATATTTAACATTGCGAATCTGACCCTTACCGTTTTACCAATAATATTTCACGATAACCTTTTGAATTTTATTATTTTTAGAATTAAATCCTTACTTTGGTTGGATTGTTGACCGCAGAGGGATTATTAATTTTCTTTAGATGTTTGTTTTAATTTCAAATGGAAAACGATGAAAAGCCATTATGATATTTGCATTTGGTGTAGAAAATAAGGTGGTAGTCTCACCGCAGGCGACAAAGCGACTAACTACTTATCAGTTATTTTCACGCTCAAGAAACGTACAATAGATATACATTCCACAAAGAGATGTATATTATTATATTATTTTTGATCGCTTGGCTGTTCACACTGCCGGCGAGAACTCGTTCCACTAGTTTGTCGAGTACTACTATCTTAGATTAAAACAAAAAGGGTAGATACGGCACTAGCCTCACAAAAGTGATCCGCATAAATTGTGGTCCACAACCCTAATCGCTTTAGTCACAACTTGACATGCAAACGACGTACATGTGAACGCCAAAAAGAAATATTGCTAATATTTTGTGTTTATATGATAAAACAATGCCTAAGTGTGTTTTTAAAAAGTGCTCAAATTGCTCAAGAACTAAAAATAAAACCAACGGCATCACTTTTCTTTCATTCGTAAGTACTAAAAAATATATTTTTTTCATAAAAATTGCTGTTTGTTTTGAATCTTATTTGGTAGTGACGTCGAGTACTGGTCGCGTGATTGGTCGGTAGTGCAGTGACGCGGATCTCGCCGTCTCGTTCGCGCTGCCGTTGAAACTTAACATGCTGTTTCGTTCGGGTCGGTAATGCAGTGACGCGGATCTCGCCGTCCCGTCCGCGCTGCCGTTGAAACTTATATAGCTATTTCGTTCGTTCGATTGTATCTTTACAAACAGGTGGACGTGTGAGTGTGTAAAAACTGATCCCACTTTACTACATTAAAGTGGGATCAGTTTTTATTTGATACAAGTATGAGCGTACCGTATCTACCCTTTTTGTTTTAATCTAAGACTACTACTACTACTAGTGAGCAACAAGACCCTTCAAATATAATACTCGCTCAGCGATACTCTCTCAGCGAAGATCGCTTGACCCACAAAACGCGTGCGCGTGCAATTTCGCTCAGGATTGTCTCCGCGAGCGAGTGGCACCAACTGCGGCGGTGCGACAAGTGCCTTAGGGATAACAAATAAATTTAATAAACGTCAAAGTGACGCTCATGCTATTGAGTCGCGCAAAGAAAGTGACAGTATCATATTAAATCAAACTTTTTGTTGACATCTATGAGGGCTTCGCCGGAATACTCACATTGTCCCACATCCCTTTTCCCCGTGCTATCTCAAGGATCTTTTTAAGTTTTAACAAAATTCCCTATCGCTTTCCCTTAGTTCTTCAAAAAACTGGTGTATATTTCACCGCACCAGTTATTATGATCAATTCCTTTGCTGTACACGCTTTATAACTCGTTGAGACGCTCTCAGTTATTTTATTGATAAAATGTTTATCGTATGAGGAGCTCGATGGCGCAGGTTAGGTTAGGTTAGGCTGCGATCGTTGAAGTTAAGCAACTTTCGCAGTGGTCCGTCATTGGATGGGTGACCAAGAAACTTCTATCTCGAGTTCCTCCGTGCTTCAGAAGGCACGTTAAGGAGTTGGTCCCGGCTGCGTCTGCAGTCGTTAGCACCCGCCAATCCGCACTGGGCCCGCGTGGTGGGTCATGGCCCAATCTCCCTATTCCATCCATAGGGAAGGCCTGTGCCCCAGCAGTGAGGAGCTCGATGGCGCAGGTTAGGTTAGGTTAGGCTGCGATCGTTGAAGTTAACCAACTTTCGCAGTGGTCCGTCATTGGATGGGTGACCAAAAAACTTCTATCTCGAGTTCCTCCGTGCTTCGGAAGGCACGTTAAGCAGTTGGTTCCGGCTGCGTCTGCAGTCGTTAGCACCCGCCAATCCGCTCTGGGCCTGCGTGGTGGGTCATGGCCCAATCTCCCTATTCCATCCATAGGGAAGGCCTGTGCCCCAGCAGTGGAGACATTAATAGGCTGAAGATGATGATGATGATATATGCTGTGTCCATGTATATATATGTGTGTGTTATTGAATGTATTTTTGAATTAGATTATAAAAGTTTGAGGTAAAGTTGTATCTACAGATGTGACTATTTATTTCAAGACATATAACACCCCAACCTACAGTCTTATTATGTCTTCAGTGATATAAAATCAAGGAGGAATCTGTCGAGAACGTTTGTATTGAACATTGCCCGCCTTAACTATAGGTAGGGCATTTACAAATTAGGAATCTAACCTCGTCAAGGAATTTACTCTGGAGCGATAATAATAATTGTCAAATTGTCACATCATAATTGCTAACCACATCATAATTACTCATAGTAATCTACAAGTAACGTGAACCAACAAGCGATTTCGATTGATTGGTTTACAGGCAACCAGGGCCGGCATTACAGGAGTGAAGGTCCTAGACCAAGAGGATAAGGAGTGGAGGCCCTTATTTTAAAATCTGACTGGGTCACCTATAGGGTCACCAACTTTTTTCCTATCAGACAGAGCATTTTAGAAGCAGATACCTTTAAAAATATAGTAGATGGTAAATAAATGGAAAAAATATAGTATGTGGTTAAAATATTTACTTTATTTTTGAAATGAATATATTTTTGCTGCTCTAAGCCTTATTAATATATTTTTCTATTTTTAAGAAAGCTTTAACTGCTCGATGTCTACTTTAAGCAAAATATAGTAGTTTCGCCTGATATATATTTTTTTAGAAATATAGGATTTGATCCCCTTATATCGTAGGATACTATATTATATAGTAGAGTTGGCGACCCTAGTCACATAAGATTTGCAAATCAAAATTTTGTTATATTTTCCTCTGTTAAGGGGGCTTCTCTCTTGTGGGGGCTACTGGTCTATAACCCCGACTGCAGTTTGATAGGTCATCATCATCATCATCATCAGCCTATTAATGTCCCCACTGCTGTGGCACAGGCTAAGCGTTTGCTAGGTATTTTGTGATAAAGGTCAAATGTCGACCCAAATGATCGTCATATGAAAGTAAGCGCGTTTGATCGACTTCAGGACATTTTAAGTTGATTGTTTCTTCTTTTGACAGATTGTTATTTCTACTCGAATTCGCAAGAAGGAGGGTTATAGTTCTCTGTTTGGTACGATCTGTAGTCTTAACAGTTTGAAAGGTTAATAAGAGTAAACTGACAACCTATCAATAGATTCCTTACATCATCCAGAGCAACATTCCCAAAACTATAATGTAATTTACATAAATGTTTCATAGCTTCAAACATGCTTTGGAAGGCACGTTAAGATGATGAAGAACAAAACTTCGGACCTCCATAGTAAGTTGGCCTTAAATAGATAAGAAAAATAGAAAAAATAAAATTAATAATTATAACATTCAACCACTAACTTTCAGAAATCGCAGTTGAGCGCGCTCGCCTTCTAGCAGTCTTTCAGGCAGAGTCTGGTTACTGGCTGTAAGCTCTTCTTTCAGCCAATATCGGGACTTTGCTTAACAGGAGCACTCTCTCTCTTGTCATTTCACTTAGAGTTGGCGTCAAGACGTTGTGGAACTCGCGTCGGTGAGTTGTGACACCATGGTCTCTCATGCCAAATGACCGCTAGTCGAGTCTCCCGCCACACCTGCATCAATGACGTCATTCGCAGAGCTCTTGTCGCAGTCAATGTGCCAGCGGTCCTAGAACCTAGCGACATCTTCCGAGACGATGGCAAGAGACCTGACGAATTGACGCTTATACCTTGGAAGCAGGGTCGTCCTCTTATATGGGACGCAATTTGCGCGGATACTCTTGCTTCTTGCCATACAGGTAGTACCTCCCATGCTGCGGGCGCGGCGGCGGCCTCTGCTGAGTGCTCCAAGCGGCGCAAATATTTAGCTTTCAATGATAACTACATATTTGTGCCGTTTGCTGTTGAGACTATGGGACCATGGGGTATATAATATGGTATAATCTTTACATTCCTTTCGTGGTCATAAAAAGTAAAAAACAAATTGAAAAAAATCATCTTCAAATAGGTCTCCCTGTTCTTTGGAATGATCCTGTCAATCGTGTGGTCCCTCGATGCAATGACTTTTTGAACATATTTTTTGACTTTTTGAGTCTTATGTTTTGCATAGCATTTTTTTTATATTCAAATACTCGTACCATATTGTTATGTTCGTTTACGTAATTCACAAGTACTAGTGAACTTAAATTAATTAAAAGATTCAGCACAAAATCTAATAGTAACCGGCTAATCGAAAAAGAAATATTGAAATGACAATTTATGATATTCTTGCAACTGGATAAATTCAATGGAACGAAAAAACCCCTGTAAAATGAAGTCGTAAAGCACTCAGGGCGTTAAAGGTTTAGTGCAGATAACAGCGGTTAGCGACGATGACTGAAGCTTAAATCTCTCACTCAATTAAGGCTTATAAAACGCTCAGCAAAGATAGAACAACAAAGCAACAACACTATCTTTTGTTGGTTTTTCTGTCGCTGAGTAAGGTTCCAGGGATCCACGTTGGGTGAAGGTAGGTAACGGTGCGAGTGATATTTTTGGTGTCGCAAGCGTCAATAGGTTATAATGGCCGCTTACCATCAGGCGGGGCACATGGAAGTTTGCCACCAAAAAAAATAGAAATTATTTTACTACTCAATGAAGTTCTTTAAAATACACAGAAAAGATGGGAGTATATTTAAGTAGAAAGTTCTACTTCGTATAATATCTGCCATGCTGAACTAAGATGAAAGAAAAATCTTTATGAATCTAAAACCTTTCACTTCACAAATGATTAGGGTCCACCTCTGATAAAACTGTACACTTTAAACTAAATTAACTACAAAAGATTGACAGGAGAATATAGAGTACGTTCAGATACTGATACTAATAATATGGTTCCTCCTTCAGTTATTGCATTATTTACTGGTAGGCTTTTAATTATCTCTTTGACCACCTATTATCGTCATCAGCTTATTATCGTTCCCACAGCTGAGGCATAAAAGTTCCTTATGGGTGTATCAGGGAACAGGGGCATGATCATTTTTAAGCCCCGCGATCCTATAAACTCAGAGAATCTAAAGAAAATATAACTAGAAAAAAATCCACGTGGACCAGGCAGCAGAAGGGATTCGAACCCGCACCCTTCGCAATCCGGGCGAATACACTGACCAATTATGCTACCGCGGCCCTCACGGACCGCGTCGAAGTTCTTCTAGCCATTCTTAAGCTGCAAGGCAGCGCCATCTCTTCGCATTATAGGTAACCCACAATGTCAAATGAATACTTTTACTCTTTAGATTTAAACATCACGCAGCTGCGCAGTTACATGCTTTAAAATAATAAAAAAAATATAACTCAGAGAATATTTGATGGAATAAAATTACTATTAGCATAGACTTAACTATATTAATTCTATGAAATTGCTTCTTCGTCTGTTACCTACTAGCAATATAGCTCACTAGCTGAGATGAAATTAAGTGGTGTCAGGTGTGTTTTAACTAGGGGACTAGAATTTACGACTCTGCTTACGACTGCCATAATATTTCCGTAAGTTTCATAAAACTAATAAATCTGCCTTGTGTTCTCACAATAAAAATATTTAATGTGTTGTGTTAAATTATGCTTTATTTCATGAACATATAAGACAAAGTGTCTTTAGTAAGTTGTAGCTGCGTATTGTCCAATTACTTAACTGCAAATACTAAACAAAGTTCAGTATTTCTCAAAGTTTCATATTCAGAATAACGAGCTGCTGAAAGACTGACATTGCAGCAGTATTTTGATACGCTTTCAGTGTGCAATCGTAATATCACAACTACGATGGTTTGACAATTGTATACAATACTAGCACTTCAAGAACTAAGCTAAGAGCTAAATTTTTAATAATAATAATTTTAAACTACCTATGCATTCATTATAACGATGAATCATTCTAAACTAATTCACAAGTCGTTCTTTCGGCATTGGAATGCTGTACAAAGTTCGCTTAGTGGCATCATTGCCAACGCGTAGTGAATGAGCAATTCACTCTCTGTGTTCGTTGTTTAATAATTCAAACGGTCTTGTTACTGTTGTTGTGAGATCGCTTCTGCAAGGTATCAGCGTTAACCCTGAACTTTATTACTCGTCTGAACCTTGAATTCCGTGCGTAGAGGGTGACAATGGAACCCTGTCGATAATGTATCGGTATTTGCCTTTTTGAGGAGCTCGATGGCGCAGGTAGTTAGCGCGTTCGGCTGCGATCGTTGATTTTAAGCAACTTTCACAGTGGTCGGTCATTGGATGGGTGACCAAAAATCTTCTATCTCGAGTTCCTCCGTGCTTCGGAAGGCACGTTAAGCCGTTGGTCCCGGCTGCATCTGCAGTCGTTAGCACCCACCAATCCGCACTGGGCCCGCGTGGTGGGTCATGGCCCAATCTCCCTAATCCATCCATAGGGAAGGCCTGTGCCCCAGCAGTGGGGGCATTAATAGGCTGATGATGATTTGCCTTTTTATTCGTCTGTTAGCAGGATCTATCTCATTGCGGGTGTGTGGTCAGTCAGAACCGCGGGTGCCACGACCACACCCATACTCCCGGCGTGCATTGTCGGGACTTTGTTCTTTAAGACACGGACGAGCGGGCCGGGTGGCTGGTGCAGGGGTTTTTTCTGGTTTTTACTGAGTAGAGTTTTCATCCAGCTCTAAAACTTAATGAAATGGGCAGGGAGGAGTCCGCAGATACCTTATTCTTGGTCTTCTGGTGGCCAAAAGATGTGTAAGGACATTTCCCAGACATAAAAAAGTATCTATTTCATTAACAAGTAGTTGGTAGGCTTGCATTTTACCAATGTTTAAAGTTTCAAAGTTACTTTAATCATTAAGAGAATATGTTTTTAATATCTGTTCGTATTTTAATTTAAATTGTGATTATTAATACCTATGAAGACATACTACCAATTGACATCCTTTTTTTTGGACAAGAAGCATGAGCTATCATACCTCAAGATTCCTATAGCTTCTCTTATTATTGGCATAGCGAAGAAACCCAGTACCTGTAACAAAATAGAGCAATATTTAAGATTTTTTTTTAAACCAAATAACAGATTCTTATGTTTTTTATAGATCGGCGTAGTTTTTTTAATTCCAGCTCAATATAGGACTACACTATAGGAGGTATTTTCAAGTCAAACTGAAACCGCTAATATGTAGGTATGTTTAAATATTAGATTATTTTGATAAACAAATAGACAATGTATAACGTGAATTACTTTTGATTATAAATCTAAAGCAAAATTTTACTAGGATAAATCCACCTGGTCCAGGTTAGTGTGTCCGCCTGGATGGCGCAAGATGCGGGTTCGAATCCTGTCTGATGCCTGGACCGAATAGATTTTTTTTCTATTAAGTTTTTTTTGTGTTAAAATCGTGGCAAGAAAGCGTGTGGCCCGCCTGATGGTCAGCGGTATTTTTTTAGATTTATAAATGTAGCAGTTAAAAGCGTAAAAAAAACTACTTTTGATTATCTCAGCAAGGTAAATAGATGTCTGCCTTAATTTTAAATGGAAGTCGTTTCTGTTGGTTTGTATTAATTTTCAGGGTTCCACAGGGTCAAAATCCTAGATTAAGTCAACACTTGATGCCCATAACACCAGAGGGCTTGCAGAGGTGTATTTTAAAACGACTCAGTGTAAACGCGTTTATTGGTATAAAAGACAAAAATAATGCGTGCGTGAGTGTTGTGGAACACTCGGTTGGAACGAAGTTAAAAATATTTATGTAGTACCCACCAATCCGCACTGGGCCCGCGTGGTGGGTCATGGCCCAATCTCCCTAATCCATCCATAGGGAAGGCCTGTGACCCAGCAGTGGGGACATTAATAGTCTGATGATGATGATGAAACATCTTTGTGAGTGATATTTTGAGTTCGTTGTTTTCATGAGTAGCCTATCATTTCGGTATTCGGCCGAATAGTTTGCAATATTCGGCCGAATACCGAATAGCGAAAAAAAGTGGTCGAATAACCGAATGCCTAATACCTAACCTAACCGAGTTGTGATAGTAAACTTTCGCCTAGGTCCTAGGACCCGTCATACCATCCGAAAAGGAACTTCGTTCGGAAAATATTTTTGTTGTCTCTGCTCCGCTCACCGCTGAGTTCGTGACCGCAATATTATCTTCTGTGGCGTAACTCGGTTACGACGCGAAATCAGGCCGAAGCAAGGGCGAGTTATTTCGTTTCCCTCTTGCTTGTTTCTTTCGCCTTTCTGTTTATATCGCACTTATTATTCATTGAAACACTGCTTTTTAAGCTGTCGGATTGTTCAGATTAAAGAAAGTAAAAACCTCCTTTATATTTTGGTTGTATCTGTTACGTTGGCAATTAGCAATTGTGTACAGTTGGTGAAGGAAATGGTGATTTTGTTGAGAAAGTATTAATTTTGTTTTATAGTAGGTATTTGTGAAAGCGTGTATTTGTAAACTTGAAGGTTTTTCTTTCTGGTTTTCTTTCACTGCGCGCAAAAAAGAGATGAAAAGGAATGAAACCACAGTTCCGATCTCAAATAGATATATCATTTATTACTTCTTCCTAAACTACATACTTATGTTTCCTTAAAAACAAAACAGTAGCGCGATTCAATATACAGCCATCTAGTATACAAAATACAATATGATTGTAAACGAACGTATAACGTATTTCATAATTCCATTCCTTCACCCTGAAAAGTTCTGTACCTTTAGTACGAGTTTCTTTCATAGTTTTCGTAATTGTAAATTATGTTTCGTAATTGTAAATTATGTTTATATACCAAAATGGACATTTTGTTGAAAACTAACCAAATATACTTAAATTTTAAGAAGACGCAAATGATTGAATGGTAGAATTTAAACACTGTTTATTTGTATTGAAACGGAAACAATAAAATCAGTACCCTTAGTACGAGTGCGAGCTCACGAAAACTATCATAGTTTTCGTAATTGTAAAACTCGTACTAAGGGCACTGATAGATTCACTGCAGAAACACAAATCTATCAAATAGTGAATTAACTTGAATGGCCATCTATAAATAAACAAAGCATAAGGTTCAACTATGGCACTGAGCTTAGTCTAAAACTCTCGCCTTGTTCAGTAATTCGACCTATCCATAGGATAAAGCTACTTCTGCATAATCCCTACTTTACAGTACAGCGATTTGAAGTTTGTAAGATGTAAAATTTGCTTTAACTTGTATTGGTATTTTGCTAGCATTTGATTTTTTTACAAATCATATAAAGCATTGAGAAGCAAATTATGACGCAATTATTGTTTAAAAAAAACTACATTTACGGCTCATATTTTGTTTTTAAGCGTATCTTATGTGATTATGTGACAATTTACTACGGACATCTTTATGTTATATATGCATATCAGACCTTATTCTTGGAAAACGTGTCAATATTATGTGAAGATATAACTTTGTTTTACAAAATTTATATGTCCTGTCGCGTCAAATTATGATAATATGGCAAATAAGAAAAATAGAATCAAACATTTAGTAAAAAGTCTCAGTTTGTAACAAAATTCAAGCCGTGCAGGCTGCTTTCTTGCCTATCCAAAAGGTACTAGCGCTCTTGACTCTATATTCTTCGGAAACAAAAATCACATGTACCTTTTTTCGATTGCTATCTCCATCATTATATAAGTTTTAGAATAAATGTTTTCACCAGTAAAATATATGCGTCCATTTCGCCTAAAAATTTAAAACAGATTTGATAACATTTTCATATGTAACTTTATTTTATGCATAGGTCGAATTGTTCAATTGTTCGTTCCCTTACAGATGTCATCTATTCAAATATTTCATTTGATTCAGCTTTGCGATTCTTGAGTAGAGCATTTATTATGCAATGTCGGAATTGGTGGTAATGTTTCCTAAGAGCGTATTTTTTCCTGAGAGCTGTTATTGCTATAACAACATGTATTAAATTTAATTTAGATTGAAACATCTACCTGTTATATGATTAAAAAGTTTAAATATTACATGAATTAGCTTTGTGTCAGGTCTTCCAGAGCTTAAATAAATATGTGATTATGTGTTATCAATTTTAAAACGAACGCGTTCAATACAAATGGACGGAAAAAAGGAACGATTGTCGGCAAATGATTTCTCGAGCGTGAGCGTCCGACACCATAATTCGGTTTGCTCCATAAAATCAGAGTGCGATTTCAGCATAATCCAGTTTCCTCCGCTCCCATTTTGTAACTTTTTCACGTTTAAAATGTCCGAAATATTACGCTTGTTGATATACTTGAAACACTCGTGTTTAGCGTATCAACAAACGTTATGATAAATATTTCTCAGGGGTTTGAGAATTCTCACTGCTATTTCTTAGTGCTATAGATAGAGTTTTAACGGGTTAATGCACGAAAAAATGATTTCAATAAGTCTTTTGAAGGTATCTCGCAAAATTAAATAAAAAATCATTATTCTGACGATGCAGACCTGAAAAGGCTGCGAAACGTCAATAAATAAATAAAGTTTCGTGCATTAACCCGTGAAAACTAGTTTTATTTAATGAGTGATGTGCGTGAAAACCTAAGAAACAAATAAAGTTAATCATTCCAGAAATGTTAATTAGGCACTGACACTGATATTAATTGAATTCCTAACTTAATATATCATCACTACATTCACGAAAACGTACAAGTACTGAGTAGAATATAGCTGTCATTGGCAGCATTGTATTGTTGTAGTTCTTCTGGCCAATGGCAGCCCCCTTTTCTTGTGACGCAGTTTTCCATTTTTTGGCCTTTGTAAGCGATTGTGTAATAAAGAAAGCGATCCACTAATTTGTTTCCGTGAACAGAGGAGTGAAGTAGATCCGTACCCAAAGCAGAGCAAGAAAACCTCATTACTAGGTTTCCGTTGTCTGTCCGTCCAGTCATTCGACTCCGTGGACTGTGGAAATACCGCTATTAATGACGTTTAACCTAGGTATAGCCAGGAGTTAACGCGATAATTTAACAATCGCATTCATATCGCCGTATAACAATAGGCGACTGAATGCAACATATAATAAAATTAAATGATAAATAAATACTTAAATGTACACTCATTAAATGCAAAGCAGCACCGTCAAAGTCCATCTTTCTTGAAATCTAAAGAATATTAGCCTAAAATTGTGGCTCAATAAATTCACGTTGACCGTTCAAATGTTTTCGCGTCGAAATAGGGAAGATGCATATATAATATTTATGAAAATTTTATGATTAAAATGTTAAAAAAATATAAAAGAAATGCCACTGCAACGTTTTTATTTTACATAATGTTGTTTTTTAACAATTATTACGAATTAAAAATACTTGAAACGGAACGTATTTTTAAACACGAATCAGCGTTTAATGACGTCACTCCTGTTATGACAACTTCTTTGAGGTTATGGTTGTTAAAGTAAATATTATTTTATGGGAATATTTATTGTGTTTTTTTACATTTAATAAAAATGGAAGTTGCGTTTATCAAAGTAGACTCCAGGAATTTACCAAGAGTTAGCGTTGACATGGTTATAACTTTTTTTGTCCAAAGTGCAGAGTTTTTAAGTGTAGAAATTAAAGGGACTAAATTACTACGGTATGTAAAAATCGTAGTTGTTAAACTTCGTATTTTATTCAGCGGCTTCTACAAATCTTACGGCGATAATGCAATCGGCTATGTCCAAATTAATAGAGATGGAAAATTATGTACAGTAAAAGGTCGAGTTCTCCGGAGCATAAAGTACGTAAAGAAGGTTATCGTGTTACAGTTATTTTAAATGAAACGCAAAGCTTGGTTCAGTCCTGCCAATGTAAAGATTGTGCCACACATTTTAAACTTTATCCTATTTTCGACGTCATTCTCCAACTGTAAAATTAAAAATATGTTATAGACAGGTTTTGTAAGTATTAGGTAGGTTACTAATGCGTTTTTACGTACAAGCAGATTAATTAAGCATATAACAAGTATATTCGCCGACATACTGTAGTGTTTGTTTTTAAACAGAGCGTGACACTGACACACGTAGGACAGCTGTTTTGTCTATGATAGCGAACCGCTTACGTCAGCGTAGCTGTCAAACTTCATTGATTGGGTTGGTAGCCTTGAGGGAAGAGTCGATTTTCCTATTCGACTAAAATATTCGCCTTGAGACTTATAAAAAAAAAAAAAAAAAAAAAAGTAATCAGGCGGTGAATCTCTGTGGGGGCGCGTGGATGAATGGATGGAGTTTGACAGTTGTTGAATTTTGAATAGTCTTTCCCAGATCGATTTGAGTCCTCATTATCGGGTGCTGTTTTTAATCGATTTTGAATTTTACTCGAAATTGAATTTCCTCGCTGATTTGGGTAGGTATTCCCTTTTCCTCAGCTTACGGCGAGCGTAGGTATATAGTTTTGAGTTTATTCTTCGGTTCGTCTCGAATGCGGCGGCTGTCTGTTTGACTGTGGCCTTTGCCTTCAGTTGAAGTGGGAAACAAATCATAGACATATGTTTGGGAGTAGACGATTCGTCTATCATCTATGAGCAATTGTCAAAACAACTTTTAAAATTTCACAATCTGTTTGTGGTACAGTTAACTTTTCATCTTTTCTTCTGCCCAAAGTATAATAAACGGCATATTATTGTCGTCGAAGTCGTGAGATAGATCCGAAAAGTTTATATCCCGAGGGATATTGGCGGAAAAAGCGCGGAGTCGCTAACCGAACTGAGTTTCGTGGGTATATTGGAGTGGCTTTTTTTTCCTACATAATTTGCAAGTTTGGGCTGTGAAAATAACCTTTCTGTTGATATTCTGTATCGTAGGTGGACGAACACGAACCTTCGCAAGGCGATTGCAATAATAAGGCGGTAACTTGTGATAGGAAACAAAATACTTACGGATAGTTTCATATTTCGAACGGTAAGCTATCATCTGATCTCATATTTATTCCCCTAGCACTAATTGAACTGCATTATGCACAATATAGTGATTCTTGTCATCAAATATACCTAATCATTCTTGTCAAGTTAGTGAACGTGGAATTGATTTTCTTCAAACCGGGTGGGACGGGCCCCCAGTCCTGTAGTGATTCAAATTTTAAAGTGTAAACATTGACCGTGAATATCCCTCACTCCCTCACCCACCACAGATGTGGTAATCTATGTATTTTCCCCATATCTGATCATTCTTTTTCAATGTGAACTTCAGGCTTGTACGTTCCCCTCAAGAAATACTGGAGGACTAACAAGGAGACTTTTGTTCTGTGCACGGACCAGAAGGGGCGCGGGAGTTTATTTGCCAGCCGCTCTCCGGTTTTATGTAACCCGGCCGAACAGCAGACAGATTATACACAGCTTAACCTATCATAATCAAGGTATTTCTCTACTAACCCCGGGTGAACGTGAAAAGGAAACAATAGGCGAGGTTGGACCCCGACTTACCCATTTCCATATATTTACATATATCTATATAGCTGGTTATCTCACTGAGAACTAGAATTAACTAAGTTTGTCACCAATATCGATCAAACGAGCCGTAGAACCTCTGAAATCCACTCAATAGCTTATTCAGTCTAGTCTATGTGGTATTTGTGGATAAAATATATTAGTAAGGATTATATTGTAAGTACATGGTAAAGTGTTATGAATGTCTGATATTCATATAATTATAACCTTTCAGGACAACTTGTTGGTTTATATACACATTAACTTTGAACTACTGTATTCAGCTTAGATATTTATAATTAGTGAAACATAGTTATTATATAAATAATAAACATAGTTAGACTTGTTGATTTATATAAGCAATAACTTAAAACTACTGAATTCCTATGCTTTGGTATCTAAAGTGGATAAAATATACTTATAACATTATCTTAATTTTTTTGGTTTTCTTTTATTGTTCCCCCGGTGCTCTGGGTGAGCGAAGAGAGGGCAGTAGAGGGGAATTTAACATTACATGTGGCGCCCGAACAAGTGGAAACAAGGCTTTGTAGCATTTACTTTGCTCTTTTTTTTGGTCATTAATTGCTCAAAAAAAGGTTGATCGATATTGGTGATTTTTCTTTTTTTTTTAAATTTTCTTTTTTCTCTGAATTATTTGGCTTATATCCAAAGATTTGTTTATCTGGTTATACTGTGTTGTAAACATAATAATTTGTAACATCGGATGATCGATATTGGCTCAAAATTTACAATCAAAAAAGTCATATTTACTTTTTTATACCCTTATTTAAAGGAAAAAAAAAAACCCTCTTGTGTACTGATTTTTGGTAGGTTAGTTCACCAACCTCACTTTTTTGAACCTAACAAGAAGAAACCTAACATTGAGAAACCTAATCCTTTAGAACCTAACAATTTTCAACCATCAGGTGTGAAACCGCACTTGTTACAACACTACTATTTTAACTGATATATCTTAACAGGTAGGTGATTTTATTATCATATTAATTACACTTTGTTGTTGAACATTTCTTTATTTTGCCACACTAGGAGTAATTTTAACTTACAAAATGGAACAGAGGCCAATCACTTTTAACTTGTTACACAAAGATGAGTTGGAATATGAAGTCAGAATTAGGGGTGCGAAGCCTGTGGACGGGGTGCCTGCTTTAAAGGCACAAGTACGTGCTTTAAATAAAGATTTACCTTCTGATGAAATATTAACTTGTGAAGTAGAGATAGAATCAGAGTTGGATATTATTAGGGAGAAATTAGACAGTTTAGATGATCTTACTTCTCAAACTTCTTCTAGAGCTAGTTCCCTTAAAGCACTGAACAGAATACAATCATTAGCACATCACTTGTTTCATAGACTTAGTCGCTTAGATTCTGATAATGATGACAGCATCGCCTCTCAATTGGAGGCGCTGCAAGAACGTCTGGACAAGTTTCTGGTTAAGTTAGATAACATTATGCACCATTTTAAGAGTAGTTTAACTCAGGTGCCTCCGGAAGAGAATAGCAGAGTCCATGCTGCTTCTGAACGCACTGGGAATGCTTCCCCTGACTCTGGTGCTGCCGTACATAAACTAAACATACGGTTTAATGGGAAAACCTGTGTAAAGGCATTCTTGCAGCGTTTAGAGGAGTTATGTTTGTCTCGTGGTGTAACAGATGGTAAATTGTTCAATTCTGCAGCTGAATTGTTTACAGATGAGGCTCTTTGTTGGTATCGTGGGGTGCAATCCGAAGTACATAGCTGGTTAGGGTTGAAAACCTTGCTTCTTGATGAATATTTACCATCAGATTATGATCATCGTTTATTACAAGAGATCCGGTCTCGCACTCAGGGTTCCGATGAAAGCATAGTGAATTATCTTAGCATTATGCAGAACTATTTTACTCGGTTGTCAAAGTCGCTCTCAGAGGAAGAGAAATTGAATATTGTTCTTTTTAATATTAGACCTTTTTACACTACACAATTAGCTTTGAATCCCATAGAGTCCTGGACAGATTTGAAACGCAAATGTAGACTTCTGGAAGGTGCCAAGGAGCGTTCCCAACATTTTAGTGAACCACCTAAAATAACCCAGGCTTGCTTAGCTCCAGATCTGAGTTATAAGAATAGCAATAATAGACAACTGCCTAAGGTCTCAGCCGTGCAACTGGTGGGAAATGATAAGTTCTGTGTGCGTTGCCGTGTTGAAGGGCATACGCTGGGAACATGCCGGGAAGCTCATGTTTTGGTTTGTTATCGTTGCGGCCGGAAAGGGGAGACGGCAAGATCGTGTCCCGAGTGCTCCCAGGGGAAAGCTAAGAATACTTCTCTTCCAAAAAACGGGAAGGTGTGAATCGGCGCTGTTATACATTTTTGTCTAAACACGAATGGGATTCGTGGTTGGAAGTAATTCGACGGTTTTTCGATAGTAATAAACAAAACATTATTAAAAAGTGTCAAAATGAATGTCAACATCTGACAGCGCCGATTCACAACACAAGAGGGGATGCCCGTCCATTTTTAAAAATTACTATTTATGAATTAAAATATATAGGCTTGCTAGACTCTGGTTCTGAAATATCTATTGTAGGTAACAATGCAATAAAACATTTTTCTGGCCTTGGTACTGTACATAAGTCATGGGACTTAACACACATTACTACTGCAAACGGTTCGTCGTCTCCAGTGACGGGCTACATATTTTTGCCAGTCACTGTCGGAGGAAGAACCGCCACTATTAAATTCTACTTAGTACCTGGGGTCGCCACTGAGCTACTTTTTGGGATGAATTTCTGGAAAGAATTTAAGATAGCACCCGACGTTCTATCCTTATTGGAGGGTGGTGAGTATTTGCCGGGGGGTAATCATATTGGTTCGATCACTTGTAACGATAGATTTTTACAAGATTTTGAGTCGCTCTCTGGGTCCGAGCGTAGGCAGGCTCAGGAAGTAATACGATTGTTTGAGGATATATCAGCGGAGAAGAGAGGATTAGGTAGGACTCACTTGGTCACGCACAAAATAGACACGGGCGATCATCCACCGATCAAGCAGCGTTACTATATCATGTCTCCGGAAAAGTTGGCCGAAATGAACAAGCAACTAGACCAAATGCTCAAAGATGATGTGGTGGAGCCGAGCAATAGTGCGTGGAACAATCCCGTCACTCTGGCGCAAAAGTCGGATGGATCTTATCGTTTTTGTTTGGACAGTAGGAAACTCAACGCGATTTCAAAGCATGACGCCTATCCTTTGCCGTATATCAGTAGCATCCTGGACCAGCTCCGTGACGCGAAATTCCTGTCTTCAATCGATCTTAAATCGGCCTACCATCAAGTATTATTATCACCGGATTCCCGGGAAAAGACCGCATTCACTATTCCCTCCCGCGGGCTATTTCAATTTAAGGTCATGTGTTTCGGTTTGACCTCAGCGCCTGCCACTCAGCAGCGCTTGATGGATAGTTTGTTTGGGCCGGAGTTTAATAAGCTGTTGGGATCCGGGTCACCAGATTTTAACCCGGATAACCATAAAATATTCATTTATTTGGATGATTTAATAATTTTAACTTCCTCGCCTGCTATGTCCGAACATCTTGATATTCTACGTAAAGTCAGAGATAGATTGTTGGAGGCTAATTTAACTATTAATATGGGGAAGTGTCAATTCTTTAGAAGACAGTTGAAGTATTTGGGCCACGTGGTTGATGAATATGGTTTGCGTACCGATCCCGATAAAATAAGAGCTATTGTGGATTTTCCCATACCCGCTAATAGAAAGGAGGTGAAACGTTTTCTGGGAACTGCATCATATTATAGGCGATTTATTAAAAACTTTAGCCATATGGCCGGGCCATTAAATGCTCTCACTTCTACGCGTAAGGGTGCTCCTCCCTTTAAATGGTCGGATGAGGCAGAGCAAGCATTTCTGGACTTGAAGTCGGCTCTTACAAGTGCTCCAGTTTTGGCATGTCCGGACTTCACGAAGGAATTTGCAGTTCATTGCGATGCGTCCAATTTTGGCATTGGAGGTACCCTCACCCAAACCGTAGACGGCCAGGAGCATCCGGTCGCGTATTGTAGTCGCTCACTTACCCACGCCGAGCGAAATTACTCGGCTACCGAGCGGGAAGCTTTAGCTGTGGTACATGTAGTCGAGCATTTCCGTCCCTATCTGGAGGGTAGTAGGCCATTTCGTGTTATTACCGATCATGCTAGTCTAAAATGGTTTCTGAAGCTTAAAAATCCGACCGGTCGCTTGGCGCGTTGGGGTTGTAGATTATCACCCTATAATTTTGTAATAGAACATCGCAGTGGCTCACAAAATGTGGTACCTGACGCGTTATCCCGCTCTGTTCCCGTGGCATCTATAGGTATCACTGACGCCACAGCCGACTCGTGGTATAATAATATAATTAAACGTTGTACGGACAAACCTAGAGCTTGTCCAAATTTTCAGATAGTTGATGGTAGGTTATACCGTTTCACAAAAAGTAGTAATAAGCTCAGTGGTGATTACCAGTGGAAACAGGTTATCCCGATTGAGAGTAGGGAATCTATAATTAAACAGAACCACTCTGAACCAATCGCGGCTCATCTTGGTGTGGCAAAAACTTATAAACGTTTAAAATTAAGATATTTTTGGCCCGGTATGTATAAGGATACCGTGGATTTTATTAAGAGTTGCTCGGTTTGCAACGCATACAAACACAGTTCACTGGCAACTCCTGGGTTCGTGGGAGAACCTAAGGTTTGCTGTCGGCCCTTCCAGTGCATCAGCATCGATTTAGTTGGCCCACTGCCGATGTCCAGACAGCAAAACAACTATTTGCTGGTAGTAGTGTGTTGCTTTACAAAATATTGTTTATTATTTCCTTTACGTCGAGCTACGGGTAGGGTGATTGCTCAGCGACTGGAGGATCATGTCTTTTTGATTCATGGTATACCTCAAACCGTGATCTCCGATAACGGATCGCAATTTGTAAGCCATGAACTTCAATCTTTGTATGCCAAATATAATATACCACAAGTCCATTTGGGTCCTGTGTATTGCCCTCAGGTTAACACTGTCGAACGTTATAACCGTATTGTCATCACTGCGGTGGCCTCGTTCGTTGAAAATGACCATAGATCTTGGGACGTGAATATTCATAAGATCCAGTTCGCTATGAACACCTCTGTGAACGAATCCACGTCATATACTCCGTTTATGTTAGTTCATGGGAGGGAGGCTGTTACCGATGGTAGTATTTATGCCGGTTTCAACGATCTTGACGAGTTAGTGATAGTACCCCGGGATACTCATGCGTCTAATCTGGGTCATTTAGGTGAAATCTTTAAAAAGGTCAAGGACTCACTGCGAAAAGCCCACGATAGGAACGTTAAATATTATAACAGGCGTCGTAGGGATATTTCCTTTAACGTAGGCGATTACATTTGGAAACGGACGTATAAACAAAGCGCGGCTCATAAATACTTTTCAGTCAAACTTGCACCGAAATATGAACGTTGCAAAATAATCCGTAAACTCTCCCCCCTCGTTTACGAGCTCGAAGACGAAAACGGGAAGTATGTAGGCAAATGGCATATAAAGGATTTCAAAAGCGCTGACCCCGAATAGATATTTAGGTAGGGATTTATCGCCGTGGATGTGGCGGCCGACGAATACCCATTCCGCCTTCTGCCCGGCGTGACGTAGAAATCGTCAATGGGTCTTGGTATCACACTGCATCTTAGATACCCATGTGTGTGTTCGTCCCCGATAGTGTGATCTCTTTGTTTGCCACCTAATTAATGCTTAAACACTTAATTGTCTCTTAACTTTTCCAGGAGAAGGTTTTGTTAATGTGCTTGTTAGTTTTTTACCTACCAAGGCATTTTATTGAAGTTGCTAATACAAATGAAAACGTATTAACAACAACTTTTATCATAATATCCTATGATGAGCATAGAATATTTATGATATTTTTTTTTTATTTCTCTCGGGAGACAGTAAATGAGACACACGATGGACGAACACACAACATGCAATTTTGTGAGCAAATCGCCTTTGACCAATAACATCTGTTTGGTTAATTTTCTACCCTTATGTTTTTCTCGGTATAACTGGTAACATTATAATTTTTTTTTTTGATTATATCTATTTTCGGAGCAAAGATGCTTGCGGTACGGCCTTGAGTGGTATACACTTTGTGTTACTATTGTCATTTATTATTATCTATTTTTGTTACAACTTAGAGATTTATCAATGATTTATCGTTCTGTATGTTTATTTTTTCTTAACTTAGCGGTTTATAATATTCTATTATTTTATACAACATAACTTAATCATATCTTAACTAAAGTACATAAGACATGGGGATATACGAACGAGGGCGTTCGACGAATTCCCTACGTGAATTCTGCCGTGAGTGGGGGGATACTGTAGTGTTTGTTTTTAAACAGAGCGTGACACTGACACACGTAGGACAGCTGTTTTGTCTATGATAGCGAACCGCTTACGTCAGCGTAGCTGTCAAACTTCATTGATTGGGTTGGTAGCCTTGAGGGAAGAGTCGATTTTCCTATTCGACTAAAATATTCGCCTTGAGACTTATAAAAAAAAAAAAAAAAAAAAAAGTAATCAGGCGGTGAATCTCTGTGGGGGCGCGTGGATGAATGGATGGAGTTTGACAGTTGTTGAATTTTGAATAGTCTTTCCCAGATCGATTTGAGTCCTCATTATCGGGTGCTGTTTTTAATCGATTTTGAATTTTACTCGAAATTGAATTTCCTCGCTGATTTGGGTAGGTATTCCCTTTTCCTCAGCTTACGGCGAGCGTAGGTATATAGTTTTGAGTTTATTCTTCGGTTCGTCTCGAATGCGGCGGCTGTCTGTTTGACTGTGGCCTTTGCCTTCAGTTGAAGTGGGAAACAAATCATAGACACATGTTTGGGAGTAGACGATTCGTCTATCATCTATGAGCAATTGTCAAAACAACTTTTAAAATTTCACAATCTGTTTGTGGTACAGTTAACTTTTCATCTTTTCTTCTGCCCAAAGTATAATAAACGGCATATTATTGTCGTCGAAGTCGTGAGATAGATCCGAAAAGTTTATATCCCGAGGGATATTGGCGGAAAAAGCGCGGAGTCGCTAACCGAACTGAGTTTCGTGGGTATATTGGAGTGGCTTTTTTTTCCTACATAATTTGCAAGTTTGGGCTGTGAAAATAACCTTTCTGTTGATATTCTGTATCGTAGGTGGACGAACACGAACCTTCGCAAGGCGATTGCAATAATAAGGCGGTAACTTGTGATAGGAAACAAAATACTTACGGATAGTTTCATATTTCGAACGGTAAGCTATCATCTGATCTCATATTTATTCCCCTAGCACTAATTGAACTGCATTATGCACAATATAGTGATTCTTGTCATCAAATATACCTAATCATTCTTGTCAAGTTAGTGAACGTGGAATTGATTTTCTTCAAACCGGGTGGGACGGGCCCCCAGTCCTGTAGTGATTCAAATTTTAAAGTGTAAACATTGACCGTGAATATCCCTCACTCCCTCACCCACCACAGATGTGGTAATCTATGTATTTTCCCCATATCTGATCATTCTTTTTCAATGTGAACTTCAGGCTTGTACGTTCCCCTCAAGAAATACTGGAGGACTAACAAGGAGACTTTTGTTCTGTGCACGGACCAGAAGGGGCGCGGGAGTTTATTTGCCAGCCGCTCTCCGGTTTTATGTAACCCGGCCGAACAGCAGACAGATTATACACAGCTTAACCTATCATAATCAAGGTATTTCTCTACTAACCCCGGGTGAACGTGAAAAGGAAACAACAGGCGAGGTTGGACCCCGACTTACCCATTTCCATATATTTACATATATCTATATAGCTGGTTATCTCACTGAGAACTAGAATTAACTAAGTTTGTCACCAATATCGATCAAACGAGCCGTAGAACCTCTGAAATCCACTCAATAGCTTATTCAGTCTAGTCTATGTGGTATTTGTGGATAAAATATATTAGTAAGGATTATATTGTAAGTACATGGTAAAGTGTTATGAATGTCTGATATTCATATAATTATAACCTTTCAGGACAACTTGTTGGTTTATATACACATTAACTTTGAACTACTGTATTCAGCTTAGATATTTATAATTAGTGAAACATAGTTATTATATAAATAATAAACATAGTTAGACTTGTTGATTTATATAAGCAATAACTTAAAACTACTGAATTCCTATGCTTTGGTATCTAAAGTGGATAAAATATACTTATAACATTATCTTAATTTTTTTGGTTTTCTTTTATTGTTCCCCCGGTGCTCTGGGTGAGCGAAGAGAGGGCAGTAGAGGGGAATTTAACATTACAATACGTCAAAGTGATCTTCTCAGCATCGAATAATGGTCTTTGGAGAATAATTGTCATTTCTCTTCGCAGCTTCAAAACCACTTTTTTTTAGTTTTGGGTCAGAAGTTCCAGTCAAAAACAATTTATTTGGGAACTTTGTTGAAGTAGATTGGCACAAAACATGAGTCAACGCGGCTTTTTTTCGGAATATTAGTGGTATTGTTATGATCACATGATGTTGATGGATAGTAGATTTTAAATTTTTCAAAAAAATATTTCGAAAGTCGAAAAAATATGCAAAGGTATGAAATTTTGAAGCCAGCAACGAATAATTACGACCAGTGACTGACAGGAGTGACGTCATCGCAACCATAGGTTCGTTTTCGCGCGAAAATTTAAATTGTCAATTTAAAACCGCATTTTTTCCGATAAATCACAATGTTTTAATTTTTTAATGTATCTGTGGTTTATTCTACATGGAATTCTTTAAAATGAAAACAAAAATAAAAATATTGCATCTTCCCTAATAGTGCGTTGATATGCAATGATAATAGAGAGAGATGCTCCCAGCATAATAGAGGCAATGAGGTTGCCATATTATCAGCGACAATAGACAATTCAATAGACAAGTATTTGCCACTGATCATCAATATGTGGAATGGGAAGCTGCAATCAATGATACTTTATATTGTTTATGTAATACCAGTGGCCCGCCCTCGCTTCGCTTCGGTGTCGAGCTGTAGTGTAGACTATAGCTTTTGTTCTCAGGTTTGTATTATACACAATGACATTCTTCTGATACCTAATTACAATAGGCTCGCGCCGCCAAGCCCACCTCCCGGTAGCGTCGTAGCGTTGTGTGATGAATACGAGTATTTGTACTCCAGTCATGGATGATAATATGTATTTCTATATAAATATACTTATATATGTACAGTATATGTATTCTATCCTTTACCCTAGTATCCCATAACACAAGCCTCACAGTGCTTACTTTGGGGCTAGGCTAATTGGTGTGAGTGTTGGAAATATTAAAAAAACAAGCTCCAATAAAAGAAGAACTTTAAGAAGAATAATTGAATATTGTCGCTTTAATAAGAAATAGTAAGAACAAAAAAGATTATGCAAGTGTCAATATTCCAAATTCATTCGCATCAGACGATGAATTAGAATTAATTTATTTCAGCAGCTATAATTAATTTGATAATCGAGCAATAACGAAATTTGTCTTAGCTGCTAAATTAAATGAATGGCCCTTCAGTAGATAATTATTATCGTCAAAGCTAATTATTCCAATTTCCAAGACAACCTTCAAAGTAATCTTTAAGCTAAGATTCTAAACAAATCTTTGGAGTGATAAATTAAAATTCAAAAGGGCATCACAAAACGTATTACTATTACCCAAAGATAGCGAACAGGCTTATCTTAATCCGTGAAAGCCTTACCTAAATACTTCTTCGACGCCAGCTTACCAAAACATACAAATCCTAACAACGTTCTTACAACTGCAGACCTTGTTAGGTTAGCGAGATCCGAGAAAAACCAGAAACAATAGACCCTTGCACCTATATCGATGTTGCGTGATCGAGTGTCTTCCACCGATGGTCGCATTTGACGTAAGTCGAAATTCACGATTTCTAGTCACGCGCCGGAAACAGATTTCCCCGGCGGGTGTAAATCTAAATTATTACGATGGTTTTACATGCATAATGGATTGGGCTTACTAGTTATTAAAAATATTGGCACATTTATTGTGATAATTAGAATTTTATGTATTTGGTACCTAGGTAATGTGTAACCTCGTGTGTTTTCGATATTGCGATTTCGAAATAACTTTCCCTTTTACATTCATGATCTTCTTAGGTCGTACTCTTTAAAATCGATAATCAAGAGGTGTCATGCTTTTCCCACACCTCCGCGACGAATCTTCGGGTGGCTCCGATACTAAATTCGTGTTCGTAATATTAATTAGTTCTGTCGTAATGAATTAGAGGGCTGCGTGACTAATGACGCTAAACGATAACATGACTGGCTGGCTAACTGACGATAATTTGACAAGCTTATACAGTTTTTGAAGTGAAAACTTCTTTAGATGATCGCGTGACCTAATCGAAAATTCGTAAGACGAAAATAATAAAATTGGAAAGGTTGCTGACTTTCAATACATTGGACGAAACATAGTAATATTTTATTCTATCGTATTATAATAATAAGTCTCTAACTAGGACGTCCAGCTGGCAGCTTTATTGCAAAGATTAATGCATTGTTTTTACAATAGATGTCGCTAGGTGCGCTTAAATGTGATTCATGTAAGTTGATTTTTCTGAGAGATAATCTTTTTAATGTAATATAAATTGTCATGTATGTGTACGATAGCGCAATAAATAAATATTGTATTGTACCACATAAATGATAGTACTTTTATAATGATAATTAAAGCAAAACGAGCAAAATTATTCCCTTACCATTCCAAAATATCAAAATGCACAACGTTAATATTCAAGTTTTCACTTCTGCCGGCACTCCCGGAGTGCAACCCGTCGTTTTTTTTACAAATTATTTCAAGCATGTAACTGCTAGAAAATTTCTACAAGAAAAAAATATTGCTTGCTAAACGACAGATCGCGTTACTCAACTTAAAAAAAAATCAATGAGTTGAATGCAATTTTTTATAAAAGTTAAATTAAACCACGTTTGCATAAAGAGCGAAGCGTGCAAACCCTTCATTTCCCCTAGTACACCCAATTAGCGCAACCGCTGAAGTATAGTGCATCTATTTAATCCCAGCACTTAAACTACGTATAAATCCTTTTAAGAGTTGAACTTCTGAGACTTAAGACGCGTTGAACTCATTAGAACTTAAAAGAGGTCGATGTAGCGCGTTAATAAAGTAGCAGATTTAAAATGGCGGCGCGAAAAAAACTGTTTCTGTCTCTTTTCTGTTATTCTGGCCGGAATAATGCGCGAGAGAGGCAGAAAAGCTTACGTCGAAAAAATTTACATTCGTTTCTTTATTGGCTTGAGTTATAATTTTAAAACCACCTATCATTTCGAGGAAAGAAATGAGGGAAAAGTTGATGAGCGGATCGGAGTAAAATGCTAATTTCTTTTCACTATTAAATCGTAGCGTGGTAACGGCTAGATTTTTATACCTATCTTACAAAAGAAATCTAGTTGAATCTATACTATGATAAAATATTTCTGAACATTTCATTTTTGTTAAATGTTGTGGATATTTTTCGTGACCATTTTCCTGCACAGTTAAGAAAAGAACGGGCGGCAAAGAAAATAAAATTTGGACGATCCAAATAATTGTATTACGCTTTTAAATTGAATGAAAAAAATTGACTTTGACTTTCTCTGCGCGCTTAAAATCAGGTGGAGCAGAATGTTTTGATATATGTTGTTCCTATAAATACTAATTTCGTCCCAATCGAGAGCGCAATCTAAAATCTAACGTGAGTTTTATATTATCTTTCTACTTAATTGTATTGTACTCAGAAATATTGAAAAAACCACATAGATAATTATGTTACATTACAAAAAAGGCCAAAGATATCCAAATTGACATGACAGTTTTTATTTCTCTTCCATTACATTGCAATGTTTACTATTAAATTTATATATTCCATAGTCATAAAGCATTTTAAAAGCTTTAAATGGCTTCGTTTTTGTTAACATGAAAATGGGTCCAATATCATAACTACAGGAATAAATTTTCATGACGGTGACTGCTTAAATATAACATGATATCACGTATTTCGCTTTTATTGAATTTCTATTGTATACCAGGGATGTCAAAGAGCTTTATAATAAAAGTATTCGAACTGTCACGGAATCAGATATTTTTATAAAAGTTTCGGATATGGGTGAAGTCAAGTGAGACATGTTAGGTTTTCCTTGGATTCTATAGTACTCAAAGAGTGTCAAATCAAGTATTAATCTGCCCGTCTGTCTGTCACTGAGATCTATCTTAAGAACGGTAATACTAGGAATACATGTGATATCACACACAACAAAAACTATAAAATTACGGAAACTTGGTGGCAGTCGTGTTTTTTTGAGTGAAACTTCTTTACGCACGCTTGACTTGCGGGGTAAGCTGGCGAATGCGTTGCGCGTTACGAAAAGTGTGGTCGGGCGAGGCGAACTTGAGTTGACTGGGGGATATATGCAAGAAAAGGCAGTGCGCGAGCACATTTTCTTTCTCTCTTTCTCATATAGCTAGTAAATGAAATATGTATATGTACATACATGTATATACTGTACACACACACACACACATATATATAAATACAGATGGAGCTAAAGAAATTTGACTTCGGTCGTGTGGTCATAAGCTCACTAGTTTTTTTTTTAATTAAAATAAAATAAAGATATTCCGATTCGTAGGTCCATTTTCCAAAATACTCATTGCTGTGTTGTATTTGTTATTAACCTTGTACGATGTTACAAAACCATTAGTATCTGCCGCCTTTAACTAATATTATCAGAAACTATAAAAATAATAAGAAATATTTGAAAGTAAATCTGATACCGGTAAAACGCAATTAATACGTATACCTCCCGTTCGTGTCCGTATCCGAAACTTCATACCCATAACATCTCTGCTATCGATGTACTGATTTTTACAAAATGACATAAATGCCATAAACAGCCGTATTAACTGCATTCACGCTCCGACCGCGGACCGTGCGCCCCGTCGCACTACCGCCTCCTTGCTCCGTGCGCCCCGCCGCACAGCTGCTTGCTTCGAGTCGACTCGATGCGCCTGCGCTCATTCGTGAGACACAAGATTGGACCAGTGGATACCTAGCGGTGTTAACGAAACTGGTCGGCGTAGCCCCGGTACGTCTCGAGCTCTCCTGAGCTCGGAAACCGGAAGACCCGATCCCATTTGCACTTGGGCCTTCCCAAGGGTGACGGTTGTTCCCATATTCACTAGGAATATCGGAACACATCTCTTTCAGCCTCAACCGACCCCCTGCCGCGGGCAGGGGACTCCACCGCTGTGTATAGGGTGTTAGGACCTGCGGCTTCACGCCACAGTCAGGGCACTCACATACACACATCACATACACACCAACTCGACACACTACACTAAACTTAACATGGACATCACACAACAGGTACTGTCCCTCTTCTCCGCCCTCGGCCTCACCCTGGATGAGGCCGCCATCAGGGAGCTCGTCGCGAGAGCGCGCCCCATGCGCGACTCTCCCGCCAGCCCCTCCCCCGAACCCCCCCGCCCCGACACCCCCTGCCTCCCCGGGCCCTCGAGCGCGGGCAAGCGCCCCGCCTCGAGCCCGGTCTCGACGTGTGACTCCGACTCGACCATTGTGTCGGCGTCCGACGAGTCTGTGTTCACCACTGTGGTGAGCAAGAAGAAGCGGCGCTCCAAGCGCCGCGCAGACACCGCGTCTCCAACGGCGCCTTCTCTCTCTGTCCCTCTCAGCCCTCTCACCCCTCTCACGGTCGCCCAACCGACCACACAACCCCTCACTACACACACCACAAAACCACACACTAGGTGCACCGCCGCACCTATCAAGGCAAAGCCGCCGCCGCCCGTCTTTCTGCGCGATAAGGCGCAATGGGCAACGGTCGCGGCCCTTTGCAAAGCTCAGAACATACATTACACACAGGCGTCGAACACTGGTCACGCCATTAAAATCACCACACCCACAATCGACACATTTAGGAGCCTCACAAGGCTTCTAACCACACACACAATCCCTTACCACACATACGCCCTCCCCGAGGAGCGCAAAGTCCGCGCGGTACTCAGAGGAGTCCCCTTCGAGCTCTCCAACGAGCTCATTCTGAGCGACCTAATCGCTCAAGGCTTCCCAGCCGAGGCAGTGCACAAAATGCACAGCCGGACTGGGAAACAATACCCGTTGGCCCTTGTCATTTTGACCTCGGTCCCGGCAGCTAGGGATATTTTCAAAGGTCCCATAACCGTTTGTAGCCTCGACAATATCAAAGTCGAGGCCCCACACCGGCGAGGCACCCCTGGGCAATGCCACAGGTGCCAATTATATGGCCACGCAGCAGCCAACTGCTCGGCGGCCCCGAGGTGCGTCAAGTGCCTCGTACCCCACTTCACCAAGGAGTGCTCCCGCACTCGTGACGCACCCGGGGCACCCGCATGAGTGCTCTGTGGCCAAGAAGGCCACCCGGCCAATTACAGGGGTTGCCCGCGGGCCCCACGCCCCAGGCCCAACACTCACACTCACACACACACAAAGCCAACCACGGCGACAAAAACACACCCACCACCACCGAACAACACCACCACAAACTTCCCGGGGCTACCCAAGGCGGCCGCCCCTCGCAGCCCGGCGCCCCCAACAGCCTGGGGACCAGCCAGGGCCCGCCCAAAACCACACCCACCACAACACACCACACCAACAACACAAGCTAAGCCAGCCCAAGACGTTTCTCTGGCCGAGGACATGGCGCTTATTCGCTCCTCGCTCAAGAGGGTGAATATCGCCGAGATCCACACTCTCGCCGCGAAGCTCCGGCTAGCTAAAACACCCCTTGAAAAGGCTATAGCTATAGCCGAACACCCCGAACTCGTTGCCGCGTTCGATTAATTTTTCAATCATTATAACACTGGAAAATAACCAGACTCCGAACACAAACAAAAACACTTTACACAAAACACGCGGTGACAACTCAAACAAACACCACTGTTGTTTAAATTATGACCGCGCAAAACACTAACATAACAATCACTCAACTAAACCCCGGGCGTACCAAGCCGAAAGGCGCTTCGCTTGTGTCATTTAATACGCGCAGCTTAAAGTCCAACCTTAACGAAATTAAATTATTTTTGCAAGATAGGGAACCCGACTTTCTGCTCCTTCAGGAGACTTGGCTCAAACCAACTCAAATGAAGGGGCTGTCGATCCCTAAGTATAAATTAATCCGGAACGACGGTGCCAACGCGCGCGGCGGCACCGCAATTTACTATAGACGCAATTTACACTGCACACCTATACCCACTCCCGCGCTCACAAACATGGAAGCCACCATCTGTAGGCTGGCGATGACAGGACACCAGTCCTTAATCATCGCCTCAGTCTACATTAGATCAGGTACACACCCTCACCGCGCAGACTTCGAAACACTCACTTCACTAGGTACATCAGTCATAATGTTCGGTGACTTTAACTCCAAACACACCGACTGGACATGCGAGACCACCACCACCTCTGGCCGCAGATTACTACACATCACCGAGGAGCTTGGCTATGATGTCATATGTCCCTACGCGCCCACCCACTACCCAGACAATGTACAAAACCGACCCGACGTCCTGGACTTCGCGATCCTTAAAAACGTGTCGCTTCGCCTCAGCTCGATCGAAACACTCGACGACCTGGGGTCAGATCACAGACCGGTGTCTCTAGTTCTAGGTCCCCAAGACCCACTAGACGCCCCCGCGCCCCCTAAGAGGCTATTCACCAACTGGGACGGATACCGCTCCGCTCTCGAGACCGCTTTAGACTCCCCCGAGCCCCCGTTCCCTAACTCACCGGACAGTCTCGACAGCACCGACAAGATTGACGAAACTATAGAGTCTTTAACTTTACTGGTGACCGAGAAGGCGAAGGAGAACTCGCGGGAGGTTGAGCTGCCAAAGCCCAAGCTCCCGCTGGCCATCCGGAACCTAATCCAAGCCAAAAACGCCGCTCTCCGGAGAGCCAAATTATACCCCACCCCCGAGTATAGGGCTACAGCTAATCGCCTTCAGCGACAAGTTAGGTCCCAATTAGCCGCTCTGAGACACTCCCGTTGGGAGGAACTCATGGCGGACATTACCCCATCCCATCTTGCGTACTATAGAATCGCGAAAGCGCTCCGTAGCGACGTCACCACTCACACCCCCCCGCTCACTCGCCCCGACAGCACCGTCGCCTTCGAAGACGACGAAAAATCTGAGTGTTTTGCAGACAGCATAGCGGCGCAATGCACGCCTAGTACGCAGGAAACTAACCCGCAACATATTCGCGGAGTGGAGGAGGAGGTCCGCCGGCGGGCCGCCCTTCCACTCATTGACAACCCCCTAGACCCCGTCACGACAGACGAACTCAGACAGACCATTAGAAACTTTAAGCAACGCAAGGCCCCGGGCGCCGACGGCATCTCTAACAAGGCGCTCAAGCACTTTCCCATCCAAATGCTAACCTTGCTTGCAATCCTCTTTAACGCATGTTTTGATCTGTGCTACTTCCCAGCCGCCTGGAAAGAAGCAATAGTGATAGGCATCCCCAAACCCGGAAAACCCGCGCACCTCCCCAGTAGCCATCGCCCTATTAGCCTCCTCAAGGCAATGGCGAAACTTTTCGAAAAAACCATACTGACCAGACTAAGAGAGCACCTCCTATCACCATCCGATCCTATTATCATTGACCACCAATTCGGCTTCAGAGCCAAACACTCCTGCCCCCAACAGATCCATCGCATAGTGGAGCACGCCCTAAGCGGCTTCCAACTTAATAAATATAAAACTATTGCAGTCTTCTTCGACGTCGCCAAAGCCTTCGACAAGGTTTGGCACGACGGATTAATCTTTAAATTATATCAATTAAAATTACCTGACCGCCTAGTTAGGTTAGTAGCCTCTTTTCTATCAAACCGCACCTTCCGCTATAGATACGAAGGTTCACTATCAACGCCCCGCCCACTACGAGCCGGTGTACCGCAGGGGTCCGCTCTCTCCCCCCTGCTATACACAGCGTACACCAATGACATCCCTCAGACCAAGGGTGTCGAGCTCGCTCTCTTCGCGGACGACACGGCCCTCTACTCTAGGGGAGCCAGTACCAATCAAATCATAGCCAAGCTCCAACCGGCAATCACAACACTTGGGAATTGGTTCCGCGATTGGAGAATCGACGTAAATCCGGACAAAAGTTCGGCCATTTGCTTCGATCCCAAGCGCCGCACCAAAACCATACAACACGGTGCGCGGTCTCTGCGAATGCAAGGCATAGCAATACCGTGGCACCGCACAGTCAAATACCTAGGGATCACACTAGACAAAAAACTCACCTTCCGTGCACACATCACACGCGTAGTCGCGAACGCGCGCTTTTATATGAGCCGCCTCCACCCGATGCTCGGTAAATACAGCAAAATGTCACTTCGTAACAAGCGAACGCTTTACAAAGTTTGCATACGCCCGGTCCTCACTTACGCGTCACCAGTGTTCGCACACGCGGACGAAGCGATTTTGAACAAACTTCAAGTGCTTCAAAATCGCTTCTGCCGCATAGCCACAGGGGCCCCGTGGTACGTCCGCAACGCGGACCTCCACAGGGACCTACAACTCGACACAATTCAAACACACCTCACAGAGTGCTCGGAACGGTTCTTCAAAGCTGCAGAAGAGCACTCTAACACACTCATTAGATCGGCGTCGGGATACGCTCCACACACTCCATCTCGATTCAGGCCCCGCAGGCCCAAACACGCACTCACAGCCACACACAATAAACTCACGTGCGATCTCGCGGCCCTCTTGGCCGCTGAGGATCCAACACCCGCGATGAGTCCCCCCCGCCCCCCCGACACAGAGAGGTTCGATTCCTCTCAGTCCCCTCCCGTTTCAAGTGCACATCTGAGTGCACTTGTCCTCTAAGCGCATTTTGCGTTATTTTAAACTATGCACTAGTTTAAACTAACGCAGCGCCGCATCATCCCCCTCTCGGGGGGTGATCGCTTCAGATGAAGCTTGTAAGGCCCTTCTGGCCATAAGCATGAATAAAGGGTGTTTTTTAGTCAGTAGGAGTCTGACATAACCTTACAGCCGGCTGTAGGGTATCCATGAGGATTTCTCACCCTCTCCCCCGCCTGGGAGGAAACAAAAAAAAAAAAAACCGTATTAACTGGCAAAGCTTAATGGCTCATTTGGTCGTTTGCCCGTATTTGAGTACACGAAAGACATTACTCGAATTCGGTCACCCGAAGACATATTTACACTGTAATACGGGCTAGGAGACGGTGTCAATAAATACTACCTGAATACAGGCGTATTCATTTACACTAAGTCATTTACCCGAATTCCATTGGCACTTGTATTCGAGCTAACGACCAAGTGTGATCGCGCCATAATTGTTGCCAAATTGGATACGAAACAGAGAAATGATTATTTATTTATTTAAACTTTATTGCAACATAACACAGCAAATGGCGGACATAATGCCATAAGGCATTCTCTACCAGTCGCCCAGTAAGAGCGTGAGAAAAAACTAACTAACCAAGGATACAAATACTCTTAACAGAATACACATATACTAGCAAACCAGTGAACCAAATGCTCACCAAAACCTGATTTCTCGAAAACCGGAAGTGCTACGTTACTCAAATCCGGTTTGTAGTCTTATCAGACTATTCTTACCTTATAACTTAAATATTCTTTTTATCTATCTCTTACGGTTTGGCCGCTGAAACAGCACCACAGACAGACGGACTTGTCTAATAGATAAGAGATAATACACACATGCATACACACACACACATATATATATATATATATATATATATATATATATATATATACACACAGATATATACATAAGTAAACGATTATGTCAGTCATATATGAGAACGCTGTTTAATGCTATTGAGATAGTGCTCACTAACCAATCCCCTAAGTGCAAGTTTGTTAGGAGCTTTACGTATATTGGGAGGCAAGTCATTCCAGAGTCGTACCGCCATGACAGTGAAAGACTAGGAGACGAAGCCAGAAGAATGGACGGGAGTATGCAGAAGGAGATTGTCCGTTGAACGGAGGACACGGCCATGAGAATCACTCAGAAACCTAAATCTGCTTTTTAGGTAAACCGGTGTATGTGGATCGAAGAGAAGATTAAAAAGTGCACAAACAACTCTGGTTCCTATGCTCGCGAATAGGAAGCCACTTGAGCTGAAGACGAAAATGTGAAATATGGTTGTATTTACGTAAGCCATATATGAAGCGGATACAGTTATTGAGAAGGCGATCCAACTTATTCAGAAGATTTTCATTTATATCGAGATACGGGATATTTACGTGGGCGTAATCGATGATAGGCAGAATGAGAGATTGAACAATCAATCTTGGTACGAGATTATCATTTCATCATTTATTTATTTATTTGTGGTACATAGGTAAAATATGGTTATTATGCTTAAATATACAGTGTAACTACAACCAGCCATCAGGCATACAAATACAGAATTAATAACGGTACTTTAAATTATACTACATAAAAAAATGGGTGCGTGTACTTATGTAGGCGCGTGAGAAGTTATCCTTTTTTGGCATCGTTTAAAATTAGTTTTTAATTGCATGCAAATAATTAATTACAATAAATTAATAAAAAGTCTGGAAAAGGACACAGTCAATAAAGTTCAGTTTTAATTTGAAAAAATAAATAAATAATCAAAATATTCAATTAAAATCGCTACTGAATATAATTTATTAGAACATATGTGATTTGCACTTGTATGAAACTCAAACACGTATTCCGAATATACAAACTAGAAACATGTGGATAAATATTATAAATGTGAATACCTATAACTGTTACTTTATTACAAAAAATAAAGATGTGGTTTTTGGTTCTACTACACCAATGGTCAAGAGATGGCGCTGTAGTCTCCTGAATCGCGCTTTGGTTCCGTTGTTCCAGATTAATAAATACTTTTGATAGGCCTTCACAATGCAGTCGTTAGCACTCACTAAATAGAGATTCTATTTCTATTTTGTTGGTAGATTTTCTTAATGTGCGGTAGACACAAAAGTAACAGCATGCTGTTAATTTTTGTGTTACAGTGATGCGCGCGCATCTTAAAATTTCACTCTCATCATTTTTTCATAACGCGCCTAAAGAAGTATAACTTCAAAGAAAAATTAAATTAAAATTCAAAATAAAATGTCATCATAATAATAATTGTCAGTAATCTAAATTAAACTTCTTATCATTTAAGTCCTTATCCATCAGATATTCATTATTATACTACATAAAAAAAAAACAATTACAATAAATTTAAATTCAAAGGTCATCACAATATTAAATGTCAAAATGCCATTCATTGTAATCATATTTATATATTACTCAATTAAGTCCTTATCCATCGTGGGAGATTATGGGGGAGACCAATAGGGATGATGACTAACTTTTCTTTATCTATCGACATCTTTATATATATAATTCTTCTGTGAGTGTGTATGTCACTGAACTTCTCTTAAACGACTGGACCGATTTTGATGAAATTTTTTGTGTGTGTTCAAGGGGATCTGAGAATGGTTTAGATTCACAATTTTGTCCGCTGGACAATGTTTTTTTAATTATTTTTTTTTATGGCGGTACGAAGTTCGCTGGGTCAGCTAGTCTTTATATATATAATTCTTCTGTGAGTGTATATGTCACTGAACTTCCCTTAAACGACTGGACCGATTTTGATGAAATTTTTTGTGTGTGTTCAAGGGGATCTGAGAATGGTTTAGATTCACAATTTTGTCCGCTGGACAATGTTTTTTTAATTAAATTTTTTTATGGCGGTACGAAGTTCGCTGGGTCAGCTAGTAAATTATAAAATAGTATTGGAAACGTATTTTTTTTATTTATGCACATAATCAAAATGTTACAGAGTTAAATTGATTTGAATGGTCGCATGACGTCAGCGGGCCTATTCTGTAAAATTTTCACGCGCGGATCCTTTGCGGATCCGCTCACTTCAAATATAGATTCGCGCGGATCCGCATCAGATCCGCGCGTGAAAATTTTACAGAATAGGCCCGCTGGTCTTGGTACAATATAAACTTAGAAGTCACGTCACGAGCCCCCACTCGCAAGGTTCAGATAATTTTCCAACTTCGATGATCCCAAAAGCACTTGAGGCATTTTAGTTTGCTTGTGAGAGAATTTCGATTGCACAACTGGTTAGCGCGTTCAGTATGCGATCCTGGAAGTTAAGCAACTTTCGCAATGACCTTTCTTCAGATGGGTGACCAAAAAATTATTAACTCAAGCTCCTCCGCGCTTCGGAAGGCACGTTAATAACGGACGCGAGATATTCGAGAAATAGGTATTTGAAAAAACTGTTGCTGCTTAGTAAATACCATGAGATATGGACACCAGATTAGAAAATTCGAGGTTTGGTTCTCGACGATTTCCTCCTCGAAAATTAGACATATCTAAGAAAGGTATGAAATTTTGAAGCCAGCAACGAATAATTACGACCAGTGACTGACAGGAGTGACGTCATCGCAACCATAGGTTCGTTTTCGCGCGAAAATTTAAATTGTCAATTTAAAACCGCATTTTTTCCGATAAATCACAATGTTTTAATTTTTTAATGTATCTGTGGTTTATTCTACATGGAATTCTTTAAAATGAAAACAAAAATAAAAATATTGCATCTTCCCTAATAGTGCGTTGATATGCAATGATAATAGAGAGAGATGCTCCCAGCATAATAGAGGCAATGAGGTTGCCATATTATCAGCGACAATAGACAATTCAATAGACAAGTATTTGCCACTGATCATCAATATGTGGAATGGGAAGCTGCAATCAATGATACTTTATATTGTTTATGTAATACCAGTGGCCCGCCCTCGCTTCGCTTCGGTGTCGAGCTGTAGTGTAGACTATAGCTTTTGTTCTCAGGTTTGTATTATACACAATGACATTCTTCTGATACCTAATTACAATAGGCTCGCGCCGCCAAGCCCACCTCCCGGTAGCGTCGTAGCGTTGTGTGATGAATACGAGTATTTGTACTCCAGTCATGGATGATAATATGTATTTCTATATAAATATACTTATATATGTACAGTATATGTATTCTATCCTTTACCCTAGTATCCCATAACACAAGCCTCACAGTGCTTACTTTGGGGCTAGGCTAATTGGTGTGAGTGTTGGAAATATTAAAAAAACAAGCTCCAATAAAAGAAGAACTTTAAGAAGAATAATTGAATATTGTCGCTTTAATAAGAAATAGTAAGAACAAAAAAGATTATGCAAGTGTCAATATTCCAAATTCATTCGCATCAGACGATGAATTAGAATTAATTTATTTCAGCAGCTATAATTAATTTGATAATCGAGCAATAACGAAATTTGTCTTAGCTGCTAAATTAAATGAATGGCCCTTCAGTAGATAATTATTATCGTCAAAGCTAATTATTCCAATTTCCAAGACAACCTTCAAAGTAATCTTTAAGCTAAGATTCTAAACAAATCTTTGGAGTGATAAATTAAAATTCAAAAGGGCATCACAAAACGTATTACTATTACCCAAAGATAGCGAACAGGCTTATCTTAATCCGTGAAAGCCTTACCTAAATACTTCTTCGACGCCAGCTTACCAAAACATACAAATCCTAACAACGTTCTTACAACTGCAGACCTTGTTAGGTTAGCGAGATCCGAGAAAAACCAGAAACAATAGACCCTTGCACCTATATCGATGTTGCGTGATCGAGTGTCTTCCACCGATGGTCGCATTTGACGTAAGTCGAAATTCACGATTTCTAGTCACGCGCCGGAAACAGATTTCCCCGGCGGGTGTAAATCTAAATTATTACGATGGTTTTACATGCATAATGGATTGGGCTTACTAGTTATTAAAAATATTGGCACATTTATTGTGATAATTAGAATTTTATGTATTTGGTACCTAGGTAATGTGTAACCTCGTGTGTTTTCGATATTGCGATTTCGAAATAACTTTCCCTTTTACATTCATGATCTTCTTAGGTCGTACTCTTTAAAATCGATAATCAAGAGGTGTCATGCTTTTCCCACACCTCCGCGACGAATCTTCGGGTGGCTCCGATACTAAATTCGTGTTCGTAATATTAATTAGTTCTGTCGTAATGAATTAGAGGGCTGCGTGACTAATGACGCTAAACGATAACATGACTGGCTGGCTAACTGACGATAATTTGACAAGCTTATACAGTTTTTGAAGTGAAAACTTCTTTAGATGATCGCGTGACCTAATCGAAAATTCGTAAGACGAAAATAATAAAATTGGAAAGGTTGCTGACTTTCAATACATTGGACGAAACATAGTAATATTTTATTCTATCGTATTATAATAATAAGTCTCTAACTAGGACGTCCAGCTGGCAGCTTTATTGCAAAGATTAATGCATTGTTTTTACAATAGATGTCGCTAGGTGCGCTTAAATGTGATTCATGTAAGTTGATTTTTCTGAGAGATAATCTTTTTAATGTAATATAAATTGTCATGTATGTGTACGATAGCGCAATAAATAAATATTGTATTGTACCACATAAATGATAGTACTTTTATAATGATAATTAAAGCAAAACGAGCAAAATTATTCCCTTACCATTCCAAAATATCAAAATGCACAACGTTAATATTCAAGTTTTCACTTCTGCCGGCACTCCCGGAGTGCAACCCGTCGTTTTTTTTACAAATTATTTCAAGCATGTAACTGCTAGAAAATTTCTACAAGAAAAAAATATTGCTTGCTAAACGACAGATCGCGTTACTCAACTTAAAAAAAAATCAATGAGTTGAATGCAATTTTTTATAAAAGTTAAATTAAACCACGTTTGCATAAAGAGCGAAGCGTGCAAACCCTTCATTTCCCCTAGTACACCCAATTAGCGCAACCGCTGAAGTATAGTGCATCTATTTAATCCCAGCACTTAAACTACGTATAAATCCTTTTAAGAGTTGAACTTCTGAGACTTAAGACGCGTTGAACTCATTAGAACTTAAAAGAGGTCGATGTAGCGCGTTAATAAAGTAGCAGATTTAAAATGGCGGCGCGAAAAAAACTGTTTCTGTCTCTTTTCTGTTATTCTGGCCGGAATAATGCGCGAGAGAGGCAGAAAAGCTTACGTCGAAAAAATTTACATTCGTTTCTTTATTGGCTTGAGTTATAATTTTAAAACCACCTATCATTTCGAGGAAAGAAATGAGGGAAAAGTTGATGAGCGGATCGGAGTAAAATGCTAATTTCTTTTCACTATTAAATCGTAGCGTGGTAACGGCTAGATTTTTATACCTATCTTACAAAAGAAATCTAGTTGAATCTATACTATGATAAAATATTTCTGAACATTTCATTTTTGTTAAATGTTGTGGATATTTTTCGTGACCATTTTCCTGCACAGTTAAGAAAAGAACGGGCGGCAAAGAAAATAAAATTTGGACGATCCAAATAATTGTATTACGCTTTTAAATTGAATGAAAAAAATTGACTTTGACTTTCTCTGCGCGCTTAAAATCAGGTGGAGCAGAATGTTTTGATATATGTTGTTCCTATAAATACTAATTTCGTCCCAATCGAGAGCGCAATCTAAAATCTAACGTGAGTTTTATATTATCTTTCTACTTAATTGTATTGTACTCAGAAATATTGAAAAAACCACATAGATAATTATGTTACATTACAAAAAAGGCCAAAGATATCCAAATTGACATGACAGTTTTTATTTCTCTTCCATTACATTGCAATGTTTACTATTAAATTTATATATTCCATAGTCATAAAGCATTTTAAAAGCTTTAAATGGCTTCGTTTTTGTTAACATGAAAATGGGTCCAATATCATAACTACAGGAATAAATTTTCATGACGGTGACTGCTTAAATATAACATGATATCACGTATTTCGCTTTTATTGAATTTCTATTGTATACCAGGGATGTCAAAGAGCTTTATAATAAAAGTATTCGAACTGTCACGGAATCAGATATTTTTATAAAAGTTTCGGATATGGGTGAAGTCAAGTGAGACATGTTAGGTTTTCCTTGGATTCTATAGTACTCAAAGAGTGTCAAATCAAGTATTAATCTGCCCGTCTGTCTGTCACTGAGATCTATCTTAAGAACGGTAATACTAGGAATACATGTGATATCACACACAACAAAAACTATAAAATTACGGAAACTTGGTGGCAGTCGTGTTTTTTTGAGTGAAACTTCTTTACGCACGCTTGACTTGCGGGGTAAGCTGGCGAATGCGTTGCGCGTTACGAAAAGTGTGGTCGGGCGAGGCGAACTTGAGTTGACTGGGGGATATAAGCAAGAAAAGGCAGTGCGCGAGCACATTTTCTTTCTCTCTTTCTCATATAGCTAGTAAATGAAATATGTATATGTACATACAAATTACATACACCAAATCCATCTAATACCTATAAATTATTGCGACACTCAACGTAGCAACGATGGCCTCATTCCATGCAGCCGCACGAGGTGCAGCGTCAGCTCAACGTGCCCGCGTGACGTCAAGCCGCCGTCCTCGTTTCCGCAATCATACGATTTTTCGCCCACTTCGTTCTAACATCGAACTTAGGCAACACTTACTTAGAAATAGTCATAATTGTAATTCTTTTATATTTTTATTAAATTAGTTTAAATAAATTTTAGTTTTTTTTAGTTCCTTCGGCTGCAGCTAACGTAATTGGCGCAGTCGGTAGGATACTCGCGGCCGATTCGCGGGAAGGTTTCTCAAATCGAAATTCGGGAATCGCGAGTCGCCCGGGCGGCTATCAAGCTCCGTTACGAGTATCCAGAATCTACGAGCACTGCAGCCACACGGAGGAAAGTATCTGAATATCGATACGACCAGCAGAGACATGAGTTGGTGAGTTGCACAGAATCTTTCTTGTGTTGCTATCCTTGTGTCCTATTTATTTTAGAATCCTTTTTGTTTTAATCATTTTCCGCCCAACTACCTCGGGACCCAGCGAGTCTGCGCTCTTGCAGTCTCGCCGGCAAAACCAAATAGATCATAGTAGAAATATAGATATAGACGATTTAGATTTAAATATTTCAGTTAACAGTAATATTACAATGGCACACGGACACGATCCGGATACTGTTTTCAAGGCCTTGCGCCCCGTGCCGGAGTTCGATGGGAACCCGCACGTATTGACGAGATTTATTCGAATTTGTGATGAAATTGTAGCCACTTATCTTTGTGGTGAACCCGGCAGTGAGCTATCAAATTTATGCCTCTTAAACGGCATTTTAAATAAAATTACTGGACCTGCCGCCACTATTATTAATTCTAATGGCATTCCGGATAATTGGTTAGAAATTAGAAATACATTAATCAACAATTTCGCTGATCAGAGAGACGAGACCGCTCTCTATAACGACCTCTCTTTGGCCACTCAAGGGCAAAGAACCCCACAGGAATTCTATGATCACTGCCAAACGCTATTAAGTACTATAATGACGTATGTAAGTCTTCACGAAAGCGTTGCGACTACTATTTCCGCAAAAAGGACTTTGTATAGAAAGCTAGCAATGCAAGCGTTCGTTAGAGGATTACAAGAGCCCCTTGGCTCTCGCATTAGATGCATGAGACCCGATAGTCTAGAAAAGGCTTTAGAGTTTGTGCAGGAGGAGCTGAATATAATGTATCTGCAACAGCGCAACGATCAAATTACTAAGCCTCAATCGGCCCCTAAAATTCAGCCAATGCCTATACAAAATCTAAAACCTTCGCATTCACACGTACCCTTCTGGCCACCTCCAGCTCTGCAGAGGCCGTTACCACCACCAGCTCAACCATTTAAATTTTCTCCACAGCCTAATCTAGGATTTAGAGCCAGCCCTATGCATGGCTACCACCAGCAACAGCCACGCGCTGGACCATCGCGAACTCAGCAGATGTTTGGCGCTAGGCCACCGAATTATAATCCTAACAGTAACGTGTTTCGCTTACCACCTAGGAATCAACCCGGGCAACCTTTTACGCCCAAACCAATGAGTGGAATCCAACATTTCACTCCCAGACCTTTGCCCCCATCTGGTGGAGGACTTAGAGGTCATGACTGGCGTATTCACGGGAATCCGCCCCCAAATAATTACTTTAAATCACGCGAAATGAACATGAATGAATGCTATGACGCAAGCTCTTACTATAACGACTATTATAATTACAATGACTCCGATTACACATGGCCACAGTATAGCGACAATACAGAAAGTTATGACTGTACAGACTATTCATATTATGACTATCAATCTGACCCGTTACCTTGCTATGATAATTCTCTGGATTATACAAACGCTAGTGACGCTAGCGACTCTCGTGAACCCGACGATAGTAAAAATTTTCAGAAAAGCCTGACTTTAAAAAAGCCAAAATAGAAATTAACCTACAAACTCAGAGGCAATTACCATACATTCAGATTAGCAACCCGCCTCTTAAACTATTGATCGATACCGGTGCTAATCAATCATTTATTAGTCCCCAAGCCGTAAAAAAATATTTTCCTTGTGTTCCTTTAAATTACGACCCCTTTGAGGTCACTAACGTTCACGCCACCAGCAGAAATAATTATTCTATAACATTACCTTGCTTTCCCGAGTTTGGCGATACTGAAGACATACGACTTTTCATTTACAAGTTTCACGAATACTTTGACGGACTTATCGGACTAGACTTGTTAAATAAATGGGAAGCAAAAATCGACTTGAAAGACAAGACATTGACTACCCAATCTACGGCCAATGAAATAAAAATGTTTAACTCCCGAAACGTTAATCTTTATGAGGATATTATCCCGGCTAACAGCTCGAAACTGGTTAGACTCCCCATCAACGCCTCGGATGGCGACGTTTATATTCCAGAGCAGACGACTTGTAATTGCATTATCTCAGAATGTCTTACAACCGTGATCGATAACCGCGCTATATTGGAAGTACAAAATTTAACGGATAATGACGTGATACTTTCTTTAGACTATTTTGTTACCGCAGAAATATTTAATGTTGAGTGCATGAGTACTAAACAACTGACGCGAGCGCAGGATGTAATATCACGTTTGCGGACAGATCACTTGAATGAAGAAGAAAAGGCTAATTTAACATCGCTCTGCTCACGCTACGCAGATGTATTTTATATAGAGAACGAACCTTTGACTTTTACGAATAAAATCAAACATCGTATTAACACCACCGATGAAATCCCGGTCTATACGAAAAGTTATAGGTACCCTTTTGTTCACCGTCAAGAAGTTAAAGATCAAATAGAAAAAATGCTATCACAGGGTATTATTCGACCCTCTGAGTCCGCGTGGAGCTCTCCTATTTGGGTGGTTCCAAAGAAAGCAGACGCTTCAGGCAAACAAAAATGGCGTATAGTAATTGACTTTCGGAAGTTAAATGAAAAGACCGTAGACGACAAATACCCAATTCCCAACATCAGTGACGTGTTAGACAAATTAGGCAAGTGTCAATATTTTACTACTTTAGACCTTGCTAGTGGTTTTTACCAGGTTGAGATGGACCCTAGAGACATACAGAAGACCGCTTTCAACGTCGAACACGGACATTTTGAGTTCCTTAGGATGCCAATGGGTTTGAAAAATTCTCCATCTACATTCCAACGTGTGATGGATAATGTTCTTAAAGGCTTGCAGAATGAGATCTGCCTAGTTTATTTAGATGACATCATCGTGTATAGCACCAGCCTCCAAGAGCACATGGTAAATCTAGAAAAAGTCTTCCAACGACTTCGAGAATCCAACTTTAAAATCCAGTTAGACAAATCAGAATTTCTAAAGCTTGAAACAGCTTATCTCGGCCATGTCATTAGTACTGAGGGCGTTAGACCCAATCCAGATAAAATTTCCTCTATTGAGAAGTATCCTTTGCCCAAAACACCCAAAGAAATTAAACAGTTCCTAGGTCTCTTAGGGTACTATCGAAAATTCATTCCCGACTTTGCCAGACTAACCAAACCCATGACTATGTGTTTAAAAAAGAATAAGAAAATTACATTCGACGACGCCTACATAGACTGTTTTGAAAAGTGTAAAAAACTATTAACCAATGACCCGATCCTACAATACCCTGACTTTACCAAAGAATTTTTACTGACGACTGACGCATCCAACTTTGCGATAGGAGCTGTCCTATCTCAAGGAGCAGTAGGATCAGACAAGCCAATTTCCTATGCCTCTCGCACTCTCAACGAGAGTGAAATTAATTATAGCACTATCGAAAAGGAGCTATTGGCAATGGTGTGGGCCACTAAGTACTTCCGGCCATATCTTTTCGGAAGAAAGTTTACAATCCTTACCGATCATAAACCACTTCAATGGGTTATGAGCCTTAAGGAACCCAACTCCAGACTAACTAGATGGAAGCTTAAGCTAAGTGAATATGACTTCACAGTCATATATAAGAAAGGCAAAAGCAACACTAACGCTGATGCCCTCTCCAGAATAGAAATTCACCTGGAAGAGATTAGTTCCATAGTCGCTAATCCCTCTGAAAAAGCACCTAGTATAGATAACTCAGCCACTAGTACAGCTCATACAAGTCAAGAAAATCCCATTCTAGAAGTTCCTATTACTGACGAACCTATTAATAAATTTCACAGGCAATTGTCTATTACTGTAGTAGGTGACATTAAACGAAGACCTATAGTTACTAAACTATTTGACACCCATACCCGAGTAACATTACAAGTGACTGAATCTAACTTAGAAAATGACCTAGTGAATGCCATCAAAGAGTATGTAAATCCTAAAGTCAAAACCGCCTTACTAATCAACCCTCCTTTAGCCATGTATCAAATAATACCTATTATCCAAGAAAAGTTTAAAAGTTCCTCAATGAATCTGGTTTTATGTAAAGTAGAATTAGAAAATATAAAACAGTATCTTAAACAACAAGAAATAATTAAACATTATCATGAAGGCAAAACGAATCATAGAGGTATTAACGAATGTTACCTCGCACTATCTCGTAGGTACTACTGGCCCAAGATGAAAGACCATATAACCAAATATATAAATGAATGTAATATATGCGGCCAGAGTAAATACGATCGAAACCCTATTAAACAACAATTTAATATTGTCCCACCAGCAACCAAACCGTTAGAAATAATACATGCCGACTTATTCACCGTACAAGGTGAGAAATACATAACTTTTATAGACGTCTTTACAAAATACGGGCAAGCCTATCACCTTAGAGACGGTACTGCAATCAGTATACTCCAAGCACTCTTGACTTTTTGCACTCACCATGGACTTCCCCTGACACTAGTGACTGACAATGGAACCGAATTTACAAACCAACTCTTTGTAGAATTTTTGAGACTGCATAAGATTATGCATCATAAAACTTTACCTCATTCACCTAACGATAATGGCAATATAGAACGGTTTCACTCAACGTTACTGGAACACTTACGAATTCTAAAGTTACAACAAAAAGACGAACCAGTAGTGAACCTTATGCCGTACGCTATCATAGCCTATAATAGTTCCATCCACAGTTTTACTCGTTGCCGACCATATGACATACTGAAAGGACACTTTGACCCTCGGGACCCTATAGACATTGACTTGACAGAACGGTTGCTTCAGCAATATGTACAAACTCATCGGGAGCAGATGAAAGTAGTATACGACATCATAAATGAAACATCGTTAGAAAATAGAACCCACCTTATTGAGAATCGTAACAAATCTAGGGAGCCCGAAGCTGAATATGAACCACAGCAACAAGTGTTCATTAAAAATCCTTTTGCCAGTCGACAAAAGTTAGCACCACGATATACCCAGGACAAAGTCCTAGCTGACTTGCCTATCCATATATACACCTCCAAAAAACGCGGCCCCGTAGCAAAGTCACGGTTAAAAAGAACCCCTAAAAACTTTCAATTGTTGCAGGATACTACTGTTGCTGACTCTTCACCTAATTCGAGCCCAGGAGATAAAACTTGACAGCCTTGATGACGGACCTGGACTTCTACCATTTAAACTCGGACCGACCAGAATAACTACCCAATACCATACATTTTTACAGTATATAGGACTCGACAGCATCGAAAGTGATATCACTAAACTAAAAGGACAGTTACAAGACTTCGAGAACAGACTGACAAACGAAACTTTCATCTTATACGAACTGCAAATAAATTATCTTACGCATAAAATCGATAATATCCTAGATCACTTAAAATCTCTAGAACCTAGTAGGGCAAAAAGAGGTCTTATAGATGGGTTAGGCTCTGTCGTGAAGAGTATCACCGGAAATTTAGATTATCAGGATGCCATACGATATAATAAGGCTTTAGAAGTATTACAAATTAACCAAAACGAAATTGCAACAGAAATTAACAGCCGTATTACTTTAAATAACGAATGGATGTCTGAACATACTAACATAATAAATCATCTTTTAGATAATCAAAGTAAAATTAATATAACCTTACAGACAATGTTGGATAGAAATGCGTATAAAGAATATAACCTTATTAAATTTGGTAAATTTGCTCAACTACTGGCAATTATCTCGGAGAATACAGATGACTTATTACAAGAACTTAAGAGAATAGAAAACATTCTAGCTTTTACTCGGACTATGACCACTCACCACTCTATGATAAGTTTAGATGTACTTAAAAATATGTTAGGTAGGTTAAGATCAATTTATAATAGGGAGCAAGTTATAGATTTAGAATTAAGAGACTATTATAATATTATTAATTCGGGTTCTTACTATAATAATAAGCAGATAGTTATAGTTTTTAGATTTCCAATAGTTTCTGTTAATACCTATGATCTATACAGGTTGTCTCTAGCCCCAAATAAATTTCACCAAGTCCTGATACCTCCCCTTCCTCTAATAGCAACTAACAGGAAGGAGTACGTGTACATAGAGGCTGAATGCCCGAAGTTTGAAGGTCAGTATCTCTGCAAGGAGAGCCCGCATCAAAGACTTCGCACCCAACCGGACTGCACTCAGAATATCATCTTACATCAGACTATCGACCCAACATGTGTCCTGACGGAAGTTCATCTTACAAGAGAAGCAATGGAGCAGCTCGACGACCGAAGTTATGTTATAACGTTTCCTCGACCTACTGAAGTTCAACTGCACTGTGGCACCAAAGAATACAATTCGCTGAATGGCAGCTTTCTTGCTACAATACCTATGCACTGCTCGCTACAAACTACGGAATTCACAATAACCAACGCAGATGATACGGTACAAGGTCAGCCGCTCAAGATCATGAAAATTATCTTTCCCGATGTTATCAAGACCGCAGCATCACCGCAGCTCAATCTCAACACCATAGACTTGAAAAAACTGCACAAAATTCAAGATAAAATCATTATCCAATCTCCCCTGCAACTTACGTCGATACCAGATGAAATCTATCATACAACAATACCGTTTTATATTATAACATTATTCGTAGCTGCATTTGTAACAGTTATATTAATGCGCCGCTACGGACTCTGCCAATGCTATGTCAAGCAAGACCTACCTGGAAGCGATAACCAAGAAGAGGTTCCCGATAATCCCGGAAATCACACATACGCCAAGCCATCTCAACCAGCAATTTTTTCACTCAAGATTGGAAAATAATTGCTGTTCTGGGGGAGGAGGAATTACATACACCAAATCCATCTAATACCTATAAATTATTGCGACACTCAACGTAGCAACGATGGCCTCATTCCATGCAGCCGCACGAGGTGCAGCGTCAGCTCAACGTGCCCGCGTGACGTCAAGCCGCCGTCCTCGTTTCCGCAATCATACGATTTTTCGCCCACTTCGTTCTAACATCGAACTTAGGCAACACTTACTTAGAAATAGTCATAATTGTAATTCTTTTATATTTTTATTAAATTAGTTTAAATAAATTTTAGTTTTTTTTAGTTCCTTCGGCTGCAGCTAACGTAATTTACATGTATATACTGTACACACACACACACACATAATAAATACAGATGGAGCTAAAGAAATTTGACTTCGGTCGTGTGGTCATAAGCTCACTAGTTTTTTTTTTAATTAAAATAAAATAAAGATATTCCGATTCGTAGGTCCATTTTCCAAAATACTGTAAGTATTTGTTATTAACCTTGTACGATGTTACAACACCATTAGTATCTGCCGCCTTTAACTAATATTATCAGAAACTATAAAAATAATAAGAAATATTTGAAAGTAAATCTGATACCGGTAAAACGCAATTAATACGTATACCTCCCGTTCGTGTCCGTATCCGAAACTTCATACCCATAACATCTCTGCTATCGATGTACTGATTTTTACAAAATGACATAAATGCCATAAACAGCCGTATTAACTGCATTCTCGCTCCGACCGCGGACCGTGCGCCCCGTCGCACCGCCGCCTCCTTGCTCCGTGCGCCCCGCCGCACAGCTGCCTGCTTCGAGTCGACTCGACGCGCCTGCGCTCATTCGTGAGACACAAGATTGGACCAGTGGATACCTAGCGGTGTTAACGAAACTGGTCGGCGTAGCCCCGGTACGTCTCGAGCTCTCCTGAGCTCGGAAACCGGAAGACCCGATCCCATTTGCACTTGGGCCTTCCCAAGGGTGACGGTTGTTCCCATATTCACTAGGAATATCGGAACACATCTCTTTCAGCCTCAACCGACCCCCTGCCGCGGGCAGGGGAGTCCACCGCTGTCGTATAGGGTGTTAGGACCTGCGGCTTCACGCCACAGTCAGGGCACTCACATACACACATCACATACACACCAACTCGACACACTACACTAAACTTAACATGGACATCACACAACAGGTACTGTCCCTCTTCTCCGCCCTCGGCCTCACCCTGGATGAGGCCGCCATCAGGGAGCTCGTCGCGAGAGCGCGCCCCATGCGCGACTCTCACGCCAGCCCCTCCCCCGAACCCCCCCGCCCCGACACCCCCTGCCTCCCCGGGCCCTCGAGCGCGGGCAAGCGCCCCGCCTCGAGCCCGGTCTCGACGTGTGACTCCGACTCGACCATTGTGTCGGCGTCCGACGAGTCTGTGTTCACCACTGTGGTGAGCAAGAAGAAGCGGCGCTCCAAGCGCCGCGCAGACACCGCGTCTCCAACGGCGCCTTCTCTCTCTGTCCCTCTCAGCCCTCTCAGCCCTCTCACGGTCGCCCAACCGACCACACAACCCCTCACTACACACACCACAAAACCACACACTAGGTGCACCGCCGCACCTATCAAGGCAAAGCCGCCGCCGCCCGTCTTTCTGCGCGATAAGGCGCAATGGGCAAAGGTCGCGGACCTTTGCAAAGCTCAGAACATACATTACACACAGGCGTCGAACACTGGTCACGCCATTAAAATCACCACACCCACAATCGACACATTTAGGAGCCTCACAAGGCTTCTAACCACACACACAATCCCTTACCACACATACGCCCTCCCCGAGGAGCGCAAAGTCCGCGCGGTACTCAGAGGAGTCCCCTTCGAGCTCTCCAACGAGCTCATTCTGAGCGACCTACTCGCTCAAGGCTTCCCAGCCGAGGCAGTGCACAAAATGCACAGCCGGACTGGGAAACAATACCCGTTGGCCCTTGTCATTTTGACCTCGGTCCCGGCAGCTAGGGATATTTTCAAAGGTCCCATAACCGTTTGTAGCCTCGACAATATCAAAGTCGAGGCCCCACACCGGCGAGGCACCCCTGGGCAATGCCACAGGTGCCAATTATATGGCCACGCAGCAGCCAACTGCTCGGCGGCCCCGAGGTGCGTCAAGTGCCTCGTACCCCACTTCACCAAGGTGTGCTCCCGCACTCGTGACGCACCCGGGGCACCCGCATGCGTGCTCTGTGGCCAAGAAGGCCACCCGGCCAATTACAGGGGTTGCCCGCGGGCCCCACGCCCCAGGCCCAACACTCACACTCACACACACACAAAGCCAACCACGGCGACAAAAACACACCCACCACCACCGAACAACACCACCACAAACTTCCCGGGGCTACCCAAGGCGGCCGCCCCTCGCAGCCCGGCGCCCCCGACAGCCTGGGGACCAGCCAGGGCCCGCCCAAAACCACACCCACCACAACACACCACACCAACAACACAAGCTAAGCCAGCCCAAGACGTTTCTCTGGCCGAGGACATGGCGCTTATTCGCTCCTCGCTCAAGAGGGTGAATATCGCCGAGATCCACACTCTCGCCGCGAAGCTCCGGCTAGCTAAAACACCCCGAACTCGTTGCCGCGTTCGATTAATTTTTTCATTATAACACTGGAAAATAACCAGACTCCGAACACAAACAATTACACTATACACAAAACACGCGGTGATAACTCAAACAAACACCACTGTTGTTTAAATTATGACCGCGCAAAACACTAACATAACAATCACTCAACTAAACCCCGGGCGTACCAAGCCGAAAGGCGCTTCGCTTGTGTCATTTAATACGCGCAGCTTAAAATCCAACCTCAACGAAATTAAATTATTTTTGCAAGATAGGGAACCCGACTTTCTGCTCCTTCAGGAGACTTGGCTCAAACCAACTCAAATGAAGGGGCTGTCGATCCCTAAGTATAAATTAATCCGGAACGACGGTGCCAACGCGCGCGGCGGCACCGCAATTTACTATAGACGCAACCTACACTGCACACCTATACCCACTCCCGCGCTCACAAACATGGAAGCCACCATCTGTAGGCTGGCGATGACAGGACACCAGTCCTTAATCATCGCCTCAGTCTACATTAGATCAGGTACACACCCTCACCGCGCAGACTTCGAAACACTCACTTCACTAGGTACATCAGTCATAATGTTCGGTGACTTTAACTCCAAACACACCGACTGGACATGCGAGACCACCACCACCTCTGGCCGCAGATTACTACACATCACCGAGGAGCTTGGCTATGATGTCATCTGTCCCTACGCGCCCACCCACTACCCAGACAATGTACAAAACCGACCCGACGTCCTGGACTTCGCGATCCTTAAAAACGTGTCGCTTCGCCTCAGCTCGATCGAAACGCTCGACGACCTGGGGTCAGATCACAGACCGGTGTCTCTAGTTCTAGGTCCCCAAGACCCACTAGACGCCCCCGCGCCCCCTAAGAGGCTATTCACCAACTGGGACGGATACCGCTCCGCTCTCGAGACCGCTTTAGACTCCCCCGAGTCCCCGTTCCCTAACTCACCGGACAGTCTCGACAGCACCGACAAGATCGACGAAACAATAGACTCTCTAACTTCTCTGGTGACCGAGAAGGCGAAGGAAAACTCGCGGGAGGTTGAGCTGCCAAAGCCCAAGCTCCCGCTGGCCATCCGGAACCTTATCCAAGCCAAAAACGCCGCTCTCCGGAGAGCCAAATTATACCCCACCCCCGAGTATAGGGCTACAGCTAATCGCCTTCAGCGACAAGTTAGGTCCCAGTTAGCCGCTCTGAGAGACTCCCGTTGGGAGGAACTCATGGCGGACATTACCCCATCCCATCTTGCGTACTATAGAATCGCGAAAGCGCTCCGTAGCGACGTTACCACCCACACCCCCCCGCTCACTCGCCCCGACGGCACCGTCGCCTTCGAAGACGACGAAAAATCTGACTGTTTTGCAGACAGCATAGCGGCGCAATGCACGCCTAGTACGCAGGAAACTAACCCGCAACATATTCGCGGAGTGGAGGAGGAGGTCCGCCGGCGGGCCGCCCTTCCACTCACTGACAACCCCCTAGACCCCGTCACGACAGACGAACTCAGACAGACCATTAGAAACTTTAAGCAACGCAAGGCCCCGGGCGCCGACGGCATCTCTAACAAGGCGCTCAAGCACTTTCCCATCCAAATGCTAACCTTGCTTGCAATTCTCTTTAACGCATGTTTTGATCTGTGCTACTTCCCAGCCGCCTGGAAAGAAGCAATAGTGATAGGCATCCCCAAACCCGGAAAACCCGCGCACCTCCCCAGTAGCCATCGCCCTATTAGCCTCCTCAAGGCAATGGCGAAACTTTTCGAAAAAACCATACTGACCAGACTAAGAGAGCACCTCCTATCACCATCCGATCCAATTATCATTGACCACCAATTCGGCTTCAGAGCCAAACACTCCTGCCCCCAACAGATCCATCGCATAGTGGAGCACGCCCTAAGCGGCTTCCAACTTAATAAATATAAAACTATTGCAGTCTTCTTCGACGTCGCCAAAGCCTTCGACAAGGTTTGGCACGACGGATTAATCTTTAAATTATATCAATTAAAATTACCTGACCGCCTAGTTAGGTTAGTAGCCTCTTTTCTATCAAACCGCACCTTCCGCTATAGATACGAAGGTTCACTATCAACGCCCCGCCCACTACGAGCCGGTGTACCGCAGGGGTCCGCTCTCTCCCCCCTGCTATACACAGCGTACACCAATGACATCCCTCAGACCAAGGGTGTCGAGCTCGCTCTCTTCGCGGACGACACGGCCCTCTACTCTAGGGGAGCCAGTACCAATCAAATCATAGCCAAGCTCCAACCGGCAATCACAACACTTGGGAATTGGTTCCGCGATTGGAGAATCGACGTAAATTCGGACAAAAGTTCGGCCATTTGCTTCGATCCCAAGCGCCGCACCAAAACCATACAACACGGTGCGCGGTCTCTGCGAATGCAAGGCATAGCAATACCGTGGCACCGCACAGTCAAATACCTAGGGATCACACTAGACAAAAAACTCACCTTCCGTGCACACATCACACGCGTAGTCGCGAACGCGCGCTTTTATATGAGCCGCCTCCACCCGATGCTCGGTAAATACAGCAAAATGTCACTTCGTAACAAGCGAACGCTTTACAAAGTTTGCATACGCCCGGTCCTCACTTACGCGTCACCAGTGTTCGCACACGCGGACGAAGCGATTTTGAACAAACTTCAAGTGCTTCAAAATCGCTTCTGCCGCATAGCCACAGGGGCCCCGTGGTACGTCCGCAACGCGGACCTCCACAGGGACCTACAACTCGACACAATTCAAACACACCTCACAGAGTGCTCGGAACGGTTCTTCAAAGCTGCAGAAGAGCACTCTAACACACTCATTAGATCGGCGTCGGGATACGCTCCACACACTCCATCTCGATTCAGGCCCCGCAGGCCCAAACACGCACTCACAACCACACACAATAAACTCACGTGCGATCTCGCGGCCCTCTTGGCCGCTGAGGATCCAACACCCGCGATGAGTCCCCCCCGCCCCCCCGACACAGAGAGGTTCGATTCCTCTCAGTCCCCTCCCGTTTCAAGTGCACATCTGAGTGCACTTGTCCTCTAAGCGCATTTTGCGTTATTTTAAACTATGCACTAGTTTAAACTAACGCAGCGCCGCATCATCCCCCTCTCGGGGGGTGATCGCTTCAGATGAAGCTTGTAAGGCCCTTCTGGCCATAAGCATGAATAAAGGGTGTTTTTTAGTCAGTAGGAGTCTGACATAACCTTACAGCCGGCTGTAGGGTATCCATGAGGATTTCTCACCCTCTCCCCCGCCTGGGAGGAAACAAAAAAAAAAACCGTATTAACTGGCAAAGCTTAATGGCTCATTTGGTCGTTTGCCCGTATTTGAGTACACGAAAGACATTACTCGAATTCGGCCACCCGAAGACATATTTACACTGTAATACGGGCTAGGAGACGGTGTCAATAAATACTACCTGAATACAGGCGTATTCATTTACACTAAGTCATTTACCCGAATTCCATTGGCACTTGTATTCGAGCTAACGACCAAGTGTGATCGCGCCATAATTGTTGCCAAATTGGATACGAAACAGAGAAATGATTATTTATTTATTTAAACTTTATTGCAACATAACACAGCAAATGGCGGACATAATGCCATAAGGCATTCTCTACCAGTCGCCCAGTAAGAGCGTGAGAAAAAACTAACTAACCAAGGATACAAATACTCTTAACAGAATACACACATACTAGCAAACCAGTGAACCAAATGCTCACCAAAACCTGATTTCTCGAAAACCGGAAGTGCTACGTTACTCAAATCCGGTTTGTAGTCTTATCAGACTATTCTTACCTTATAACTTAAATATTCTTTTTATCTATCTCTTACGGTTTGGCCGCTGAAACAGCACCACAGACAGACGGACTTGTCTAATAGATAAGAGATAATACACACATGCATACACACACACACATATATATATATATATATATATATATACACACAGATATATACATAAGTAAACGATTATGTCAGTCATATATGAGAACGCTGTTTAATGCTATTGAGATAGTGCTCACAAACCAATCCCCTAAATGCAAGTTTGTTAGGAGCTTTACGTATATTGGGAGGTAAGTCATGCCAGAGTCGTACCGCCATGACAGTGAAAGACTAGGAGACGAAGCCAGAAGAATGGACGGGAGTATGCAGAAGGAGATTGTCCGTTGAACGGAGGACACGGCCATGAGAATCACTCAGAAACCTAAATCTGCTTTTTAGGTAAACCGGTGTATGTGGATCGAAGAGAAGATTAAAAAGTGCACAAACAACTCTGGTTCCTATGCTCGCGAATAGGAAGCCACTTGAGCTGAAGACGAAAATGTGAAATATGGTTGTATTTACGTAAGCCATATATGAAGCGGATACAGTTATTGAGAAGGCGATCCAACTTATTCAGAAGATTTTCATTTATATCGAGATACGGGATATTTACGTGGGCGTAATCGATGATAGGCAGAATGAGAGATTGAACAATCAATCTTGGTACGAGATTATCATTTCATCATTTATTTATTTATTTGTGGTACATAGGTAAAATATGGTTATTATGCTTAAATATACAGTGCAACTACAACCAGCCATCAGGCATACAAATATAGAATTAATAACTGTACTTTTAATTATACTACATAAAATACAATTAAAATTCAAAATAAAATGTCATCATAATAATAATTATCAGTAATCTAAATTAAACTTCTTATCATTTAAGTCCTTATCCATCAGATATTCATTATTATACTACATAAAAAAAAAACAATTACAATAAATTTAAATTCAAAGGTCATCACAATATTAAATGTCAAAATGCCATTCATTGTAATCATATTTATATATTACTCAATTAAGTCCTTATCCATCGTGGGAGATTATGGGGGAGACCAATAGGGATGATGACTAACTTTTCTTTATCTATCGACATCTTTATATATATAATTCTTCTGTGAGTGTGTATGTCACTGAACTTCTCTTAAACGACTGGACCGATTTTGATGAAATTTTTTGTGTGTGTTCAAGGGGATCTGAGAATGGTTTAGATTCACAATTTTGTCCGCTGGACAATGTTTTTTTAATTTTTTTTTTATGGCGGTACGAAGTTCGCTGGGTCAGCTAGTCTTTATATATATAATTCTTCTGTGAGTGTATATGTCACTGAACTTCCCTTAAACGACTGGACCGATTTTGATGAATTTTTTTGTGTGTGTTCAAGGGGATCTGAGAATGGTTTAGATTCACAATTTTGTCCGCTGGACAATGTTTTTTTAATTAAATTTTTTTATGGCGTTACGAAGTTCGCTGGGTCAGCTAGTAAATTATAAAATAGTATTGGAAACGTATTTTTTTTTATTTATGCACATAATCAAAATGTTACAGAGTTAAATTGATTTGAATGGTCGCATGACGTCAGCGGGCCTATTCTGTAAAATTTTCACGCGCGGATCCTTTGCGGATCCGCTCACTTCCCATATAGATTCGCGCGGATCCGCATCAGCGCGTGAAAATTTTACAGAATAGGCCCGCTGGTCTTGGTACAATATAAACTTAGAAGTCACGTCACGAGCCCCCACTCGCAAGGTTCAGATAATTTTCCAACTTCGATGATCCCAAAGGCACTTGAGGCATTTTAGTTTGCTTGTGAGAGAATTTCGATTGCACAACTGGTTAGCGCGTTCAGTATGCGATCCTGGAAGTTAAGCAACTTTCGCAATGACCTTTCTTCAGATGGGTGACCAAAAAATTATTAACTCAAGCTCCTCCGCGCTTCGGAAGGCACGTTAATAACGGACGCGAGATATTCGAGAAATAGGTACTTGAAAAAACTATTGCTGCTTAGTAAATACCATGAGATATGGACACCAGATTAGAAAATTCGAGGTTTGGTTCTCGACGATTTCCTCCTCGAAAATTAGACATATCTAAGAAATAACATATAAAAAAAAGAAAAACATATAAAAGAAATTTTATCCATAGAATAAAAAATAGTTATACTAGGCCTCTGTGTTTTGCTTTTTTTTATAAATGCTTATGAATCTCCACACTAGTCGTCTTAAGTGGTGATAAATATTTGTTTCCTTTTGACATTTTTGAAAGCTTCTAGTTTCTTTCAACACATGTTATCGAGAAAAACAAAACATAGAAGCATAGAATGAGTAAAATTTATAATTTATGTATGAAAATCATTTCTTCAGTGATAAACATCAACGAGGAATCAGTCGATAAAGTTTGTAGGAAAAAAACGCTCGCCTCCCCTCTTAAAAGCACAATCCGCATTGGGTTCGCGTGGTGGGTAATGGTTTAATCTCCTGCTCCATTTTTGAAGTAAAAACTTCTTTAGCCGCGTTGTACACTTTTTTTTGTATGGGTAAAAAATGTTAAACTCGCGTCAGGTTAAACACGTGGGCTGATCGCATCACGACACACAATAAAATTGGAAAGGTTGTTGACTTTCAATATATTGGACGAAACATAGTAATATTTTGTTTTATCGTATTATAATAATAAGTGTCTATCTAGGACGTCCACGTGGCAGCTTTATTGCGAAGCAAAAATGCATTTTGTTTACAATAGATGTCGCTAAGTGTGCTTAAACGTCATTAATGTAAGTTGATTTTTCTGAGAGATAAACTTTTAAAATGTAATATAAATTGTCATGTTTGTGTAAGATAGCGCAATAAACAAATATTGTATTCTACCACATACATGATAGTACTTTTATACTGATAATTAAAGCAATTCGTGCAAAATTATTCCCTAACCATTCCAAAATATCAAACATGCACAACGTTAATATTCAAGTTTTCACTTCTGCCGGCACTCCCAGAGTGCAACCAGTCGTTTTTTTTTATAGCGAGGTAGGCAAATGACTCTATCCCACCTGAAGTTAAGTGGTGATAAAGTCCATTCATTGATAAGGCCTTTGCTTCAGTAGTGGGGGCGATAAGAGTCTAATGATAATGTACCTTCATTTTGCATTACGAGAAGTGTATCTAACATATTTGTATGAGGCGAGAGAACTCTAAAACCCACAATGCAAGCATTCTGCGGTTGGCTGCACTGCATTGCGTCCTCCATTTACGCGCAGCGGGCGTATCGACTGCGACAGCAAGTAATAAATTACACTAGCCGCTGAACTTGGCTTTGTTTGCGTAAAATTATATTCCACACATATTTTCGTCAACTATTTCTCCGATTGTCAGTATTATTTTAATGACAACTATAGGGGATGAAATAAGATTACGTATGCAGTGACACTAAATTTACTTTTTCTTTGAGAAAAACCGTTAAAACTGTGAAATAATGACTACCCAATTAATATGCAAATCAAAATCCAATACAAGTCCTAGTGACTACATTTTAAAAATCGAACGCGCATAAAGAAAGATGTAATTAAAACTAAAACCTTCCAAAGGAGTTCGGCCTTTCGCCTTCAGGTACTATTTTCAAGATCAAAAGCCTTTATGTCAATACCAAATATTTTATTAACACACAACATAAAATTGCTGTTATTTAAAAATGTGAGATCTTAAAGTAGGTTAGATTTGACTTGGCTAGTTTTCATTATATCAGTCATTTTATAAAGTTATTCAACAAATATATTTTTTTTAAAATTCTGATAAAAACTGGCCAAGTCAAATCTAACCTACTTTAAGATCACACATTTTTAAATAACAGCAATTGTTATAGGTACCAACAAAGCAAAGAAAAAGAGTTTAATACTTGTTCATAATGTTGTTTTGTTCTTATAAATACATATTTGGATTTTGCATAGAACTTGGCACTCATTTCGATCTCCATTCTTTTTGCGGCGAAGCCTACAGCCAAGCATAATTTTTGTATTCAACTTGGCTCTACTTTTTACACTTATGTTTTTGGTGGGCTAGCGTTAGGCAGTGACAGTTGACAGCGGAAAACTTATAGCGAAACTTATAAAGTATTTATTTATTCATTGAATTTCATGTACTTCACTTTTATACTGTTACTGGTATAGGCACGGACAAAGTTTGTGCTTATAGTTAGACAATCATTTAATTCATGGTTGAGAAAAAAGCAGGATGAACATAAATGTAATAAAACCATTATTAACTAACTCGGCATTCGTAAGCGTTGCCTATGTTTATGTGTTGCTCGGGAGCGCTTTTATGTAGATTTACTTCTGTTCTGTGTATAATTATATGTGGTGCCGCGGGCCGCCGACGACACACCGTTGGCCGGTTGTTTAGCGCGTATTACAAGTTTTTTGTATGGGCACACCACTTATTTTTTGACTAACTTTTATTTTTACAATTCTGTTATATAGTAAATATAAAAATACAAATATTGGGATAGTTCAAATATCTACTTGTAACGGTTTCAACGCTACAATTATTATTTTTTTGTATTGGGACCACCCCTATTTTTATTTTTAGATTTTTTGCCTACGTTTACACACAATTACCGAGCTGGATTCCGAATTTCATCCTTCTAGGTCATCTGGAAGTAGGTTAAATTTAGGTACTATATGTCAGTCAGTCAGTGCTAAAATTTACGAGTTTTTGACCTTCATATCCTTATAACCGTTTGAGCTAGCTTCATGAAATTTAGGCTTCTAGATGTCCTAGTAGATATAATTAAACACACGCAGTTTAATGTGTTAAAGAGGCTTTGAGTTAGAGAAGGGTCAAAAGTGGCACCAAGTGGTTCGTGTAATATTACACTGGGCGCTGGCTAGCCAGTTCCTGTGCTTGTACTTGGCTTGACACGCTGCCGCGTGTCTAGATTTCATTGTGAAATTCATAAAGTATGCAAATAATATAAAAACTTCTGCGGTTATTTAAAACTTTTTCCCGGTCAAGGATAATGCAAAGACTTAAATGAATGGATTGACCGACACTCGCATGGAATTGACAACAAGAGGAAGACAGAGAGCGATTAGTCAGTGCTAACTAATGGCCTCATGATCGCTTCATCTCTCTCACACTTATATGCTTAGTTTTACATTACATTTTACGACGAACCTGTACTGAACCAAAGACCCATTCATGGGATGCGTGACTAAAAATTTTAATGTAGTTTAAAGTTTGATTACTCACCAGAATATTATTGTTATGTGATAGTTGAGTCTACGTCTCGAACGCGCTTTCCAGCGCATATTTGAAAACAGCATATCAATTAGCGTTGCCGGATATCCCGATTTTTAAAACAAAATTAAATGTCCCGCGCGGAACAGGCTCAATCCCACTTATCAGGAATAATTATTATAATAATGTTTATTCATCAAACCTTACAAGTACTACTACAATAACATCTTAAAATAAACTAGGAATGGTTTGCTATCTTTTAATGTTATAAGTTGGACCCCTGACTTTCATGCTAGGTAAGACCTGTGTTATGAAAGGCAGTGGTTCGATTCGAGACACCGGATGATTACAAAACGTTAATGTGATATCATTTTTCAATTTGACGACTCTGTATATTAATACAGGAAGAGAAAAAAACAGCCCTTACTGAGTTCCTTGCCGGTTCTTCTCATTAAAGGTCTCCCGCCGTAGATTTGCGAACCGACTGTTATATCGAATTTTGTATTTTTTAAACCCAAGCAATAATTCTCTACAATTAACCGATCACCACTATTTTGTAATGTAAGACCCGTCTAAACCAACTCCCAAAAGCTTCCCAGTGCCATTAATTTTCCAGGCGCATAAACTCCACGAGATTGCTGGTACGTGAGGACCATAGCCGGGCTCTACCGGGCTCTTAACCGGCTCATTAGACGCTGAGCCGTACGTCCGGCCCGGATATTGCTAGACGGACTGACACGCCTAACATAAGGAAATGGAACTAAAAGATTATTATGTGACATGTACCGGATGAATGAATATCGTCGCCCAGTGTTACTAACGATGCCAAATAAGTACTATTGTATCTTCTATAATATAAAAATTTCAACTAAATTAGTTAAAGATATCTGTTTCAAAATTGATATTTGAGTTTTAATAGTCTGCTATATTGGATTAAGAGTGACGTTACATTATTTTCGAGTTACTCTCAGCAAGCCCTTTAATTTGATACCCATATTGTAGGAATGCATTAAAAATGATTGGTCCGCCATTTTGGGTATGCCGCCATATTGGATTTAGAATGACGTCACACTGTTAATCATGCATTGTCATCCGAACTGAACGAGCATACCAAATTTCAGCTTAATCGGTTGAGGGCAAGTGCTTTAAAATTTAGTTGTAAGATTTGACCCGAACAAACATACATTGCAAGTTAAATAAAAGCTTGTAATAAAAAAAAATGAATCGCTGTATGCGTTGCTAAGCGCAAATCTCGAGACAAGCAGAACAGATTTCGATAATTCTTTTTTTAGAATATTCCTTGGAGTACGGGGATGGTTCTTACGCAGGGAAAAATTAAAAAAATTGCCTAAAAAGTCCAAAAACAACAACTTTCTATACTCCCATACAAACGATTCGTAATAATACTTCAAAGTCAATTTTAACTTTAATACCATACCATAAATTTCAAATGTTACTGGAGAGGTTCCGGGAAGGCAAAACAATTGAGTGACGTGATGTCAATAGAAGTTTGAAAAAGGGAAATATACCATTTTCATTTTCAGTTTTTTTTTTTATAATTATTTGAAGAGGCATTTTAGTCTACACTACAGCTCTACACCGAAGCGAAGCGAGGGCGAGCCACTAGTGTTTATATAAAGTTAGCTGAGCCTTTCTCAGTGTTTTTGGAATTTGATTTAAAAATGGTTACTATTATCACACCAATATTATAAAGGCGAAAGTTTGTGAGTGTGTGTGTTTGTTACTTCTTTGCGACTAAACGGCTGGAGCGATTTTAATAAAATTTGGTATGGAGCTGACACCCTGTATTGAACACTTACGCTACGTTTTACTGCGGGAAAATATCCCTAATAAGCCGCGGGTAACACCGCGGGGCACAGCTAGTGTAAGATACATCGGTCGGGTTTAGGCAGTAGAATGAAACGACGCCAAGTACTTAAGAACTATTGTATGGCTATTAAGCTAGGCCTTTCGGAATATGTTCTAAATTTCAATATTGTAGCTGTGAGCTTAGATTAAAACAAAAAGGGTAGATACGGTACGCTCATACTTGCATCAAACAAAAACTGATCCCACGGCAGCGCGAACGGGACGGCGAGATCCGCGTCACTGCATTACCGACCCGAACGAAACAGCACGTTAAGTTTCAACGGCAGCGCGAACGAGACGACGAGATCCGCGTTACTGCATTACCGACCAATCACGCGACCAGTACTCGACGTCACTACCGAATAAGATTCAAAACAAACAGCAATTTTTATGAAAAAATATATTTTACTAGCGGACCCGACAGACGTTGTCCTGTCTACACGTCTTTGTGAATCTAAACCATTCTCAGATCCCCTTGAACACACACAAAAAATTTCATCAAAATCGGTCCAGTCGTTTAAGAGAAGTTCAGTGACAAACACACTCACAGAAGAATTATATATATAAAGATAGTACTTACGAAGGAAAAGTGATGCCGTGGGTTTTTTTTAGTTCTAGAGCAATTTGAGCACTTTTTAAAAACACAAAGGCATTGTTTTATCTTATAAACACAAAATATTAGCTATATTTCTTTTTGGCGTTCACATGTACGTCGTTTGCATGTCAAGTTGTGACTAAAGCGATTAGGGTCGTGGACCACAATTGGTGCGGATCACATTTGTGAGGCTAGTGCCGTTTATACCCTTTTTGTTTTAATCTAAGGCTGTGAGCCCTTCTCAATGTGTGTTCTACACATTTGAATATTGAAATAAAGCTATTTTTATATCATAAACCGGGAAAAACTTTTGATGTGTAACATCTTTTCTCTCGCTTTCCTGCATTTTGTGGGAGGGATTTCGTGAAATGGGACGGAAGTGTGTAACAGGAAGTCGCGAAAGAGCGCGCTATTTGATATGCTTTTTAGAACATAATATTCAAATCGCTTATTCCTTTTGTAGGTTTTATTTCTTTTTTTACTAATATAAGGTGAGGTTTCAAATGTTACACATCATACGCGACTACTGTAAGGTTCGCTCGTTTTTTTTATCACATCTATTCGAAAAGAGATAGTTTGTTCCGTAGGGATTAATTTTTTTTTTTGGTTAAGATCTCCCTTTTCAGGGAAGGCAAGGGGAACAATGCCCATACAGCCTAGTCTTAAGTTAATTATTCTGTTTTTCTTTTTACATTAGAATGTCGGTGTGACGCATTCTAATGTTTCTTGAAGTGTTTGGCACAAAATGTACCGAGCTGGCTTTTTCGATAAGCTTCTGTGAGTCAATAGTCAATACTACAATAAAATTCTCACGTCCACTTGACCGGTATATTAGCGTATATTTTGACAATACTACTAATTCTTCAGTTACGCAGACAGTTGTAACACAAAATCACACTAATTTTATTTCACAATAACCACTATGAACGAATTTAAGAATAATTAAAATAAGACGCCAACCTCACTCGATGAAATCCCGCCAAAAACCTCAATTTTTGTTTTTTTTTATTATTACCTTCTTGGGAAGTGCAAAGGCAAAGCCAAAGCCATGAAGGCATCGTATTCTTTATTTATTTATTGACGTTTCGCAGCCTTTTCAGGTCTGCATCGTCAGAATAATGATTTTTTATTTAAAATTGTTGAGCTACCTTCGAAAGACTTATATTGAGCGTTCGGTTATTTCATTAGAAGATTTTTAAAATTTTATTGTCTATGTATGAATTTATTATTTAATTTACTTAATAAAGTATTTTATTTAAAATTCTTGTTTGTAATTTTGAGTTTATTTATTTGACCCTAACTACCGTAAACTACCACCGGTTCCAAAATTGGGAGACCTTCCTGAGAAGAACCGGCGAAACAAACTCAAGAGAGGCTTTCTATCTCCTTCTTATGTTAAATTATGCAAACTTAAAAACTAGTTTCATTTAATGAGTGATGTGCGTGAAAACCTAAGAAACAAATACATCGTATTCTTTTTTGATTAATTTTCTTTTTTCTACATAAGCAGGTGGGTGTGACGATTCTAAAGTTTCCTGGAGTGCTTGGCACGAAATTTATTAAGTCAACTTTTCGATATGCTTCTGTAAGTTAGTCAAGACTAAACTAAAAGTAAACTTTCGATTTTATTTATAATAGTACTAGCTGACTCGGCGAACTTCGTACCGCCCAAAAGTAATAATTTGCAATAAATTAAAATTGCGACTATAATTTGAGATTTAAACTATCCTATCTCTCAAGTTGGATCGAACTGCACATGGTGTGCGAATTTTATTATAATCGGTTCAGTGGTTTAGGAGTCCATTGAGGACAAACATTGTGACACGAGATTTATATATATTAAGATAGTATAAATATATTACAATAGTAAAAATCGTTCAAAAGTTTAAAATCGTATACGTGTTGCGTAGACTTTTTTGATGAGTATATTATATTCCGTAGTGAAAACTGTAAAAGCTGGCTTTATTTTACAATATTCTCATCGCGCCAAAAACCCTCCCAAGAAGATCAATCACGAACATTCTATGAGTAAGTGTAAGCCGCGCGCTTGCCTAATAAAAAAAAAACAGTTTGTGAAAAAATACAAACACGCGAAATGCATTCTGTTTTCGTCCATAGGTGTTAACACATTTTTTTTTAATTTATAAAAAATGAGTGGCTTCTTCGAGTAGTGAGAATTAAAGTGTAATGGTAAAAATATGATACAAAGTCATTACTCACAAAAGCTCGCGAACAATATAAAGCACTTTATGAAAATTACATCATCATTTGGAAAAAAATGCAAAGGAGAAATCTTTTTCAGAAAATGTATTTTTGACCTGTTTCCAAGATTGTGTTATTATTCTTGTATGTGTATAAATAAACATTATTTTTTACATATTCGTAGTTACATTAACTTAGTTATACTTATTTTTTCATAGAGGGTTAAAACTAGTATTCACTTAGGGAGCAACTCTACTTAAGGCTCGAGTGACGTACTTTGAATCCATCCCCCTCTCAGGGGATGATCGCTACAGATGAAGCTTGTAAGGCCCTTCTGGCCATAAGCATGAACTACGGGAGTGTTTTCAGTAGTAGTCTGACATAACTTTACAGCCGGCTGTAGGGTATCCATGAGGATTTCACAACCGCTCCCCCGCCTGGGAGGAAACAAAAAAAATACTTTGAATCAATCGCTCCGGTCTCATCTTTAAAATAGTTATTTTCTCTCTTAGTAAACAATCTCCTATTTATACATTTGGTTGTATACTGTATAATGAAATGGGCGTGTAAGGGTGAATATCGTCACCTAGAAAACTTACGACGTGAAATAAGTGCTATTGTATGATATTATGAAGTTAAGCTGAACCTTCCTCAATGTATTTGAAATTTGAATATTGTCCAAGCGAATTGGCCCCAAATTTTTTTTTTTTTTTTTTTTGTTGATGTCTGCTTCATGGCAATCTGTTTTTCAACAATAAGCCACTTCTTTGTTTGATTTCTCTGTTTATGTTTTCTTCAAGAGCCATACTTGTGTGAGAATACTTTTCACACGACTCTCTTGATGTCAAGTGGTAAATCTTTTATGTAGGGTCGGTATATCACTTCTTTTTAGCCGGGTGTGCTGAAGAGCGTCTTCTCCACTCAGAGCGTGTGCCAGTTTGTTTACATGGACGGTCAGTTTCTCCTGATATCTCAGACTGTTCTGAGCTATTTCCTGCCGAACTGTTTTTAGGCCGAGGTCGAGGTATATGTATCTATTACTTATACAATGAGGGATGCCAAGCATTGTTCTCAGAGCTTTGGTCTGGAATCTCTCCAGGATATCTATATTACTGTTGCTGGCCGTTCCCCACAGTTGTATTCCGTAAGTCCAGATTGGTTTTATGATAGTTTTGTACACTAACATCTTGCTGTTAGGATTTAGTTGTGATTGGCGTCCCAATAACCAGTACAGTGACCGCAGCTTTCCATCTAGTTGTTTGCGCTTTGTCCAAATATGTTTTTGCCATGTAAGTTTCCTGTCTAAGTGCATGCCCAAATATTTAGCGTTATTATCTTGAGGGATAACTTTGCAGTTTAGCGTTACCGGTGGACATGTTTCTCTCCTAAGTGTAAATGTTACATGTACCGATTTGCTCTCATTGGCTTTTATTCTCCAACGCTTCAGCCAAATCTCAACTTCAGTCAGGTGGTTTTGCAACTGTAATGATGCCGTTTCTGGGTTGCTATGAGCCGACAATAGCGCCGTATCATCAGCGTATGTCGCAGTCGTGGTGTAGTCAGTTGTTGGGATATCTGCTGTAAAAATGAGGTATAGTATAGGGCCCAAGATACTGCCCTGAGGGACACCTGATTTTATTTCGTGCACTTCTGAGAGATCATCGCCGTACTTCACTTGGTAGCATCTTTTATCTAAGTAGGATTTAAGTATTCGGAATAGACAATGCGGGAGTTGCTTCTTTGGATGAATAGGAGGCCGTCATGCCATACCTTATCAAACGCTTGGCTGATATCCAAAAAGACTGCAGAGCAATATAATTTGTTTTCTAGGCATCTGCTAATGGTGTCAATTATACGGTGTACCTGTTCAATTGTCCCGTGCTTTTCCCGGAATCCAAATTGGTGGTTCGGTAATGCTGTACTTAAATGTTCTTTCATCCTGTTAAGCAATATCCTCTCAAACAGTTTGCCAATAACTGGTAGCAGGCTGATAGGTCTGTAGGAATTTGCTTCGTGTGGGGGTTTACCGGGTTTCGGTACCATGACTACATGTGCAATTTTCCATTGCCCAGGGAAATGTTCGAGTCTTAAGCTGGCATTAAAGATGTTAACTAATTTCATTACACCTTTATGAGGTAGGTTTTTAAGTAATGTGGCATCAATAAGGTCATAGCCAGGTGCTTTACCTTCCTTGAGATTCTTTATTTCTTTTACAATTTCTTTTGGGCTGGTACTTTTTAGTGGAAGGCACATTTGATTCGCAGATTTAAGGTATTCCTTGATTTCTACAGTTTGTTCGGGATTGCTTTCAGGGAATGGTTGGAAAACTGTTTTCAAATGTTCCGCAAAGATTGTTGCCTTTTCTTTATCTGATCTAGCCCATCCTCCTTTTTCATTGTTGATAGGTGATATGTGGATTTTCGGGCGCTTTAGATTCTTGGTAGCCTTCCACAGCGAATAGTTTGTGTCTCTCGTTGAATCTAGGTTTAAAAGATAGTGTTGAATATTATCATTTTCTAGCGTGCTGATAAGGACTTTGAGTTCATTTGAGAATTTATTGAATGCAGCTTTATCACTTGGATAACCTGTAGTATGCCAGATTCTTCTCAAACGACGGCGCTCTTGTATTTTCTCTTTGATATCCTTTGGATATGAGTTGTGTTTCAGAGGTTGTCCTTTACCTGTCCTTTTTGGAGTAGCAAAATTGGCAGCAATGTGGATAGTCATATTATGTTGTTCCAGTTGTCTTTCAAGATCTTCTATTGTATTAATTTTGGTCTTTAGCTCTGTCTCTGTCGTGATTATATTTTTATAGATTGTCCAGTCTGTAGTGTTCAAGTTGTATATTCTTGGGGACGGTGATACAAAATTAACTGTTGTAGTGACATTCAGTATAACTGGTGTGTGGTCAGATGTGAGGTCTATTCGTGGTTCTATATTTAAGTAGTTACTATCTATGTTTTTAACAATAAAAAAGTCCAATAAGTCTGGGATTCTTTGTCTGTCGGTAGGCCAATAGGTAGGTTCTCCACCGGAGAGACATTCTAACTTCATCTCTCCTGTGGCTTTATAAAGTTGTCTTCCTCTAGTGTTGGTCAGCCTAGATCCCCAATTTAAATGTTTGGAATTCCAGTCGCCAGCACATATGAATCTGTTACCCAGGGTAGAAAAATATTTTGTGAAGTCGTTGGCAGATATAGTATGTTTTGGAGGGCAATACACAGCGGAGAATACCGTTTCTAGTTTGCTGTCTACAAGTTTAATAGATGTTGCTTGAATTTTTTCTGTTCGATATTCCTCTATGGGGTAGTGTTTAATATTGCTTTTAATAATAACTGCTGTTCCTCCATGGCTGTTCCCAGTTGGGTGATTGGTTGTGTATACTGTATAGTTATTAAATTGTATGTGTGTCTTCGGTGTGAATCTTGTTTCAGAGATTAGTGCAATATCAATCATCTCTGTTCTGAGGAAAGTTTCTAGTTCTTGGCGTCGTTCCGTCAAGCCGTTGGCGTTCCAAGTGACTACTTGGAGGCTTCGGGTCATTTTTTAACCAGGCTGCTGACTAGCTGGACCATGCGGTCCATCATTTTGTCCATGATTTTTTCCATCATTGTTAACATTGAATGTTGTAGTTTTTCAAACATTATGTCCATTAGGTTACTAAGGTCTGCCAAGTCGTTCTTTGTGTCTTGTTGAGTATATTGTTCTTTGGTTTTCGTTGCTTCTGCATAGGTTTTAATTAAGTTTTGATTATCCGTGCGGTTTGGCTTAGAACTCGGGTAGGGATCCGGGTTTTTGATCTCTATATTGTTAGGCAATGGTTTTTCTTTGGAGTTCTTTACCTTTGAGTCTAATTTAAGAATTCTTTCTCTATACTGCTTGTACACTTTACATCCTTTGTAGCTAGCAGGGTGTTTTTCGTCACAGTTCGCGCAAGTAGCCTCAGTATCTGGTTTTTTAGTACATGATGTTGTAGGGTGAGCGCTGCCGCATTTAACACAGCGATAGGGCCTAAAACATTGGTTCTTGGAATGCCCAAATCTCTGACATCTCTTGCATTGAATGATTTCCTTTTTTTTATATGGGGTTTCAAATGTAATCTTCATGTTATTCAAGTATTTTACGTCGAAAATGGCTTTGTTGTTTGGCTTTGGTTCTAAATCGACATAAAATACAGGCAACGGTTCCTTTGTAGCTCGATGTCTGATATTGACTATTTGTCTCACTTCATGTCCAATTTCATGCAATTCCTTTGAAATTTCTGTGGTATTTTCTGATGCATGGAGTCCGCGTAGTACTACTCTGTATGCTCTCTCGCTTTTAAGCTGGTAAGTATAGTGTGAGATATTATTGACAATGAAGTTCTCTCGAATCGTTTTGTATGTCTGGATGTCTTTAGGTATAATTTTTATGACGTGTCCAGATCTAAGTGTGGTCATGAGGTAGAAGTCGCTTTTTACAAATTGGTTTAGTACCTCCTTAAGGGAATTTACGTTAATTACGCCCGTAACAAAGATGGGTTCTGGTTTTGGTACATATACCTTTTCTGTATTGTTGGTTTTATACGTAGGCTCCACATCAAGTAGTTCAAAACTATTGCGTGTAGGGATCACAAAGTCTGAGGAATTTTTCTGTTTTTTATTCCCGTCGTTATGAATTGGACTCGTTTCTTTCCTTTTCTTTCTTTTGGTGGGAATTTCATCCCTTTGCCATTCTTCATGGTCTGAGGTTATGTTGTCACTGGCCGATTGGGTATCGGTCTGTGAATCCAGATTGCCTTTCTCCTTGTTTTGTTGGTTGTAGTCTTTAAGCTTTGTTGGCAAAGACGATGTCGAGTTGCTTCTGTTCCGAGTAAATATGCTTTCATGCAAAGTTTGTTGGATCATGCTGTTAGGGTTAGTTGGTTTTTTAGAGTTTGATAAGGTTTGTTGATTATTATTGGTATTTGATTGGTTCATTTTATTCCCACGAGTGAGGCCGATATAACAGGTCGCTAGGAAGGTGACGCCTATTCTCCCTAGAAGGCTAATACAACGACGTTTGCCAGGTCCGTCGATGTGGATCGTTAGCGACTGGTCTCCCACCAGCCATGCAGTCTTTTGGCACGAATCTCACCGTAGACTTAGGGTGATTTTTTATAGAAGTTGTCTTCTTCGTAGTCCGGGCAATTAAGCCAAGACCACCGATCCTGTAGGGAGCGTTCACAGGGTTGCGGTTTGTGTGAGTCATTTCCTACTCTCACTGTTGGACCAGGCTGGTTAGGCTGGTTTGCTCGGGTTAATTAACCGCCGCCTGAGACCCGGCGTTGTTATTCATTTCGCACCACCCGGGGGGCACGTGTAGGGTAGTGATTAGGTAGTTCCTACGGACGCGAATAACTCTACCCCCCGGCTTTATTTTACAATATTCTCATCGCGCCAAAAACCCTCCCAAGAAGATCAATCACGAACATTCTATGAGTAAGTGTAAGCCGCGCGCTTGCCTAATAAAAAAAAAAACAGTTTGTGAAAAAATACAAACACGCGAAATGCATTCTGTTTTCGTCCATAGGTGTTAACACATTTTTTTTTAATTTATAAAAAATGAGTGGCTTCTTCGAGTAGTGAGAATTAAAGTGTAATGGTAAAAATATGATACAAAGTCATTACTCACAAAAGCTCGCGAACAATATAAAGCACTTTATGAAAATTACATCATCATTTGGAAAAAAATGCAAAGGAGAAATCTTTTTCAGAAAATGTATTTTTGACCTGTTTCCAAGATTGTGTTATTATTCTTGTATGTGTATAAATAAACATTATTTTTTACATATTCGTAGTTACATTAACTTAGTTATACTTATTTTTTCATAGAGGGTTAAAACTAGTATTCACTTAGGGAGCAACTCTACTTAAGGCTCGAGTGACGTACTTTGAATCCATCCCCCTCTCAGGGGATGATCGCTACAGATGAAGCTTGTAAGGCCCTTCTGGCCATAAGCATGAACTACGGGAGTGTTTTCAGTAGTAGTCTGACATAACTTTACAGCCGGCTGTAGGGTATCCATGAGGATTTCACAACCGCTCCCCCGCCTGGGAGGAAACAAAAAAAATACTTTGAATCAATCGCTCCGGTCTCATCTTTAAAATAGTTATTTTCTCTCTTAGTAAACAATCTCCTATTTATACATTTGGTTGTATACTGTATAATGAAATGGGCGTGTAAGGGTGAATATCGTCACCTAGAAAACTTACGACGTGAAATAAGTGCTATTGTATGATATTATGAAGTTAAGCTGAACCTTCCTCAATGTATTTGAAATTTGAATATTGTCCAAGCGAATTGGCCCCAAATAAATAAAAATACATACACGTGTAAAGCCGAGTTGAGCCTCTACTAGGGTTGCCAACCCTACTATATAATATAGTATCCTATATAGTAGGATGTGGGTCAAATACTATCATCATCATCAGCCTATTAATGTCTCCACTGCTGGGGCACAGGCCTTCCCTATGGATTGAATAGGGAGCTCAATGCGGATTGGCGGGTGCTAACGACTGCAGATGCAGCCGGGACCAACGGATACTCGCGATAGAAGATTTTTGGTCACCCATCTAATGACCGACCACTGCGATAGTTGCTTAAATTCAACGATCGCAGCCGAACGCGCTAACCACTTGCGCCATCGAGCTCCTCCAAATACTATATTCCTAAAAAATATTATGTTGTAGGCCAAACTACTTTGCGTAAAGTCGACACTTACCAGTAAAGTCTTTCTTAAAAATAAAATAATTATTTACCGTGGCGCAGATCAGCAAAGGCTTTTTATTAATTGAAAAAAAAAATTAAATATTCTAAATACATACAATTTTATCTTGTCATCTACTATAATTTTGAAGGTAACATATTTGTTTCTTAGGTTTTCACGCACATCACTCATTAAATAAAACTAGTTTTTACGGGTTAATGCACGAAATTTTATTTATTTATTGACGTTTCTGTTACTTGAAGGTAACAGCTTTGAAAATACTATATTTCATAGAAAAATGTTGATAACCCTAGTCGCTACTATTTATATAACATAAGGAAATGGAACTAAAAGATTATGTAACATATACTTTTTGTCTATGTACGGATGAATGAGTATCGTGACACAATGTGACTAACAACGCTAAATAAGGGCTATTGTATGATTTTATGAAGTTAAACTGAGTCCTTCTCAACGTAATCTAAATTTGAATATTTTACCAGCGAATTATTTGGCCTTGGAGGCTTTACGCATAGATAAAGAGATTAAAATGAATACGGGGTTCTGATAAAAACTCTTTTGTTGATTTCTCTGTCAGTATCGTCGTTTAATACCGACGACCTCCCGAGTGGTTTGTACGCCGGATTTCATGGTGTCGCCGACTCGAGAGGTCCCGTGTTCAAATCCCGGGGGGGGGGCAGATGTTTGTGTGATGAATACGAGCATTTGTACTACAGTCATGGATGTTTAATATGTATTTCTATAAAAATATACTTATATATGTAGAGTATATGTATTCTATCCATAACCCTAGTATCCCATAACACAAGCCTTATAGTGCTTACTTTGGGGCTAGGCTAATTGGTGTGTGTAAAAAAAAATAAAAGAAAAAAAATGTGACTTTTTTTTCGCGTATAAAATGTATTTATTTATTTATTCATTCATTGCATATCACATTCGCAAAAATAAGGTGGTACATAACAAATACAGTAACTATGTGATGCCCTGCAAGGGCACAGCAACTTTGGAGGGTTATAATCTATTTAAAATATATTATTATACAATTGCACAATATAATTTATAAACTAAGTTTTAATCATTCTTTACATTCTCTAGCATGACTCTCCAACCCAAACCTAAATTTGACGACAGTGTATCCTTATCATTCCCAATACATAATGAAAAAGTTTAGAGAATCATGCTAGAATCGACACCATAAATTCATTAAAATATTGTTATTTATTCTTCATTTAAATACATTCATTATAAATTAATTTCTTAAGAGTCTGAAGCATTCCATTGGCTGGGTGATTTGTCATAGAAAAATTTAAGTCGTAATAACACTTGGCAATAAGAAAGGCTTTTAAATGTTTGATAAATTGTGTCGGTGTGTTATAGTTTTTTAAATGTTTTAATAAATTGTTAATTTTATCTTTTGTAGTTAAATATGACGATAAGTATAACGTGTTCCCTTCTTCCTACAATCTGGGATCCTTTCATTGAGGCAGAAAAAGCATTTTTGCCGGCCTGCAAGGTGAGGATGGTTGGTGAAGCAGTCTAAAACCGCTGTACCAGCTATCTTCGCGTTTGGACTTTAGCACTTAACAACAGGTGGGGTAGAGTCATTTGCCTACCTCGCGATAAAACAAAAGATATTTAGGTACCTACCTCACTTCTAAGTAAAAATTGCACACAGACGTGACGTCATGCGGCATTTCAAATCAATATATCTACGTGATGTGTAGATTGTGTAGAAAAATAAAAAAATATGTGTCCAATACATTTTGACAATCTATTTGATAGACAAAAAAGTTAATCTTTGTCCATATTATGTGATACAGTGACATTTTATTATACATTTACCTATTTAAAATTAAAAAAGAGCTCAGACTCACTCACTCACAGACGGTGATGAGTTCGTCTCGGAGCAATTTGCAAAAGGAAATGACGCAAAGTTAGGACCGCAATGAATTTAATTTTGTCTTAAATGAATCAGACGTGGTTTCTTTCACAATTCTCCAGACTCGCTTCAGTATGAAATGAGTGTGGTTATTCATTAAAAGTTCACAGATATGGCTTCTTATATCGGCTTTAATAATTTTCATTAGTAGCAACAACAACACAATTTTCATTAGCAGATACAAGGATCTCTATAATTTTATTTATTAATGTTACAAAGCGGCCGCCTGCGTCTTCTTCAGCGTTAACTGTAGCAATTTTCAATGGGCTTTTGAGGAACCTACAAGAACCTAACATTTTGCCTAAAAAACCTAAAAATATTCAGCCAAATCCATCCAGTTCAGTGGTTTTTGCGTGATTGAGAAAAAACATACGAACTTTCACATTTACAATATTACTAGAATTTATAGAAAACAAACGGCATGATATAACAGAGGATAGAACAAAATTAAGAAGTACTGTGAGCCTCACAAAGTTTATACAAGTACAAATCAAACTTATTTATCCGCACCACTCACGAGCTTAAGTGTCGCCGCACACGGGCCGCCGACCACAACCACAAAGCGCAATTTCGTAAAAGGGCTTTTAATATAAAAAAAAACCTTATTGCTACTGTAACAGACAAGAAGCTATTTAATTAATCCTTCTTTGAGAACCGATATCGAATCTCATATTAAAATCTAGTACAATAGAAAATGCCAAAAACAATTTTTATGATCACGATATTGGATCGCTTTGTGAAAATTTTTTCGTTTATAGAGGAACGAAAAATTCTGCCGATCTAGTGAAATTAAAACTGTTACACAGTCACATTTTAGGGTTCCATTCTAACAATGGCCCTTCATTCTTCATCAGCCTTTTAGTGTCGCCGCACACGGGCCACCGACCACAATCACAAAACGCCGCCACCGGCATATTTCTTGTAGTTTTCATACATTTTATATGGACTCGCCACACACGGTACTATAGAGTTCTACCCAGAAGGGATAGGACCTGGGAGCGTAGACGTTAATTGAAAAATACTGATAGAGATAAATTATTTATTTTATTTTATCATTCAGGCGATTATAAAGAATTTTTATCTAAATACGAGAGGAAGTTCTTGGTGCCTGAAGATCTAATCTAGAATGGAACCTTCTATCAAAAGACAGATGATTCCTTATTTCAAATTAAAATCATGACATTAACTTTTTAATATAACTGCCAACCGTAGGCATTGCAAAAGCAAAGAGTTTACTTAAACAAGGAGGCTGTAACGTGTCGGACGTCACATCCCTCCGGCACCTCTAAAAAAAAAAAATTGTTTTGTCATACCAGATGACCGAACAAATTTTTTTTTCCTACCTACTACATCGAGAGGGTTCGACGGTCCTATCTAAAATCCCTACCTGCTTAAGGACATAAATACAACTGGGAGGTGGCCTTTACTACAGACTAGCCCTCACAATAAGTTTGCAAAACTTGCAAAAAAAAACTTTACGGGAAAAGAACCCTAACTGTTTGCAAAGTTTTATTGCAAAGACTTTACGGGAGCAAAACCTTAACAAAATCCCTCGCACATCTCCCTCCTAACCTTAACTTTACTTTACTTTACATCGACATCAGTCGGCAAAAACAAAAAAACAAAGCTAACCCTAGCTATAACTTAAATTACCCAAGCAAATTTTTTTTTTTTATCCCATCTATCAGCAAAACTTTACCCTATCCCATTTATTAAACCATTAAATATCAAGAAAATTTATATTTTGAAACTTCATTACTTCCCATACTAAGTAGATGTACGAAACGAAATTCAAACTATTTCCTAAGATTCGTAAACATTGAACTGGATTTGAGCAAAACCTAAAGAATTTATAATTAATGTTTACTTTCGTACATCTTTAATAAAGATACAGACGTGGTCCACCACTTTATTGTCTTGTACTTTATTAGACACCCATGATGCGCAAACGTAATAGAAATTTTTGGGTAAGGACATCTAGCATCAAACACGATTAAACCCAATTCCCATAGAATACTAAGGGTTCCCTACCCCCAAGTCAAACTACTACAAGTGACGATTTTGACGAACGCGACGCGACCAAATTGAAACGAAAACGACGCGAATTCGTAGAGGGTGTCTCCATCATCTTCAGGGTGGATCATCGTCAGTATCGCTGACGTCTGCATGAGCGCCAGCCTGCTCTCTCTCGGGAAGTCCGCATCATGTGGTAGTACATAAAACAATCAAGAAAATATTAGTAAAATTCTTTACACCATTTTTCTTCAGTCGGGTAAGTTAATATTCAAGAAAACATTTATGATAAATCTTTATAGCCTCTTTTCCATAATTGGGTAAATTTTCAAAGTATAACATTATTATTCATTTATTTATTTTTTTTAACCTTACAGGGAATCGAACCCGTTTCCTTTTTTTTAATAAGGGAATTTTCTTTATGGACCTATATTATCCTATTATACATTACTAACTATATATATTCTATCCTAATACTGAATTAATCCTATCAATGATCATATTCAAAGTCAATTGAATAATTCCAAGTTGAACAGAGAATCGAACCTGTTACCTATCATTCTTATGGTTATTACCATATCTATAATCCACCTACTCAACAAATTACACTAAAGCTAACAATTAAAAGAAATGAAAATACTTTAATGAGACTACCTATTGATCTGTCATAAACAAAATGTGTAAAAGTTCCTTATAATATGTGTATTGAAAAAAATTTCTAATAAAATGACAAAGTTATATTTAATATGCTTTTGAAATAAAATTCTAAAATGACTATTGTATTAAACCTTATTTACATACCACCATTGCTTTAAAACATTCATATAAACAATAAACTGAAATAAAATCTCATTAGTAACACAATATTATAATACTATCAACCTATTCGACATAATATAAATTTTCATCATACACCGAATTATCACTATTCCTTTCATTATTCTTTTGTATATATTGTCTTTTAAACTTGCACTTAATATGTTTGATTATTAATTGTTCATTATAAAAGTCTACTATCGCATTATTTCGAATTAAGAAATCCTGTCCTAAGATGAGATTATGCCTAATATTTTCTACCACAAGAAAATCGTGAATGAATAACACATTGTCTATCAATAATTTAAGGTTGACTTTCCCTATAACCGACAATTCTTTACCATCGACAGCTTTCAACTTCATATCGCTTTCATTAATTTGTTGATGAATTCGATTAACTGTGTCTTTTGACATCACAGACACTACAGCACCACTATCAATGAGCCCTACAAACTCCTTATCACGACACGTTATATTAATTAAAGGTTTGGACTCACTTGTATATTGATTGTTGTTTTCTGACGGTTGGGAATGAAAATCTTGTCCATCAGCCATCGTCATAACATTTTCTTCATAAAAAATTTTCTTTGGATGCTTCTTCTTCTTTGATTTATACTTCTTTTTGTTCGTGTTACTGGAACAAAAAGTGCGGGGAATCATGTGTTCGGGAGGGACAATGGGATGAGAAAGGACACTTTGGGAGGAAATGAAGTTGATTTCCTTCTCTTGTTCTTCTTCATGCCTTATTATAGGCGAAATTTTCGCCGCTTCGAAGTTTGTCATTGGTGTAACAAACGATGGTTGGATCGGCAGATTCCAACAAATTTCGGCACTTTCGTCTCCGAAAATATCCTGTGCTTGACGTAAAATATTTTTTAAATGTGTTTTACCACTATATAACTGAAATGCGAAAAGATTTTTTGTATTTAAATTCGCATTTTTCAAGAACTGTCTAATGAAACATTTGTCATCGATGACAGCTCCTGCTTTTGTGGCCAGCTCATCTAATATATGGTAATAAAAAAGGTCAATGGCTCTTCTGACAAGCCTTGTCTTCGTGAGAAAAATTTTTCCAACGCATTTATCGATGATGGAAATTCCTCACAAATTTTCTTTTCTAAAATCTGAAAATTCTCACAAGACTCATTAATTTTTTTATAAAATAACAATGCAGGTCCACTTAAATATGCCGACAACACAACTCTTTTTGTATCCTCGTTGAAATTATTGATGGCGGCGATGATATGAAATTGACGAAAGAAATCGGTTACATCACCTTTTCCGTCGAATGTGGTCCTGGTCTCCATCTTCATAAAACTACTTCTTTCTTGATTTAAAATTATTTTTCACTCGCGGTACTTGAAGCTAACGCGGCGCCTCCACCATATAGAGTTCTACCCAGAAGGGATAGGACCTGGGAGCGTAGACGTTAATTGAAAAATACTGATAGAGATAAATTATTTATTTTATTTTATCATTCAGGCGATTATAAAGAATTTTTATCTAAATACGAGAGGAAGTTCTTGGTGCCTGAAGATCTAATCTAGAATGGAACCTTCTATCAAAAGACAGATGATTCCTTATTTCAAATTAAAATCATGACATTAACTTTTTAATATAACTGCCAACCGTAGGCATTGCAAAAGCAAAGAGTTTACTTAAACAAGGAGGCTGTAACGTGTCGGACGTCACAGTACGCCGGTGGCCGCCACACGCTACAAATCGTCGTTGCTCGCTTCTTGTGGCCCGCATCGGCCACTTAATGCGCCGATACAAGACGCCGCCACACGTCCCTCGCGCGATCCCCACCCCTCTCTCCCTTACCTTAGTCGGCCGCAGTCGCGCGCTTCAGCCACTTTAGTAGCCGCTTCTAGCTTCTCGTGGCGGCGTCTGTTGCTGTGGCCTGTGTGCGGCGACACTAAGATGAATAATTAAAAACAAGAGAAAAACAAAAGTATAAAACTAAGAAGAAGAAAACCATACTCTTATGTTTAAAACACACAAAACAATAGGTATTAATACCTTTTTTTTGAGTGTGTATACTGTTGGTCGCAGATGACCTTTACAGCGTCACCGGGTTTTAGGAACGGCGAGATCCTAAGGGGACCGCAAGCCGAGAATTAGCGAGTGCCTCTAGAGGTATTCCAGGAGGACGGCATTTCCCCACGGCTCCTCCCTCTCCTCTCTGTACCTGTACCTAGTATAGCATGTCGTGTGTAGACCGGGTCTTCGCACTCTTATCCTACGGGTGCGGTGTCTGCCTAATGTTAAGCTAAGCATAATCGTTTATTCAGCTAGGTAGCCTGAATGACACTGTTGTATGGCGGTATATCATAACTACCTTCAACACAATTAACATTATTAATCATAATAAAGTAAAAAGAACGCTCATCACAATCCTGCCTACAGAAGATTGACACATACCTACAGAAAAAGATGCTAAATTAATGTAAGTAAGCAAAAACGTAAGTGTTCACAATGTTTTTGAAGTAAATTTGTCTCGCCATAACGTCTACATCACATGAATAGTTAGTATTAAACATTCAATATTTAATACTAACTATTAACTAATTTATATTTCTACACAAAATATGCTTGTATGTATATAAATAAAATAAATAAATATTGCCCACACACACCAATAAGCCTCACTTCAAAGTAAGCACTGTAAGCTTGTGTTATGGGATACTAGGGTAACGGATAGAATACATATACTAATACATATATAAGTACAATTATATATAAAAACATATTAAACTCGGTGGCGCAACTGGTTAGCGCGTTCGGCTGCGATCGTTGAAATTAAGCAACTTTCGCAGTGGTCGGTCATTGGATGGGTGACCAAAAATTTACTATCTCGAGCTCCTCCGTGCTTCGGAAGGCACGTTAAGCCGTTGGTCCCGGTTGCATCTGCAGTCGTTAGCACCTACCAATCCGCACTGGGCCCGCGTGGTGGGTCCTGGCCCAATCTCCCTATTCCATCCATGTGGTCTGTGCCCCAGCAGTGGGGACATTAATAGGCTGATGATGATGATGAGATATTAAACCATGATTAGAATACAAATGCTCGTATTCATCACACAAACATCTGCTCCCACCGGGATTCGAACCCGGGACCTCTCGAATAGGCGACACCTTGGTACCCGGCGTGCAAACCATTCGGCCACAGAGGTCGTCAAGTTGGATGTAAAGTCTGCTCTACACTGCTCTATGATATATGGTAAGCCATCCGAATCCCAAATGAAGAGTAGTTAATCGAATCAATGCACATGGTTACTCACAAGATGTTCTTAAGCTTAAAATCACTGAGTGTAACTGTTCATCCGTTCAAATCTGAATCGAATAATAATCATTGAACATTCGATACCTCCGAGTGATTTAATCGATACGGTCAATTTGGGACGGGAGCCGTGTTAATCGAATTGTCCTCATTTAAGGACATGTGGCTAATAAGTGTGGGCCAATAAAGGCCCCGTTTAATTAGGGAATAGGCGAGGAAATGGCTCGATATTGTAGGGTTGAGTCAGGAAGGTGCAAGAATTGGTGCAGTGAATATTGTTATAGTGAAACTTGGAAAATACATTTTCATGGAGAATAGACATATACAGGGTGTAAAAAAACCTATGACAAAGACTAAAACTACGCATTCTGTAAACCCAAACAAGTAATGTTACAAAATATTATACGTGGGAAACATTTGTATTTTTAAGTTAAATAAATACAAAAAAAAACCAGTACGCAATGTATAGCGCGGCGCGCTACTGTGGCGCTACGCAAACAATGTGCCTGTGTGTATGGGTATGCGTGTGTGTAAGTGCGTCGATGAAAAAGTTTCTAAATAACGTTTTTGTAAAAATTAAAAAAAAAATGTGACTTTGACCTTCAATATCTCCATAAACACAAAATAAATTTCCCAGGTATGGTCCAAAAGAAAGAAAATATCGTCATGATGTGGAAAATACGTGGTCTTCGACTTCGTTAAAGGTTTTTTTACACCCTGTATGTGTGTGTGTGAATGAGTGTAGGATGCGTGCGCAGCTCTTCCCAACGAACGTGAAAGTTGAAGGGTAATTCGGCGAAGGATGAAACGCTACGAGCGTCACACGTGACAAATATATATATACACTTCTGGACACATCTATTGGCCCACCTTGTATTTTCAGTTTCGTTTAGTCCTAGCTAAAATTTTATATTAGGTCGAGCAAAAAGTTTTTATGCAGTTTTGAACCTGACACATTCACAATTTCATTCAATTGTCTTTTTTTGAATTTCGAACACAGAATTAAAAGAAACAAAAGACAATTTGGAGCCTGTTTGTTGATATCAAACAATCGAATACTAAGAAAACTTGGTTTTATTGGTTTACTTGGATTTAATTCTTGAAAAAGTGATTGATATCTTTGGTTTTGCAACAAACATTACTTATTCTTAACATTAAGGTGAGGTTCTATCAATAATCTATGGATACTTCACCTGAAGTCGCCGCCCAAGCTGTGGCACTTATTCAGGCCGGACAAAGCCAAAGAAACGTGAGTGCTCAACTTAATTTAAGTCGATCTGCGGTCCGAAATGTTTATCGGAGGTACCTAGAGACTGGCGGCTTTGTTCGTCGCCAAGGAAGGCCACGATCTCGGGTCACAACTGAAAGGCAGGATCGATTCATCGTGACGACCAGCTTGAGAAATTGTCACCTTACCTCCATTGAGATACAAAAACAAATTTGCGACTTCCACGGAGTATCTGTGAGCGCTCGAACTGTTCGGGGAAGGTTAAAAGAGCGCGATATGGTACCACACAAGCCAGCTAATGGGCCCAAACTAACGCGAGCCCACCGAACAGCGCGCCTTCTTTTCGCACGCAGTCATTTAAATTGGACACAGCAAGATTGGAGCCGTGTACTCTTTTCTGATGAGCCTAAAATTGTGTTACATGGCAATGATGGAAGGAAGAAGGTCTACCGACGTAAGGGAGAGCGTTTCGCACAATGCTGCTTCGAAGAGAGGGTTGCCTATGGCGGTGGCTCATGGACTGTCTGGGGCGGTATATCCGCGAGCGGCAAAACTCAACTTGAGGTTGTTACAGGACCACGGCTGCCAACATTAAATGCTGAAAGGTACATTCGTGAGTGCTTAGAACCTCACGTGATACCATACGCGGACTATGTGGGCCCAAATTTCCTTTTTATGCATGATAATGCAAGAGCCCATGCGGCCGGCATCGTCAGGGAATATCTTCGGGATGTGAACATCACAGTTATGGACTGGCCAGCCAGAAGCCCAGTCATGAACCCCATTGAGCACATGTGGGACGAGCTAAAAAGACGTGTTAGGGCTCGTCAGCCAGTTGCCCAGACGATGCAGGAGTTGAAAACTTCCATAGAAGAGGAATGGGAGATGATCCCTCAAAATTTCATAGAGCAGTTGATAAACTCTATGCCTAATCGTATGAGAGCTGTGGTAGATGCCCATGGAGGCAACACGCGTTATTAAATTAAACCTTTATTTGATAAAACATGTTTTTTATTCAAAAATCAATTGCCTTTAACAAGGCGCATATCCGACTTGGTCGTATGATATTCTGAATTCAAATTTAAAACAATACGATCGAAAAAGATGGTAAAATGTATCAGGTTTAAAACTGCATCAACAGTTTTTGTTCAATCTAGCAATCATATTTCGGTAGGGGCCATCGAAACCTAAACTCTAAGGTGGGCCAATAGATGTGTCCAGAAGTGTATATATATATATATATATATATGAGTGATGCGTGCGCTGCTCCATTTCCCTATGCCTTATGCACCGCCTAATGTAAGGTTATTTAATAATTAAAAGAAGTTTCACTTCCCATGTGTGGTCCGTGCACACTATTTTTTTTTATTTATAGAGTTGTTGGTTGAATTGAATGACAACGGTTCTACCACAGAAAAATCTAAATATATAACACAATTACTGAATGTAATTGACCCTCACAGAATCTTATCGAGAAATCTGACTCTATACATTTAGTGCCAAACACTCCAAGAAACTTTAGAATGTGTCACACCCATATTCTGATGTAAAAATAAGAACATTAATTAAACTGAAGACTAGGCTGTATGGGCATTGTTCCCTTTGCCTTGCCGAAAAGGGAGAACGTTAAAAAACAAAAAAATATAGAATTGAAACAGGCGACCGGGGCTCATGTATGCTTTTCCATTACTTAATGAGCTTTTAAAATATGACTCGTTCAGTTTTCGTATAAAAGGGATAATGATGGAGTAAAGTAAGCCCGTCAGTTAGATTATTAAAAGATAATGGACATGTCGTAACCACAAAGATAAAGCTTGTCAAAGTTTGGGAGTGGGGGCTCGTAACGTCACTTTATGTGAATAATTGTACGAAAGCGTCACGCGACATTTCTTATAATATGTCTGTTATGTATTGAATAGGAAAATAAAACATGTCAAATCATCATCATCAACCCATGTTCGTACACTGCTGGACATAGGTCTCTCCTAATGCACGCCTCATCCATCCCACTCCAGCCAGCCTACGAATTTCATCATTCCATCTTGTCTCAGGGCGTCCTACACTACGTTTACCGAGTCGTGGTCTCTACTAAAGAACTTTCCGGCTTATGTCAAATACTTTTTGTTAATTTACCTGATACACGAAGACAAAAAAGTTAGCATCCCTCCATGCGCCACCTACTTCTACATTCACATCTACTTTAATCTGAGTCTGCGGTTCCGACCATAAGGAAAGCCTGTGCTCCAGCGGTGGAGACATTAAGAGCGGACGCGAGCTGAGAGACATTTGACAGGAATACCTACAAGAAAATTGCATCGTGTCAATGAGTCTTTACTGTACCCGTAGCACGAATCAATATCGAATTTGTATCGTTTGCGAGTCCGAAATGTCATTGTCAAATGTGTACTGATTTTTAGTTCTCATTACGTACTTTGTGCTTAGATTATAGCAAAAAGGGTAGATATGGCACTAGCCTCACAAAAGTGATCCGCATGAATTGTGGTCCACGACCCTAATCGCTTTAGTCACAACTTGACATGCAAACGACGTACATGTGAACGCCAAAAAGAAATATTGCTAATATTTCGTGTTTTATATGATAAAACAATGCCTTAGTGTGTTTTTAAAAAGTGCTCAAATTGCTTAAGAACTATAAATAACACCCACGGCATCACTTTTCATTCATAAGAACTATAAAATGTATTTTTTCATAAAAATTGCTGTTTGTTTTGAATCTTATTCGGTAGTGACGTCGAGTACTGGTCGCGTGATTGGTCGGTAGTGCAGTGACGCGGATCTCGCCGTCCCGTTCGAGCTGCCGTGGGATCAGTATTTGTTTGATGCAAGTATGTGTTTTAATTTTTGTTTTAATCTAAGACTTTGTGCCGCTGCTGTTCAAGTGTCCATACAAAAGACATTATTAACATTTCGGTTTGTAAACTATTCGAATTCGATAATGGTTCGTGCTAGGGGTACAGAAGGCTTTTCCTACAAACTGGGGTTCTTAAAGAGAGGCGTGATGAAGCATTTTTGCAGACCGGCGAGGTGAGGATGATTGATGTAGCAGTTTATAACTGCTGTACCAGCTATCTTCGCGTTTGGACTTTATCACCACTTAACATCATGTGGTAGAGTACCTAATTTGCCTACCTCGCTATAAAAAAAAACCTTATTTGGGCAAAAATTATACGGCTTTAGATCCTAAATGGGTTGACAATAGTTATCTTTACGCACTATATTGGTCCAATATCCACCGATTCGCACTGGGCCCGCGTGGTGTGTCATGGCCCAAACTCCCTATTCCCCCTGCAGGGAATGCCTGTGACCCAGTATTGGGGACATTAATAGGCTGGTGATGATGATAGGTGCAAAACATAGTTTAAGTAGTGACTAGAGATTTTAAATAATATTATTTAATCTAAAAGTTTTATAGGGAAAGGCTAATGATTCTAAGTACATACAGACCGATACTCGTACTGTAAGCACGATAAATATCGCTATTTAATCGCATTTATTATAAGCCGGCATTTCATTAAATATTATAGCTAAATAAATAAAATAAAAACAAAATATTTCCAACACTCACACCAATTAGCCTAGCCCCAAAGTAAGCACTGTAAGGCTTGTGTTATGGGATACTAGGGACATATATATTAAACATCTATGACTGGAGTTCAAATGCTCATATTCATCACACAAACATCTGCCCCCACCGGGATTCGAACATTGGGTTGTAATTCATTTGGTGAGAATTATAAAATGCTTCGGTCATTATATATGCAACTGGGTAGGATAGGTTAGGTTTGGTTACGATAAATACAGGCTAAATATGCTCATTTTTTACTTTTCCGATGGGCCAGCAGGTACTCTTTACAATCCCTAGAAATTTTACAAATTACCTAGGCAAAGTTTAAAATGGACAAAAATATTTATAATATTCCATACATTGCCTAGACGCCCCAGGCATTCCATACCTTGCCTAGGTATAGTATGGTATACCTGCATAATACAGATTACCGGTGACATATTAGTAGATTATTAACCAAGGGTATAAAGCAGTGTCTTCTGTCGCGGGTGACGATTTAAATCGCGAGCGTACCGAAGGACTCGAGGTTTACTCCCGAGCGTAGCGAGATTTAAGAAGAGTCCTGAGTGTAGCGAGGGATTTAAGTTCACCCAAGACTAAGACAGCTTTATCATTGAGGAAAATACTCTACTTTTCGTACCATTTGCGAAAAAATTAACACAATAATAATATGAGATAAGCATTTATTAAAAATAATGACAATTAAAAGTAAAAGTTAACATTTGAAACATTGGTCCAATTAAATACGGCCTCGTTGGTTTTCGTAATTTTATTTAATAATCATAACTTCACAATAAATGCGTATTCCTTTTTCAAAAAGATGTATAATGCTTTATATATGTTACCGTCCAAACCCGATATCAGGACAAACTAGTTTTGCCTAGGCTAAACTAGTTGTTCCTATACGCGATAGGATTAATTAGTATAGCCTAGTCCAAACTAATTTGTCCTAAGCCCGATAGGATAAACCAGTTAAGCCTAGGCCAAACAAGTTGATCCTGATATAAATACACACACTCTAGGATAAACTAGTACGGCCTAGTCTAAACAAATTTAGCAGAGTCGAAAGTAATTGAACAAATATGTCAGGACTTGTACAGGTTTCGTCATGTAAAAAGAACGATGGAAAAAAGTGGAGGGAGTGTGATGCGCATAGATGCAGCTGCAACAAAAACTGTTCCACAAACAGTTGCTAATGATGGCAATGCTCTGCAATTCAAGAAGGCAATGATACTCTACAATTCTAAGTGGCACCAAAACACATCATATAAAAATAAATAACAATTTTAATAATTGAGATATTATTATTGCTTCTATTAAAAAAACTCATATTATTTGTTGTAGTATAATTGTTTTTATTACTAAATTATCCAAAACTTTTAACGATGAATCATTATCGTTTTAATAAAAAATGTTATTTTTCCAATTACGGAGTATTTTATTCACTTTATCTATTTATTTTGACTTTCTAGATATACTATAATGATTAGACTAGGCCATACTAGTTTATCCTACAGTATGCGTATTTATATCAGGATCTACTTTGGCTTAGGCTAAACTGGTTTATCCTATCAGACTTAGGACAAATTAGTTTCGACTAGGCTATACTAGTTAATCCTATCGCGTATAGGAAGACCAAGTTTAGCCTAGGCAAAACTAGTTTGTCCTGAAATCGGGTTTGGCCGGTAACATATACAAACTCAATGGTGTAAACACAGATGTAGTTCAGTATGAATTTCGGTAAGTATTCCAAATTTAAATCACATTCTCTCCCTGGAGGATGAATGAAATTCAGTACAATTTTCTTTCCCTGTTTTTAACAATTAAAAATGACTATTGTTATGTTCGCTTTTTGTAGCATAGAATGTCACTTTTTTGAGCAAGTGGTACGAAAAAATATATCGAGCGCATTTTGTATGTAGATACCTACCTTCTGTACTATATATTTTGTGGTTAAATCGTGCCCACAATTTCCACCTCTTTTCCCCGAAAATACTACAATTCGGTTTGGCGTCACTAAGAATTTCTATCCGGGCATTTCACTAGCCCCACAGGTCTCCGGCCATTAGCTTTGCGACCCGGAAACATATTACCTTCCTTGACGCTCCTAACAAAGTTACGAACAACAAAAAGATGTTATTCAGTTAGTGAACCCCTGTTTGTGTTGGAGGCCGAGCCTGTTGTTTTAGGTGTGAGGGGCTTGGACATGCGTAAGCATGTATAGGAAATGAGATATGATTACCTACACTTAGAGTTGCCCTTTTGTAACAAGGAAAAATCAAACACAATGAATATTCGTAAAATAATGAGAGATCCCAAATAGGGATGATGGCTAACTCTTGACAAATATATATATTAAAAACTAGTGGCCCGCCCTCGCTTCGCTTCGGTGTAGAGCTGTAGTGTAAACTATAGTTTTTGTTCTCAGGCTTGTGCAATAAACAATGACTTTATTTATATAATTACACGTGTTATTGTGAGTCAACCATAAAAGATAAACATATGCTGTTGCGGAATATTTTTTAGACAATTTTATGTAGAATATTTCCGTCATACATGATTTCTATGTAACTTTAACCATTAAGGCTGCACACGCGACGGAAGCTTAAAAAATAAAGTAACTTCTCCCGTTTTCCCAACATTTCCCTTCACTACTCTGCTCCTATTGATTGTAGCGTGATGAAAAGTATACTATAGCCTGCCCAGGAGTATGAAGAATAATTGTACCAAGTTTCGTTAAAATCCGTCGAGTAGTTTTTGTTTCTATAAGGAACATACACACAGACAGACAGACAAAAAATTTACTGATTGCATTTTTGGCATCAGTATCGATCACTAATCACCCCCTGATAGTTATTTCATGTACAGAATTGACATCTCTACAGATTTATTATAAGTATAGATAAATATAAATAAAATAATGGTGGCTTGTAAAGTATTGAGTGTATATGATAAAGTCAAGTTTTGTGTTTTAACAGAACATAGCAGTGCACATAATCTATAATCTCACCATCGTCTAGAATACTTGAATAACCTTAATAATAAAAAATATCTCCTAACCTAACCTAACTTAATCTAACCTAAAACCGAGAGGTTCGAGAACACTAAAATATGTTATTCCTAAATTTCTAAATGAAATGCCCCCAAGTATTCAAGAATTGTATGTTAAAGATAATTGTAAATATAAACTTAAGAAATATTTGTTAGAGCGAATCGCTGTAGACAGATAAACCTATGATTAAGGGTTTTTAGATACAGCCATTGTATATTAAGATGTAATGATTTGATTGAATAACTGAATAAATAAAAATATGTGTATCTGTTTGATTGACGTGATTGACGTCTCGCATGTGACTAATGAACGAATTGACGTTTTGTTCACGCTAAATTTAAATACAATTATGAAAGAAGGTTCAACTCTCCCAGCTTTCCCCTTATTCTTATTTTGATATAGCCATATGTTACTCAGCTTTCCCTAATATGGACACATATATAAAGCAATGATGCTATTACAATAATTTTAATAAACAGTTACATCATTTAGGTTGGAGATTTTCGTCAGGTAATAGGTAATTCCATAAGTGAACGCTCCATCTTGAGAGAATAACCCGTCTCAGCTAAATTATTCAGGTACCTCCTCTCTAACGAATTAAGCTAAGTCAAATATTAGAAGCACGCCACGCAGCAAAGCTGTAAAGCCCAACCAATCGAATGTGCAAAAAAATACAACAAAAATCGTGACCAGATATATAAAATTTAATTATAAAGCATTTGCAACCTTTTTGCTAAATCCTTTATCGATGTGAAAATAAAAAAAAGTTTTAGTAAAAATACTTTATTTCTTTTTTGCTACTACTTAAATTAGTTTCCATAACAAAAGCTTTCCGTTTTGTCTGTGCTTAAACGTCAATTGTCCGGACATGATTATTATTATATGGCATTAAAAAATAGGCCGTCTCGATTTTTTCTCCTTGGAAAATTAGCGAAACCTCATTGTGGGCGCTCTTTTTGTTAAATGTAGGTACCTATGCGCACCGAACCCGCTACCCACCGCAAGGTTTCCAGCCCGTAAATGGCTCGTGAAATGATTGATGCGGATGAGGCTGCAGGATTCCTAAATTTGTTAATGTTCATTATGGGCTGTGCCTTATTATTTGTGTAAAATTGTATAGCCTTCTCTTCGCTTGTCAGCGAGGCATCGACTGAATTAAATCGCCGCCCCCGCCGGAGTGATGAAATTATAATAACTCATTACTTACCTACCGACAAAATGGCGGGACCACTCTCTCTCTTCGTTTTAATATTTCATATCCTCGGATTTACTACAGATTTTTATGGTACCTTTTGTTCACAAAAATCTGCTGCCTCTCTTGTTCAGAAGATTGAATAAGAAAAAATTGTCTCCTCGGGATCACTCTCTTGATTTTTATCTATACTAATATTACGGACTGTACGTTTCTTTACTCAGGTACTTATATTATAAAGAGGAAAGATTTGATTACTTGTTTGTTTGTTTTCATTGAATAGAATCCGAAAGTACTGGACGGATTTAAGATATTCTTCCAAATAATCGTATTTTATCTCTGATGAACATACTAATAATATTTTGAAAAAAACCGACCAGGTGTTTAGTGTCACACGCAGTGTAGGGTTCCGTAGTTACCTGTCGTTACCACAATATATTTGAACAGGAGTCTTTATTTTCTGTATCGGAAATTAAAAAAAAACTCAATTAATATCAAAAACTTTGTAGGTATTTGTTTCTTAAGTTTCCTCGCACATCACTCAATCATTATTCTAACGCATTCCTGCAAAGGCTGCGAAACGTCAATAAATAAATAAAATCAGTGCATCTAACCCGTTGAAACTTGTTTTATCAAACTATGTATCTCAACTGAAATACCTAAATAAAAGTCAATTTGCGTCTCAAAATCAATTCAATATTTAATGACGAATGATTGATTGGTGGATTTTCAAGTCAACATTCAGAAGCCGTTACTGTTGGTACTCTACCGCGAACTTTGTGAAACTATTTGGAACTAATGATATTTTATTGGGGCTTAATAATAGTTTTTTGGCAGGAGCTGGATGCGAGTAGCCCAAGATCGATCTGAGTGGCGTGCATTTGGAGAGGTCTATGTCCAGCAGTGGACTATGATAGGCTGTTGATGATGATGATGATGAATAGTTTTTTTAGGTTTTGTTATTCAATGCAAGATTTAACGCTACAATAACTTCATCTATGTCACTATTAATGTTTTCTTCTAATGATGACATGGCTTTTCTTGTCTCTAATAGTTCTCGTGTATTTTGTGTACTATCTAAAAACACACATAGGGCATTTTGTCTGGTAAAACGTTAAATATTCACACGTTGTAGCTAAGTGTAGCCGCGGCGAGAGAGCGTGCCCGACTGAATGCAAGTCGGGCAATTACCTTACTTTCGGATTGCAGAATTAGAAGCGTGTATGACGTATCTATAACTTTAAAACATCATAGATTGCAATATAAATTACTGCTATGCTAATGAAATAACCCGTGGTTCGTGCAGTTAATAAAGGAATATTAATAATGGTTATTTTACTGGACTTTATTATATATTAAGTCACCCATTCCGAACTGCAAATGAGTGTATTAAATTAATGAAATTCAACAACCTTGATATACTTAAGAAGGTCATTGATGAAATAATACATAGATCTACCCTAGGAACTTTTTCGCGCCTTAAGGGCTTGAACTGACTTTGAATAATTTTGATGTAGAAATTGTGACTTTGGAGGTCTTAAATTTTAACTAGACATTTTGTCATGAAATTGGAACTTGAACAACGCAAAATAAGCTATGGAATATAAGCAACGTATTATTCGATGCAGATTACAGACCAAGTAGCAAATAACCACTAGTGTTAAAACGATATGGACGTAGGATTTCTCTAAATTAGTTTTTAAAATTCTGTTATTGAAATGACCTCTACAACGTTTCCATTGTCAAAATTTACATCAGTAAGTACCTGAACAATTTTCGTTGTCCTAAAATTGTAAAGAAAAAATAAGTGCCCACTTAGTAAAATCAACACATCACATTTCCATTCAACAAACATAAACAATGCTTTGATGAGAAATGTACAAAGGCGGAATCTTCAAGATATCAATCGAAAAGTCAACAGAATCATTTTGCCTTAGGGAAGGAAATCGGGAAATTTTAAAAACCTTATTTTTCGCTGACACATCCGCGTTCGCACTCTTTCACACGAACCTGTGATGGGTGAGACAGAGGGAGACAACAACACTGAACAACTTCATCGTTGCTCAGTCTCTCTTCTTATGCTAAATTAACTTTAAGAGCAAACGTTGAATATTCATAGGTTGGGATTTAACAAGGGTCAGAATGTAATGACATTTTGTAGGTACAGACAGAGTAATGAAAGTACCTGTAGAAACTATTAAATATTGAGACGGGTATCTATTAAATCGCTACCTTGGGGTAGAAAGGTACTTTACTGCACGAGCTAAAAACAAACATTTTGGCTAATAAATTATTTGTTCATATAGTTTTTTAACCCATTTAACTGACATTTGTTATGTTTTTGTGTCCTTTGCATTGGAAAGCCTTATTTTATTGTCAGTCTCTTAGTTTAGAAGTTAGCGTGGATTTCCAACCATTTTTTTAATGGTATACACACTCTATAATTATTTGAGTAGTTATATTTTAACGTGTCGTAATTAGATGTAAGTCGTTGTTAATGAGCTTAAAAACCACTTACATAAAATAAAGTAAGTCGTAAAATTATACCTTTCGAATGTTGAGAGTCGTAACTATGTTTACCTTTAAAGCAATATTACATACCTTACTATAAACTTGGGTCACAAAAACCATTATACTAAATATCCAACTGTATCTGCTAGTAAATATGTGTAAACTTATTCCAATTTTAGTCAGTCAGATCCACTGCAGCAATTTTGCTAAATCTCAATTTAATTAAAACTAGATATAGCGGCACTGTCGTTTTGACATGCTTTTATGGGATAGATCTAGTTTTAGCTACATTGAAATTTAGCAAATTTGCTACAAGTGGGACTTAACGATTACTCAAATTATGTAAATTAAAAAAAAATATTTACTGAAACAGAATATTTTTATATTCTGTTTATTGTACCCTCAGTAATCATTAATAAAGTTACTTTGAGACACTTTATTCGTTTTAACAAAAATATAAAAAGGGGCTTTATATTTTCATTAATTTTCATCTTGGTCATCTTCATCGTCTTCACCTGTATCTATTAGGCTGTCTTGTAGAGATTCATGAGATAAATTCAAATATTCATTTTGACACGGCTTTGGTATCGTTCCTTTTTCACTTCAAAGTTTCGAATCGTTGCATTTTGCAGTTGAAATGGGAAGCTGACTGTCATTCAAATTTCGCAATACCAATTCTTCTCCTTGAACGGACCTTTGATCGCTATTTGAATCGTCGTCGCTATCGTGAATTCTAAAGAAATAAGGTAACTACATGGTAGCATCTATTCCGTTAATAAAATAAATTACTATAATGGCATAGATATCTGAGAGTATATCCTACATTGATCGCAGTACAAAGAAAAAACAAAAGTGAATCGTCAAAAACATAAAATATCTAACTCAAAAGACTGTATTTGTTTCTTAGGTTTTCACGCACATCACTCATTAAATAAAACTATTTTTTACGGGTTCATGCACGAAACTTTATTTATTTATTGACGTTTCGTAGCCTTTACAGGCTTCGTCGTCAGAATAAAACTTTTATTAATTTAATTTAAATTTATTATTTACTAGCGGCCGCCCGCGACTTCGTCCGCGTGGAATTTTGATTGTCCTAAGCTTTCTCTTCTCTTTTGTTGGTTAAAAATTGCTTTATGATATTCTGAATTTAGAACTTTTGGGAAACTATCTAAATTGGCAGGGCTTGAAGTATATTGAGTTTTATATTGAGTAAGTATACTTTTGCAACTTTTTTCACCTTTTTCATGGCTGGAAGAGCTCTTCATAGAGATAAAACTTACATCTAAAAACCGTTATTAGTTTTCCACTTGTTTATGATATATGCATAAAGTAAAAATGTTTTTTTTTAGTTTTTTTAATTACTTGTTTGAATTTAGCAAATTAAAAAAAAAGTTAAATAATGGAGATACTTTAAAGAATTTCTTTATAAACGACATTAACCGTTTTACCGCCTTGTGCTAGAATAAAAAGGTTGTCTGGGCTGCTTACTCGTGAGCAAGCCACATACAGTTGACCATGGGAAAAACAATCAGATCTTAAGTCGACACCAGCAGTCCTGAGAGTCTGACCTTGGGATTTGTTTATAGTCATGGCGAAGCAAACGGCTACTGGAAACTGTGTGCGCTTAAATTCAAATGGAAAGTTATTAGGGATGAGTGGGATTCGTGGAATAAATACAGTTTCCCCTGAGCCACATCCAGTAAGAATCTGAGCTTGGATTAAATTTCTTTGTAGAGCAGTTACTTTTAGTCGTGTACCATTGCATAATTTTGGAGGAGTAAGGTTACGCAGCAGCATTATTGGTACACCTATTTTAAGCACAATTATGTGCGCAGGAAGACCACTTGCAGAAAGCGAACTCAGAAACTCAACAGGATAATGTGTAGCATCGTCGTGGTTGAGAACGCTATTATAAGACGTATAAACGACGTCATCCCCAATCACTTCAGATAAAATTTTTTGATTTATTGCAGCAGCTTGGTCATTTCTGGGAGTGAGTATCGCACGTTCACATAACCAAGAATTTTCCTGATATGTTATATGTGATAGGTCACCGAATACAGAATTTATAAGTTCATCTTCTGAAGAAACTATTCGGCAAACTGTTTCTGGAAGCGTCACCTTACCATGTTCTTCAGAAAGAGTACCTTCTCCAAGTTTCAAAAGAATGTCTGAGAATTCGTGGGCATGTAAATTACCACCTAGTTGTGCTCGCATATTGATCGTCAATTGCAGCTTTTTCATTAGAGGCCAGAGGTGGGAACGCTTTAATGAAGCTCTAATTTCATCGGCTCTAGTTCCTCGACTTATAACTGGAAGTGTTTGCCTAAAATCACCAGAAAAAAGCAGTGTGACGTTGCCCATTGGCCTTTCATCTCGCCGAATATCACGTAGGGTTCTGTCCACAGCTTCGACGGCTTTTTTATTTGCCATTGTACACTCATCCCAAACGATCAGACAGCAATCTTGTAACACTTTCGCCTTATCACAGTTCCTTGTGATAGAGCATGTTGGTGACTCATTACTGTCTAAATCGATTGGGATTTTAAACATCGTGTGGGCCGTCTTTCCGCCAGGAAGTAATGTGGCTGCGATTCCCGAGGAAGCCACTGCTAGTGCAATCTTACCTTGCCGCCTAATCTCAGCCAGTATTGCTGTTATCAAAAAAGTCTTTCCCGTTCCACCTGGAGCGTCCAAGAAAAATAAATTCCCTTCATTATTATTTACGCTTTGGATGACTACATCGAATATATTTCTTTGTTCTACAGTAAAACAACCAATCTGATCATTTACAGTGGTGGTTAACGCAGCAATATTGTAGTTCGTCTCGGAATTATATTCACGATTTACCCGTGGTTGATTGGGTAGAGTTTGAGGATTAGGCAGGCCGTAGTCGGTCAAGGAATTACCCCCAATCGAAAATACTATGTCTTGTATACATAAAAGTGAACTATTTATAACTCTATCGTCAGTTGGATCTATTTGCTGGTCTGAATTGCGTTGAAGCAAGCGTAGAAAGTCCTCGGATAATTGTGTCTTATATTTTTGCCACAGCGTTAGAGCATCCGATAGACCACAGAACACTAACATCACTGCAAACAAATGACGTAAACGTTTGGGACTATCACTGACACAGGCTTCTTCGAGGGTGTTATCCCAGTGTTGATCTCCTTCAAGAAGATTAAGTGCCCGGCAAGCCGCTTGAAATGTTGCGTATTGGACGCCATTAACTGTTTTTAAATAGGCAAAAGAAGTTGGCCCCCGAACTGTATGCAACAACATGCGTAAATAATAGCATTCGCTATTGTTAGGATGAACAGTATATACTCGCCCTAGTGCAGCATCTCTATAAACTCCTGGAAATCCTTCCACTGGTTGACCGCGTCTTCGTCGATTAAAAACACGTCTTTGCATGTCAAAAGTGTAATAGGACGGTACTTCATCGTAGGTTAGCGTTTTAGCAAAATCATCTTCTTGACAAAGCTTAAAAAATGCCAAAAGTTTAGTTTGCCGAGGATTTTCTACACGTTCTCTTACATTTTCAGGATCAAAATACACTCGCTGGCCGTTTTCTAAATGAACATCCAAGTGTGTGACCGTGGGATGACGTTCGTGGATAGAAAATCCTAATATTCGCCATATAGCTTCAGAAGTACTTATGTAGCGTCCAGTTTGGTATCTGGTGACTTCATCTCGGTCGGTTCCCTGTAGAGCAAATGTCGCTTGGTCACTCCCTTTGTTAACATATTTACAAATGTATTTTATTGCCGATACACTATTACACACTTCGACATTTATATGTGCACCAAAGGTTTTGGAAAGTAAGGGCGAATAAGGAACAACCCACATATTACTAATTATTATTTCTTGTCCTTGTACTCTACTTTGTGCAGTAAACCCTCCAAGCTCTGGAGAACGACGTCGGTACAGCGGATATCCGTTCTCGCCTGTTACTGTGTGCTCTGTCAGCGCACGGGGATACCTTTTCGTGCAACGTCCATCTTTCATGCAGGGAGAATTTCTATTTATGGTACCACAGGGGCCATGCACCATATGCGTTTTGACAACTTCATAAAGTACTGGATCTTCGTTGGGATTCGGGAATTCAGCGCTTATCAACGTGTCTACATTGTTGGGACGAATTTTTTCCTGCAGCCATAGAAGGATATGTGCGTGCGGAAGGCCGCGCTTTTGCCATTCGACACTGTACATGAAGCATAATGAAGAACCAAAAACATTCTCTTTAGTCAGCAAGTCCATCAACAATTTTAATTTCAAGTGAAAGACTCTTGCGACTACATCGTGCCGATCATAAGAGGCCTGACCTGCCAAAAGTTCTTGTTTTATTTCATCCCATTTTGGATTCGTAGTAAATGTAATGAAAAGATCCGGCCGTCCATACTTTCGTACATAGCAAAAAGCATCTTGCGTACGCTCGTGCATATAACGTGGCCCGCCGGTAAAGCTGGATGGAAGAATCACCAAACGACCGAGATTTTCTGAATCTGCATCTTGCTGCAAGGCATCTCGTAAATGCACATATTCTTCTGCTCGTAAGCGTCTTTGATTGGTGCGTATGTACACCAAGCGTTCTGTTTCAATTTTGGCATACATATCTACAATGAACTGATTGAATAAACCTCGAAATCTTTGCAAGTAAATAAAATTGTTGCGTCTTATTTGCAGAAGATATGCATAAAATTGTTGCGCTGATACTGTTTTATTTAAATTAGGCTGTCTTGTAATGGGGTTGATTTGATTTAAGCCAAAATGGTACCCATCTTCACCACGGCAGAATATTAATGGATATTGCAAAGTGTCGTAAGCCCGATGGGTTTCGCAGATACGTTGCAATCGGTCATCTCGAGTTCGCAAGACTATATCACGACGCTCACATTCCTGATCTAACAATACCACTGCAACTTCGTTTGCTACAGGAGCATTGTATCTGCCACGGTGTTCAGCTGCGGGTCTTTTATCTGCGTAAATGACAAATTTGTATTCATTGTTTTGTTGTGGAGGAAATGACTCTAATGATGTTTTGAAACTTTGAATATAGGGATTTACTTCGTGCAGCATATTTTGAAGAATCCTTATAAGATTACCATTCAGTTGTGGAAAGTTTTGGTTTCTTATATTTGCCTGTTCTTGATAATCAGAAACAAAATAAATTTGTAGAAACTTCGGCTCGTTTTCGGGTAACAGAGACCCTATTAGGTGATACACTTGACCCTGAATTTTAAAAGTAGGCATGAAATATCCTTCCGTTACCTGATTAGCACCAAAAGACGTCATTTGAAAGGCGCTATTATATTGTCGAATATTTTCCAAAAAGTGATGTGATTGTGGATGATCCCCATCCAACAATGCTTTTAAAATCTCGGGAATGTTATTAAAAATAGAAATATGCACCTTTCCGTTTGAGCAACACATTCCACTTGTCTCTTTTGGCCACTTCATAGCATCGCAAAACTGACACTGAAGTACCATTCCCCCGATGGAAGAAAATGAGGCATAATCTATCATGTGTGTATAAACGAAAGCACTCTTTTCTTTATTTATCCAAGAAAGGATTTCATGTCCCATTACTGTTTCTTCGGGATCATCAGAATCTTCAGAAGAAACTGACATCCTGCTCAGTGCGTGTCGCAGTCTATCAGCATGTAAGCGGTCCTCACGTTGTTCTTCTGTCTCTGCACGCCGTAAAGCATCTACTCTCTCCCTTTCCATTTCTAGTGAAGTGTTATGAGTTTCACGCAAGCGTTCATAATTTTCTCTAGCTACTTCTAATCGTCGTTGATGTTGGTCATCGCTTTCTAAAGCTCGAGCAATACTGTGTCGTTCTCAATCATTACTTAAGCGGTCAACATACTGAGTAAATGTTTCCGAAGCGCGAGACAGTTCGTGGCGCTCACGATCAGCAGTTAAACGAAGTTCCTGTTCTGTGAACGTCTCTGATGCGCGCGATATTGTATGGCGTTCACGATCAGCAGTCAAACGAACTTCCCGTTCTGTGAACGTCTCTGATGCGCGAGATAACCTATGGCGCTCACGATCAGCACTTAATCTATATTCTGTTTGAGTGTAGGTTTCTGAGACGCGAGACAATCTATGGCGTTCAGAATCAGCCGTCAATCGAGAATCCCTTTCAACAGGTGTTTCTGACGCGCGATGCAATGACATACGTTCACGACTTGCCCTAAGTCGTTCTTGCCTCTCTTCATTAGACTCTTGAGATCTAGTCATTCTCATTCTTTTCGATGCTCTGGTGTAGGTAGATAGATTAGACCTTTTTCGGGTCATTTTCTAAGTATTGTATTATTATTATTATTTTTAATAAAATAAAAATTTCGAAGAAGAAAGCCAAATAAAAACGTTAAACAAACACAATCCTATTTATATCCTCTAAACCAAGTAATCCGAATCGCAAAGCAATCTCTAAATATCCGTATTCGTAGCAGGTAAGTTGTTATATTTAAATCCACAATCTAAATCCACACCAATAATTCTTTTCCTTTTTTAACTTTTAAGTACGTATGTCAGCCGCGATGTGATACTTAAGTAGACTGGCGAAAACATAACCCTACCGCGTTTTAAAATCGCACAGTGACATCTATTGGATTTTATATGTACTAAAAAACGTGAGCAGCGCACCTAATAGTTTCTTTTGTTTCTTTTTGTTACTTGAAATTTTCGATAATCAATAAATTTTTTTTGAGATTTTTTACCTATTAAAAAGCACAAATATAAAATTAATTTTGAAACTATATTTCGATTGATGGATACGAATTAGAAATGATAAGTGATCGTTAAAACTTTTTGCTTAAAACTTTATGTTGATGATAAAAATGCAATAAGGCCAGTTTTTGTTAGTTAGTTTGTTTGTTTGTTAGTAAATTCATATGTGCATTAAGTACTTATACTTGAACTAATAATATCTATATCTATTCTATTTCTATACATATAATAAAACTCTATTCTATTTCTATACATATAATAAAACAGTAGGACCCGGTGTGTTTGTACATTGAAGTAATTGACAAAAATGGAGTCAGGGCGATAAAAGAAAACCAATGAAACACAAAAAAAAAATTGAATTTTTTGTCTGTCTGAAGTGATTTTCCAAATATTGTTACCTAGACTGACTTTTTTGTAGTTAAGTGATTTTCCAAATATTGTTACCTAGACTGACTTTTTTGTCTGTTGTCCGATTTTGATGAAACAAAGCCTATACACTGCCCGGGAGTGTGCATTCTTCATTAGTGAAAACCGCATAAAAATCCATTCAGTAGTTACGAAGATGTGCTCGAACAAACAGACAGACAGACAAAAAATTCAAAAAAAAATTTTTTGTGTTTCATTGGTTTTCTTTTATCGCCCTGACTCCATTTTTGTCAATTATCTTCAATGTACAGACACACCGGGTCCTACTGTTTTATTATATGTATAGATTATATTATATTATTTATTTAAACTTTTATTAATTTAATTTAATTTAATTTAATAAAAGTTTTATTCTGACGACGAAGCCTGTAAAGGCTACGAAACGTCAATAAATAAATAAAGTTTCGTGCATTAACCCGTAAAAATTAGGTTTTTCATATCGAAAGACTGTGATGTGAATCGAAATACAAATAAGGGAGTAATTGCCAATCGAACAGATATCGTAACCAAAATACAATTCAACATGCATCATAACGAATTCACAATAATTGATCATAGTAAACAATTTAATACTTTCTCGTAAGAATTTGAGATAGGTCAGCAAGATCAAAACATATTTCTTGCGTGAAAATCCATGTATCCTTCTTTGGCTTATTTGGGTATAGCAACAAAACCTCCGCCCATAATCGGTTTATGGATTTATGAGCCCATAAAAATAGCAACCGCAAATATGAATGTCGTACCTTCCAAACTTGAACTCTATTGCATAATCTCCAAGGCTTATTTTAACGTAAGAGATTGGGTGAAGGCTATTGTATTTTCTTCATTGTGTCCTATGAAAATTATACGCTAATCTTGTTTATCGATACATCAACCTAATCCTCTTATATCGATATTCTTATAGAGGGCATCGTTTTAGGGCTCCGTACTCGAAGCGTCTAAACAGACCCCTATTGATATTACTCGCGTGTATGTCTGTCTATCGTCTGTTGCACAGCCATAGCAGACAAATTCAAAAATTTCTAGTATAAGTATAGCATAGCATCTTGTTAGCCCAACTTTTCACACAAGGTTTATAAGATTTATACGAATAAAAAGCCAGTGAAAAAAAAACTAAAATTTACAAAGAAGTAAAGCGAATGTTATACAATTCCATAGATACGTACTAACACTTTTTGGAATTAAAAGTTTTTAAAAATAAAATAAAAGGAAAATTAATTATATAAGATTTGTGTGCCAAATTTTCATCCATATCGATTCAGTCGATGATGCATGTTTGATTAATAAACACACAAACAACTAAACTTTGACATCATCCTCATTATCAGCCTGTTAATGGCCCCACTGCTGGGGCATATACCTTCCCCACCAATAGAATAAAAGACTTGGCTGTGACCCACCACGCGGACCCATTGCGGATTGGTAACGCTAAGGACTACAGATGTGCTGTCCGAAGCACAGAAGAGTTCGAGACAGTAAAATTTAAGACGAAGAGTCACTTTATTAATCATCATCGTGTATAGATATGTGTGTATATATATTTAAATATAATTGTGGTATGTATGTATGTGTATTCCTTTCGTATATATCTATGTTAATTCGTATATATATATTTAATATTATTTATTATATCAATATTTATGTGTATATTTAGCTATATGCCGCCGTTCGCGTTTTTTTTGAAAAGGTTGACTGGGAGAGTGCTATTAGCATTAAGTCCGCCTTTCATACCATTATCTTGTGAATCAATCAATAAAGTCAATAAAGTTAAAAAAAAGTAGTAAATTTTGGGCTACCCGTCCAATGACCGACCAATGCGAAAGTTGTATAGCTTCAACGATCGCAAGTCGAACGCGCTAACCACTTGCGCCATCGTGCTCCCCTTTAAATTTTGACATACTTTAAAATATATCATCATCATTATCATCAGATTATTAATGTCCCCACTGCTGGGGCACAGGCCTTCCCTATGCATGGAATAGGGAGATTGGGCCATGACCCACTACGCGGTTCCAGTGCGGATTGGCGGGTGCTAACGACTTCAGATGCAGCCGGGACCAACGGCTTAACGTGCCTTCCGAAGCACGGAGGAACTCGAGATGAAGATTTTTTGGTCACCCATCCAATGACCGACTACTGCAAAGTTGCTTTAACTTGAACGATCGCAGCCGAACGCTCTAACCACCCGCGCCATCGAACTCCTCTATTCGACATATATATTTTAGTACAATTAGGATCTGCTGTGTTAGTTTTCCTAACACATTCTAAAATTTTCTTACCATCTTGAACTCTTAAACTCGACAGTTCAATAATTTATCAAACCAGTATCTTTTAATATTTTTAACTTAAAAATATCCTTATTCCTTCTTATGTCCGATCAATTATTACTTAATAATATTCCAATTTTTTTATATTAAAACGGTGGTAAACAAGCATATGGCCTGTTTGATGGTAAGCGGCCACCATGGCCTATAGACGCTTACGATACCAAACATATCACTCGCACCGTTGCCTACCCTTTTTTTTGATGACGGGGAGAATAAATGTATTATATCCACGACAATGACCAACGCCACGTTGGTTTGCTGTTAACAAACCCTCGCGACGCAGGTAATTGCGTGGTGCATTCGGCAAGCGGCGAGTCGCCCGAAGGCCGCTAGTCGGTGCGGGTATACTTTGACATGCACTCACGCAAGCGTGGCATACGTCAAACCACCCCGCCTCCGAACAGCAGCCCGGTCCGCACCCGCTTTAGCCGATCCTGGGCTTCTCTGTTCACAGCGTCAACTGGCTAGTCTCATGGACCGCAGTCCGAGCGGCTCCAAACCAACTCCCCAATCTACCCCTCACCCTCCAGGCGTAACTGCGGGGTCCAGTTATGAGTCGCCGCTTGTTACGCCTGGACCGTTGCCTACCCTGACCCAATCCCCTACCCCGTGGAGCCCTGAAACCATACTCACCGACAGAAACACAACACCACCAAAAGGTATTGTTATTTTACTGGATCTTCAGTAAGGTGGAGTTCACTTCCCAGACGGGCACTCCAATTCTAGCGGTAAATCTCCTATACCTCTTAAAATATATTGCTTCGTAATTCCTACATCAGACCAACGTAATACCACATTCAAGGCCGTGATTCAAATGCGACGCCACTAGCCTCTCGCTTTATTAAATACTAGCCGACCGGCATACTTCGTACCGCTTACAATAATTTTGGAAATAAATGAAAGCTATCCGTTCGACAGGATTATAGCTTTTACCATAGTTAGCAATTGTTTGGAGAAATCTTCTGTAGATTGATCGTTCAGTAATTTGTAACTCTCATATTTACTGCCAGGTGAAAATTCATTACGTGGTGCTACAAAGTGATTATTGGAGGCAAGCCTTTATTTCATTGGCAGTAGCGGATCTTGGAATAACTTTTACAGTAATTCCGCCCCCGAAACACTTTAATCTAATATATAAAATTCTCGTGTCGCGGTGTTCATGGTTAAACGGCTCGACCGATTTTCGTGAAATTTTATATGCATATTCAGTAGGTGTGAGAATCGGATGTAATCTATTTTTCATCCCCCTAAATGTTAAGGGTAAGCCACCCCTAATTTTGTTTTTATTTTAGATATACTTTTTATTTTTTTATATAATAATACATACAACTCTAAATTTTCACCCTTCTACCACCAACCCCTATTTTTTATGGCGGTACGAAGTTCGCTGGGACAGCTAGTCTATCTATAAATTTTTTAGAAGTGATCCTACTTCTTTTTGGACTTTTTGAAAAGATAAAACGGAAATCATTACGAGCATCACACGACTATATATATACAGTATAATCTCAGTAATCCGGCACAATTAAAAACAGGAGGGTGCCGGATTATAGGAATGTTCGGATTATTGGATTATAGTGAAAAAGTCGTTGAGGTCTGCTGGGCAACTTGTAGTCATTGCTTAAAAACCTTTTCTCACATGTTGCGAAGAATTCTAATATCTTTTATGGGCAAGTTGGATCTTTTCATAAACTTCTTGACTTCTGGGACAAAGTCATTATGAAACCATTCGCTGAATACTTCTCTCGTGACCCAAATTCTAATTTGATTCTTGTAGCAGACTGGCAGACAAATTTTCTTGGAAGCTCTGGGATTTTTTGCTTTACCAATCACTAACAAATCCAAGCGCACAGGTGTAGAGGGGCGAGAGAGGCAAGGGCAGAGGCGGTACCGGATTATTGGACGTGCCGATCTATCGAAATGCCGGATTAGTGAGATTATACTGTATATATGTGTGTGTGTGTGTGTCATGCGTGCGCAGCTCTTCCCGACGAGCATGAAAGTCGGAGGGTAACTCGGCGAAGGTTGAAACGCTACGAGTGTCACGAGCGTCTCACGAGACAATGTATACTTAAACATATGTATGAGTGATGCGTGCGCTGCTCCAATCCCCTATACCTTATGCACCGCCCAATGTTAGGTTATTTCAGAAAACAAGTTTCACTTCAGATAAAACTAACTGTGGCTACAATTCCAACGCGTACAAAGAAATTTGGTGACTCATTTCTTTGTCGCACTATCCGTAAATGGAATGCTCTGCCCGCTCACGTGTTCCCTCCCTCTTACAACCTGTGATCCTTTAAAAGAGGCGTGAAGAAGCAACATGCAGCCCGGCAGGGTGAGAATGGGTGGTGTGGCAATTAAAACTGCTGTATCAGCTATCTTCGCGCCTGGACTTCACCTTCACTTAACATCAGGTGGGGTGGAGTCATTTGTCGGACCTATCTATAAAAAAAAGATGTGTGGTCCGTGCACACTATTTTTTTAACAATATGGCCGTTATCCCATAAGAAGCAACTGCTACCCCTACATCAGATTTCTCATAAATATTGGACAAAATCAATGAAAAGAAGGCAGTAAAAATTTATATGTTAGAAGGAAAATTCATGTCCGTATACCCCGAGGGAATGAATAAAGCCGTGTGATCACTAAATAGTCGAAGGTTACTTTGTCTTATTTACCGAAAAGAGGTTAAAATTGGTTTCCATGTCTTTGACCAATATTTTCCAAACACAGTCAATCCCTTGGTCGACCCTTAAGACTTACTGGGAAATTAAGAGTAGTATTTTTCGGGAAACCAAATGCAGTAATTAAGATTTATGGAATATTGAAATATAAACAATGATTAAATCTAAAGAAGAGTTTACTAGAAAAAAAACCTACAATAAAAGTGGGTTACCTACAATGCGAAGAGATGGCCCTGCTTTGCAGCTTAAGGCTAGGAAAATTTCAACGCGGCGAATAGGGCCGTGGTAGCATAATAGTCAGTGCATTCGCCCGGATTGCGAAGGGTGCTAGTTCGAGTCCCGTCCGCTGCCTGATCCGCGTGGATTTTTTTTTCTAGTAAACTTTTCTTTAGATTTAAACATCTAGCAGTTAAATGCTTAAACAACGATATTGATACTTATCATATTGCGGCCTGTTTCCTTGCCATTATGCTTATGTTTATAAACATAATTTCGGTCGACGTAGATTTGTGTATGCTATTTTCCGGCATTTGTTACATTGCTTTATAAATCTAGTGTAACACTAATTTAGACTGAATGCCAAACAAATAAGCTAGGCAAATTTATGCGTGTTGTGACATGAGTTGTTAATTGCAAAAGAGGGCGGAATAACAAACTTTATTTTAAAATATTTCTTGTTTTATATTTGCCGTGACTTTTTGTACATTTTCTTGTATACAACCCTTTTACTGACAATAAAAAAGAATTATCCACATTGGTTCAGTCATTCAGAAGTGATGCGCATACATACTTCTCGACGATTCATTTTTATATACAATAGACGAGATTTTCCAACTAAATATTATAGTATTACTGAGGAATAAGCACATTTCTACTTCAATAGATTTAAAATTATTGAAATATTTTCATAGCAGAGTTTGACTATGTAGTCTAATATAGCTATAGAAACAATCTCCCAGCTTTTAATCTAATAAAAAATATAAAAATAGTCATCGCAAACAACAGCCTATCATCCTCCCTCGCTTTACTCAAATTTAACTGATGTACAACATTGTCTCGTCTAGTTCATTTCAAACGAGGCACAAACTATTATAGTTATTAACGGAATTGCTACAATGTACTTTGTTTTTTTTGAGTCTGATATTTCGGCACGGTTGCATACGCCATGTTGACGGAGTAATTCACTCGCTTATAACTATAATGTTTGTGACCGACCATGCAAGTTTAAAACAATATGAGGCACGAATTACGCTCAAAGAAACCCCGCGCTTTATTCACTGTCTTATTTCGCCTGCCCTTTTTGGAATCTCTATAGCTATCCCATTTTGCTAGGCTGACTACTGTAGTGCGTAGTATTTTTCAATTAAATAAAATTAAGGATTACATATTTGAATTAGTTTGTGTATGCATACCATTTAAAACTAACCATTGAGTCAAATAAATATGTATTAAGCGTTCAAAGCCAGCCAAAAAGAAGTCCTCAATAGATGGAAGGAAAAAGCAAAAGACTTGTTCTGTACTATCAATTTGAACAGAAACATTCTTAAAATTTTCCGGTTGATAAAAGAGTCAGCATACTCTATCCAACATGGATTCCGGTATTTCTAGAATGCCAAAAATAGTTCTTCTATAGTGCCTAATAATGCGCAATGTAAACAAAAATGTGCTCTTATACATAAAAACTAGCTAACCCAGCGAACTTCGTACCACCATAAAAATAGGGGCAGGTGGTAAAAGAGAAAATTTTGGGTTGTATGTATTTTAATACCACATTATAATAACGTGTGTAACGTAGTATTCTATCAATTTCCTGGGATAACATTCCTCCTCATACGAGAACACTACGTTACAATACCCAATAGTTTTAATTTTGCCGCGAAGGCGCATTGTAGTTTTCAGAACACTACGTTACACGTGGACAACCATTATCACTTAAGGATATGAAAAATAGATAGTAACCTACTCTCAGACCCACGGAATATGCATATAAAATCTCATAAAAGTCGGTCTGGCCGTTTCGGAGGAGTATGGTAACTAACATTGTGACACGAGAATTTTATATATAAGAGACATAATTTGGTGAGCACTATGTAAGCTATAACTATAATTCATTATCTCAAAAATAATGCCCATAAGTGACAAAAAATTAAATACGATGCTCATATATTTTCAGAGATATAGGTACGCCTTGTTCAGTTCACCTCATTGCACGGAAACAGAACAAGCTACACATCAAATATTATCGTTTCATATTGTTTAGCATGTTTGCATGAGTAGCTCGATGGTGCAGATGGCTAACGCGTTCGGCTGCGATCGTTGAAGTTAAGCAACTTTCGCAATGGTCGGTCATTGGATGGGTTGGGCCAAAAATCTTCTATCTAGAGTTCCTCCGTGCTTCGGAAGACACGTGACGCGCGCCGTTGTTGGTCCCGGCTGCATCTGCACTCGTTAGTCCGCACTGGGCCCACGTGGTGGGTCATGGCCCAATCTCCTTATTCCATCCATAGGGAAGGCCTGTACCCCAGCAGTGGGGACATTAAGAGGCTGATGATGATGATTGTTTAGCAATTATTGCTTGACTTTCGCTGTAGAAAATCATTAACCTCGACGACATCCGTGGCCGAGTGGTTTGTACGCCGGGTTTCATGGTGTCGCCGACTCGAGAGGTCCCGGGTTCGAATCTCGGTGGGGGCAGATGTTTGTGTGATGAATACGAGCATTTGTACTCCAGTCATGGATGTTTAATATGTATTTCTATATAAATATACTTATATATGTACTTATACAGTATATGTATTCTATCCGTTACCCTAGCATCCCATGTCACAAGCCTTACAGTGCTTACTTTGGGCATAGGCTAATTGGTGTGAGTGTTGGAAATATTTATTATTTATTTATTTATTAAATTTCATGTTAAACTTGTACATCCTGCCATTTCTGACAATTGGTACATTCGAGTTCTTATAATAGTTTATAGCCACATTCTTTTGTTTTGTTTATTTGAATTTAGTATATTACAATATGTTGCGAAGAACTTTAATATAATTTCGGTATTTCAAAAATTAATACGCACACAAAACACACAAAAGAACTGTCAAAAATACGTGCTTACTTGAGTTTGCAAAAAGACGTTCAAACTAGAAAATATGCTCCCAAACATTTAATGCAAAGTAGGCTTCAAAGTATTTCCGGAGCACTTCTGAGAGAAGTTCAAACTTTTGAAGCTATAAAGAGCTGTCCGCTCTCAGCGCCGCCGGCCGAAAAACTCCGTAAACTGATTTTTTTTTCTTCAACTTACTTATTTCCTCGCTAAACTTTCGAGAGGCCGATTGGCAGTTTGGCGAATGACCCCAATGTTGCGACGTTAGTAGGTAATAATATAAGCTTTTAATTCATTTCATAGATTCGGGAAAGATAAATTGCGTCAGGTGTGATTTAGGTAATGTAAATCTGTCGTAACATCAGATGAGACTCAGTAATTTCCGGCTTCTTTCTTTGTCATCAACCTAATGCTTATGTATGATGATAAACGAGGATATGTGCCTTCAGAAAAGTACATAGGGAAGGTTCGTGCTGTCACTGTGAAGACTTTTATAAAGCTGATGTTAATTATCATACACAAAAAGATTTTTGTCAAATATGCTTGGAAATTTGAGCATTATTTTGACAACTTTCTTAGATTTAAATCTAAATTACTGTACTGGCCACATACATACGAGCAGCGGCAGGCAAAAGTTGTATGAAAATCCATATCCATCGTGGTTCAGCGGTCAAATAAATAACATATTAAACTAATTAGAATAAGAAAAACGGAAAGATTTTTTACTCGGAAACATGGCAATCAAGAAGGTAATAATAATACTTAACAAAGGGAATATTTAAATTTCAAACTTTTTATTGAAAAAATAAACGAATTAACACTTTTACGCGAGAAAAAATTTCGTCATTGATTTTGAAAAGTAATTATTTAATGTATATATTTCGATTTTCGCGCATTATTTGAGAAAAGTACTTTACAAGCCTTGGCCATAACTAGGCATTCATGGACTTGCTTATGTGTGCTTCGGCTTCGCTTCGGCCCATATTTACAATGAGCATCAATGTCTCTTTGGGTGGTCGCTGCAGCCCCATGGTCAGTGCAAACATTGCAACTATTTTCAAGCACACCATTCATTCGAGGCGCTTCCTCGAATGAATGGTGTGCGTGAAAATAGTGTTTACCAATTTTAGGTAACTTGACAATAGAGGGGGTGCTCCGCAGCACAATCGCGAGGGGGTAGGAACTCAGGCGTAATAAGCGGCCACTCATAACTGGATCCCGCAGTTACGCCTGGAGGGCGAGGGGTAGATCGGGGAGTTGGTTTACCTGGTAGGCTGGTCGGCTGGCTAGCCGCTCGGGCTGCGGTCCGTGAGACTAGTAAGGTGACGCTGTGAACGGAGAAGCCCAGGATCGGCTAAAGCGGGTGCGGACCGGGTGCTGGTCGCTTACGTGAGTGCACGTCAAAGTATACCCGCACTGACTAGCGGCCTTCGGGCTGCTCGCCGCTTGCCGAATGCACCACGCAATAACCTGCGTTGGTCATTGTCGTGGATATAAGGCATTTTTTCTCCCCGTCGTCGAAAAAAAAAGGTAACTTGACAATACTTCAATACTTGACATTATTGCTGTACTGCTTCTGTGAACATAGCAACGCGACGGACGCGGCCAGGAGGGGAGTAGCCATCACAGCGTTCCCCTCTGTAGATTTTCCCCCGCTATTGTGCCAGCACAAAAAGAAAACTAGTTGCTCGTCGGATATTTCACTAGACTGAGTCAAGTCGCGCGAGTGTATGTTAGAGATCATAAATACCAAAATGTTATGTAATTTGCTGTAAAACATATCTGAAATATTAAAATTAGAAGAGGATGGTGTTTAGTTTCACATATAAGTAGAATTATCAACATATTATTTCTATTCAACCACTTTTAAATACAAATTCCATATTATTTTTCATCGTCAGACTTGTTTGACAAAACAATCGCTCGCCAGTACTTTCAGATCTGTCAATTAAAAATCTTTAGTTTCATCTATGCCCGAATCCGCACTGGGCCCGCGTGGTGGGTCATGGCCCAATCTCCCTATTCCATCCATAGGGAAGGCCTGTGCCCCAGCAGTGGGGACATTAATAGGCTGATGATGATGCCCGATTTAGCGCTGTCATTTTTTATGTGTGATTGTCGTAATTACAATTTCGTTTTGGCGAAAGTATATTGGACTACATTTGTGTGCATATTTCTCCCTCGTAAAAAGCGGGGGAATGATTTCAGTAGTATTATATCATTATGGCTACTCCCCTCCTAGCCGCGTCGGCTGTGTCGCTCTATACGTCGGTATAACAAGAAATTTACATAGGAAAAATGTAATTCAATACATTTCCCTAACGAACGTGTCACAAAGAAAAAATAACCCGTCAATACAAGAAAACGAAGTGAAGATTCTAAAATAACAAGCATTCGAGTTCCCGCAGAGATATTACATGTAACACCGGTTGACAAAGAAAAATAATGGCAGGATACAATGACTGTTTGTTTACAAAAATATTTTTGTTAAATTATTATTCTTTTCTTGATTGTGAAAGGCAAAGATCGTATTTTATTAAAGATTGAAATTTAAAAAAAAAATAATGCATATAATAATAACATTCTAGACAAAAGAAAAGATTAAGCCATGACATACCTTCGCATTGTACTCATACTTTTCGGAGATGGTAGAGCATGGGAGGTGCAGGTTTTATTGTATGAAAATCATATTAATGACGTCATTTTATTTAGTGTGTATGCTGTTGGTCGCAGATGACCTTTACAGCGTCACCGGGTTTGGGGTCAGCGAGATCCTAAGGATATCGTACGCCGACAATTGGCGAATGCCTTTAGAGTCATTCTAGGCGGATGGCATCTCCCCACGGGAGGAGTCTTCTCTCCGTCTGGAGTCTCTAGACCACTCGAACCTGAGGGGGTCGGCTCAACTAGAGGGCATATCTGAGACTCGGACCTCGGCTCTAGTTAGCCGTTGTCGTGGGTTCAATGACGTAAAAATTTGGTATTGCTCAAGATGTTGTCTGAAAGGAATAGTGATAAGCTGTCAACTTGTCGCTTATAATAGCTTTCAATTATGCCTTGAAAAGGTAATCTTTACTGGAAACAAAGAAACAGGCGTTGGTAATCGAAGTGTTTTTTCCACTCCCAGTCTAGCATGGAAAAACTACACTACAAAACATAACCTGAGTAATCTTTGTCATATTTCATACACATAAATGGCGAATATGATTTCTTGAAAATTGTACATTTCTCCGAATTATATTTCTGCCTTTTGTGATGTTTTGCGTATATGATATCTGGTTTTGTGATGTTTTGTGAATAATACATTAACGTTGAACACATTTAACAAGTAAGTTCGAGCAGTGAATCCTTTCAGAACTATATTCGAGATAAAATATGAATGGCAGATGAAAATATGGAGTTCGCAAATGCGACGGCACTTTCGAAACATGGACTTTACTTCAAAAACTGTCGAAAGCAAATGCTACCGCCAATTTACAGGCCCAAGAAAACAAGCTTATTGAGAAAAAAAACAAAGTTGGCATGTTTGCGGACGCAAGCACTGACGACTTTTATGCTATTATGCGTAAAAAAGTCGCGTCACTGGTGCATCGGCTGCGGGGAGGTTGTAACGGAGTCCTGACTCCTGAGTATGTTAGCAAATAGAATGGACTCCCCTCTGCTCGGTCAGTTCATCAAACTACATGTTTGGTGACCAGGCCAAGGGGTGAGTGCAGTAAAATTAATAAATTTTTAATTATTTTAATTTTAATTATTTTTATATAGGTATGTTATAATGATGATTGAAATTGAAATTGTAATGAAATACTAAAATAGGTTAAGAAAAATTGTCACTAACATATATGAGACCAGGTCTTGAAATAAAAGCATTTTATTTATTTTAATAAAAAAACTGCTCGATAAAAATCTAGAAGAACAAAGAAGTTTCGCGAATAGGTAGTAAGTAGGACGTACAAATTTATATGTCATCCTATTTGTCATTCAGAGATGCTTCGCTAGGCTCCGCTATTCGAGTTATGCAAAAACTTGGCAACTTTTTGCTTTTAGCCTGTTGGCACGCCAGTTATTTCCCCAGTAGATATTTAATTATTTTCTCCACGGATCTGTTGCCAGTGGACCGTGTTAATTTAATCACACCCTCCTATCAATTTGTCACAGCCTTTCTGAACATTTTAATGTCAATAAGTAATAGTCACACCCTCACTCAGAAATCTTACCCAAAGGACAATGTTAAAATTGGCCTAAGAACCAACACCAATTTGGCATTTATGATAATTTTTAGTATATTTTTTGGAATAATTATCAGTATTTAGATTGTGACGGACACTTCTAGTTAAGTAAGCTATATTAAAAAGTTAAAAATTAATCTGAGACAATAAATACCATTTTATGTGTATTATCTATGACAGCGCTGCAAACAAAAAACTCTTTCTTCCTAATGCCGGCACTTCACTTGGCTATTCGTGTTTGCTATTTGAAAACTTGACATCAGTCTGTCCTTTTCATTCCTTATTAAGCATGACAAGGACAGACTGTTGTTGACAGAAGGGCTGGCTCGATACTCTGTGGTTATGGTGCAGGCAGTTTGCATTCGTAGTAATCTGTGGCAAACATGTATTATTCGCTAGCATCACTATCACTATAAAATTGTAGTTTGTGCGTGCATTTTCATTTTGGATTACCTGTTGTTTATGTTTATTTGCTTTAATTTAACTATTTCGGCTATCTTATATGCCATCGATGTTACCAAAGAGCAGAGATCTTATTACCAAGTGCTAGTGAATCTGTGCCACAACATCCTAAGAGGATCATACTGCCAAATTATTCAAGAGAGCCTGATACACATTCTCGCTGCATATTTACACAATATAAATGTGATATTCAAATAAATAAAATGTACAATATGATACAATTATGTGAAAATAGTCAATAAATAAGAAGCAAAACTGCAGTTTTTATTTTATTCATGATCCCTACCTAACCAAATTTTTCCTAATATGTAGTTATTATATTCTTAAAATCGCAACGAATAAAAATGAATTAGTTGTAATATTAATTCATTTCATACTAAGTTCATACTAAGTTCATAGGTTGAGCTATGTTTCATTTAATATTAAACATAAACTCAAAAAATATTAAGTTTTACTGATAATTTAAGTTCTCAGAAGTGTCCGTCAATAGTCTTTGTTTTTACAGTCATTTACTTGCAATTTCGAACCTAGAAACTAATATCTCATGATTGTTGGTTCTTAGGCTAACAATGTATGGACGCAGAACAATGTCCTTTTGGGTCTTGTGAAAGTTACTTGCTGTCTCATTCTAAAGTTATTAGCTTACAAAGCGGCAGCATCAACTTTTTTCATATACAAACTAAGTATCATTGACGTGAATGAGACCGTAGATATTTTTAACGCGAGCTGCACCAACTAACTTTAATTTAAACTGTTCAGTTAAAGTACTGGTTAGGTAAAAAACACGGACCACACATCTGAAGTGTAACATTTTTAAGTGGTTTATCGGGCAAGTAGTTCAGGTATCAATTTGGACGATAGTACATGAATTAAGTTAATTGAAAGTCAATAAAACAGTGCACCATCCACTCAGCAGATCAGATCAAAGACAAAGTAAGATGAAACAATTGCAAATTGATTTCGCTATCTACAGTACTCGATGTTACGCTCTGTGAATACCCCGCACACCTGCGACAGACAGTTGCGTTCGACAAGTTCGATAGGATATATGCTACTAAATAATATTAAATTCGAGAGCTGTTACTTCATTATTCAGTGGTACTAGGTAGCTATGCTATGCTCTACTTAGTTAACACGCTTTTCCTATGTGAGGTAACAGATAGTGCATGCTGCTTTACGCTTTAAGTAGCTTGATCAAATTGGCTTGATTAAATAGGCTTGATCAAGACCAACTGACCGTGAGTGGAAAATTATTTGGGAAGGACATGCCACCTTGCCGAAAGGATTTTGCCACTTCATCTAGCGGCATAATCGTGAGTGGTCATCATCAAAGTATAGAGTCATCATTAAAGGTCATATAAAACCCTATCGACAAACACAAGGAACTGTAGAAAGAAACTTCAAATCATAAAAAGGTGTCTGTTTATAACTTCAACAAAAGTGTCATATAGAAGTGCGTGACACGGAGGCAATACCGTTGCTCGAAATCTGGAATTTGATTGGACGTTGTTGCCATTGGTTCACCACCACCAAGTGCCGTCCGCGCCATCTTTTTTGGACACTTTTCTTGAGAAACTGAAGTGACTTTTGAAATTCTTTGTTTGTACTCTCAATAAATATTAATTTGAAAACTTGATTCAAATATTTAAAATTTCGAAAATAACTTGCGGCTGCTGCAAAAACCAGCAAATCATATTAAAGGAGCGCTACTTAATCCGGTAACTTCCTAAAACTTATTATGCACCTTCGCGCCTAAATTCAAACTTGTAGGTTGTCAGAACACTACGTTACAACATAAGAAAGTTTATCAAAGGACATCGTTATTGATAGATCTAAAGTCGACTTCATTCTGTCAACTTGATGAACTGACATTACCTGTCAAAATGTCTCCTGCATCACGTTTATACGGAAATGTGTTCTACTTACACTATACATCAAATGGGGTGGAGGAAATAGCTGTTTCCTCAATTAAGTTAACATAGCAGATGCTTATAGTGTGTGTACTAAACATATGCACACACGCATCTCTCCTAATATATAAAGCATAATAAATTCTCTCTTTAATTGCAGTCAGTTGTATCATTTAACGCCCCGAACCGCCAACACTGCATGGCGACCCTGCCAGTGCCGCCCATCGGCGGCGCAGGGCAGATGGGTTTTATCAGTTTATAAAGTGTAAAAAACAACGTAAACTAAGTAAAGTGTAATAAAAAGATAGTTTTATTGTTCAATATAAATGAAAAATGATGGAGAAGAAGAGAGCCGACATCATGCACTATGGGAATGCTCACTTTATGAAGCCGCTCGGAACAAAATGCTAGGGAAGATAACGATCACAGAACCCGGACCGATCTTTCATGGGAACCTCGTCAGCTGCAGAAGTAACTGAGATGCATTCTGAGAGTTTGCCCATTCTTGGCACTCCATCCGTGTCACTTACGAGTAGGACCGAAGACCATGAAAATGCCCGACGCGAAGTGCTGTGTTGTGACGTCTAGCCCCAGAAGGGGGAGAGTAGGAAAAAAGAAGGGACGGAAACAGAATTTGTAGGGAGTCAAGACAAGCGCAGGCGGGGAAAGAGCCACAGGCAAGTACCCCCGCGCTCTACCAAGATTCGGTCCGTATACCATGAATGGTAGGAAGGACCATGGGTTGGTGGAGGGTTTGTTCAATATAAATATGTGAAGAGACTTTATAAAGAAAAGCTATATAATATTATCGAAAAACTAAAATTAAATAAAGACGTTTTGTTAACAAATATTTTTTAAATAATTCTTACATAAGTGCATTAATAATAAACTCTTCAAATGTGACCAAAATCTACTAAAAAATCTGAACAAAAATGAAAAAAAAGGAAGTTTTGCCTGAGACTTGGCTGTCGAATCCATTTTGCTGTTGGATGGAGAGAAAATATAAGTAATCAAGAATAGCAGGCTGCCGGGAGTTGATGGTGTCGGAAGTGGACACAGCCGGGAGCAAATAGGGCCAAAAGGGAACGAAAACAACGGCAAGGACAAAAATATGTGGATCTGGATATTCGGATAATAATTTGGTTGGACATTTTTTTTTATTAAATGCTCGTTATTCGGTACACAATTGCACTATAGGGATCAGGTCCTTCAGGTGTCAAGGTGCGAACGAGATTGCTCTTTGGATACTGTTGGAGATCAATTATTATTAAGAGTCGACTATTAATAAAATAAATATATGTTCCAAATAAATAAGTAAGTTTCGTCGTCGCCTAATGGCACCCGATGTATTCTGATCAAATTTTTATAGACCTCTCTAAATCCTACGACACTTTTCTCTATATTTAAAGGGAAATATGTAAATGAACACCAAAAAAATCTCACACAAATAAATACAATTGGTACTAACTTAAAGATTACATTAGTTTACAAATTCAATTTGTTTAGGATCAATAACTATTTTTTGCAGGTTATTTAAACATCTGCCTTATTTAAATAGCTTTTGATTTCTTTTTGCAAGAAAAATTAAAGATCTTAGTTAAAATTAAGTAACACTTCATTCTCTTCATTAGTTGTATCACGCCAATAAACTAATTCGACTACGAAAACGTCTGTACTATTCCCAGAGTTACGTACTGTACTCAGAGCGTCGACTGAGCTTCTTTACTGCCTAACAGCTATTTCACTACCCTATAGTCACGACGTAAGCAAGTAAAGGAGATCGGGTCACGCCGATCGCCCTCACTCCCTAACTTATATTACACCACCCTTAGTCAGAGTAAGGGTCCCTTAAAATTGGGTAGTGTAAATGCAGCATCAGCGAATTGCTTGGTAGCAATGAGAAAATAGCTTACTAGTAGTCAGCGCGCGGACACCGCGCAAAATGCTTGCATGTAACATGCTGTAAGCGAGGCGTCAGCTACCGAGCAGTCTGACGACGGTAAGCGCGCTGACAGTGGACTGTCTGCTAATTGATGTATAAAGTATATCTAAAAAAGCAATACTTAAAGCCTATATTTGAATAATATTCCTTTTTCCGGGTGGGAGCGGAGTCGTGTAAGTGGGTAAAGACCTTTACAAAAGTTTACAAAAGTTGCTTTAGGAACTGTAGAGAAAGCACTCGCAACTTGTTTATATTAACAATCGTATGGAAGGGTATTATGGTATACAGCAATCGAAAACGTGACGAAAATATCTAAAGACACCATACCCTTTCGGGAATCAAGTTGAAAGCATTGAAAGAGATGCCTGTCAGAGTTTGTCACACACAAAAAAGACGAGATTGAATAGATTACAACTTTTTTCTTTGCAATAGTCTCGAAAAGAATTAGAATGACGCAAGCCTAAGGAGCGATTACAGATTCTTTGCCGAGTGTATGTTTTTGAATGTTTTTATTTTGAGTGTGTATGCTGTTGTTCGCAGATGACCTTTACAGCGTCACCGGGTTTGGGGACGGCGAGATCCTAAGTATACATCAAGCCGAGAATTGGCGAGTGCCTCTAGAGGTATTCCAAACGGATGGGATCTCCCTACGGGGGAAGTCTCCTATCCATCTGGTTGGAGGGGGTTGGCTCAACTCTCTGAGACTCGGACCTCGGCTCTAGTTAGCCGTTGTCGTGGGGGGGGGGGGGGGGGGATCGCCCAGGTACGTAAAAACATACCTGTACCTGGTATAGCGTGTCAAGTGTAGACCGGGTCTTCGCACTCTTATCCTACGGGTGCGGTGTCTGCCTAGTGCTAAGCTAGTATGCAAGTATGCTAGCTGTGTAGTGTTGGTGTTTGTGGCCTGTGTGGGAGGAGTCGGAGGCGATTTTGAATGTGAGCTTCCTTCTTCCTCTCTGAGTAGTTTCGGTAAAGATTATTTACCGAACGGATACACAGCTCTCTGTACCGAGTGATATCGAATGCTGCCGAATGCTACCAAACCATTCGACTCACCCGTCCCGTTACTCTTGCAAACAAAATCGTAGCAAATAAAACGAAACGACACCGAACCGAAACCGAGCCATTCGAAAAGTGGTTCTCTTAAAGAATATGTATAGATTCGGTACAGAAACGAAAACGAAACGAGCCCGCACTGAACCGGCGAGGAAGTCGCCTAAAGGAGGGATGTTTTTTCGTCAAAAAGATATTGTTTGCAAATTATGAACTTGGACATTCATTGCTGAAGTTTAATAAGGAAGTGCGATTGGTCAGTTATGACTGCAGTTAACAAGGGTGAGTTTAATGTCAAAAGGATCATTTCCCAGGGCAAAAGGCTATGAAGGGCGGTATAAGCCGTACAGTAGTATACAGAACTTTAAAAAAAATGGGTGGCAAACCCTTAAATGAATGATTGATCTCCTTTCGGTCGACCGCAAGGAGACCAATCATATATCTATGGGTAAACCTTACCTAGCTGAAACGTACCTTCAAGTTTGACATAAAGACATCTTTCGTCACTCATACTATAACCGAGTTATGTCACATTTACATTTTTCAAGTTTTGTAGCAGCACATAAAGAGTTAAAGTTAGATAATTAACCTCAGACTTTAAAAAGGATAATGCCAGAAGTTCTATAGAGGTTTGACCCACCCGATAAAATTGGTTAACATGAATGCGATAAATGACATTTGATAGCTGTAATATTAGGAAACAAAATAGTAAAGTTGTAAATTCTCTAGAAGTTGCCGTTCTTTAATAATATTATCATACGCTTCTCGAGCTGCAATTGAGTAGAAAATTAATTGCTATAAAATATTAATTAGGCGCTTTCATACCTTTAATGAATAGGGAGTTTCGAGGTACCTATTCCTCTGTTTTTCGATTCTTATCAGTCTGTGAGGGTTTCTGATTTTATTAATTACAGGCAAACTAAGAAATCGTTCTCTTCTAGTGTATATATTGTAATAATAACGAAAATGATATATATATATATATATATATATTCACAAACAATTAATCCGTATCCTAAAAACAAAGCCACAACAAGGTCGTATAAAAGGGTGTTCGAGTCCGTAGTCAAAAGCAAAAGTCGTAATTATTTTTCAAAAACCCGATTCGTCTTCGTTTTGTTTCGTTCACTTTGTCGCACCGCACCACAGTCATAGAAAAGGAAATGTCAAACAAAAGGATATCAATGTCATTCAGTTTGACATAGTACTACCACTTAATAATGTGTATGCTCATGAAATATAAAAGGTACTAGAATTTTTAAACTTCTTTATAAACATATAAATTAATTATATTTATAACCGAAATGCGTATTAGATCTATAATGTTAAAAAAAGAACGATATTTTCCAAAAACTTGATTGATATTTTATTGTTTGTCGTGCAACATAACGCATTGGCCATGTTTTCGTTCTTGCCCTAACGGAAACAGTAGGTACAAATTATTAATAATATTTATTTCGTATCCGCAGGTTTTACAAAAAATTTATTAAATCAGTACGAGAAAAGAAAATTTGTATATATTTTTCATAAATTTAATATTACTGTAGATGGTGGGTCAGAATCTGGCATTGTCATTTTGCAAGCACAGACTAACATGTATAAGTACTAGGTAGGTAGGAATTAAATGCTTCGCAATCAATTTTAATACTTTTTTTTTAAAGCCCGTACTTGAGGAAAATAATATTTACTATGAGCCATATTAAAGGGCCACTTTATGTAATATCTACGTGTATTGAGGGTGGCCGGTTGCTAGGTATATTCCAATTCAATTACAAGGATGACTCGCTACAGAATTGGATGTTATTGATTCAAATTCGCAGGTGTCCCCATCAGGGCTACGCAAAAGGGTGAAGAACATCTGTTTCTTAAGAATAATAATAAAATCGACTAATGGAAATTGCAAAATGTAATAAAAGGCTGTATGGACGTCGAATAACTTTGTCATTTCCAATTAGGAGAATTTAAAAATCAATATCTACCTAATATTTAGATCTGAAGAAATACAAGATCGTCTATTGAAGCTGTAGCCCTTATTTCTAGTTCCCAGTAAGATACGAGTCTCCAAGGAAGCAGGCTCGATATATTTGATATCGAATCCACCGAAATTTTAAGTATGTATATCATCAAATTATCTGCCAAATTATGTTGGTAATGTGAAAGACATTTGAATGAAATGAGTAATGATTTGACTGTACGGAAATTGAATCCTTTTGTCATTGAAGTGGGAGGATACCAGCTATCAACAACTGTTTCAATAAATATAAGCAATATAATAGTGGTAGGTAGGACATAACGGATTTTCCGATGGAATTAGAGCGCCCGTCTAGGTAAGCACAAAAACGAAACCCCTATAAAACCACTAAGGCCTTCCGGTCTGGAGAAGTAACCTACATCTTACAGAAGACTATAGACTATCTCTGGATGCTGTTGTATTTTTGTCGGTAAGTAAGGCCCTGGAACCTTCCACGGGGTAAGTTTCCAATGGTCATCCCTGGCCCTTGCCTACCGCAAGGGCGCGGGTGATATTTTTTGTATCATTAGTGTCTATAGGCTATGGTGGCTGCTGACCATCAGGCAGGCCATATGCTTGTTTGCTACCCTTTCAACTTAAAAAAAACTCTCTCTTAAAGCCATTCTGTTGTCAGAAATTTCAACAATATTTGATTTCCGCGTTGTTATAGTAATAATAATTTGTTAACCTTCGATAACGGAAACTGCGTTTACATTTTCGTTGTTTTTAATTAGTATTAAAATACTATTGATTTGTTGCAAATTTCCGTTATAAAGTACCCACAATTCCGCCGGGAGAACGGTGCTCCCCGCAATCTGTGATCAACTTCAAATAAAATCGGGAACAGGGCAGAATTGCGCATGGGGAATTCAATTTTATCTATTCAAATTGCTTCAAATAGATATTTTTTGCATAAAAATTACGCAACCTTCACTCAATTAATAAAATGGATAATTACTCTTTGTAATGGGAAAGAATCTTTTTTTTTTACTTTCACGTAATTTTTGATGATTTGGACTCTTTTTATGTTCCATGGTCGGATCAAAAAAGTAAAGTACAGAAAACTAGAAAAAAACCCATTAGGTCCAGGTTTCAAACAGGATTCAGCAATCCGGGCGTACGCACTAACCAATTATGTTACCGAGACCTTAATGGCCGTACCGAATTAAAAAAAAATACGTGTGACTTATGGGGAATATCTAAAAAATCCTTAATGGCATAATAACAGGCATCGCTCCTTATATTGCAAATAAATTTAATAATTGTATTGATCAGGGAGTATTTCCAGACCTCATGAAATATAGTAAAGTTATACCACTTTTTAAATCTGGAAATAGAGATAGCCCCGGTAATAACAGACCTATATCAGTATTGCCAATATAAAGTAACATTTTGGAAAAAAAAATTAGATCAATTTATGTCACACTTCTATTTGAATAAACTGTTACATACCAATCGATTTGGCTTTACTAGAAGAACATCTATGACTGATGCGGGTATTGCACTTAATAGACATATTTTGGAAGCTTGAGAGGAGTTGCAGAATGTTTTTGAAGTATTCTGTGACTTGTCTAAGGCTTTTGATTGCGTTGAGCATCGGACTCTAGTGATGAAGTTGAGTCACTAAGGAGTTAAAGGCGCAGTCCCAAAAATTGCCCGACTGTAGAGGTAACTGGTGTCAAGTTATCTAGATGTCATGTGTTCATGGGCGTTCCCCAAGGTTCTATTTTGGGCCCGTTCCTATTTTTACTGTATATAAACGATTTGCCATTTTTTGTGGAGAAATTTTGTGAGATATGGTTGAAGTGAACAAATTTAATTGATCTCCGCAAATGATAAAACGATGATACAAGTTGAAGAATTATATTTTTTTTAATAAAAGCAGAAAATTAAGCTAACAGAAAGAAATAGGTAAATAGAACAGACAATGTCAAAAAACAACCAAAGAGTAAAAAACTACATCAGCTATCAAAACAGCAAAGAGGTCCGCAACATCTTCTCCCGACCCTACAACCACGTGAGCAGTCAAGAGCCAACCGCAGTTCAAGAGCTCTTCAAGAGGGTGACGTAGTAATTATTGCTGACTTTAACTTGCCCCGCGGAACATGGCCACGAGGACGTGTTGCGAAAGTGCACCCTGGGAAAGATGGCGTAATAAGGGTAGTGGACGTTGCAACAGCAGGAGGAATGCTACGCCGACCCGTGCGAAAGCTAGTTAGGCTCTCCACCTAAGGCCTTGACTGACCTTGGTTTGCATAACCAGTTTGTGCTTAGGTGCACGAGGGGGAGGATGTTGCGGACCTCTTTGCTATTTTGATAGCTGATGTAGTTTTTTTACTCTTTGGTTGTTTTTTGACGTTGTCTGTTCTATTTACCTATTTCTTTCTGTTAGCTTAATTTTCTGCTTTTATTAAAAAAGAATATAATTCTTCAACTTGTATCATCGTTTTATCATTTGCGGAGATCAATTTGGTTTGTTCACTTCAATGGTATTGTTTGCTGATGACACATCTTTATTATTTAAGGTTGACAGGTCCAAGAATAACTATGACGATGTAAATGATGCTCTCTCACAAGTATTGCATTGGTTAAATGTTAATAATTTAAAACTAAATGCATAAAATTCGCTTAGTATTGAAGAGAACCTTACACTTATTGTCTTTTTTATTTAAACTGGCTCATGTATTTTGAAAATTGTTTACTGGATACTGTTTTATGGCTTTTGTATATTTAATGTTACCTTTTTTTTCATTATGTGATAAAAGTTAACCACAATACATGTTTATAAGTTTCATGTCAGCTTTACATTTGACAACACTGTATAAAATAATGCAGGGAGATAAAGCAGCCCTTGCTGAGTTTCTTGCCGGTTCTTCTCAGAACAAGGTCTGTCACCGTAGATTAGCGAACCGATTGCGTAGCTTTTGACTTCCAAATGTGCTTGTAAAAGCCTGAACCGAATAAATGAATATTTATTTTTTATATTGATTTTTTGGGAGTAGTATTAGTTTTTTTCAGATTATAATCAATCAGATATAAATCCGGCAGTAAAATGCTTAAATATAAAAACCTAAATACACATTTATTTCATAGGTATTATTGATTTCAAAAGCTATGAAGTCTTTTTTATTATATTAATCTTCGCGTAACTGGTATTTGATATCCTTGAATCGTTCAAAACGCATTCGTCTCATATCGAATATACATACACACATTAAAAAAAGTTTGAGATCACTAGACTTGCAAAAGCTGATATATTTTCAAAATTTTACTTAATGAAGAGAAAATGTTTACGTTATATCTTTTTTTAATAAAAAATACACTTTCTGAAATAAAGAAATACAACTAATTTTATTCTCGGAGTGCAGCATTGATTCGTTGAGCTCGATGTGCGGACGCATTATCGTCAACCAGTACAAATTGGTGCCCATGGTTACTCGGAAAGGTCTAACGATTCCATGAATACCGCCTGTTTTGTATCTGTCTACCGTCATGAAGCCTTGATAAGGAACTGAAGGCGTTCTAGCCCCAATCCTAACACCACCCCAGAAGGACACGGATATCCCGCCTTACTGATCCGTTCCAGTGGCCGTTCTTTGCCTTTCAAAGTCTCCAAGTCTTCTCTAAATACGGACACGTCCGTTATCTGGATCAGTACTGATTCGCGATTCGTCAACGAAGAGGCAGTATTGCCAAATGCTTTTCTCTTCGTCTTCTTCGTTTTACCGAAGCCTAGCCCACTGTAATCTCCGTCGCTGACGTTCCCGTGAATTAAAAGGTGCTCGCCAAGACCTTCGTGCTCGTAATCCAGCTTTGTGTAAGCAGTTCCGAATGATATGAGTGCTAAATTCAGGTCCGGATGTGTCCCGTATTTCTGCTTTTAATTTAGTGGCGTTTATTGTTGGATCCCGGGCTACCAGCAACCTGATATAGCGCTTCTGAGCAGCTGTCAAAACAGTTAGGCGACTGCTGCGGGGTCGATCAGCTAAATTTCCCATGCCATTGGTACCTCTGCAACGTGGTTACTATACAGGATTGGGATATGGCAATTCTGCGTGCTATTTCTCTCGTAGAATAGCCTTCTTCCCTCAATGTTACAATTCTGGCTCGTAAAACATCTGATAATCCTCGTGGCATATTTTCAATCACAACCTTCCGTGAAAAAATATTTTAAATTCGATAATATTGACTAAGTCAGATTTCTAAACGAGCGTCAGCTTGGATTGCATGTCCTTTTATTTGAAAAAAAATAATTGAATTATTTTATTGTTTTACGTTCTAATACTAATTTTAAAATTTAGAATCTTATCAGAGAAAGATATTACAAAAAAGTCTTCTGTAACACAAAAAACAATCTATTTTTCAAAGTGATCGTAAACTATTTTCGATGTGCGTATGAAGTAAAGTTACTTTAACACTGACCCTAAAACAGCTCTCGCTCATTTCCGGGGTCCATTTCGTGAGAGTAAAAGTGCACGGTCACAAAATGGCGGATTTATTGGTGATTTTATGAATGTGTCGGTCGGTCGTGAAATATGCTCCTCTCAGGGAGGGCCCGAAGGGTTGAATAGGGTCCCGGGGGCATATGACTCCGGTGATGTTTCTCCTCAAAATTAATGGCTCTTATTGTTACTGTGTAACTACTATTGAAGAATTTTTAGGAAAGGCCATGAGCAATGGAAAATTATCCTTCTAATTTTCGTATTCTGTGATTTGAAATAAAATAAAAAATTAGTATAAGTACCTACTTTATTCTGAATTAGACTTTACATTAGAAAAATGGTATAAGTAAGTGGAAATTTTATATATATCGTCAGGTATTTAAAAGTAAATAAAACTCGACTCCTAGCACAGAGATGTTTCAGCGAAGAGCTGTTTCAGCTGTATTTACTTTAAGCTTAAACAGCTCTTCGCTGAGCACTTTAAGTAAATTTTGGTTTGCAGCAACGTAATAGTCGTAAGATGTTCAAGATTTAGATTGAGTTAGCTACTCACAATAAGTCAAAGAATAGGAAATGAAATGTCTGTCTTTGTTATAATTTACGAAAGAGGACCATTCTATAACACGCAAGCATAAAATAAATTTTGACATTGTGAGTTACCTATAATGCGAAGAGATGGCGCTGCCTTGCAGCTTAAGAATGGCTAGAGGAATTTCGACGCGGTCCGTGAGGGCCACGGTAGCATAATTGGTCAGTGCATTCGCCCGGATTGTGAAGGGTGCGGGTTCGAGTCCCGTCTGCTGCCTGGTCCGCGTGGATTTTTTTCTAGTTATATTTTCTTTAGATTTAAACATAAAGCAGTTACATGCTTTAAAAATAAAAATTATAACTATAAAATAAATTTGTTTTAGAATATTTTTATTTTTATTTTAAGCATTTAACTGCTGATTGCATAAATCTATAGAAAATTTTACTAGAAAAAAATATTGAAACCTGAACCGAGAAGAAATTATTCTAGTTTTTTTTTAATGTAAGTATTTATCCAAGTTCGAGTTTTGGATTGAGGTAACGCTTTTTCTTAAATTAAGGATTTACTGAATTAGAATCATAATTAAGTGTAAGTAAACAAATTTGAAACTTAAAAGTCACTTATATATTTAAGAATGAGTTCAGAAAGCTCCTAAGTTTAGTTCAAACGGCCCTAAGTCTTGAAATGGGGTTGACCCCGAGTTCATCACTCTCGAGCGTATTATTATTAAGTAATTGTCTCTGAAGTTTGGTAAGTAATTGCGAGTGTAATTTACTCGTTTGTTAACGTACGAAAAAAATCTGAAGAGGAATTTGAAATTACTAATGGTGTAATCATGATTAAAATTTTGTCAAGTTTTACCCTAAATGATGATGATGATGAATGAGGATTTTCTGGAATGACGGGCTCCAGGTAGCAGTACTGAGACAAAAGTTCTACTCATCCGTCTCAATATGTTCTCATAGTCTATGGTGTTCGCGCCAAAAACTTCATACAAAAGACCTCACGTCAGAGTAGCGCCAACTGGTGACGTAAATTTTCATAAACAACCTCATTCATTAAAACTATTTGTATTATCATTAACATAGCTCATACTCTTTTCCAAAAGAAGAGCCGTAACTCATGGGATCATTTCAGTGAACGATAGAGAATTTGTGGGCTTCCTTGGATTTATAGTCTCCTATTGTTTCACAATCAAGACATATATTTAATTCTCAATTTCCCCGAACGTAGTGCAATGCATCATTCTGTGTACTGCTACTGTTTTAATACAACGTCCTCGAATACCATCGCCAGATCCAGATATATATGGGTAGGTATGTAGTACTAATGTTTTAGGGGGTCAACTTTGTACCGTCGAAAACAGATTCGAGTTAGGATGATTCATTCTACAGCATCATTGCCGTTGCTCACCGGGGCCACGGTCAAACCTTATGGTATACTTTTTGTATGCCCCGGCCGAACACCACCGTGGTTCGGCCGGGGCACAGTGTTGAAATGTCGGACGGTATTTTTCCCGGCTCCGGCGCAGTTCGGCCCAAATTCGTTGTTACATGAACATATGCATCCGGGCGCCCGCAGAGCAGTCAACGTCAAATCTTAATGAGGTCAGCAAAATGTACCATAAAAAATTGTTAGAAAACTTTTGCCAAATATTATCACATCATGTTACCACTGGGAAAGGACTCCGCACTGTACTACGGGATGAACGAAAGAGAACTAAGAGAGTGAGCTCGGGTGAAGTCCCGTTAAATAGTCTCAAGTGGGGGTAAACGTCAAATGGCGCCCAACGTCCGAGTTCACCAACTTTTCAACTACCCCCTACAATATTTACAAAAATAATAATTTTATTATTATCACAGGTGTTGAGGAATTACATTTATATGAATTATTAAAAAAAAGGCAATGTTTGATAGATTGTAGCTAACATATCGGTCGACCCTCTGATACCCGACACTGTGAGTATTGTGTGTCGGGAACAGGCGCGAGAGAATAGTGGGAATGTGACTAGTGGTAGTATCGAGCGCAATAAAGGACGACGTCGATATGTCTGCAAATAACTTCTATTTGCAAGAGTGTCGAAATATCGGAGACTCACAAAAAACAAGGTATATGGTAAAAAAACCGTTAATAGCTATAATAATATGATGTACATATTATTCAAACATTACGATTGACGTCTGGTATCGAGATCGGTGACGCGAAGAAATAATTTAGCGTAAAAGAAAGACCATTGGTCCCCTTTTGGCACACAAAATACATACACTTGCATTATCTATTTCGATCTGTCTGTGACTCCAACGCTTTTGTCGACTATACATAACGCGCGTTGTGAATACGACCCCACTACAGAGTCGGTGGGTAACTTACGGAGGTGGAATGCCTTAATAAATCGGCTGAACCACTCCGGTTCCATGCTTGAAATATTAGAAGCATTAAGATAGCACTCCTATTGTTCCCCGATCCCGATATTGTCGTCACTGGAATGAATATAGGCACGTTCGAGTTCGAACGATGTTCACTCGCATTAATCAGTGACTGGCTTCGGCGAATGATTTCTTCGGCGTCAATGGTTGAAATGCTAATTGATGTTATCGATATATTTAGTAGAGTTAAAGAAAGGAGGTATCTAGTTTTTGAAGTGAAACTTCTTTAGGGACGCTTGACTTGGGGGGTAAACTGGCGAATGTGTGACGATTTTTGCGTTACACGCGCACTGGTGGCTCATCGGTGAACAATGAACAAAACCCGTCAAAAAATACATGAATCTAGTGCTTGATGGGTCATAATGAACCCAGTGCGGATTGGTGGATGATAACGGACCCACCGGGATTGGAGGGTGATAACGGACCCAGCGTGGATTGGTGGGTGATAACAGACCCAGTGCGGATTGGTGGGTGATAATGGACCCAGCGCGGATTGGTGGGTGATGACGGACCCAGTGCGAATTGGTGGGTGATACCGGACCTAGCGCGGATTGGTTGGTGATAATGGACCCAACGCGGATTGGTGGGTGATAATGGACTCAGCGCGAATTGTTGGGTGATAACGGACCCTAATAATGGGTAGTTAGGGCAGACTCATCTCCGCTGGCAGCACCCGTTCACGAGCATGACGCATGAACCAGCCATCGCTTCGCTCAACCATATTTTAGGGAACGTAACGACCCGCCTCACAAGACACCACCGAAGAGACTTACGTTCAAATTACGTTCGATACTTATTATACCTACATCGATTTTTTTTTAGGTTTCTGTGGGATTTTCAGAGAAATTGAACACATAAATCAGATTTGTTTTATTTAACATGAAATTTTCCTGGATAAAAGTTGACATGGTTGTCCATGTCCATTGTGAATTTGTATTCACGGGCAGCGGAAGCTAGTAATTAGTAGAAGGAAATGGAAATGTTACCGGAAATGCATTAAACCTAGCAATTTTGAATGTCGTAATAATATGATAAATCGAATTTCCGCGAAAATCCTAGGAATTTTGCGAAAACGCAAATAATTAGACAATGGCGATGACATTTCTCAAATCTTACTGTTAACAAATTGACATAAGTAAATATAAATAAAAAAAAAATATTTCCAAGACACACCAATTAGCCTAGCTCCAAAATAAGCACTGTAAGGCTTGTGTTATGGGATACTTGGGTAACGGATAATATACACATACATATACAGTACATATATAAGTATATATCGAATATATATAAATATATATATATATATACATCGAAATACATATTAAACATCCATGACTTCTCGAGTAGGCGACACCATGAAACCCGACGTACAAACCACTCGGCCACGAAGGTCGTCAAATATAATAATTTATTTTGGACCAATAATAGTACAAATTTGCAATGTCCAGTGATAAAATAAGACCCACGAAGTCATAGTAGGCGACACCTTGAATACCGGTGTACCTACAGACCATTCTACCACGAAGGTAATCGTTCGGATTATAAAATAAACATTAACATCAACGGATAGTGGGGTAAATGCCACCCCTTTTCGCCAGCAAGGTAGATTATAAATGCATTAAAATATAAATGCCTGCTTACGATGGAACCCCATCGAACTAATTACTCGTTGGTTAATTAAAATGCTTAAACGGCCCGTTTACCTTATCTCCGCTTAAGAAACGAACATTTTGAGTACCGACGGCAGCTATAATGACTTTTGAAAAACGTTAAGGTATACGCATCTACATAGGCGTTTTTGATAATTAGGCACTGTTAGATAGATAGATAAATTCTTTATTGCACACAAACAAAAGATAACAAAAAAGTAAACAATAACATAATGTGGACAAAGGCCTTATCGTTTTAAGCGATCTCTTCCAGACAACCTTTGCGGTAAAGGATAGCTAAACGAAGAGGAAGTTGTAGTATGCCAGCGAGATAAAACAAAGAAATATTCATATTTTCTTGAATATATACAGATTTTAAACAAGATTATAAACTGTCACTATGTTTTTTATTAAGGCTTCATTTAAAAGAAAGTATTGACATCTTTAATTACCCCACCCTAATGTTAAGTGTAATTGGAGTCCATTCACGAAGATAAATGTTGCGGCAGAAGCTATGCTGCACCAGAAAACCTCACCTTGCCGGCCTGAACCAAATCCCCTACCATGCGGCAACTTTCGCAGTGGTCGGTAATTTGATTGGTGATCAAAAATCTCGAGTTCCTCCGTGCTTCGGATGGCACGTTAAGCCGTCGGTCCCGACTGCATCTGCAGTCGTTAGCACCCGCGAACCAGCACTGGGCCCGCGTGGTGGGTCATGGCCCAATCACCCTATTCCATCCATAGGGAAGGCCTGTGCCTCAGCAATAGGGACATAAATAGGCTGATGATGATACCTACCTAAGTGTCGCCGCACACGGGCCATACGCCACAGCCACAAACGCCGCCACGAGAAGCTAGAAGCGGCTACTAAAGCGCGCGACAGCGGCTGACTAAGGCAAGGGAGAGAGGGGTGGGGAATCACGCGAGTGACATGTGGCGGCGTTTTGTATCGGCGCATTAAGTGGCCGGTGCGGGCCACAAGAAGCGAGCAACGACGATTAGTAGCGTGTGGCGGCCACCGGCGTACCGTGTGTGACGAGTCCATATAAAATGTATGAAAACTACAAGAAATATGCCGGTGGCGGCGTTTTGTGGTTGTGGTCGGTGACTCATGTGCGGCGACACTAAGTTATGCTACTGTAATATCAGAGAGTGCAAGTCTTTTACCACACATTAAAGATTCTTTAAACATGAAGCCTGCAATAGGTATAAAAACTGGTTTAGAGCAAGTGTGTCGTAAAAGAGTCCCTTGGACAACACTTCATTTTTTATGGCGACACTGAGTCAGACTTTAGCGACACGTTACGACTTATGGCAGTTTGATTTTATGATTTTTATTTCGTTTACCCCAGCCGATTGAGCGTAAGAAAGAGTAAGTTAAAGAACAAAAACAAAAAACAAAAACGGTTTTCTGTTTTCATTTATAATATTTTCATTAATAATGGCAAATACAAACAAACAATTTTGAAACAAATTAATGAGTAAATCTAGTCCGTTAATATTAACCCAAAATGCTTTATTAAAATGTTACTAGTTTTGTTCATTTATTACCATTATTATGTACTCTACTCTGTATCTAATATAACTTAATTAGCAACAGCTGTAGTGCTCTGTTTCAGATAGTAGTTTGTTAAATTAAATCATTATTGGCGAAGAACAGTTACTATGTATTGGATTATATACTCGCTATTTCCAGCTAATTTATCGATAGATTCAGGAGAGGTAGGGCATACCGGGTTTTTTCCTCTCGAATTGGAGCGCCCACTCCGGAAAATTATCGCCAGTTTATAGTACAAGTCCGAGATAGGCTGCAGACTGCAACCGCAGGCGACACTGCGACCAGCGGCTGCGGTCGACCGCAGAACTGCCTTTTTTTTTGTGTCTGTGAAATGCCTTATGGATCCTTCAACCACTGGGGGAGAAGAAGGTATGTGGGATTCGTCCCTGGAGGCCTACTCTAATTCAACGAAAAACGAAATTTCGATCGAAACTTCGCACTTTCATTACTATGTTTCTGGTTTGTTTTTAATTATAATAATATTCGTCGTCGGAATATAGATTGAGGTGTAGATTTTCTAAGCCTACTAAAAGAAAGCTTCAACTTGATAGTTTGTCGTTCAAATTGAGTTTAACCTTTAATTGACGAAATTAAATTTCGTTTCAACTTCGTTATCGAAAATTCGTTTCGGAGAAAGAGAGTAGACCACCTGTTCATTACAGCCAGACCTGTTGCCGGATGAAATAAACAGGGCCCTACCTAATGCCCTGAACAGGGCCGCTAAAACCAGACAATACTCCTGCACCGTCACCCGACACGTACTATGAGGACCGCGGTCCCCCTAGTGCGTACCGAGACGGCGAGTGTGGTCGCGGCACCCGTTTCCGAATGTTTGTGCTTTTCCAAGCACAATGAATAGAACCAAATTATTCCGGTAACTTGGATTCTTTTCGCGTCGTTAAGGAAAGATGACCAGCAACAAAGTTAATAAATTTTTCCTATTCATCTTCCGAAAACGGTGACATTTTCGTTTCGTACGTGTGAACTCTTTTCGGCTCGCGATATTACTGGCTGCGCTGCGGTCGCTACGCGCTGCGGCTGCAGCGTCCGGAAGCAACGAACAGAGATTCATAGAACCAATTCTGAAATAAGTAGACCAATAGTGACATTCAGAGAATTAATAGTGTCGCTTGCAGTTTGCGGTCTGCAGCCCATCTCGAACCTGTACCTTAACAGAAAATCGCTGTCCTAACTCTATGGTCGATTCTCCCTTTTCCGTTCACAGGGAAAGCCATTGCCTCAGCAGTGAGAATATTAATAGGCTGATAAACGACGACAATGAATTATAAAGCAAGGGGCACATCTTATCGCAACATATAAAACAATAAAATTATGAGCCAGAATGAGATAAGTTCGGTACCTACACTTAAACCCTTGCCGAGCCGCAACCCGCGCGAAAACTTGTGAGAAATCATAAGTAAATCATTCTCTAACACTCAAACTTCTCACCCTCTAAGGGACCTCGTTAATATTTTAAACGGCCAATCCTATTGTAACACAAATTTCTTGCCAACTACAGAAATTAGCCGGATTATCACTCGACTCGCAATAATTAATTATAAAGTTAGACGTTTTACTGTAAATCTGGCAAGATACATACATCTATCTAACGCAACGTAGGAAATTTAGTACGATGACAGAAGCACCATAATCGTACGTAATTCTTTATTTCAAATTGAAGAAACATATTTATTATTTGTATTGTTTTTAACTTTCCTGGTCACTAACATTACAGCGGAGTAACTCCGTGATCATGGCGCTTGCAACAGTGCCGAAATATTGGAGACTCATAAAAAACAAGGTAGATACATGGTAACAATCCCGTTATTAGCTTTAACTATTTGTTTTTTGCAGTCTTTTTATACTCGTAGGTACAATAATTCGACATAATGTAGGTATCAACGAGTACCCCATAAGTTCTATTTTATACATTTTTAGGGTTTCATACCCAAAGACATTAATAAATGTTTACATTATAGTTTATCAGTTGTTTTCTCATTAAATATATATTTACATTAAATTTATAAAGTAACAGTAAAGAAAGTCAAATGGAGGGAGAAGACCCTGTATTTGCAAATAAAATATTTCAATAAATGATAATTTAGTAGTTAAAAATTAATAACTATGTAGTTTATTGATCGGGTAAATCGAATATAGAAAATTCTCGTGTCACGTTGTGCATGAAATTTTATATGCATAGATCAGTAGTTCTGAGAATCGGACAATTACCTTTCATCCCCCTAAATGTTAAGGGACAAAATAACCCTTAAATTTTTTAGGACATTTTTTTTAAATAATAGTATAAAATTAGTAAAGTATTAGTGAAGGAGTCGCTCGTTCTATAAAATAGTGTTGCTCGCGAGGCGGAAACTACATTTTATCACCCTCTATGAAAAAATAAGTAATTGCTACTACGAATTTGTGTGGAAATTACGTTTTTTTTTTCATACAAAACAACAAGACGTTCATTATCTAAAAGATTTCAACTTTCTTGCATTTTCCAAAGGATGAAATTTTCATTATATGCTTTTTCCTTAATAATGTTTGCGGGACTTTGTACGTAACAGACGTTGTATCACATTTTTAGCATACTTTCATTCTCACTGCTCAAGGAAGACACAATTTTTTCATAAATCCGAATATGAGTAAACAATAATGAACGAGGGCGGAATGTATTTCGCTCGTTTGTAATTATTCACAAACATTTTTTTTTTATTTTGCGAGCGCGAGTTTTGTGCTATGACTTGATCATTATTATTATTATTCCTGATTGAAATCGCTTTCAGTCCCTAGGAATAAAACACTATTTTGGTCCCAGTAAATAGAGAACAAACTAGCTCTTTTCGAATAAATTTGATAAAAAAAAACACTATGTTCAGCAAATCCCATACTATGTTAAACGTTCAAAGTAGAACAGTATCCTAAGTACGAGTTTGCGCTCACGAAAACTATCATAATTTACGTAATTCTAAATTATGTTTCTATGTCTATTTTGGTGAAAAGTAACCAAATTTACTAAAAATTTAATAACCACTCTTTATTTGTATTGAAACGAAAACAATAAAATCAGTACCCTTAGTAGTACAGTCAATCTGTCGAAAAAAATATCGTTTGAGTGAAAAAAAAACCTAAAGGGTAAGTCTTGTTTTTTCTGTTGCCAAATGACGTCAGTAAGCCACCTTGGCGATGGGCATGTTCAACTCGTAGGCGTTTTTTGAAAAACTCAAAAAAACCGTCAAAAATTTTTGACGTCATTTGACAACAGAAAAAACAAGACTTACCCTTTAGGTTTTTTTTTCACCACTCAACCTACAGATTGACTGTACTATAGTACGAGTAGTTGCTTTTGTTTTTTAGTAATTGTAAAACTTGTTCTAAGGGTACTGTAGAGTTGACAATCCATGTTGTTAGGTATTACTACCTTCTTTTTCAAGTTTATGAAATGAATATTTTAAGTACGTACAAATTTTCCGGTAGTCAATAAAAAGCCAATGAGCACGAAAACAGAATCGTCCGACAATTGAAATTCAGTTAATGTCTAAGAGTTGGTAATTAAATTAAAACATCTGCTAACCAATGGTTGGTTTGTTGTTTCCGACAGCGAATAATTAATAAGTTACCACCAACTTTGAGTTACCTATCCTGTTGAATATTATAGACATCAGATTTTTTCATATTTTTCCGTTAAAGACTTATTATTGAGCAGGCGTCCATTATTCGAACTTTTTAAGAGTGAAAACTTCTTTAAGCAATCTGGCCACTTTTGGGATGGAACAAAGCACTATAGTAGAGGAGACCAAGCGGGGATTTTTGAATTTACTCGAGCGCGGCAGAATAACGTATGGGGAGCAACCTTTCGCCTAGTTAAGTACTCTCACCATACCTGAGCCCTCTATGTAGAGCCGAACGTCTAGGGCAGCAAAAACAAAATTTCAACGAACGGTCATGACTTTTGGTCGCGCCCAAATCGCCACTCTTTTGAATATATAAGCTACTAGAGGGTTCACGTAACGTTTCTAAGAACGGAAACGAAAAAATATTGATCTGCCGCGGTTTGCATGATATGGGGGTGGCCGTACGAAGGGGTAAACAAACAAACAAACAAAATCGTTTATTCAGTACAGTACACGGATACAGATAAAATAGTTATAGTTAAAACTTACAAAATAACTGATATCACTCCGTATCCACGGCTGCGCTGAAAAGGGCCCAGTTCAGCATAATGTCAGTGCAGTATGCACTGGCGCTGGTTTTCAACTGGGTCCTTTATCTGACAAGTGGATGCCAAACACTAACGATTTTTATATGCATATTAATATAAAATATAAAGGAAATAATAAAAAATGGGGCAAGGCTGTGTTAATCCGTTGCCTTTGCACCGGGTAGAATATAGGAAAAAACAACCGAGCTCGTCAGACATTGAGAAGGGATGTTACGTGAACCCTCCAGTAGCTCCTATTCAAAAGACTGACGATTTGGACCCTACCAAAAGTAATGGCTATTTGTTAAAATTTTGTTTTTGCTGCCCTAGACGTTCGGCCCTACATAGATGGCTCAGGTATAGTGGGAGTACTTAACTACGTGCAAGGTTGCTCCCCATATTATGTTATTCTGCCGCGCTTGAGTAAATCCAAAGATCCCTGCTTGGGCTCCCCTAGTACTATGTTTCAGTGACTATCAGTTTAATTGTGGTTGTATTAAATGAAGAATGAAGACACTAGGTGCTTCCAATAGTAAATGAGCCAATCGATATTAAATTAATAAAAAAATATATGAAATAGAGTAACGCCTAGCTCCCCCGACTCCACATTCGAAAAAGGATTTCTTAAAAATCAAAGGGAATCTTTTTGAGGCACCCCTAATTGGATAAGTTCAAACGCATTTGAAGGCTTAATTTTAACGGTAAATTATATAATGAAATTTATAATGGAATGAAAACTCGATCAAATGCCAACGTCGATCAAATTACTTAGCTTTCGAAAAATATGTTCAAACGACAGGATTCTTATAAAAATAAGTATATATAGGCTTTCAATGCCTTTCAGCCGGACTGTTTTTTTTTACTTTTATGTCAACAATAAGCTATTTGACAGTATGAAAAATAAAGTGACATATTTGCATGTGTATTTAACAGGAATATGGGGAGCGATTTCACTATTCTGACAAAAAAAATAGTTGGTAATATTACTAAAAATTATGAAATAGAAAAGCATTGTTGATCTATTGTCACGTGACGGGAAACGCCTAGGATTGACGGAGCCTAAGATGACGTCACCTGCTTGTAAACATCCTAACAAAGTGACAATACTTTGTACTGTTTGACGCTTTAATGAGAGCCTTGTGACGTCACCTAACATGCCATATTTGCAAGAGAAATGTTTCCACGGCATATTTGAAAAGAAAATTTTTATTTTCGTTTTTTGCTGACATATATGTGTATATATTTTGCTGATTGCTCGTACAATTGAGTACGAGCCTAATTAATTGAATTTCCACAGACTAGAGATTATTACAGTTTTTTTTGTGTTATTGTGGTTTTTATTATAGTTTGCGCTAAGGCAAAGAAAAAAAAACAGCCTTTTCATATTTTTTTTTATTCTTTGTGGTACTTTTTATCCGTGATTGTGTGTTTTTGTTTTAATGACTTCTTTTATTCACGCCATCCTTAGGTCTTGTCAGAATATCAGCGTCGCAGCTGCCTTAGTGTCGTTGTGGCATTATGCTGAGGCAGGGACCTAGTTGACCTTATTCTGTTTTTTGTTTCATTTATGATTTGTTTGTTGGTCAATAAATTATTTCTTTCTTTCTTTCTATATACGCAACAAAATTGTAAATATATTGTTTTAAACTTTCATGGTCACTAACATTACAGCTAATAACGGGATTGTTACCATGTAACTTGTTTTTTATAAGTCAGTTACTCCGTGATCACGGCGGTTGCAACAGTGCCGAAATTTCGGAGACTCATAAAAAACAAAGTAATGGTACCAATCCCGTTAATAGCTAAAGAATTCTCAATATCCACTTTTTACGTAGGCACGCTAATAAATTCAACAACTTATCAAATTTCCTTTTACACAAATCAAATACAACAACGATGTTAATACTCAGATTTAGACAGAATTTCTACAATAATCTTAAATCGAACCAGGGCTTCTAACCGGTTTCAAAAATACCGGTAAATAAAGGTTAATACCGGTTTTTAGTAAAGGTTTCGTTCGGAGCGCGTCCGTAATGAAAGCGGTACCTAAACCTTAATAAACCGGTTTAATTCAGAGCGACACGTGCACGCGTCAGCATCGCTTGAAGATTGTTTTGTTTGAACTAATCAAGTCACAACTTATTAATGCTCAGAGATTGATGCGTTTATTGACACGTTTGCTAGCGTCTAGTGAGTCAAGTTATTCATTTTGTAGTTGTGTATTTATTTCAACGGTCAGTAAGAGCGAAATGAAACCCTTTAAAAACCTCTAAATTGATTTAAAACCTATTTGATTTCGCTTTTTAGGCAAACCATTTTTTTAAAGTTAAGGTAGAGCCAAACCTAAATAAAACGCTGCTTATATACTTGACACTGATTTAGGTTTGTAAATTAACCGGTAAGCAAGCCCTGCATCGAACATTGCATAGGTCAAGCTTAAAGTCAAAGATTACGCTACTGTAAGAGCTGTAGAGTTAATTTAGTGTGCAGGTGAATCTGAAATTTGCTCTTACTTGTCTTTAACTATGTGTTCACGTAGACACTAACAGATCCGCCTTGCCTACTGTGGAAAAGGGCAACACTGTTTAAATTTGAAAGGTAGCAAAATGAATGCTGATGCATTCACATTTTGTATTCAGCATAAAGAACGTTAGTTGAGCTCTTCAAAACGCAGCGAAAAGCTAGGTATATACAGGATGGTCCAATTAGTGACGTCATCATTTTTTTTAGATTCCTCGCACCTGGGGATATCCGAAAATACCCCATGTATGTTTCGCGACTTTTCTTAGTTTTCGAGTTATATTTTTATGTGTGTATTTTTAACGATTTCTGCCAGCGAGGTTTTAAAAATTCATATCTTTTTTCGTAGTAGGTATTTTGCAGTCTTTTTGACATAATTGTCTTGAATGTTGTTTTGATAAAAAAAAATAACTCAGCTTCCTGAAATTACTTAAAGTTACTCAAAAAAGGCTTGAAAGTTGGAACTTTAGTTTTTCGTAGGATTTACTCAAACATTCAACTTCAATTTAAAAATACAAAAAGGAGCTCCCATAGCTTCTGGCTAAAATTAAAATCTCTGGATGCTTTTAAACTACCAAAAATCATAAAAAATAGTACGTAATCAGCCTATTTTTGTTGTATTTGGCATTCGAAGGCGGATAGGCTAAAAATCATTGAAACACGATTAAAGCATTAAAAATTATTTTAGCTACTTTTTATCACTGTTATGGTAAATTAAACTTAAAACTGTAATTTCAAATTCAGGACCACCCTGTATAACTGTTCCAATATCTGTATGACCAGAAATGAAATCATGATCATCAGCCTATTAATGCCCCCACTGCTACGGCACAGTTCTTAAGTGTGGATGGACTAGGAAAATTGGGCTATGACCCACCACGCGGGCCCAGTTTGGTGAGTGCCAAGTCCTAACAACTGCAGAATCTGATGCAGCCTGGACCAACGGCTTAACGTGCCTTCCGAAACACGGGGGTGCTCTAGATAGTAAATTTTTAGTCACCCAACCAATAACAGACTATTGGAAAAATTTGCTTTACTTCAACGATCGCAGCAGAACGCGGTAACCACTTGCGCCATCAAGCTACTATGAAATACTTTATACAAATTGGCTTATGAACCGTTCAAATTTTTTTGTGGCAGAAATGATTTAGATCATTTTTAAGCTGATTCGAAAAATGTATACAAGAAACCCATCAGCCTTTGACAGAAGTAGCGACCCTGACATACAATTATGTCGTTACTAAGTAGGTATGTATTTATTTTTAGTGTTCAGCTAGCTGGCGGCGCCGGCGCCGTCTTCGAGGTTCCGGATTCCATTCCCAGACGATTCAAAGTGTTATTTGAACTTTTCTATTTATCGTATTAATTGGGAATTATACTAATGTGCTTCTGAATTTCATAATATCACGGTTTCTACTGGATTTACTTCAGAATGTAGGATCATGGTAATCTAAAGAAATTCGTACAGTATACAAATATTGCCTTGTTATAAATAGCTTTACAACCGTTTCAGCGTGTTTCATTTAATGAATGGTGTGCGTGAAAACTTAGTGTCGCCACACACGAGCCACACACCACAACCACAAACGCCGCCACGAGAAGCTAGAAGCAGCTACTAAAGTGGCTGAAGCGCGCGACAGCGGCCGACTAAGTGTCGCCGCACACGGGCCACCGATCACAACCACCAAACGCCGCCACCGGCATATTTCTTGGAGTTTTCATACATTTTATATGAACTCGCCACACACGGTACGCCGGTGGCCGCCACACGCTACAAATCGTCGTTGTTCGCTTCTTGTGGCCCGCATCGGCCACTTAATGCGTCGATACAAAACGCCGCAACATGTCACTCGCGCGATACCCCACCCCTCTCTCCCTTTCCTTAGTCGGCCGCTGTCGCGCGCTTCAGCCACTTTAGTAGCCGCTTCTACCTTCTCGTGGCGGCGTTTGTGGCTGTGTCATAGCTCAATTGTGGATCATATCCCCAATTGGGCTATGACTCACAACGCGGACCCAGGGCTGCCCAATTTTCCAATGCCATCAATAGGGAAGGCCTATGCCCCAGCAGTGGGGGCATTTATAGGTTGGTAATGATGTCTGAAATCTAGAACGAATGGTAGGAAGAAACCATTTAAGGACAGGACAATTCGAAAGAGATTTTTAATAAGTCAACTTGTATGAATTTTATTTTCATTTCATTTATTTATTCACCGACCGATACACAACAACATACAAAGGCAGAGTTATTTACACAGAACACAGAAAGAGATTAGACGGGTGCTCATAAGCCATTTGTACTGGAACCGATGTCGCCGGCTCGCCCACACTACACTTCCACCTAATAGATAATAGCCAATCAAACGACGCTACATCATACAATCGACCCAATCAGCAGTCGCACCCGAGAGCAACGACGCAATCATAAGCCAAGTTTTGGTCAAGTTATGAGCATTTGCTCACATATGATTAGGTGATTGGCGCGTCTGCCCCGCCCACAAAGCCCTTTTGTGTTCTTAGGTTATTTAATTCTAGTCTTCTTTTCAAATTTCGTAAGCTGAAGGTTTTCAGAATTTCGCTGCCAACCTTTCGCCTTCAAAAGAATCCATTCGTCCATTGAAACTGACTCTTACTATTCGCTCTCGAAAGTTTACAGGTGGCGTGTTCCATGTTTCCAATGCACTCCCAGTCCATCCACACTCGACACACAAAACTAGAATTCAAAACACTGATGTATCTCGACACGCGGCATAGACAAAGTTACTCCGTCCCCGGCAAGTTTACGAACTCGTGTGAGGCTTGCGATCCGCACGGCATACAGCCAGCGTACAGCCTAGTTCTCATTGCCTGTGTTCCGGATATATCCGTTTGTGTTGTGTGTTTGCTATGCGACTTTGAGTGAGACTGTTGAGTTCATTAGCCTCAGCCGTGGTTTCAAACCTCCGTGTTCGAAATTAATACTCATTGAATTAGCGAGCAATTCAAATATGGCCACAATTCCAACACGTACAAAGAAATTTGGTGACTCATTTCTTAGCCGCACTATCCGTAAATAAAATGTTCAGTCCGCTCACGTGTCCCCTCCCTCTTACAACCTGGGATCCTTTAAAAGAGGCGTAAAGAAGCAACATGCAGGCAGGGTGGGGATGGCTGGTGTGGCAGGTAGAACTGCTGTATCAGCTATCTTCACGTCTGAACTTCACCGTCACTTAACATCAGGTGGGGTGGAGTCATTTTTCGGACCTATCTATAAACAAAAATAGACCATAAAGCAAAATGCGACAAATAGAAGCATCAACCTATTAATGTCCCGACTACAGGGGCACAGGCCTTACCTATGGATAGAAAAGGGAGATTGGGCCTTGACCCACCACGCAGGCCCAGTGCGCTTTGGTGGGTGCTAACGACCACAGATGCAGCCAAGCCCGGCGCGTGACGGCTTAACGTGCCTTTCGAAGTACGGAGAAGCTCGAGATAGTTAATTTTTGGTCACCCATCCAATGACCGACCACTGCGATAGTTGCTTAGCTTCAACGATCGTAGCCGAACGCGGTAACCACTTGCGCCAAGGAGCTCCTCATAAAAGTTATTTATATTATAAAGCAAATTTACGAAATATAGTAGTATGTTAGCTAACTTACGAGATTTTCAGTGTTATGTAGATAATAATTACTTAAACATATAGTTAAAACGGAAGTTAAAACCGTACTATTAAGAATGCGTCAGTCCGTCAACCCTTACCAATATTATAAGTGCGAAAGTATGTCTCACTGTCTGTTACCTCTTCTCGCTTAAACGAGTAAACCGACTTTGATGAAATTTCGTATAGAGATAGTTTGAATCCCGGGAAAGGACATATGATAGTTTTTATCCCTGAAATCATCCTTGAAGGTAGTGAAAATTAAATGGAAGTTTATATAACAATTAATCTTTTTCACGCAGGCAAAGTCGCGGGCATCCACTTGTTTGATATAGGTACACTCGCGGAAAGACCCGCTCTGTCACCCATAATGCCATAATCGCTTGCGGTAGCGGCGTAGTAAAAATTCATTCATAGACATGTAATTATCGCTGTCTTACTTTTGCGTATAGCGTTGTCGCGATCACGACGCGGATGACAATTTGCAACTAAAACAAATGCAATTCAATTCATTATTCATCAATGAAATGCTCTCTGTCTTACTTTTGTGCGGCGGCCCGGATTGGCGCGTCCGACGCGAAGGCGGGGCGTAGTAAAAACTATTGTAGAAAACCGTTCAAAGCATTTTGTTCGCCAAGTGACAGAGCGCACAATTCCGCGATAGTACATAGTTTATCACCCTCATTGACGCAAAGGGAAACTGTTATCCCGGATTTTTTTTATATTCCTGTGGGATTCTCATAAAACTAACTATCTGATTCGGGCGAATTGGCGGGCGCCAGCTTGTGAGTACATTAGGTATTACATACATAAAATATTATACATGAAAAAAGCAAGGGTGCCAAAAAAGGAATAGTGAGCCACACAGATTTATCCATAATGGAAAAGTGTCGGACCAATAGGGTCCTCCTCCATCCGAGAATTTGTGGTTCCCCCGGGTCACCATTGTAATTTATGTTGCACAAGTTCCGTTATTTTATTGGAGAAACAAATTGACTTCATACAGCGATGAAAAACTATGTCTTGCTTTCCCCATTTCTTGGGTAATTATAAGGGAAAATTCGAGTGAAAGACTGAGTGGCTAATTCGAACCTGTATTTGAAATGTTTGAAGGTTTGGGGTACTATATTTGTTTCTTAGGTTTTCACGCAACATCACTCATTAAATAAAACTAGTTTTTACGGGTTAATGCACGACACTTTATTTATTTATTGACGTTTCGTAGCCTTTGCAGGCTTCGTCGTCAGAATAAAACTTTTCTGACGACGAATAAAGTTTTATTCTGACGACGAAGCCTGTAAAGGCTACGAAACGTCAATAAATAAATAAAGTTTCGTGCATTAACCCGTAAAAACTAGTTTTATTTAGGTTTGGGGTACTGCTAGGTTTTTACATATGGAAACATTACTACAAATAAATCATCTTATGACTAGTAATCAAAATACCCACAAGGGAAAGGAAATTTGGCAAGCGTGGCGGTGTTTCTGTAATTAAATTTAATAATTTCATTTGCACTAAAAGCAAAAGACAAGACGTATCTCCATTGCCAATTATCTTAAATGATTTAACTTTTCATTTTTGTATAAAATGAAGACACGAAAACTATAAATCAATATCTTGCATTATACGTATATTAGATGCAATGTCCTTAAAAATAACTATGCTGAACTCTGATCTGGGTTTCTTTTCGGCAAATTTGGGTGCTGTAAGTGACAAGGCGAGAGATTCAATCAGGACATTTGTTTAATGAAGAAGCGCTATCAAGGGAAATAGAGTCCAGAAATGCTAGCAGATTGTTAGAGACTTTAAAAGACTTTTCAGAAGTCAAATATTCACGAAAATCATAAGTATTTATGCTATATTAAGCAATAATTTCTGTAAATGGAGCTGACGTTTGTATTTTTACGAAAATAAAGATGTTTTGATGTCACAACGAAAACTGACGTGTAATATTTCTTTTCTTCCACATCATTCAAAATTTGATATAAGTTTTCATGTTAAAAAAAGAAGTTAAAATTTTGTTAACCAGTGTAATTACTATTCGGTCCCTTGAGTAATCTTAAACTTGGTAATATACGTTGCCCGGAAAAGCTTCTGTTATGCTAACGAGGAGCTCAATGGCGCAAGTGGTTAGCGCGATCGGCTGCGATCGTTGAAATTAAGCAACTTTCGCAGTGGTCGGTCATTGGATGGGTGACAAAAAATTTACTATCTCGAGCTCCTCCGTGTTTAGAAAGGCACGTTAAACCGTTGGTACCGGCTGTATCTGCAGTCGTTAGCACCCACCAATACGCACTGGGCCCGCGTGGTGGGTCATGGCCTAATCTCCCTATTCCATCCATTGGGATGGCCTGTGCCCCAGCAGTGGGGACATTAATAGGCTGATGATGATGATGATAATGAAGATAATGCTACAAGCACTTATTTATTCTGGAAAAGAAATATCAGCGATATATCTTGCAGTTTACTATAGTACCTAATAATAAACTCTGGACAACTCACAATAATCTATTCAGTCCCATTGCAACAAAATAACGTTTCCAATACTAATTCAAATTAGTATATAAACACTCTAGGTTTGAATTGGAAGAAATGTTTGTGCACATAACACAAAACATCGTATATAACTGGATCTCTAGAGCAGTAGAGAGGAGTTACAGCCTTAACAGAAATCATAGAAAATTGCCTAAACATTTTCCCAATGAGCTAATTGTTTAGGTATCTAAAACTTCATGTTGTCTTTTTTATGCCGACGATGAAGGAATGAATCTATACTAATATTATAAATAGGAAAGATTTGATTGTTTGTTTTGAATAGGCTCTGAAATCCCTGGACCGATTTGAAAAAATCTTTCACGTTCGGATTCCTACGTTATCACTGATAAACATAAGCTATAGATTATTTTCAAAAAAGCTAGGGTCCCGTATGAAAACTTCGATAACATAACCCAGGGTGTGAAAGAAACCCCAAAAAATAACCTTACATCGCTTACGCTGCGGAAGTCATTGACAGTAGAGCGAAGTGATGTACTAAAGTTTTATAGAGGACATTAATATCTACAAAAACATCCGGAATACCATCCATCCATCCATCAGCCTTTCTCCGTCCACAGCTGGACATAGGCCTCCCCCACAAAACGCCAACCCCATAATGCGCAGCCCTGCGCTATCCGTATCCAGCGGCTCCCAGCACATTTGACGATGTCGTCAGTCCATCTTGTTGGGCCACCCCACGCTGCGTCGTCCGGTACGTGGTCGCCGGAATACCATATGTCTATTACAGTTATGTCACAACTAAAGGTCCCCTGCGGTTTCACCCGCGTTAATTTGAGTGAGACTGATTGCTCCTTGATTTTTATTTATTTATGGACCATCAACACAGCTATATTAATACAAACAAACTTACACATATGCTTAAGTAGGAGGATATAATATAACTGTAATTAAAGATGGCCTCATCATGCGCTAAACACTAAACAATTTTTTTTTTACATTTTCTACATACGAAATTTACTACACAACACAAATATTTGCCCAATCACAGAATAACCACAACAGTCTATCATGCTCTATAATTATTCAAAAGGGGAGAACACTGCCATATATGGTCGTAAGTTCAGAGAACTACTTACGTACCAGACCAGTAGGTAGTTATTGGGAATTCTAATTCACTTTTATCTCTATAGCACAAAACCAAAAAAGCGAATTAAAATCCCCCAATCACAAGCGATTGGAGGCTTCTAATTCACCTTTTTTGGTTTCGTGATATAGAGATAAAAGTTAATTAGAATCCCCAATAACCAATGAGGTACCGTGGCATTCTCACTTACTGCCGTTCGTGATTTCTAACGTGGTTAAATGCTGCTTGTGCTGCTTGTTCATTCCTCAAATAAAAACCAAACGTTTAAATGTTAAAGTGATAAATTTTGAGCTCATTTTGTTGAAAACCACGCTACAATCAAGATCAAAAGCTATAATGAAATTTGTAAAACAGAAAGAATCGTTGAAGTTGAACTGTATATGTCCTCCGTCTATTAACGAAACCAAACGACATGGTAACCTATTACCAAATACAATACGTTGTCTTGTTTGCGGTCCATCCAACTGTGGAAAAACCAACCTAGTAATAAGTTTATTATTACATGAAAATGGTCCACGCTTTTGTAATATCTATGTGTATTCAAAATCTTTATATCAACCTAAGTACATATTCTTAGAAAAAGTTTTAAACATGGTGGCCAATACAGCATTTAACAAATACAGTAATAACAACGAAATTTTGAGCCCACACGAAGCTCTACCAAACTCCGTTTTTATATTCGATGATGTTGCATGTGAAAATCAAAATAATATTCGTGATTACTTCGCCATGGGACGTCATAAGAACATTGATTGTTTTTATATAAATCAAACATATACTAAAATACCTAAACAACTCATACGGGATAATTCAAACCTAATAATATTATTCAAACAAGACGATATCAATTTGAAACACGTTTATGAAGAACACGTGGGATCTGATATGTCATGGTCCCAATTTCGCGAAATGTGCTCAGCTGTTTGGGATAAGCCTTTTAGTTATCTTGTAATCAATAAGGACTGTGAAAAAAATAAGGGATGTTACAGGATGGCATTTGATACATTCATAATCTTAGATTAACATACATAACAGATTGTAGTTATATTATTCAATCATTTTCTTATCGGATTTGGAACAAAGCAAACCACAAAGATGGAAAAAGATTTAAAACAACAAATTGTGAAGTCAGCAGAAGCGGTAAAAAGAAAACTTGAATTAATCAAAGATGCAAAAATTTCGAATAATACGGCATTGGAGACAATATTTAAACCTATTGTTGAACCGCTCAATATGATTGCAAATAAAAGTGATGTAAATCAACATAAAATAGAAAGAGATTTTGAACCCATATTGAAAAAAAATAAAAATGATGACAGTGAAACCAATTTCTTTTCAAGTGACGATTCTGATCAAGCAAATAGTGAAGAATCCGAAGACAATGATAATGCTTTCTCGGATAGAACACTCACTACACCATCTATTGAAGATCATAATGTAAGCGAAAATTCGTTTAAATCCTTGCCATCTTCACCAAGTGCTAAAAACTACTCATTGTCATGGTCTACATCATCGGAAGTAATGCCTGATATACCGTTTGGAGTAAGACATGAACGAGGAAAACTCATGCTCGGCAAAACCCGCGTAAATGACGATGGCAATATTTTAGATATTGGAAATCAAAGTTTCAACAAAACTCTTGGATTAACAGAATTATTATTCAAAAAGAAACCTAATTTAGATGTGGTTACCGAGGAGGATTTGCAAAATTATAAATCATTATTAATCAAGACTAATGCACACAGGCGTAACTATAATCCATCCAAACCAATCAACAGCAATAAAGGTTTCAAATATATGAAGATCATCAAGCCATTATTTAAGTTCTCCAGAAATAATACTACAAGTCAAGAAAGCCTTACACAAGGAAAAGGCGTGAAACTCTTAAAAAAACTTAAAAATAATACTGACTTTATATATTGGGACAACCCAAATGAATTAGTGGAACGATTAAAATTATTATATGCATCACGCGACGCAGGCAATACTGGCTTAGATAATGAGATTATATCCATCATTGAGGAATTATATGAAGCAGGTCTCATTAATAAAAAATATAAGTAAGATATATTACGGAAAAATCAGGCAGTTGGCTTTCTGTAAACAAACGAAGAACACTGCAATGAATATAGACAAATTTGGTCATCACGTTCATAAACGTTTACGATTGGAAGAATACATTGATACCTTAAACGATACTCTTGTTAAATCAGATACGGGTCATTACGACCTGAAATCATCAAAATTGAAAGGACTTGCAACTCCAGTGAACGATGATGAGGCAGTAAATAAAGCATATTTAGATAAAACTGCACAAGATTTGAGAAATGAAATGAACAAAATCTATAGTAATGTAAAAATTTATTTAAAAAATCTAGAAAAAGCAAATTCAAACCAGTTATCAACTTTATTCTATTCAAAAGCTGAAATAGATCACTTGATCAGCGCAAAGCCAAATAAAAATGAGTAAAAAGGACATAGTTGACGAACTTCATAAGACTGCGAGAAGGAATTTTCCTCGTCGATGTACAATTGTAAAAGGGCTAGATGATTTATGGCAGGCTGATTTAATGGACTTTCAAAAATATTCAAATTTTAACAATAGTTATAAATATATATTAGTCGTTATTGATGCCTTATCGAAATATGTTTGGGTAAGTCCATTAAAATCGAAAGAAAAAAAATGTGTTACAGATGCGATGGAAAATATATTAACGACTACATCTCGGAAACCAAAAAATTTACAAACCGATTTAGGCAAAGAATTTTATAATAATACTTTTAAGCAACTCATGATTAAGTATAACATTAACCATTATTCCACCTACTCTATAAAAAAAGCATCTATAGTAGAACGAGTAATAAGAACACTAAAAAGTCGCCTTTACAAAGTATTTAGTCTATGTGGTCGGTACGAGTGGTTAAAAAAGAATTTGAACGTCGTAGTGCAGAGCTACAATAATACCAGGCATAGAATCACAAAATTCAAGCCTGTTGACGTGAATAAAAACAATCAGATGTTGATCCGATCGAATATTACTAAATCACATAATAAGAAGACATATACGAAGTTTAAATTTAGTATTGGTGACCATGTGCGTATTAGTAAACATAAAGGAGACTTTTACAAAGGTTATACGTCAAACTGGTCTACTGAAATATTTGTCGTGATACAAGTAAATAATACAAATCCACCAACTTATATCTTAGAAGACAGAAATAAACAGAAAATTTTAGGTTCTTTTTATGAGTATGAATTACAGAAAACTGAATTCCCAGATATGTATCTCATTGAAAAAGTACTAAAAAGAAAAGGTAACAAACTTTTTGTAAAGTGGCTAGGTCTCGATAGCAAAGAAAATAGTTGGGTTGACAAGAATGCTATAGTTTTGTAATATAAATTAAGTATCAAATCTCGAAACACTCATTCTAAAAAAATTTATGGAGGAAGGAAGTGGTATTGTTAATAATTTGATAAACAATCTACCGTTTGAGTTACATCTACCAGGCTATCAATTTTGTGGTCCTGGAACAAAGCTTAAGAAACGATTACTAAGAGGTGAACGTGGTATAAATAAATTAGATGAAGCTTGTATGTTTCACGATATTGCTTACAATAATAGTGATTTAAACGTTCGACATAAAGCAGATTTAAAACTTTTGGATATGGCAAAAAAAAGATTAAAATCAAAAGATGCTGGAAAAGGCGAAAAAGTAGCGTCATGGATTGTACAAAATGCAATGAAAGCAAAACTCAAAGCTGGTGCTGGGGTTCGTTCTTTTATGACAATTGTAAAAAAACTACGTTCACAAATCAAAAAGCTAAAATGTAAAGATAACCGTACTGCAATAAAATATGCATACGCTGCAGCCAAAAAACTGTTTACCAATAAAAAAGGCATACGTTTACCACGATGTATACCTATACCGAAAAGTGGTGGTTTCTTACCATTAATTCCAATTTTTGCTGGATTATCGGCTCTTGGTTCACTTGCTGGAGGCGCAGCAGGTATTGCAAAAGCTGTCAATGATTACAAGGTTGCTCAAAAAAATCTCCAAGAATCTGAACGTCATAATAAGATGATGGAAGCAGTTGCTCTTGGAAAAGGATTGTTTATCAGACCTCATAAGAAAGGAGCTGGCTTGTATTTAAAACCTTCAAAAAACTGAAAAAAACGGCTACCCAGAAGACCGCTCACAAATTTTGATATAATAGAACACGCAACTGACATTCCGTATTTTAGAGGAGTATTTATGAGAGATACTTTACCTTTGAAACCAAGAAAAATAGAGTGCGCAGTACTGAATTTAGATAGTTCTGATAATCCTGGAACTCATTGGGTAGCCTACGTTAAGCAAGATAACTATTGTGAATATTTTGATAGTTTTGGTAATTTAAAACCACCTATGGAATTAATTAATTATTTAAGACATATATCAATAAATTATAATTACGCACAGTATCAAGTATTTGGCAGTGTAAACTGTGGTCATCTTTGTTTAAGGTTTTTGAGAAACTATTGGAAAAAACATTTATATTCAAAATGTAATAAAAATCTTGATTAGTACAAAAATGTCTTTCACTGTATCAATAACTGGCAGAGGAGAATCTTTACTGACTAACTACTCCCCTACTTTACAATTACGTGGAAATTATGAGTGTGGACTTTTATACTTTTCCACATTTAATTCCATCCCTAATATAGACCATAGAAATAATAAATTTTATTATGGCAAAGATGGAGTTATAGAAATACCTGAAGGATCGTATGAACTTCAAGATATTTGTGATTTCCTCAAAAGTAACGTAAAAAATGCAACTCTAAAATTAAATTGTAATAATAATACTTTAAAAACAAGCTTGTTCTGTTCCAAAGATGTTCATTTCAATAAAAGTGACTCAATTGGTAAATTACTAGGTTTTGGTGTGGAAACTGTGAAGGCTAATATAAGAACTGAGTCTCGGTATCCTGTCAACATTCTTTCAACAACTATCATACGCATCGAATGTGATGTCATAAGTGGATCATACGTGAATGGAAAAGCAAGTCATATTATTTATGAATTTGTACCTAATGTTCCACCAGGTTATAGAATAATTGAAATACCTAAAAACCTAATATATTTTCCCGTCAATCAAAGTTCAATAAGTTCTATAAATATAAAACTATTAGACTCAGAAAATAAAGAAATCAATTTACGTGGTGAAGAAATACAGTTATACTTACATTTCAAAAAATGTTGAATTTCAATAAAAGCCTGTCTACGTCGACTGTTAAAGTTAGTTCTAAAAGAACCCCGCATAGAGAAGCATCGCTTCAATTAAAAAAGAAATTAACTAAAAGCAACAAGGATTTTTTGAGGCTAGTAGGTTTATTAAAATGAATATTCTAAATATATCTCAACCGGCGTCACACGACAATAGTATTGAAAGTTTTGAATATCATTCTTACAAACCATATGTGACAAGTTTCAACAAGAATGATGAAATACGGATACCAATTAATCAGCAAGACTTGTACGTGTTACCCGCACTCAGCAGTTTATATATTGAGGGCAAAGTCGACGTGTATAAGTATGATAACACAACCAAAGAAAAAGAAAGAATGTCAAGTGTACATTTTGTAAATAATCCAGCACTATTTTTATTTCAAGACATTCGATATGAACTAAACGGAGTAGAAATAGATAGGGTTAAAAATGCAGGAATTACTACTACCATGAAATCCTATCTTTCATTGAATGAAAATGAATCTAAATGTGCAAAAGTTTGGGGTTGGTCTCCTACGGGTACTACTTCTGTTAGTAATGGAGTATTTTCAGCTTCTATACCACTAAATAAAGTTTTGGGTTTTGCAGAAGACTACGAAAAAATCTTAATTAATTGTAAACACGAATTAGTACTTTTGAGAAATAACACTAATATTAATGCTTTAAAGTTAAATGATGGGGAAGTTGTGGAGGATATAATAATAAATAAAATTGTATGGCGAGTTCCTCATGTTAAAGTATCAGACAGAGAAAGAATAAATTTATTAAAACATTTAGAAAAAGATCGTGCTATTACAGTTGCATTTCGCAATTGGGATTTGTATGAGTATCCCTTATTACCAAAAACGCGTAAGCATACCTGGTCTATTAAAACTTCATCGCAGATCGAAAAACCACGATTTGTTGTTATTGCTTTACAAACTAACCGTAAGCACAACGCACAGTTGTCAATGGCAGAGTTCGATCATTGCTATGTACGTGACGTTAGAGTTTTTCTTAACTCATCCTACTACCCTTATGAAAGCCTTAACATAGATTTCTCTAATAACATGTTTTCATTAATATACGAGCAATACGCGAGGTTTCAGCAGTCTTATCATGGTCGTCGAGCAGAGCCGTTGATGAGTATCAAAGAATTCAAAGAGATTGCTCCTTTGTTTGTCATCGATTGTTCGCGCCAACACGAAATGCTAAAAGGATCCATTGATGTTCGAGTTGAAATCGAAACAGATCAAGAGATACCTGATCAAACCGCTGCATATTGTCTTATACTAAACGATTGTATTTTTGAATACAAGCCTTTGAGTAATATTGTTAAAAAAATATCATGAATAACAATACAATAATTGTGGATCTGCAGGGATTTAAAGATTTACAAAATAAATTTATTATTAAAGAATTTGCAATAGCTTATGAAAATCACACACAGACTTTCCTTATCAAACCACCTTATAGTTTTATGACTCTATCAAACAAAGAAAAGAAGCAGGTGCGATGGTTGGAAAAACATCGCGGGCTTTATTGGAGTGAAGGATTTATTGATTATCGTGAATTTAGACGTATAGTGGATATGTATCTTAAAGACAAAACAATATTAACAAAAGGATTGGAAAAAATTCAGTGGATAAGAGAGCTATGTCAAAATTGTGAAATATTAGACTTAAGCGACAAAGGTTGTCCAAATTTTTTGAAACTATATGATGAGCATAGTGACGAAAAAAAACTCGAATTAAATTGTGTTTATCATAAAGAAATATGCGCATTAAGAAATGTTATCTGTCTTAGAATGTGGTACTGCAAACAATTTGCAACTAAAGTGTAAAAATATAATGTAAGTAATTTTGTATTGTTTTGAATATGTTTGTAATTTTTATTGTTTCATTAGGTTAAACTGTAAGAATCATTAATAAATATTAATTATGTACTTAATTGGTCTTTTTTTTCTAGATTATCTCAGAATGTTTAAATAAAAATCATTATTCATAAAATTAAAATAATTTAATAAAAAGAAGATATTTACAACAATAAAAATACTACAAATTGTCACTACACAGTTTTTTCGAAATTTTCCTAACAATACATTCCGTCAAGTCCATAATTTCATCAACCTGGTCATGGACTACGTATTGAGCACTTAGCACCACCCTCTCGTTACTTCCGTTGTCGGCAAACGTTGCTGAAGAAGATCCCTCCATTCCACCAGTGTTAGATTCACTGGTCAACTCCAGCACTCGTATCTGAATTAATTTATTACCCTGCCTCTGTTCACTTATCACGAACGATTTTGTAAAAATCTTCTTCTTTTTCAGTGACAGCGAGATTTTCTTTTTTCTCCTTATTACTTCGGGTTTTTTAGATTCCTGTTCTTCTTTCGGTTGGTAACCAAATAATTCTTCACATTGCTGAGTGAAGTTCTCCAAAGGATCTTGAGCATATTGAGAAAACATAATATCAGTGCAGTCCGTCATTATCTGTAAAGATAATTATTGAGTTATTATATAATAAAATTGCAATTATAATCAGGGCACTCCTAAAATTACATGAAATAAAAATACTTACACAATAAAGCTGGTAAGCCGGTGACTTAGGTTATGTGTAACTTTCACCTATGCCGTTTGAAATATGACTAAAATACTTAGGAATGTTTTTGCCTTCAGTTGTACCTATATTGCAAAAATTTTATTTTTGTGGCATCATCATATTACATGACCTAAATTGAACACGTGTAAGTAAAATTTATAATTCGAATACTATGAGTTTTTACAAGTTTTTCTGACTGCAGTAGACAATATTTTAAATGATTAACTATCCAATAAGTTGGAAAATTTTTCTTAGTAGGCGTGAGCAAGTTTCAAAACCTTTGATCCAAATCCGTGGTATTGAAACATAATGATATTTCAATAAACTTGTTCATTAAGAACAGAGATTAATAAATGAAACAACTTAACTATAACATTATATTTTTATTTAAAATAAATTTATGTTACACTAAAACTTAAAAATAAAACCTATTGTTATATCAACTAAAAAAATCTAATTTAATATTAAAGTTGGTGAACCAGTCTATTAATTATACTAAATATAAATCTTAAAAAAAGCTGGATTTATGACCCCAAGCCAATGTGCTAATATTGCCCTTTAATAAAATACGTTTGTCGTCATTTGACGACAAGGCTATTTTATCAATCGATTGAGTGAAGAGTTGATGTTTGAAGGACTTAAAAACGATATTCTTTTTTCGTATGATTTCATTACGCAATAATACATTATTGTAGTCTTCAAATAACAATTTCTTAACGACAGTTTTCTTAATACCCTTAGCCTTTTTTATTTCTTTGTTTTCAGTTTTAATACAATACAATTTGGACCTTAAACCAACAAATTCTTTTATGAGCTGGCCCCCCAACTCATCCTTAAACAAACCAGGAACCTTTTTATTTTTACGCTCAATACCGTATGAATTATTATCATCATAGTTGCTTGTATCAAAATAAGACTGAAATCTAACTTTCAAATCTTTATAAATGTCATTGGTCTGTATGGAGTAAAGAAAACTATCTGTATCTGTGTAACAAAGCTTCAAATTGCATCCATAGAAGGGTTTCATAATAGAATAATGAAAATTGTACATGTGACTTTTGGAAATTTCCAAAACTGTAAAACCAATGTAAATAGGTTTATCTAATATTATTGACTCTGGCTTCATTTGAACTGCAACAAAATTCTCAGAGAAAACAGTTGCACTATGATAATTTGGTCTGGCTATTAATTGTTCAGCACTTAATTGTTTTTTCGTTATATTTTCACTATCCACCCACTGACTAACTAATTTTACGTCCAATCGTTTTTCTGGGTCTTCAAGAGTTTTTCCAAAAATGCTATTATTTAACAGCTTAAAAAAATCTTGTTCAAATGTTGATGTTGCTTTTTGACGTAATTCTGTATTTAAATCAATGTATTGTTTTAAATACGGGCTTTGCTTAAATTTGATTACTCTATGAACTTTTTTTAATTTCAACCCATGATTTAGACATGTTTTTAAATGTACATAATGTATAACATAATTAAATTTATCGTATAAGTTTGGTATCAACTTAGATGTTTTTGACCCAGGTGGAGTAAATTTTTGTGGACAAAATGGTAATTCGTTATGTAAATCATGTAACTTTTCTGGATACTCTAAATCTACTTCTAAAATAAAACCTTCTTCAGAGTCATCCGGAGTGTTCTAGATATCACGAGGATTAAAATCGGATTCATTCAATAAACGAAACTCAGAATGTGGCAAATGCGAGCACATTGCGTAACCGTACAAATTGTTACAATCTATGTAAAATAAGTAATTATCGGGAGAAGACGGTTCGTAATCAGATAGGTATTGGTTGTTTGCCCTTGCATATCTAGTAGGACATAAACATACACCTCCACGGATGCCTTTCTGTATTAATCTTATTATTTCTAAGTCCTCAATCAATTGCAGTTTAACTTTTGTTTTAAGAAGCATAGCATCAAAACTTAAGCCTGGGGCTGTAAGATAAAACGAAGGATCCAAACGGTAATTGGTTTTACATGTATGACGAAATTTCTCAAAAGTATCTGCAAGCAATAGTACGTCTGATTTCAAATATAAATCTGTATATTCGCCAAGGTTCTTTAATTCAAATATTTTCCAAACTCGCTTAGCATGTTCATAATCGGACTCCGAAATAGTGCACTCACTCAAAGTACTATAGAAATTTTGTTGCAAAGGTAATTTCTTTTCTTTATATGATTCCCATTTATTCATGTATTCGTACGGATAGACACCCTTTCGCCTTAATAATTCAAACTGTATTTTTTGCGGGAAATATTTTGATAAATGTAAAAAGTCGTGAGTATTTAAACCAGACACTAATTTTTCGAGGCTTGTGCCTAAAAACTTAAATGAATCGACGAAGCGAACTGCCATGTAATCATTGTCTTTTGTTGTAAAAAACTTGGTGAAAGATATGTAGTTTTCCTTGTTTTTTGCTATAACTTTTATAGGACCTGATGTTTGTGCCAACTGTCGTATAAATAAATGACAATCATAACCGGACAAATTGTGAAAAAACACTGGCACAAATTGAGGTAAACGATATTTCAGATTGCAATACGAATGAATGGCACCACGATACCTTCCTGTCAGATGGCAGTGATCACGAACTCTGTCATCAAATAACATTTGATTACACAGATAACATAACTTGGTTGTGTGGTATGACTCGGTTTCCTCAGCTGTCAATTTATTCATAGGTATTGTATTTTTATAAAGCTGGAAAATTTTTAGAACATCTCCTTTAAGGTAATCAATAAATTTATCAACACAGTCTTCACCACGATAAGACACATACTTATTCAAAGAACTATCATAAGAGCATACTACATAGTATGCAAATGCAGCTGGGATATGCTTTTGTAATGTTTTCGTACAATTGGAACTAGGGCCTAGTTCTGGACTCATTTGCAATAATGATTCAAAATCCGCATATATTACAAAAGGCATGTCTTGCATTTTTTCATAATTTTTAAATTGAATAAGAGTGCCGCGCCTCGGTAAAATAGTGGCGACACCACCACACACGTGAGCATTGAATTTAGATGCATTTTCAAAAAATATCATGCAATCGTCACAAAAATATATTTTGCTATGATGCTTTGTAAGTTGTGATCTCAACAAACGGCTTAAGTTTTTTATCAAGCAGTAATGTGTAAGATTTCCCTTTTCTATGAACAACAAGTTTATGTGATTTTTCTTTTTGTTCTGAGTGCGATATAAGGGACCAACAATGTTTGTTTTATTTTTTAACCCATAGACATTTATGCTTATGTTAGAATTATTTTTTTCGAATGTTTTGATGTCAGAAAAGTTTACCGGAAAAGTCATATTTTTTATATTGAGCACATTCTCAAAATGAGGATAAGAAGAAGTTCGATGTGCGTTATTTTCAGCAGGAAATAATGCTGCCATTATGCTCCACAAAAAGCAAAAATTATCACTATTGTGAATATTAATACATGCACGTTTGAGTTTTAGAGATTTTGGCAAATCGATAAATTTCGACGCTCTTAGAGGATTATATTTATTAATATTAATTTCTAAATGTAAATTACGTAAAAATAACCATCCACTGTCACTTTCTTGAAATTCATCAATTTTACTTGAAATAATAGCAACTACTTGAGAAAAAAAATCATTAAAATCAAAGTTTTTGTGAACGACAATATTCTCGGTAGCAAAAGACTTAATTTCGCATTTGTCTGTACCATTACTTCTTAAATAAAATTCGGCAAATAATTCAAAGTTAACTTTAATACTGTTCAAAGTTAATTGGCGCGCCTGTAGCAGCTGAAGGACGCGCGCTCGCATGCCACGCAAAAAATCAGCAGGAGCTCCCGTCTCCGCGTCGCTGTTGCTTAGGCGATACGATGCGATTCGATTACGAAAAGCGCTACATATTTTTTCTATACCATCACTTAAGTCGATAGCAGAATTATTTTTATGTAAATTACTTTTCAAATGAGCAGAAAATCTATTGCTATTGACAGATACGTCGCAAACTGTGCAATATATCGACCTGTTTGACATTTTTGCAAAATGAAACTAATAAATATATTAAATAGACTGGTCACCAGTTAAATAAAATTAAAATATTATCAGCATGTAATTACTATATTAAATAAGCTTACAATTTACTATCAATGCTATTTATTTTTATCCGCGAAGAACGTCCCGTCTTCTACGAATTCTCGTCGCGCTCGTTTGATGAACTGTCGCAGTAGCTCCAATTCATCAGCTTCTGAGTCCGTCTGGTACTTCAAAGATAAGACTGCACGCTGCCAACGATCTTTTGGGTCTACACACTTAATATCTTTAGTGTTGTAGAGGCGCAGCTCCACAAAGAGATCGCCCGGCAAGCTAGCAGTACGGCGCAGACACCCGTCGGCGACACGGCGTGTTAACACGGACTGAAAACGGTTTGCTGGCTTGCGCACGCGGCTGGCTTCGATCTCCTCAGCCTCGTCGTCGAAGTCAAGTTTCCACCCTGCAGCAGGTCGAGTTCGTTTCTCCACACTAGGTCGCTCGACCGCCTTTCGTTTGGGTGCTTTCTTTACTGCTTGAATGGTACTGAAATTTAAAAAAAAAACTTGGTTAAACAACTTATTAAATTAAATCAGACAACAATGGGAAATATTAAATCATTTGGAATGAGTTTTCGGCACGAACCCCAGATAAATATCTGTCTTACAGATTCATTGATATACACTCAATATTTATCTGCACTTGGTGAATAGCATTTAAATTCAAATATCGACATACTTGATATTTTATATAAATAAATTGCCTAATCTTATTAGATAAATCAATGTCAAATTTATCTTTAAAACTTACCGTTTCGGTAATTCTTCCTCATCAGACTCGTATACTAGTTTCTTGGTCACCTTTCGAACTTGCTGATCTGTTCTGCAATTAAAAATAGAAAGGTTAGTATACATTTCTGTATCTGAAGTACTTACACTTACAGGTTGCAAAATACACTGTTAGAAAGGTTCATTAAATCACGAAACTTACTGTTTATTCAAGCCTTCTTCGCCAGACTCGTACACCAATCTCTTGTTTGTTTTTCGTGGTCGCTGGTCTGGTCTGTAGTACACAAAAAATACAAAGCACTTATCAAAAACATGTTCTATTAGTGGGATAATTATAAGTGAAAGTCATGGATTTATAATATAAAACATATCAAAGAGTAAAGTTAAGAAGATTTTCTAACTTATTAAATTATGTAAACGTTATCTAAGAGTAACCACTACACAAGAGACATCATACCGTTTGTTAATTTCCTCGTCTTCAAAATCAATGTTCTTTTTGATGTTAAATTGTGACTTAGCGGCAGGCTTGGAGTTATAATATTCAATATCCGACCTGAGAACAAAAGAGTTACACTGTAAATTAACAAATACAATAAACAGACAAATAAAATAATGTATTTAAAAAACTTACGAACATGATTTCAACGCAATGAATCTTCGTGGTATTAACAATTAAAACACTAGGTGATGGTCACAACGGAGCCGTGCTGAAGTTGTAATAAAGGTGTATTGATTGGAAAACCTCAATTTATTTCAAAATATTGCATGATAAGCAAATGGAATGGTCAACATTTTTGTTGAAAATTAATAACAGACGTAACTAAAATATAATAATAAAGTTAAGTAAACATCACTGAATGCTATGATTTAAAAAAGGTTTGTTAACACTGTGGTTTTTTTTCTAATATTCAGCAATTATTAATTTGCATTGCGAAAATTGCACAAAATAAATTTTGTGAAAAACAAATGTATCAATTTACAATAGGTACACGTCCACGTCCGGTTGGAATTAGTAAAGTCAGCTTTTAAGTGGTAGTAGTGCATAGCGGATTTCCCGCTTGAATTGGAACCCCCGACTGGGGAAGTAATTTCTCTTAAAGACTTCACACTAAAATAAAATAAAATTTTCGTGATGTTGTAGGTAAGTTTCCAGTCTTCCACTCGGTAGGGGATTGCGTTCGGGCCAGCATGGTGAGGATGGGTGGATTACTGCTGTTATATTTAATTATCAGATGGCAATATCTGCATGTATATATCAAATAAAATAGTTATTGTTATCAATATATAGATAAATAATAAATCTCAAATCTAAACTTAGTAATTTTATCTTCCATGTGTATTGTTTTTATTCATTCTATTCGACTTCAAGCATAGTTCAAGGTCCGGCTGCTAAATCTGAATGGAAAACGTAACGAGTTTTATATTTCTCAGTGTTATGAAAAATATTGACTTTGCCAAAAATACACCGGAACTCTTATCTCAGTTCATATAAGTAGCATGACTACTTAATTAAAGAAACAAGAAATGTTGTTGAAATTCGACAATAGCATGTCTTTGTGCAACTGTATAAATTATTCCCTTACTAGTATTAAAGAATAACTGCAATATGTTTTTGTCATAACAATAATGCATCAAAAGTACATTTTATTATTTTTCATAATTAACGAATTTGGTACGAAGAAATATAAAATTAATTACAATTCTTTTAAATACGTATACGACTCCTTGACTATAATGTAAGTGTAACTAAGGTTGGTCCACGTATCAAGAGAATAGCGTGTAGCGGCTTTTTCGCTCGAATTGGAGTATTCTCTAGTGTAGCAGAATTGAGTTTGCACTGCAAAGCTGAGAGGTAGATGCAGCACATTTAAGTATATTTTAGGAACGGCTCTCACTTAAGTGTGAGTGACGACATAAATAATTAAAAATTTAAAGTAATAATATATATATCAAATATTCACCAATTTTCATTAATATTTTTAAGTAAACATAAGAAATTTAATGGATATACCTACTAATTGATTTATGTTATTCAAATTCTGAATAAAAAGCGATTCATTTTCGTAACTTTAATAAATAGATTGTAACAAATTGCTTTTTCATAAAACGCTACAGTCTGTACACTATGACCATACCACTACATTTTATTTGCATACTTGCATATTATCGCTCGTTCAACGTTCATTATTTATTGCATCATTCGAGTAACAACTGCAACATGTGTTTTACTTTGTAGGCAGGCACACATTAGCTCACCTTTGCGTGTGTGCATACAGTTACCAACGCTGCAGCATCAGCATTTTTAGGGACAAAGAAATATTCTTATAATTAATTCATTCTCCTTGCGCGCCAGTCCCGGGCACTCGTTGACATATTTGCTAAAGTGATTTAAATATCAATTTTTACTCATGGCGTTCCCGTGTTTGATATTGTCTTCATGGTTGTAACCTAACCGTGGGCGGCTATTGATAAAATATCTTAACTCTGTTGGATGGGGGAGTACGAGCCAATCTGGACCAGAAAATGTTACTCGCGCTGTCTAGATGGTAACTCCGAGGCAATCGGCTTTGAATTATATTCAAGGAGACCATGATCCAATCTGGCCTAGACATCGTGATTCCTAAATTATTGACTTCTATGTGGTTCCTCCGAGACAAGTTGACAAATATTCAAGGAGACCACGAGCCAACCTGATTTAAACTTTATAAAAATTCTGGGTACTCCCTGAGGCAACCTGTTCATTCACATGGTTTAATATCTTTATCATAACGCTTTCATTGTATAAGGGCATGAGTCAAAGTGGCCCATGAAGACATTATCAGATAAGAACCCTTGAATAATAATTGTTTTAGTGATGTGATAAAAATGATGTGCTAATAATGATGTACTAAAGATATTTTCTGGTAAGTTACATTATATTATATATAAACATGTAAACTACTAAATTTGAAATAATATTCGTTAAGATGCAGGTTCGAATCCCGCCAGATTTTTGAGACACGTTTTACGTATGTTATTAACATGAGTTATTTTTCAATTACATTGACAATACCTTCTTGTATGGAAGCAAACCCTTTAATAATAAAATTATATATAGATGATTATTGGATTCCTTTACTCAAATTGACGGCCATGATATTAAAGAAATAATTAAGAAATCAATTACAACGAAAAAAATCCATATTCGTTATAATTTCGATTTATTATTTGAACTCAGCGTTCTGTATTATAATTAAATCATACGAAAATCGAAGCTCTATATAAACATAAACTATTTTTAAAGTGATGACAAGCCATTAAATTAAAAGTTAAATTTAGAATATAGTCATAATTTGCATTCGTTTTAAAGTACGACTTATATATTGATATTATAAAATCCCACCAGGAATAGAAGTTTCATAAAAGTATTTTTTATGAATTCTCTGGCTTTATTATAATTAGCGTTTCAAAATGCTCGCTTTAGGCATGACATGAATGTCGCATCATATTGCACGCGCGGCACTTGACCTCGAGATCGGCGGCCAGCGGGACAGCAGGCGATACTGGTAAGCTGACGATGTTTATTAAATTCGCTATAAAATGCGTTTTTATAATTTTGTAGAGACACTGATGATTTTTTACGGATTGTTTGAATCAAATTATCGTCCCCGTTATTCCGATTGATTGTTTTAATAAATAGTCATATAGCAACTGATTAAGTATATTAAAATCTAATTGCACCTATTTATATTCCTATTTTAGATATTATTCATATTTAAGACGTTGTTTAGTCGCGACCTCACTCGTGGGGTAACTAAGAATGCCACGGTACCTGGTTGGTTATTGGGGATTTTAATTAACTTTTATCTCTATATCGCGAAACCAAAAAAGGTGAATTAGAAGCCTCCAATCGCTTGTGATTGGGGGATTTTAATTCACTTTTTTGGTTTTGTGATATAGAGATAAAAGTGAATTAGAATTCCCAATACCTACCTACTCAGACCCATTATTGGCAAACTAATTTTATTAACAATAATATTAAACAGTTAAGTATCTACTTTTTCACTATTCTAAATATTTTATTTTTCAAAGTCGGTATTTTATCATGAAAAATATCAATAGAATCATCCTTCTTCACAAGCTCACCAATTAATCTACTTAACCTAGGGATGAGTGAGTGGTGACCCAAATTGCTACGGTACGTTTTGTATTTTTATCACCAAAGAATTGATTTTCATACATAAAATTTAATTTTGCTGATTCTATGCTCCTATGTTTTCCTTCTTTCGATACCTTGTGTTTCAAAGAAACTGGAAGCCCCAAAAATAAACAAATTATTATCAGCAATAAAGACGTCTATTACAGTTATGTAAATTTAGTGTGGAGATTTAATAAGCATTTACAATAAGTGCAAAACATACAGGCTTAGTATAACTACTTATTATTCTATGAGTAAAATTTCTTTTAAATATATCTAAGTTTCGAGGAGGAAATCGTCGAGAGCCAAACATCGAATTTTGAAATTTTTATACGCAGTTTTCAGCGTTAGCTTCTGTTGTACCTATCGCACGGTATTTGCCAATAATAATCATAATCAATCATAATCTAAATCATTTATTCAGTTTAGGCTGTTACAAGCACATATGAATGTCTAGAAGCTACGCCATCGGTTCGTAAATCTACGGCGGGACACCTTGTACTGAGAAGAACCGGCAAGAAACTCAGCAAAGGCTGTTTTTTTCTCCCTATCTTATCATTTACAGAGTCGTTAAGTTGAAAAATGACTTCAGAAATGATTCATGAAGTCACCTTTCATTACATTATGTGAAATTATACATTAATTGTTCACTTGCATTTTGATTGCTCTGTCACACAGTATAAATACAAATAGAGTTATTTATAATAGGTATAATTATAAATAACATCAACAACAATGCGTTACAGCAATAGTTTTTTCAAATACCTATTTCTCAAATGTGTCTCAGCTCGCGTCCGCTCTTATAGAAGGAAGTCAGTATACAACCCGCTTGTTGTATATAGGTAGATGTTTGATGTAATTTAACATGAATTGGACCATATTGATATACGTACACGACCATACGCCACTTTATGAATTGGACAAGAATGACACACATTAGTGAAATCCTTCGTCCATATAAATGTATTGTTAAATTTTCAAGTTCTTATTAAAAACAAGTTTGAACGGGTTCGATGCACTGATTTTATTTATTTATTGACGTTTCGCACGCTTCGCAGGAATGCGGAAATGAGAAATAAGTTAAACAGTATCTAATAAGAAAAAAAATCGAAATAATCTCGATGTTGTCTTTGTTATTTTTTCTACTATATATTATACTAGCTGACCCAGCGAACTTCGTACCGCCCTAAAAAAATAGGGGTTGTCCAGCGGACAAAATTGTGAATCTAAACCATTCTCAGATCCCCTTGAACACACACAAAAAATTTCATCAAAATCGGTCCAGTCGTTTAAGAGGAGTTCAGTGACATACACACTCACAGAAGAATTATATGTATAAAGATTGCTTATAAGAAAGCGTTCTTTATAAGAAAAATCACACAATATGTATTGCAATACAGAGAGATTTAATAATTTCCATTTTTACTAAACTCGATATTGATTTTGGTAAATTCTAAAAGAGGATACTTTCCGCCTAATTTGGTGTATTTTGTAAAATTTGGTATAAGTAAACAGGTAAATTTTACTCACGAATACAAAACGCGGTGTACTTCCCTCTTATTAAATACTTACTCTTTTTATTTTAGCCTTTGCAGGAATGCGTCGGCAACGTCAGAATAAATGTTTTATGCGTCGCCAGTATTTTTATTGTAGACTAAATGATTTTATTCTGATGACGCATTCCTGCAAAGCGTGCGTCAATAAATAAAGAAAATCAGTTCATCTAACCCGTTGAAACTTGTTTAATTTAATGAGTGATGTTCGCGAAAACCTTAGAAACAAATAAGTTCATATATTGCAAAAATTTCAAGTTCAGACTTTACACTGTCTCATTCTATAATGGCTCCTAAATATATGTGCAAATTTTTGTCAGTTTATGTATGAAAGTAATATATTCACATGAGAAAATGTTAAAATTTTTGGCGGGTCTATCAAAAAGAACATTACCAAATAAAAATCTTTAAAAATACTAAACCAATTTGTAAAAACTTTACACTATTGAGGCACTTATTCGACACGCAACTCTAAAAACTAAATATGACGACCTCCGTGGCCGAGTGGTTTGTACGCGGGGTTTCATGGCGTCTCCGACTCGAGAAGTCCCGGGTTCGAATCCCGGTGGGGGCAGATGTTTGTGTGATAAACACGAGCATTTGTACTCCAGTCATGGTTGTTTAATATGTATTTGTATATAAATATACTTATATAAGTAAAGTATATGTATTCTATCCGTTACCCTAGTATCCCATAACACAAGCCTTATAGTGCTTACTTTGGGGCTAGGCTAATTGGTGTGAGTGTTGGAAATATTTATTTATTTATTACTAAAGAAAATATAACTAGAAAAAATTCCACGCGGTCCAGGCAGCAGACGGGACTTGAACCCGCACCCTTCGCTATCCGGGCGAATGCACTAACAAATTATGCTACCGCAGCCCTGATGGCCGCGTCGAAATTCTTCTAGCCAATCTTAAGCTGCAAGGCAGCGCCATCTCTTCGCATTATAGGTATCCCACAATGTCAAATGAATACAAGTATTAAATATTTGAAAGAATAAATAGCAAGATAGATAGCAGACGGCACTCCAACCTGCACCCTTCGCTATCCGTCTTATGGCCGCGTCAAAATTCTTCTAGCCTGCCGCTGCTTCCTGGACCGTGTGGAATTTTTTCTAGTTATATTTTCCTTAGATTTAAACATCAAGCAGTTACATGTTTAAAAAATAAATATTGTAACCTTACTACTAATTTTCCGCCTGTAACAATTTCATCTCTATTTTGACATTGCTGAATTATTCCCAAGGGGAAAAACACGACGCATCGACTCTGCGCCAGTGCGTGCTGAGCCTAAAACTCTCCAAAGACGGTGCATTACATTTTTTTCCTCCTCCTTCAGTAAGTTTATGAGATTAAATGAAATATTAAATTACATTTAAACAGCAAAACGCGATTCTGGCTCCATTTCTCGCCACGACAGGCCCGAATTTTAAGGGACATGAATTTAAAAGAGAGCGGTACCCACTCGTTCTTTTAACGTAGATTAAAATCACAAACAATGGAATCTTCCTATCTCGATTTGAACCAAACGCCAGTGTTATTTAGTTCACTGTACCTACTCATTTAGTAGAACAGATGTTTTATGTGGATGTATGAGCAATTAACTTTTGCCATAATATCACATATCACAAAATATTTTACGCAAATTTTCATTTGGCAAAAAAACATCAGTTAGAACAAAGATTATGCATATTTTTTTTTAATTTTAATTTTTTAAACATGTAACAGCTTCATGTTGAAATCTAAAGAAAATCTAACTAGAAAAAATTCCACGCGGACCAGGCAGCAGACGGGACTCCAACCCGCACCCTTCGCAATCCGGGCGAATGCTTCTTCGCATTGTAGATAACCAACAACAACCACAAAGCTTTCCATTCTTTTCAGCAGTGCTGTTTTGTAAGAACAAACTCAATTTTCGCCTCAGGGTCCGAGGCACTCCGAGGTATGATTTAAAATTTAAAAACGATTTCAAATAATTTTCAAACCACACCAGCGAATTGGTGCAACCATGGAATTCTATGGTGATCAGTGACTTGAGTGTGTTCTTACAGAACAGCAAGGCAAATATATGTTTTAGGAGTGTATGGGCAAAAACCTTTTGCCATAATATCACATCGTAACACAATTTTACATCAATTTTCATTTGACAAAAAAACATAATTATGTCAAAACGACTTTCCTTAATTTTTTCAGTTGGCGAAACTCCTTTATTAAATTATTATTTAACATAATAGGCACTTGTTTATGTTTCATGTAGTTTTTTGGAACATAAAATAATTGTTAAATAATAAAACAGTTGCTTAGTAAAACTTGACAAATTAAAATGATAATTTGACCAAATGAATGTGCAAAATCTAATTTGCTACAGATTCACCCAGGAAATGACACTAATGCGATTAGTAATTTGGGACGTGAATTTTGACGAAAAATATATTGGCAATGTTTTTGGGGCGTGAAATTTGACGAAAATAAGAAGAGTAAGTATTTAATAAGAGGGCAGTACACCGCGTTTTGTAATCGTGAGTAAAATTTACCTATTTACTTATACCAAATTTCACAAAATACACCAAATTTTAAAGAGGATACTTTCCGCCTAAAGTATCCTCTTTAAAATTTACCAAAATCAATATCGATTTTAGTTATAATGGAAATTATTAAATCTCTCTGTAATGCAATACATATTGTGTGATTTTTCTTATAAATATCGCTTTCTTGTAAGCAATATAATATATATTAGAAAAAATAACAAAGACAACATCGAGAATATTTGAATTAATTTTCTTGTTAGATATTGTTTAACTTATTTCTCAAGTAGTTCTCTGAATGAATATTCAGCGCATTAGGGAAAACTTGTTATTTGAAATAGTATATTTTTTTAATAAACAACTTTCTATTTACATGCCCGTTCAATATTTAAATAAAACCTTTGTTAAGCAACTCCTTAGTTACATTATGTTTCGGAGTTAAAAATCAAGCCATTTTTTAATTACACTACATATAATTATACGAGTTTACTATGTAATTTATTTGACCGCCAAACCACGACTGTTATGAATTTTTATACAACTTTTACCGGCCGCTTCTCACGTGTATTTGGTACAGCAATTTCGATTTATCTCGAAGAAAGTTGTCAAAATAATGCTCAAATTTCCAAGAATGATTGAGAAATACTTATTTATATTGCAGTTAGTTAAAATACTATGTTGAAACGTAATGTAACTGTAGTATTTATTTTCGGAGTTTACATGAGTCAGCTGTAGTTATGTCGGTATTAATTCGATTCCACCGTTGTTATTCTACAATTTTTTTAGTGTGTATGCTGTTGGTCGCAGATGACCTTTACAGCGTCACCGGGTTAGGGGACGACGAGATCCTAAGGGGACCTCAAGCCGAGAATTGGCGAATGCCTCTAGAGGTATTCCAGGCGGATGGCGTCTCCCCACGGGAGGAGTCTCCTCTCCGTCTGGAGCCTCTAGACCACTTGAACCTGAGGGGATAAGATATTCAGCAGAACATACGCTCAAAGTCGTATTCTAAACTTCATATCACACGTGGTGAAAAGTGAGTTTGTATTTACAGATTAGCACCGCTGAGGCTGAATTTTTTAAGCCAATCTGTTCATGATTTCCTTACTAATACATGTATTATAAATGCGAAAGTCTGTCTGTCTGTTACCACTTCATGCTAGAACTGCTGAACCAATTGCGATGAATTTGGAATACAGATAAATTTCGGTGAAATTTGGTACAGAGATAGTTTGTGTCCAGGGAAAGTGCAGAAGTTTTTATCCTATAATTCATCTTTTAAGGGGGTGAAAAGGGGGGTGCAAATCACGAGCACCCACTAGTAGTAGAATAGAGAATTTAAGCTAGCTTAAGAGCTATATTCTTGATTTTTACATTTACGATGAAACAAAGTTTTCACGTAATCATCCGAAGAGTTACTGAAACAAATAAAACTTGTAGCTCCCTTTTATTTAAATTGTGGCAACATTATTCGTATTTGTCTTGTCTTATTATGTGTAATTAGGCGTTAAAATTATGATAATTCAATCTCACTAAAAATATTTATATCATTTTCGAATAGAATTAAAATATTATTGATCTTTGAAAGAAAAACTTTTAAAATTAATTCAGTATTCCGTAAACCTATTTGTACGTTTAAAATTTTACCTTCAAAATTCCACAGTATTAAATTAATCACCAGCGTTGAACTCTCGTAACTGGGCTAGCGGCATACTTTAGTGTCCTTGTCTAAAATATGCTAAGGTTTATTTTCATCTTCATATTCTGGCAACCGCCACAATGTCACTATTTTGTCCACATTCAGTAGCAAATTTCTCACTTTACACTGGCAACACTTATTTTGAATGTAAGAATCGAATCACGAAAGAGAACTTATCGAAATTCTCAAGAGTATTATCAGCGGCACTTTCCGATTTTCGATCACAACACATGTGCATGTAACGCGGTGAAACGCGCGCGCGTCCGCCCCCGACAGCAGACGAAAGCGTACTGAACTAATCTCTGTAATTCTGAAAAGGTGTACGCTTTCGCGACTGAACGAGAGGGGCTTATGCAGTGAAGCAGTGATGAAGCTTCCTCTCTCCCACGGCTTCAGGAAAGTTCTGAATGCAGTACCACAGATAGTATTCAATGAGTCGAGACGCGGTTCAAGTATGCAAAAAAGACCGTATATGTCCATAGATAAGTATATGCATCCATTCTGCGATCAAGGGATCGACTTCTTAATATAGCACCAAGGGGAATGGAAAGTATTCGCTAATACGATATTCAAATGACTCCTTCTTGCATTGTACTCAGTTTTTATTATCCAGCAGTGCTGATTTCGTTTTACGGCGAATGTCAGTATGACAAAATTACTTCATGTAACTAAGGTTTTTACATGCAATGCATTTTGTCCGCCTGAATTTTGATGGTAATAGCGGGAACTTTGTCAATACCTATGTGAACTATATGGGCTACTGTTGCACTGCTGCTCCAAAATTTAATCTAGTTACAATAGCGTTTCCAATTAATTTTTTTCCTAACTTTGTATAGTTTGTTAACGAAGCGTTCAAAATTGGATTTCAGGAAGGTAACTGATATTAAACTGATAAATGAGAATTAATTTAGGTAGACGAGGTAGAGCATAGCTATGAGCTATGATTGGCGGTAGAATTGAAATGCTCGTCTGAGAATGCAACCTTCACCTTACAGATGAACACATAGGCTGTGTCATAGGTTTTTGTTAGATGCAGCGCACACTAGAAGAGGCGCGGTGTAGAATTTAAGGTAAACTCTTATTTCTATGCCTTAAGCTTAAAAAAAATGAGGAGCTCGATGGCGCAGGTGGTTAGCGCGTTCGGCTGCGATCGTTGAATTTAAGCAACTTTCGCAGTGGTCGGTCATTGGATGGGTGACCAAAAATCTTCTATCTCGAGCTCCTCCGTGCTTCGGAAGACACGTTAAGCCCTTGGTCAAGGCTGCATCTGCAGTCGTTAGCACCTACCAAGCCGCACTGGGCCCACGTGGTGGGTCATGGCCCAATCTTCCTATTCCATCCATAGGGAAGGCCTGTGTCCCAGCAGTGGGGACATTAATAGGCCGATGATGATGATGATGAAGCTTAAAATGTTCATGGAAACCATAATATAACACAAACGGAGCACAACGCTGCGAAGCCGCTACGAGACCCAGCGCGTGACTTCCTCGCTCCGTTGCTTTTTTTTTTAAATGTGTCTAAGTTGGCAATGAACCATTGGCAACTGCCTCTAGAGGTATTCCAGGCGGATGGCATCTCCCCACTGGGGAGATCTTCTCTCTGACTGGAGCCTCTAACTAAACAATTAGAACCTGAGGGGGTTGGCTCAACTATAGGGCGTCTCTGAGACTCGGACCTCGGCTCTAGTTAGCCGTTGTCGTGGGGAGCGGGGAATAACGCCTAGGTACGTACCTGTACCTGGTATAGCGTGTCGTGCGTAGACTGGGTCTTCGCACTCTCTCAGTTACGTCAAGTCAGCGATTACTCGGCATCACAGTTTTTATATTTTTTTATCGCCCTCGCTTAACCTTTTGTCATTACATATTTATTGAAATAACAGTGTAAATAAAAAACTATAAATAGCCAAAACTGCATCTTGTTATTTAATTTTGAAACGTTCCTTTACATCGCGATAGCCGCAGCAACTTCTGGCCATATCATCAATTTTTCTGTACTTAGCCATTATTAAGCCTTCTGACAATATATGTGCAGGTTCGGTAAGCTATAAATAATATAAAAATTCAATTGTCAGAACTGCACCTTGTTATTTTAACTCAAAACTAGATTCGAAACGTTGCTTTCCGTCGCGATAGCCGCTTCAGCAACTTCTGACTATATCATCAATTTTTATGAACTTAGCCATTATTAAGACTTCTGACAATTTATATACAGGTTCGTTAGGCAACAAATAATATAAAAATGCATTTGTCAGAACTACACCTTGTGGATTAAATTTAAACAATTTCTTTACAACTTTGTCGACTTCTGACAGTCTTTAAGCCCCGACCTAGACTTCTGACAATAATTTTCCTAGATTCCTACAGTTAATAACTATAACTCTACCAAATTTCAGAAATGCACCTTATAATTTTTTTTCTTATTGAAAATTTACGATGATGACCGCCCACCCACGCCTTCCGCCCCTGGAGAGAGTTCTGACGGGCCTCGCTCTGTATTTATAAGCTACCAAGGAGAGGTTATATATATAATTCGTTACTACTCCTTATCAGTTCACTTTTTCGTAGCCAGCTCTCCGGCTATACAGACGATCCTTTTTTTTCATACAAAACGCAGTGTGCGGCAACAGTCCTGTTGTCGAGCGTTCGCGGTACCGGCTCCGCAATGTTGCCGCACAGCGCGTTTTGTATGAATCTGGTAGAATCTTTTTGCTCCGATATTTATTTGAATAGGCATTTTTTATATTCTTATTGTTTGGCCGAAAGTTTACAATATCTGAATTCAAAATGGCATATTTTTGAGACGGCATTCGCACTGTGTACTTTCTATGTTAATTATTTATATTAATGTGATGAAAGTTGACATCAACACGTGTTTTCAGTTTTTGATGTCATCGTATGAAACAAAACAGGGAGAAAAAAATAGCCCTTGCTGAGTCTCTTGTCGGTTCTTCTTAGTACAAGGTCTCCCGCCGTAGATTTACGAACCGATGGCGTAGCGTTTGACTTTCACAAGAGCTTGTTACAGCCTAGACTAGAAATTAAATGAATTGATTCGTTTTATTTTTGCATTGCTTTACTTGCTGATTTATCTATTGTGTTTTTTGTTGTTTTGATTGACTTTTATTTATTTTTATTTTTTGTTACTTGAAAGCAAAGGATGCTAAGTACATACATCCTTTCAAGTAATAATAAAAAAAATAACATGTCTTTTTTGTGTCACTAAACAGACTCTGTCAGAATAACAGCGCTGGTGTGACACAATGTCGTATCAGCTAATGCTGAGGCAGAGTCCTGGTTAGCCCTGTGTTTTTTTAATTTGCATCTGTAAATGTGTAATATCTGTAATATGAAGGTTAATAAAATATATTCTGTTCTATTCCTAGACTGAATAAATGAGTTAGAGTTTGAATAAGTACTCACATTCTACGGAGTGCCGGAAAAGTGTCTGTTGTAATCAAAAGTGAGTAAATCGATTCCAACTCATAACTCGTGTTATAACAATGCCTGCTCCTATATCAAACGGTAATTTTGTTTGCTAACCATTACGAAGTTTTGAACTTGGGAGTGCGCGTAAACGAGTTGTTGACGCAATTTTAGCGCCTCTCCTCATAGCAATTGGAGTGATATTGCTACGTCAAATGTAGCATCCAGTATTGGTTCTGAATGTACCTTAAATTGACCGTACCCAGTGTAAAGGATTATTTCGAGAGAATTACAACAAGGTAAGTTGTACGCACAAAGATATTACGGAATTCACTTTTTGACGTCATGTTAAGGTATCCCTATAATACAATTCGAAGTGAGTACAGGGAGGTATTTAGAAGTACAATTATAATGATAAGTAACAGTTTCTGGACAATGATTTAGCCGCTGACCCCATTAGAGAGGCCATTTATTAACTATCCTTTTTTATTCACTAGGCCCAGTGCTGAGTGGGCCCAGTGAGAAAATATCCCAGTGCGTAATGAGCGTAATGTGGAATGAGCCCAGTGCAGGCGCTCCCAGTCCATCGCCACCGCTCCGCCCCCGGTTCATCGTCACCGCTCCACCCCCGGTCCATCACCACCGCTCCGCCCCCGGTCCATCGCCACCGCTCCGCTCCCGGTCCATCGCCACCGCTCTGCCACCCCTCCATCAGCACAGCTCAGCCCCCGGTCCATCGCCACCGCTCCGCCCCCGGTCCATCGCACACGCTCCTCTCCCGGTCCATCGTCACCACTCCCGGTCCATTGCACACGCTCCTTGCTGCCCATCTAGCTACCCGCCAAGCTGCCTAGCTAGTTGCTTAGCTTAGTTGTGACGGTAAATTTTCGCCTAGCTCCCATCCGCTTAAAATCTTTCTATTTCATCATTTCTATCGTGATTTTTAAGTTTGAACACTTTATTTGCAACAGAGCTTTTTAGATAAAAATAAATTCACTTAGTACTTTTCTTTTTAAAACAAGTTTAACAGAAGCGATTTAAACCGCAACATTTCTGTTTAATAGTTCACAGTTCAGTGGACACCATCAAAAACTTTGAAACTCCACCCCTCAAAGAGAATCAAACTGCCAGTGGAAATTACTGCTGCAGAGCAAAAGAGGGCGGATAACCCAGGGGCGGATTCAGTAAATAATTAACAAGTTGCGTTATAGTTTCCACGTTGAGATAATATTTTGATTTTTTTATTTTCGATAATTTATTTGTATATTTTAAACTTTATTACCAAATATAGTATAGTATAGTAGTAGTAAACGGCTGACTTAATGCCATAGGCATTCTCTACCAGTCAACCGGTAAGGGTTTAGGAGACGAATGTTATGGTGATATAGTGCGGACTACTAAAGTTAAAAAAAAATAACAGGTATTATCCTGTTATCGAAAGTGATTAATTTACAAGAAATTAATTTGTATAACACATTTTTACTGTGTTAATAACAAACCGAAACGTTTTAAAACCATTAATAATACGTCTTTACATATGAAATTTCCTTTCTTTCGTAATGGCTATTTCATGTTCAATGTTTTTCTTTTTCGCTAAGAATTGATAGTTAAAACTATTTTATTTCTAAAAATATGTTTTTTATTTTAATTAGTAATTTGTTTAATGGTTAGCGTTCTGCTTTCAGCGCATTTGTACGCTTTTCGTCATCATGGACAGCACCGTCGTGGCAGCAAAGCGGCAGAAGCGGCACGCAACATCAACAACGTATACGGAACGAACACTACTAACGATTGCACCAGCCGTTATCGGTTAGCCCGCTATCGTTCCAGACATAAGAAATGAACCCCGTGGTCGACCGAAAACTTTAGTCGACAATGACGAATTTAAGGCGTTTGTGGAAACTGAGCAATATCGGTCCATTTGCGTCAAGTGGCAAGGAAAAAAACTTGACAAATGGGTTGAATGATCTAATCTAGAAGTACACGACTAGACGAGGCTTGCACTGCTCAACGGGCACACAAAAGAAAGCATATTGAATCGCATTGTTTATTGTGACGGAAAATGGATTCTCTTCTACAATCGCAAGCGCTTAGCAAGCTCAGTTGGTTAGATCCTGATTCAGCACCTAAACAATGCCCCAAACGAAAACTGACCTCTAGAAAGTGATGGTGACTGTTTGGTGGTCAAGCACCGGTGTCATTCATCACAGCTTCTTACCGAACGGGATGAACATTGCTGCACATGAGTACTGTGCAGAACTGAACATAATGATGGAGAAGCTCGCACATCTCCAACCAGCTTTGGTCAATCGCTCGGCTCCGCTGCTCCTGCACAACAACGAGCGACCTCATACTGCACAGCAGACAGTCTCTTAGTTACAAAGCTGGGGTTGGAAGTTCCATCATCCACCGTACTCACCAGACCTTGCCCCTACGGACTTCTACTTTTTCCAGACTTTGGATAACTTCTTAGTGGGGAAAAATTCAATAATTGCGAGGCAGCTCACAATGTCTTTGAAGAATTTGTTGCCTCCCGTCCAGCAGACTTTTTCAAAAAGGGCTCCACTACGTTGGCAAAAATGCATTGATTGCATGGGTAGTTACTTTGATTAATAAAAATAAAAAGTATAGAAAAAAGGGCGTTAATTTCATAGGAAAAGACCTAATACAATTATATTATACGTCATACTAATGGTGGTTTTGGATATAGACTTCTTAATTAAAAAAAAGACCATTAATTCCTTTAATTTTAACTAAACAGTAAACGAAATAATTCTTACCAGATCCTATAAAGTGCTAAAACATGAGACCGATATGAATTATTATCATCATCATACAAGGAGCAGAATAAATGCAGAATCTTAAAGATAAAGTATTTTAGCCAGCCCTTTAAAACCCGAAACTATCCGTGGATTTCATTAACCACGAGTTGTAGTCAGTAAACATATTTTTTACTTCTCTTGTCTCTTGCATAATTTTTGGTGCAAAGCGTATACTATCTAGACTATTTGTTGTTTAATGCTTTTATAACCGCTAATATACATAAATTATGAGCGTAACTCTTCCCAATACACAAGTTTGTCTTCCAAATCCCACCCTGTGTTTCCTGGGGTATCAAATACCATTCCAGCGTACACTGGGCAGGTAACTGCTCTGCATAATTTGGCACATGGTGTAGCCTTCGCCTGCCATTGGCACATCTGAAATAAAGGGCCATACAAACCAGTATTCCTTTTATTGTGAAATTGGATCGTGGAAATTAGGAAACTTTAACAATGGATCGAAAATTTAATATACATAAATATTTCTTAAAGTCACATATATTAACATATCCATGACTTAGGTACGAATTTTAGTATTCATCATACTAACATTTGGCCCGTTTAAGGCTTTCATTTGCTTCTTCTTCCCATAAGAGTAAATGGACTCTTTCTTTTAAAGGTCACTTGTATAATTTTCTTCAATTATTTATTTATTTATTTAAACTTTATTGACCAAAATATAATCAATGGTACAAAAGGCGGACTTAATGCTAAAAGCATTCTCTCCCAGTCAACCTTTGGGAAAAATGAAAAACACGAACAGCGGTATAAAGCTAAATACGAATAAATGTACAGAAAAACATAGATGTACATAAATAAATACATACCATAAAAATAATATATATATATATATATATATATATATATACATATAATATATACATGATGATGATTAAAAAGTGACACTTCATCTTAAATTTTTCAACAGATGAGCGTGAACATTCCTTTTAAATACAAGTTTACTAGGAGATCTTCTGATGGAGTCGGGAAGGTCATTCCACAGTCGTATGGCTTGAAGAGTAAAGGAGTTGGACATATAGCCTGAATGAGAAAGAGGAATATAGAGAGCTAATGAATCAGCAGAGCGGAGAAGACGGTCGTGACTATCACAAAGATACTGAAACTTGCATTTCAAGTACTCTGGAGAATGAGGGTTGGAAATAATGGTAAAAAGAGTGCAGAGTAATCTTAACTGCCTGCGCTGGCGAACAGGAAGCCATTTAAGTTGGGATCGATATGATGAAACATGGTCAAATTTGCGGAGGCAAAAGATGAAACGTATAGCATTGTTCATAATGCGGTCCAATTTATTGAAAAGATCTGCGTTTAAATCAGGATAACAGACATCGGCATAATTAATGAGAGGAAGAACAAGGGACGTAACGAGAGTGATCTTAGTTTTGATGGGGAGAAAATTTCTGAAGCGATTAAGGGTACGCAACGAATAAATAAACGATACGGCTGATTTCGGCAATCTGCGTCGTCCAACTTAGCGTAGTATCAATATGAAGGCCGAGATTCTTAACGCTAAGGCTATATGGAATTATAGAACCTTCAAACACAACAGGCGGGAGCAGACCAACATCGATCTTGAAGATCTGCTTGGAGCCACCCACTACAATAGCTTGACATTTGGTGGGGTTAACGGCAATTCCAAAGTCAGCAGACCAAGAACTTACAGTGCAAAGTTCCCTATTGAGCTGAGATATTCCAGCAGAAATTTCCTCAGCAGTCGTCTGCACATAAATCTGCAAATCATCAGCATAGAAATGATAAAAGCAGCCAAGCGAGAAGGAAAGAAAGTTAATGAACAAAGAGAAAAGAAGAGGGGAAAGAATGCCCCCTTGTGGAACGCCAGCATTCAAGTCGTTCCAACTCGACAATTCACGGTCCTTGCGCACTGCCTGCTGGCGACCAGTGAGGTAAGATGAAAACCAGTCCAATGTCAAAGACGAAAAATTAAGAGTTTTCAGAATCGCAAGTAGAACATCGTGGTCCACCATATTGAAAGCATTGGAGAAGTCAATAAGTTAATAATAATTATTCTTTTTAAGCTTAGAGGAGAAGCACACTGCGTGACGCACTTGCCTCACCGCCGACGATGAACGAGAAGCGAGTAGAGCTAGAAACGAGTTGGCAAGCAGAGGGAAGCGAGTGTGTAGTTGGGATAGTTTTATCACTGGGCTATACGCGAATTTGCGAGTATGACGGGCGATTACTCAAGCCACTCGCTCGCGGAGACAATCTTGAGCAAAAATGCATGCACGCACGTTTTTAGACAAGCGAGCATCGCCGAGCCCGATAACTCTTATCGCTCAGCGACAAACTAGTGGACAGAGTTCTCGCCGGCCGTCTGAACAGTCAGTGATCAACTATTAACATATGCATCTATCTTGTTTATACGGAATGTATATTTATTGCACGTTTTTTGATCGAGAAAATAGCAATATGGAAAATAGATAGTCGATTCCTCGCCAGTGGGATAACTAAAATAAGGAGTGATGAAAAACCTTAATGTCTTCTACTGAACCTATAGAAAAGTTTATGACAAGCCACTAAATATCTTTACTAAACAACTACATACTACTAAATTTAATATCTTCACAGATACAATAATGAATCTTATGCTTATTGATATTAAGCCCAAACTATCATGGTTGTTTGGGATCAAGTTTATTTCGTTGAAACCCGGAATCGGTGACACGTTTCCCCTTTTCATTTCGGTCTCATGCTATTTGCATAATAATGTTTACAGGGTTGTCAAATGTAGCTATAGTTAGGGGAGTACCTTTTGGTAAAGTATTTACTTTGGTCCAAATGAGTAGACTTAATTATACTTACTCATGTCATGCTTGTTATGAGGTGAATATTGAAAATGTTTTGTACGGGTGTTTAGAGCTGTTTTTGATAAAGCATGTGATATACGAAACTTTATGTGTATATTTATAAAATGATGAAATACTTTCGTACGAATAGATCAATTTGTATACCATATAGTTTTATAGAAATTTGATTCTTAAATTAAACAGTTGTTGTAAATGAACATAATTTTGATGTGTTTCTTGCCTTTTCTTGGGTAAATAAGTATTCAATAAACCCAAACAAACGCAAAGACCCAGCCTCTCTACCACAAGTGAAGTTTCTTAAAACGTAAAAATGACAATTTTATGAAACTGACTTTTAGCTGTATATTGCTTGATATAATTATACAATCAAATTGAGGAAAATTTAGTTTTTGGTATTTTTTTTTGTGGCTGTCTGTCTGTCTATCAGACACTTTGTGATAAGTTTTTTTAAAATGCGATTTTTACAGTATCATTGAATTTATGATTTTATTTATTTTTAAGCATTTAACTGCTAGATGTTTAAATCTAAAGAAAAGTTTTACTAGAAAAATATCCACGCGGACCAGGCGCTCCGTCCCGTCCGCTGCCTGGTCCGCGTGGATTTTTTTCTAGTAAAACTTTTCTTTAGATTTAATCATTGAATTTATTTATCGTTGACTCTTGGATATTGCTTGGGATATTTTATTGTATAAGCGAACAAAAGACCTTTAAATAAATTATTTATTCTATTAAACCTAGTAGCAGTTAAAGTTAGCTTATTTTTATTTCTCGTATTAAGTGTGTAAATATCGCTGTTTTTAAGAAACAAGTTAATATTTTTTCTTACAAGTAATAAATTTTCGTATATGTATATGCGACCAACATTATGCCAATTTCTTTAAACTTATCTCTTAAGGATTCTTTCACTTTAATATTATAAATTGATCGAATAGCTCTCTTCTGCAGCACAAAAATAGTTTGAATTTCGGCGGCGTTTCCCCACAATAAAATACCGTACGACATTACACTATGGAAATAACTAAAGTACACTAATCTGGTGGTATCTACAATCTTTAACTGGCGTATCTTCATTACGGCATATGCTGCAGAGCTAAGTCTATTTACATACAGTAATTTAGTATTGAATGTACCATTTTAGATTAAAGGTGGCCCATGTTCTTCCCAATTTCACCACTGAATGTTAAAATATTAAAGAAAATATAACTAGAAAAAATTCCACGCGGACCAGGCAGCAGACGGGACTCGAACCCACACCCTTCGCAATCCGGGCGAATGCACTGACGAATTATGCTACCGCGGCCCTCACGGACCGTGTCAAAATTCCTCTAGCCATTCTTAAGCTGAAAGGCAGCGCCATCTCTTCGCATTATAGGTAACCCACAATGTCAAATGAATACTTTTACAAGTATTAAACATTTGAAAGACGAAATAGCAATTATAGTTGTTAAAGGTGTAATATCTACACAATAATTAATAGTGCTGACATCTATTGTGCATTGTCGGTAGATATGTTTTTTATTCAGTGGTTTTAAAAAATAAAATTCATTCCGTGCCACTCGTCAATGAGAATACCGTGTTTTATTTTAGGTTATGGGCTAAACGCTCATAAAATCGCGATATTGAGTCGTTTTCACAAGGATTTTGCAGTAAAGCAAGTGTTAAAAAGACAGTATTCAGTGCGATTTAGCTGTAAACTAACCGATAGTATTAATTATCACAGTATTAAGTGTAGAAACTGTACGTCAAAATGGCTACCAACTACCTTATCAATGTGCCAAAACTAAAGGGACGCGATAATTATTCGGAGTGGTGTTTCGCTGCAGAAAATTTCTTAATCCTCGAAGGCATGAAGCATTGTATCAAGCCAGCACCGGGAAAAGAAATAGCAAGTGCGGACGACGAAAAAACAAAAGCCAAATTGATTATAACGATCGACCCGTCGTTGTATGTCCACGTCAAAACCGTTAAATCGTCGAATGAATTGTGGAATAAACTACAGCAATTATTTGATGATAGTGGCTTTTCACGAAGAATAAGTCTGTTGAGAAACTTGATTTCAATCCGGCGAGATAATTGCAGTTCGATGACGTCATATGTGACGCAGATTATCGATACAGCGCAGAAATTAAGTGGAACGGGATTTGAAATAAATGATCAATGGACAGGGTCATTGTTGTTGGCTGGATAGCCTGATCGTTTTGCTCCAATGATCATGGCAATCGAACATTCGGGTATTTCCATTACGGCAGATAATATCAAGACAAAATTATTAGACATGGAGTCGGTAGATTACAACGAGAATGAAATGAATGGTGCTTTCGTCAGTCATTCAAATCATGCAAAGCAAAATAAGAATAATAATTTGTCTATGGCCAAGAAAAAATATGATGTTGGTAGTACTACTATTCCGTCGAAGTCAAACACCAAGGCGGTGAAATGCTACCGGTGCAAACAAGTCGGCCATTACAAAAATCAGTGCATGAATAACGAAAATAATTCAGTAAATAAGAAGAATAAAGAAAGAATGCAATCAAACGCATTTAGTGCAGTATTTTTAAGTACAAATTTCAACAAAAATGATTGGTATATCGACTCCGGGGCAAGTGTACACCTAACAGCAAACGAAAGTTGGGTTATGAATGCCAGATATGAACAAAATAAAGGAATTGTCGTAGCTAATAGTGAGAAGATGACAGTATTATGTTCTGGGGATGTTAATATAACGACTTCAACTGATGATTGCGAGTACGACATCGTGATAAAAGACGTATGCTGTATACCATCTTTGACTACTAATCTACTTTCAGTCAGTCAACTAATTAAAAAAGGAAACAGTGTGTCTTTCACAGATAAAGGTTGTTGTGTTTACAATAACAAGCAACAATTAGTCGCTACAGCAGTATTGGTCAATGGGGTATACAAAGTAAACTTGGTATCCCAGAAGTATTTGGCTGCATCAGCTGTGTCAGGAGTAACATGGCATCGCAGATTAGGACATGTCAACAAGGACTACTTAAATAAAATGAAAAATGCTGTCTTGGCAATGTCATTTGATGAAAAAGTAGAAATTAGCAAGGCTTCTTGCACAACATGTTGTGAAGGTAAACAGTGTCGCTTACCATTTAAAGGCAGTGGTCAGAGAAGCAGTAACTTGCTAGATTTAGTGCACACGGACATTTGTGGCCCTATGGAGACTACATCGATAGGAGGAGCAAGGTATTTCTTGTTATTTGTCGATGATTACAGTCGCATAACATTTGTTTATTTTCTGAAGCACAAAAATGAGGCTCTGAAGTATTTCAAGATATTCAAAGCACAGGTGGAAAATCAAACAATTTGAAGATTACCTAAACAGTGCTGGAATTATCCACCAGAAAAGTAACCCATACACCCCAGAACAAAATGGTTTATGCGAAAGATTCAATCGCACAGTCGTAGAAAAAGCCAGATGTCTACTGTTTGATGCAAACCTAGGAAAAGAGTTTTGGGGTGAGGCCACCAATACGGCAGTGTACCTGCAGAATCGAACTGTGGCTGCTGCATTGGATAATAGAACACCATATGAACTATGGACTGGCACAAAACCAGATATCAGTCATATTAGGATATTTGGTAGCACTGTCATGGTACATGTTGCTAAACAAAAGCGCAAGAAATGGGATAAGAAATCTGTAAAATGTATTCTTACAGGATACCCAGACAACATTAAGGGATACAGAGTCTATAATCCAGAAACAAGGACTGTGTTTACAAGTAGAGATGTGGTCATTATTGAGCCAGAAATCAATTCTGAATGTATGATTCAAGTGCAAGACCAGAATATTGCTTCAGTGGGGGATGAGGTGAAACTAGAACAACAAGGCCAAAAGGTATCAAGTCTTGAATCAACATCTAGTCTTGAAGATAACTCCAAAAGTGAAAATGATTATTCCTATGATGATGACAATGATACAACATATGTTCCAAGTGATTATGAAGACTCGGAGAGTACACTTCAGTGTGAAAATGAAGATTTCATGGACAGACCCAGACGAACACGGAAATCACCAGAAAGATATGGTATATCGAATCTTTGTACAAGCGCTGAAACCTATGATGATGGGGCAGGTTTGACACTGCATGATGTTTTAAAAGGACCAGAAAAGAAACAGTGGATGTTGGCCATGCAAGAAGAACTACAGTGTTTCAAAGAAAATGATGCGTGGGAACTATGTGATAGTCCCCAAGATGGTAGGGTTGTACAGTGTAAGTGGGTGCTTCGTAAAAAATATGATAGTGATAACAAAGTTCGGTTCCGTGCACGTTTAGTTGCTAAAGGTTTTTCACAAATTGAAGGTATAGACTATACAGAAACATTTTCTCCTGTTGTAAGGCATACTACATTGAGGTTACTATTTGCATTGTCAGTTCAGTTAGGATTTGACACTATTCATCTTGATGTAACTACAGCCTTCCTGAATGGTGCTCTTGATGAAACTATTTTTATGCAGTTGCCAGAAGGTTTTTCCGAGCAGACCCATGAAGGTCAAGTACTTAAATTAAAAAAGGCAATCTACGGGCTTAAACAATCTTCGAGAGCATGGTACAGGAAAGTGGATGAATGTTTGTTGCATATTGGTTACAGGAGATCTAAGATAGAACCATGTATGTACACAAAAATTAGAAATAATTTAAGGACTATTGTTACACTTTTCGTGGATGATTTTTTTATTTTCTCAAATAATTGTAAGGAAACAGAATATTTAAAAAATGTATTAGCTGGCCATTTCAAACTTAAAGATTTAGGTGAAATCAGAAAGTGTCTTGGTGTCAATGTAAGTGTTAATAAATCTGAGAAAACTATCACATTGAACCAGTCTGATTATATTGATCAGGTGTTACAAAAATTTAACATGAGTCAATGCAAACCCAGTCAGACTCCTATGGAAACTAAGTTGCATGTATCTAAGGGGGAAAACTATGTTTGAAAATTTCCATATCAGCAAATTATTGGTTGTCTAATGTACTTAGCAGTTCTAACCAGACCTGATATTACTTATACAGTTGGATTTTTGAGTCAATTTAACAATTGCTATTCTAGAGAACATTGTGCATATGTAAAGCGTCTATTGAGATATTTAAAATTTACTAAAGATTATGGTCTGAAGTACACTGCCGATGGAAATTCAATATTAGAAGGATATGTAGATGCAGATTGGGGTGCAAATGTTATAGATAGGAAGTCATATACAGGATATTGTTTCACTTTATCTGGTTGTGTAATTTCTTGGGAGACTAAAAAGCAAACTACTGTAGCCTTGTCTAGCAGTGAGGCCGAATACATGGCTATTACAGAAGCATGTAAAGAAACTGTTTATTTGAGAAACTTACTATATGAAATTACACAAAATTTGTATACCATTGATTTGTTCAACGATAATCAGAGTGCACAAAAGCTAACAATGAATCCAATTTTTCACAAGCGTACAAAACACATAGACATTAGGTTTCACTTTTGTATAGAGTGTGTAGTAAATAAAATTGTAAATGTGAAGTATTTGCCCACAGCTGAGATGCCAGCTGATATATTCACGAAGGCTTTATGTATTGTGAAACATTATAAGTTTTTGGATGTATTAGGTATTCAAGGATTGTTATATTTTTGTATATCCACATTGTTAGATATAGTGGGGGTGTTAAAGGTGTAATATCTACACAATAATTAATAGTGCTGACATCTATTGTGCATTGTCGGTAGATATGTTTTTTATTCTGTGGTTTTAAAAAATAAAATTCATTCCGTGCCACTCGTCAATGAGAATACCGTGTTTTATTTTAATAGTTATAATTTTAATTTTTTTAAAGCATGTAACTGCTCGATGTTTAAATCTAAAGAAAATATAACTAGAAAAAAATATAAAGAAAGAAAGAAAGAAAACATTTTATTGGCCCTTACAGCATGAAATAAGTAAAACAAAACGGTACATGAAATAAAACATTGACAATAAGAAAAAGAAAGAGAACTAAATCCTAGGTCATAGTGCGTGCCGTGCGAGGCCAACAGGTCGCTGGCTCAGCTATGCTCTGTGGCAGTCGCTTTCGCGATACCACAGTAGCGCTGATTTTCAGCCAGCGCCTTATGGTAATTATTATAACTAGCGAGGGCCGCGGTAGCATAATTGGTCAGTGCATTCGCCCGGATTGCGAAGGCCCGGATTGCGGGTTCGAGTCCCGTCTGCTGCCTGGTGCGCGTGAATTTTTTTCTAGTTATATTTCTTTAGATTTAAACAGCAAGCAGTTACATGCTTTAAAAAATAAAAATTATAACTATCATAATATTGTTATTTTTACTAACTAAATATGCATTTCTTGAGTGAGTTACTTTCACCGGTGTCAAGTGTGTATCTATTGACTGATATTGGGAATCAATAGATATAGACTTTTGTTGCAAAGTTAAGGAGTAAAAATTGAGGGATGATTGATTTACCAACTGATTACAATCACATGTGTGATTGTTAGTTAACGAATTATTATAGTCTAACATATACAAGGTGTAAAAAAACCTTTAACGAAGTCGAAGGCCACGTATTTTCCACATCATGACGACAATTATGGCAGTGGTGTCCCGCTGCTTTCTGCACCAGACCTTTTTGAGATTATTTAGATCTCAAGGCTGCTGAAGCCTCTTCTGACCAGTTTCCTGAATCTTCTGGACCATACCTGGAAAATTTATGGTTATGGAGATATTGAAAGTCAAAGTCACAATACTTTTTTCAAGATTTTTACAAAAACATTATTTAGAAACTTTTTTATCGACGCACTTACGCACAAGCATACACATACACATACACATAGGCACATTCTTTGCGTAGCGCCACAGCAGCTAGTCGCGCTATACTCGTATATAGAAACTATACTATACTGTGCTAGAAAAAATAAAATAAAAATACTAATTTTTCCCACGTATAATATTTTGTAATATAACTTGTTTGGGTGTACAGAATGCGTAGTTTTAGTTTTTGTCATAGATTTTTTTACACCCTGTATAAATAACACATTCAATGTTAGTAAATTATATTAATAACTATGTTAGTAAACACCTAATAAACACGTATTGACGCCGACGTATGATACGGCGTGGTGTCAGGTAGCCGATCTCGGAACCTCCAGAACACAACACCTTTTGGCTAAGATCTGCCTTCATTAACGCCAGGTGTTCGGTTGGTATTTATAAACTAAAGTTTCATAACATACATAGATTTTTCGTTACTGCCAATATATTCTGAAATCGTGGCAACCCTAACCCTTTAGTACTGTAATATCAAAACTTTGCATATAGGTTAAGTTAGGTACTTGTAGAATGTAAAACAAACTAAATTTCAGTATTGATTTCAATAGTTAATTATAACTTTAGGGTCAAGTGGGGGGCGGTGTAACAAGGGGCACGGTGTAACATAAGTAACATTGTTATTTAATGCTGTGAAGTTTTATCACCAATTTTTCTCCACAGCTAAAAGTGACCTTAACTGGTGGTAGGGAAAAAAAATACGAACGATTCAAAAGAGTTTTAATGTACATTCAATTTTACTTTCGATTTTTGCTGAACTTCTGCCTATTTGCATCATTGTCACTCACTGCTGTTCAGACTAGTTATTTGAGAATTGTTTTAACTAATATTGTATCAATGTTTGCAATGATAAAACGTATTAATACTTAAGTAAATTTTTGATGCAAATAAATAAATATCTCTGCCCTTTTCATCAGGCTCGTAGCTAGGGTGGGGAGGGGGGGCATTATGGGGTAAAAAAATGCCTTACCTTAAAATACCATTGCCTTATCGACCTACCTTAAAACAGGGCGGCAAGCTGCGATTAAAAATAACTGTTTTTATAAAAAGTTAAAACATCATGCAAATATTTTTAAAAAATTAGAGACGGCTCCTTATATGATGTACTTCAACGCCCATCAAGCTTTATTTGTATTTTTGTAGCATCCTGTATAGGTTTGATTTCCGATCACCCGAACCTTGTCACTTAATCTGAGTTTTTTCAATCAACCAACGATTTGTAAGTCAATGAGAAAAGCTGACGAAGAAAAGTGGGAAGGCAACCCATACGCTGGCCCGACGAAATCACCAAGATAGTGGGCAAGACCTGTACCCTTAGTACGAGTTTACAATTACGAAAGCTATGATAGTTTTCGTGAGCTCGCACTCGTACTAAGGGTACTAATTTTATTGTTTTCGTTTCAATACAAATAAACAGTTTTTTAATTCTATCATTCTATCATCATATGCGTCTTCTTAAATTTTAATAATATTTGGTTACTTTTCACCAAAATGGTCATAGAAACATAATTTACAATTACGAAAACTATGATAGTTTTCGTGTGCTCAAACTCATACTAAGGGTACTGGATGCGCATATCGAGTAATCGGGTCGCATGGAGAAATCATAAAGTGGCCTACACCCGAGACTGGTTGAACCCGGGCTTATGAAGACAAGGAAGAAGAAAAGAATACAATTTTTAACAAAATATCCAATAATATAAAGAGTTTGCCAATGACTATTTTTAAGAAACGCTTAATGAAACTGTTAATTGACAAAGTATTTATACTATACAAGAGTTCCGTAGTGACACTTTTTTGAAAGAAATGGACATAATTACTTAATTAACTTATATTTTAGCATTATATAGCACTATTTATTATTATTATTTATTTTTGACATAAACATATTTTGACATTTATTTCTAACTATGACTTGTTTGATTTTAATTGTAATATAATCATTTTGATTTTTAAATAATTGCAAACCTGCTTATTTCATAAAAATATTGAATAATTACCTTGTAATAAGGTCAATGTAGGTCTAGTACCCGTTGGACCCCCGTAATTGGACCTTACCTACAAAAAAGTGCCTATTCAACCTCTTTTTAAGAACATGGTGCCCATTGGACCCGGGCCCTCATAATTGGTAATTACTAACATGATAGTACCCATTCGACCTCAAATCAAGTACATGGTGCCCATTAGACCCTCAAAGACCTACCTACACAATAGGTCCTATTGGAGCTCTTAACTATTTGTTTTCGAACGGTAAAGTACAGTCGTATAGTAAAGTAACATTTGACACTAAACATTTAACACACCTACATTTCACAATAAAGCATTAGAATTTAAATTTGGGTGAAAAGCTGCGGACAGACGGACATGGCGAATCTGAACCATTATAAAAAAAAAGATTTACCCTCACCGCTTTCGCTTTCGCCAATCGGCTTGTTTTTACTGACTTCAAAGACTCCTCTTTGATTTCGTTTTTTCTCAATTCGTCATAATACTTATATATTTTTTTATTGTTGTTCGCGCATATTTCCGAGATTTTGATGTTTTTTTTTTTGATGGTTTTCAAGATAATTAGTTTAACTTTAACGTTGTTAGCTCCATCTATCCTTCGACGAAAGAATCTACAATCGGTCTATCATCATCGTCCGTTCATAGATTCATTCCTCACTCATTAGTTTTACATAGATTCACTCTCCCTCTTACTATTCGAATTAAAAAAAACAACGATCTGTTTTAAGATCTGTATTTTACAATCTGAATATCCGATTTTTATTGAGTAACCCACATAAAGAAGACATTAAGCTATCGAACAAACGTGATTAAAAAAGAAAATGTATTACCACTTTTAAATATTCAGTGGTTTTGTTTTTATGAAGTCGATTTTTGTTAAAATCTATGACCTAAACTGATTGTTTATCAGCACAAAAAAAGTACAACACAAACATCTATACTTATAATAAATCTGTAGAGAGGTCAATTCTGTACATGAAATATATTTTCAGAATAACTATCAGGGGGTGATTAGTGATCGATACTGATGCCAAAAATGCAACCAGTAAAATTTTTGTCTGTCTGTCTGTGTGTATGTTCCTTATAGAAACAAAAACTACTCGACGGATTTTAACGGAACTTGGTACACTTATTTTTCATACTCCTGGGCCGGTTATAGTATACTTTTTATCACGCTACAGTAAATAGGAGCAGAGTAGTGAAGGGAAATGTTGGGAAAACGGGAGAAGTTACTCCATTTTTTAGCTTCCGTTGCGTGTGCAGCCTTAATGGTTAAAGTTACATAGAAATCATGTATGACAGAAATATTCTACATAAAATTGTCTAAAAAATATCCTGCAACAGCATATGTCTATCTTTTATGGTTGACTCACAATAACAGGTGTAACTCCTGATAGCTTAGCAGTTCGGAGTATTCTGATTATATTTGTTTACTCTTACGTTTATAATACTCTCACTCATCCCTAATTTAAAAAAGTTAACATTATTACCTATTCCATAAAAAAAGAATCATAGAAATCGGTATAGAAACACCAAACTTTACATGAAATAAGCCATCGCGCCGTCGCACGTGAATACTGAATCATGCTATAAAAGGATTATTTTTGTGTAACGGTTGCCGTGCTCGACACGGGTCGCGGCGGCGGTAGGTATAAGAAGAATGTCATCGTGTATAATACAGGCCTGAGAACAATAACTATAGTCTACACTTCAGCTCTACACCGAAGAGAAGCGAGGGCGGGCCACTAGTAATTTAATAAATTGTTGAAATAGAGAATTTATGAATGACACCGTTACGCTGATGAAAATGTTCCTTCATTTGTACCTAAGTTTGGTGAGACCAAACCTTGTTTATTGTAAACTGAACCTTGTTATCTAAGGTTCAAAGGCTTTTATTTTACACTACCCATGAATATTCATTCAAGACACCTTAGTGGCAGAAGGCCAAGTGTTTCTGTGTAAAGCAAAATTTGAATTTAATTTTAAATAAACAAGGAGACTGGTTTTACTTAAGATTAAGCATATAAATTTCGGTTTATAGCAAATAAGAACTTCGTTGTTGGCGAAAGGTCGCTTAAGCCTGCCTGGCTGACTGTAAGTTTATAAATAGTTTATGAATAAAAACTTATGCTACGCTTGGCTGTTCTTAATGACTCTATACCCAAAGGGTAAACCGTAAATAACTATCAGGGACATTGGTAATCCATAATATAATAATAGTGTGCTTTTTCTGTTCGTAATCATTATAGATGCACCTGCTCAATAGTTTATACACTTTCTTGTTGAATTTCTTCTGTTCTATTAAAGATCTGTACCCTTAGCACGAACCAATATCGAATTCGTATCGTTTGCGAGTCCGAAATGTCATTGTCTAAAGTGTAGTGATTTTTAGTTCTCGTTACGTACTTTGTGCCGCTACTGTTCAAGTTTCCTTACAAAATTTGACAGTGACATTTCGGTTTACAAACTATTCGAATTCGATAATAGCGAGTGCAAAAATCAATGTCAAATTTTATATGGAAATTGAACAGCAGCGCCACAAAATACGTAACGAGAACCAGAAATCAGTAGACATTTGACAATGACATTTCGGACTCGCAAACGTTACGAATTCGATATTCGTTCGTGCTAAGGGTACTGTTAGAGTTAATACGCGAATAGAGTAAATAGTACATTGGGACAAGCTATCAATGTTATTTTTAGGGTTCCGTACCTCAAAAGGAAAAACGGAACCCTTATAGGATCACTTTGTTGTCCGTCTGTCCGTCCGTCCGTCTGTCAAGACCCTTTTTCTCAGGAACGCGTGGAGGTATGAAGCTGAAATTTATATCAATTACTCAGGTCTACTGTCCCTTGAAGCTGTGAAAAAATCAAACTTCTAAGCCAACGCAATCAAAAGATACAGCCGTTTATGCCGCAAATTTTCGACACTTGCAAGGGAATCAAAACCTACAGGATGCTTCCCGTGAACTCAGAATCTTGAAATTTGGTACCAAGCAACGTCTTATAGCATAGATAAAGGAAAAATTACGAAAACCATAAATTTTTAGTTACATCACATAATATATATTTTTTTAATAATTTTAACCTTACTACCCAATTCCTCATAAACGCGTAGAGGTATTAAATTGAAATTCATACCAAATACTCAGGTCTATAATACCTTTAAGCTGTAACAAAATCAAACTTCTATGTCAACGCAATCAAAAGAAACAGCAATTTAAGCTGCATATTTTGAAACTCGCAAGTACTCGCAAGGAAATCAAAACCTAAAGGGTACTTCCAGTCGACCTAGAATCTTGAAATTTGGCATGAAGCAACGTTTTATAGCACACATAAAGGAAAAATTCCGAAAACCTTAAATTTTTAGTTACATTACAAAATATATATTTTTTAATAAATATACACTTATTACTTTTTTCCTCATGAACGCGTAGAGCTATCAAGTTGAAATTCATATCAAATACTTAGATCTAATTGCCTTTAACCCGTGAAAAAAAAAAAATCTAAGTCAACGCAAAAACGCAAAACGCAAAAGTACAACCATATTACTTAAACGATAAAGAGATCTTTGTCTTAAATTTATGCTCCTCCATCTTTCCCCATTGTAATGTTATGAATTTCATTTTGCAATAAAAATACCATAGTTATGACTCGATTGTCGTAATGAACGAACTTTGTAAACCTTGCAGGTTTGTACGGAACCCTCGGTGCGCGAGTCCGACTCGCACTTGGCCGGTTTTTTATTTATTCCAAGCGTAATACAGCCGAGGGCCTAGCTGGATGGATGGGGCGATTTATCGTAATTCCTATCAAAACGGTTGAGGTACATTGAACCATGTTAATAAATTCAGGAAAAATATTGAACAAGCAAAGCATTACCACTGCTATCTTAATTTTAGTGTGATTGGCCCCACTATAAAGAAACACATGAACGTCAAAAACCATAATTATTATAGGCCAAAACTTAATAATATTAGTTGTTATGTTTTTTTTTAAAGCATTTAACTGCTAGATGTTTAAATCTAAAGAAAAGTTTTCCTAAAAAAAAAAAGCCACGCCGCCCAGGTAGCGGACGGGACTCGAACCCGCACCCTTCGCAATGCGGGCGAATGCACTGACCAATTATGCTACCACGGCCCTGATAGCCGCGTCGAAATCTTCCTAGCCTTAAGCTGCAAGGCAGCGCCATCTCTTCGCATTGTAGGTAACCCACAATGTCAAATGAATACTTTTTCAAGAAATAGCAATTATAGTTATGTTTTCATTTTTTTAAGCATTTAACTGCTAGATGTTTAAATCTAAAGAAAATTTTTACTAGATTTTTTTGTCTAGTAAAAATTTTCTTTAGATTTAAATATTTATTCTGTTGGTCGCAGATGACTTTTACAGCGTCACCCGGTTTGGGGACGGCGAGATCCTAAGGGGACCTCAAGCCGAGAATTGGCGAGTGCCTCTAGAGGTACTCCAAGTGGATGGCATCTCCCCACGGGGGGAGTCTCCTCTCCGTCTGGAGCCTCTAGACCGCTCGAAACTGAGGGAGTCGGCTCGACTAGAGGGCGTCTCTGAGACTCGGACCTCGGCTCTAGTTAGTTTTGGATTGGTTGGTTGTGGCTCTTCTAATACTGAAGCACATTTGTGAGAAATGACAATGAACTAATCCCACTGTCCATTACTCTCATCTGAAAGAAAAAGATCACAGTATATTAATTACATTGATGACCTCCGTGGCCGAGTGGTTTGTACACCGGGTTTCATGGTGTTCGAATGCCTGTGGAGGCAGATGTTTGTGTGATGAATACGAGCATTTGTACTCCAGTCCAAATGTTCAATATGTAATTCTATATGAATAAACTTTTATATGTACAGTATATGTATTCTATCCGTTACCCTAGTATCCCATAACACAAGCCTACAGTACTTTCTTTGGAGCTAGGCTAATTGGTGTGAGTGTTGGTAATATTTATTTATTATTTATTGTTATTTTATTTATTTCCAGACTCTTCGCCTTCACCTTTTTTATTTTATTGTGGTGTAGGAAATTGGTTTTCTCTCAACTAATTTATTTACCTCTTACATATATAATTAAAAATATAAATTAATTTCACAAACATGCTTTAAACAGTTCGTCTTATATTTCCTCCTGAGAAACTTGTAAAATATCTTATTGATTTGGACCTAAAGTTTGGTCGATTAATAAAAATTGATGATTATGATCCAACCAATTTCCGACCCCGTTATTATTCTTGGCAAATAACTACTAACTTTGAAACCCTCTAAATCAATATTGGATGTTGTCACAACTGCTAATGACGTCAGGTGATTTGTTGACTTTCTCCCGATAGTTCAAATCAATACTTAGAATAAACAATGAACAGGTCGGAATGTTAGTACAATTCAGGGAATTTCTGTCTTTAAGGCGAATTTTGCTTGTATAGAATTTCGTTTTTGCGAGTTAACTCCAAAGCTAACGCGATTACTATACAAGCGACTCGCCAATATATGGCTACTTACGTCTGTACAAGAGAATGTTGAAACGGAGATAACGACTTTCGCCAATGGCTGCTTACGTCTGTACAAGAGAATGACGAAACAAAGATAACTCAATTCTCAATCGAATACATGATCGGTGTAGATTTCAATAATAAAAATTAATTAACATTATTAGTGAAATTGGCAAGTGTTGATGAAAAATCTAAGTAGGTACCTTAGATCAATAATGATCTCATTATCTTATATCTATTAGACCCCCTCGCCCGAGCAAGGCTACTCGAACAGAAATTAGCAGCTTAAAGTTCAATATTTCGCAAACGGATCCGTAAATCCAAAAAAAAAGTCGCGGAAACCCCTAAGTAATTCTAAAGGACCTATTTGGTAATTTCCTACACGATGGGGTAGATAATGAAAAAAAAATCATCCGCAGGTTAGATGTAAGGGGGTAACCCTAAAAAAAATGTTTTCCAATATTTTATTCTACTATTTTAGTAGAATAAAATATTGAAAAATATTTTTTTAGGGTAGCTCCGCTAGATGTAACCTGCGTTTTTTTTGTCAGCGTGATCGATATACATACATTAGAATCCGTTTGTTATGACTCCGCCTATATTGACCAACCGCCTTTTATGGCGTAATTACGCAACGAAGTTTGGTTTTCATATAAAATTCATTGAAACAGTCGGATATAATGACTTTGCTTACAGTGACATGTCGCTTATTATGACCTATTTTTAATCAATTTTGTCCGTTTATAGTGACCGACATGATCCTTTACACCTTCGGTAATATTCGTTGATCCCGACGAGACGTTCGGCACGTGGCTCGTTTTTGTTTTGAATATCAGTGAGTAATTACAGTTGAACGTCACGCATTATAAGTGATATCCTATGTAAAAATTGTCATCTCAACGTCGTAAAGCATTTACGGAATAACTCGAAAGTGATGGGGTTAGAGGAAGTCGAAGAAGAACAATTACCTACCGCAGAAGAGGCATTAAAGGCTGCAGAATTATTATCGCGATTTGTTCATAGCAATATTGAAAATGATAATATAATTTAACCATGGCAATGTCTTTTATACACAATAGTATTACAGTCTGTTATTTCAATAAAATGAAAAAAACAAAAGCAGACAAAAATGACAGATTCCTTAGTAAAAAATGAATAATATACATACATGTACATATCATGTGTAATTTCTATTTTGATTTGATAAGCTGTTTTTCTATTAATATACATAAGTATTTACCTAAAAAAGAAGGTTGTTTTTTTCCACAAAACTGCTTAATATGACGTCCGCTTGGTATGACGTGTTTGTTAATACCCTTCGATGTCATAATAAACGGATTCTACTATATCTCCACAAAATTACAGCTCTCTAGTGCTAATAAATCTCCAAGCAAAACCGGGGACGGACAGACGGACATGCCGATACTATAAGGGTTGCTTGTCAGGACTACGGAACCCTAAAAAAATATGTAGGGGAAGGTCTCATAGAACTAACGTGTTTTTGTTTTGCCGTTCTTGCTCTATATTAATAACGGCAACAGATGTTGAAATATTTACAGAATATTTAGTTGTATATTCATTCACATTAAACATAAATAATAAAATAAAAACAAAAAACAAATATTTAAGGGTGGCCCCTGATGGCTTCCATACAACAAATGTGTTTTTTGCCATCATTTGCTCGTTATTATAAAGTATCTAATGTTGTACGGATAATTGTACGGAACCCTTCATGCGAAAGTTCGAACAGCATTTGGTAGTTTTTTTTTCTCAGTATAGCTAAACTGAACTGTTTTGTTTTCGGGTTACTAAAATAAAAAAAAACAATAAAAAAAACGCAATTTAAAGGTTTTAATTATAAAATAAACAGTAAAAGTATTTTGTATATAAAATGAAAAACTTTTGTATTTGATATTAAAAAAAATGTATTTAAATACATTTTATCATGTATTTTGCAGTATCTCTGCCAAAGTGGCAATGCGGTAGGACCATAGTTAAAAGGCGGAAATATTTACTACGTCATGTATAAAAAAAACAATAGATATTGGAACAAGCTGCCATCTGAAATCCGGAGTTCAAAGTCACTTCCCATATTTAAAAGTAGACTACATACTCTCCTTCTGCTGCGAACTTAGTCTACTTTAACATTACATATGTTGTTAGTATGTAGGTATATATTTATGTTCAATGATATATATTTATATTTGGTATGTATGTGTATATGTATATGTAAGTGTATGATAGACAATTACTTATATGTACGTATATTATATTAATTACATATTTACATTTCTTATCGACTCTGCTGGCTTACTACATCTTCTTTTCCGTTTAGCTTACCTATACCGCGAAGGTTGTCTGGAAGAGATCGCTTGCAGCGATAAGACCGCCTTTGCCCATATTATTGTTAAATGTATTCTTTGTACCTATGTCGTTTTGTATGTGAGCAATAAAGTGTTTATTATTATTATTATTATTATTAGATATACTGGAAACAAACACATTCTGGTACTTATGTCATAAAAACAAATCCCCGTTTCCATATACAAAACTTCAAAAGATTACCATAAAAAGACCTCTAAAGCTTCGTCCACATTTGTAGCATCTTGACGTATCATGATCAGGCGTATCGTATCGAGTATTTGTATCATACATATGGACTGTATTAAATAGCCGTATCTTGTAAAAACGCGTCCATACTCGTCCAATGACGTATAAATAAATAAATAAATATTTCCAACATCGTGTTTCCAGTATCGTGCCAATGTAATTTTTCCTCCGATCCTCGTATCTTTTCCTGACGCCTGTTTTAAGTGCACCTTCCCCTCTCGTACAGTTCAGTCATATCATCGTTCGCAAACTGCTCAGCGATGTCAACGTACGCAATTCAAATGCATTCACGTCCAAACTTGTTCAAAACGAAGTATAACCCCTCTGATGATCGCGGAAAAACCGACACAGTTCGCGGTGTACCACGTATCGTATTGCGATACAGTTTCATGATACAGTATCAAAATACGTCTATACTACTGATCGTGATACGCGTATCTTATACAAGGTGTATCAAGATACGCGATCAGTGCGGATCGGGTCGTATCAGTAACGGCGTGTATCATTACCGGGTATCATCTTGTGTCCATACAAGCGATTATGATACACACCGATGCCACGCGATGCAGATACGATACACCGAATGCTACAGATGTGGACGAAGCTTAAAACAAATACACTGCACACACGTACTCATAGTATTTCAGTGTAACGGACGCTGAAAATACATTTAAACACCACGCTCGGTCGGGCAGTAATAGTTTAGACTTTGTTTGCTCAAGGCTTGTTTGCCAAGTATTCGGGGAAAATACTTTTCTGGCATTGCTGCGGAAAAACTACTTGCATAGAAACTTATAAGGTTGTCTTTATTTCACTAGCGCAAACGTTTCGCTCCGTTTCATGAGTAAACAATCAATAATCATATTTTAACCCACTACGAATAGTTTAAAGAAATTATAGGAATCTTGATTTATGTAAAATAGATAAATAATAGTGGCCCGCCCTCGCTTCGCTTCGGTGTAGAGTAGACTACAGTTTTTGTTCTCAGGCGTTCTAATACCTTTTTCTATACCTGTATGCAAAGTCTCAGCCCGATCGGTTTAAAACTGACAAAGTTTCATACAAACTTTCATTCCTTATTTTATCCCCTTGGGGGTAGAATTGATCAAAATCGTTTCTTAGCGGATGCCTACGTCATAACATCTACCTGCATGCAGTGTGTGAACATGCATTAGGGGGACCAAACCATTTACATTAAATTTGATAAACCACAGATCCCTGCAACTGAGCAACGTTTCGTTCCTAGAATGATGCGCGAGGCTATTGAGATTAAAAAATATCCAAATTTCAATAGGGAAGATGGTTGGTATATACCACCAGCTTGGGAACCCATTATACAGGAGATAAAATCCCAACCCCGAGCACACACTGCAAGACCAACAGATACTATTAGTTCTTTTTGATCGCATTATTTGACATTAGAAGGAGATAGAAAGCCTCTCTTGAGTTTGTTTCGCCGGTTCTTCTCAGGAAGGTCTCCCAATTTTGGAACCGGTGGTAGTTTACGGTAGTTAGGGTCAAATAAATAATCTCAAAATTACAAAAAGAATTTTAAATAAAGTACTTTATTAACTAAATTAAGTAATAAATTCATACATAGACAGTAAAAAATTTAAAAATCGAAGAATGAAATAACCGAACGCTCATTAAAAATTCTTTCGAAGGTAGCTCGACAAAATTAAATAAAATTTGATTCTGACGACGTAGCCTGTAAAGGCTACGAAACGTCAATAAATAAATAAAGTTTTCGTGCATTAACCCGTAAAAAACTAGTTTTATTTAATAAGTGATGTGCGTGAAAACCTAAGAAACAAATATCTACCTGCATGCTAAATTTCAGCCCGATCTGTCCAGTACTTTGGGATGTGCGTTGATAGATCACTACGTCAGTCAGTCAGTCACCTTTGTGTTTTATATATTTTTATATAGATATTATTGACAACTTACATACAATATTTATCAACTAACTGAGCAGAGCTTGTAGTACTGAAACTAAAAATAAGATGCATGCATTCTTGACACGGTAACACAATGTCGTGTTCGACAATAGATGATGATGAAATGATATTTAAACCACAATTTAAAGGCACGTTTATTAAGTATGTTCATGATTAATAAACATTCGAGAAGCAAAGAAATAGCAACTGTAGTAGCACCATGAAGTTATATAGTAGCACCATGAAGTTATATAGAAGCACCATGAAGTTATATAGTAGCACATACCTTTTAAGAGGTTAACTGTTGCAAATTTGAATACAGTTCTAACACAAACAAGCTTCGAAGCATGTTAAGTAAAGCGAATTTTACGATAGCGCCAAAAAGCCAAAACCGTCTCGTGTCTCAGGTTTAAATACCAACTATGTTTAATCGCATTCTCCGTCGACTGCTAACTTTATATTAAACGGCGAGTCACCCCTTGTTACTTCTCACGTGCTGCTGGAGGAAATTAAACCGCATCTTAAATAGATATATGAGTGTTTATCGTATTGCAACATTAGCGTCAGATGGCGCCGCGCACAGTATTATGATGGCAGCCGGTGCAAGTTATAAAAGCTGGTAAGCAAATATTTTCACAGTAAATCCGTAGTAAATGTGAAAACGGGATTGTTTATTTTAGGAAAGAAGCTCCATTTCGGACGGTATGGTCATTAAGCAACACGGAAGGGAGTAGTCATAGCATGGACATAGCGATATAATAGTATTCAAATCATTCCGTCATTTTTTGCGGGGGGGAATATGCACACAGACGCAGTTTAACGTACACGCATATAAAACAAAACTGTAACTACGACACTCACACATAAACAATGACACAATATATGTTCAAATCCTGCACACACGTATCGTTTGTATGCCCAATTTGTATGCCCAACCCGACAGAGGGGAAATCTGTATATGCCTACTCCCCTCCCGGCCGCGTCGGCCATGTTGCTCTATGGGTATGGTGGATGGGGGCTAGGCGAAAATTTACCGTCACAACCTAGCGAGGCAGGTAGCTATATGGGTAGCGAGGCGAGTGACCACTGATGTCGGTGGCTGTGGACTTAGTTTAAAGTTTTGCTTGGTGAGTGATGAACCGGGTGCGTGTGTGATGGACCAGGAGCGGTGGCGATTGGCCGGGAGCGTCCGCACTGGGCCCATTCAGCATTGGGCCCATTCAGCGTTGGGCCCATTCCACCGCATCACTAATAGGGCAGCAATTTTTTTATTTTATATTTGTTTAAAAATACTTTATTTTATTTGAGTATCTAATCTTTAGATTAAATTTTTGTTTAAATCTAAGATCTAATCTGTATTATATTAATAAATCATGTTCAAAATAATGTATTCAATTTACGCTGTTACAAGTACTAATAAATGTCTAAAAGTTACGCCATCGGTTCATAAAACTAAGGCGGGAGACCTTGTACTGAGAAGAACCGGGAAAAAAACTCAGCAACGGCTGTTTATTTCTCTTTGTTTTATTAATTACACAGTCGTCGATGATTCATAAAGTCACCTTTCATTACATAATTGTTTACCTGCATTTTGATTGCTGTGTTATACAATATAAATACAAATAGTAGTATTTATACTAGGTGTAACTAGACATTAACATCTTCAATAGCAAAGTAGTTAGGGCAGACTCATCTCCGCTGGCAGCACCTGTTCACGAGCATGACGCATGAACCAGCCATATCTTCTCTCAACTATATTTTAGGGAACGTAACGACCCGCCTCACACGACACCACCGAAGAAACTTAAGAGAGCATGACTACCCATAACAACATATTTACTTAAAATAAAGGTCATTTATATGCAGGACACTGCAATCAATTAAAAAAGCAAAAGAAATGGAGAATTTCGTATACATATATTCAAGCGAATACTTTTCATTGAATCACCAATACAAGAGATATTCAAACCAGGGATGTTACGGACTTCGACTCCGATTCCGATAAGGCAGAACGTCCGATTATTATTACACCTTTCGGTTCCGACTTCGGCTCCGAAACTTTTAAATCGGAGGTCGAAGCATAGCAAATAGCGACGGCGGCGGCCTGCGTCCACCGTTACGAACTGGTTCATACCCGTCGCGCTTGGAGTCTATGTTAATAATATAAGTAAAGGAGATTGCTCAGCTTCCATACATGTTTGGCCTACAGACCAATAATCATGAAAAATTGTTTCCTAGATTCGAAATTATATATAAATTACTGTAGAAACGAATATTATTGACGGACACCCCTGAGAACTTCTATAAACCATATACACTGAACATATTAAAATAATAAAAAACAAATAAGTTATATAGTCAACTAGGGAAATCAAGCCAAGTACCGAAATTATGGATTAGATTCAGGTATATAGAGCATGTAGATTAACAGATAGTTGCCTGTTTTTAAAGTTAATGCTTAAGAGTAACTTTTAAAATCGGGTGTCATTATAATATATTATAATAAGGTACTCTGTGACAGAAACTGTGTGATGATTGTGAATGAGCCACAGATTAGAGAGAATTTTTAAATTCTCGTTAACCAAAGAAAGCTAAGAGATTTAGGTTTTATAGCCATATATTCAGTAGCTTCATTATTTTTGTTATGTTTTTAAGATAACCATATTTAAGATTTTTAGTGTATCACACCTTATAATTTTATTTATTTATTAATTTATAGTCAGGGAACGTAGGCCCATAGATAGATACCTTATAGTCTAACATATATACAGATTATAATGTGTTTATGGAGGTCTCTGGCGAAAAATGTATGGCAATAGACTTTATGAGTCGCCTACCATCTATAATAATTGTCTGAGCACATTTGCATCTACTGAAAATTATAATATAGTGGTGGATATTAATACCACAGTGTAATAAAAAAAATGATTTATTTTATCGATCTTTACAAAGTATATTTGTTTTTATGTTATATAAACAACTTCAATCAGTCTTTGGCTGAATGTTACTACACCCATAGCCATTAAAAAATATTCGTATGTTTTCCAAACCGGTAAAATTAAATGTCCTATTTAAAGTAAATATATTATACAAAGGTGTCTGTTGAAATCTAATGACTGTAAATTAAATTATAAATTACGCCAAGAATTACCGTGTATGTCAATATTTTTTGTGCATTTAGGCCAATTTGAGCAATCTCCTTTAAATGAAAAAAGGTTAACTTATAATAAAAATTAAAAAAGGTTGTCAGACAAGACCACTGCTGACTCTCCCGCCTCCGACTCCGGTTCCGACTCTGGTTCCGACTCCGATAAATCAAATTTAAAAACTCCGACTCGACTTCGGTTCCGATAAATTTACCTCCGTTACATCCCTGATTCAACCCTTTAATTTCCTTGTCTCTCTCTGCTACACTGTTTCTACATGCTTAGAAGTCTTGACTTATTTTAGGCTCTATTATGGGTTCCATACGATTAATATTTTAATATTTATTTGACGACCTCCGTGGCCGAGTCGTTTCTACGCCGGGTTTCATGGTGTAGTCGACTCGAAAGGTCCCGGGTTCGAATCCCGGTAGGGGCAGATGTTTTTGTGATGAATACGAGCATTTGTACTCCAGTCATGGATGTTAATATGTATTTTTATATAAATACATTTATATATGTATTCTATCCGTTACTCTTGTATCCCTCACAAGCCTTAGTGCTTACTTTGGGGCTGGGCTAATTGGTGTGAGGGTTTAAAAAAATAGAGCGGGGATTTTGTGATTAACTCGAGCGTGGCAGAATAACATAAGCTTCACGCACAATGGTTCAATAATTAGGACTAAGTGCGGAAACCGCCCTGTAAAACTAAACTAAACATAAGCTTGCACCTTGTAAAGTACTCCCACAATATCAGAGCGCTTTTAATAATAATAATAAATTTATTTATTTTCACATAAATTGATTACATACGATTTTGTAATGTAGTCCCTGACCCCTATAATAGGATAAAAATCTGTGTGACAGGGGTCAGTGCCCACTTCCGAATACAAAGATCATAACTATTTATGTAACAAAACAGTTTTACAATAAGACATACATTAATGAAATAATTAAAGCAATCAAAATTCGATCAGTATAAATAAGTGTGTGTGTGTGTGTGTGTGTGTCTGTGTGTCTGTGTGTGTTTTAGTGAATCTGCATGCAAGTCAAAAAGTAGGGAACTTAGTTTAACAGCAAAGATTCGGTATAATCATAGTCAAGGGTAAGTAACCATTTTGTTATTTTATTTTTCGCGTCTATAATAGGTAATGGGTAAAAATCAATTATTTTATTTATTTTATTGTAAAGGTACTGCTTTATGTTGGTCGATCGTCTAAGGCAGCAAAAATAAAATCTACAATCGGCCATGACTTTAAGTCTCGTCCAAATCGTCAGTCTTTTGAATAGCAGCTACTGGAGGGGTTCATGTAACATCCCTTCTCAGTATCTGACGTATACGAATATATTTCGTTCACAAATTACGTACTCCCTATTTTTTTTAACACTTATTTATTTATTACATTTAAGTTGATGATGGGTTATGTTATATTGTGATGTAGAGGACTTGATAGTTGGTAGAGTAGACACTTCAGAATTCGAGGCCGCCTCGAGATGCCGCCATGAGGTCGAATGGGTGGAAAAGACAGGGGGACGAGCGAACGGTTTATTAAAAAAGAGAGGCGAAAGGAAGAGGACAGGAAGGAAGAAGAAGAGAATTAATAAAAAGCATAAAGGACGGGAGTAAAAAGAGTGTAAGAGATGAGGTTTTACAGTCTTGCATGAAATATATCCATTGATAAAATACATTCAATATTAAGTGTCTCACAGACAGACGCCTCCCGCGGCCGCGGCCAGGGTCGTGGTAGTTACAGAAATGCACTTATATTGTTTTTGACAACGCGATCATCTTACGTAGCTTTGTGGATTGTCCAATGTACCTTTTGGATAGGTTTCGGCCACGGTTTTGTTCGTATTGTTGTATCTAAGGTATTCAATATCGTTGATCTGTAGCCTCAATAATCCAAAAAATACAAGACATCACATCAATGCTGGTAAACCTTCTCCTTCAGAGTTAGCTAAAGCATGAGTGGTACCATTGGTGCTGCAAGTGTCCATGGGAGACAGTGACCACTTACCATCAGGTGGACTGTCCGCTCGTTTGCCTCAACGAATTAGAAATGATATGGAATACGAACTGTGCAAAAAAGTGGTTCCACGCAAACTGCGTTTAAGTGGGCGGGGCGAAAAAGTGCGATCAACACCGCGTCTGCCTATGAAAGACTTTAAACGTAATGATAAAAAAACAATAGTCACATATTCAATAAGAGTTATAGTTAAATATTAAGTAATAAAATACTGACGATTTGGACGCGACCAAAAGTCATGGGCGATTGTTAATTTTTTTTTTGCTGCCTTAAATATCCAGTACGAACACAATAAATAAAAAACCCTCAAAAAAGGGAGGAGCTCGTGGAAAGTATATTTTTGGTCACCCATCCCATGACCGGCCATTGAAACATTGCTTAAATTCAAATTAAAATCTCTTTATTCTAATTTGAAGCATAATTCTGGAAGCATAACTCTTCTGAATCGCCCATTTAATATTTCCCTACCACCTGTTACGGACATTTTTAGATGTGAAAAAAACTGGCCACAAATATTATATTGTTACGGGGTCAACACAAAATCGTGTCATCTTTGTCATAATTATAGAAACAGCCAGTTGGAACGTTTGGACCAGTTTAAATCCAAACATTTAATTTGAAATAAAACCTCCTTTGAATCATCCTTCATAATAGGTTCTTTATATAATGTATGTAAAGGAGCTTGATTGCGCAGATAACAAAAACGAAAGAAAAAACTATGATGCATTTGCAAAAAAAAGTCAAGCCCACAATTTTAACACGAGGTATAACAACAAGCTTGCCATTCCATGTTTCAGACTCCAAAAATCAAGAGGTTCATTTCTGGGTTGTAGTATTGCATTGTTTAATAAAGTTCCCCAAAATCTGATTCAGCTTCCACTGACCAAATTTAAATCTCAGATCAAGCATACTCTTATGAATAAGCGCTATTATAAAGTTGATGATTATCTAAATGATCATAATGCATGAATATAGTGTTCCTTGTAATTTGTTATTTGATGGGTATAAGTCATTTTTCGTAACAGTAATATATTACCTATCTAATGCCACTTCCTATATACTAAATATAAAGTTAAATATAAAATTTATTGCAACTATATATCTATATTCTAAATGATGTAATGGAAGGTGACTTCAGACGTATCTCTGAAGTCATATTTCAACTTGACGACTCTGTATATAACAATACAGGGAGAAAAAAACTGCCTTTGCTGAGTTTCTTGCCGGTTCTTCTCAGTACAAGGTCTCCCGCCGTAGTTTTGCGAACCGATGGCGTAGCTTCTTGACCTTCACAAGAGCTTGTAACAGCCTAGACTGAATAAATGACTATTGATTTCATTTCAACAACTTTAGCAATATTTGGCCATTGGGTTGGGTGGCCAAAACTATCTTGAGCTCCTCCATGATTCGGATGGCGCGTTAAGCAGCTGGTCCCGGCTGCATCTGCAGTCGTTAGCACCCACCACTTCGCACTGGGCCCGCGTGATGGGTCATGGCCCTATCTCCCTGTTCCATCCATAGGGAATACCTGTGCCCCAACAGTTGGGACATTAATAGGCTGGTGATGGTTTGCGCAGTTAAATGTAAAACAGTGATTAATGCAACTTTTTTCAGTTTCCCAAACCCGTGCGTGTCACCTTGCTATCATTTGACAGCAGATCTTAATCAAGAAGTCGTTCACTGCCACAGCAAAGTGTCACTTCTGTTATTTACGAAACGATGGAATCTTAACCCTTTAGTTTTTCCGTCAATTCAGAGACCCCTAAAGGTGTGGTGCCATTGAGGGCTGTTCTTTCATGTATTATTTTAAGAATCACACCCGTACCTAACATTGTTCCGGGATAAATAATCCTATGTCTCAATTCAGATTCTAAACTATAAGTATGCAAAATATTTGATGGGACCCCGTATTGGGAATATTTTACACAGTACAATTTTTTGCATTGCGAGCATTGGTCCTGACCAATGATATTTTAGTTATATCGTTGGTCCCGACTGTTAAATTATTTAATTTTGGTATTTCGACATTTCAGTTTTAAAATATTTTCATTATAAATTGTATATTTTTATATTTATTTATTCTGAATTGTCTTTTAAAACCCTTCACTTTGATTCCCCGCTTGATGTTATAACCAATATTCTTAAGATTATTTACATTTTATCCCCAAAAATTTACCATTTTGTTATATATATCTATATATATAAAATTCAAAGGTGACTGACTGACTGACACAGTGATCTATCAACGCACAGCCCACAAACCACTGGACGGATCGGGCTGAAATTTGACATGCAGGTAGATGTTATGACGTAGGCATCCGCTAAGAAAGGATTTTGATCAATTCTACCCCCAAGGGGATAAAATAGGGAATGAAAGTTTGTATGAAACTTTGTCAATTTTAAACCGATCGGGCTGAGACTTTGCATGCAGGTATAGAAGAAGGTATAATAATACAAGCCTGAGAACAAAAACTGTAGTCTACACTTCAGCTCTACACCGAAGTGAAACGAGGGCGGGCCGCTAGTTTTTAATATGTCATCTTACAAGGCGTTATACTCATCCGCTATCAATGGAGTCAACATACAAGGTATATAATGCGTTGGCAAACTTAGATTTATAGGTGTATATTTATCGAACTATTTCACGGTCGAATCGTTACAGTTTTAAAGGGTTGGTATTCGTACATATTACTTACAACGCATCGGGATTTGTATCGAGATACTTTCGTGTGGAAAAACGTCTCCTCATTCGAATTCGTCTTGCAAAAGGAGTTTTCTTTTCTTGTTCCTATTGTAACTTGAAATGGTGCCAGAAAAGTTAACACTTATACTAGTATAAGTTTGTTGAGGCTTTTTTCTTTATTATTCAAGCGTTTACTACTTACTACGGTTTCTTTTCATTTATATCTAATACGTATTTCGTCAAAACAACATTGTTGTAACCTAATTGTATTTTTATTTTATATATTTAACTGCTTGATGTTTGAATCTAAAGAAAATTTGACTAGGAAAAGAATAGGGATGATGACTATTTTGTTTATCAGGTAAATTATCAAAAAGTATTGGACACGTATTTTTTCTTTTTTTACATAATATAAACATTGCAGAGATATATTGATTTGGAAAGTCGCATGACTTCATGTTTTGGTACAATTTTCACTTAAAAGTGACGTCACGAGCCCGCAGTCCCAATCTCTGACGCCCTATAACTTTGTCATTTTTGGTTGATTGCGCAAAGAAAAAATACGTGTCCATAATTTTTTGATCCTCTAACTGACGGACTAAATAGAATTTCGTTTACCCCGTCATCACCCCTATTCCACGTGGTCCAAGCAGCAGACGAGACTCAAACCAGCACATTCCGCTATCCGGGTGGATGCACGGACTAATTATGCTACTGCGACCTTAATGATCGAGTCGAATTTCTTCTAGTATTTCTTAAGCTGCAAGGTAGTGCCATCTTTTCGCATTGAAGATAACCAACTTGCTATATCCTGCTTTATCTGTTTTCGAATGTTTGGTACTTGTAAATATCTAATTTATCATTATAGCTATACTTACAATGTCAAGGAATGACTCGGCTCTATATCCTAAGATTATAATAAGTTGAATAAATTCGACAGGTCCGTTATGGTCGATCGATAGATCATCGTTTGAACTCCACCGCCACTAAACATCTCAAAAGTTACCAGTTTGACTGCGCACAAATTTTTTAGGAATAAAATTGCCTATAGGTTTTACAAACGCAACTTCCTATCCGTACTAACATAATATACGTATGAATCTTGAATCTTCTAATGCATTTTATTTTTTATTTTTTGGATTTCATTTTCGTTTTAATGGATATTGTATGGCAAATGTATGTGCATTACAAACACGCACTCACCACATGCAAGCTTACAAACACACACACACACGCACTGCACAAACACACATTAACAGACACCCACGCACAAACATACACACACTCAAACACCCGCGTAGATACACACAACTTGGTTATTATTAGCGTTAAATTAGTCATTAATTTAAGTATATTATATATCATATCGTTCATTCTCTCGTGAAAATGAGTTTATTGAATACTAAAGTGTTTAATACGAGGAGCTAGATGGCGCAGGTGGCTAGCGCGTTTGGCTGCGATCGTTGAAGTTAAGCAACTTTCGCAGTGGTCGGTCATTGGATGGGTGACCAAAAAATTTACTATCTCGAGCTCCTCCGTGCTTCGGAAGGCACGTTAAGCCGTTGGTCCCGGCTGCATTTGCAGTCGTTAGCACCCACCAAACCGCACTGGGCCCGCGTGGTGGGTCATGGCCCAATCTCCCTATTGCATCCATAGGGAAGGCCTGTGCCCCAGCAGTGGGGACATTAATAGGCTGATGATGATGATGATGAAAGTGTAGTATGAAAGTGATGACCGTCGCAGTGGATGATCTGTAAGACAGGTTTCACAACCTAGTGCAGACACCAGACTCAGGAAAGGTTAAATTATTTGCTAAATAAACTTTGTATTTTATTATATAAGGCTTTAAATAAAAATACGTATGTATATCCGGTTTACACCTCTGACACGTCCACTTGGTCCGACGACCCATAGACAAACATAATCGGCTGAGAGACACGCATCAAAATTTACAACTCTCTCTCAAGAGAGTTAAGATTCATTCAGATAGCGGACGGGGCTGGCGCGATAGAAACAGATGTAATGTATCAGATCAAGAGGAGCTCAATGGTGGAAATGGCGAGCTAGTGAGAAAAACGAACAGAAAAGGTACCGGATACCTTCTTCATGCTCCCCCAGTGGCTACAGGATGCGCCGAGCATTTCACCCACATAAAAAACAACGACGGGTTGCATTCCGGGAGTGCCGGCAGAAGTGAAAGGTTGTGCATTTTTGATATTTTGGAACGGTTAGGGTATAATTTTGCACGAATTGCTTTAATTAACAGTATAAAAGTACTATCATGTATTTGGTAGAATACAATATTTATTTTTTGCGCTATCGTACACAAACATGGCAATTTATATTACATTAAAAAAGTTTATCTCCCAGAAAAATCAACTTACATGAATCACGTTTAAGCGCACTTAGCGACATCTATTGTAAAGAAATCAACTTACATGAATCACATTTAAGCGCACCTAGCGACATCTATTATAAAAAAATGCATTTTCCTCCCAATAAAGCTACCACTTGGACGTACTAGATAGAGACTTATTATTATAATACGGCAAAATAAAATATTACTATGTTACGTCCAATATATTGAACGTCAACAACCTTTCCAATTTTATTGTGTGTTATGATGCGATCAGCCTACGTATTTAACCTGACGCGAGTTTAACATGTTTTACCCATACAAAAAAAAAGTATACAACGCCGCTAAAGAAGTTTTCTCTTCAAAAATTACGGAGCTTCAGAGACGTAAGCTACACTACGGAGAGGACGTGAACTGTGGGCCAATCGCCTAACCAGATTGCATTGGAAAACGCTATCGCTTACGATTTCATTTTGTTATTTCTAACCGCCGAAATACCTCACGCTCATTTTCTTTAACATTGTTATTACCAATGCAAAAGAAAAAAAAAGAGCGCGAGGCATTTGAAAACCTCAGGGGGCTAGAAATAACAAAATGAAATCGTAAGCGATAGCGTTTTCCAAAGCAATCCAGTTAGGCGATTGGCCCCCTGTTCTACGAAGAGACGTAAGCTAGTATACGGAGAGTTGACCACTCACGTTCGGCAGCTCCCGATGCGAGGTGATTACGTTACTTACGATTTTGAATAGTTAGCGTTGCTTGCAATAGGGAATTTCATACAAAGAATACTAAACGGCACGACTTGATACGGTATGATGCTACGCACGACCCCTATTGGCGGCACGATCGATTCGTCTTTCTCACACTTTTCTGGCGTTTTACTTCATAGTTTGACAGGGAATGCTCACTGTAAACTAAGTATATTTTCCAGTCGGACTCAGAAACCAGGTTTAATGTAAAGTATTTTATATTTGAGTTTTTGTATATACTTTTTTATTAACATATTAATGGCAATATATTCCTTTTTCAGAAAATTCACTCATATTATAACCTTGCACGGTGCGTTAGAAAACTCTATCCGTTGGAAACTACATAGCGCTCGTATCAATTGTTCCTATTTTTGTAATTGTAAGTACTATGTTTTATTAAATATTGCCTTTTTGTGAACATATTATAACATATGAAAACCTATGTAAACATATTATGTCATTATATTTTCATGCCGGAATATTCACTCATATCATACCGTCTTCTTAAACCATCTTCTTCATTTTAATAAGTTTAAACCACAACAAATTCATCATCTCAACACCGCTGCCGACATATCTGAATATTATTTATAACAGAATACACAATTCTATATTTATTTTTTTCTCCTTAATTCGACGTTCTTTTTGTAAAATGCCAACAGTTGTACGTACCCGAGCTGGAATCCAATTCATTAAGAGCATAGTCCCAAACGTACGCATTTGTAATACAAAAGAAATGAGAACCAGACAGAAATGCGTAGATATATATATGTATATACCTTGTGTACTATGTTTATGGTATATACTGACTGATTCGCAATTGTTTCTTTTATCATTCGTTTGTCTCCTTTGCTCGACGTCCTAGTTACAAATTAGGGCATAATAACAGCCTTCTCATGTAAATAACTTCGTAGATAAAGAAAAGAAAAATCATGTTACGCTATTCGGTCATACGCACAAACCACTATACTAACGAGAGCATAATGGAGAATATGGACAGGACATATCGAGTTTCTTCCAATATTTCTCATGCTGAAAGGCAGCGCCATCTCTTCACATTGCAGGTAAACTACAATGTTAAACGAAATGGCTTTACCTAAGACCTTTACAAGTTCGAAAATTTGTTGAATAATATATCTTAAGAGACGCAGGGCACAGCGGATTTACCGCTCGAATTGGAGCACCCACCCGTCTGGGGAAGCAATCTCCAACTACAGAAGACCATACATACTAAAATTACACTAAATTTTAGTGGTGTTGCTGCAGTGAATAGGGTTCGGGCCGGCAAGGTGTTGTATAAAAAAAACAAGTAATAGTTCTTAGTAGGGATTTCCTTTAGATATAAAAGTTAAGCAGTTGCAATCAAACATTTTCTTTAAGTACGTGTGGTATTCAGATTTTTTTAAACCTAATGGCACAACAGTTTCACCTGCCCTCACGAATGCATCTTCACACCTCGATAAGTGGTTCTTTTAAATTATTTCAATCGTATCAAATTTTGTAGTAATATTTTTGTGCCGACTTGTAACTGAGCGGAAACAATTTCAATTCATTTTTTGTTAAAACATTTCTAAATAAAAGTTTTACTAGAAAAAAATCCACGCGGACCAGGCACTGCGGGACTCGAACCCTTTGCAATCCGGGCGAATGCACTGACCAATTATGTTAGCAAGGCCCTGATGGTCGCGTCGAAATTTACCTAAGGTTTTTTTTCTAGTAAAACTTTTCTTTAGATTTAAACATCTAACAGTTAAATGCTTAAAAAATAAAAACATAACGTTTCTAAATATTTGTTATAGAATGATTTGATGAATCGATTTTTTGCAAAAGTTCTAGGGATTTTGCTAAAAAGCACATATTTAGACAATGGCGATAAAAATTGCCTCAGTTAGATTGCGAAAAGAATCGTTGGCTTATTATAAATAACTAGCAAACCAGTGAACCAAATGTTCACCAAAACCTGATTTAAAAAAAAATGTATTTAATTAATTGAGAACTTCGGAGATTTTGTGTGGTTTCGTTTGAAATTCGTGATTTCTCGAAAACCGGAAGTGCTACGTTACTCAAATCCGGTTTGTAGTCTTATCAGACTATTCTTAACTTATAACTTAAATATTCTCTTTATCTATCTCTTACGGTTTGGCCGCTGAAACAGCACCACAGACAGACGGACGGACGGACGGACTTGTCTAATAGATAAGAGATCTTGGCTTTCTGGGTTCTTGAGTTCACACTGGGTTAGTTTAGTGTTGACGCGGTGAAGTCCCACAACGGGGATCTCGCGGTTTCGCACTTAACAGCGTAGAGGGTATTCACATAATTTTTTAGCGGATAGTATGCCGTAAACGCTCGTAAGCCACACGGTCTGCTTAACAGCTTCTCCGTTTCGCATCCGTGAGACTTGTGAGAGGCTAGGTGTGAGGTCCGTTCATTGGTGTGCCCCTTAGGCGCTTAGCAGACGACGGGGCGGGGCGGGCCGGTCAATTTCGCCGCGAATAATAGCACAAAGTGAATCCTATACTTCAAACGCACACAGAGGGCAAAAAGACCGCGCCGCAGGTGCCCGGCGGGCACTGGCGGCGCGGCATGTCCGCGGCTGCCCGCCGTGGATTATACAAACCAGTTTATATGCAGTAACGCACACGGCGGCGCGGGGCGGTCAGCTCAGTCCGCGCCATGCGCTTATTAGTGATGGACTATTCACTAGAACGAACGTCCTGAAATGACCGCCTCTGCCCGTCGTGTGCTTTGTGCACGCGGCGCGGGCAGCCGCAGACATCGACGGGCAGACACGGTCTTTATTGCTTCGCGGACAAAATGCCCGCCCCGCCCCGTCGTCTGCTCAACGCCTTAAGGGCACGCCAACGTCGGTAAATGAAGTTTTTGCTAGCGTAAGGAAAAGGTTAGTTTAGTGTTGACCATGATGAGCGAGCCGAGGGAGCTTAGCGAACTGTTGCGGAAGCGGGAGGCGAAGCGCCAGAAGAAAAATTCGTTTTAGCAATGTTATCGCTATTTTCTTATTATCCGCGTTTTCACGGATACTTAGGATTTTCGCGAAAATTCGATTTATCAAATCATTCCCATAAAGTATATAATATTTTATCACTTTGTTTTTATTTATTTATTAGCGTTCCATCCTGACCTTGCACTTCATTTTAACGCGATATATGATGGTAACTGTTACCAAGGGATAGTGCAGCATTTTTGGTGCAATACTTTTTTTTACATCGATCCAGTAGTTTTGGGGTCATCCGTTACAAACATACAAATTATGCGTAACAAATTTCATTTAAATCCATTCGGTAGTTTTTGCGTGATTGAGTAACAAACAAATTATTATAAATGTGATAGTGTACTATGCGATTCAATTAAGAATAGGAAAGCCAATGACCTCCATCTGTCAAATGTCTTTTAAAAAGTACGGTTTGCAAAAAAAAACTTGGAACACCTTTTTTAGCTCTGAGTTAATCTTAGAATAAATACCAAACATTTGTAATCAAACGAAGAAAATAAATCATGTTAAAACGAGTACTGGAAACGGGAAATTCAAGAACTTTAGTTTTATTTTAAATACAGGTAATAAAACGACCGTTTTTATTTTTTGTTGTTTTAAAACCTACAATAATCTACTCTAATCTTTATTTTACTTTATAGCCGAAAGAATCAGTAATGACGATAACTACTCCGACGGTAGTGCAGAGATGAGTGGAGTTAAAGAGCTAGATTCTGATTAATGTTTTTTCTCACCCAGTCTTAATAAATAAATAATATTCAAAATCTGATGTTTTTTGCCTCTCTTAATCTTGGTAAAGAAGTTTTATTAAAGAAAAACTTTTTTGCTCACTCTACCTAACTGGTTTGCATTGACAGATATGACGTCACAATATGGCGCCCAGTCGCTCCTATTATTAGTTGAATCGCATTGTATATCACATTGATAACATTAATAGAATATTTTGTAAACGAAATAGCGAGCATAATCCTAGTAGTAACTAAAGTATATGTATTAGGTTTCATTAACTGAGGATATTCATATTGTCAGTATTTTAGTTACATGTTTTATTATATTAAATATTTGAGGACTCCTCAGGAGCTTAAACTTGCGGCTTATTTCAAGGATCTCCATTTAATATTATTTTATAGGGGTGAGCGTTTTTATAATAACGATACGCGATAACGATATCAGGTTCGGATGCGCGCATCCGATGCGACTGGATGCCGTTATTGGATGCCTATGCCATCTAGTTTTTGTCAACGTTACTATAGTAACAGTGCCACAAACTTATCTGTGCCGGTGGAGATGACACTATCGGTGAACAAATATGCCTTGCAAATATGTCATAAAAATGTCAAAATGTTTTGCCACCGGCACAGAAAAGTTTGTGGCACAGGACTGCGTTCAGAACCTAAGCTCTGAGTGCAATTTTTATGTAATAATTTTGCTAGCTTTCAATATTTTCAGTTACCATACCGAAAAGTAAATAAATGGTTTCATTACATTTTCAAGTCATGATTCATGGAATCGAAGAGACACAACACAAAACACGCATCTATCGTAATCCATATCGCATCGTATCCTGTGATACTACGATACTGACATTCACTTGGCATCGATGCGATGCCGGCATCGATGCGCGCATCCGATGCGATTTATCTGATACCGATGCGCATCGATTTCACAAATATCTAAAAACGCCCATCTCTTTTATTTTATATAGTTTGCCACAGATGTTATTTTGAACTTAGAAAACAAAAATATTTAGGCAACTAAGCTCACTAAGACCTTTAACGGAGAAAATATTAGTGGAACTGGGAATAAGACGTTATGTCTATTTGTTCTGTAAAATAATTTCAAACTTTAATCAAGAAAATATCGTCTGAATATTTTTCTAATAAACTAACGTTTATATTTTAGTAAATGTTTAGAGCAGATCTTTTTAGGAGCAATTCAAATGAAATATTATGCTTGGAATAATTGGTTTTGACAACTCGAATACGCCTATGTTTTTTTTTTCAAGATGGTAGTTGAGTTATAACAGAAATAATTACAAAAATACAGAAACTCATTTTCTTCGTTCAATGTGTACCCATTTACCCCACCCTACTTTATGGTATCACTTCATTTATTGGTGTAAATAAGCAAATAAAGTTAAGTTTAAGAAGTTAAGTAAGATAAAGTTTAAGTTGCTCGTAAGTTAGATTCAGTTTAAGTTACTTTAAGTTTAAGTTAAATTCAGAAAATGGATTTTTATTAGCCGCTGGCTGGAGCCGCAAGATCACGCTTAAAGAATGATCGTTACAATTAATAAAATAGGTAAAAAAACAGTTCGTGGCGCATTAGGTCAATAACGGTTTGGGATTAGAGACTGTACGAAGGATAATCTATACACATTGGACAGCCCAAACACATCGGGGTAAGTTGACGAGTTGGGGTAAGCAGGGGCTTTTGCTATCGTTTACGATTTCATTTTGTTATTTCAGACCACCCAAGGTTTTTATATACCTCACGCTCATTTTCTTTCATATTGTACCAATGCAAAGGAAAAAAAAAGCGCGAGGCATTTAAAAACCTCAGGCGGCTAGAAATAATAAAATGAAATCGTAAGTTTTCCAAAGCAATCTCGTTTGGCGAATGGCCCCCTGGATAGCACTTCTGGGGTAACTACGCATCTCTAGGGTAAAATTGCATCATTCGTAGGCTATGCTACCCGATATATATCTACCTATGCTACCCATGACATCGAGGTAGCATCGCATCGCCTCGGGGTAAAATTGCACTTCTTCAGGGTTACATTACATCATATAGAGGTTGCATCACCTCGGGGTAAAATTGCACGGTAACATATCACCTACTGAAAGGGGAATGATAGGTGACTAGCCTTCCGGGAAAAAATAGATAAAATGTAGGTAGGTAATCTACATTGAATGTAGATATTTAATCAATATTAAGAAATTATAAAACCTACAATATATTGAGAGATAATTGTATTATTTCTTTCCGTGTTTATATTTTAAAGTAAATTTAATATTTTACGCCCAAGGACGCCATAAACAACCGCGAATCCCCTGCTTCTGTGCCAGCAGTTTTTTCTTCCCCATCTCTAAATTCGGGCAACCAACCACAATGGCAAATTCTTGGCAATTTCAAAAATTCACTTTCTGTCTTAAAAATAATCTCCCGTTCTGCATGGCCTTCAGTTGTGGTTTCTTTTTCACAATGCATCGAGCATGTATTATGAGTAAACACGTCTGAGAGCTGGGCTGAGCTGAGCTCCTTACATTTTCCATTAGAATTTTACACATTAACCAAAATAGCACTCGTACTTCTCTAACACAAAAAATAAAGGAAAACTGCCGCCTAAATCCTTCCGTTTATTCAATTGTCATTCCTCCCTCTCGGCCTCCAAATTCTAATTAGTCTATTAAGCTAATACAGTCTAAAATAAGCGATGGCGATCTCCGAAGAGCCGCCAACCTTATGTTTAGTAATGATAAGTGTTGCCCAAATGCAAGAACAAGACGAGACTTAGCCAGTCTTGGTCTTGATCTTGCGCCAATACACCTGGTCTTGGTCTTGGTCTTGCGCTCCCAGTCTTGGTCTTGGTCTTGGTCTTGTAGCAAGAGTCTTGCAAGTCTTGCAATTACCAATTACACTATTTCTATTTATTAAAGTTTACTTTAGATCTTAGAAAAACGTATTAGAATTGGAACATTGTTAGCTTGAATTAACATAGCCATAGTAAAGACCAATCAGATTAATAAATGTCTGAAGATTTGATAAGAACTTCGAAAAATCAACTGCCACATGGTTTTTCCATAAGTAGGTAGGTACGCTTTTTATATTATTTTATTAGTTTTGTAGATTTTTTTACACGTTTCAAGTATATTTAAAAGTGGCTACAATATTTATCAAACGGGTAATATTTGACTACTTTTTTGCTATTTTTTCTTGTAATAACTTAAGAAATTTAAGAAATATTTTGACTAAATGTACAATAACAGTACCTAAGTAATTAGCTTAAACCCATATAATCAGTATTATAATATATACTTACTAGAATAAATTATTATGACATCTACTACCTATCCTTACCATTATCTAATCATAATACTACTTGCGTGATCAGTATAATGTATTCGTTTCCATTCTAAGCACTCTGAAACTTATTTATACTTTGGAACACCTGTACTCTAAAATTCGATAATCGAAGTTCGTGTCATACCGTCTCGCTCGCTCATATATTAAATAGTATTAGCGTGAGTGGGACGGCACGACATGAAATTAGAATTTTGCATGTTCAATACCTAGGCCCTGTGGCGGCAATCAAATAGTGTCAAATGTTGTGATTTCGGCACGGCGGCAACGATTGTTGTATGTGATTTCAATAGAAGCCGCCGGCGCGTGTATCATCACCATGTACTTCCGAAAAGCGGCAAATTTCTTTGAGAAGTTTGTACAAAACCTTTGATGCCGCATTATCAAAGTGCCGATGGTTAAAACAAAACTATGCATGCACGCTGTTTGATTTTAATGGATATTTTTTTATTCACTATGTATGTTTATGGTATTGGTCATAATGCGCATAGGTCCAGTTTTTCATATTCTTTGATACAGTTTTTTGCGTCTCATGGAATTCCTAAGCGTACCTATACACCGAACTCTATACCTAACTACTCCGTGAAATAGCGCTAAGTCCTAGCTGCAAGACGCAAGAGTCTTGCCGGATAAGTCTTGTTCTTGCTCAAGTCTTGCATGGTCAGTCTTGGTCTTGGTCTTGCTAAAAATACGCGGTCTTGTTCTTGGTCTTGGTCTTGCAAAAATGCAAGAACAAGACCAAGACTCCAAGACCAAGACTGAATTTGGGCAACACTAGTAATGATGTTGTCACCGTCAACTGCCAGGAGACCCTTAGTGCTCTTGAGGATAAGTACCCATCTTCAGCACCAAATCATCTCATACCGACGCCACCTGATTCAACTCAAAATGCTCATTTAATAAGCAAAAAAACTGATGTCTCGTCTGAAATATTCTCCTTCAAAAGTGGCTCTGCCAGTGGTCTAGATGGTCTTTCACCTCAACATTTTAAAGACCTTTTTGCCGTCTTAGTTGGTGACGCTGGCAGAACCTTATGACATAATATGATACTCTTCTGGTAAATTTGATGCTAGCCGGCGAAGTTCCAGAAGATATGTAGAGATATTTTACAGAGTCAATTAAATTGCTTTGGTTCAATATACTTATATTATATTTTTATATGAACAAACTTATATATGTACAGTATATATATTCTATCCGTTACCCTAGTATCCCATAACCCAAGCCTACAGTGCTTACTTTGGGGTTAGGCCAATTGGTGTGAGTGTTGGAGATATTTATTTATTATTTATCATGGTCTTCTCTAAGGTTACTTCTGCAGACGAGCACTCTAAATCTGATCACGGTCTATTTTTACATTCATAATATTTGTACGGTTTTGTATGAAAAACACGTTTAAAAGCCAGACGTTTATATAAAATTAAGCTGCAATAACTCAACTCCGTCCGGTATCCGAAACTCGCCTCTAACATTTTCACGGTTATTACGTAGTACCGTGAAATCATAAATTTTTATATGCAGCCTAACAGCCCGGTCGGGAGCGAATTATTGGAATTTTCGCACGCCCACTGGTATGTAATACGGGTTAATTCCAAAAAGAATATTCGACAAAAGTAACATTGGATTTTAGCCTGTTATTTTTAAATAGAATAATAGAAGCTATCTAGAATTTCAATATAAAAAACGGACAAGTGCGAATCGGCCTCGCCCACTGAAGGTTCCTTACAAAGGAGATTGCTCAGCTTCCATACATGTTTGGCCTAAAGACCAATAATCATGAAAAATTGTTTCCTAGATTCGAAATTATATATAAATTACTGTAGAAACGAATATTATTGACGGACACCCCTGAGAACTTCTATAAACCATATACACTGAACATATTAAAATAATAAAAAACAAATAAGTTATATAGTAAACTAGGGAAATCAAGCCAAGTACCGAAATTATGGATTAGATTCAGGTATATAGAGAATGTAGAATAACAGATAGTTGCCTGTTTTTAAAGTTAATGCATAAGAGTAACTTTTAAAATCACGTGTCATTTCCGGTTATAATAAATACTCTGTGACAGAAACTGTGTGATGATTGTGAATGAGCCGCAGATTAGAGAGAATTTTTAAACTCTAGTTAACCAAAAAAAGCTAAGATATTTAGGTTCTATAGCCGTATATTCAGTAGCTTCATTATTTTTGTTGTTTTTAAGATAACCATATTTTAGATTTTTAGTGTATCACACCTTATAATTTTATTTATTTATTAATTTATAGTCAGGGAACGTAGGCCCATAGATAGATACCTTAAAGTCTAACGTATATACAGATTATAATATGTTTATGGAGGTGTTTGGCGAAAAATGTATGGCAATAGACTTTATGATGTCGCCTACCATCTATAATAATTGTCTGAGCACATTTGCATCTAGTGAAAATGATAATATAGTGGTGGATATTAATACCACAGTGTAATAAAAAAAATGTTTTCTTTTATTGATCTTTACAAAATAGATTTGTTTTTATCTTATAAATATAAACAACTGCGATCAGTCTTTGGCTGAATGTTACTACACCCATAGCCATTAAAAATGATTCGTATGTTTTCCAAACCGGTAATATTAAAAGTCCTTTTTAAAGTAAATATTTTATAAAAAGGTGTCCGTTGAAATCTAATGACTGTAAATTAAATTATAAATTACGCCAAGAATTACCGTGTATGTCAATATTTTTTGTGCATTTAGGCCAATTTGAGCAACATTTACGGCTGTAACTTTTCTTAACGTTAACTTTTCTAACTTTAATTTTTTGACTGCTTCAAGGGGCAAACTTGAGTATATGGTTTCAATTTCAATTCGATACCCCCACGTGTTTCAGAGCTTATTTATTTATTTACGGGTACATCAACAGCATAACATACAAGACATTCATAATATACACATATAGAGGATGATTTTGCTGTTTACATATGTTCGCCAATTAAAGATATACACAACATTTATACCATATCGTTTAACATTAATAAAAATGAATAGAAAACAAGAACATTATCTATAATAATTACTGCTATTATTGATTTATTAATGTTATAATTATCAAAAACACAAAAAAATAAAACTACGCCGAAAACACTGAGCGGCTGAAAGTGATGCAATAGTTTGTTTTTTGAAAATTCGAGAACAATCGTTGAAGAACATAGGATAACTTCATGACTTTTTTCATGAAAACCTTAGCTTCAAAATCGCAAGCAAAAATATTGTCAAATCGGTTGACACGTTTTCAAGCGATATTCGGTCATACGTTTGCCAATTGACGTTAATTTACAAAGTTTACAACTCCACACAAAGGCTTTGTTTTATTGTAATCCAAAGCCACCCAAAAAGCTCGCTTCCTGTTGGTTCAACTATTTTGAAAACAATTACCTTTTTGAATTTACGGTGTTGACATCAGTTTGAGTTCTACACCGCTGCATTCTCTTTGTGTTAAACGGTGTGTAACAATTTGTACCGAAATAAGGTTCTCTTCCAGTGGTGAAGCTAAGCGAAGCTAGAACGAGTGAATAATATAAATTAGATATCACATACCAACATTCGCTCTTCGTGTATATTTTTTGGAAATACTAGCGGCTACCTGCGACTTCCTCTGCGTTAACTTTAGTTTTTGAAAACCCCTCAGGAACCTTTTTTAAGGGGCACACCAACGACCATAACTAACACCTAGCCTCTAGCAAGTCTCACGGATGCGAAACGGAAAAGCCGTTAAGCAGTCCGCGCGGCTTACGAGCGCTTTCGGCATACTATCCGCTAAAAACCCTGAGAATATCCTCTACACTATAAAGTGCGGAACCACGAGATCCCCGTTGAGGGACTTCACCGCGTCTACCCACTCAGGAACCTGTTTTTTTATATAACGCAGGTAAAAAATCTTTTTACTGACGACGGCGCCTTTAAGAGGCACACCGCTGAACGGACCTCACACCTGGCTCCCGCATGTCTTAGTGGCTAACCACCGAGGACCCCGGGTGCTTTACGGCATAATATCCGCTAAAAAATCCTGCGAATACCTTCTGCACTGCTTTATGTGAAGCACCTCAGGTACCTAACATTTTTTCAGGATAAAAAGTTTTCTTTGTCTCAATGCAGGTCCTACACTATATGCATACCAAATTTAATTGAAATACGATGTGTAATTTTTTCGTGATTGAGTAACAAACATACAAACTTTCACATTTATAATATTAAATACGATTTTGAATTGTGTTTAGGAAATCATAAGTCATAGCCTATTTTATAGGTACAACTTAAACAGTAAGAAACTTTATATATGTATATTGCTGTATAAATAGAGATCTAATTAATTTTGTGACATAATTTAAACCTCACTCCAAGAATACTCTTATGAGTAAGGTTCTTGCCTTACATTAAACAAAAAGGTAAGGGCTGTTATAAAATTGATCTTTCTTTCTCTGCCCCTCTGCAGTGGAGTTTGACAGTAGTCTGACAGTTAATGCCGATATATCGCTTTGTCATATCCCGTTTCGGTGGTCATGCTAGAGGGGCTGGAATATGTACGGTAAGAGCAAGCGTGTACATTGCCGATGCATAATTTCTTTATTGAGGCAGTTTACTGATAAGACGCAATTAGTAAATTAATTTTGTATCGTTCAGTATCACGAACCATTATCGAATTCGAATAGTTTGCGAGTGCGAAATGTCAATTTCAATATTTGTATGGAAACTGGAACAGCAACACCACAAAGTACGTAACGATAACTAAAAATCAGTACAAATTTGACACTGAGATTTCGGACTCGCAAAAGTTTCGAATTCGATAGCGATTCGTGCTAAGGGTATACAGTTTGCATTCCGTCAAAGCATAATAGGCGCGTTCAAAGTGATTTACAGTTTTGTTATTTTATCAGTTTCTATCGCTCACCGTAAAATTCAGTATTTCACTTAAAAATTATTACTACACCAGATTTTATTTCTTCGTATTGAAAGTACTTACTTGTGGTTAACTAAAATGGAAATAAAACAAACCTTTACACCAAATATCTCATATAATATAGTTGGGCGGTCGGCGAGGCAAGGCAAACTAATGTTCTTAAATTTTAGGCATGGATTTATAAAACATGATTTTTATTTTTTTATTATTTTTGTATTCTTATGACAATATATCGCGCTAGCATACAATGTCTATTGAAGTACATGAACTTGTTTAATTTCGATTCATATCTTACCATGTTTTGTCTCGCCTCGCTTCGGCGGTGGATGCACATCATAAGGATACCCAGTTGAAAAAGTTTGTTGCCTGCAGTTCATATCATCTAAAACTCAGTCAGAGAGTGGGATTAACAATAAACCCGATGTTTCATATTGTTCATCCGAATGTTGAAAACAGATAACCACAGACATAGATCGGAATAAACATAGACTGCAAGTGTATGCACTTCGCAATACTCAACAGATTTCAATTGGGAAGCTCGATGGCGCGGGTGGTTAGCGCGTCCGGTTGCGATCGTTGAAGTTAAGCAACTTTCGCAGTGGTCGGTCATTAGATGGGTGACCAAAAATCTCCTTTCTCGAGTTCCTCCGTGCTTCGGAAGGCACGTTAAGCCGTTGGTCCCGGCTGCAGCTGCAGTCATTAGCTCCCGGCAATCCGCACTGGGCCCGCGTGGTGGGTCATGGCTCAATCTCCCTATTCCATCCATAGGGAAGGCATGTGACATTAATAGGCTTTTATAATGATGATGATGCACTGCGCATGATAAAAGGAAGAGCAAAAGACCTTGGTTTCACGCTATTTTGTTTTATAGTAATTACTGGGATAGTTACCATGTAACTTGGTTTTTATGTATGTTAACTCTGTCGTAACATGTTAACTTTGTCGTCTGTCAGTCCGTATGTTCGGTATGTCACGGGTCTCGACATCAAAAACGGAATGAGTTACAGAATTATATATTTTTTTATGTAGAATGCTTGGCCAAAGCCGAATATTTTGTAATACATTAATGAAGACATTTTTTTGATAGAATACATATACTGATACATATATAAGTATAATTATTTCGAAATACATATTAAACATCCATTACTGGAGAACAAATGCTCGCTCACACAAACATCTGCCACCAGCGGGATTCGAACCCGGGACCTCTAGAGTAGGCGACACCTTAAACCCCGGCCGGGGTACAAACCACTCGGCCACGGAGATCGTATTAAATATTTCTAATAGTGGAGTGGTTTGTACGCCGGGTTTCATGGTGTCGCCGGCTCGAGAGGTCCCGGGGTCGAATCCAGGGGCAGATGTTTATGTGATGAATACGAGCATGTTTAATATGTATTTCTATATAAATATACTTATATATGTACGGTATATGTATTCTATCCGTTACCCTAGTATCCCATGACACAAGCCTTACAGTGCTTGCTTTGGAGCTAGTCTAATTGGTGTGTGTTAGAAAAAAATATATTTATTTAAAAAAGTGGATGTTGTCACTGACTTTAGGATAAGACAAAACTTAACTTATTGAAACGTTAAATTTAATTGATGTCTCTCAGTGCGGTCGTTAATCTTCTTCTTAATACTCTAAATCTCTCTTTAATTTGCAACTTTGCGTCTACACTCATTAGGGGTGCACTCAGTAGATTATTTAATGAAGTCTGTTCACCTTTGAGGCTATCGACCTCGAAAACGGTGAGCTCCTGTATAAGTAATAGCTCCAATGACCTTTTATTACGGACAATAATATCCAAACATCTTAAGAATCATCTTTAGTATCCCTAAATCACTATTATTAACATAATGCTACGAAGTTGACTAAATTTGCGACCGTAAGAGGCTTGCAGTAAAGCCTACCAACCCATGTAAACTACATTTGTTACTGCCTGTAACAAAAACGGAGCCATCCACCAAGCCAGGCACTTGACCCATTTATATGGCGAAAAAACATTTTATACGCACATAAGTCACATTCCAGTTTACCTCGGGAGATCGACGCAACTCCGTCAGGGACACATGGTGTGTTTTACAACACACGACGTACATAGTTTAAAATAGATGTCCGCCATTCGAAAATTCTCGCTGCCTCAGACAGAGAACTTGTTGACAGTAATACCTGAAATAGCAATGATGACTAAGTTTTTTTTCTTTGTCTATCTGGTAGATTATTGGACAAGTTTTTATTCACGTAATCAAAACATTACAGAGATATAGATATGGTTTTGAAATGTCGCATGAAGTCATATTTTTGTGCAATGTTTACTTAGAAGTGACGTCACGAACCCCCATTACCAAACTTTGACACGCTTTATCTTTGTAATTTTTTTTTATTGATTGACAAAAGATAAAAAGTGTGTCCTTTATTTTTTGATAATCTTAATGTTGGACTGAATATAATTTCGTTTACTTTTCCCCGTTACCATCCCATTGCTTCTGCTTGCAGTTGTACAAGACATCTATTAACATTAACGTACAGAAATATATTTTTTAACAACTTAAGAAATAACTAATTCTTTATTATGATAGGTCTATTTACTTGTTTAATTTCAACTAGATTAATTGAATGTCCATTTAATATGTTTTTAATTCTAATTTTCATAATATTGAACTAATGTTATATTATAAAAGTGTAACATTCCCAGTCATGTGTGTAGTGTAAGGATTAAAATTTAATGAATACCTACGTAAAGTGTAATAGTAATATTGTTCAAAGAACCTCCCACAACATTTTTCATCCTTATTTTAATTAAACCTGAAATATAATTCAATTAAACTGTGTACAGGCTAAAATTCCTAGCGGATTTCGTCTGCTGGCTGGGCCGTGTAGATATTTTTCCTGCCAAATTTTCTTTAAATTTATAGATCTAGCAGTTAAATGCTTAAAATAAATACACACATCAAAAGTGTCTAGGGATCAAGCATTTTTATGCGGATTTCTTGAGATTGAGATGTGGCTTTGTAATAAATTTATGATTTTATAAATTTATATGGATCCTTTTTGGTGCATTTCATAATTTGAATCAGGAACTGTGAATCAAATTCGAGTAAAAGATGAAAATCAGCTGTCAATATTTTCCCTATAAAAACATACAACGCATTGAAGACATTATTAGTGCTACTGTTTCCCTACTACTGATTAAAACCAACGTTATTATGGAGCGGCGACGTCATTTAAGCAGGGAAGAAATGCTCAGAGCCGTGGGAATGATAGAAGCTGGTTCCCGGCAACGTACTGTGGCTTTAGCTCTGAATACAAGTCAGAGTGTTATCAGTCGACTTTGGACACGATACCGAAGCACTGGTACCGTGGCTGAGCGCCATGGAGGACGGTATCGCTGCACCACACGGAGACAAGACCGATACATTCAAATCTTAACTCGAAGAGCTCCAACAATAACCGCCATGATGTTAGCCGTGAGGCTTCATCACTCTTCAGGGAACTTAATTAGCGACCAAACAGTCAGAAACCGCTTGCATGAAGTGAACCTTCATTCCCGAAGACCGCTACGGGTACCACCTATAGCAATGCACAATCGTAGGATTCGATATCAATGGGCTCTTGAACACAGAAATTGGGCAGAAGAACAATGGCGTTTCGTGTGCTTTTCTGATGAGTCTCGTTTTGGTATGAGACCGGATACAAGACGTATACGACACTGGAGAACCCCTGGACGCCAACAGCGATTAAAATCCTGCCAGGAAGTCCATCCTTATAGTGGTGGAACCATCATGGTATGGGCGGGTATTTGGATCGGCGGAAGAACTGAGTTGATTTGGATCAGAGGCAACCTCAACGCTCAAATTTATGCTGAGACGATTGTATCAGACGTCATCGTTCCTCTACAAGTGCAAATCGGTCCCTTATTTCAGTTAATGCATGATAATGCACGACCGCACACCGCAAGAGTTGTAAGACAGACTCTCGCCGCAGCTAACATCAATGTCCTGCCCTGGCCTGCTCAGTCGCCAGACTTGAACCCGATTGAGCATGCATGGGATATGCTACAGAGAAGAGCTCTGCCGAATATGGAGGGTATCCAGTCGCAAGAAGACCTTTTTTTGTTGTTGCAACGAACATGGGCGGCCATTCCACAGCGTGATTTGGATGAACTCATTTTGAGTATGCCAAACCGATGTTCTTGTGTTGTTAGTGTTCGCGGTAGAAATACGGATTATTAATTGTTTAAGTTACCCAATAAAATTTTAGAGAAAACTGTTATTTCAGTCTTTTTTTCGAACTTTTGTGTTAGTGGTTCAAATGTCAAAAATCCCTTTATTAGGAAAATGGCAAATTTCTTTATTAATGCAAAGGTGACTTGGTTTATCGTTACTGTGACAAACGAAAACACTTTATTTGATGAATCCTTAAAGAAAATTTTAATTAATATCAATCAGGAGAAAAGTTATTGCAAAAATATATGTTGATCCCTAGACACTTTTGATGTGTGTATAATAAATTCGTAGCGGATGTTTTACTATGAATTTAAATCTGTAAGCATGATTGACGAAACAGTCGTACGATCAAGAACGAAACGATATCGGATCGTATGGTCAGAAAGACACTTTTACTCACCTCAACTTTGGGGCCGTAACTTTAATAATGGCCGGCATTTGTCAAAACCAGTCTTTAGAATAGTTCTTTACCACAACATACAAAGAGGCCAACAACATCGAAGAGTTTCGTATTTTTCTTTCAAAGTGAGAAAAATAGGTTTTTGGTAAATTATTATAAAAAAAATCGGATAAATTCTATTTCCATTGAAAAAGCCACACTTCCAAAATTATAAATTCATTATTGGTTACATTTAAATCATAATAATATATTTTTATTTTTGGCATTTAATTGCTCCATGTACAAATTATAAAGAAAATTTTATTAGAAAAAAAGTTTATATTTATTTATTACATTTCCATGCATATCAAGCGTTTTTATGAATTTCTTTTAATTTATTTTTGAAGTGAAATCTTCTTTAGCGGCGTTGTACATTTTTTTGTAATGGGTAATAAATGTTAGACTCGAGTCAGGACACGTGGCCCAATCGAAAAGTAGGCACGTAAGACGGAAACAATAAAATTGGAAAGGTTGTTGACTTTCAATATATTGGACGAAACATAGAAATATTTTATTTCATCGTATTATAATAATAAGTCTCTATCTAGAACATTCACGTGGCAGCTTTATTGCGAAGAAAATGCATTTTATTTTTTACAATAGATGTCGCTAGGTGCGCTTAAATGTGATTCATGTAAGTTGATTTTTCTGAGAGATAAACTTTTTAAGTCATGTTTGTGTACGATAGCGTAATTAATAAATATTGTATTTTACCACATAAATGATTGTACTTTTATACTGATAATTAAAGCAATTCGTGCAAAATTTTTCCCTAACCATTCCAAAATATCAAAAATACACAACGTTAATATTCAAGTTTTCACTTCTGCCGGCACTCCCGGAGTGCAACCCGTTTTTTTTTGAAGTTATACTTCTTTAGGCGCGTTATGAAAAAATGATGAGAGTGAAATTTTAAAATGCGCGCGCATCACTGTCACACAAAATTTTCATGCGTTACTTTTGTGTTTACCGCACATTAAGAAAATCTACCAACAAAATAGAAATAGAATCTCTATTTAGTGGATGCTAACGACTGCATTGTGAAGGCCTATCAAAAGTATTTATTAATCTGGAACAACGGAACTAAAGCGCGATTCAGGAGACTACAGCGCCATCTCTTGACCATTGGTGTAGTAGAACCAAAAACCACATCTTTATTTTTTGTAATAAAGTAACAGTTATAGGTATTCATATTTATAATATTTATTCACATGTTTCTAGTTTGTATATTCGGAATACGTGTTTGAGTTTCATACAAGTGCAAATCACATATGTTCTAATAAATTATATTCAGTAGCGATTTTAATTGAATATTTTGATTATTTATTTATTTTTTCAAATTAAAACTGAACTTTATTGACTGTGTCCTTTTCCAGACTTTTTATTAATTTATTGTTATTAATTATTTGCATGCAATTAAAAACTAATTTTAAACGATGCCAAAGAAGGATAACTTCTCACGCGCCTACATAAGTACACGCTCCCACTGTTTTTTAATATTCGGGCACTTTACTGGTTACGATGTCGCAAGTTAAATGGTTAACTTGAAATTTTGTGTCGTTATCAGTTGTACATTACTTGCACAAAACAAAAAACCGTGAGATGATAATAAAGGAGAACAGAGATATTTATTTATTTAAACTACTATATTATATATTTGTATGTACACGACGTATAACGAAATAATACCGCAATCTTTAACAGTACAGCGACATCTAGTTCAAATTCAAGGTGGCTCATTAACCTTCGAAACAACATTCCGCCCACCAAGGATCTAGTCCTTAAAATATCCGCCCACCAAGGACCTAGTCCTTAAAATATCCGCCCACCAAGGACCTAGTCCTTAAAATATCCGCCCACCAAGGACCTAGTCCTTAAAATATCCGTCCACCAAGGACCTAGTCCTTAAAATATCCACCCACCAAGGACCTAGTCCTAAAAATATCCACCCACCATGAAAAAAAATTCAATAAAAAAGAAATTAATCGACAACGTTTACGGGCAAGAAACATAATTTTGAAACTGGACTTTTAATCATAGAATCTTCGTAACGAATTGAGACCATGCGTGTAATATTGTCTTAACTCGGGTGCATTTTTCTATTTTCGCAAAACTATATAGCAGGAGGCAGATTGTCCACCTTGACGAGAACAATGTCCCCAACTTTACATTTTGCAATTTGTCTAGCCCATTTACGCCTTTGGAGGAAGCTTTTCAGGTATTCGGAAGACCAACGCCAGAAGCCTTGCACCATTCTCTGCGTGAGTTGCCAACGATGTAAAGTACTGACATGTAAATATTGATTGTAGTCATGGTCAGGAGCTGGTATAGCATGGCTCGCCCACCAAAAAATAAAATGTGCAGCATCTCGTGAATCAGAACTATAAAGCGTCAAAGGCCTAGAGTTGAGGCAGGCCTCGATTTGTAAAAGAACTGTACTAGTTTTTCGTAAGTCAGTCTAGACCGTATCAGTCGCTTTAAGTTATGATTTACACTCTTCACTCCCGCCTCCCACAACCTTCCAAAGTTGGGTGAGTAGGAAAGAAAAAAAAGGCCATTTTTTTGAGTTTATTATGGTCATCAAACAGTTTTACAATAAATCTTATATAAAATATAATAACACCAAGTTTTCATAATTGCAATACCAACACCATTAACCACAAGTTATTTTCAATATTTGTTGAGAGTTACTACGTGACAAAAGTTGTTACTTAAAAATAAAAAATGCATAGACTTAACAATACAATTTTTCGCTTATAAGCCTTTTGTATTGATATTTATTTACAGCAAAGATGTCTATCTTTATATATATAATTCTTCTGTGAGTGTGTATGTCACTGAACTTCTCTTAAACGACTGGACCGATTTTGATGAAATTTTTTGTGTGTGTTCAAGGGGATCTGAGAATGGTTTAGATTCACAATTTTGTCCGCTGGACAACCCCTATTATTTTAGGGCGGTACGAAGTTCGCTGGGTCAGCTAGTATCATATAAAGCGCTATTGTATAAATTCATGACACGCTGCAGAAAAGATCGCTTGCCTGCATTGGTACGCAAAAGATGTTACAAATAGTTGATGTTTTCGCAAGGATCTCATCTGCGTTCGCCTAGGTATTATATAGCCAATTTTATTCACTAATTCATTGCAGTAAAACCTATAAGTGACATATATCATGTAAAACTATGGCTTCTAGTTGATGTCGATTTTAGGTCAGTTAGTTTATATTGTTTCAGAAGCTGTTGATATGACAAACGAGGTTGACCGCATCTGTACTGCATGCTTTTCATGAATTTTTTCTGCACCATCTCGATATATGCTACATATTTATTATAATAAAGGTTCCAAATACTGCCATTCAGTATGATTACTGGCTAAAGCGCCTGCTATCACTGCAGCTACTTGAGATGTTTCACTAGCAAATAAACATTACAGATCCCTAGCAGCTCCGACTAAATTGGTTCCATTGTCGCTCCAAATATTTCGCCTGTCCACGAATCTTTTAAACACGGCTAGGAACACCTTGGATGATAAATCTGAAACCACTTCAATATGAATAGCTCGTGTCGCCATACATATAAAGAAACAAATGTACCTACCCCTTGTACGATTTTTTTCCGTGACCCTTAGATAACCTGATGTTAATAGAACCTGCCTAGTCGACACCAGCAGTCAAAAATGGTTTATTAGGAGTAACCCCGCAAGACGGCAGTTCGCATCTGGTCTGCAGAGAACGAAGCATCAGTTGTTGTCCTCCATGAAATGTTTTGTCATGAGCGTCGGCTACTTACAATTTAGCTAGCCTTGAAATGAAAAACAATTGGATGCTTGCTTTCAAAAGACAGTTCGGAATTGCGAATTCTACCACCTACTCGCAGTATTTCTTCTTCGTCAAGAAAAGACGATAAACAAAATAATTAGTTCTTTTTATTTATTTGCCCCTTTGTTCGTAGAGCTTGAATTTCATCGTGAAACCAAGTATGCTGGCATTTGCGTATGCACAATTTTAAGGCTGCTTTCAGTTCAATGACAGAAAGGTAAGAATTAACTCGTTAGCACGAGCGAGCGTTTCCAAAATATTTTTACATTATCTTAAAGCCCTTCTAATTCCACGTCTTTCAACGAAAATAGGGGCCTACTGGAGCGAACGAAAAAACATGTTCAATCTCAAATCCGTTATTGTTAATAATGTATGTAATGTTGATTAATGAAATAAGGTATCCAGTTAACTATTTAATTTGCGACCACGGAGCCTGTATAGTGTTCTAAGAGTCAAGAAAAAATAAGGAAATTAGTAAAAATAAGCTTGTGAAATTTAAAACATCTCTTGTTGCCTACCCTCGCCCAATCTTCCCCTATCCCGTGGAATTAAATGAGACACATTGGAATCTAATCGCTGATGACATAAAGGTTAAAGTCGGTCGGTAAGTGTTCGCTATCTACTTTGATAGACGCCTCTGCTGGTTGTAACAAATGGCCGCCATCCGAATAGCTGCGACGCCAATAATGGGCTACATATGTCAGCCCAACAGAACGCCGTGTGTTCAACCACAAAATAGAGAATGCAGAAGGTAATCTCATGTATTTTGCATATCTATGTTCAGCGGTCGCGTTACAAAAAAAACGAGTGTGCTTATGACCACACGACTGAAGTGAAACTTCTTTAGCTCCATCTGTATGTATTTTTTTTTTTATATAAATAGGTCCGACAAATAACTCCACCCCACCTGATAGAACACGCTTAGTGACGCCACGTCACGGCATAATTGAAGAGGCTCAAGATGTTTAGTCACCTCCTCATCGCCTATGATGCGGATCGCGCGCCTCTGTAACCTATCCAAAGCATCGAGCAAGTACTTGGCGGAGCCATCCCAGAGGTGCGAGCAATATTCCACGCAGGACCGCACTTGCGTTTTGTACAACAAGCACAGTTGATCGGGCGTGAAAAAACGCCGCACCTTATTCAGGACTCCGAGTTTACGTGAAGCTGTTTTGATCACGGTTTCGATGTAGTCCTTTCAGGTCTGAGCGAACTTCCATACCGAGCATGGAAATGTTGCTCTGCAGCGGTAGTGTTGTGCCCTGAAGAGATGGAAGGGGAAGGAATGGCGATGTTTTTGCCGTGAAAGCGCAAGCCTGAGTTTTCTTGGCATTGAACTCAACCAAGTTCCTGGTACCCCATTCGGAAATGTAGTCCAAAGCCTGATTGAGTTCAACGACAAGATTTTCCCGTTTCTCCTTGGTTACTGCCTGCCCAGCCGCTGCTTGTCTGAGATACCCCGCATGCACTGTACTATCGTCTGCATAATAATGAATATTCCCAAGAGGAATCAAGTCATTGATATGCAGCAGAAAGAGAGTGGGGGATAGGACGGAGCCCTGGGGAACGCCGGCATTCACTGACATGAACCGCGAACTGCTACCGTCCGCAAGGACACGAATTCTACGCTCATGCAGGAAGTCAGCTACCCAAGAACAGAACTGGGCTGGTAGACCGTATGCCGGAAGCTTGGAAAGAAGGCTTTTGTGCCAGACCCTGTCGAACGCCTTGGCAATGTCAAGGCTGATAGCTAATGACTCGCCACGCTTGTCGATAGCCTCACCCCAGATATGAGTTAAGTACGCTAGAAAATCACCCGTCGATCGTTTCGGTCTAAATCCATATTGACGATCATTAATCAGGGAGTGATCCTCTAGGTAGCGGGTCAGATGGTTATTAAGGACCTTTTCTAGAACTTTACATAAAACTGAGGTGACTGGTTGCACGTTAGCATCTCTCCAAGTCTCCGGCACACGCCCCAAAGAATACGAGCATTGGTACAAGCGCGTGAGCACGGGAGACAACTCCGCTGCACATTTTTTAAGTACTACTGCTAGGATGCCATCAGGTCCACTAGCTTTCCGGTCGAGTGATTGCAATTCGGCACGAACCTCACGCTGCCTGATTTTAATATTAGGCATCGTTGTGCCACAGTGAGGTAATGATGGTGGCAGTGCATTGCAATCATCGATTCGGGAGTTAGCCGCAAAGAGTTTTGCCAGTAAATCGGCTTTCTCCTGCGGCTAATGAGCTAGTGTTCCGTCTGGGCATCTCAGAGGTGGCAGCGAGGGCTGGCAGAAGTTTTTTTGCACGGCCTTGGCCAAACGCCAGTAGCTACGGGAGCCCGCAGGATGCGTTATAAGTTCCTGGCCAACACGTGCAACACGCTGGGCATCCGCTCTGATGTAAGTCTTCTTACAGGCCTTGGAAGCAGAATTGTAGGCTGCTTTGAGTGAATCGACCTCGGGGTCCTTGAGAGCGCGGCCTCTGATCCAAGCACGATATGCCGCTTGCTTACGCGAAGCAGCTTCAGCACAGTCGTGATTGAACCAGAGGTTACGTGTGCCCTTACTGATGAGATCAGAATGGGGAATATAGTATTCCATACCCATTATAATCTCCTCAGTAATGGCAACGGCACTGCCCGATAGGTCCCTGTCACTGAAGCAGCGCTGCTTCCAAGGGACGGACGCAAAGTAATCACGCATACCGTCCCAATCTGCCGACCCATAATACCAGATACGGCGCTTGACCACTGCTGGACGCGGAGGCTTGGCCTGTGGTGCTTTGGCAGATATCAGGCAGTGGTCGGACGAGCCCAGGGGGGCTCTTACCACAACCTGATAGCCCTGTGGATGGGTCGTGAGCAGAAGGTCCAGTAAAGAAGGCGCTTGACTTGGAATATCTGGGATCCTGGTGGGCTGATCAACCAGTTGCTTCAAGTCATGCGTGAGAGCGAATGTGTGAGCAGAGATCCCTGCATGGTCAGTTTTGGATGAACTTAACCACTAATTGTGGTGAGCATTAAAGTCCCCCAAAAACACCAATTCTGCATTGGGAAATTGTTCCTGCGCGTCATCTGCTGCCCGACTAAGGTGCTCAAAAAGTCGAGCTGTCTCAACATCGCCGGTGTGGGATCTGTAGAGGCACACGTAGACTCTGGCCAGGGGGCCAGAGTCGACGTGTACCCTGTAGTGTTTGTTTTTAAACAGGGCGTGACACTGACACACGTAGGACAGCTGTTTTGTCTATGATAGCGAACCGCTTACGTCGGCGTAGCTGTCAAACTTCATTGATTGGGTTGGTAGCCTTGAGGAATAGTCGATTTTTCTATTCGACTAAAATATTCGCCTTGAGACTTATAAAAAAAAAAAAAAAAAAAAAAAAAAGTAATCAGGCAGTGAATCTCTGTGGGGGCGCGTGGATGAATGGATGGAGTTTGACAGTTGTTGAATTTTGAATAGTTTTTCCCATATCGATTTGAGTCCTTCTTATCGGGCGCTGTTTTTAATCGATTTTGAATTTTACTCGAAATTGAATTTCCTCGCTGATTTGGGTAGGTATTCCCTTTTCCGCAGCTTACGGCGAGCGTAGGTATATAGTTTTGAGTTTATTCTTCGGTTCGTCTCGAATGCGGCGGCTGTCTGTTTGACTGTGGCCTTTGCCTTCAGTTGGAGTGAGAAACAAATCATAGACACATGTTTGGGAGTGGACGACCCGTCTATCATCTATGAGCAATTGTCAAAACAACATTTAAAATTTCACAATCTGTTTGTGGTACAGTTATCTTTTCTTCTGCCCAAAGTATAATATTATAATAGTATAATATTATAAGGCATATTATAGTCGTCGGAGTCGTGAAATAGATCCGAAAAGTTTATATCCTGAAGGATATTGGCGGAAATAGCGCGGAGTCGCTAACCGAACTGAGTTTCGCAGGTATATTGGAGTAACTCTTTTTCCTACTTATTTTGCAAGTTTGGGCTGTGAAAAATAACCTTTCTGTTGATATTCTGTATCGTAGGTGGACGAACACGAACCTTCGCAAGGCGTTGCAATAAGGCAGTGACTTGTGATAGGAAACAAAATACTTACGGATAGTTTCATATTTCGAACGGTAAGCTATCATCTGACCTCATATTTATTCTCCTAGCACTAATTGAACTGCATTATGCACAAGATAGTGATTATTGTCATCAAATATACCTAATCATTCTTGTCAAGTTAGTGAACATGAAATTGATTTCCTTCAACCCGGTGGAATGGGCCCCAGTCATGTAGTGATTCAAATTTTAAAGTGTAAACATTGACCGTGAATATCCCTCACTCCCTCACTCACTACAGATGTGGTAATCTATGTATTTTCCCCATATCTGATCATTTTTTTTCAATGTGAACTTCAGGCTTGTACGTTCCCCTCAAGAAATACTGGAGGAATAACAAGGAGACTCTTTTTCTGTACACGGACCAGAGGGGACGCGGGAGTTTATTTGCCAGCCGCTCTCCGGTTTTATGTAACCCGGCCGTAACAGCGGACAGATCATACACTGATAAACCTATCCTAATCAAGGTATTTCACTACTAACCCCGGGTGAGCGTGGAGAAGAACCACAAGGCGAGGTTGGACCCCGACCTACCCATTTCCATATATATATACATATATCTATATAACTGGTTATCTCACTGAGAACTGGAATTAACTAAGTTTGTCACCAATGGTGTCGATTCTGGCGTAATTCTCTAAACTTAAAACTAAATTTAACATCAGTCTCTCCTTTTCATTCTGTATAGAGAATGACAAGGATACACTGTTGTCAAATTTAAGTTTAGGTTTAGAGAATCATGCCAGAATCGACACCATTATCGATCAAACGAGCCGTAGAACCTCTGAAATCCACTAAATAGCTTATTCAGTCTAGTCTATGTGGTATGTGTGGATAAAATATATTAGATATAGTTGAGAGCTCATGTAAGTGCATGGTAAAGTGTTATGAATGTCTGATATTCATATAATTATAACATCTCATGACAACTTGTTGGTTTATATACACTTTAACTTTGAACTACTGTATTCAGCTTAGATATTTATAATTAGTGAAACATAGTTATTATATAAATAATAAACATAGTTAGGCTTGTTGATTTATATAAGCAATAACTTAAAACTACTGAATTCCTCTGCTTTGGTATCTAAAGTGGATAAAATATACTTATAACATTATCTTAATTCTTTTGGTTTTCTTTCATTGTTCCCCCGGTGCTCTGAGTGAGCTTAAAAGAGGGCAGTGGAGGAGAATATAACATCACAACCCCCAGCATGGAGAAGGAGGGATCTTCCAAGCAGCGGAGACGGCGACAACAAACATCCGCCCGAACATACAGGCATACACCGGCTTTCACTTTGAAGGACTCTTCAAGCACGTAGCCGGGATAATTAAGGTAGCCTGTGTCAGCAGGCGGAAGTATTTGTGTCTCCGTCAGGAACAACAATGCTGGCCGTGCTGTCTCGAGATGGTGGTGGACAGCGTTGAGGTTAGAGTGGAGTCCGCGTATGTTGCAGAACTCGACCTTAAACAGCGTTGAAGGCGTGGGGATGTGCACCGCTGTACGTCCAAACTTTGTTATTGAGGCTGCCATGGTGGAAGGGGAAAAAAAAGAGACGCGAAAACGAGCGGACGCCGTCGCGAAGAGTCCGGGCAAATAAGGGAGGTTTGTTTTCCCGATTGACTGCCTGCAGAGGAAATGCGCCGACCCGCCGGACGGAAGTTTAATTCATGGGAAGACCCCAGGAACTGAAACCGAGATTTCAGATATCCAGGGGTGCGTGGATCGTATAGTAAATTGAAAAGGGTAAGAACGAAGAAGTTGAAGAAGTTGATTTATATCAGTAAAGAAGAAGTTGATTTATATCAGTAAAACAAACATCAGCATAATCAAAGAGAGGGTGAACAAGGGATTGTACAAGAGAGATTTTAGTACACGGAGGGAGAAAATTCTTGAGGCGATAAAGCGAACCAAGTGTTCCATTTACCTTGGGACATATGTTCTTTATTTGGCCATCCCAACTAAGTGTGTTATCAATTACAAGGCCAAGATTTTTTACTTTCGTAGAATAGGGGATCACTACATCGTTGAACTTAATGGCTGGAACTGTGTTCAAATGAAGTCGTGAAATTTGTCGAGAACTGCCAATAATGATCGCCTGACATTTGACGGGGTTGATGGTAATCCCAAAGTTATGAGACCACTCACGTATACGAGAGAGGTTTTGGTTGAGTAAACAGACTGCCCTCTCCAGGTTTGGTAGGGTGTCTTGCGTATACAGCTGAAGGTCGTCTGCATAAAAATGATAAGAGGTAGAAAGAACGGAAGTAAGGGAGTTAATAAATAAGGAGAAAAAGAGAGGAGAGATCACGCCTCCCTGAGGTACCCCAGCAGATAAGTCAGACCAGTCAGAGATCGATTGATCAATTCTAACGGCTTGTTGCCGCCCCCGGAGATAGGAACCGAACCACTTCAGCGCATTGGAGGAACACCCAAGTTGAGCAAGAAGCGCAAGAAGGATATCGTGATCAACTGCATTAAATGCGTTTGAAAAATCCAGTAGTACTAAAACAGTCAACCGCGACTCCTCCATGCCATCGCGTATGTCCTTAACAATTTTCATAAGCGCCGTAGTGGTACTATGCCCAGGGCGGAACCCAGATTGGAAGTTAGATAGAAGGCAGTTGCGATAAACGTATGAAGAAAGTTGATTATAAACTGCAGCTTCGAGAATTTTAGAAAGGTAAGGTAAAATGGAGATAGATCTAAAATGATCGAGAGAGCTAGGGTTTGAAATTTTGGGGAGAGGGATGGAAAATGCCTTACGCCAAACAGTAGGAAATGAACCAGAAGACAGGGATTTCTTCATGATGAAAGTTAACGTGGGAAGTAGAGAGTCCAATAACAATATAAACATGTTTCTATTATTGTTATCGAATCCTATAGCCTTAGACTTAATGGACAGTGCTAACTTTCGGACATCATGTTCGGTCAGTGGGCTAAAGGAGAAAATGACATTAAAAGGAGTGGCCGTGGAAGAAAGTTTGGAAATCGTAATAAATTTAACAGTGTCAGAAAGTTTGTACTCGTGCGAAAAATGACGATTAAAATCGTTTAAAGAAAAAGGAGATAAAAATCGAGTTCGTGTTTTGCCAATACCAATTGAATTAAGGAACTTCCACATTTCGGCTGGAAAGGAATTAGTAACATTCTGATGAACATAATGACGTTTCGCACCTCTTATCATCTGGTTGCACCGATTTCTTGCTCTCTTGTAAGCCTCCCAGTTGACATCAGAGCGGCATCGTTTAAAAATACGAAAGGCCTTATTACGTCTTCTCATGGCTATGCGCACCAAAGGAGTGATCCAGGGAGCAGGTGGTCGTCGTAGCTTGACTGATTTTACGGAGCATGATGATCGAATAATTTTATTATTGCTGCATTAAAGGTGGTGATCATATCATTAACAGATGCCTCCCCATATACAGGCGACCAATTAATGGCATTCGCTTCAATTACAAGCTTCTCAACGTTCAGCTTCGCGAAATTTCTCATACGTATCATAGTCGGCTTAGCTTTAGGGGGTTTTACTTTGAGCGCCAAAAAAATCAGATCATGTTTTGAAAACTCGGGCGAGTACTGTACTGTGCCACGGGTGGCCAGCGGGACAGCCGTTTCTACGGGTCTCCCTGGCCGACGGGTCGATGCAGTCCTCCCGGCATCGGTTCGACGGATGCCTCCCCTGAACCGAATCCTTCGCGACATCTTCCACTCGAGCTCTGGTTGTACGCTGGCTGACCCCGAAACGCGCGAGAAGCACTTCACGGGTTTTTCACCATGCGCACGGTGGTAACAAACCAGGCGGGTGTTAGGCACCCTACCACCAGAAGAGCGGATGGAAGCTCCGACATCCCTTAGTCGCTTCTTACGACACCCACGGGAAGAAAAGGGGCGGTGAGTTGTATTCTTTCTCCGTCACCGCACGGATAATGTGTGTGTGTGTGTGAACAATATATACATATATGTACATAATACATATTTCATTTACTAGCTATAAGAGAAATAGAGAAAGAAAATGTGCACGCGCACTGCTCTCTCTTGCTTATATCTCCCACTCAACTCCCGTTCGCCTCGCCCGAACACACTTTTCGTAACGCGTATCGCATTCGCCAGCTTATTCCCCAAGTCAAGCGTGCGTAAAGAAGTTTCACTTCAAAAAGTCGTGGTAGTGGCACTCTTAAGTATCTAGTTGTTTGGTTTATTGTCGACAATGAAACAGTAAAAATGGAAATATAAACCAATAATAAGAAATATATTTAAATGTTAATGTTATTGTTCATAAAAAACGACAATTTATCGGGTAATGTTGAATTTATACAACCGTCAACTGAAAAATTATAAGAACTTCATTTTTTGCTCCACACAGAAAAAGTTCACAGTTGCGTAGTTCACAGTCTCAAGCGGATGGAACTCGCGCTCGCAGTGGTCCGAACTGGTTCGAGATATCGTAAGCGGTGTATTAGGTGTCGATTCTGGTGTGATTGTCTAAACTTTAAACTAAATTTAACATCAGTTTCTCCTTTTCATTCTGTATAGAGAATGATAAGGGTACACTATTGTGAAATTTAATTTATGTGTGCGTTGCTCGAGTGCACTTTGTATGTAGATTACCTTCTGTACTATCTATTTTGTAGTTCAACGTTCAACCGCACTCGACTTGTGTCTTGTAATATATATTATGATAGCACATAAAATTACCATGTTAGATTACGAGGCCGAAGTTTATAACAGATTCAAATTCAAAATTTCTTCATTCAAATTAGAATCATAAAACAACTCTTTTGGATCGTCCTTATTTTTTCCCCTTCCGTTCCCATTATGGGTATTTTTAGCTATGGAGAAAAGCGCGCGAAAATACTTCACAGCATCAAATTACAGTGTCACTTTACAAAATTACATCATCTTTATCATACTTTTTTGCACTATAACACAAATAAAAAATTCATAAAGCACAGGAATGCAAACGCAAGAGGCGGCCTTATTGCTAAGGTAGCAATCTCTATTAGGCAACCTTTGAAGAAATGAATATAGGAAAATAAAAAAGAAGAAAGTATATAACGAAGCTATAAAATAAAATACGAACTAATAAACAAATAAAAAGATCAGGCAGAATCCAGCTTAAGGAAATATTATTTATTTTTAATAGCAAAAGAGTTATTATATGGAGAGAGAGAGAGAGAGAGTTATTGTTTTTTGTCATTTGCAAAGTTTAAATTTCACTTGTAGAATTTTCTATAAGACGAGCTTATGTGAGACTACTGCCACAACCCCAATCATCATCCACTTACCCACTCAGTCAGCCCTGGAGCTGGAGAGTAGGGGATTGGGTTCAAGCAGGCAAGGTGAAGATGGCTGAGCGGCAAACCTTTTGCGGTATTATCTTCGCGATGGATCAGGTGGAGTGGGGTAATTTGTTGCGCCCGATGTATAAAAAAACGAGTGTGCTTATGACCACACGACTGAAGTGAAACTTCTTTAGCTCCATCTGTATATATGTACAATATTTAGATATACTACATATTTCATTAACTAGCTATAAGAGAAAGAGAGAAAGAAAATGTGCGCGCGCACTTACTTCTCTTGCTTATATCCCCCACTAAACTCCCGTTCGCCTCACCCGAACACACTTATTGTAACGCGTAATGCATTCGCCAGCTGATCTCCCAAGTCTACAGTGCGTAAAGAAGTTTCACTTCAAAACAGAAAAATTGGTAAAAAATCTTCTGTTCCTCATATGAATACACAAAATCACCACTCCTAGATAACCTACGTTCATCAAATATCGTTACAAGTCCACAAAACCGCCCGTTAGTATCGAGTAAACGTCGCTTATATTTACGGTTCAATAACCGTAATGTACAGGATGTTGTCAAACGAGGGATTACGCGAGTCAATTTTTTACGCGTGTTGCTTTAATTTTATATTTATAGTGTTGAAACGAGCTAGGCGTAGCTTTCGTATTTTTTTCTGGCTTAGTTGACAGAACAAAGTGATAAAATTAAACCATGAATCAGTTTTAAAATAAGCCTCCTGCTTCGCTTCAATGTAGATCATATGTTTTGTTAAGCACGTACTTTTATATACAAATTATCACATATTATATGTGATGGAAGGTTTTTTTAATATAATGTTTAGAGTTAATTTGAGGAAAATGATTATAGTGGGTCAAACTTAAAAGGTGGACATATGCTGTCGCGGACGTTTTTATAGAGCTTCCGTTTTTATAGGAAACAATTCACGCAGTGCACGCAACGGAAGCTGGCAAGTAAGTAACTTTTTTCCCCGTTTTTGCTTCATCGATACTCATCTCCTACTGGTCGTAGCGTTATGTTATATAGCTTTATAGCCTCTCTCAATAAATGCACTATCCAACAAAAAAAAATCTTCTTTCGTTCTTCACGCCAAGACAGCTTTTAGCCCTTTACAAAGCTCAGGCCTTTACAATGGAGTATTGCAGTCACTTTTGAGGTGGCTCAACCAAATACCAACTTGCTGCACTGGACACTGGCTAGGCTTTACTTCGTGGAGTGTACTCAGGAGTTACACGAACTCCTTCCGTCTTTTCCCTTCTATTATCGGACCAGTCCAGACGCACTGCTGGTTACCATCCTCATTTGGTTGCAGTTCCTCCCCTTCGCACCAAACGCTTCTCAAATACTTTTATAATGCGCACAACGAAGCAGTGGAATTGCCTACGTGCGCCTGTGTTTCAGCACATCAAATCCGACTCTTTTAAAAAGCCAGAGTGAATGGGCTGCTTCTGGATAAGCTCACTACACCGTAGATACCATCTCTGCTCTCATGCTGGATAAAAGATCAAGAGCAAACCCATTCAGAAAAAAAACCCTTCAGCTTTATAATAGTTATAAATATAGATCTTAACCTGATAATCTAGCTAATCCTGAGATTAGCACTTTCAACCAAACAAACAAACAAACCCTTCAGCTTTATAATAATTATAAGTATAGATCTTAATGACAAGAAAAACAACACCCGCTAAATGAGGATCTCAGTACAAGTAGGTAGGTATATAATTATCACAATAGAAAATGAAAATGTATTATTTGTCTCGCACAAAACAACAATTTGCTTCCGTGCTTCGAGTTTTCTAAGGGCGGCATTATTGGATAGGAAATCAACAACACTCAATGGTTGCCGACAAGACGCCAGACAATATTGGATTTTACTCCATTAACATAAATCTTAGAATGATGAGAGCGTTAAGCTTTATCAATAAGCTTCGTTATTCTGTGTCCTCGTTATGAATTGGAAGAATTAGGGCCATCGTATACCAATATTGACCCAAAGTTACCTGATTAATGATTAAAAATTATAATCGAAAAATTTGATTAAGATCTATTTGAAAAGAATTTAAAATGATTAATAATCATAATGATTGATTGATATGATTTACTACTAACTTTGTCCAAATAAAATGTAGGTATAATAAATAAACTAACTTAATTACTGAAAATAAATCAGAAAAGTGAAGATCACACGTATTTGATTGAAAATAATTTGCAAATATTTTAAACTAACTAAATGATAATTCACTGTGTTTCAACGTTAGAAAAAAAAATATTTATCTGAATAAAGAATAAAAATGTTTAAGAAATCTGGTCTGTAATTTTTTATTATTCGTTTTTCGTAATATTGACTGTTTCGTAATATTTCGTAAGATATGTCTGAATTACACAAGGCTTGCTTTTTCAAGCTTTTCAAGGGTAGCAACAACAAGCTAGGTTTACACTTATTTCACTCAAATTAATCAATTAATTATCCATTAATCATATTTATTGACGATTAAAAAGTAATCTTAATCATGATTACTGTCTTATTGATATATGATTAAGATTACTTTTTCAATTATGATTAAGATTAATTAATTGATTAATGCCAACACCACGGTAATATTATCTATACAGTATTCTATCTTCATACAAACGGTCGGAAAGCGTGTCATACCTACGCCACTCGAGTTCGCGCGGCACCCGGTGGGCATCCAGTCGCGAATGAGCCGCAGCAACAATGTACTCTATGGCAACGACCGAACGGTGTGAATTGTTTAGTAAGCAGTAAGTCGTGCTTAAACGTTTGTATTGTGAATATTTGATTGAATTAAGTAGATACCTACATATTTTAATATGGCAAAGAGCAATAGTCGATATAGTGCTGTTTTTGGTAGCTTGAACTCTTGAATAATTAAACCTTTTATACGAATGCGTATTTATTATACTATTAAATTTAATAATAATGCTTTTTGTACGACTCAGTCGAGGCGTAAACATTTTTCTGTCTCAAATCATTTTTTTTTATTAAATATTACACTTAATATTCATTCACAACATTTTTTTTACATATGAAATAAAATATTTACAATCACAAAACTAGAAAGCAACTCAATTATGTAGATGAAATTAAAATACTGTAGGCGGGCAGCTCACCGCGTGGATACGCCCCGCTCGGCCGTAGGCAGTTATTTCAAGGACAAGGCCGAGTCACAACGCTGTATAGATAATATTACCGTGCCAACACTGTCGCATAGGTACTATGACAGCGTTGGGGCGGCACCTTGAAAGTAGACCATCGCTAGCCGCCATGAGCATCGACTCCCCAGCACAATAATGGTCAGGCGAGTTAACGGGTAAAAACCAACCAAGTGCGAATTGGACTCACGAACGCAGGGTTTGGTGTTCCCTTGAGGTTAAAGTTGAAATTTGTTTTATTCCTTTGTACCCTTGGTCACAAAAACGTACTAAATTTAACGGATCAATCTCTGAAGATCTATTATGACTACATATTTTTAATTGATACATTTTGATTTTTAATTGAAGAGAAAATGCTAGCAAATTTTTCAAGACTTCACCACCAGAAAATTTATTTTTTTTAGATAAAGACAGGCATCGTGGGTTAACTTTACAGTACTTAGTCCTGTACATAGTACGTACGTATTTATTTATACATCATTATTATCTATATTCTTGTTTTGGTCGGTTTTATGGCCAAGGGTACAGCGGTAAGAAAAAAGTTTTCACTGTATCCTCAAGGGAACAACCAAGGGTATATACCAATAGGAAAATGAGTGTGAAGCACTTATTAAAAAAGCTTATTACAAAGTGTCTGATTATATTACAGACAAAAATGCTTGGGTTTGAACTGTTCCAATCATTCCAACAGGTTTTCTTTAATAAATAAATCATGATTGTATTGACGTTGTAACAACATAATGATTTGTAAATGTTGTAACATTATGCTTTTAATGTTGTGGAGTTTGTATTTGCTCGTTTTTCTCCGCTGCTAAAAAATATGTTTGGACGATTCAAAAGTGTTGTATTATACATCCAATTTGAATAAAGATATATTGATTTCTGATTTGAGTGGTATAATAACACTACATTTTGGTGGTGTTGTGTTTCTGTCTTCGTGTAAGATTCCAGGGCTCCACGGGTGGTTTACCCGCTTACTAAACCTCTTGGAGTTCTGTCCTGCAAAGAGGGGGGCGGCAGAGGGAGCTACACGGGCACACCCAAGTAGCCCTCCGCACTAGGCCGCGTACTCAGCCCCCATGGACGGGCCATCCTGCGCACGTCTGCGGAGTCCCCACAATACCCCGGGAGACCTCTGCTCTGGAGCCCCGGCTAGGCCGGCAGGCTGTTGGGTGCGGAGACTCGGCAGAATCCTTAAACGGAGATCCCACGGCTTCGCACTTAGCAGCTTAGAGGGTATTTGCAGGGTTTTTAGCGGATATTATATACGTGGTCCTCAGTGAGTAGCTACTGCAGGGGCTCGTAAGGCTTGCGGGAGCCCGGTGTGAGGTCCGATCGGCGGTGTGCCTCCTAAAGGCGCCACGTCTGTAAATAGAAGTTTTGCCTGCTTCATAAAAAAAGGGCCCCTCGGGTAGGGGGCTGGGTCAGGCCAGATAAGGGCGCGAGTGATATTTTTGGTATCGCAAGCCTATGGTGGCCGCTTACCATCAGACGGGTCATATGCTTGTTTACCACTCCTTTACTATAAAAAAACAGTATGAATTTAACCACTAAACAAATTAAGGTAAATTTAATTCACTTCTATTAGTAAATACATTATTATGATGAGATTTTCGCAACCGAAGAGGCATTTTAAAAATTTACCGACGACGTCGGGTCGTGACGTGAAAGCATTAAGGCCCATTAATGGGAAATTTTCGCGTAATGCGTTAAGAAAAAAGTCACTCTATTGATGCAAAATAAAACAGGCTTTCTCTAACAAAAATTGAGTTGATGTGGTTTTGAGAGTTATCGATCGCAAATTGGCTCTACTGAAACCTTCAATTATTAACTAGAGTTTATTAGGTTTTCACGCACATCACTCATTAAATAAAACTAGTTTTTACGGGTTAATGCACTAAATTTATTTATTTATTGACGTTTCGCAGCCTTTTCAGGTCTGCATCGTGAGAATAATGATTTTTTATTTACTTTGTCGAGCTATCTTCGAAAGACTTTTTTTTATTGAGCGTTCGGATTAGTGTTGTCCAAATGCAAGAATAAAACGAGACTTAGCAAGTCTTGGTCTTGCACCAATACACCTGGTCTTGGTCTTGCTCTTGGTCTTGCGCTCCCAGTCTTGGTCTTGGTCTTGCAGCAAGAGTCTTGCAAGCCTTGCAATTACCTATTAGACTATTGCTATTTATTAAAATTTACTTTAGATCTTAGAAAAACGTATTAGAATTGGAACATTGTGAGCTTGAATTACCATAGCTATAGAAAGACCAATCATAATCCTATATAATCAATATTATACTATATACTTACTAGAATAAATTATTATGACATCTACTACCTATCCTTACCATTATCTAATCATAATACTACTTGCGTGATCAGTATAATGTATTCGTTTCCATTCTAAGCACTCTGAAACTTATTTATTCTTTGGAACACCTGTACTCTAAAACTCTAAAATCGAAGTTCGTGTCGTACCGTCTCGCTCGCTCATATATTAAATAGTATTAGCGTGAGTGGGACGGCACGACACGAAATTAGAATTTTGCATGAGTACACCTAGGCCCTGTGGCGGCAATCAAATAGTGTTAAATGTTGTGATTTGGACGCGGCGGCATCGATTGTTGTATGTGATTTCAATAGAAGCCGCCGGCGCGTGTATCATCACCATGTACTTCCGAAAAGCGGCAAATTTCTTTGAGAAGTCAGTACAAAACCTTTGATGCCGCAGTATCAAAGTGCTGATGGTTAAAACAAAACTATGTACTCTGTTTGATTTTAATGGATATTTTTTTATTCGCTATGTATGTTTATGGTATTGGTCGTAATGCGCATAGGTCCAGTTTTTCATATTCTTTGATACAGTTTTTTGCGTCCCATAGAATTCCTAAGCGTACCTATACACCGAACTGTTATACCTAACTACTCCGTGAAATAGCGCTAAGTCCTAGCTGCAAGACGCAAAAGTCTTGCCGGATTAGTCTTGTTCTTGCTCAAGTCTTGCACGGTCAGTCTTGGTCTTGGTCTTGCTAAAAATACGCGGTCCTGTTCTTGGTCTTGGTCTTGCAAAAATGCAAGAACAAGACCAAGACTGAATTTGGGCAACACTAGTTTGGATATTTCATTGGTAGATTTTAAAAAAACTTTATTGTCTATGTATGAATTTATTAGCTAATTTAATTAATAAAGTACTTTATTTAAAATTCTTTTTTGTAAATTTTGAGTTATTTATTTGACCCTAACTACCACCGGTTCCAAAATTGGGAAACCTTTCTGAGAAGAACTGGCGAAACAAACTCAGACAAGCTTTCTATCTCCTTCTTATGTTAAATCATGCAAACAAAAAGAACTAATAGTATCTGTTGGTCTTGCAGTGTGTGCTAAATAAATAAATTTAGTGCATTAACCGGCAGAACTAGTTTTATATAGGTAGTTTTATTTATTATTAACTAGAGGTTGGAAATTAATAAAATTATTAACCCAAACTTAACACAATGTAAGTACCATGCGTTTATAAACCTACATAATTTTATTATGTATCCTGTATTCATCATCGTCATCATCAGTCTTATTGATGTCCCCACTGCTGGCGCACAGGCCTTTCCTATGGATGGAATAGGGAGGTTGGGCCATGACCCACCACGCGGGCCCAATGCGGAATGGCGGGTGCTAACGAATGCAGATGCAGCCGGGATCGACGGTTTAACGTGCCTTCCGAAGCACAGAGGAACTTGAGATAGAAAATTTTTGGTCACCCATCCAATGCCCGACCACAGCGAAAGTTGCTTAACTTCAACGAGCGCAGCCGAACGCGCTAGCCACCTGCGCCATCGAACTCCACTTGCATACATTGAACACAATCTATACATATATCGACTGATCGATGAGCTCTGCAGTACACATACAGGTTGTTATATGGATACTTAAACAATACAAACTATGCTGATGATGTGGTACTGCTGAGCCCATTGATCGGTGGACTTAGAAGACTTGTTGCTATGTGAGTCCTATGCGGTGGCTCATGGGCTCAAGTACAATGTTTTTTTTTTTATAGATAGGTCCGACAAATGACACCACCCCACCTGATGTTAAGTGAAGGTGAAGTCCAGACGCGAAGATAGCTGATACAGCAGTTCTAACTGCCACACCAGCCATCCTCACCCTGCCGGCCTGCAAGTTGCTTATTCACGCCTCTTTTAAAGGATCCCAGGTTGTAACAGGGAGGGAACACGTGAGCGGGCAGAGCATTCCATTTGCGGATGGTACGACAAAGAAATGAGTCACCAAATTTCTTTGTACGCGTTGGAATTGTAGCCATAGTTAGACGGTGAAAAAAAGTGTGCTCATGATATTTAAATCGAACTCCATTAATTACTCGGAAGTCCTTGGAGTGTCAATTTGTGGTAGTTCTATAAGCTGGGTGAACAAGTTTAACTACTTGGGTCATTGGGTCACCTCAGTGAGATCCTCAGATCTCAAGGATAACATCGACATAGAGAGGGAGCGTATGTCGCTGGCTGAGCGATGTAATATGCTGGTTCGAAGGTTTGCACGGTATACGGATGCAGTAAAGGTCACTCTTTCTAAGACTTACTGCTAAGCATTCTATACGTGTATCTTTTGGACAGCTATACTCAGCGGGCATACAGTCACCTGCGTGTCCAATATAACAACGCCTTCAGGATACTGTTGAGACTGTCGTGGCGTTGCAGCGTGTCAAAAATATTTGCTGAGGCGCTCACGGACGACTTCTATGTATGCTATCATAAGAAAGAGGTCCTCTTCCATGCTTACTAGGCTCCACTCAAGTACCAACAGCCTCCTGAGAGTGTTTAATGACCGGTGGGACACTCCTCTGCTACGACACTGAAGCTTCATATATTGTAATGATATTTTATGTAACTTTATTATACTAACATAATGTATGATTTGGGCATTATTCGAATAACTTGTTATCTGGATAATTATTCGAATAAAATTTTATTCGCAAATTAATTATTCGCGAATAATTCATTCACGAATAAATTATCCGTAAATCAATTTCCTACGAATAAATTATTTGTGATTTTCCTATTCATTCCCATGATGACCCAATCATTTATTTCAGTACTAGGTTCCATAGTTCCACATTTAATATACTTATATAAGTAATTTATCTACTTATATAAGTATATCAAATGTTACTAACAGTATAGAACCTAGTTCTGAAATAAATGATTTGAATTGAATTTAACTGAATTGGTCTTCTTTATAATTGACCAACATGTTGCCCAATGTCTCGACATTATCACTAGGCTTGTAGCTATTTGCCTACGCTCGCGTTGGGTTAAACTTGGCCAACATGTATTGGCATGCTTAAGAGAAAGCACTCTTGAGTACTCGTTTACTTACGAACTTAACAAAAGTGTTTATACCCGAAACACGGTACATTTCAATATTACCTAATGGAATCACGATGTTCGACATACTCATTACAAAAGTTTTATAATAAATGTCTAATGTGTCTCGGAGTTGGTGTTACGTGTGTCAAGTGTAATAAGTGAAATACACTTATCCCGATGGGCTCGAGTAGAGGTGTAATTAACGTAAAGTAACCCGTCAAAGTCACGTCTAACGAAACGTAACTTTTCTTGCGCTCATACCACATACGCATACTTGGTAAGTGTTTCTCCGTGAAAATTGTAAATAAAACCTCTTAATTTTAAATTGGAAATTAATAATAATGAACATTTATTTCGGACAAGGATACATCCATATTATGGTTAGTTACATGATTACTTATTATCTAGTGTTAGTATCCCAAAAAGGACATTGTTCAGCGTCCATACATAGTTAGCCTAAGAACCAACAATAATGAAATATTATTTTTTAGGTTCAAAATCGTAAGTAAATGACTGTAAAAACAAAGATTATTGACGGACACTTCTGAGAACTTAAATTATTAGGAAAACTAATTTTTTTTGAGGTTATGTTTAATATTCAATGAAATATAGGTCAACCTATGAATTTAGTGTAAACTCAGTATGCAGTGAATTAATATTACAACTAATTCATTTTATTCGGTGCGATTTTAAAGAATAACTATTAGTAAAAACTTGGTTAGGTAGGAATCATGATTAAAATAAAAACTGTAGTTTTGCTTCTTATTTACTGACTATTTTTCACATAGTTGTATCATATTGTTTATTACATTTATTTGTATATCACATGTAGGTATATACACAATATGCAGCGTGAATGTGTATCAGGTGTTCTTGAATAATTTGACAGTATGATCCTCTCAGGATGTTGTGGCACAGGTTCACTAGCACTTGATAATAAGGGCTCTGCTCACAATCTAAATACTGATAATTATCGCAAAAAATATACTAAGAATTATCATAAATGCCAAATTGGTGTTGGTTCTTTGGCCAATTTTAACACTGTCCTTTAATTACACTAAACTTGTGGCCGTTATACAGTTTTGGTTACAATAAGCTATTATAGGGGAATCATTTCGACCTCCTATAACTTGCAGAATGGAGTTGGAGCTGGCCCGCACCCTGCAAAGCAACGAAGCGGTTCTTTTCCGCATGATGGCATAAAAATCATCAATATGCATCTGCGCAAACTTGCCTGATGCACTGCAGACACGAGGCAGCCCCAACAACACTCTGAGAGCATTATTATATTGAACACGCAGCGCACCGAGGGCCGCTGCGTATGGTTGGTCCAAAGGCTGCACGTGTAGAACACTTGACAGTAAACTCTAAAGTGTTAATTTTACTGGAGTACTACAGCATGCAAACCTACGAGCCAGCATATTACAGCGCACCGCCAGCGTCCTGCGCTCCCTCTCAATGTCAGATTCGTCCTTAAGGTCATCAGCTACAAAAAGTCCCAGATACTTAAACCGGTAGACACTTTTCAGTTCTCTACCATTGATTGTAATACTAGGTACAAACAATGGACACCTGCCTCCCTTAGCTCTAAACACGAGGTACTCACACTTTTTAACATTGTATGTGAGACTGCGCGTAAGATTCACACATCCGTAAAAGCTCCCTCAACGCTCTTACTGATGGACTCAGCAGCACCAAGTCGTCAGCGTAACTGTTTAAATCAATAAGTACACTCCTTAGACAGCTGACCCACCGCCGGCGAGAAAGCGACTGACTATTGGCTTCTACTTGCAACGAGCGTTACCGCAACTCGACGTCCTTATGGCGCCTGTTTTGCGTGAGGGTGTATGGCCGGAATCACTCCAGCCAGCCCATCTCCGCCAGGAACGCCCGCAGGGCCTTCACATTGGTGACTGCCTCTTGGAGGTTGCCCGGTGAGCCGATGTATTTCGCCCGGTATTCGGCCACTCCGTTGCATTCCAGCAGAACGTGAGTAGCTGTTTCTTCTGCCTCCATGCATCCTCTGCATAGGGGACTGTCCGTGACACCTAAGTTAAAAAGATATCTGTTAAAATGTGCATGTCCAGTAATAGCACCTGTTACCATGCGCAATGTCGGTTTGCTTAGCTAACTATTGGCTATTTCCTCGTTTAAGAAACGTACAATAGATGTACATCTCGTGTGAACAAAAAAAATTGCTTAGTTTAATATTTGATCGCTGACTGTTCAAACTGCCGGTGAGAATTCGCTCCATTAGTTTGTGAGTAGTAGTTACAAGAGCTACACTCAAGGATGATACTCGCTCAGCGATAATCGCTTGGCAGCCAGAATACAAGCGCAAGCGATTTTGCTCAGAACTGTCTCCACGAGAGAGTGGCGCGACCAAGCGCTCGTCGTACACGCACACTCGTTTACAATAGCCCAGCGATAAAACTATCGGAACTATACACTCGCTTCCCGCCGATCGTCAACTCGTTTCTAGTTTCTAGCTCTTCTGGCTTATCTTTCATCGTCGGCGGTAGGACAAGTGGTTAAGGTCCTGATTGGCCTTTCTTCTTTCTGCATATTGGTGTTCTCTGTTTGTTTTTATTTTTAGCGGTATATAATTTCTTATTGTTACACACTTGTGTTTTAAGGTCAATAAATGATTATTCTTTCTTCTTTCTGATATTTTTTGTATCACAAGCGTCTAAAAGTTGTGATGGCGGCTTACCATCAGGCGGACAATAAGCTTGTTTGTCACTCTTTTCACATAGAAAAAAATTCTTGTCAGCTCAGTTCAGATTGAGCTATTATCGCTCATAATAGATGACCTCCGCGGCCGAGTGGTTTGTACGCCGGGTTTCATGGCTGTCGCCGACTCGAGAGGTCCCGGGTTCTCGAATCCCGGTGGGGGCATGTTTAATATGTATTTCTATATAAATATACTTATACAGGGTGTTAAAAAAACCAATGACAAAGACTAAAACTACGCATCCTGTACACCCAAACAAGTAATATTACAAAATATTATACGTGGGAATCATTTGTATTTTTAAGTTAAAAAAAAAAATGGTTGCCTGTAAAGTCGGTTTTACGGGCGAAGATTTTACGTGACAACGTCTTTTTCTCGGTAGAATATTTATTGATATGAATATAATTAAATTGCACAATAGGAACAAGGAATTGAATGAAAATAAGAATTGCACAAATTTTAACTATAGAAATATATTTTGTTTACTAAAACATTGTACATGTAAACTTAAACTTAACACGAGAGACTCATCGTAACGTTACCGAGCGTTACACTTTTTCATAAGTGACTCCCAGCCGCAACCTAATTTAAGACGTTGTCACGTCAAAATCTATTTTTATTCCAGTACCCAATGTATAGCGTGGCACGATACTGTGGCGTTACGCAAACAATGTGCCTGTGTGTATGTGTATGCGTGTGTGTAAGTGCGTCGATAAAATAATTTCTAAATAAAGATTTTGTAAAAAATCTTGAAAAAAGAAAAATGTGACTTTGAGCTTCAATAAGCATAACTTTCCCATGTAAGGTCCAGAAGAAAAAAAATTATTGTCATGATGTGGAAAATACGTGGCCTTCGACTTCGTTAAAGGTTTTGTTACACCCTGTATATGTACAGTATATGTATTCTACCCGTTACCCTATTCTTCTTCGTCTTCCGTTACCCTAGTATCCCATAACACAAGCCTTACAGTGCTTTGGGGCTAGTCTGATTGGTGTGAGTGTTGGAAAGATTATTATTATTATTATAAAAAATTTCGCCCCATATTAAGTAGAGCTTGTAACTTAGATCAGTTTATCGGTTGATATATGAGGAGCTGGCGATCAAAACGGTATAATTACGCATCTGGTTAAACTACTATTTTTTTATAGTCCTGAGGTTTCGGGCTCGTTCAAATCTCAAATAATTTTCAATCAAAAAAAATGAAGCCTAAAACAGTGTTAAAATTACTTAGTTTATAAATGAAAACCTAAGCCAAAAGCTCACTGGAGGTATGTCATTCAGTTTTATACAGCTCTTGTAAAATTTAATTTTATGTAATTACTAGCTGTTCCAGCGAACTTCGTACCGCCATAAAAAAGGGGTTGGGGGTAGAAGGGTGAAAATTTAGGGTTGTATGATGTATCATAAAAAAAAACAAAAAATTTTGTCCAAAAAAAAATTCCCTTCCCTTAACGTTTAGGGGGATGAAAAAAAAATGTTGTCTGATTCTCAGACCTACTGAATATGGTCTGAGAATAGGATAACATTTTTTTATTTTTTTTATGATACATCATACAACCCTAAATTTTCACCCTTCTTATGGTTACTATATATGTATATATCGCATATAAAATTTGACGAAAATCGATCAAGCCGTTTCTGAGTAGTTCAATTACGCACACCATGACACGAGAATTTTATATATTAGATTAGATACTGTATTGTTCGCTAGCTCCTCATATGGTTTGCCAAAGCTTTTAAGACTCTAGTTAGTGCTAGATGAATTTAGGGTCACTCGTTACTTTAAATAAATTTCCTACATCTGAATAATTGATGAGCTTTTCTAGTTCGACGTAAAATTAATGTGATTATTTCAAAATACAATTCAATCCCTTTTGACGGTCCTTTGTCACTCGATTCCAATTAAATATTCAACAGAATAGGGTATTCGACAACTTTAAGAAAACGATCTCACATTATTTGCTAATTATAACGGAGTCCATAAAAAGGAAATGGAAAAATTTAATTCTGTTGTGTATATCAGATAAAAAAACTAAATTAAAAACTAAATTCAATTTTCAAGTTGCCGCGAAAACGTTTCTCTGGACATTATGGTGGCGGTGGTGTCTCACTAGTATGTGACGTTACACAACTGTCATAAAAACATCGTCTCCCTAGTATGTGACGTTAAACAACTGTCATAAAAACATCGACGATACAATGTAATGTCACTTTGGCCGGAAGTTTACTAGCGTGTGACGTCATTTAAGTCTTGGCCAATCCCAGGCATTTTCGGTCACGTGACCATAGATCAAAAACGTCGTTTCTATTTAATGATTTTGCAGAAAAGTTATTCTTTTTGTTATACATTTAACTGCTAAATGTTTATTGCAAAATATTCATTTTTAATTATTTGTTCTTCCATAATAGTAGTATCGCTGCCTATATTCTTCCTTTGTGAGTGATTGTTATTAGTTTCAACTTAAACTGTTTTAAAACATTTATCTCTTTTCATTGGGAATCGAATGTAGCTGTATAAGTTTATAAGATCAATAGAATTATTGATCGAAGCGACGAAGGTTTTATATTTTTTTTATTTTTTTGCATTAATAAAAACCATAATAAAGAAAATGAGCGTGACGTGTTTGAAAACCTTCGGCGGTCAGAAATATCAACAAACCCGCAAACCCGATAGGCGGCAGGCCCCCAGATACACATCCATTTTACTATTTTAGTGAAATTTAAGCTGAGAATCTATCGGCATTGCTAATTAGAATTTAACCATGAGAAAAGTTGCCATTGTTGGCTTAAAGTAATATAGAGTTAGTGTTTTTTTAAGAGGTTTTTATCCAATATAAAGGATATGTCATTCCCATCGTATCCTAATTAATAAATAACAAAATTATTATAAAGCCACGAAGAGTCATTGTTACAAAATATATATGTATTAAGGCTTTTAAATACTTCCGTCTGCGGATCTGCCAATATTGTTGCGAATATCCCTACACCGAACATGTTTATAATTTTTTTTGCAATAATGACATCGTCTCATTGTTGTACTGAGTACACGTCATCGACTGTACCACAAATTTCACAATTAGTGTCGCCGTACACGGGCCACCGACCACAACCACAAAACGCTCCACCGGCATTTTTCTTGTAGTTTTCATACATTTTATATGGACTCGCCACACACGGTACGCCGGTGGCCACCACACGCTACAAATCATCGTTGCTCGCTTCTTGTGGCCCGCACCGGCCACTCAATGCGCCGATTCAAAACGCCGCCACACGTCACTCGCGCGATTCCCCACACCTCTCCCCCTTACCTTAGTCGGCCGCTGTCGCGCGCTTCAGCCACTTTAGTAGCCGCTTCTAGCTTCTCGTGGCGCCGTTTGTGGCTGTGCCTGTGGCGTGTGACCCGTGTGCAGCGACACTTAGTTATTTTTTTTTTAAATATGGAAACGATATTTCCTGAGTGGATAATGTCCAGTACGAAATCTTAAAGCTGTTACAACGAACCTTCAATTTGTCCGGATTCTCTCCAGCTTTTCAGCAGTGGCCGCAATAACCAGATTACCTACCGTTCGTATGGTTTCTACAGTTAATCTGGTCGTTGCGGCTACTGCCCGTGGTCGTAGTCGTCTAATGCACGAGGAGCCTAAGTGTTTGCGTAATAGAAAATAGTTATGATAAAATCTGTATAAATTTTACCACATCGTTGCTTAACACCAGGTGCGATTGTAGTCAAAAGCACCCAAATCTATTATCTTAAAAAACCGTCACCGGCTCGTACGAATGCACTAGATATTCGTTGTCCGGTTTGTGGTGAAGATTTTTAAAAGTGCCTCCTACGTTAATGAATGCTTTTCTGGACATCCAATTTATTATTTTATCTTGGCAAGGCTATATTCACTAATTATTCTGGGTTACATTACACTTAGCCAAACTTCGTAGACTTAGACACTTCGGACAAAACCGATGTTACTTTGCTCAGCTGCCAGAAAAAAAAATATTTATAACAAATCCTTGAGCGGTACTAATCCAAAACATATTTTCTTAAATCATAATTCACATTAAAGATTCCCTAGAGATTTCTGAAACTCTGAAGTTTACGGGATTAAGTCGCAGCTAAAATATAGTAGCTAAGTAGAATATAAGCAAGCTTAGTGAAACGAGTTTATTGCACTAACATAGTATCAACGCAAACAGTATGGCATTTAATTTGTACAACCTGCATGTCGATCCTGTGAGATGCAATCTCATTTAGAGCTAGAACACAGTTTCAACTAATCCCTATTAAAAAAAACAAATTTCAATAGGCAAGATGGTTGTTGTGTACCACCAGCTTGGGAACCCATTATACAACAGATAAAATCCCAACCCCGAGCACACATTGCAAGACCAACAGATACTATTAGTTCTTTTTGTTTGCATAATTTAACATAAGAAGGAGATAGAAAGCCTCTCTGAGTTTGTTTCGCCGGTTCTTCTCAGAAAGGTCTCCCAATTTTGGAACCGGTGGTAGTTTACGGTAGTTAGGGTCGAATAAATAAACTCAAAATTACAAAAAATAATTTTGAATAAAGTACTTTATTAACTAAATTAACTAATAAATTCATACATAGACAATAAAGTTTTAAAAATCTTCCCATGAAATATCCGAACGCTCAATAAAAGTCTTTCGATGGTAGCTCGACAAAGTAAATAAAAAATCATTATTCTGACGATGCAGACCTGAAAAGGCTGCGAAACGTCAATAAACAAATAAAATTCGTGCACTAACCCGTTAAAATCTAGTTAATTTATATAATCACTCTGCAATAATCGCGTCGTCGCGCAACTATTGAACATACGTAACACATTACAGGAAGATTTCGAGGCATACAAGTCCCGCTATTAATTATAATATGATGTAAATAATGGTATGATTGAGGAGCTCGATGGCGCAGGTGGCTAGCGTGTTCGGCTGCGATCATTGAAGTTGAGTAACTTTCGCAATGGTCGGTCTTTGGATGAGTGACCTAAAATTTTTTATCTCGAGTTCCTCCGTGCTTCGGAAGACACGTTAAGCCGTTGGTTCCGGCTGCATCTGCATTCGTTAGCACCCGCCAATCCGCACTAGGCCCGCATGGTTGGTCATGGCCCAATCTCCCAATTCCATCCATAAGGAAGGCCTGTGTCCCAGCAGTGGGGACATTAATAAGCTGATGATGATGATGATGTTATAAGTTCTAGGGTCAGAAGTGACCCGATCCTTTAATGCTTGTGAGGAGATATTAATCTTACTTGAAGAGATCATTTTAAGCGACGATACTCATCATGTGGTGGATACACATGTTACCCCTAAATACCCTAATTAATCCTGGGATTAGAGCAAAGCTGATAAAAAAGCACTGTGTTACGTGGCTTACAAATAATGTTTTAATGAACAAAATAACTAATGCAAGCGTACAAAAATACTTGTGATATAAACAATGCAATGTAACTAGTAATTCGTAATTTACACGCGTAGTTTTGATTAACAAATACTTGTAAAAATGTTTTTTTAAGGTTACATTTTGTAATAATCCTGCTTGTAAGTTTTGCTAAACAGGGCACAGGTCTGGCATGATTGACTGGTCTAAGTAACTAAGAAAATCTAAGTTTACATACTACCCCCAGCAGTACCTACACTATTATGCACCTCGTGTTCCACCACCTGTAATTTACTTAATAATAGGTTTTCATATTAAATTTTAACTAAGTAACATTGTATTAAGGTGCAATTTAAGTTAGTCCAAATTATTAATCAAATCATTACTTTATTAGTATAAAAGTAGTTTAGCAATCGTTGTTATTAAAATTAATTAAAACCGGAAGTGTCAAATTGCGCAAAAGAAGCATGGCCCATTGAATCATGGCGGGGCAGTGAGAGTGGACAGGTGTATTCTGCTGATAACCGTTCGATGTGTCGTCTCGTCTCCAATTCATATTATAAGAACTGCTAATTAGGAGTTGATTAAATAAGTTGCTGGTTTTTGAAGGAGTTTTGTTGTAACATAGAAAAACTTATAAAGATTGTTAACAGATAATTAGGTAAATAAGGTAAACAGTAAGTGAGCATCAAAGTGACAGACAACAGAATTTTTATTTGTTTCTTAGGATTTCACGCACATCACTCATTAAATAAAACTAGTTTTTACGGGTTAATGCACGAAACTTTATTTATTTATTGACGTTTCGCAGCCTTTTCAATATAAATCTTTCGAAGGTAGCTCGACAATTTTAAATAAAAAATCATTATTTTGATGATGCAGACCTGAAAAGGCTGCGAAACGTCAATAAATAAATAAAGTTTCGTGCATTAACCCGTAAAAACTAGTTTTATTTAATAGAATTTTTAGATTAACCTATGACTAGATTATCGCTACCCAGTTTTACAACAACTTTCCTTACAAATTGTATTTTAAAATACTACAATGAGTATTGTAGGTAGTGGAAACTGTTGGATATTTTTTTTGGTTTTTATAGAAGAAAACAGCTACCGATTTCATTAATATCATGAAATAAAACTTGAATAAACTATTGTACCGTCATGTAAGAAGCTCTTGTTTGCGAAGAAGATAAGCTTGGAATAAAAAAATGGTTGCCTGTAAAGTCGGTTTTACGGGCGAAGATTTTACGTGACAACGTCTTTTTCTCGGTAGAATATTTATTGATATGAATATAATTAAATTGCACAATAGGAACAAGGAATTGAATGAAAATAAGAATTGCACAAATTTTAACTATAGAAATATATTTTGTTTACTAAAACATTGTACATGTAAACTTAAACTTAACACGAGAGACTCATCGTAACGTTACCGAGCGTTACACTTTTTCATAAGTGACTCCCAGCCGCAACCTAATTTAAGACGTTGTCACGTCAAAATAAAAGAACTTTTGACAGTTTTAATGGAAACAAACTAAATCGCATTGTATATATAATATTAGAATCTATCAATGAAGTATCCGAACGTTCAATAAAAGTTTTTTCTGAGGTAGCTTGTCAAAAGTAATTAATAACAAACTCTTGAAAACGGAGCCTGTAATGGATCCGAAACGTAGAGATATGTATTTAAAGTACCTATTTATAACGCAACTTAAACACGTCAAAACGGGTAACTTTTGATTAATAGTAATGACATTTGGAAAACCGGCTTAAAATCTAACTTCAACTGATTTGCGAATTGCATGACGTCAGTTTTTTTTTGAAGGTAAATAACACCACCTTTACCACTTAGCTTTTTGATACAACTGTCAGAAAGCATATTGTATTCCATGAAATTTTTAGATGTCTATTTCCGTTCAATTCATTTTCTAGTACAACGTGACATTATCGGACCTACTAGGCACCGAATTGGCTACGAAGCGTTCGCGACTTGGTTATGGAGGCATTTCGATTACATACGAAAAGTTTCAAATTCATGAGAACAAATTCTAAGCTATTCAAACGATAAATATAGTTAGTATTGAAATAATATTTCAATGTCCAATCCATGTGAAGGAAATAACGGATATAAGTATCGTTTTGTTACATTAAAATCAATTGAAAGCTAGTGAGAATGGGTATCCACAAAACGTAGGGAAGTATCTATGTCTTAAAACTCAAGGCCAGCGTCAGTTCATTTCATTTATTCCAATGATATAACATAAAGCTCAATTACAATTGTAATTTGGCTATTGGACAGTATGAAAAATAAAGTAACAAAATTGTGGGCATGTGTATTTATCATGAATATTAGGGAGCGACTGCACTATTCTGACAAAAAAAGATAGTTGATAATATTATTAAAAATCATGAAATAGAAAAGTATTTTTTGATCTATTGTCACGTGAGCGAAAACGCCTCGGAATGGCGTAGCCTAAACTGACGTCACCTGCTTCTAAACATGCTGAAGTGACATTATTTTGTATTGACGTTTTAATGAAAACCGTGAGACGTCACCTGCCTGTAAACACGCCATATTTGCTAGAGAAAGGCTCCCGCGGCATATTTGTAAACAGAATTTTCATTTTCGTTTTTCACTGATATGCGCCACTTAATTTTAAATATCTACTTTGTATGGAGTCACTAAATACTAATAAATAATATTAAATGAACATTTTCAAAAACTTGTAGACTAATGAAGTATTTCAACAATTATTGTAAATTTTTCTTAAACCTACTTAAGCCTTATTAATTGGGTATTTGCTTGGGTTATTGAAGGCTTAGTGTGTAAAAAAATAACCTGGACCTTTTTAAGTAATCAAGATCAAATCGCAATCATTTCCCTATTGTTTTCCTGTTTCGAAACAGAGGGAATGTGTGTATTGTAATTTTTTGTAGCTTTTCAGCGGGGATTAGGTATTTAAAACGTCAACTTTTGTCACGGAAATTCCCTTCCAGTTTCGAGAGAATTCTAATTCCTCTCTCAAAACTGGTTTCCAAAACGGCTGAAGGGCTCAAATCGGTAGCAAATTAATTGCTAGTTAACTTATAGTCATGTGCAATTGTGCAACCATTAGTAGTGTCCATTGACACTCTTAATTCATTGTGGCTGGAAGGGCTTTGCAGCTGGATATGCAGCTTCTTGGACAGCAGGAGCATTAAAGTCATTATCGATGGGAGCTGCTCTGAACCCAGATGAGTTCAGACATGCATGACTGTAAATGCTGGAGTTCCACAAGGTTCGGTGCTATCGCCGACTCTGTTCATACTGCAAATCAATGGCATGTTGTTGGTTTCCGGCATGCATTGCTATGCAGGTGACAGTTTCTGTGATGCGCGGTATACCGGCCACCCAAGCAACCCATTAATTGTGTTGTACCTAACTCACTCTTATTCCTATTATTTTACCATAGAAATTATTAAAGGTAGATTTTTCAATTCCTGTTTGTGTTTAAGATCCTTTATCTCGGGCACGGGTGGAGGTATCGGGTTGAAATTTAATACTCAAGCCGACGGTCCAATGCAGCTGTGAAAAATCACACTTCTAAGTTTACGTAAAATAGATAAAGCCTGTTATGTACCTACAAGTTTGTACGGAACCCTCGGTGAGCGATTCCGTCTCGCACTAGTCCGGGTTTTTTTTATGTTTCGGGTGATTCTTTTTATTTTGATATTAAGATTCTTTTCATTTAAGACTGAATTTGACATCAATCTCTCCTTTTCATTCTGTATAGAGAATGACAAGGATATACTGCTGTCAAATATAAGTTTGGGTTTAGAGTGGTTTAATACAAATTAGGTTCCACATATACATAATTGTTTATTAATTAAATTCTTTTGTAATTTTTATCTTTAAGACTGTATATTGCGATACCTTGACATGAACCCTGTCAGGGTATCGCATCGACAGGGTTCATGTCAGGATATCGCAATATACAGTGTTAGATAGTATAAGCATTTTGTAAACATCTATGTAACCACATGAGTGAAATAAAATTGAATTGAATTGATTACTTATTTTATAACTTTTCTAAGTTATTCCTTCAGTTAATCCAGCACCGAAGAATTTAAATCAGAGAATCGTAAGTCAGAATCAACTTACAGCACGACTCCACTGAGCTGTGCAGCACCAATCTCCTCAAAGCGGGACATCCTTAGCATTGCCTATAAATCGAAATGGAAAATTTCCTACGTAAACTGAAACCCATAAAATGAAACATTACATCGGCAGGCCAGGCGCGGCCATTTTTATATCTCCCACCTGCGTCGTTATATTTAAGGCTACTTGCGCAGTTAACACGGGTTGTCTGTACTGTAGTCGCCGATAAAAACAATTGAAACTATAACTTTTATTTACGCTTTATTTGATCCACATGTGTTTATTAGTATTTTGTGTTTGTTAGTTTATTAGTATTCATTTTTTAACAGCATTATAAAGTGGAAATAAAAATAAAAACGGGCCAAGTGCGTGTCGTGCCACGCGCAGTGTATGGTTCCGTAGTTGCCTGTAGTTACTACAATATATTTGAGCAGGAGTCTTTATTTTCTATGTCGGAAATTAGAAAAACCAATTAATATCAGTGTATGTATCTCTACTAAAATACATATTATATCAAAGTCAAACTGCGTCTCAAACTTAAAATCAATTCGATATAATTATTATTTTTTAATACTTTTTAAACCTCAGGGATACCCTACATCCGGCTGCAGAGTTATGTCAGACTCTTACAGACCAAAAGCTTCAGCTGAAGCGATCATCCCCTGAGAAGGGGATGATGGGGTATAACCGCCTTTTTTTTTGAGTGTGTATGTTGTTGGTCGCTGATGACCTTTACAGCGTCACCGGGTTTGGAGACGGCGAGATCCTAAGTAGACCTCAAGCTGAGAATTGGCGAGTGCCTCTAGAGGTATTCCAGGCGGATGGCATCTCCCCACGGGGGGAATCTCCTCTCCGTCTGGAGCCTCTAGAGTTCTAGACCACTCGAACCTGAGGGCGTCTCTGAGACTCGGCTCGGCTCTAGTTAGCTGTTGTCGTGGGGGACGGACGGGTATAACCGCCGATCTGCACAAGTGCTTATATACTTTTTATAAAAACGTAACGTTAGCGCGACTCAGAAGCCGTTGTGGAATTTATGATATTTTCCTGTAGTTTTTAAATAGTTTTTTTTAGATTTTGTTGCAATGCAAGGTTTAACGCTACAATAACTTCATCTATGTTACTACACACATCAAAAGTGTCTAGGGATCAACATATATTTTTGCAATAACTTTTCTCCTGATTGATATTAATTAAAATTTTCTTTAAGGATTCATCAAATAAAGTGTTTTCGTTTGTCACAGTAACGATAAACCAAATCACCTTTGCATTAATAAAGAAATTTGCCATTTTCCTAATAAAGGGATTTTTGACATTTGAACCACTAACACAAAAGTTCGAAAAAAAGACTGAAATAACAGTTTTCTCTAAAATTTTATTGGGTAACTTAAACAATTAATAATCCGTATTTCTACCGCGAACACTAACAACACAAGAACATCGGTTTGGCATACTCAAAATGAGTTCATCCAAATCACGCTGTGGAATGGCCGCCCATGTTCGTTGCAACAACAAAAAAAGGTCTTCTTGCGACTGGATACCCTCCATATTCGGCAGAGCTCTTCTCTGTAGCATATCCCATGCATGCTCAATCGGGTTCAAGTCTGGCGACTGAGCAGGCCAGGGCAGGACATTGATGTTAGCTGCGGCGAGAGTCTGTCTTACAACTCTTGCGGTGTGCGGTCGTGCATTATCATGCATTAACTGAAATAAGGGACCGATTTGCACTTGTAGAGGAACGATGACGTCTGATACAATCGTCTCAGCATAAATTTGAGCGTTGAGGTTGCCTCTGATCCAAATCAACTCAGTTCTTCCGCCGATCCAAATACCCGCCCATACCATGATGGTTCCACCACTATAAGGATGGACTTCCTGGCAGGATTTTAATCTCTGTTGGCGTCCAGGGGTTCTCCAGTGTCGTATACGTCTTGTATCCGGTCTCATACCAAAACGAGACTCATCAGAAAAGCACACGAAACGCCATTGTTCTTCTGCCCAATTTCTGTGTTCAAGAGCCCATTGATATCGAATCCTACGATTGTGCATTGCTATAGGTGGTACCCGTAGCGGTCTTCGGGAATGAAGGTTCACTTCATGCAAGCGGTTTCTGACTGTTTGGTCGCTAATTAAGTTCCCTGAAGAGTGATGAAGCCTCACGGCTAACATCATGGCGGTTATTGTTGGAGCTCTTCGAGTTAAGATTTGAATGTATCGGTCTTGTCTCCGTGTGGTGCAGCGATACCGTCCTCCATGGCGCTCAGCCACGGTACCAGTGCTTCGGTATCGTGTCCAAAGTCGACTGATAACACTCTGACTTGTATTCAGAGCTAAAGCCACAGTACGTTGCCGGGAACCAGCTTCTATCATTCCCACGGCTCTGAGCATTTCTTCCCTGCTTAAATGACGTCGCCGCTCCATAATAACGTTGGTTTTAATCAGTAGTAGCGAAACAGTAGCACTAATAATGTCTTCAATGCGTTGTATGTTTTTATAGGGAAAATATTTACAGCTGATTTTCATCTTTTACTCGAATTTGATTCACAGTTCCTGATTCAAATTATGAAATGCACCAAAAAGGATCCATATAAATTTATAAAATCATAAATTTATTACAAAGCCACATCTCAATCTCAAGAAATCCGCATAAAAATGCTTGATCCCTAGACACTTTTGATGTGTGTATTTATGTTTTCTTCTAAGGAATTTTCAATAGGTAAGAAATTTTACTTAACTACGTTGAACGACTATTACTCCTAAACTAATAAATTTATCGTAACCGTTTTTTCCAAGCCAATAAATTAGCTTCTAGAGACCCCCCCCCCCCCATTTCTCGCTCTATTCGAACAAAAATTAATAGTAATAATATTCTTTATTGTATAACACTACAAAGGACACATAAAAAAGATTACACTGACAGAAACACAATAAAAAAAAATTTCGCCAACGGATCCCTAAATCGAAAAATAGTCTTAAAAATCCCAAGTAATTTTAAAGGACCTATTCAACGGTATCCCACACGATGGGGTAGATGATGAAAAAAAAACACCCCCAGGTTACATGTACAGAAGCTACCATAATTTTTTTTTTTAAATTTTATTCTACTTTTTTGCGTGATCCATATACATATCTCCACAAAATTACAGCTCTCTAGTGCTAATAGTCTCCAAGCAAAACCGGGGACGGAGAGACGGTTTTTTTTTATGTAAAAATAGGTGGCAAACTAGTATGACCCTCCTGATGGTAAGCGGCCACCATACCCTATAGACGCTTCATCATCAGCCTATTAATATCCCCACTGCTGGGGCACAGGACTTCCCTAAATATGGAATAGGGAGTTTGGCCCACCACGCGGGCCCAATGCGCACTCAGACCGTTTGCCTACCCTGACCCAGTCCTCTGTCCCGCGGAGCCCTGGAACCTTATTCAACGACAGAAACACAACACCACCAAAAGGTTATTTTACCGTGATCTTCTGTAAGGTGGAGATTACTTCCCCAGACGGGTGTTCCAATTCAAGCGGATAATCTGCTTTGCCTTACCTCTTTCGATAAATATTGGATCATGATCCAATCCAACGGCACTGACAAAATTGTTCATATCACAATTTAAATTTATTTTTTTATTAGAAATCATGATAAATTTACACTATGGTTGCAGTGAGTTTTGTTTATAAAATATGTATATGTCTGTAATGTCTACTATGTCAACATCCATAAAATTATTTAACTTTAATTGAACTGGTACTGAGAGATAAGAAAACTTCATAATGAATCACTTTCATAAATACTGCAGAGTTATTACTTTTATTAGATATTAATGACTGCACAGAACTATATTAATTTGGGGATTTACACTCTGTTTATAAGGAGACACTTTGACCATATCCTGTCATACATGTACACCTATTTCTTGCCAGTACCGGTTGCCAGTAAGGACATTCTACTATTGTGTAGGCACCCTAATACTTATATAAATATCTGCATTAACAATAAATGGTTTAAAATTTCGGCTATTTCCATGAGGGATATAAAATCAGAGGGTTAATTGCTTATTGGTAAATTCTAAGCAGTGTTGCCATTGATGCCTCATAATTTCAGATTATACGGCATACGGAAGGTTTGTCATTGTCGTATAATAATACTAACTACCTATAAATTTTAATAAATAAAATTAGGTAATACGGCATAATCATGATTTTTATTTAAAAATACGGCAATCTGATGTATGGAATACGGCAACTCAAACTTGATGGCAACATTGATTATAAGGTCTACTTGCATGAAAGTTCTGGCTTAATCATGTTTAGCGCATCATGTCATCTTTGTCAATTGCTTAAAGTCAAAAAAAGATAGAAGGCGGCTTAAACCCGATTAGCGTTTAAACTTGAATTAAGAACTTTCGTGCAAGTGGGCCTTACTATGCTTCGTTGTTAGTTAGGGCGACCTCCATGGCCAAGTGGTTTATACGTCGTTTTTCATGGTGTCACCGACTCGACAGGTCCCAGCTTCGAATCCTGGTGGGGGCAGATGTTTGTGTTATGAATACGAGCATTTGTACTCCAGTCATGGATGTTTAATATGTATTTCTATATAAATATACTTATATATGTACAATATACCTATGTATTCTATCCGTTACCCTAGTATCCCATAACACAAGCCTTACAGTGCTTACTTTGGGGCTAGGCTAATTGGCCCACTTGCAGCAAAATTTGTTAATCTCGATTCTACTAAAACTAGATATATCCTATAGAAAAAAGTCAATGTCAATTTGACATTGTTGTATGGGTTAAATCTAGTTTTCGTTAAATCGAGATTTAGGAAAATTGCTGCAAGTGGACCTTAGTGACTCAACATCATTTCAATTTGGTTTATTTCACTGCAATCTTCACTTTCCCAGACTTTTTGAAAATTTTCACTGCGCCTTGTGAAAATATAATTATTTTACTTCAAATTTTCTTCACGACCAGAATCCAGCAGGCGCAGGGTTACTTCTAAACGCTTTTGTCATTATGTCAAAATAAAGATATTCATAAAAAGCAACAATGAAACTGAAACGAACTCATTGGAGAGAACAACACAATCAATTCACCCATTTGTTTGCGATTGGTCCTGATGAATATTTCATACACAGTGTAGACAAGCTCAGTAAGATCTGTACCCCTAGCACGAACCAATATCGAATTCGTATCGTTTGCGAGTCCGAAATGTCATTGTCAAATGTGTACTGATTTTTAGTTCTCGTTACGTACTTTGTGCCGCTGCTGTTCAAGTTTCCATAAAAAATTTGACATTGACATTTAGGTTTGCAAACTATTCGAATTCACTGATACTGATATCGGAAATCAACGCTTATAAAATATTTAGTATCGTTTTTTGAAGTTATACTTCTTTAGGCGCGTTATGAAAAAATGATGAGAGTGAAATTTTAAGATGCGCGCGCATCACTGTAACACAAAAAATTCGAAAAAAGGTCGCTTTAGCGACCAACTTCATGCTGTTACTTTTGTGTTTACCGCACATTAAGAAAATCTACCAACAAAATAGAAATAGAATCTTTATTTAGTGGGTGCTAACGACTGCATTGTGAAGGCCTATCAAAAGTATTTATTAATCTGGAACAACGGAACCAAAGCGCGATTCAGGTGACTACAGCGCCATCTCTTGACCATTGGTGTGGTAGAACCAAAAACCACATCTTTATTTTTTGTAATAAAGTAACAGTTATAGGTATTCATATTTATAATATTTATCCACATGTTTCTAGTTTGTATATTCGGAATACGTGTTTGAGTTTCATACAAGTGCAAATCACATATGTTCTAATAAATTATATTCAGTAGCGATTTTAATTGAATATTTTGATTATTTATTTATTTTTTCAAATTAAAACTGAGCTTTATTGACTGTGTCCTTTTCCAGACTTTTTGTTAATTTATTGTAATTAATTATTTGCATGCAATTAAAAACTAATTTTAAACGATGCCAAAGAAGGATAACTTCTCACGCGCCTACATAAGTACACGCACCCATTTTTTATTTAAAGAATTTTAGTAAGCATTATCGGTACCGGATTCCCAGTTATGAGTGTTATGAGCCACAGTGCCCGCTCGCCACCTAGCGGCATTTCTGCCTGTATGTCGTTTCTTTGGTTTAAAATCAAAAAGTAAAAATGGTTTTAAAAACCCATAACTTCCATTTAAGAGTTTAATCTATTAAGATATTTAAACAAAGAATAGATTTTAATTTTTAATCGGTATACGATATTTCACACAGCACTTTAGGACTTTCCACCATAAGAATAGCTAAAGGGCATAACAATCTTTCCAGTGATGTGTTGCATGTCGTTATTGGTTCCTAGGCAGGCTTCCATACATTTTTGCCCGTTCTCCTTTATCGCCTCCCACAACCTCTTATAATGGTGTCAAATTGACGCCAGTCAAGCTATCATCATCATCATCATCATCAGCCTATTAATGTCCCCACTGTTGGGGCACAGGCCTTCCCTATGGATGGAATAGGAAGATTGGGCCATGACCCACCACGCGGGCCCAGTGCGGATTGGTGGGTGCTAACGACTGCAGGTGCAGCCGGGACCAACGGCTTAACGTGCCTTCTGAAGCACGGAGGAACTCAAGATAGTAAATTTTTGGTCACCCATCCAATGACCGACCACTGCGAAAGTTGCTTAACTTCAACGATCGCAGCCGAACGCGCTAACCACTTGCGCCATCGAGCTCCTCGTCAAGCTATCGTCTAGCGTTTATAGACACACAACTATAAATATATAGTTTAAATTTCAACTCGATACCTCCATGCGTACCCGAGATAAAGGGTATTGACAGACAGACACAAACGGACAACAAAGAGATCTCTTAAGGGTTCTGTGTTTTCCTTTTGAGGTAGGGAACCCAAAACACAACATTTATAAATACATTGAAAAAAAAACGAGTGACCCCACGACTGAAGTGAAACTTCTTTAGCTCATTTATATACATATATATATTTCATATCCGTGTTATAAAAAACAGAGAGAAAGAAAATGTGCACGCGCACTGCTTTCCCTTTGCTTATATCCCCCATTCAACTCCCGTTCGCCTCGCCCGAACACACTTTTCGTAACGCGTAACGCATTCGCCAGCTTACCCCCCAAGTTTCACTTCAAAAAGTTTATCTACTGCAACCCACATTAACTGGCCAACTAAATAACAAACGACGAATTAAAAACAGCGCCACCATCAATCTTATTTCAATGACTGTTAGGTTGATTTTCGTATAAAATGAAAACGCGAGCAATGTCTTTTTCCCGAGCTCTTTATCTAGAAAATGAGAATGTCAAGGTGACAAGTACAGATTGCTTACAGATCGAGCGAGTGAAGTGCACGCAGGATTGATTTTTTTTCTTTCATCGTTACTTAGAGTTGCAGAGATTTATTCTATGTACAGCCATGGAATGAAAAGTTTCGTCACCTTTTATGGTCAGTTTTCGCTTGCACTAAATAAAGAATGAACTATGTCAACTTATCAGTCTACAGAAATCAGTGCTACTTGACTGAGAGTAGAAATGAAAATAGTAACTAGCTTCCGCCCGCGAATTCGTCCGCTTTATAGTAAGTTTTTTGAGAACCTCCTAGGAAACTTACATTTTTGGAGATAAAAAGATGTCTGAGTAACAAACGTCTACATTAATAATTTAAGGTAAAAGAATTTAAACTTTCAAGCTATTTTTTAAGTTTTGAGAAAAGTTAATTTTCTATACAATAGTCTGTTCTGTTACATACGTGTAAAAGTAACTTCTATGAAAAAAAATATGTTTATTAAATCTTTTCAAAGAACTCTCCACCAGCCTCTATACAAAGTTTCATGCGTGTGAATCAATTTTCAAATCATTTTTTCCAGTCCTCCGTAGACACCTCTTCCACGGCCTTTTCAAACGCTGCTAGCGCTTCTTCCGGCGATAAAAACTGTATCCCTTTGAGCTGATTTTTTATTTTAGGGAATAAAAAGAAGTCCTATGGAGCCAAATCAGGACTGTAAGGAAGGTGTCCCAAGACTCTGACTGGTGTGGAGACCAAGAAGTCCTTCGTTTTGATCGCAGGGTGCGCGGGCGCGTTGTCATGGTAAAGAAGGACCCCGCGGAGCCCGGTGTTAGGTCGCTTGTTGCTGATTGCAGAAAAAACTCCTGGTAGGCATTTTGTGCTATACTATTCGGCGTTGATGCTGCTTTGGTCTCGAAGTGGAATTGAAATTAGGTACCCCGTCAAAGTGAAGAAACTAGCGATCAAAATTTTCCTTGCGCTCCTCGATCGCTTCACTTTCGTAGGCGTTGGTTCATTTTGAAACAGCCAAACTGTCGAATGACGCTTTGTTTCTGGATTGTATTGAATCCAGGATTCGTCACCTGTCACAATATCGTAGATGCACCATGACGAGCCTGCATCAAATTTTTGTATCATATCACTGCACCAACCACACGGGCCTGCTTCTGAGCTTCGGTGAGGTTGTGCGGCACCCAGCGGGAAACTATCCTCCTTACGCAAAGGTGCTCGTGCAAAATCTTGTGAACACTTCCTTAACCAATCTGCAGAGTATGCTAAATCTCTTCGTACGTATTCGTCTGTTTTCTTGTTTTTTTTTACTGCAGTACACTTTCTTCTGTGACAGCCGTCGTAGGACCACTCCTTTGTTCATCCCCCAAAGTAAAGACGACCGCGTTTGAACTCGCTACACCATCGGTAGATGGTTGCTTTTGAAGGTTCTACATCCATAAAAGCAGTTCGAAATCGATCAAATGACTCATCAGGTTTAAAGCCACATTTAAAATCGTAAAAAGTCATAGCACGACTATGTTCTCGATGCAGATCCATTTTTTAATGAGACAAGAAAAAAATAATTGGCTTTCGAAAAATGCGGAGGGAAATTTGAAAATCGAACAGTGGTTTTACTTTTAAATAATCGAAGTTTTCAAAATAATTACAAGTGGCCAGTGTCTTATACAGGGTGAAATTGAATGTTTCTATGAAACTTCGTGAGATTGATGGGTTACGTGTATAGAGTATGCCTGATTTTTTTCGGATTTTTTAAAATATTTTTTTTCGTTTTTTAATTTGGTTATTTTTTTGTCATTTCTTCCTTATGAGTAATTATTCATTTTAAACACGTCTACATAGAAGTTATAAAGCAACTTAAAATAAGCACTACTAAAAAAACGGAAACTTAATGAATGCCTTCATTATGCCTCCAGTCGAGATCAGCGCCGGTCGGGGCGACGACCGGCGGCCGCCTGTAGGTACCTAACTACACGCACAGATGACTCGGCGCTTACCTACTCGCTTTGATCCACACTCTTTAAAAACAATACAATAAAATAGTCTTAGATGCTATATTATAATTATTTATTCACTGATACACAATACCTTTGAATATTATTTCATAAAGCACAGGTAATTAATCAATAAAATAAATCTTCTTAAAATTAAGAGCAAATCGGTATAACTTACGAGCTTAGTGAAGGAAGGAACTCTTCGTGTCTGATTTGCCCACGTCATGAAATTCCGAACACATTTAATCACAGCCACAGTCACACATACACACACATACACACATAATAATATGTAGTTTTGCGGCAAGCACGGGCGGGCGGCGCGCCGCACGCTGGCAACTAGCGCCGGTTGCGGCGTCTTTGATGATGTGAATTCCGCCCACCTCCCCTCTTCCCCGCACGCGGACGTTTGCTTTGATTGCATGCAAAACGCAGTCGCAAGTATATCAATAGCGCGTGAGCGTGCGCATCTTTTGACTTGGTGACATACACTGTGATAATTTCATTATGCCTCGGTATACAAACCAAGAATATTTAGAGATGGTGTACTGCTATCGCGAGTGTGACGAAGTAGGTTTGGTTTACGAATGAGTCCCTAAACCATAGAAGTTGCATTTTGTGCAGTGAGTAGTGATAAGGACACTTTAAAAAAGGTGAAAAGACACTTCCGCAAACAGGCAACCTTTGTTTGCAGCAAAATGGTGGTTTAGAGCAACAATTTTGCAGATAATAATTTAAGTCTCTTTTTATTGCTAGTGTAAATACTTTTTGATTAGAAACAACTAATTGTGTACTACCAGTGTGATTGATTTGATAAAAAGTTCTAGTGAAAAAAATGAATATGTTCCTCGTTGTACCTACCTAAATCGCCGGTCTCGTAAGTACTTTTGAATACCTGGTTATAAATTTCATTCTTGGGGTATTAAGCAATAAGTATTTCTTTTTGTTTAACATTTGCCTATTTCCAATCGTGACAAAATTATTATTAACTTTTAAAGTTTTTCTCTGCTTAAGAAAAGATGACATTTGTGCTTATTATTTCAATTTCAATAAAGGCATCTAAGACGATTTTATTGTACCTATTGTGTGGAATCAAACGAGTCAGTTGAGCTCTGTGTAGAGTTAGGTAGCTACTCACTCAACGGCTGGCGGGCGCGGTCGGTCGTTGACCCGCGGTGGAATTTCAATGTTTTTCCGTTTTTTAGAAGTGCTTATTTATTAGTTGTTTTTCACTGGATATGTAAGTTTGTTTGTTTAAAATGAATAACTACTCAAAACGAGGAAAGGACATAAAAATACACAAATTATAAATAAATACATGAAAAAAATATACTTCAAAAAAATCCGAAAAAAGACAGGCATACACATAACCCAACAATCTCACGAAGTTTCATAGAAACATTCAATTTCACCCTATATATAAAAACTTTTTTTCGCAAAACTTTCTGAGGGGCCTGGTATTATTTTAAAATCCTGCAAATCTACATAGATTCTACCACGACTGTACTTACTGAGTGAAACTGAAAAATCATTAAGTGGGCAATTATTTTTCCATTCAAACGTTCTCGACCGATTCCTTCTTGATTTTTATCACTAAGGAAACGATTTTCATACATAAAATACAATTTTATTCATTCCATCCTCCTGACTTCTTTCATACCTTGCGTGTCAATGAAACTAGAAGCCGTCGAAAAAGGCCAAAATTAAACATTTTTTTATAACCACTAAAGACGTCTAGTGTGGAGATTTAATAAGGATTTACAAAATAATCAAAACACAGAGACATAGTAAAACTACTTATTATTCTTTGTATAAAACTTCAATCACATATATCTAATTTTCGAGAAGTTTCTAATACCTATTTCTCAAATTTCTCTCAGCTTACGTCCGCTCTTAATGTAGCTCATATGCACAATTTTCCTCTAGCTTGAAACGTTTTCCGTAATAAAAACGTTACGTGAACACTCCAGTGGCTCTTATTCAGAAAACTAAAGATTTGGGCCGATCAAAAGTCATGGCCGTTTGTTGAATAATTTTTTGCTGCCCTAGACTTACGTAGTAAGTTTTAAACTTTCATGGTCACTAACATTATGGATATTACCAACCTTGGGTATCAGCTTTCTGATACTGGGGGTGGGAATGTCGCGGCGTCTAGCCTCCTTGGACTGTGTCATAGATTCCATGGACTAACCTTTTTATATAAAATTATTACATACAATCCGTAATAGACTGAATGACTAGCCCACAGATGACAGACGGACATTATGACAGTACTGACATGAAATAATTGGACAATGGACTACAAGACAGGACGGCGAGGACTGCCAAGTTTCGTTCCACCGACTTTTACGACCTAAGCAAACGACCAGACAATAGTATAAAAAAACACTTTTGAAAAAAAGCTTATTACAAAGTGTCTGATTATAATTACAGACAAAAATGCTTGGGTTTGAACTGTTCCAATCATTACAACAGGTTTTCAATATTAAATAAATCATGACTTTATTGACGCTGTAACAACATGATGATTTGTAAATGTTGTTACATTATTCTTTTAATGTTGTGGAGGTTTTTTCGCTCGTTTTTCTCTGCAGCTAAAAAATATGTACAATAACGAGTAGTAGGGAATAAAAATTTTGAACCATTCAAAACAGTTGTACAATACATCCAATTTGAATAAAGATATATTGATTTCTGATATTTCATTTCTGATTTCTGTCGCTATGGCTACTCCCTTCTGTGTTGCTCTACGGCTGATCATAACGATAATGATGAATAGATTATTTTAACCTTCAACTTCATCCGTGCTTGTTTCGTAATAATCCTTAAAATTTTAATGCTACGAAGCGTAAGCGAGACCCAAATCAACACGTACAGATTTCGACAGTAAAAATTGTTTTTACAGCACCTGAATAATAAACTTTTGTAACGTCCAAAATATGTCTTTTAATTTTATATAAGAGCCAGGGACTATAAAGCCTGAAATTTACGATTTCAATTTGACCCCTGTCTCTGTGTACCTTGTTGTAGCGTGGCACAGTAAAAGATGGCAACAGTATTTTTTTAAATATAACATAAATCTTGTAAAACAAAACTTCTTAAGAAAATATAACTCGAAAAAATTTGACGCGAACCAGGCAGCCGACGGGACTCGAACCCGCACCCTTCGCTACCCAGGCGAATGCACTGACCATTATGCTACCGCGGCCCTGACGGTCGTATCAAATTCTTTCTAGCCTTTCTTAATCTACAAGGCAGCGCCATCTCTTCACATTGTAGATAACCCACATGTCAAATGAATACTTTTACAAGTATTACATTTGAAAGAAGAAATAGCAATTATAGTTATAATGCGGTGAAGTGGATGTGGGTTCGAGTCCCGTCTGCTGCCTGGTTCGCGTGGATTTATTTCTAGTAATATTTTCTTTTAAAAATCGAGCAGTTACTTGCTTTAATAATAAAAATTATAAATAACTTCTTACCAAACTTTTCTGATGCCATTTCTTTCCGAGTCGAAAAGAAATGGCGATTGAACAAAAAGTAATAGTCGAATCGAATTGTGCAGCAAAAGAACGCACCAACGCCAAGTGCCAGTCATAGTCGCACACAATGAGTTCCGTGCAACAGCGGATTGGTGCTAAATGTATGCAGTACTATACAAATCACAGAAACAGGTTAGGGGGGTGATCAGGGATCGTTTGTACGGGAATCGATGTCGCCGGCTCGCCGCTCCGCGTAGTGGAACTACTCTTTCACCTATAGTTAACAGCCAATCAAACGACGCGACATCAAACGATCTTACCAATCAGCGCTCACACCCGAGAGCAACGACGCAATCAGAACCAAGTTTTGGTCAAATTATGAGCATTTGCTCACACATAACTGTGGCGCGCCTGTCCCACCAACAAGGCCCCTCTAACCTCTTTCTGTATTCCATGGTGGAAACATTAAATTATTTACTTTTCTTAATTTAGTTTAAGATTTTTCCCTTGCGTCGATCATATAGGTATATTTTCTGACTTGAAATATCAATACCCTTTATGAACGCAAAGGATTTATTTTTTGTTTGATAGCTTTTGTTCTCAAACCGACAGCGACAACAATAGAGATGCAAACCTATTGTGTATGCTCAATAAAAGGTTTTAATAATAATTTGCATTGAATAAAACAACGATCTTTAATATCTGAGTACCGTTAAACTATAAGTAGAATAGCTATACAGAAATAAGAATTATGTGTTTGAGTGTTTAGCGTGATCACTCTGCCATTTTAGAAGCTACGTAGATTAGGCTATGACAATCATGAGCACCAACTGACTGAATTATGGCCTATTCTCATAATTAATCATCGATATCAGCCTTATCTGGAGCTCGATGGCGCGCGTGGTTAGCGCGTTCGGCAGCGATCGTTGAAGTTAAGCAACTTTAGCAGTGGTCGGGCATCGGATGGGTGACCAAAAATCTTCTATCTCGAGTTCCTCCGTGCTTCGCAAGGCACGTTAAGCCGTTGGTCCCGGCTGCATCTGCAGTCGTTAGCACCCGCCAATCCGCACTGAGTCCGCGTGGAATGTCATGGCCCAATCTCCCTATTCCATCCATAGGGAAGGCCTGTGCCCCAGCAGTGGGGACATTAATAGCCTGATGATGATGATGATATACGATACTAATATTATTAATCTGAAAAGTTTGTTTGAATGTTTATTTCGTTGGACGCGCTAATCTCAAAAACTTCTGGTCCGATTTGAAAAATGCTTTTCCTGGTTAGATAACACCATCCTACTACTAGTGGGAGTGGAGCGTAAATGAAAAATGTTGCAAAAACGGTAAAAAAAAATCCTGAAAAATCTCTACTAAACAACTGCGACAACATATGTCTATCTTGTAAGGATGACCCACTACAACCAGTTTCCTCTAGTAAATTTATTTATTTATGCAGGTGAAACCACAGGGCACCTCTAGTACGTAATGCCTCTCCCCACTGCTGGGAAATACGCCTTCCCTATTGATGGCTTAGTGAGAATGGCTATGAACCACCGCGAGCCCAGTGCAAATGGATGGGTTCTCGTGTCTTCCAGAGTACGGAGAAACTCAAAATAATAAGTTTTGGGTCACCCATCCAATGATTGACCATTGCGAAAGTTGTTTAACTTCCGCGATCGCAGGCTAAACGCGCTAACCACCGGCGTCATTGAGCTCCTCAATTAGGTATATTACTTATACAACTACTTCTATTCTTGACAGGAAAGGATTGGATGACAAGAGGGGGTAGGGCATAGCAGTTTCTCCGCTCGAATCGAGACTCCCGTCAGGAAAAGTTCTCTCTTAGAAGAAGAAGGCAGTCCAAAGAAGCGGCTGTTATGCCGCAAACTTCATGCTCGTAAAGGAATTAGAACGCGCATCTTTCGCAGTAACCTCCATCTTACGAAAGACCACAGTAAAATAACAATACCTTTTAGTCGGTTGGTCATTAATTCTTTTTGTGTATGACATTATAACCTAACCTAACTTGACCTTTGATTTTTAATTATTTTATTTGATGAAAATTATTAAATTTAAATTATGTAATGTATTAAATTAAATAAATGATTAGGTGTATTTTTAGTGACATGTGCCTATTTCTATAATAATTGATTATGTATTGTTATTATGATTATGAGTTATGTTGCTCGAAATAAATGAATTTTATTTTATTTTATTTTATTAAGGTTCCAGGGCTCGACATGGTAGGGAATTAGGCCAGGGTAGGCAACTATGCGAGTCATAGCTTTGGTATCGCAGGCATCTTTAGATTATAGTGACCGCTTACCATCAAGCAGGCCATGATCCCGCCATCCTTTTTGCCACCCTTTTTCAAATATTTTATTTTTTATTTTCATATCATTTGTGTTTGTCTATAAATTTCGTCTGAGCCGAGTGGTTAGTACGCCTTATTTTAAGGGGTCGCCAACTCAGAGGTCCTCCCGGATTCGAATCGCGGTGGGGCAAATGTTTGTATGATGAATACCGGCGATTGTATAGTCATGGATGTTTATATAGATTTCTAGATAAATATACTTATATATGTATGTAAGCATTATGTATTATATCCGTTAACCTAATATGCCATAACACAAGCCTTACAGGGCTTTCTTTGGGGCTAGACTATTTCTTTTAACACACACCAATTAGCCTAGCCCTAAAGTAAGCACTGTAAGGCTTGTATTATGGGGTACTAGGGCAAGGGATAAAATACATATACAGTACATTATATAAGTATATTTATATAGAAATACATATTAAACATTCATGACTGGAGTACAAATGCTCGTATTCATCACACGAACATCTGCCCCCACCGGGTTCGAACTCGGGGCCTCTCGAGTCGGCGAAGACACCATGAAACCCGGCGTACAAACTACTCGGCCACGGAGGTCGTCAGAATTGGAGTGAGTGTTAAAAAAATGCTATACTGCCTTTAAGTTGTGCACCAGCTTATCTGTGTTCTCGTAAAGCGCCACAGTGCCTCAACAATGGAGTGAGGCGTTACACCCGACCTACAGACATTCGATTATTTTAACCCTAATTATTCATTGTATAAATAAACTGATTCTAGATATAGGTTACTGATTACATTTTTTAAGTGATCTTCAATAGGGTATATTGTTTTAAACTTTCATGTTCACCAACATTATAGTAATAAGTTAATTACGGGATTGTTACCATGTACCTTGTTTTTAGCGAGTTTCCGATATTTCGGCACTGTTGCACTGTTGATCACGGAGATCCCGTAAATAACTTATATTATTACAATAGGGTATTTGACAAGTTTTAGAAAACTATCTCACGTTATTTACTAATGTTTATGGAGTCCGTAAAAAGTGGATATTCATCATTCTGTTGTGTATTTCAGTTAAAATAACCAAATCAAAAACTCCATTTTCAAGTTGCCTCGAAAACGTTTCTCTGGACAATATGGCGCCTCGCTGGTGTGTGACGTCACACGACTGTTATTAAAACGTCAAACAATACAATGTAATGTCACCTAAACCGGAAGTTTACTTGCATGTGACGTCATTAAAGGCTCCGCTAATCCCAATCGTTTTGGGTCACGTGACAAAAGATAAGAAAACTATTACGTTTTTCGTGGGTTTTTAGTAAAATTATGAATATTTTTTCTGTAAAAATCCCTGCCAATATTCATTCTAAACACAGATGCTAACAATTGGCAGTTTATTTTTAATACTGTCAAATACCCTATTGGATTATAAATTAAATGATCATTTAACAGGTGTAAGTACACCGTGATTTTTGTTTGAGTTACCTGAGAAAATTGACTAGCGAATTCAGAAAACAATTTGGGTTATGTTTTTGCTAAAAAAAACCTTTGATATCTTTATATATATAATTCTTCTGTGAGTGTGTATGTCACTGAACTTCTCTTAAACGACTGGACCGATTTTGATGAAATTTTTTGTGTGTGTTCAAGGGGATCTGAGAATGGTTTAGATTCACAATTTTGTCCGCTGGACAACCCCTATTTTTTTAGGGCGGTACGAAGTTCGCTGGGTCAGCTAGTATTTTATCAAAAGGTGCCTCCACGTTTACTTTATACTTTAAATTATGAAACCATAGCATTTTTAGTTGTCATACATTGATTGAAATAAAACTGCCTTTATCGATCTACCTCCGTACTTCCAGCACCCAATTACACCATCAATATAAAATTAGTATGAATCGAAAGATCTATGAAAAAATAGCCGTTTTTTGTCGACACCGTAAAAAAATATCCTGGTAATTGAAAGATATGACACATGGGCATATTTAAGCACCTATCTAAATAAATTATTTTATTAGTAACCATAATAATGTACCATAGCGTAGTGTCGTTCTCTCTTAAAATATGCAAAAACCTGCCGATCATTCCTGCTTAAATTGGAGCGCATGTCTGGGGAAGTAAATACATAACATATTGTTGGATTTCTGTGAAAATGTAGGTACCTATGTAATTTACAATGGAAACCGTTAAATTTTAAACTGACTCATTAATTAAAGTAGAGCCCTTTTACAAAATTGCGCCGCTGCCGTACTGATCGGCGCGTAGGTAGATTGCATTTTACGGGTGATGTTTCGAGTCTTATAAAATAATTATTAATGAACTAATTTTAAAAATATATACATATTTTAGTAGTTCAATGATGGTAGATTAGTTTTATGAAAGGTTTTGATAGAAATTCTATTTAATTTAATATCAAAATACGAGGTTATTTTTTGAGAAAACTCACGGAGGTTAGCATTTTTTTGATAATTAATGAATAAGAAAATCAAAATTCTAATACATTAAGTTACAACAAAAACATATTTTTGATGTGGTAGTAATTAATTTCTATTGGAAATAGTCAAAATACTAAGGGGGTAAACGAGGCGCTCAAAAATTACGCTTTTTCGCAAAAAATGTGAAAGGGCTCTTAAAATATCCAAAAACCTGCCGATTCATTCCTGCTTAAATTGGAGCGCATGTCTGGCGAAGTAAATACATAAAATATTGTTGGATTTCTGTGAATATGTAGGTACCTATGTAATTTACAATGGAAACCGTTGAAATATTAAACTGACTCATTAAAATATTAAACTGACTCATTAACTAAAGTATTATTTAAGATATTCCTTCTCGGTGTAGCTACCCAAACGGCATGTTCAAGGGTCACAGAGTAGTGTCTCCGCCAAGACAACAAGACGAGCCAAGCGGAATACAAAGGCACTACCTACCTTTTTACGAAGCGCTTCGTTATTCCAACCGACGAAAAATGGAGGAGGTTCTCAAGTCGACGCGTATATATATATGTATGACTTTGCATATTTTTTTGCAGAGTAGTCCGATTTCGATAATTATTTTAAATAGGAAAGGGTTATATCCCGAAATTGGTCCCATATGAATTTGTGGTAGGAAAATAGGGGTGAATGTTCTGTCACATATTTTGATGTTGAGTTGTTTATTACAAAATCTAAAGTCACAATAAATTATAAAATAAAAGCTTTTTAACTTCTTTTTTAATTTTTTTGTTTTAGTTTTTATCATTACTCAAATTTATATCGGTGCCATACCAAACTAAGTAGTAAATGGGAACTCAGATCTATCAGACACGTATGGCACCAAAGACTACAAATATTAATTTAACTAAAGATAAAAAAGGTTTATTTTTTTCGTTAAAAAGTTTTTATTGGACCCTTATTCCAACTTCCTTGCTTGGCCTTTTTGTTACTACCAGAAATATTGTATATGTAACAGAAAAAAATCACCTTACTCCGAATTGGTCAAGTCACATACACACATCAAAAGTGTCTAGGGATCAAGCATTTTTATGCGGATTTCTTGAGATTGAGATGTGGCTTTGTAATAAATTTATGATTTTATAAATTTATATGGATCCTTTTTGGTGCATTTCATAATTTGAATCAGGAACTGTGAATCAAATTCGAGTAAAAGATGAAAATCAGCTGTCAATATTTTCCCTATAAAAACATACAACGCATTGAAGACATTATTAGTGCTACTGTTTCCCTACTACTGATTAAAACCAACGTTATTATGGAGCGGCGACGTCATTTAAGCAGGGAAGAAATGCTCAGAGCCGTGGGAATGATAGAAGCTGGTTCCCGGCAACGTACTGTGGCTTTAGCTCTGAATACAAGTCAGAGTGTTATCAGTCGACTTTGGACACGATACCGAAGCACTGGTACCGTGGCTGAGCGCCATGGAGGACGGTATCGCTGCACCACACGGAGACAAGACCGATACATTCAAATCTTAACTCGAAGAGCTCCAACAATAACCGCCATGATGTTAGCCGTGAGGCTTCATCACTCTTCAGGGAACTTAATTAGCGACCAAACAGTCAGAAACCGCTTGCATGAAGTGAACCTTCATTCCCGAAGACCGCTACGGGTACCACCTATAGCAATGCACAATCGTAGGATTCGATATCAATGGGCTCTTGAACACAGAAATTGGGCAGAAGAACAATGGCGTTTCGTGTGCTTTTCTGATGAGTCTCGTTTTGGTATGAGACCGGATACAAGACGTATACGACACTGGAGAACCCCTGGACGCCAACAGCGATTAAAATCCTGCCAGGAAGTCCATCCTTATAGTGGTGGAACCATCATGGTATGGGCGGGTATTTGGATCGGCGGAAGAACTGAGTTGATTTGGATCAGAGGCAACCTCAACGCTCAAATTTATGCTGAGACGATTGTATCAGACGTCATCGTTCCTCTACAAGTGCAAATCGGTCCCTTATTTCAGTTAATGCATGATAATGCACGACCGCACACCGCAAGAGTTGTAAGACAGACTCTCGCCGCAGCTAACATCAATGTCCTGCCCTGGCCTGCTCAGTCGCCAGACTTGAACCCGATTGAGCATGCATGGGATATGCTACAGAGAAGAGCTCTGCCGAATATGGAGGGTATCCAGTCGCAAGAAGACCTTTTTTTGTTGTTGCAACGAACATGGGCGGCCATTCCACAGCGTGATTTGGATGAACTCATTTTGAGTATGCCAAACCGATGTTCTTGTGTTGTTAGTGTTCGCGGTAGAAATACGGATTATTAATTGTTTAAGTTACCCAATAAAATTTTAGAGAAAACTGTTATTTCAGTCTTTTTTTCGAACTTTTGTGTTAGTGGTTCAAATGTCAAAAATCCCTTTATTAGGAAAATGGCAAATTTCTTTATTAATGCAAAGGTGACTTGGTTTATCGTTACTGTGACAAACGAAAACACTTTATTTGATGAATCCTTAAAGAAAATTTTAATTAATATCAATCAGGAGAAAAGTTATTGCAAAAATATATGTTGATCCCTAGACATTTTTGATGTGTGTATTTTGTCTATAAGGTAAAGAGTTTGTGAAGTCAGGCCTTGTAAAGTTTGCAGCTTGGCTGTACACGAGTTCTGATAACTTTTTGTCAGTGCCAGTCATACGGTCTCGTCTTGGCAACATTTTGCATGAAAATGTTTCTATAGGATTATTATTATTCCGTCGCTAAATGAAGTGTTGTGATGGCTGCCATGAAAAATTCACATTTTACCAACGCAGAGACGAGTACCGACTGAAACAAGCCCTCGCAATTTGGATTCATTTATGCCAGCTACTGTTTAGGATTCCGCGGGTGTATTAATAATTTAACGTTTCAGCTTATTATGGGTAGGTACGTGCGTAAGGCTTCTTGCTTTATTTTTTTGCTAAATTTAAATTTTATTATCTCTCTAGTATATAAAATTCTCGTGTCACGGTGTACTTATTTGAAGTACTCCGAAACGGTTCGACCGATATTCGTGAAATTTTATATATTCAGTAGGTCTGAGAATCGGACAATATCTATTTTTCATCCCCCTAAATGTTAAGGGTGGTAAATTTCAATTTTATTTTTGACATTTTTTTTGTTTTTTTTTTATGATACATCATACAAAAATAAATACAACCCAAAATTTTCACCCCTCTACCACCCATATTTTTATGGCGATACAAAGTTCGCTGGGCCAGTTAGTAATATATGCTATTGTATGATAGAATTATGTTTAAGAACGATTAGATATATAGCATTAGTGGCCACCAGCGGCTTCGTCCACGTTCACTTTGGTTTCTTCAGAATTCCAAAGGAACTTATTTTTTTTCCAGGATAAAATGTAGCCTATGTCGCAATCCAGGTTATAAACTACATGCGTATCTTCATTCAAAACCCGTTCAGACGTTTTTGATTCATTGAGTAACAAACACACGAACTTTCACATTTATAATATTATATAAGCAGGATGACAAATACTTTAAATTAGAATCTTAGAAGCCAAATAAGTTTTGCAACTAATTTTACCTCATATGCTGAAATTACTTAGCTTTCAGATTACTTGAAATGGTTCTCATTAGCGAGGCAGGAGTAAGCGTTGATTAATAAGGGTGTAAAGTGAACGCGGTATTTTGAAATCCTGCCGTCATAATGGAATCACATTGAAATCACGACTCTGCCCGAATATATTAAAGTCTAAACTACCCTTGGAATAAATTTACATCGGTTGCTTTGTAACGAATTATTATTCGTCTATAAGTTAATATGTACTAACTCCTGCTATGGATAGTTGAATTATTGGGAAACTAGTTAAATTTTAATGTCATTACGTGTGTTGTGTGTTTTGGAAATAATGAAATTTACAATCAGTAGAAGTCCATGCTGAGAATTCCAGTACTCGTGAATTCTGCGCGCGTACAGTCCGCAATAGGCTAGTTGACTCATATCGAATTGTATTAAATAAATGTTTATTTCTTACAGTATTTGGTCTAAGGAACCTAAATATATCGATTTCACTTCATAAAAGCAGAAGATTGCTGTAGAAATTTAATTTTAAAAAATATTTTTTAGTCTATATTTTTTAAACACTAAAAACGCTGTTCGCCACATCCGCCATGATTGTGACGTCTCTTTCAGTAAACAACTAAATGTCATTCGCGTGTTATTGTGGGTGGATTCTTTAGTCTGAATAAATTTATCTTAAAACACTTTTAACTTTAGAAAAGTTTCCGTTTACTTTTTTTTTTGACAAAACTAATTATGGATGCCGGCTTTGTGAAAGCAGAAAGCACAAATCTGCCAAGAATTGACGCATTGATGGTTGGTGAATTTTTTGCACTAACCCCCATTTTTGCTCTGCTGAGCAGAGAAACGACAAGGCATCTATGTAAGTACAGTGCATTTAGTATTACAATGTAGTAATAAACATAAAACTGATACAACATATGAATAAGTGTAATAAAGTTGCGTAGGTTAATTTCTTTCGGCACTTTAATCCATAACATTCCTGGAGTCTTCAAGGATGTGTTTTTATATTCTCGTACAATACAATAATGATAATTACTTTATTTTTCGTGGTATTTATTAGAAATCGTGTTCTTTTTATCATAAACTCAGATAAGTTATTTTCTACGTGCTTACGAGTTTTTGTTTACTATAATTGACATCATAGCATAGACAATCTATAGACTAAAATGGCCGACAGCGTTTTTGTATGTCCATGAAAATTCTATTTTAAAATTAAAGATTTGTAGCTTTCTAGGTCTCAAAAAAATACAATACATTTTTTTTCGGTCTAATAGAACATTTATTCACCATTTAAAACCTTTTTCCAAAAAGGGTCAACTAGCGAAACTGTACCTACTGAGAAAAACCACTTTTTAACTCGTCGAGTAAGGAGCTGTTTTTGAAGTGAAATTTTTCACTTCATAAACTTCTTTCCATCATCCGTCCGGATAGCGGAGGGTGCGGGTTCGAGTCCCATCTGCGGCCTGGTCCGCGTGGATTTTTTTAAGTCAAATTTTCTAAAGAAATAAATCTAGTTTTAACGGGTTAATGCACGAAATTTATTTATTTATTGACGTTTCGCAGCCTTTTCAGGTCTGCATCGTCAGAATAATGATTTTTTATTTACTTTGTCGAGCTACATTCGAATCGAATATTATAATGCAAAATTTTTAAAACTTTATTATCTATTTATGAATTTATTAGCTAATTTAGTTAATAAAGTACTTTATTTAAAGTTCTTTTCTGAAATTTTGAGTTATTTAATTGACCCTAACTACTGTAAACTACCACCGGTTCCGATATTGAGAAGGAGGATGCGCGTGAAAACCATAGAAACAAATATTTGACATTGTGGGTTACCTACAATGCGAAGAGATGGCGCTGCCTTGCAGCTTAAGGCTAGGAAAATTTCGACGTGGCCATCAGGGCCGTGGTAGCATAATTGGTCAGTGCATTCGCCCGGATTGCGAAGAGTGCGGGTTTGAGTCCAATTACCGACCACTGCGAGAGTTTCTTAACTTTAACGATCGCAGCCGAACGCGTTAACCGCTTGCGTCATCAAACTCCATGTGTATACTTACTACCGTAGTTTTATGTGCTGGCGAAGGTTGTTTGCAGTTGAACTAAGAACTAAAATTAGTTATTAGAACTTAAATCAATCAGTTGAACCAAGAATTAAGTTGAACTTACATTTGTGACGGCACCATAAACACCCAGTGGCATAGCACACTTGTCCGTGACGAAACAAGGCCTCATTCGCGGGTAATCTGGCGGTGAAGTTGCCCCGTCTCTCGACGCTGCTTGTTGAATTAAAACATGCGCCGTTAATGAAAGCGGACTTTTTGCCACCCCGTTCAATTTACAATGGCATCAACATTTGTCGGGAGCGGTCATTGTTTGCGTTTATGAGAATGGACATGGGTAGCGGTAGATACTTGTGTATTTTTAACCGAATTCAGGGTGGAAGAGGTTCTCAATTCGTCGGTGCTTTCGAGATGTTACCACAACAAATCATTTATTTAGTAACTACTATGCAATAAAGTCCCAAGCACTAGCCAAGAGTTAGACATAAATAAATTTAAAGATAGTATAAAGAAAGCACTTATTAAAAAAGCTTATTACAAAGTGTCTGATTATATTACATACAAAAATGCTTGGGTTTGAACTGTTCCAATCATTCCAACAGGTTTTCTATATCAAATAAATCATAATTGTATTGACGTTGTAACAACATAATGATTTGTAAATGTTGTTACATTAGACTTTTAATGTTGTGGAGTTTTTTTCGCTGGTTTTTCTCCGCGGCTAATAAATATGTCCATAACGAGTGGAAGGGAAAAAAAATTTGGACGATTCAAAAGAGATACATCCAATTTGAATAAAGATATATTGATTTCTGATTGACTAGAAAAACTATCTAACTACTCATTGACAAGCAATAAATTGTATAAGTAGGTTAAAATACATTTTAAATAAAATTACAAAACCCTTACCTCGTCTTTCTGCCTGTCTCACTCAAAAAATACTGATCTGATTTTCATTAGGTTCTCACAATCAGTTTGATATTAAAAAACTATAAACGGCCATCCTTAATGATTCCAAAGCTTATTTAGATTAAAATTATTATTAATTTTAGAGTCATCAAATCAATGGTACTTACTTACCTATCATTCTCTGTAAAAGAGCCTACTTGGTTTCATCATCATCAACCTTAGTCCACTGCTGGACATAGGCCTCTCCAAATGCACGCCACTCAGATCGCTACTCGCATCCAGCTCCTGCCAGCCACCTTGCGCAAATCGTCACTCCTTGGTTTAAGTGCTATTTAATTTACATAATATGTTCAAGTTGTACTGAATGAATGGCATGTATATTAAATATTTATTAAGGAAATAAAAAGGCTATAATAATATGTTCAACAATATACACGTTTTAAGTAATCTTTTCAGAAACATTTTAGGTCACATATTTGTATTCTGAAAATTAAATACAAAAGTTATTTCCACACATAAATTTATTTTTATTATTCACACTATTTTAATTAAACTACAAGCTAAAATCACAGTTTTTATATTGCAGATTTCAATTGTTTTCATCATTGAAGAAAAATAAATATTAACATTATTCACACACAAGTATTTTATCTGAAATATTTCAAAATGTTATTTATGATGTTTTACAACAATTTTATATTCTCTTAGCATTAAACATTAATACAAGTTAGTAACAATGAAAAATACTGTCGTTAATGAACTATATTTTAAAAGAATTTCAATAAGTATAATACACTAACGTTAGATCCCCAGAGATTGTTTTTAAGGTCCTTTTGGAGGTTCTTAAGGATCAATAATTAGTCCTCCTTATTTTTTATATTACACGGTTGTCTCTTGGTCAACATGAAAAATATCATAATTAACATACAGTTAAAGCCTGTCTCGAATGATTTAAACACCTATATACATACTTGAACTAAAGTGAAGTGCTTAGACGCTTTGTAGATAGTAAAGTTTCTAACTATCATCAGCTTTTATCACCTAAGATATCAAATAACATGTGCCCTGAAGTGTTCCACTAGTTATTTATATTCTTGTCTATTTACATTTGAAGTTTAAGAATGCTCTAGAATCAGAACCACACTGTGCTCTGAATTCAAAGCAAGCTTTCAACGTTCACAGCTGCTAAATAAATAAAAAAATTTCATTGCTTGTTTATTTATTTCCCATTTCCCTTTTGGAAAATTCAGTCTGTTTAATTTTTAAGTTTTGCCATAACAGCATATACACTATATTGTTTTAAACTTTCATGGTCACTAACATTATAGCTATTAACGGAATTGTATTCCGTATGTGCAAAAACCGCAAAAATCAAAAGTGTCGTTCCGCAATCTGATACTGTGAGTATTGTGTGTCGGGAACAGGTGCGAGTGAATAGTGAAAATGTGACCAATGGTAGGGGTATCAAGCGCAGTAAAAGACGACGTCAGAGGTTAGACCGATATGTCTGCCAATAACATCTACCCGCAATTACTTCAGTTACTCCGTGATCATGGCGCTTGCAACAGTGCCGAAATATCTGAGACTCATAAAAAACAAGTTACTGGTAACAATCCCGTTAATAGTTATAACATATACACTCATCAAAAAGTCTAAGCAACATAAACATTTTTGAACTTTTGGCCGCTTTTAAATATTGTGTTAGTGAATAAAACAATAAACCATTGATTTAATCACATTTCATAACGATAATATAATATATCAGCTGATAAAACTTGTAGTTTGCGGTATTGATGCATGTTGTTCAGATTTCTTGGTGTGTGTATTATTATAAATATTTACCAGGACAAATAAACTTAAGTATACAGTGGTGTCGATTCTGGCGTGATTCTCTAAACTTAAAACTAAATTTACCATCAATCTCTCCTTTTCATTCCGTATAGAGAATGACAAAGATACGCTGTTGTCAAATTTAAGTTTAGGTTTAGAGAATCGTGTCAGAATTGACACCACTTGATCTCTTAATATTAACATCAATTTAAACTTAAAGTCTATAATCTATACGTTGCTAATTTTATAATGTTGTTTTGACTTCATCTGACGGTTACATAATGAGAATGGTTGAAAAATTTTGCTAAAACGACAGTCACATCACCAAATTCTAGTCCAAACTTAACATCACACAACAAAATCACCATCATTAATTTTTCTTATGACGGAAGTGTAAATCTCGTTCTCAGGTACCAACCCTTCTTTCCCTCTAAAATAAGGGAACACATTTGTCGTAGACAGATAAAATATACCAGGCTCACTGAAATTGGTTTTCATTCCTACAACATTCGTTTCAGTGTTATTGTAGCAACCGGCTATTCTCGCATCTTGTACAGAATCACATTTCACACCTATAAACTTGGTGGGATGTTTCAAAGCTTGCCACCAGTAAATTACTGATTTGAAATGACTGCAGACTACCAAGCAGGGTATGTAAGCTATATCGCCCGGTTGAAACTCGCCACCGTTAACATAAAAATCTACATGTCCTAACGGTTCAGCTATACCAAATCCATCAATGTTGGTGTGTATTACGTCTACATTGTCAGCGTCTGATGGATTCAGTTTATATTGTGGAGGTAGTGATCTGAAGCAAGGACCTGCTGGGTCTAAGCCAGTTATTCTTGAAGGCTTATTCCCTGTAACGGCGTATAGATGTTTCGCAGCGTAAGAAGCGATGTGGGCACCTAAGCTCAAGCCCACCAGCTCTAGCTGTTCAGCAGGCATGCCTTGTTCATTCAAATTGACCAAGAACTCTCCTATTTTCTTGCCGATGACTCGGGTTAAACGAACCGACCTGGAACATTGAAAAAACGAAGATAACGTTTGATAATATATTATAAAGTTGTCTTTTTGTTCGTGTCTGACGTGGATGATTTATGTTAAGACGCTCTAGATAGTTAGGGAAGATTTTGAACCTCCAATCTAAATCGGTAATTTCACTGTTCTCATTAAAAGTTATATGTTTCTTTTTGTATGGATCGATTAAAACAATAATATTTATTTCTGCTATTGAACTGGGCACGTTAATAAAATTTAACAGGAGAACCCGCGCTCTTGCGCACTGCAGGTAAGTATCTAGATGATGCTATTTATACAATAATTGCAATCATTTTTCTTAAGTTAATATAACATTATTGAAATACACAAAATGTTAACTAAAATGATTATACAAGACTCACAATCCGAACAGTTAAAATTACAAATATTTTCGTAGAGGTATATGTATGTGTGTGTGTGTGTGTGTGTGTGCATGTGTGTGAGTATGCGTGTATATACATTTGTGTAAGTGTTTGTGCATGTTTTATTAATCACTTATGTAAGGAATACCTCTGTGTCTTCATAATTAAGCGTTTTTATCCAATTCGTAACAATATTTTTGTAATCCCTGTTAATCACATGATCAATAACCAGTATCTTAATATTATGCATTCGGTTATATAGGTAAGTCGAATGTGCCGAATTTTTGACATTTAGCGATAAAGGTTTAGTTGTGCACTCTCCTTCGGGTCTCCGTAATAGGTTTCAAAGTTATTTTTGTACGTAACTTAAGAGTAGATCTTAAGATGTAATAGGAATAAGGTTCGAATAGTTACACCGTGTTTCGCTCATATCACTCAAGTGCCATTTGTCATTCAATGAACAGAGACAAAACATGAAGTAACTAATCCAAGCATAGTCTTCGTTTATTAGTAACTTTTGTTGAGCGAGAAAACAGCCGATAGTTAGTCGCTTCCAAGCCGGCGGTGGAACAACTGCCTTAAAAATAACAACAATACCTCTAGCACGAACCATTATCAAATTCGAATAGTTTGCGAGTGCGAAGTGTCAATGTCAAATTTTGTACTGAAACTTGAACAGCAGCGCCACAAAGTATTGATTCGTGCTAAGGGTACAGTACCCCTAGTACGAACCAATATCGAATTCGTATCGTTTGCGAGTCCGAAATGTCATTGTCAAATTTGTACTGATTTTTAGTTCTCCTTACGTCCGATGTGGCGCTGCTGTTCAAGTTTCCATACAATTGACATTGACATTTCGGACTCGCGAACTATTCGAATTCGATATTGGTTCGTACTAAGAGTACAGTACCCTTAGCAAATTAAATATATACTTATTTTTATTTCCCGTTACGTACTTTGTGGCGCTACTGTTCAAGCTTCCATACAAAATTTGACAACTCGCAAACTATTTGAATTCGATATTGGTTCGTGCTAGGGGTACTGTACCCCGAATAGTTTGCAAACCGAAATGTCAATGTCAAATTTTGTATGGAAACTTAAGCAGCAGCGGCACAAAGTACGTAACGAGAACTAAAAATCAGTACACATTTGACAATGACATTTCGGACTCGCAAACGATACGAATTCGATATTGGTTCGTGCTTGGGGTACAGATCACTGATTGCTGACGTATTAAATGCCAATTACCTTTCTACATAGCATTGCTGATCACACGGATTTACACTCATTCGATGGTTCAAGAAACTAATTGAGATACATCAGGTGAGCGTATTTGCCGAGCATTTAGTGAAGAAGATGAATCTTACCGATACAGGTGAGATCCAATACCGTTTAATAGCCTTTTAATGGAGTTGCTTTTCTCAGAAAACCATTGGAATTAGAACAAAGATTAATTACAGCGAGTGTTGTAACGAGAAAGGTACCTTACAATAAATGAAATAGCCGAGGCAGGTACTCTGTTCACGGCTTTGTCATTATAACTATTTGTGTAAAAATAGCTCCTTATTTTAGAGTTCTGGCTAATAAGGAATTACTTATGATTTTATTTATTTTTAAGAATTTAACTGCTAGATGTTTAAATCTAAAGAAAAGTTTACTAGAAAAAGAGGGCCGTGGTAGCATAATGATCAGTGCATTCGCCCGGATTGCGAAGGATGCGGGTTCGAGTCCCGTCCGCTGCCTGGTCCGCGTGGATTTTTTTTCTAGTAAACCTTTTTTTTTTCTAGTAAACTTTTCTTTAGAAGGAATTACTTTCTTTTTTATGACATTTTTATAGAAATCTGTTGATTTTTCATAACATATTAATCTGAGAATTTCTTTAACCACCAAAGAATGTAAATCACAAGAGCATTTAAAAAGAAAAAAACAATAATTTGTGGTACATACTAGCTAGTAATAAATAAAATAAATAGTTAATTCTTTTTAAGTTTTTAGACAATAATAAGTAGTTTTAAGCTTTTGTAATTAAAACATTTTAATTGTATTTTTATTACTTCAATGTTTTTCTTGATTCTTTAATTATTCCTTTACTTATGCTTCAAGGCACTCCTTCTTTCCAATTTCTTGACGGAGGATTTACATCACGGAGTGAGTTATTGGTTTGGATTCCCTTACTTATGTTTTAAAAGGGTGGCAAATAAGCATATGGCCCGCCTGATGGTAAGCGATCACCATACCCTATATAGACGCTAGCGTTACAAAAAAAAAAGGATGCGTGTAACTTATGTACATAAGTTGTGAGAAGTTATACTTCTTTAGCATCATTAAAAATATTTTTTAATTGCATGCAAATAATTAATAATTACAATAAAATAATAAAAGGACTGGAAAAGGATAGTTAACACAGTCAATTAAGTTCAGTTTTAATTTGAAAAATTAAATAAATATTCAAAATATTCAATTAAAATCACTACTGAATTTAAGTTATTAGTCCATATGTAATTAGCACTTGTATGTAAGTAACTAAAACACGTTGTGTCTATATAGAAACTAGAAACCTGTGGATAAATATTATAAATATGAAAACAGTGATCAGAGGCGACGAGCGTGCCAACATTGTTTTTGACAACGCGATCATCTTATGGAGCTCCGTGGATCGTTCAAAGTACCTTTCGAACAGATGTCTAATAATGGTGGATTATTAACCACTAAGTGGTTAATAATCCACCATTATTAGACACTAACATTCATAACGCGCCCGCGGCCAACTTCATGGTGTTACTATTGTGTTACAGTGATGCGCGCGCATCTCGAAATTTCACTCACATGATTTTTTCATAACGCGCCCGCGGCCAACTTCATGCTGTTACTTTTGGGTTACAGTGATGCGCGCGCATCTAAAAATTTCACTCTCATCATTTTTTCATAACGCGCCTAAAGAAGTATAACTTCAAAAATATCACTCGCGCCGTTGCCTACCCTGACCCATTCCCCTACCCCGTGGAGCCCTGGAATCTTACTCTCCGACAGAAATATATCACTACCAAAAGGTAGTGCTATTTTACTGTCGTCGTCTGTAAGGTGGAGGTTACTTCCCCCAGACGGCGCTCCAATTTCCTTCCGAGCAAAAGTTTGCGGCATAAGCAGTGCGTAAACACCCCCTCAGGTTCGAGTGGTCTAGAGGCTCCAGACGGAGAGGAGACTCCTCCCGTGGGGAGATGCCATCCGCCCGGAATACCTCTAGGGGCACTCGCCAATTCTCGGCATGAGGTCCCCTTAGGATCTCGCCGTCCCCTAAACCCGATGACGCTGTAAAGGTCATCTGAGACCAACAGCATACACACTCAAAAACAAGAAAGGTGCGTAAACGGCCGCTTTTTTGGCTTAGAGGTTTTTTCACTGCTCCAAGAGGTACAGAACTATGTATTTATTATAATTAAGTTTGACACCTCCATGTAAGAAAAATATTCCTAAGAAAAATTATCTTCATACGTAACCCTCAAAATCGAAAGGGTTTGGGCACTGCCACAAAACTATCTGTCACAGCAATTTTTTTTTGTTCTGTGGCTGTTTCCGATTTACACAGAAAGGAGATTGCTCAAATTGGCCCAAAGGTACAAAAAATATTGACATATACGGTAATTCTTGGCGTAATTTATACTTTATTTTACAGTCATTAGATTTTAACGGACACCTTTGTATAATATATTCATTTTAAAAAGGACTTATAATTTTACCGGTTTGGAAAACATACGAATCATTTTTAATGGCTATGGGTGTAGTAACATTCAGCCAAAGACTGATCGAAGTTGTATAAATAACACCAAAACAAATCTATTTTGTAAAGATCGATAACATAAAACATTTTTTTTATTACACTGTGGTATTAATATCCACAAGTATATTATCTACACATTTTTACTACTTGCAAATGTGCTAAGACAAATATTATAGATGGTAGGTGACATCATAAAGTCTATTGGCATACATTTTTCGCCAAACACCTCCATAAACACATTATAAAGTGTGATAGATTAAAATCTAAAATATGGTTATAATATAAACATAACAAAAATAATAAGCTTTCTTTAGTTAACGACAGTTTAAAAATTCTCTCTAATCTGTGGCTCATTCACAAATAACACACAGTTTCTGTCACGGAGTACCTTATTAAACCGGAAATGCATAGATGATACCTGATTTTAAAAGTTACTCTTATGCATTAACTTTAAAAACAGGCAACTATCTATTAATCTACATGCTTTATATACCTGAATCCAATACATAATTTCGGTACTTGGTTTGATTTCCCTAGTTTGCTATATAACTTATTTGATTTTTATTATTTTAATACCTATGTACTTATTTGCAAACATAACCTCAAAATCATTCAGTGTATATGGTTTATAGAAGTTCTCAGGGGTGTCCGTCAATAATATTCGTGTCTACAGTAATTTATATATAATTTCGAATCTAGGAAACAATTTTTCATGATTATTGGTCTTTAGGCCAAACATGTATGGAAGCAGAGCAATTTCCTTTCGCCAATGTCCCGTTGTGTGTCACAGCTATTAATTTAACATCTTGTAATTCTACACCTCCCGCTAAATTATTTCGTTAAATCGTGCGGAGCATGCAAATTTTTTTAACGCTTCATCAACATTCTCAATTTAAATTGTGTCCAGTGTCCACAGATAAAACTTATGTCAATGTTATCGAACGTAAAGGTGCATCTACACCGGAGCTAATGCTACTTGAAAATGGCAGCGGGTAACAAAGGCAGCCATGAGTTGTTGTTATTTCCAGTGACATCGCTCAAGTTTTAAAAATAAACAAACAAAATATTAGATCATGGAGATGTACATAGGTTACGGGATCCGCCCCTCTAGGTAAATGACTTCTATGTTACAGTTTTTTTGTTTTGTTTTTTTTTTGCATTTAATTCTGCAGATTTTTAAATCTACAGAAAAACTAGAAAAATTTTCACACCAGGCAGCAGATGGGGCTCGAATTAGCACCCTTCGCTATCCACGCGCATGCATGACCATTATGCTACCGCGGCCCTGATGGCCGTGTCGTAATTTCTCTAGCATTTCTTAGGCTGCAAAGCAGCGCCATCTCTTTGCATTGTAGGTATCCCACAATGTCAAAGAATTCCTTTACAAGTATTCAACATTAGAAATAAGAAATAGCAATTATAGTTATATATTTTTTAAGCATTTAACTGCTAGATGTTTAAATCTAAAAAAATGCGCGGGAAGATTTTCTCTAGAGAAAACATATAGTCCAATAACTTTTTTATTCATAATATATTTTTATGTCATCATCAGCCTAATAATATTCCCACTGCTTGGTCACAGGGCCTTCTGGACGGAACAAGGAGAGACAGGGCAGGGTGGATTTGTGGGTGCTATTGACTGCAGATGCAGCCAGGACCAACGGCTTAACATGCCATCCGAAGCGCGGAGGAGCTTGAGATAATAAGTTCTTGGTCATCCATCTAATTACCGGCCATTGCGTTAGTTGCTATAATATCCACGATCGCAGATCAATAGCGCTAACAGCCTGAGCCATCAAGCTCCTCTTGCATTTTTTATGTAATCGCCTCAACTGCATTTTATATGTAATAGTAAGTAAATTAAAGTTCAAAAGTTGCCCCAATAACATTATTATAGCCACTTGCCGCTCTGTTTTTGTTTTGACTAGGGCCTAGCCAGTGACGCATGGGAGGTGCGAGTAGGGCCAGTAACATCTATGACAAGTAGGAGTATACGTTTATACACGAAATATTTTCCAATATTAATTATAATCAAATAATGGATAATTTGAGGCTGGTTCAGGTCCAGGCTTGACCAACATTGGCTGAGCCATTCCCTATTCTCTTGCTTTTAATGAAATATTATTTAAATATCTGTTAGCATTTAAAAAGACAATAAATTATTATTCTTATTTCTAACATTACTATGAAAATTATGCACAAAAAAAATACTCCAGTGTGAATACACCCTACGAGACGTTTATTATGGCGCGTGCTCGCATCAAAATTTAGCCTGTGGTCGAATCTAAACGAGCTCTTTGCTTGTTTGACCGAATTCTGTTTCCCTAACAATTTACATTTACATTTAAAAACATTAAGTACCTACTCAGCCACCGACTTGATTTCTTTAATAGAATCTTTGGTTATCTAACACAATGGAATTCGTAAGACAACTTAACGATAGCTACATTCAATAGACGACATAACGGAATACGGATAAGGTTTAGTGTTACGTAACTGAAGTTTGGACGAACTTTCCATCACGTCCTAAGGGCCTCCTCGGACTTAATGACGTACGCTGCAAGTTACTACAAACTAATATTAAAAACAAAGACATCTGTCGACTTTTTGCGACCCACGCTAATTTTGAGTACAGTAGTGAATATTAAAATTTATTTGAGCTTTACAGCTTTTCTTGACGATCAAACATTTAACTCTGGCTTATTCTAAGGGCTGCTATAAAAGCAGCTGATGCTTAAAAATGCTTCTTAAGTTGAAATTGTAAAAATCCGCCAGTTTGTAAAAGTCGGCACCTTATCTGCGTAAGAACGAACTTTGGCAGCTCTGTGCCCCTAGCACGAACCATTATCGAATTCGAATAGTTTGCGAGTGCGAAATGTCAATGTCAAATTTTGTATGGAAACTTGAACAGCAGCGCCACAAAGTACGTAACGAGAACTAAAAATCAGTATTTTTATAACATTTGACAATGACATTTTGGACTCGCAAACGTTACGAATTCGATATTGGTTCGTGGTAATGATACTGTAATCGTATCGCATCGTCAAAGTTTCTATGAAAACTAAGCAGCGCCCCTAACGGATGTTAGAACAAACTCACTCCTTCCATTAAAAAAATTGACAATGACGATACTTGTCCCGGACCTGTCAAAATTCGTGCTTGGGCCTCAGAAGTGCGTTTGGCCGCAGATTAAAGCAAGTACTTCCCAGAAAGGCGTTTATTTGAAACAATCATCAGTAAGTAATTCCCAAAAACGGCAGATTGATTACAATCAAATGGGAGTACTGCCTGATATGGCGATTCGACTGCAATCATCAGTGAGTACTTCCCTGAAAGGCACTTCAAGTACAATCGACTGTGAGTACTGCCTAAAAAGGGGGTTCAATTATAGTCATCTATAAGTACTCTCCTGAAAGACGCTTCAATTGCAATCTACTATGAGTACTGCCAGACAAGGTGGTTCAATTGCATTGAGTCATCTTTGAGTACTCCTCAGTAAGGTTGTTCACTTCATTAGAGTGTAAGTACTACCTGAAAAGGCAGTCCAATTGCAGTCATCAGTGAGTACTTCTCAGAAAAGCGCTACCTACAATGCAGTCAACCGTGTGAACTTCTCGGAAAGGCACTTTAATTGCAGTCATCTATTAGTACTTCTCCGAAAATCGCTACAATTGCATTCACTGTTGTTACTTCTCAGGAAGGCGCTACAATTGCAGTCATCTGATATGTACCTCCCAGAAAGGATCTGCGAATATTTCCTAGAAAGGTGCTAAAATTGCAAACATCTGTAAGTAATACAGTCGGTTCAATACAATCGACTGGGAGTACTGTCTTAAAAGGCGGTCCAATTACAGTAAATCTGTGAGTACTTTTCAGAAAGGAGCTACGATTGCAGTCATCTGTGAGTACTTCTCAGATAGGCACTACAAATTGCAGTCATCTGTGAGTACTTTTAAGAAAAGCACTTCAAAATGCGCTGTTCCATTGAATAATTACCGATCAACTTACTTCGGATATATGTAACTGAGGAATGTGAAGGTCTCCGTGATGAAGACATTGTATCCTCGCTTGGCATACGAGCTGGCCACCGCCTGCGACTGTGGTAACATAGAGCTGTCTATGTACCCCACCATGTACAGCACTGTCTTCTTGTTTTTCAGATCTGAAATCGAGTTGAGAAAAGTTGTTATTGAAAAATATTTTTTTCTTACACTCACACCAATGAGAATCATTACTAGGTCAGCAAATCAAACTCAAAATCAACAACATAATGATCTAATAAGCTTTTTAATTAATATACATTTTAAATCATCGAAATCGGTTCATTCATTGGTAGCGAATATTCACCGGCGGCCGAAACGTTTGACGAACTCGATCGTGGTTCACTCCGCTCGAACTTCAGTAGCAGCTCAGAGCTCTGTGACGTCACAGCCACCACGCGGCTAGCCGATATTTTTTGCAATTTGGTCATAACTTCGTCAATATTTGACGTAGAACAAAAATGTAACCTCTGCATTTTATGGAATTCTTAGCTCTATAAATCTGCAATTTCATATAATTAACAAAGCAAACAGAATCGTTACAGATCCTTATTAGCTAGCCCCAAAGTAAGCATTGTAAGGGTGCTTGTTAACGAGACAATACCCGGCAACTTAGTCTATGTGTTCGTTTCTCATACAAATTTCCACCCCCTTTTTTACCCCTTAAAAGTTGAACTCTGGGATATAATAACTATCTTATGTTCTTTCCCGATACCCAAATTATCTCTATACCAATTGCCGTCTAAATTGCTGTAACGAAATTCGATACAAAGAAAATTGACGGTTGTCGTTCGTATTTAAATAAAAAAATATATCGAATTGATTCAGTTTGAGACGCAGTTTGACTTTGATTTAGGTAGTTTAGTTTAGTTACATAGATTGATATTAATTGGTTTATCTAATTGCCTATACAGAAAAAAGACTTCTGCTCTAATATATTTTGTGGTAACTACAGGCAACTACGTAACCCTACACTGCGCATGGCACGACACGCACTTGGCCGGTTTTTATAACACTATCATGGTGTCCTCAGGTTGCTGAGGTCAGCAGGAGAACTTTCGCTGCGGCTGGATATTTGCGACGTTTACGTAATTTCTTGCTCACTGCCATCAACATTTCTCTTGCAACTTCTCTTCTTCTACTAATTCTCTATTATGCTGATGTTTGTTATCCCTATCTTACCTTTGATCTTCTAAATAAACTTGAGCATCTGAATTTTCTTTCCATCAGATTCATATACGGTTTGCGTAAGTACGATCGTGTTTCTTACTACAAGAGAAATGTAAGTGGCTTCCCATTCCCCATCGCCGTGATCTGCATATTTTATCCCTACCCTTCACAGAACTGTTTAATCCAAAAGCTTCTGTTTATCTCATAGAACGTTTTCTGTTTTTTTCTTCTTCCCATTATCTTCGCTTCGCTCATCTGACAATCTTCTTCTTTTCACACCTTCTAATTTTTTGAAAGCTTATAGCCACACCTTTACTATGCGTGCTATCCACTATGGAATTCTCTTTCGGAAAAGATAAGGCGTGCCCAAACTCTAGCTTATTTCAAATCCCTAGTTATGGAACACTTCTTGTCAAATGTGCATCATTCTCATTAAAACTTGCTACGTTAGTTTAGTACATTTTTTTATGGTTAGGTCCGACAATTGACTCCACCCCACCTGATGTTAAGTGACGGTGAAGTCCAGACGTGAAGATAGCTGGTACAGCAGTTCTTCTTGCCACACCAGCAATCCTCACGTAGCCGGCCTGCATGTTGCTTACTCACGCCTTTTTTAAAGGACCCTAGGTTGTAAGAAGTAGGGAACACGTGAGCAGGCAGAGCATTCAATTTACGGATAATGCGACAAAAAATGAGTCTCCAAATTTCTTTTTACGCGTTGGAATTATGGCCACAGTTAGACGGTGACAACGTAGGCCAGCGCCTGGTCCTCTGAATGATAAAGGAAGGTGGAATAAAAGAACATACCGGCTGTTGCATTATATTGTAAAGTGTGTGAAAGTTTTTGTATGCCTATATGTTTGCTTTTATTTTTAATTGATTTCATCCATTTGCAGTTTAATATTTTTTACAAAACTTTTGTCTTTACTCCGCACAACCTCCCTTATTATTTTCTTTAATTTCTTGCTTTATATTCCTTCCAGCTCATTGGGTTGTCTGGAAGAGATCGCTGATTAGCGATAACAACGCCCTTTGCGCAACTGTAATTGTTTTTGCCTTGTTTCGTATTCTGTGTTCTTTGAGTTTTTGTTGTGCAATAAATTGTTTTTATCTTAACATTATCTTATAACCTTCATCATTTTCTGAATAATCTAGTAAAGTTTATCAGGTAACTCAAAATTTCCGGTACATAACTAATTTGTTTTTTTGTTGTAAACGAGAGGCTCCGGTATTTTTTGAAGTGAAACTTCTTTAGGCACGCTTGACTTGGGGGGTAAACTGGCGAATGTGTGACGATTTTTGCGTACGTACCGGTGACTCATCGGTAAACAATGAACAATACCCGTCACAAAATACATGAATCTAGTGCTTGGTGATAACAGACCCAGCGCGGATTGATGGGTGATAACGGACCCAGTGCGGATTGGTGGATGATAACATACCCTGCGCGGATTGGTGGGTGACAATGGACCTAGTGCGGATTGGTGGGTGATAACGGACCCAGCGCGGATTAGTGGGTGATAACGCACCCAATGCGGATTGGTGGGTGATAACGGACCCAGTACGGTTTAGTGGGTAATAACGGACCCAGCGCGGATTGGTGGGTGATAACGGGCCCAGCGTGGATTGATGGCTGTTAACGGACCCAGTGCGGATTGGAGGGTGATAACGAACCCAGTGCGACACCAGATCCTTTCTGTCCTTGCGACAGTACCAGCCCTCAAACCTTTGAACACCTACTTTACCGTTGCCCGAGATTTCAGTCCACCAGGACTGATCTTAATATTTTATGCAGCATGCACAATCTAAATATTAAAAACCTCAACGAAATAGCTACAAAAAATGACACTAGTGAACTATTTTTAAAGCACCTGTTCCACATTATTAAAAACTTCAAAAAATTCAATAACACGTAAGCTAAGCCATATCAGAAAACCTTAAACTCATATTATTAAAATCATAAAATACACTTAGTAAAACCCTAAATACTAATAACTAATACTATTAACTAAAACACATATATAGCGAAAACTTAAATCAAGCTTAATACCAAAGGCGCAGTCCGTAAGCGCCCGCGTTATATTAGCATCTTAAGCCAATCTCATATCAACCACAAAAAAAAAACGGACCCAGTGCGGATTGGTGGGTGATAACGGACCCAGTGCGAATTAGGGGGTGATAAGGGACCCAGCGCGGATTTGTGGGTGACAATGGACACAGTGCGGATGTCTGGGTGATAACGGACCCAGCGCGGTTTCGTGGGTGATAACGGACCCAGTGCGAATTGGTGGATGATAACGGACCCAGGGCGGATTGGTGGGTGATAATTGACCCAGTGCGGATCGGAGGGTGATAACAGACCCAGCGCGGATTGGTGGGTGACAATTGACCCAGTGCGGATTGGTGGATGATAACGTACCCAGCACGGATTGGTGGGTGATAAGGGACCCAGCGCGGATTGGTGGGTGATTACGGACCCAGTGCGGATTGGTGGATGATAACGGACCCAGCACGGATTGGAGGGTGACAATTGACCTAGTCCGGAATAGTGGGTGATAACGGACCCCGTGTGGATTGGTGAGTGATACCGGACCCAGCGAGGATTGGTGGGTGATAATGGACCCAGTGCGGATTGCAGGGGTTAACGAACCCAGCGCGGATTGGTAGTTCTTTTTCTATCAACAAATCTTCAGGTTAAGTTTATGATTTTCAGATCATTGGAGCTAAAGAAGTTTCACTTCAGTCGTGTGGTCTTAAGCACTCTCTTTTTTTTCTTTTTGAGTGTTTATGCTGTTGGTTGCAGAAGAACTTTACAACGTCACCGGTTTGGGGACGGCGAGATCCTAAGGGGACCTCAAGCCGAAAATTGGCGAGCGCCTCTAGAGGTATTCCAGACAGATGGCATCTCCCCACGGGGGGAGTCTCCTCTCCGTCTGGAGCCTCTAGACCACTCAAACCTGAGGGGGTCGGCTCAACTAGAGGGCGTCTCTGAGACTCGGACCTCAGCTCTAGTTAGCCCTTGTCGTGGGAGGGGTTCCGATTGCACAAAACTCACCTATATTCTTGTCCTTGGCGACCATTTTGGCAGCACTCATGATCGGCATCGATGTTCTGCTCATCTGACCTTTGCTGTCGAACCGGTGGAGTACGATCTGTAGGTACGGCATCATACCGCTGCTGATGGAGGCGTTCTTCATCACACCAGGACCTGTGGAAGAAGTGATTACTTTGAAGATTTTGTTCAGGTCTTTCAGTTCTACTAAATGAGTAAAGATAGCAAAGCCAAAGCTTCATGCATTACGCGTGTGTGAGTTACCGACAACGACGGGAATATCATGTGTCGACTCGCGATAAACATTCGCGTAAGGACGAATGTCTAATAAATAATATCGCGACAACGCAAATAAATGCGAAACCGAGATAGTGTGGCCATGACAACAAAATTGATCAATCTAACTAAATTAATATATTTGGTGTTCGCTCAATTAAGTCATTGAGCAATTAATACAAATTGAGGAAATCATGCCAAGCATCCTAGAAGTACAAAGTAGATTGTACAGAAGGTAATCTAAATACAAAGTGCGCTCACGTAACGTAAAGCACACATACTCGCCAGTGCTAATCTGTAACATTTTCACACGCGGATCCGATGCGGATCCGCGCCGTTCCGATATAAATCCGCGTGGATCCACATCGGATCCGCGCGTGAAAATTTTACAGAATACCACTGAAGTGCGTGTGCGAGTTCCATCCACTACAGATACCCGTCTTAGATTTTTTTTGTGCAAAAATTAGGGTAATATAACTGTTCAGTGTACGGCTGTTTGAATTCAACATTAAAGTCGTTTTTTAGTACCTAATATAACAATAACATTAAAATTTAAATAATTTACTTATTATTGTTCTATATTTCCTTTGGTTTAAATAATTGGTTTAAATTTGGTTTTTTCAGAAACCTAAAAATTTTTCTGGTTGGAAAGTATCCTGTGTCTCAATCGAAGACATACTTAAACTATATGCATACCAAAATTTCATCCAAATCTGTAATTTTATTCGTGATTTAATAACAAACATACAAACTTTCACATTTATATTATTAGTACGATGATACATACTTAAGTACAATAAGTATATTTTTTTAGAAATCAGCCACGACAGGTAATGTACAAATGCTCGAATTACTCATACAAACATTTGCCATCCGGAATTCGAACCCAGAACCTCTGAGTAGGCGACACTTTAAATAAATAAATATTTCCAACACTCGCGCTAATTAGCCTAGCCCCCAAAGTAAGCACTGTAGGCATGTGTTATAAGCTTATCTTTGAAATTCATATTAAACATCCATGACTGGAGTACAAATGCACATACATTATTCATAACTACTCCGGGGGTAATGCAGAGATGAGCGGAATTGAAGAGCTCCAGTCATGGAGACTGGAGTACAAATGCTCATATTCATCACACAAACATCTGCCCCACCGGAATTTGAACCCTCAAGTCGGCGACACCATGAAACCCGGCGTAAAAACCACTCAACCACGGAGGTCGTCAAAAAACCTTAAATACCTATGTACGCAGCACTTCACCACGGAAGTCGGCAAAAGGAAAATATTAAATATAAGGAGGTAGCAAAGTCATCATCATCATCTGCCTATTAATGACCCCACTGCTGGGGCACAGGCCTTCCCTATGGATGGAATAAGGAGATTGGGCCATGACCCACCACGCGGGCCCAGTGCGAGTTGGTGGGTGCTAACGACAGCAGATGCAGCCGGGACCAACGGCTTAACGTGCCTTCTAAAGCACGGAGGAGCTCGAGGTAATAAATTTTCGGTCACCCATCCAATGACCAACCACTGCGAAAGTTGCTTAAATTCAACGATCGCAGCGGACCGCGCTAACCACTTGCGCCATCGAGCTCCTCGGTAGCAAAGTAACTAAACCAAATTTTAAACTTATAAACACTTCATGACATGAACATGCAATGCTAAAACAACATTGCGTGCTCACAAAACGATTATAACAAAAATGAAAAATGTTTTTGACCTTGAAATAATATTTCCGGACAGGTTTATAAATAGTAATCTAGATGTCCATGCGAAAATATCATGTTTATGCGTTGGTAACCAGTTACTAAAAGGTGACAAGTTTTGTTGTAATTTAACGAAGCTTATTCTTCCAAGATGGCAAAATTTACGACGAGTTGAAAAGTTTGCTTATTTGATTGAAAGCGCTAATCTCGGAAACTACTGTTATGATTTGAAAAAAAAACATCGGGTTGGACCCCGGGAGTGCCGGCAGAAGTGAAAACTTGAATATTAACGTTGTGCATTTTTGATATTTTGGAATGGTTAGGGAATAATTTTGCACGAATTGCTTTAATTATCAGTATAAAAGTACTATCATGTATGTGGTAGAATACAATATTTATTTATTGCGCTATAGTACACAAACATGACAATTTATATTACATTAAAAAGATTATCTCTCAGAAAAATCAACTTCCATGAATCACATTTAAGCGCACTTAGCGACATCTACTGTAAAGAAATCAACTCACATGAATCATATTTAAGCGCACCTAGCGACATCTTTTGTAAATTTTAATCGCAATAAAGCTGCCACGTGGACGTCCTTGATAGAAATTTAATATTATAACACGGTAAAATAAAATATAGTACTATGTTTCGTCCAATATATTGAAAGTCAACAACCTTTCCAATTTTATTGTGTGTCATGATACGATCAGCCCACGTGTTTAACCTGACGCGAGTTTAATATTTTTTACCCATACAAAAAAAGTGTACACAGAGGCTAAAGAAGTTTTCACTTCGAAAATCCTTAAAATCTTTTTAAAAAACGTACTAAATGCGTAGCAAAAACATAATTAATTAATTAAGCAAACCTAAAGGTTACATAAGTTTGGCAATTTGTAATAAATTACTGACTTTATCTTTAATTATTAGAAAATTATTTAAATATTACCCATTACCTCTTCAAACATAATCATAAGTCTAGCAAATATATTAACGGCAACAACATTAATTAAACGCAAATTCAAAGTACTTGGTAATATTATAACACAGTAAATGGACCAGTAATTTTAGTTGCATTCCGAGACATTATTAAGTTCTGTAAGTGTCATTGAGAATGATAATTTTAAAATTAACTTGGGTTTCATGTCCTAGTTACATTTTATGTTGGTTAATAAGAATATAGCATAATTGTTATATTAAAAAGTCTTCATTGTTAATGGTAACATATCCTATTAATTGAACAACAATTTGGCACAGTCTTTATGGAAATCAATGTTCCACATTATTAAAAAAAAAGTGTGCTTATGACCACACGACTGAAGTGAAACTTCTTTAGCTCCATCTGTATGTATATATATATATGTGTGTGTGTGTGTGTGTGTGTGTGTGTGTGTGTGTGTGTGTGTGTGTGTGTGTGTGTGTGTGTGTGTGTGCGTGTGTGTGTGTGTGTGTGTGCGTGTGTGTGTGTGTGTGTGTACAATATATACATGTATGTGCATATACATACACTAGCTACGAGTATAAGAGAAAGAGAGAAAGAAAATTTGTGCGCGCGCTGCTTTCTCTTGCTTATATCCCCCACTCAACTCCCGTTCGCCTCGCCATAACACACTTTTCGTAACGCGTAACGCATTTGCCAGCTTACTCCCCGAGTCAAGCGTGCGTAAAGAAGTTTTGAAGTAAAGAAGTGACATTCAAGTAATCTTACGTGACATTTAGTTGGTAAACAAAAAACGCGTGCCATTCCATTATTGCCTTTCGTGTTGATCGGCTGTGGTTTCCTATTAGATTGTTGCTTACTATTCCCAAACGTTTATTTGCATGTATAGGTATATGTGCAAACCCATCTTACCTCACTACCCCGTTATCAAAATCAAAAATCATTTATTCAGTCTAGGCTGTTACAAGCACTTATGAAAGTCAAGAATCTGATCGCAAAACTACGGCCGGAGCCCTTGTACTGAGAAGAACCGGCAAGAAACTCAGCAAGGGCTGTTTTTCTCCCACTGTATTTTATATACAGAGTCGTCAAGTTGAAAAATGACTTCAGAGATATTTCTGAAGTCACCTTCCATTAGATCATTAAGAATATAGATATATAGTTACAGTAAATTTTATAGTTAACTTTATATTTAATATATTATAGTAAGCGGTATTAAATAGGTACCATAATACTGTTATGAAAAATGACTAATACTCATAAAATAACAAAATACAAGAAACACTATGTCAATACATTACGATCATTTAGATAATCATCAATTTTATAATAGCCCTTATTCACAAGAGTATTCTTGATCTGAGAATGTGGTTATGCCCTTACCCCTATTAGTCACATTTAGTAGTTAGTTACTCATGTATGCAATTAGTTAATGGTATGGAGGGAAAACCCAAAACTGAAAGTATTTGACATATTTCTCGCCTAAACGAAATGCAACCAACAATCACATTTAAGTATTGTATTTAAATATCTTTGAACGCAATAAATATCGCACGAAAACAAAGAAGACCATTGAGCAAATAAATTAATAATTCATTACGCATTGTGGACTCTGCATAAGGTAATTAGTGATACTTTATGTGTCGTTTAATCATCAAAACAAACAATATTAACACAGGGGCTATCAACAATTAACAAAGGAAACGATCTAAAGAAAATTGTTCAAAAAAAACGAATTTTCATATGACCACACGACTGAAGTGAAACTTCTTTAGCTCCATAAGTATTTATATATATATATACAGGGTGTGACAAAAGTCCGAAATAAAACTTTAGGGTTTGGTTGTGTTCCTTGTATAGAATTACCTACGAAAGTTTGACGCCTTTCAGACCACTTTTATTTTCTAATTAAATTAATAAAAATATCGTTTTACACCTGCCTTGGACAACCCTATAAATGCGTACGATTACTACTACCTAAACAGACCCCAAGGCGCCCCTGCGCCCCGCTCAGATACCTACATATTTTTATTTCGGAATACATACCTACAAATTTTATTTCGGAATTCTGTAACACCCTGTATATATATAGGTGTGTGTGTACAATATATATATATATATATATATACATGTATGGACATATACATATTTCATTGACTAGCTATAAGAGAAAGAGAGAAATAAAAGGAAGGAAGAAAAGAAGTGGAATTATTGAGTAGCTAAGATGGGATTTTAATATTATAAATAAAAAAAAAACTTTAGATTTAAACCTTCAGCAGTGCTTATCACTACATAGTATAAAGCAAAGTCGCTTCCCGCTGTCTGTCCCTATGTATGCTTAGATCTTTAAAACTACGCAGCAGATTGCTGATGCTGCTGCATGATGAATAGATAGAGTGATTCAAGAGGAAGGTTTATATGTATAATACATGCATAATATAGTAGAGAAACACTAATAATTTTAGAGGTTTTTAATGTAAGGTCGTAAATAAACACATTTTTTGCGCTTAAATTGCAAACGCTGGCTGAATTTTCAGCAATATAACATTCATCCTTAACCATTAATTGGTTAATACCTTAAATACATTGTGTATTTAATACAGAGCAATTTGGCCCTTTAAAGCATGTAATTTAAATGAATATTTTCTAAGATATTACTCATTTATTTATTATTGTAATTAGGTATAAAAAGAATGTCATTGTGTATAATACAAGCCTGAGAACAAAAACTATTGTCTACACTTCAGCTCTACACCGAAACGAAGCGAGGGCGGGCCAGTAGTAAAATACAAAGCTTAAGAGCACGAATTGGATTTAGACACAAAGTGTTCCGTTTTCAATTTGATCACGTGCTCTATAGGTAATAATTAATTATATTAAATAAAGCAAAGCCAACGCAAAGCAGAAATTGGCAACGTTTAAAGTATTTATAACACTTTTTTTTTTACTTTATTATTTTTTTATTATTTATTACTATAATGCTATCCGTTGTGGATAATGCAGTACAGCAAGCTGGCAGTTGGACAGATGGACAGACTCTGGAACCTTAATAATATAAATTAAAAAAAAAACAAAATTCAATATCGTTTATTCAGTTGCGTTGCGTCGTCTGAATAATGATTTTATTTACTTTTTAGAAAAAGTCTCTCGAAAGTGGCTCGGCAATGTTCAAGATACCACTTAAATTAACACTTATACACTATTATTATACTATGCTATATATGCATATTCTTGTTGGTTGTCCTTCAATAAAAAAAATTAAAATATTATTTGGAAAAAATTGACAACCCTGCTTAGCTAACACCTAAGGTGCAAGACAAATAGAAAATTTACAAATTGTAATGCACTTGTTTGTGAGAGACGTACATTATGCAGGACTACGCAGTTTTTGATGAATCAAGGCGATCTGAAACAGTTTTTTTCCTTGCCAATGGGGATGATAACATTGAAAAAGTTATTTGTTCACTCCAGTGGGTCCCCATTTTCGCTGAAAGTGCGACTCGCCCGTGATATCCCGAGGTTTAGAGCCACGAGGACGTATGAGGCCTCAAAAGACGCGGAATTTGTAGGGCTTTAATAAAATACAAAAAATATTTTAGAAAAGTCAAAAACACTTTAGGAATTCTAAATGATCTAATAATGGAAGGTGACCTCAGAAGTATCTCTGAAGTCATTTTTCAACTTGACGACTCTGTATATAATAATTCAGGGAGAAAAGAAACAGCCCTTGCTGAGTTTCTTGCCGGTTCTTCTCAGTACAAGGTCTCTCGCCGTAGTTTTGCGAACCGATGGCGTAGCTTCTTGACCTTCACAAGTGCTTGTAACAGCCTAGACTGAATAAATGACTTTTCATTTAAATTTCACACTGAAATGAACTAAGTAAGCACTTGTGAACAGTCTAGATTTAACAAATGATTTTTGATTTTGATTTCTTAACACAATAGAGAAGCCACAGAAATAAATTTATTCTGTGAGAGAATAAGAACAATCAAAGCACCCTATTATATTATACATTTTCATGGCAACATTATGGATTCAACCACAAAACGGCAAAACGGCTGAATAGAAATATTAATTAATCAAGCATCGTGTCAATTTAATTTACAGATGCTTGCATAACTAATTTATTCATCAAAGCAAAGCTCACTCGCTTGAAGTAACAGGTACTATAATTGTTATATTTCTATTTATTTTTTAAGCATTTAACTGCTAGATGTTTAAATCTAAAGAAAAGTTTACTAGAAAAAAATCCACGCGGACCAGGCAGCGGACGGGACTCGAACCCGCACCCTTCGCTATCCGGGCGTATGCACTGACCATTATGCTACCACGGCCCTTTTCGCCGCGTCGAAAAAGTATTCATTTGACATTGTGGGTTACCTACAATGCGAAGAGATGGCGCTGCCTTGCAGCTTAAGGCTAGGAACATTTCGACGCGGCGAATAGGGCCGTGGTAGCATAATGGTCAGTGCATTCACACGGATTGCGAAGGATGCGGGTTCGAGTCCCGTCCGCTGCCTGGTCCGCGTGGATTTTTTTCTAGTAAACTTTTCTTTAGACTATAATTGTTGTTTCTAGGATTGTATTTTACCTAAATATAATCCTTCCACTATAAAAAAATATAATTTTTCACCGCAGTTTACAAGCGGATAGGATAGCGGAGGGTGCGCGCTCGAATTCCGTCTGCTGCCTGGACCGCGTGGAGTTTTTTCTAGTAAAATTTTCTTTAGATTTAAACATCTGTCAGTTAAATGCTATAAAAATAAAAATATAATATTTCTTTACTGTTTTGATTATTTGAAAAAAAAGACGTGTCCAAAACTTTTTGTTAATCTACCTGATAGACGTAGAAAAGACAGTTAATCATCATTCCTATTGTTGGAAAGATAAGAGTGCATTTTATTAATATGGGACGCCGGCAATTTTTTTCCATACAAACGTTCTCGACTGATTCCTCTTTAATTTTTATCACTAATAAATCGATTTTCATTCATAAAATATAATTATACTCATTCTATGATCCCATGTTTTCTTTTTTTCGATGACTTGTGTTTGGGCAAATATATACATTTTTTTATCACCACTAAAGACGTCTAGTGTGAAGATTTATTAAGCATTTACAAAAAAAAACAAAAAATGGATGCATTATTATTCTGTGTGTTGAATTTCTTTTACATATATCTAATTTTCGAGGAAGAAATCGTCGAGCCAAACCTCGAATTTTGCAATATTAATACGCAATTTATTTTCAGCGTTAACTACTTTTGTCCCTATCACACGGTATTTGACGATGCGCGACAGCAATAGTTTTTTGCAAATACCTATTTCTCAAATATCTCTCAGCTTGCGTCCGCTCTTAAGTAGACGTCGTCATTATTTTTTTAAAGTCGGTTAAAATAGTAGGTACCTATAGTTATTATATTCATATTCATATTTATTTACAAGAAACATGGTACAATAAAAAGATGTTACAATACATATGGTGCTCAAACATGATTCGCTAAATTAGCATGCAAATATCAAATTATTTTATATTAATATTGTAATTGGTCACACTATTGTTAATCATTCCAAAACATTAATTTCATTTAAACATGTCAATTAATCGTCATATGTCATCACATAAACATGTTAAGAAATCCATAATATTATTGATTAAAAATAAATTATAATTTTAGTCAAATTTACAATCATATATCAATTTACTCCATTTTATGTATCAGCAATCTTTATACATGACATTAAAACCAAAAAACCAATTTCAAAATCGGAAATGGACCTAAACAGTAAAAACTTATATGTAGCTCATAATTCGGAAGTCGATTCCAAATCATGAACCAGATATTACTTTTTTATATTGATTGATTGATTGATTGATTAACACTTTATTATAACACCAAATACATAATTCCATAACATTAACAAACAATAAACTTAACAAAAGCATTATAATTGGCGAAAACGGATCTAAATAGTAAAATATTATTTAATATTTTACTAAATAGTAAAATATTTTCTTTAAAAATAAATTTTATTTCGTCCATCCATTTTAGTTAAAATTACATCGACCAAGTAAACAATAAACAAAAATACTCATGTTCTTAAAACTACTCGGTCAAAATAAATAATTTTGCTTCGGGACCGAACGGCAACTAGGTATCTCCCGTAAAAAAAAATAGAATCACTCAAATCGGAACAGAAATCGTTTGGTAGTCTGTGTACTTATAACAAAGTATCGTAAAAATTACATTGTCCAAGTAACAAAAATAATAATAACATGAAAATTACGGGGTTCAACTGGCTTAAATTTTTATGACTTCATGAGTGAGATATTGAAGTCATTTTTCAATTTGACGACTCTGTATATAATACAGCGAGAAAAAAACAGCCCTTGCTGAGTTTCTTGCTGGTTCTTCTCAGTACAAGGTCTCCCGCCGTAGATTTGCGAACCGATGGCGTAGCTTTTCGACATTTACAAGTGCTTGTAACAGCCTAGACTGAATAAACGATATTGAATTGAATTGAATGGGTCTAAATGGCAACTGTTTCGCATTGTACAAAAAAAACACGTAAATCGGATCAGAAATCTAGGAGTAAACGGTGCACATACACAAAAAAAACGTACCAGCCGAATACAGAACCCCCTCCTTGTTGAAATCGGTTAAGAAGTTATAAATGCCTGCCACCGCCTTGTGTAGATACGTTGCGGTAAAAGCTATATAATTAAACTGACACGACGTGATTCAAAAGACCTTTCGTGTTTAGCCAATTGTTATTTATTAATAACAATGCAGTGATATATACCAACTTAATATACCTATGCGTGCATGATAAACATTTATGCACACAATTCAACGTATTGGAATGACCTCTAGTAAATATAATAAAACAGAAATGAAAAAAGTCCGGATATATTACACACCACAATACAATAGGGTTTTTGACAAGTCTTAAAAAAAGATCAAACGTTATTTACTAATGTTTATAGAGTCCATAAAAAGATATTCATCATTATGTTGTGTATTTCGGTAAAAAAACTAAATCATAAACTCTATTTTCATTAGTATCTCTGGACAATATGGCGTCTCACTGGTATGTGACGTCACACGACTGTCATTAAAACGTCAAACCATAGAATCTAATATCACCTTAACCGGAAGTTTACTTGCGTGTGACGTAATTTTAGGCTCCACCAAGCCCAATCGTTTTGGGTCACGTGACAAAAGACAAGAAAACTATTATCTTTATCGTGGGTTTTTAGTAAAATTATGAATACTAGCAAACCAGTGAACCAAATGTTCACCAAAACCTGATTTCTCGAAAACCGGAAGTGCTACGTTACTCAAATCCGGTTTGTAGTCTTATCAGACTATTCTTAACTTATAACTTAAATATTCTCTTTATCTATCTCTTACGGTTTGGCCGCTGAAACAGCACCACAGATAGACGGACGGACTTGTCTAATAGATAAGAGATTTTTTCTGTAAAAATAGTAAAAACTCCAGCCAATATGCATTCCAAATACGGATGTTAACAATTGGCACTTTATTTTTAATTCTGTCAAATACCATATTAACAGAGATTTTTCCGATCGAATTAGAAGCTCCTAACCTCCACTTTACAGTAGACACAGTTAAATAACACTACGTTTTGGTGGTGTTGTATTCCTGTCAGTGAGTAAGGTAAAAGGTTCCACGGGGTAGGGGATTGGGTCAGGGTAGGTAACGGCGCTCGCTGAGGAGCTCGATGGCGTAGGTGGTTAGCACGTTCGGCTGCGATCGTTGAAGTTAAGCAACTTTCGCAGTGGTCGGTCATTGGATGGGTGACCAAAAATCTTCTATCTCGAGTTTCTCCGTGCTTCGGAAGGCACGTTAAGCCGTTGGTCCCGGCTGCATCTGCAGTCGTTAGCACCCGCAAATCGCCACTGGGCCCGCGTGGTGGATCATGGCCCAATCTCCCTATTCCATCCATAGGGAAGGCCTGTGCCCCAGCAGTGGGGACATTAATAGGCTGATGATGAGGTAACGGCGCGAGTGATATTTTGTAACGTCTATATGCTATGGCGGCCGCTTACCATCAGGCGGGCCCAGACTCTCTTTCCCAGTGGGCACTTTGGGCAAGTTCCCAGGACCCCGCGATCGATAGGGGCCCCCTCAGATTAAATACAAAGTCCCTAGTTGCTGTTAAATCACCAAACGGGGGTCATAGTGGCCCCATTATCCTAATATGCCCAGGGCCTCCAATAAGTCAAAGATGGCACGCGGGCCATATGCTTTTTGCCACCCGTTGCATGTAAAAAAATACCTACATAAATAAATACCCCGCACATCCTTATACTCAAGTGAGTTTTTTTATCCGACTTCATGAAGAAAATGGAGATTCGCACATATTTCCGGGATGCGTGGACCGATTTTGATGATTATATTTTTGTCTGAATCAGTTTATTGGCGAGATAGTCCCCTATCAATTTTGGAATTGGTGCCATGCATGTTGAAAGATCTGAGTTACCGTTCAATAAGCCCCTTCCCCCTCACCTTAGTGTGACGTCACATGTTTTGTAGTGACGTACTTTATGGATGACCCCTTAGTGTTTTTAACATTTCCCCATTAAGTAGCTCCGCGCAATATTTAACTCGTTATTTAGGACAGGTAAATTATTGCGCGGAACAAACATAAGGCCTCCGATGTACTCTTAACGGCTTGTTTAAGTCGGAACGCAGTTTCCTCTCAGTTAAATTTAACAGCGACGACCGCATCCCCGTCTCTAAGTAGGCGAAGGCAGAGACCAGCCCCTCTGGCTGTTGTAATGCCCACCTTAATGCGAGCGGCCTTCTACAGCTTACCAAACCGATACGAGCGTACTCCAATAGGTAGCCGCTCGTCAAAGAAGCGCATATGCATTAGTTTTAAACGAAACAGCGCTCCGATGAAGCCTTAGTGTCACCGCACACGGGCTACACGCCACAGCCACAAACGCCGCCACGAGAAGCTAGAATCGGCTACTAAAGTGACTGAAGCGCGCGACAGCGGCCGACTAAGGTAAGGGAGAGGGGTGGGGGGTGGGAACTACCGTGAGGGCGAGTCCATAATATAAAATGTATGAAAACTACAAGAAATATGCCGGTGGCGGCGTTTTGTGGTTGTGGTCGGTGGCCCGACTGCGGCGACACTAAAAGGCCTTCCCGGGCAGACGCAGTCCCAACAGGTGTTTTTAGTCAGTAAGAGTCTGATATAACCTTGCAGCCGGCTGCAGGGTATCCATGACAATTTATCACCCGCTCCTCCCAGGCTCCCGCCTGGGAAACAAAAAAAAAGGTTGGCTTGGTACCGACACCAAATGTTAATTTGACTTTAGATATAGGTAATGTGTATTATTTTCTACTTTTGAGTGGTTTTCTTTTAATGAATTCGGTTTTAACTTTTGTTAATAAATAAAAGGGTTACCTAAGATTAATAAATGTGTATCCGTCGCTGACTGAATATGAAATTCGAAAAACATAATATTAGCAAGTCATCATGTTGGCATAACGCTACATTCCCAAGAGACCGTAATCGTCAAAAGTAATATCGTATTCGCAATTTACAACATTTATTTATTTACCTAAATGTGCTATTACTTCGGCATAAAATACACAGTGGTTAAATGCTTAAGAGCCCTTTTACAAAATTGCGCCGCTGCCGTACTGATCGGCGCGTAGGTAGATTTGCACTAGTATATATTGCATTTTAAGGGTGATGTTTCGATTCTTATAAAATAATTATTAAAGAATTAATTATAAATATATATACATATTTCAGTAGTTCAATGATGGTAGATTAGTTTTATGAAAGTTTTTGATAGTATTTCTATTTGATTCTATATTAAAACACGAGTTAAACCAGCAATATTTTTTGGGAAAACTCACGGAGGTTAGATGTTTTTTTTTTGATAATCAATGAGATGGAAAATCAAAATTCTAAAACATTATGTTGCAACAAAAACATATTCCTGATGTCGTAGTAATTAATTTGATCTAATTTATTGAACATTATTGAAAGATTGCATTTGTGCATATTATCGTTTTTTCCGTAAACTAGCTGCAGTAGAACGATCAGTACAAAAAAAACGAAAATAGTGTTTGCAAATATTCTACAGTAACTTACAATAGAAAGAATAAATCTACTGTTTACTACAATTGGAAATAGTCAACATCTTTTCTGAGGGGGTAAACCAGACGCTTAAAAATTACGATTTTTGCATAAAATGTGAAAGGGCTCTTAACTCACACAGATCTACATTGAAGTAGACGCCGCATGTACTTCAAATTGTATGGAAATCGAGTATGTCAGATTTTGAGTACTCACGAGAACAATTAAGTGGTAAAAACGAATTTGCCCCGGTCACCCATGTCAATTACCTATTTTTTATTCAATTTTACAGCTCTAATATAGAATTTCTAGTTATATTTTCTTTAGATTTAAATATCAAGCAGTTACATGCTTTTAAAAATTAAAATTATAAATAATTTCTATTCCTTTTTTCAAATGTTTAATACTTGTAAAAGTATTCATTTGGCGCTGCTTTGCAGCTTAAGAATGGCTAGAGGAATTTCGACGCAGTCCGTGAGGGCCGCGGTAGCATAATTGTTCAGTGCATTCGCCCGGATTGCGAAGGGTGCGGGTTCGAGTCCCGTCTGCTGCCTGGTCCACGTGGAAGTTTTCTAGTTATATTTTATTTAGATTCAATCTAAATGTTATTTAAGAACAAAATGATATAAGGGAACAATAAGTATAATATTATAGCCTCCACAGAAGTGAAGTGAAGGCGAGTCACTAGTTCATAATTATGGAAGAGCTCGATGTAAAACTATTAGGTACAATAAAATAAGCTATTAGTCAAAGAACAACCTAGTTATACAGTCAATGTCAACAGCCCTATGGACAACCAGTCCATATCTAGCACAGAAGCGGTTTCATGTACTACTAATGTACATAGAATTCGTTACAAGGCCTGAACGCCATAAAGAAATAAAGAACTAAATCTATTTGCTTAATGTGTCACTCCATAGGACCATAACATAAATTTATTTTGACAAGCCTACCCTACACACTGTCTTTCGTCTCCTTTATAAAGAAACTAGCTGTGCCCTGCGGTGTTACTCGCGGTTTATTTGGGATATTTTCCCGCAGTTAAACGCTAGTCAGCTAAATCCATACATTATTAAGATCGCTCCAGCCGTTTAGACGTGAAGAAGTAACAAACATACACACACTCACAAACTTTCGCCTTAATAATATTAGTGTGATAACAAATTAAAGTCTAAAAAATACATCAATTATTCTATTTTGAAAAACGACTGGAGGTATAGACGAGACTTATGGTTAATTTGGATTTTAAATCATTGGAAGAAGAAACGGGTCGTAAATAAATTAAAAGTCGTTAAAAAAATCTATTTCATTTTGAAATAGGAATAGCGGAAAGTTACTAATAGAAATTTGAAGACATTTTGATGATATTCCACTCCAATGCTGATACTATAATTAGCCTATTCATATACAGGGCTTTCCACGGGTTTGTCACACCGAGGGAAAGTATATTAAATATTGAAGATAGGATATTTTAGTAAAAGAAGACATCATTTTATTTTTAATAATAAGTAGAACTGCATTCTCAGTTTTCAAAAAACTTGCCTGCAAAAACCGGATATCCAACTCGTGAAATGTGAAACAAAATAGCACATGTATTTATAATACCCGTCAAACTGCCGAAAAGTAAAAAATAATAAACCTTTTTTATCTTATATTCAAATTAATATTTCGATTCGGTGCCAGAGCCAGGCTAACCCAAGTAATGAGAACTCAGATCTGTCAGACCTGCATGGCACCGACTCCAAATATTAATTTGACTAAAAGCTAAAAATGGTATGGTATAATATTTTTGTTAAAAAAGATTTTATTTTACAATTTGTTCTGCTTATAATTTTTGTAATATTCAATTCGGCATCAAAATCTGTGAGTGAACAGGCAATCATCCCCTGTTTTAATCGGTGTATATTTCTTTTCAAATACATATGGGATCAACTTTGGGGTATAATGTAACAAACAAAAAAACAGTTATCAAAATCGGCCTCCTCTGTAAAAAATTTTGCGTGGTCACACATGAAAAAAAATACTCATCGACTTGAGAACCTCCGTTTTTTTTCGTCAGTTATAAATAATAAAAACGAGGTACTACAAACCCAACACGGAGTAAGATTTACTGTATTCCTTACGTAATTTGTGCGTTTATGTTACTATTGTTACTTTTAACTGTATGCCTATTTTGTTACAGTTTCATATTTATACTGTAAAATATAACGTCAAGCTAATTGTTATTTATTCGATCCCCCTCTACGAACACGGCTATCGTCGTAGATGCAGGAGGGACCAACAGCTTAGCCAACATTTTAAAGCACGAAGGAAATCAGGATAATAGAATTTTTGTCACTTTGTTGTTCATCAGCGATCATAGGATCGCACACCGATCGCACTAACCGCTTCGCTACAAAGATACTATAACAAAGCATTGCTTTGCAATATTTCTATGAGTTCGTCTACAATTTTAAGTTCCTATCCTAATGATAACATAATAGTTTTCTCCCCTTCTGAGATTTTATTTTATTGCTCACCCATCTAATACAGGTCGCGGCATGTAACTCTAGCACTGAACAAAACGCGGAGGGGATAGCTGCGCATGGGTACGACTGGAGAGCCAATCGGCGCAACGCACGCCCACCCGCGCACCTCGTTTCCCCCCAACACATCTTAATTTTTACTTTCGCGCACTAACAGTCAGCCCTAAAGTTCGGTGCCGCGACTTATATAAGCAGTCATTCCTACACAAGTAAAATAAAATATCACTACAATAATGAAGGTAACAATAAGTCATTACTAACACAAAGTAAGTTATAACTGGCACGCTCTTACTCACACTGAAAACATGTCATTTCTGTGAAGCAAAAATTGATTATCGTAACGTTTACAGACATTCTCTCACAAGCAGAATTTATTCTCGATTGGCGTCTCGACACGGCCTAGGCGTGATGACACGCTATCACCGAGGGAGCAGCACAAGAAGCCCAGATTGGAAGCACCGCGCCAGGACCCGGGGAGGCCTTCATTTACAGTTGCTGCCAAAACTGTCCTACCGGTGATGATAACCAGTAAGAAGACCGGACAAATCAGCACTACAGTGGCTGGAGAAAGCCTTACGGCGCTAAAAGAGGCAATTGTTGAGGAGACGCTGAAGGCGATTGTATCCCCAACAATCGAAGGACTGTTTCTCAGGGGGAAACCCTGATCGCAGACAGAGCCTTAAGCCTCTGGTGCAGAACACCCCAGTCACTGGAGTGGTTGAAGAGGACGATGGGGACACTGAAGATGACAGGGGTGGAAAACTTGGCTGTTCAGAGACAGATCGACCGACCAAGCAGGATTGTATGTGGGCTTCTCATACCGGACATCCGAGAGCCCTATACCACTGCCAAGGTGCTTCGGTATTAAAGCATTGATGCCGAAGTAGACCGCTGGCTACTGCACAAGGCCATCACCGGCGACACAAGCACTCTTCTTGGTGATCAGTACGACGCAGGACAGGACAATTTTCTTGCCCCATATTGTATAATTTCCAAATAATTCCAATGAACGGTAGAACTTTTTAACGCGATAAAATATAGCCTATAAAACCAAGATAAATCTTTTTTATCATTTATATTCAAATGGTGTTTTATCGCTTTACATACGAGATAATTGCCTGTTCATTTTTAAACATCGCAATTAGTTTTCCGTGTACAAGACACACATAATATAAGCATTTGAAACAAAAACAGGCTGTATACACCTTCTTCACGCATAAGGATGCTAAACACCAGTCCTTATCATATAGCTCCAAAAATATTTAATAAATTACCATCACAAATACGGGATGATCAAGAACAGCCTACAATTCATAGGAAATTTTAAAAATATTTAACTGATGAATGCTTCTATTCTGTCGAAGAATACTTGAATAATTTTAATGAATTTGTCTTTTTATTTATTTTTTGTTAAATGATGATTAAATGAAGGTATCTTCCAAACTGAATTAAATTTTATACAATTATTTTATATTTTCATAATAATAAATGTTTAATAATCTATTATTTGTTATACCTGTGCAAGGCGACTAAGGCCCGTATTATAAAAAGATTCTCAGTGATTGATCTAGTCTTGAGCATAGTTAGTAGAAAGGGACGTCGCTCTGTATAGCACATAGCACCATCCCTTTCTAACTGTGCTTAAGTAAAGATCGACACTTAGCACTTAGTTGTCATTCTGTAATACGGGCCTAAGTCATGAGATGCTATGTATCATGTTTAAAAACGGTATGTAACACTTTGATTGCAAATAAAGAGTTTGAGATTAAACGCTCTCAAAATTATAAAAGATTTTTTGAAATCGGTCTCGAAGGTAGGTTTTTTTTAGTTTATTTATTGGTTACAGACATAAAATTATTTCCTCGTTATTATAATATTAGCTGAGATAAATGTTGGTAAGCTTACAGTCAGGCAGATAACCAGCAGGATAGCCAATTTCTGGTGGAGGAGTGTACGTTTTTGCGGAGGCTGCAGTCATGGTTGCCATGGCGACCGCTACTCCCATCGCCAGTGCAGCCACACGCGCTGTTGTCGACAAACTTCTGAAAAAGAAACAAGTATATTTTATAGTCCATAGCCGTGGTGAGACCATAAAGGTGCTTCTTAACGAGGCATTTTTCACCGGTGTCGCTAACAATGCTCAAGAATGTCCCATACATTACCTACTGGTGACCGGACGTAGACACGGTTTAAAACAGTGCCGTACCATGGTAATATTATCTATACAGTATTCTATCTTCATACAAACGGTCGGAAATCGTGTCATACCTACGCGAATGCGCCGCAGCGACGACTGAACGGTGTGAATTGTTTTTTATGCAGTTAGCCGTGCTTAAACGTGCGATTTGAACTGTGAATATTTGATTGAATAAAGTAGATACCTACACTATAGTAAGAATAATTTACAATCTTTTTTAATAGTACCTAGTAATGATTTCTTGGAATATGTAGAAAAAATGGTGGAAATAGTTCGGACATCATTTAAAAAAAACATATCAACTGTAAAGTAGTTTAATAATAAAGCTTATCGTACGTCTCAGTCGAGGCGTAAATATTTTTCTGTCTCAAATCTATAATTATTTTTTATTAAATATTACCTAAAAATAACCTGTTTTTTATTGAACACTTCCTACTTTTTTCTCAACAATTTCTTTTTTACATATAAAATAGAATATTTTCAATCACAAAACTAGAAAGAAACTCAATAAAGTAGATGAAATTAAAATACTGTAGACGGGCAGCCCTACCGCGTGTCCACGCCCCGCTCGGCCGTAGGCAGTTATTTCAAGGACAGGGCCGAGTCACAATACTGTATAGATAATATTACCGTGGCCGTACCGTACCGTTTTCGTCGGGTAAAGGCACGGTTTGTACCCGAGCCAGTGCCAACGAAACATGTTCGACAAATAAACTTTTTAAAAAAACCTTCATTTTTGCCAAACTATCCAGATTCTAGGTCGGTCAGTCATTTGAAACAAATGTTAACTATAATGTTATGGTTATCACGAATCATTTTTACATCACGAGTTTGATGGAGCAGCGATGAATGCAGTGGATTTGCGATTGCCAAGGTTAAGCGCCTTCAACAAAGGCTATTTTCTGGATGTGTGACCTAAGAATAACAGGCTTCATTTTTTGTACTCCAAAATCATTAATGGATGATCTAAAGCAGTTCTTCAGCGCTCTGAAAGACGCACCAGGTTGTTTGTCCAGCCAAGAAGTTTTTTTTATAGCTAGGTAGGCAAATGACTCTACTCTTGATGTTAAGTGGTGGTAGAATCCGGACACAAAGATAGCTGGTACAGCGGTAATAAACTGCCGCACCAACCATCTTCACCTTGCCGGCATGCAGAAATGCTTCTTCACTCGAGCTTCTTTTAAAGGACCTCAGATTGTAGAATGAAGGGATCATGTGCGCGGGCATAGAAACTTTGACGATGGCAATACGAATACAGTACCCCTAGCACGAACTATTATCGAATTCGAATAGTTTGCAAACCGAAATGTCAATGTCAAATTTTGTATGGAAACCTGAACAGCAGCGGCACAAAGTACGTAACGACAACTAAAAATCAATACACATTTGACAATGACATTTCGGACTCGCAAACGATACGAATTCGATATTGGTTCGTGCTAGGGGTACTGATCTCTCATAGTTCGTGCTTGGGGCACTGGTGAAAAAAGACAGCATGTGCCATTACAACTAAACAACGAAGATCGTTTTAAACTTTCATGGTCACTAACATTATATTAATATATGTTATTTAAGAGATTTTTACCTTGTTTTTAGCGAGTTTCCGATATTTTGGCACTTGCAACAGTTGCACGGAGTAACTCCATGATCATGGCGCTTGCAACAGTGCCGAAATATCGGAAACTCAAAAACAAGGTACATGATAAGAATTCCGTAAATAACTTATATCTAATATATTTGCCTCCTCATAAATATAAATACACATTAAGAATTGTTTACTTAAGAAAGGATATTATACTGTCAATCAATATTTGAATGATAAAACGGCCTGGTTGTAATTTTACCTGTAGATAATTTTTCAAAAGTTATATTAAAACTAAGGCTCCCAGCCTTAGAAAGAGTTTTAAAGAGAACATTGCACTTACTCCCTTTCATATACTTGTTCATTTTGTTTTGAAAATTGTTTCTTGCTATTTTGGGACTTATCTTTGCACTTATTGTTAGTAAATTCGTTGATTGTCTATTGTTAAATATTTGACATTATGTGATGGAAGTTGACCTCAACACATGTTTGCAAGTTTGATGTCAACTTTCAATTGGACGACACTGTATGAAATAAAACAGGGAGAAAAAAGCAACCCTTGCTGAGTTTCTTGCCGGTTCTTCTCAGTACAAGGTCTCCCGCCGTAGATTTGCGAACCGATGGCGTAGCTTTTCGACATTCACAAGTGCTTGTAACAGCCTAGACTGAATAAACGATATTGAATTTTGAATTTTTTTTTTTATATAAAATTCTCGTGTCGCGGTGTTTGTGGTTAAACTCATCCGAAACCGCTCGACCGATTTTCGTGAAATTTTATATGCATATTCAGTAGGTCTGAGAATCGGACAACATCTATTTTTCATCCCCCTAAATGTTAAGGGTAATCACCCCTAATTTTCTTTTTAATTTTAGATAATCTTTTATTTTTTTATGATACATCATACAAAAATAAATTTTCGCCCTTCTACCACCAACCCCTATTTTTTTTTATGGTGGTACGAAGTTCGCTGGGTCAACTAGTATTATTATAAACAACGTAGAGCTCGTAATTGCATATCGATAGTGAAATATCTAAAATCGTTCAAACGCCACTTTAGTAACTTCACAGAAACGAGGAACAAAGTTTTTTTTTTCACAAAAAAATATAACTCATTGTAGGTAAATGAGAAGGAGTGCCGGCAGAAGTGAAAACTTGAATGTTAACGTTGTGCATTTTTGATATTTTGGAATGGTTAGGAGATAATTTTGCACGAATTGCTTTAATTATCAGTATTAAAGTACTATCATTTATGTGGTAGAATACAATATTTATTTATTGGGCCCTCGTACACAAACATGACAATTTATATTACATTAAAAAAGTTTATCTGTCAGAAAAATCAACTTACATGAATCACGTTTAAGAGCACTTAGCGACATCTATTGTTAAAAAATGCATTTTCTTCGCAATGAAGCTGCCACCTGGACGGCCTAGACAGAGACTTATTATTAAAATACGATAAAATTAAATATTACTATGTTTCGTCCGATATATTGAAAGTCAACAACTTTTCTAATTTTATTGTTTTCATCAGACCCCGATCAGGTAACGTGTCATGACGCGATCAGTCCACGTTTCCTGACGCGAGTTTAACATTTTTACCCATACAAAAAAAGTGTACAATGCCGCTAAAGAAGTTTTCACTTCAAAATTTTTTCTTACTCATCTCATCTTTCTATGAAAAGTTACATAGCGCCTTTACTTCTGTTCATTCATCATCTTTTGCTTATGTTCTTTTTAGTAGTAAAAATATAAAATTCATTTAGCTTTATGCGTCGACTATCTAAAATTGGCACTGGCTACATTGTAAATGAGAAGTAGCGTCATAAAAATAAAATCATAATCATAAAATAATATTCTCTAAACATCCTCCTATTAAAAATCTACATAGTGCATTTAATTTACGAATTAGATGACGCTTGAGCGAAAATCACTCGGCCCGCCATACATTTTCTGTCATGTAAACAAGATATCGTACGCCAAATAGTAGGACTGCAAATTGGTTCAATAAAACACCAAAATCCATATCTCTTCAGCGTTGTGAACAATAAAAATCATAAAAAAAATTAAGTTGCTTAAGCGCCAAATAAGTAAATCTTCGCGAAATATAAACAGATCGGCGCAGAAATCTGATTCAAATAACAATATTAATAGTAATCTATTTATTTCTTATTTTTTTTATGTTTTTAAGCATTTAACTGCTAGATGTTTAAATCTAAAGAAAAGTTTTACTAGAAAAAAATCCACGCGGACCAGGCAGTGGACGGTACTCGAACCCGCACCCTTCGCAATCCGGTCGAATGCACTGACCAATTATTCTACCACGGCCCTGATGGCCGCGTCGAAATTTTCCCAGCCTTAAGCTACAAGGCAGCGCCATCTCTTCGCATTGTAGGTAACCCACAATGTCAAATGAATACTTTTTCAAGTATTAAACATTTGAAAGAAGAAATAGCAGTTATAGTTATTTTTTTAGTTCTATTTATTTCTTTCAAGAAGTGTAAAGGGATTCAAATGATTATAAATAACTAATTTTCGACCAAAGTGGCGTATAAGCGATTTTGCCTTTCCAATGTCGATTTAAACAATATATATACTAAGCGACTAACACAAAAGCCCATTATTTCATGGGTGACCAAAATAAAGTTATCAGTTTTAATTATCTCCAGCGGTCATTAGCACTTTTATGACTTATCCGAACAAAACTCACGCCATCGCCATTACTATATAGGAGCCCGATGGCGCGGGTGGTTAGGGGATCATTTATTACGTAAGTCGATGTAGGCACTGCCGGATTTAGGCGGAAGCCCCGGGGCCTCCACAAATGGGGGCCCCCCCACAATAGAGACTTCGAAAAAAAAAATTTTCAAATTCCAACTAGTAAACACTAGTAAACATCTTTTCCTTTGATATTTTATCACAATAAATTATTTATTGAAAAACTCGACTGAAAAAAAAAATGTTTACTTTATTTGGAAAATAATTTGGGGACCTCCGCTCCTCTGTTGCCCCGAGGTCTCTGGACCTCTAAATCCGGCCCTGGATGTAGGGGAAGAGGGATTGACCATGTCTTTGTCTTACAAGGGGGTAGGGAGGGTGTCTTAATAGTTCTTACGTAAGATCAGAAAAATGCGCAAAATAGAGATTATTATACCTATTTTGAAAAAGTAGTTTATTACTACCAAAATAATAAAAACTACTAGCACCTTTGTTACCAGATACAAATAAATATTCCTAACACTCCTCAAATTTGAAAATATACAGTAGAACAAATCAAACGTGTGTACGTAATCCTTAAGATTTTTTCGCGAGCTCCCACAATAACAGGGGTGGTTGTTGGACTATTCTTATTTTTTCTAACGTAGGCTAAAAATCTAGAGAAAATTGTCTGACGTAATAAATTAATGGTCCATTAGCGCATTCGACCTGCGAAGCTGCAGAGTTAAGCAATTTACGCAATGATCGGTCATTGGATTGGTGGCATCCCCCAAACCGCATTAGGTTTGTGCAGAAACACGAAGCACGGAGGAACTCGAGATAATAAGTTTTTGGTCACCCAGCTATTGCAAAAGAAGCTTCGCAGCACAACGCCCTTATACTTAACATAAATTTATATCTTCATCGATACATAGACCACTTCTTCATCCAATCATTCACACACGACTGCACATACACAAACATACACACACATACACTAAACTGCATACATATCACATACACAAAAAGAACGAAATCACACAAACACTTACTATCACACACATACACGCCGCTTTTGGTTATTATTTTTATTTTGAAAACTGGATATTTTTTCTAGATTCCTATTAGATAGAATAGCTTTTCTTTGTTTATTGTTATTGTTTTTTTATTTTCTTTTATTCAATGCTGTTGAAACAACAATGTATACATTTCAACTGTCCAAGGTGTAACATCCGTGGAAGTCCTGCTATCTATGTTTAGGCCTGGTGACCTGTAGCACAAGTTTCTATTGCTGAAACCTATTTCAGGCACCAGTACATCACAAATAGAGAAGCCACAACACTGTAATTGATATACAAGACTAACTATAAATCTCTGTTGTGATGGAAAATAAATATATTTTTGATTTGAGTTGATTCTTGTCCTCATAAAAACAATAGCAACATTTGTCCCATTGATTTTTTCCTATATTTCTATTAGAATTTACAACACGACTGGCTTGCGGACAAGTCCATTGTATTCAAACCATGTTCCAACGGAGTTAACTGATCGGTGCTATACTTGACTGAATATCGATCGATCTTATTTGCTATAAAGAAAATGTACTCATCGCTTTAATTTATGACTGAAGGTCTGGAATTTATAAACAACTAGCTGACCCAGCGAACTTCGTACCGCATTAAAAATAGGGGCAGGTGGCAGAAGAGAAAATTTAGGGTTGTATGTATTTTTTAATACCACATTATAAAAAAAAAATTGTCCACATAAAATTGTCGGGATGTTTAACGTAGTGTTCTATCAATTTCCTGGGATGACATTCCTCCTAACCCATAACACTACGTTACAATACCCACTAGTTTGAATTTTGGCGCGAACGCGCAATGTAGGTTTCAGGACACTACGTTACAGGTGGAAAAATAGATAGTAGCCGATTCTCAGACCCACGGAATATGCATATAAAATTTAATAAAAATCGGTCAGGCTGTTTCGGAGGAGTATGTTAACTAAGGCCGTATACAGAAAGAAAGCCGAAAGCCGATCGGCGCCAATCGGCGCCGATCCTTCCTACATAAAGGAAGCCGATTAAAGCAGATCAAGCAAAATGTCGGACTCATCGGACGATGATTTGGTTTTGTTAGAAAATGTTTATTTAAAAATGTGAAAAACAGCTATACATCCTATAAATAGAGAAAGGAAACGTTTCGGAGAATACCATCATTTATTTGTAAAAAAAAAAAATTTGATGAACAAAGATTTTATACATATACAAGAATGATTCAAGAAACATTTTATTACGTTTTGGATTTAGTGAAAAACCGTTTGATGAAAAATTGGGGCAATTGGCATAAACAACCAATCCTTCCAGAAGAAAGACTTGTTGTCACCATTCGGTAAGTACGAAACAAATAATTTTAGCGCTTAGTTAATAAAAGATAAAGTTATTAGATTTATAAAAAGATTATAACTTAGATTGATTTAATCTAAGGATAATAATTCAAATACAAATTATTTATTATTCGGACCAGCGCGTGTCGGCGCTTATCGGCGCTTATCGGCGTCGGTCCATAGAAAAAGGATCAGCGTCAATAGGCGCCGATCGGCTTTCGGCTTTCTTTCTGTATACGGCCTAACACTGTGACACGAGAATTTTATATATAAGACTAGCGGCCCGTCCCGGCTTCACACGGGTGTATTAAATACTTTGTAAATATAATGAATCAGCATTTATATCTAGAATACAAAGAAAAATTAACAACAAATAAACAAAAGGAAACAGTGGAAGAGCTTTTCACTATATAACGAAAAAACAATTTTCCAAAAGCTACACAAACAAATTTGAAGGACGTAAATTCAATGAAAGAAAATTCAGTTCCACATGCATCGCTTAGGGAACCTCGGTTTTCATTCTACGGCATTCAATTTTCGATTTTTGTAAATTTTCGAATACTGCTTACGTCACGTTCTATTGTGTCTTGCGCTTGTTCCTTTTTTTTAATATTGCATTGGTTCTGAAATGAGAAAGTCTGAAGCCACTTTTTTTATAATTATTTATATAGGTATGGAGCATTACAATGTCACGATCCGTATATTGAATATCTATAGAAATACCTACTATATAGCTGTCCCAGCCAACTTCGTACCGCCATAAAAAATAGGGGTTGGTGGTAGAAAAAAAAATGAAAATGGGTGAAAATTTAGGGTTGTATGTATTTTTGTATGATGATGGTCCAAAAAAATTATTTAAGTAGGGACCACCCTTAACATTTAGGGGGATGAAAAATAGATGTTGTCCGATTCTCAGACCTACTGAAAATGCATATAAAATTTCACGAAAATCGGTCGAGCCGTTTCGGCTAATAGTTAAAACTGTCTTTATCAGTTATTAATAAAATGTGAAAAAATAATTATTGCACTGGAAATTAATAATAAATTCACGATGAGAGTAAAATTTACGTAATAGATGCACAGAAAAATTCAAATAATACGTATAAGTCACTGCTACGATCGATACACAAATGAAACAAAAAAAATGGCCGAAAACTGTAAGTATATTGAGGAAGACAGGAGACCGGCTTCCTTCTTATCCCTACTCCGATCCGATTTTTGCTGGCTGAGAGGTGACCCAGGTAGACATCTAGCGGGGATAACGGATCGATTGATCGTTGATCGGTTATCGACCGGTGAAGGAGGAAGATCAAATTGAATTGAGAAAAAAAAGAAATTATTAAAAATAAAAATCGCGATGGTAAAATAGAGGTTGATGTAAAGGGTTTGAAAATTCAGGGTTATATGTATTTACTAATGCTGTATCATAACTTTTTTTATCTAAAATTGAAAAAAAAATAGGGTTGGATTATCCTTAACATTTAGGGGGAATGAAAAATAGATGTTGTCCGATCTGTCCCAGCGAACTTCGTACCTCCATAAAAAAATAGGGGTTGGTGGTAGAAAGGTGAAAATTTAGGATTGTATGTATTTACTAATGCTGTATCATAAAAAAAATAAAAATCTTAAATTGAAAAAAAAAATTAGGGGTGGATTACCATTAACATTTAGGGGGATGAAAAATAGATTACATCCGATTCTCAGATCTACTGAATATGCAAATAAAATTTCACGAAAATCGGTCGAGCCGTTTCGGAGGAGTTTAACCACAAACACCGCGACACGACAATTTTATATATTAGATTATAAAAAAATATTAACATCATCTGGTTAGTTTTCAAGTATTTTTTTTTTGAGTCCCAAAACAATTATAATGTAAACCCTGTAGGTGCTTTAATTATTCTAAGATGCTTTACTTATAACTTTAATCTCATGCTTACAGATGTGGTAATGGATACTTAAATAATATAGATTTTGAGATAGTTACTAGACAATTACTAATAATAAAATAGAAAACGTGAATGAATAATATTTTTGTTTTTGTGACGTTAAAACAAGTATTTAAATTAGAAAAATAAATAAATAATAAAATAACTCACCTGCCCATATTATTCGAAATAGTTTTTTTGTTCTTAAACCAAAACACAAAATTACTAAAACTTCACATACACTATAACTTCTAGTGAAAAAAGGTTTGAGTTAAAAATCCAAAGTTTAAAAAAAATAAGTCTTATTTAAATATCCATTTCTTTAAAATTTTGAAAAATGGAAACATTAAAAAATCGTAGTTGGCTAGCGGTCGGCGACGTGTGTAGGATGTGGTAAGCATGCGCGACTACACAGTCAAGTTTAAGGCCGAATGGTAGCACCTGGCCGGCGTTTACGCATGAAGGTTTTATGCAGTAAGCATTCAAGAAATTTTTTCTCTTTTTTATATGAAAATTCTAGAACTATACTACTTAGGTCTCCTTGATTGTTTTAGAAACTGCATTGTTTTCAAATTCTTTGTCACTACCGCTTGTTGAGAACAGATTAAGAGAGACTATCAGGTAAATAAAACACGAAACCCTATGTGCTAGGCACACTACGATTTACCTCTTACGAACTACACATTCACTAAATGAAGGACATCATATCATTTTCAATTTTCATATCCTACTAATATAAAAATGTGAAAGTTTGTATGTTTGTCTGTATTGTATGTTTATTACTTAATAACGCAATGATTACTAAATGGATTTGGATGAATTTTGGTACACATTTAATTTATGGCCTGGATTGAGACATAGGATACTTTTTATCCCGGAAAAATATTTAATTCTTGTGCGATTCTTAAAAAACTAATGTTAAGGTTAACGAAGCCTTAACTAGCGGCCGCTAGCTTTGGTATATTTTTTTTAGCATTGAATTACAGAAATACCTACGTTTTTATAGAATCCCTAACATAATTTTCGATATTAAAAAAAAACTTTTTACCTATTAAGGAAAACCTTTAAAAATATTGAATCAATAATATGTAACTATACTGCATGACACCATCCATCCCATTGACTCGTTTCATTAAATAAATTGCTCATTTGCTAATATTGTCATTACTGAGATGCTAGTTACCAGCAGGCGTTTAACTGATCGCATGGAATCGATTAAAATTTATTGCCAATCTTAAAAATCATTATATTGAGGGAACACCATTAAATAGCGTGACTGCTTGAACTTCCGTGCTGGGTGGAAATTAAAATAAAAATTGCGCAAGCTCAACTTCTCCGTGCAGATAGTAAAATCTTATCAATGTATATTTCCTTTTGGGGTGTTGTGTTTCTGCTGGTGAGTAGGGTTCCAGGGTTCCGCGGGTTGGAGGATTAGGTTCACACCAGCAAGGTGAGGATAGCTGGAGCGCCACAGCTTCTGCTGTATCATCTATCTTCGCGACTGGACTCCACTTACACTTAATTTTAGGCCAATTACGAAGCGGTTAGCGTGCATGGGGAGTTGCAAGACAAAGGACTTCTCTAATGGGAAGCCCGGAGACAATAGAAGAGGCCTGCAGTAACATTCGGGGACTGCTGAGCTTTCTGGAGGAGCTGGGATGGCAGGACTGATGCCAATCCCCACGCAAAATAGGCACTGGGTGTCGAGTTGCGGAAACAGCCCGCCGTTCTACTAAGACTAAGGCCAATTATGAATGCCTGTGTATGGCTTCTGGCGCTCCTCGCAGCTCTTACAGCCGCCCCGAGTCATAGTCTTCTTCGTCCTTTTTTTGTTACGCAGGCAAAACCTCTATTTAAATACGTTGGGGAACTTAAAGGACACACCAACGAACGGACCTCAGACCTAGCCTCTCGCAAGTCTCACGGGTGCTTAACGGAGAAGCCTTTAAGCAGTCCGCGCAGCTTCCGAGCGCTTACGGCATACTATCTTCTAAAAAGCCCTGCGAATACCCTCTACGCTGTTAAATGCGGAACCGCGAGTTCCCCGTTGCGGGACTTCACTGCGTCTCAGCGCCCAATAGCCTCCCGGCCTAGCCAGGGATCCACGGCAGGGATCCCAGGGGTACTTTGGGTGATCTCGCAGACGCGCGCAGGACTGCCCGCGTTAGGAGCTAAGTGCGGGGCCTATTGCCCACCACACCGCCCTAGGTATATACGCTTCTGGTGGGGAAGCGTAATTTATTTCACCTCGTATAAAAAAAAGGCAACTTTGGAAACTATAAGTGGATTTAATAGGTCTCGCTGAGAAAGTGAGGGCATGGCGGATTTCTTGCTCTAGTAAACGCATGTTTGAGGTAATAATAACTACCTTTTGGTGATGTTTTCCTTGTATTGGTAATTTTAACGGCCGTTGTGGTTTTACCGGACACCGGGTCGTTTCGATATGCTATTGTCTTTATCTAGCAACGCATCGATAAAAAAGACAAGAAAATTGCATCATCATCATCATTATCAGACGATGTGCGTCCACTGCTGGACATAGGCCTCCTCAAGGGATTTCCATATGGAAAGATCCTGCGCTTTCCGCATCCAGTGGGTTCCCACGACTCGCTTGATGTCGTCAGTCTACCTCGTGAGAGGTCTACCGACACTGCGCTTCCCAGTGCGAGCCGAGGGGAACCTTGGAATGAACGTTGGGGTTCATCGGTTCGCCGAGCTATGTACCCCGTCTATTGCCACTTCAGCTTGGCAATCCGTTAAGATATGTAGGTCGTTCTAGTTTAATTAAATTGCATCGGTGTCCAGTAAAACGGAAAGAGGTAGCATAGCGGGTTGCCTGCTCGAATTTGAGCGCCCGTCTGGGGAAGTTACCTCCACCTTACAGAAGATTTCAGTAAAATACCACTACGTACTGTAGGGTTTAACTTGGGGAGAAACCATGGGGACGCACGTTTTTACAATAACTATAAATGATAATGCTCGAGATGTTTTACTTTGTTTATTTAAACACAGAGAAATTACAATAATTTTTCTATCAACCGATCGAGTATGTGCCTGAATTCTATCTCCTAGAATTTTCGATATGTGACAGAAGGTTCTCATATTTGAATCTTTAAAATAATGACATTTACTTTTAATACAACTGCCAGCCGTAGGCATAACATAAGCAAAGAGTTTACACAAACAAGGAGATTCTAACGCTACGGTCGTTACAGTTGGTACCTTTTGTTGGTGTTGTGTTTCTGTCGGTGAGTAAGGTTCCAGGGCTCCACGGGGTAGGGGATTGTGGTAGGCAAAGGCGCGAGTGATATTTTTGGTATCGCAAGCGTCTATAGACTATGGAGGCCGCTCACCATCAGGCGGGCCATATACTTGTTTGCCATCCTTTCAACACAAAAAAAAGACTTCAAAATCGAAAATGGAACTAAAAAGATTGAAACATTAAATAGATTTTCGTTTTTGATCAATAATAATACTTTTTTCAATCTTGACCCCGCCCGACTTCCAAATCATGAATCAGATATTATTTTTTACTATTTTGAAGTCGGTTTAATTTTTTCGCAATCCGTTAAGCTATGTAGGTTGTTCTAGTTTAATTAAATTGCATCGGTGTCCAGTAAAACGGAAAGAGGTAGCATAGCCGATTGCCTGCTCGAATTGGAGCGTTGGGAAGTACCATCCACCTTACAGAAGAACACAGTAAAATAGCACTAGGTACTGTAGGGTCTAACTTGGAGAGAAGCCCTGGGGACGCAGCTTACAATAACTATAAATGATAATGCTCGAGATGCTTTACTTTGTTTATTTAAACACAGAGAAATTACAATAATTTTTCTATCAACCGGTCGAATGCCTGAATTCTATCTCCCAGAATATTCGATATGTGACAGAAGGTTCTCATATTTGAATCTTTAAAATAATGACATTTACTTTTAATACAACTGCCAGCCGTAGGCATAACATAAGCAAAGAGTTTACACAAACAAGCAGATTCTAACGCTACGGTCGTTACAGTACCTTTTGGTGGTGTTGTTTCTGTCGGTGAGTAAGGTTCTAGGGCTCCTCGGGGTAGGGGATTGTGGTAGGCAAAGGCGCGAATGATATTTTTGGTATCGCAAGCGTCTATAGACTATGGAGGCCGCTCACTATCAGGCGGGCCATATACTTCTTTGCCATCCTTTCAACACAAAAAAAAAGACTTCAAAATCGAAAATGGAAATAAAAAGATTGAAACATTAAATAGATTTTCGTTTCTGATCGGTTATAATACTTTTTTCAATCTAGACCCCGCCCGACTTCCAAATCATGAATCAGATATTATTTTTTACTATTTTGAAGTCGGTTTAATTTTTTGTTTTTTTTTTTATTTCATCCATTTTAGTGATAATTTCATCGTTCAAGTAAACAATAACACAATTGACGAAGAAATCGGTGAACATGCATAAAAAAACATCGTGCGTGCCTTTGAAATTTGAAGGTTTCCCTCGATTTCCCCGGATTCCACCATCTGATCCTGACTAAATATATATATATATATATCCAATGGGACTACCTCGGAATATAAATTTATTTAATTCGAATAAAAATAAATTTATTTATTTCGAATAAAAGGAGAATTTTGGAAATCGGTCCACAATTGACGGAGAAATCAGTGAATATACATAAATATACGAGTATATACAGTCGAACACTGAACCTCCTCCTTTTTTGAGGTCAGTTAAAAATGAGGTCTATAGTCTAAACGGTTCCATAAATACAATAATTAATATAATTGATTAGATTCAATCTAAAGAAAAGTTTACTAGAAAAAAAAAACGCTGCCTGGTCCGCGTGGATTTTTTCTAGTAAACTTTTGTTTAGATTTAAACATCTAGCAGTTAAATGCTTAAAAAATAAAATAAAATCATAACTATAATTGCTATTTCTTCTTTCAAATGTTTAATACTTGAAAAAGTATTCATTTGACATTGTGGGTTACCTACAATGCGAAGAGATGGCGCTGCCTTGCAGCTTAAGGCTAGGAAAATTTCGACACGGCTAATAGGGCCGTGGTAGCATAATGGTCAGTGCATTCGCCCGGATAGCGAAGGATGCGGGTTCGAGTCCCATCCGCTGCCTGGTCCGCGTGGATTTTTTTCTAGTAAACTTTTCTTTAGGTAAGGTATTTTTAAAACGATTATCGATAGTATTAATTGGGTTTGAATCTCCAATTTAGTTTTTCAACTAAAAGGGTACCTTAACTACCAGGGTAAGCGGAAAAATGGTCATTTACGTGGATTTACAATCAGATCAAATATCTAAATCGTGATTTGCGTGTTTCTAGGCGAGTAATGAATAAGCCGACGACCGTAAACCCCAACAAAATGGTCTATTAGGTACTATCAGGTTTTACAATCAAAATATGAATTTTAACTTTGTGCGTAGTCATATATATACCTAACCGTGAATTGTTATCTGAGAAACTTGCAAATCGTATAAATAAAAATATCAATAGAATATAAGACAACAAATATTATTAAGATTTCATAACTGCACAATAGGGATGATGACAAACTTTTTTTTCTTTTTGATCAGGTTGATTATCAAAAAGTATTGGACACGTATTTTTTTTCTTTTTCCACATAATATAAATATTGCAGAGATATATTGATTTGAAAAGTCGCATGACGTCACGTTTTGGTACAATTTTCACTTAAAAGTGACGTCACGAGCCCCTACTTCCAAGCTTTGACGCGCTATATCTTTGTCATTTTTTGGTTGATTGCCCAAAGAAAAAATACGTGTCCATTATTTTTTGATCATCTAACTGACTGACTAAATAGAATTTCGTTTACTGTACCTCGTCATCACCCCTATTATTGAGCGTCAACTCTATAACTGGAGACACTTTTCGAAAAATAAATTAAAGAAAGAAAATGGGCGTAGTTAAATTGAACTACGATGCTAATGAAACTTTTAAATTATTTTACAATGCTCAATTTTTTTCCAGCTTACAAAAAGTGGAAAATCCTTTCCCAGCTGGGAAAAAAAATTGGGCTGCCCGCGTAGCAGGCTAGCTTTCTAACACTGAACCTAGATGCTTGATTTTTAGAACTGATTGTTTTAATAACAATTAAAATGTAATGCGAAATTATAAAGATAAACGAAAAAATTGGTGACGAAGATTCAGTTAAAAAAATAATACGGTTTTGGAACCCAAATTGTTGTCTAAATTCGCAAATAAATTCTTTCAGGTCACTCATAAGTTTGGATATAGGTTAAGATACATTGACACTTTATGGGAAATAGATTGTGGTATTGTAATATACCATCTCACAGCTGCGTCAGGTGAATTTAAATCACTTTAATTACCTTAATTAAATTTTATTACATTAAAGCCTACAATATTACTGATTCCTAATGAGGCGTATCAGTATTAATTATTATATCACTGATTTACTTAATTTTTCTAAACTTCTCTCGATGAATAGGTAACTTTTGGACGATTTCCGTTTCCGGTGCGTTCGGCCAGTTTGTTTAGATAAATCACAAGCGGTACTATTTTATCATAATAACCACTACTACTATTTAATATAATTTAACCTGACCTTACTGATGACGGAGCACACGATTACAAATAAAAACAAAATATAGATCAGTAACAAATGCCTTTAAATGGCTTTTGCCGCCCCTTTGAAACTCTTGCAACCGCCGGTCGAAGCTCTTGCAGCCGCCCCTCGAACCTCTTGCAGCCGCCCCTCGAACCTCTTGCAGCCGCCTCTCGAAGCTCTTGCAGCCGCCCCTCGAAGCTCTTGCAGCCGCCCCTCGAACCTCTTGCTGCCGCCTCTCGAAGCTCTTGCAGCTGCCCCTCGAAGCTTTTGAAGCCGCTCCTTGAACCTCTTGCAACCGCCCCTCGAAGCTCTTGCAGCCGCCCCTCGAAGCTCTTGCAGCCGCCCGTCGAAGCTCTTGCAGCCGCCCGTCGAACCTCTTGCAGCCGCCCCTCGAACCTCTTGCAGCCGCCCCTCGAACCTCTTGCAGCCGCCTCTCGAAGCTCTTGCAGCCGCCCCTCGAAGCTCTTGCAGCCGCCCCTCGAACCTCTTGCTGCCGCCTCTCGAAGCTCTTGCAGCCGCCCCTCGAAGCTTTTGAAGCCGCTCCTTGAACCTCTTGCAACCGCCCCTCGAAGCTCTTGCAGCCGCCCCTCGAAGCTCTTGCAGCCGCCCGTCGAAGCTCTTGCAGCCGCCCGTCGAACCTCTTGCAGCCGCCCCTCGAACCTCTTGCAGCCGCCTCTCGAAGCTCTTGCAGCCGCCCCTCGAAGCTCTTGCAGCCGCCCCTCGAACCTCTTGCTGCCGCCTCTCGAAGCTCTTGCAGCCGCCCCTCGAAGCTTTTGAAGCCGCTCCTTGAACCTCTTGCAACCGCCCCTCGAAGCTCTTGCAGCCGCCCCTCGAAGCTCTTGCAGCCGCCCCTCGAAGCTTTTGAAGCCGCTCCTTGAACCTCTTGCAACCGCCCCTCGAACCTCTTGCAGCCGCCCCTCGAACCTCTTGCAGCCGCCTCTCGAAGCTCTTGCAGCCGCCCCTCGAAGCTTTTGAAGCCGCTCCTTGAACCTCTTGCAACCGCCCCTCGAAGCTCTTGCAGCCGCCCCTCGAACCTCTTGCAGCCGCCCCTCGAAGCTCTTGCAGCCGCCCCTCGAACCTCTTGCAGCCGCCCCTCGAAGCTGTTTGCAGCCGTCCCTCGAATTATTTTAATTATTAATTAGCGGCTTTACGTACGTTTCGAAGCAAGGAAGCCCTTCATTGCTTCGAAAGGGAAGACAATATTGGTCACCCATTTCTATTTAAAAGGAAATTTTCATTAAATATTAATGCTTATGAGTTAATATTAAAGTTTTCTGATCATTTTAAAACCTACCACATTTTTTTGATTGAAAATTATCAACTAAGCTTTCAACAAATGTCAACATTCACGACGTACGGGAAAGTCCTGGAATTCCCCGTTCAGTTTATGTTTGTTTGAAGTAATCAGAAAATTTTCTTGTGTTTCATGTGGTAAACAAGGTCTTACATTATTATAAGGTACAAGCACATGAGCCTTGTTAGGACATCACAAAGTTGATCTTATAGCTAAAATTAAATTTATACAATAAAATTTAATTAACATTATAAGTAACAACAATTATCAAATAAATGTCAAGTTTAATTTTAACAATATATATATTATATAGATAGATTTAAGAATAATAATAATCATATTCGTTTCTTAGATTTTCACACATACACTCATTAAATAAAACTAGTTTTTTACGGGTTAATGCACGAAACTATTTATTTATTGACGTTTCGCAGCCTTTACAGGCTGCGTCGTCAGAATCAATTGTTTATTTAATTTTGTCGAGCTACCTTCGAAAGACTTTTATTGAGCGTTCAGTTATTTCATAGTTCGATTTTAAAGTTTTATTGTCTATGTATGAATTTATTACTTAATTTAGTTAATAAAGTACTTTATTTAAAAATCTTTTTTGTAATTTTGAATTTATTTATTTGACCCTAACTACCGTTAACTACCAATTGAAATTTGGATCCTATTGAAATTGAAATTGTTCAGTTGCAGTGTGTGAACATGCTTTAGGGGGACCAAACCATTACATTAGATTTGATAAACCACAGATCCTTGCAACTGAACAACGATTCATTCCTAGAATGATACGCGAGGCTATTGAGATTAAAAAATATCCAAATTTCAATAGGGAAGATGGTTGGTATATACCACCAGCTTGGGAACCCATTATACAGGAGATAAAATCCCAACCCCGAACACACTGCAAGATCAACAGATACTATTAGTTCTTTTTGTCTGCATAATTTCACATAAGAAGGAGATAGAAAGCCTCTCTTGAGTTTGTTTCGCCGGTTCTTCTCAGAAAGGTCTCCCACTTTTGGAACCGGTGGTAGTTTACGGCAGTTAGGGTCAAATAAATAAATTCAAAATTACAAATAAGATTTTAAAATAAAGTACTTTATTAACTAAATTAAGTAATAAATTCATACATAGACAATAAAACTTTAAAATCGAACTATGAAATAACCGAACGCTCAATAAAAGTCTTTCGAAGGTAGCTCGACAAAATTAAATAAACAATTGATTCTGACGACGCAGCCTGTAAAGGCTGGATAGTGGATATTTTTTAATCTCAATAGCCTCGCGTATCATTCTAGGAATGAATCGTTGTTCAGTTGCAAGGATCTGTGGTTTATCAAATCTAATGTAATGGTTTGGTCCCCCTAAAGCATGTTCACACACTGCAACTGAACAATTTCAATAGGGAAATTTCAATAGGATCCAAATTTCAATTGGTAGTTTACGGCAGTTAGGGTCAAATAAATAAATTCAAAATTACAAATAAGATTTTAAAATAAAGTACTTTATTAACTAAATTAAGTAATAAATTCATACATAGACAATAAAACTTTAAAATCGAACTATGAAATAACTGAACGCTCAATAAAAGTCTTTCGAAGGTAGCTCGACAAAATTAAATAAACAATTGATTCTGACGACGCAGCCTGTAAAGGCTGCGAAACGTCAATAAATAAATAGTTTCGTGCATTAACCCGTAAAAAACTAGTTTTATTTAATAATAATCATATCCAGGTTTTTTAATATTTAATCACACTAATATTATAAAGGCGAAAATTTGTGAGTATGTGAGTGTGTATGTTTGTTACTTCTTCACGTCTAAACGGCTGGAGTGATTTTAATAAAATTTGGTTTGGAGTCAGCTGACACCCTGGATTAACACATTGGCTACGTTTTACAGCGGAAAAATATTTTTCCTATAAACCGCGGGTAACACCGCGGGGCACAGCTAGTAGTGCTTTTTTTTGATGACTCAGGCAAAACCTCTGTTTACAGACGACGGCTCCTTTAAGAGGCACACCGCCGCACGGACCTCACACCTGGCTCCCTCAAGTTTTACGGGCCCCCGCAGTGGCGGCCCCCTGAGAACATCCGCTAAAAAACCCTGCGAATACCCTCTAAGCTGCGTAGTGCGAAGCCGCGGGATCCCCGTTTAGGGATTCTTCCGGGTTTCCGCATCCAGCAGCCTCCCGGCCTAGCCGGGGCTCCGCGGCAGGGGTCTCCCGGGGTACCGCGGGGACCCCGCAGACGTGTGCAGGAAGTCCCCCGCGTGGGGGCGCGCGCGGCTTAGTGCCCACCGTACCGCCCCCCGTCCGCTGCGGAGGGCTACTTGGCCGTGTCCGTGTAACTCCCTCCGCCGCCCCCCTCTTTGCAGGACAGAACTACAAGAGGGGAGCTGCCGTCACGGGATCCCTCGGTGGCCGGCACGGCATAATGCGTCGTACCGGCCAGCTAGGGATCCCCGCGGGCAGGGTAATGGGAAGGGCACAGCCAGGGTGCGCACTCGTCCTCTCCTGCCCGCTCTTCTTCGGCGGGAGGGAGCGGCCAGAGGATCATCCTCCAGCTCCCTCTCGGCCTCCTCCATAGCTAGTAGTCCTGTAGTTTTCACAGTTATTTTGAAAAACATTATTAACAAGGTAATCATTTAAGGTTTTATCAAACTTATCGTATTCGTCTTTCTGCTTTGCTGACTCGTTGTACAATTTAATCGCCATTGATCTCATCCAACTACTGATAGTGTAGTTTTTGGTGGTACAAATCAATATCTATTTCTAAGTTGTGTCGATGCAGTATAATTATCTTTACTATTCACAAAAATATTTTGGTTCTTTTTTACTAGCTTCATGCTTCCAGGATATACAGGGCGTCTCACGGGTTTGTCACACGGAGGGAAAGTACATTAATTATTGAAGATAGGATATTTTACTATGATAACTTATGGTCATCTTATATTTTGATAACCATCGAAAGGGTTAATCTTATCATAAGGATTATTTTTTCTAATTAACATACCATTTTAAATGAAAGGAAGATCACGAAATAAATATTTTGTTCAGGAAAATATCCTCTTACTTTTCCGGGCTACCAACAGCTAATGTTATCATTTCAAAATACTTACTAACTTTACCAACTCACTTAATTAAACAGGATTTCCTTACTAACGTACGTGAAAAAAAGAATGAATCGGTACTTATACAAACCTTTTACCGTTTGTAAATTATTTTAGTTCTTGTTCAATAATTAAAAAAAGTCAAATCGTGATTTTTCTCTCATTTAAAATGCTTTGTTATTTAAGAAAAAATAATCCCCATGATTCACCCTTTCGGCAGTTTGTCATAAAATACATGTCTTTTTTTGTTTCACATTTCACGAGTTCGATTCCTGGTATGGCATGTAAATAGCCATCCACTGGATGCGGATTTGACAATATATATGCGGTGGGCGAATTATTAGGTATGAGCTGATTGGACACCAAGAAACATCAACAATGCAACAAGTGGAAATCAAATTAGGCGCAATGCCACCAACGACTCCCTGGATGTCTCTCTGTCTCCTTAGCGGGCTTGCAAGCGTGGGCACAGCATAAACAGCTCTTTCCCTCTTCCTTTGGCTGCGGTTGAAGAACCTTCTACGCGATTTCCGCGAAAGTATGCGATGCGAATTTATGCAATAGGTGTACCCGACCGACCGCTACAAAACGCGAAACAGCAGAGAGGCCGTTGGAAAAGATGAGCCAACGACCGTTATTAAGTTTGAGTACCCGCGCATAACAATATTTGCAGTACCCATATATCTGCCATCTGGACAGGTTCCCAGATCGAACACTAGGTGGCGTCAGAGCATATTGCAAATCCGAAACCCAAATGCGAACATTGTTGATGTAAGAAAACTCATACATAATAAAACGCCCAACCAATTCCCGTTTTTGGCAGGCGATTTTTTTAAAACTGTGAATGCACTACTACTTTTTATTAAAAATAAAAGGATGTCTTTTTTCAGTAAAATATCCTATCTTCAATATTAAATATACTTTCCCTCCGTGTGAAAAACCCGTGGGACGCCCTGTATAAAGATGTTATAGTTAGTATTTTATATTTTACGGAAAATGTTCTACAGCTTTCCATTGTATCTATACTGGCCATGATTCTTACACATTTTTTTGAAGCGTTAGTAATTTAGGAGCATCCATACTGTTTCCCCATATAGGTATGCCATATCGCAACCATGATTGTGCGTATGCGAGATAAGCTATTCTGGCATTGTGATCCAGCTGCAATATGTCTATTCTATATTTTGTTATCCAAGTTTCAGTAAAGCGCAATATTTTTGGCTCTTTATACTAGGTGTTGTTTCCATTTATAACTTCAAACATTCTGAAACAGGATCTTTGTTTCGAAAGGTATAGTTCTTAGCTGTATTTGACTGTTGTTTTACTTGGGGTTTTGATATGGTTTTTTTTTTGTTATTCGGTAATAGGTAAGCGCTTGACCATAATTCGCCTGATGGAAAGCAATATTATGGTCTACGATGGAGCGCGCTTACCTAATAAAAACTCCACTCCTTCACTCTTGCTTTGAAGACCGCTAGATTGTAGTGCTCGGGGAACAAGGGCTCTGGCAAGGAATTCCACAGTTTGGCAGTCCGCACGATGAAGCTAGAAGGGAATCGCTTAGTGCGAGTCTTTGGAACTGCCACCGTGAATCGATGTCGCCTTGCCGTTTCCCTGCTCTGGTTACGCTGGTTGTTGAATTACATCTTATTTCCGTTCTATTCTTGCATCCTGATAGAATTGGGTATGTTGACTGTCACATAGCAAGAGATATTCTTTATTAGTCAGAGTTTGCTGCTTGCCATATATTATGAGGTTATCATTACTTAATACATGATTAGTTTTCCTCGTAGTTATATTGCAATCATTTTGGTGATCCTGGTCTATTTGTACCAGTTTTATGTTTTCTATACTGTATGAGTATTGGGTACGTATAGGTGTGTTACTATTATCAGTTTTGGGCAAAATGCCCTGATTGAATGAAAATTGGCTGTAACATAATTGGCATTTCCGGTTTTTCCGGTGTGCATCTACAATCCAGATCATATTTGTTGTTACAGGTTGAACAGACAAGGAACTCTCATCACCTCGCTCATCCAGCACAAACATCAAGTGGTGCCTTTGCGCGGTTTTTTTTTGTGTTTTTCAAGTTTGCGTTTTGACTGGGCAGTATTATCAATTCTGGTGTTATAAATTATTTACAGGTGTTGATCGAAAACGAAACACTCCACTGATTCCACGAACTAACGCACCATAACTGAGCAACAACTTTACTACCTATGTTAGGTACATAAAAAGTTCGAAGAAATTAAAATGCACCGGCCTAAGCGACATCCGCTATGCCCATTGCGATTCAAACATGCTTTTGTATTGTTAACACTGCTCACTGTTATTGTGTGATGTGGTGATAAGACGAAAGATGGCAGCACTGTGTGCCAACCAATTAGCAATCTTACAAGTATGACCGCAAATTTTAAATTGCCTTTGTAATGAGTTATAAATAAAACAATAATGTTATATTACTTTGTTTACTTAATAACAGTTTAACTTTAAGATTATTTAAGATTACAAAATCAGTCACTTAACACATTTCTTCACCATTTAATAATGGCGATGCCATCTTGTTTTTCTTTAATCTTTAACCAAGGCAAACTTGCTCAAACAGCCATTTATAGACCGCTTATAAATAAAATTAACCGTCCGTCCTTTATTAGTTATTACTACTCACAAGACCACTTCGTATTAATTTGTAGAAATGGTTCAGAAGTGTATTAGAGCATGTAAGTTCTTTTAGTTATAAGTTAGGTGAAGATATTCATATAAAAACGAGAGACTGTATACTCGTTAATATAAATATAATTTTTAAAATTAAAATGAATCTTTAAAAATTATCCGAATTAAGAAAAAAACAACGGTGGCAAATTTTTTTATGGTTTTTTTTTCAAAATAGTGTAAAATAATGTTGTTTTTTTACGTCTCTAGTCTAGGCGCGGCGTTTTGTAATGATTGTTGTTATAGTCCGGGAGCCACCAATCCTGAAAGCTCCGTGATCACAGATTCTAATATTTTTAATAAAAAATAAAAGTTAACCTTTAGACGAACAAGATTTGTTTGGTCGGCGTGGATTTGATTTGCCGGAAATATTTTAATTAAATTATTTATTATTAAATTTCCATTTTTTCCCGTCATCAAGGATTTTGATCAATCTTATATAAAATTTTGTGTGAAATATTATGTTCAACAAGAAAATATCCGGCCGACCAATGATTTTAGCCGGAAAGGTCACGCATACCTATTTGAATGGTGTGATAAGGGTAAAATTTATCTATTATCACGGAAACCTTTTTTTTAAATCACGCGTTTTAATATCACATTTATAATTATCTTGGTATGCGTGCTTACAAACTGCCGAAAGTATCGCACATACCAAATTTTAACTCTTCGCTTTTAACGGTTTCTGTATTTCTGTAAAGAGTGAGTGAGGCAGATTTTTGGTTCAAGTTGAAACCTTGCATGAGTTCGTCTCTTTCTATTCCCTACGAATTTAACATTTACCGGCCTCAAAGATACACAATACCGTAAAGTGAGGTTGTTCTACGACAGGGCTGCATAGTGTTAACTCTCTTACTCCGGTTTCTTTTCAAGTCCATAAGACTGCTCCAAGAGTAAGTGAGATAAGAGTAACATCGAATTTATGTTTAAGTTCCATAGATCTTTCTCTCTTACTCCGAAAAGGTCACAGCATACGTACGTTGTCCTACAGCATTTTGGGGGTTCAGATCATTTCGACATTTCAGTCTGCTGTTTTCCTAGCTGTCAAAAGTGTCGTTATTTTGTATAGTTTACTACGCATCAGCATCCTAAACATTTTCATTAATTTACCAAAATTCACTGTTGAATATTTAAAAAAAACTTTTTTTTTGATTTATAATTATTTAAAATTGTCAAACCATCTAATATTTGTACATCTTTGGATATTTTAAACAGATATTGATTTTTTGGTGATATTGTGTCCATTTTAGTGATATAGTGACGATTGATTCAGTGTGCTGTTGCGTTATAAAAGAACATTTAAAGCACTAGATCCAATCTCAGCGTTTCATCATAACAATTTCAATATGAAGTGTTTTGTGTGTGTGTTAAACTTGATTTGAATATATTTAACCTTCATTTATTATATAATCAACCCAAAAAAAATCCTATATTCCCTCTTTTCCATATTAATTAGTATAATAAATAGTTAAAAACTTAAGGAGAGACCAGAGGTAGAAGAGAGACCCTAAAATAAATGTCATCAAATAAGTGAAATCTATAACAGTATAATCCTGACTCATACAATAAAATTTGGTTTGCGTGATACTTTCGGCAGTTTGTAAGCACGCATACCAAGATAATTATAAATGTGACATTAAAAGGTGTGAATTTAAAAAAAAAAGGTTTCCGTGATAATGGATAAATTTTACCCCTTATCACACCATTCAAATAGGTATACGTGACCTAAAAATCATTGGTCGGCCGGATATTTTCTTGTTGAACATAATATTTCACACAAAATTCTATACTTAAGATTGATCAAATTCCGTTATGACGGAAAAAAATATGGAAATTCAATTATAAATAATTTAATTAAAATATTTCCGGCAAATCAAATCCACGCCGACCAAGCACATCTTGTTAGTCTAAACGTTAACTTTTATTTTTTATTAAAAATATTAGAATCCTTGATCACGGAGCTTTCAGGATTGGTGGCTCCTCGCCTACTAAGTGAGTATGCATGAGCATGACGCAGCGACCATTCCCTTTTACCATTCTATTGATATTGTACTGATTGACCTTTTCGCTCATTAGAAACAAGACTCGTTAGCTCAGCTGGTGAGAGCACCGAAACTATTGTCAATGAATTTTCCGGTGCATCGGCGGTCGGAGGTTCAAATCCTTCACGAGTCAAACTTTTACATTTTTCATAATTAAGTTTTTGAAATACCATATATTTTTACCCCGACCCACTTGGGTCGAATATTGAATACTTAAAGTAAATTATAAAACACAATTTCTCGGTTTTTGTTGTTAGTCGAATATTTTTTTAATTTAGCGCCACCATTGCAAAGATCCATTGATGGATCTTTTTGCACTCTTATATCTCTAGTAACTGTATACTCGTTTTTATATGAAGATATACAGGAACTCGTTTTTATATGAAGATCTTCACCTTGTAATTTAGTTTTGATTTCACACACACAGAGTCACATAAATATTTAGGTGTCAAAATTATGTTCCCTAACAATATATTTGATCCATTTTTACAATTTAATATTAAATTAGATACGGAGGCGATGGTTACGTTTTAGTGCCGTCTGGCAAACTCCATGAAGTATGAACGCAGTTATAATGCAATTCAACTAAGAATAGGACCGACTGGGCGCCATATTGTGACGTCATAGCTATCAATTCAAACCAAATAGGTAAAGTGAGCATAAAAAGTTTTGATTTAACAAAACTTATTTACTAAGATTACGTGAGAAAAAACATATTTTTTTTAAATAAAATTTATTTACTAAGATTGAGAAAAGCAACCGAGTTTTGATTTAACAAAACTTATTTACTAAGATTACGTGAGAAAAAACATTTTTTTTTAAATAAAATTTATTTACTAAGATTGAGATATTGAGAATATTTTTAATAATATTTATATATGTATTAAGACTGGGAAAAAACATTAATCAGGATCTAGCTCTTCAATTCCGCTCATCTCAGCATTACCCCCGGAGTAGTTATGAATAATGTATGTGCATTTGTACTCCAGTCATGGATGTTTTATATGTATTTCTATATGAATATATTTATATATGTACAGTATATGTATTCTATCCGTTACCCTAGTATCCTATAACACAAGCCTTATAGTGCTTACTTTGGGGCTAGGCTAATTGGTGTGTGTGTTGGAAATATTTATTTATTATTTATAATCATGCACTATTACTAGGTCACATACGAACATGCATCCTTTATGTACACGAAAGTTTTAAATCGAATTTCTGAACGCAATTTAAAGTGACATTTGGTTGACGATTTAGGTTATCAACCATTCATAGTCAAAGCAAGCTAAAGCTCAATAAATGAAAAATATATATATCAACCAATATTTATTATCAATATTTGTTATTGTTTGTTTGCAAATTTTTGGTTTTTACTCTAAAATTAGCTGAGTGCTAAAAAGGGGTTCCAAGTTTTTTTTGCAAACCTTACCTTTTAAGCGACATTTGACAGATGGAGGTCATTGGCTTTCCTGTTCTTATTTGAATCGCACTGTAAAAGAGCGCATTTGAAGAATGTTATAACAGTAGTAAGTATGTCTGATCGCCAAAATATACCACAGTAACACATTTATTTTTAAAATTAAAATGAATCTTGAAAAATTATCCGAATTAAGAAAAAAACAAGGTGGCAAATTTTTTTATTTGTTTTTTTTTCAAAATAGTGTAAAATAATGTTGTTTTTTTACATCTCTAGTCAAGGCGCGGTGTTTTGTAACGATTGTTGCTAAGTGAGTAGGCATGAGCATGACGCAGCGACCATTCCCTTTTAACATTCTATTGATATTGTACTGATTGACCTTTTCGCTCATTAGAAACAAGACTCGTTAGCTCAGCTGGTGAGAGCACCGAAACTATTGTCAATGGATTTTCCTGTGCATCGGCGGTCGGAGGTTCAAATCCTTCACGAGTCAAACTTTTACGTTTTTCATAATTAAGTTTTTGAAATACCACATATTTTTACCCCGACCCACTTGGGTCGAATATTAAATACTTAAAGTAAATTATAAAACACAATTTCTGGGTTTTTGTTGTTAGTCGAATATTTTTTTAATTTAGCGCCACCATTGCAAAGATCCATTGATGGATCTTTTTGCACTCTTATATCTCTAGTAACTGTATACTCGTTTTTATATGAAGATATACAGGAACTCGTTTTTATATGAATATCTTCACCCTGTAATTTAGTTTTGATTTCACACACACACAGAGTCACATAAATATTTAGGTGACAAAATTATGTTCACTAACGATATATTTTATCCATTTTTACAATTTAATATTTAATTAGATACGGAGGCGATGGTTACGTTTTAGTGCCGTCTGGAAAACTCTTTGAAGTATGAATGCAGTTATAATGCAATTCAACTAAGAATAGGACCAACTGGGCGCCATATTAAGATCATCGGTAATCTTAGTAAATAAGTTTTGTTAAATAAAAACTTTTTATGCTCACTTTAGCTATTTGGTTTGAATTGATTCATAGCTATCAATTACTGATCGCCAAAATGTACCTCAATAAAACATTTATTTTTAAAATTAAAATGAATCTTGAAAAAATATCCGAATTAAGATAAAAACAACGGTGGCAAATTTTTTTATTGTTTTTTTTTTCAAAATAGTGTAAAATAATGTTGTTTCTTTACGTCTCTAAAGACGCGCCTAGACTAATCTAGGCGCGGCGTTTTATATAAAATTTTGTGTGAAATATTATGTTCAACAAGAAAATATCCGGCTGACCAATGATTTTTAGCCGGAAAGGTCACGCATACCTATTTGAATGGTGTGATAAGGGTAAATTTTATCCATTATCACGGAAACCCTTTTTTTTAAATCACGCGTTTTAATATCACATTTATTTAATTATCTATGTATGCGTGCTTACAAACTGCCAAAAGTATCGCACATACCAAATTTTAACTCTTCGCTTTTAACGGTTTCTATATTTCTGTAAAGAGTGAGTGAGGCAGATTTTTGGTTCAAGTTGAAACCTTGCATGAGTTCGTCTCTTTCTATTCCCTACGAATTTAACATTTACCGGCCTCAAAGATACACAATACCGTAAAGTGAGGTTGTTCTACGACAGGGCTGCATAGTGTTAACTCCATAAGACTGCTCCAAGAGTAAGTGAGATAAGAGTAACATCCAATTTATGTTAAAGTTCCATAGGTCTTTCTCTCTTACTGCGTAAAGGTCACAGCATACGTACGTTGTCCTACAGCATTTTGGGGGTTCAGATCATTTCGACATTTCAGTCTGCTGTTTTCCTAGCTGTCAAAAGTGTCGTTATTTTGTATAGCTTACTACGCATCAGCATTCTAAACATATTTATTAATTTACCAAAATTCACTGTTAAATATTTAAAATTAAAACTTTTTTTGGATTTATAATTATTTAAAATTGTCAAACCGTCTAATATTTGTACATCTTTGGATATTTTAAACAGATATTGATTTTTTGGTGATATTGTGTCCATTTTAGTGATATAGTGACGATTGATTCAGTGTGCTGTTGCGTTATAAAAGAACATTTAAAGCACTAGATCCAATCTCAGCGTTTCATCATAACAATTTCAATATGAAGTGTTTTGTGTGTGTGTTAAACTTGATTTGAATATATTTAACCTTCATTTATTATATAATCAACCCAAAAAAAAAATCTGTATTCCCTCTTTTCCATATTAATTAGTATAATAAATAGTTAAAAAATTTAAAGAGAGACCAGAGGTAGAAGAGAGAATCTAAAAGAAATGTCATCAAGTAAGTGAAATCTATAACAGTATAATCCTGACTCATACAATAAAATTTGGTATGCGTGATACTTTCGGCAGTTTGTAAGCACGCATACCAAGATAATTATAAATGTGACATTAAAAGGTGTGAATTTAAAAAAAAAGGTTTCCGTGATAATGGATAAATTTTACCCCTTATCACACCATTCAAATAGGTATACGTGACCTAAAAATCATTGGTCGGCCGGATATTTTCTTGTTGAATATAATATTTCACACAAAATTCTATACTTAAGATTGATCAAATTCCGTAATGACGGAAAAAATATGAAAATTTAATAATAAATAATTTAATTAATATATTTCAAAATCAAATCAACGCCGACCAAGCACATCTTGTTAGTCTAAACGTTAACTTTTATTTTTTATTAAAAATCTTAGAATCCTTTATCACGGAGCTTTCAGGATTGGTGGCTCCTCGCCTACTAAGTGAGTATGCATGAGCATGACGCAGCGACCATTCCCTTTTAACATTCTATTGATATTGTACTGATTGACCTTTTCGCTCATTAGAAACAGGACTCGTTAGCTCAGCTGGTGAGAGCACAGAAACTATTGTCAATGGATTTTCCGGTGCATCGGCGGTCGGAGGTTCAAATCCTTCACGAGTCAAACTTTTACATTTTTCATAATTAAGTTTTTGAAATACCATATATTTTTACCCCGACCCACTTGGGTCGAATATTAAATACTTAAAGTAAATTATAAAACACAATTTCTCGGTTTTTGTTGTTAGTCGAATATTTTTTTAATTTAGCACCACCATTGCAAAGATCCATTGATGGATCTTTTTGCACTCTTATATCTCTAGTAACTGTATACTCGTTTTTATATGAAGATATACAGGAACTCGTTTTTATATGAAGATCTTCATCTTGTAATTTAGTTTTGATTTCACACACACAGAGTCACATAAATATTTAGGTGTCAAAATTATGTTCCCTAACGATATATTTGATCCATTTTTACAATTTAATATTAAATTAGATACGGAGGCGATGGTTACGTTTTAGTGCCGTCTGGCAAACTCCATGAAGTATGAACGCAGTTATAATGCAATTCAACTAAGAATAGGACCGACTGGGCGCCATATTGTGACGTCATAGCTATCAATTCAAACCAAATAGGTAAAGTGAGCATAAAAAGTTTTGATTTAACAAAACTTATTTACTAAGATTACGTGAGAAAAAACATATTTTTTTTAAATAAAATTTATTTACTAAGATTGAGAAAAGCAACCGAGTTTTGATTTAACAAAACTTATTTACTAAGATTACGTGAGAAAAAACATTATTTTTTAAATAAAATTTATTTACTAAGATTGAGATATTGAGAACATTTTTAATAATATTTATATATGTATTAAGACTGGGAAAAAACATTAATCAGGATCTAGCTCTTCAATTCCGCTCATCTCTGCATTACCCCCCGGAGTAGTTATGAATAATGTATGTGCATTTGTACTCCAGTCATGGCTGTTTTATATGTATTTCTATATGAATATATTTATATATGTACAGTATATGTATTCTATCCGTTACCCTAGTATCCTATAACACAAGCCTTATAGTGCTTACTTTGGGGCTAGGCTAATTGGTGTGTGTGTTGGAAATATTTATTTATTATTTATAATCATGCACTATTACTAGGTCACATACGAACATGCATCCTTTATGTACACGAAAGTTTTAAATCGAATTTCTGAACGCAATTTAAAGTGACATTTGGTTGACGATTTAGGTTATCAACCATTCATAGTCAAAGCAAGCTAAAGCTCAATGAATGAAAAATATATATATCAACCAATATTTATTATCAATATTTGTTATTGTTTGTTTGCAAATTTTTGGTTTTTACTCTAAAATTAGCTGAGTGCTAAAAAGGGGTTCCAAGTTTTTTTTGCAAACCTTACTTTTTAAGCGACATTTGACAGATGGAGGTCATTGGCTTTCCTGTTCTTATTTGAATCGCACTGTAAAAGAGCGCATTTGAAGAATGTTATAACAGCAGTAAGTATGTCTGATCGCCAAAATATACCACAGTAACACATTTATTTTTAAAATTAAAATGAATCTTGAAAAATTATCCGAATTAAGAAAAAAACAACGGTGGCAAAATTTTTTAGTATTTTTTTCAAAATAGTGAAAAATTATGTGGATTTTATATATCTCTAGTCTTGGCGCGGTGTTTTGTAATGATTGTTGCTAAGTGAGTATGCATGAGCATGACGCAGCGACCATTCCCTTTTAACATTCTATTGATATTGTACTGATTGACCTTTTCGCTCATAAGAAACGAGACTCGTTAGCTCAGCTGGTGAGAGCACCGAAACTATTGTCAAAGAATTGTCTGTGCCTCGGCGGTCGGAGGTTCAAATCCTTCACGAGTCAAACTTTTACATTTTTCATAATTAAATTTTTGAAATACCATATATTTTTACCCCGACCCACTTGGGTCGAATATTGAATACTTAAAGTAAATTATAAAACACAATTTCTGGGTTTTTGTTGTTAGTCGAATATTTTTTTTAATGTAGCGCCACCATTGCAAAGATCCATTGATGGATCTTTTTGCACTCTTATATCTCTAGTAACTGTATACTCGTTTTTATATGAAGATATACAGGAACTCGTTTTTATATGAAGATCTTCACCTTGTAATTTAGTTTTGATTTCACACACACAGAGTCACATAAATATTTAGGTGACAAAATTATGTTCACCAACGATATATTTGATCCATTTTTACAATTTAATATTTAATTAGATACGGAGGCGATGGTTACGTTTTATTGCCGTCTGGCAAACTCCATGAAGTATGAACGCAGATATATTGCAATTCAACTAAGAATAGGACCGACTGGGCGCCATATTGTGACGTCATAGCTATCAATTCAAACCAAATAGGTAAAGTGAGCATAAAAAGTTTTGATTTAACAAAACTTATTTACTAAGATTACGTGAGAAAAAACATATTTTTTTTAAATAAAATTTATTTACTAAGATTGAGAAAAGCAACCGAGTTTTGATTTAACAAAACTTATTTACTAAGATTACGTGAGAAAAAACATATTTTTTTAAAATAAAATTTATTTACTAAGATTGAGATATTGAGAATATTTTTAATAATATTTATATATGTATTAAGACTGGGAAAAAACATTAATCAGGATCTAGCTCTTCAATTCCGCTCATCTCTGCATTACCCCCCGGAGTAGTTATGAATAATGTATGTGCATTTGTACTCCAGTCATGGATGTTTTATATGTATTTCTATATGAATATATTTATATATGTACAGTATATGTATTCTATCCGTTACCCTAGTATCCTATAACACAAGCCTTATAGTGCTTACTTTGGGGCTAGGCTAATTGGTGTGTGTGTTGGAAATATTTATTTATTATTTATAATCATGCACTATTACTAGGTCACATACGAACATGCATCCTTTATGTACACGAAAGTTTTAAATCGAATTTCTGAACGCAATTTAAAGTGACATTTGGTTGACGATTTAGGTTATCAACCATTCATAGTCAAAGCAAGCTAAAGCTCAATGAATGAAAAATATATATATCAACCAATATTTATTATCAATATTTGTTATTGTTTGTTTGCAAATTTTTGGTTTTTACTCTAAAATTAGCTGAGTGCTAAAAAGGGGTTCCAAGTTTTTTTTGCAAACCTTACTTTTTAAGCGACATTTGACAGATGGAGGTCATTGGCTTTCCTGTTCTTATTTGAATCGCACTGTAAAAGAGCGCATTTGAAGAATGTTATAACAGCAGTAAGTATGTCTGATCACCAAAATATACCACAATAACACATTTATTTTTAAAATTAAAATGAATCTTGAAAAATTATCCGAATTAAGAAAAAAACAAGGTGGCAAATTTTTTTAATTGTTTTTTTTTCAAAATAGTGTAAAATAATGGTGTTTTTTTACATCTCTAGTCTAGGCGCGGTGTTTTGTAACGATTGTTGCTAAGTGAGTAGGCATGAGCATGACGCAGCGACCATTCCCTTTTAACATTCTATTGATATTGTACTGATTGACCTTTTCGCTCATTAGAAACAAGACTCGTTAGCTCAGCTGGTGAGAGCACCGAAACTATTGTCAATGGATTTTCCTGTGCATCGGCGGTCGGAGGTTCAAATCCTTCACGAGTCAAACTTTTACATTTTTCATAATTAAGTTTTTGAAATACCATATATTTTTACCCCGACCCACTTGGGTCGAATATTAAATACTTAAAGTAAATTATAAAACACAATTTCTGGGTTTTTGTTGTTAGTCGAATATTTTTTTAATTTAGCGCCACCATTGCAAAGATCCATTGATGGATCTTTTTGCACTCTTATATCTCTAGTAACTGTATACTCGTTTTTATATGAATATCTTCACCCTGTAATTTAGTTTTGATTTCACACACACACAGAGTCACATAAATATTTAGGCGACAAAATTATGTTCACTAACGATATATTTGATCCATTTTTACAATTTAATATTTAATTAGATACGGAGGCGATGGTTACGTTTTAGTGCCGTCTGGAAAACTCCATGAAGTATGAATGCAGTTATAATGCAATTCAACTAAGAATAGGACCAACTGGGCGCCATATTAAGATCATCGGTAATCTTAGTAAATAAGTTTTGTTAAATAAAAACTTTTTATGCTCACTTTAGCTATTTGGTTTGAATTGATTCATAGCTATCAATTACTGATCGCCAAAATGTACCTCAATAAAACATTTATTTTTAAAATTAAAATGAATCTTGAAAAATTATCCGAATTAAGATAAAAACAACGGTGGCAAATTTTTTTATTGTTTTTTTTTTCAAAATACTGTAAAATAATGTTGTTTTTTTACGTCTTTAGTCTAGGCGCGGCGTTTTGTAATGATTGTTGCTATAGTCCGGGAGCCACCAATCCTGAAAGCTCCGTGATCACGGATTCTAATATTTTTAATAAAAATAAAAGTTAACCTTTAGACGAACAAGATTTGCTTGGTCGGCGTGGATTTGATTTGCCGGAAATATTTTAATTAAATTATTTATTATTAAATTTCCATTTTTTCCCGTCATCAAGGATTTCGATCAATCTTATATAAAATTTTGTGTGAAATATTATGTTCAACAAGAAAATATCCGGCTGACCAATGATTTTTAGCCGGAAAGGTCACGCATACCTATTTGAATGGTGTGATAAGGGTAAATTTTATCCATTATCACGGAAACCCTTTTTTTTAAATCACGCGTTTTAATATCACATTTATAATTATCTATGTATGCGTGCTTACAAACTGCCAAAAGTATCGCACATACCAAATTTTACCTCTTCGCTTTTAACGGTTTCTATATTTCTGTAAAGAGTGAGTGAGGCAGATTTTTGGTTCAAGTTGAAACCTTGCATGAGTTCGTCTCTTTCTATTCCCTACGAATTTAACATTTACCGGCCTCAAAGATACACAATACCGTAAAGTGAGGTTGTTCTACGACAGGGCTGCATAGTGTTAACTCTCTTACTCCGGTTCCTTTTCAAGTCCATAAGACTGCTCCAAGAGTAAGTGAGATAAGAGTAACATCCAATTTATGTTAGAGTTCCATAGGTCTTTCTCTCTTACTGCGTAAAGGTCACAGCATACGTACGTTGTCCTACAGCATTTTGGGGGTTCAGATCATTTCGACATTTCAGTCTGCTGTTTTCCTAGCTGTCAAAAGTGTCGTTATTTTGTATAGCTTACTACGCATCAGCATTCTAAACATATTTGTTAATTTACCAAAATTCACTGTTAAATATTTAAAAAAAAAACTTTTTTTTGGATTTATAATTATTTAAAATTGTCAAACCGTCTAATATTTGTACATCTTTGGATATTTTAAACAGATATTGATTTTTTGGTGATATTGTGTCCATTTTAGTGATATAGTGACGATTGATTCAGTGTGCTGTTGCGTTATAAAAGAACATTTAAAGCACTAGATCCAATCTCAGCGTTTCATCATAACAATTTCAATATGAAGTGTTTTGTGTGTGTGTTAAACTTGATTTGAATATATTTAACCTTCATTTATTATATAATCAACCCAAAAAAAAAATCTGTATTCCCTCTTTTACATATTAATTAGTATAATAAATAGTTAAAAAATTTAAAGAGAGACCAGAGGTAGAAGAGAGACTCTAAAAGAAATGTCATCAAGTAAGTGAAATCTATAACAGTATAATCCTGACTCATACAATAAAATTTGGTATGCGTGATACTTTCGGCAGTTTGTAAGCACGCATACCAAGATAATTATAAATGTGACATTAAAAGGTGTGAATTTAAAAAAAAAAGGTTTCCGTGATAATGGATAAATTTTACCCCTTATCACACCATTCAAATAGGTATACGTGACCTAAAAATCATTGGTCGGCCGGATATTTTCTTGTTGAATATAATATTTCACACAAAATTCTATACTTAAGATTGATCAAATTCCGTAATGACGGAAAAAAATATGGAAATTTAATAATAAATAATTTAATTAATATATTTCCGGCAAATCAAATCAACGCCGACCAAGCACATCTTGTTAGTCTAAACGTTAACTTTTATTTTTTATTAAAAATATTAGAATCCTTTATCACGGAGCTTTCAGGATTGGTGGCTCCTCGCCTACTAAGTGAGTATGCATGACCATGACGCAGCGACCATTCCCATTTAACATTCTATTGATATTGTACTGATTGACCTTTTCGCTCATTAGAAACAAGACTCGTTAGCTCAGCTGGTGAGAGCACCGAAACTATTGTCAATGGATTTTCCGGTGCATCGGCGGTCGGAGGTTCAAATCCTTCACGAGTCAAACTTTTACATTTTTCATAATTAAGTTTTTGAAATACCATATATTTTTACCCCGACCCACTTCAGTCGAATATTAAATACTTAAAGTAAATTATAAAACACAATTTCTGGGTTTTTGTTGTTAGTCGAATATTTTTTAATTTAGCGCCACCATTGCAAAGATCCATTGATGGATCTTTTTGCACTCTTATATCTCTAGTAACTGTATACTCGTTTTTATATGAAGATATACAGGAACTCGTTTTTATATGAAGATCTTCACCTTGTAATTTAGTTTTGATTTCACACACACAGTCACATAAATATTTAGGTGTCAAAATTATGTTCCCTAACGATATATTTGATCCATTTTTACAATTTAATATTAAATTAGATACGGAGGCGATGGTTACGTTTTAGTGCCGTTTGGCAAACTCCATGAAGTATGAACGCAGTTATAATGCAATTCAACTAAGAATAGGACCGACTGGGCGCCATATTGTGACGTCATAGCTATCAATTCAAACCAAATAGGTAAAGTGAGCATAAAAAGTTTTGATTTAACAAAACTTATTTACTAAGATTACGTGAGAAAAAACATATTTTTTTTAAATAAAATTTATTTACTAAGATTGAGAAAAGCAACCGAGTTTTGATTTAACAAAACTTATTTACTAAGATTACGTGAGAAAAAACATTTTTTTTTAAATAAAATTTATTTACTAAGATTGAGATATTGAGAATATTTTTAATAATATTTATATATGTTTTAAGACTGGGAAAAAACATTAATCAGGATCTAGCTCTTCAATTCCGCTCATCTCTGCATTACCCCCGGAGTAGTTATGAATAATGTATGTGCATTTGTACTCCAGTCATGGATGTTTTATATGTATTTCTATATGAATATATTTATATATGTACAGTATATGTATTCTATCCGTTACCCTAGTATCCTATAACACAAGCCTTATAGTGCTTACTTTGGGGCTAGGCTAATTGGTGTGTGTGTTGGAAATATTTATTTATTATTTATAATCATGCACTATTACTAGGTCACATACGAACATGCATCCTTTATGTACACGAAAGTTTTAAATCGAATTTCTGGACGCAATTTAAAGTGACATTTGGTTGACGATTTAGGTTATCAACCATTCATAGTCAAAGCAAGCTAAAGCTCAATAAATGAAAAATATATATATCAACCAATATTTATTATCAATATTTGTTATTGTTTGTTTGCAAATTTTTGGTTTTTACTCTAAAATTAGCTGAGTGCTAAAAAGGGGTTCCAAGTTTTTTTTGCAAACCTTACTTTTTAAGCGACATTTGACAGATGGAGGTCATTGGCTTTCCTGTTCTTATTTGAATCGCACTGTAAAAGAGCGCATTTGAAGAATGTTATAACAGCAGTAAGTATGTCTGATCGCCAAAATATACCACAGTAACACATTTATTTTTAAAATTAAAATGAATCTTGAAAAATTATCCGAATTAAGAAAAAAACAAGGTGGCAAATTTTTTTAATTGTTTTTTTTCAAAATAGTGTAAAATAATGGTGTTTTTTTACATCTCTAGTCTAGGCGCGGTGTTTTGTAATGATTGTTGCTAAGTGAGTATGCATGAGCATGACGCAGCGACCATTCCCTTTTAACATTCTATTGATATTGTACTGATTGACCTTTTCGCTCATTAGAAACAAGACTCGTTAGCTCAGCTGGTGAGAGCACCGAAACTATTGTCAATGGATTGTCTGTGCATCGGCGGTCGGAGGTTCAAATCCTTCACGAGTCAAACTTTTACATTTTTCATAATTAAGTTTTTGAAATACCATATATTTTTACCCCGACCCACTTGGGTCGAATATTAAATACTTAAAGTAAATTATAAAACACAATTTCTGGGTTTTTGTTGTTAGTCGAATATTTTTTTAATTTAGCGCCACCATTGCAAAGATCCATTGATGGATCTTTTTGCACTCTTATATCTCTAGTAACTGTATACTCGTTTTTATAAGAAGATATACAGGAACTCGTTTTATATGAAGATCTTCACCTTGTAATTTAGTTTTGATTTCACACACACACAGAGTCACATAAATATTTAGGTGACAAAATTATGTTCACTAACGATATATTTGATCCATTTTTACAATTTAATATTTAATTAGATACGGAGGCGATGGTTACGCTTTAGTGCCGTCTGGAAAACTCCATGAAGTATGAATGCAGTTATAATGCAATTCAACTAAGAATAGGACCAACTGGGCGCCATATTATGATCATCGGTAATCTTAGTAAATAAGTTTTGTTAAATAAAAACTTTTTATGCTCACTTTAGCTATTTGGTTTGAATTGATTCATAGCTAAACTTAAACTTTAAGTTAAACAATTATTTTTAAAATTAAAATGAATCTTGAAAAATTATCCGAATTAAGAAAAAAACAACGGTGGCATATATTTTTATTGTTTTTTTTTTTCAAAATAGTGTAAAATAATGTTGTTTTTTTACGTCTCTAGTCTAGGCGCGGCGTTTTGTAATGATTGTTGCTATAGTCCGGGAGCCACCAATCCTGAAAGCTCCGTGATCACGGAATCTAATATTTTTAATAAAAAATAAAAGTTTACCTTTAGACGAACAAGATTTGCTTGGTCGGCGTGGATTTGATTTGCCGGAAATATTTTAATTAAATTATAAAGAAAAGTTTACTAGAAAAAAATCCACGCGGACCAGGCAGCGGACGGGACATCATCAAACATCTAGCAGTTAAATGCTTAAAAAATAAATAAAATCATAAATTATTTATTATTAAATTTCCATTTTTTTCCTGTCATCAAGGATTTTGATCAATCTTATATAAAATTTTGTGTGATATATTATGTTCAACAAGAAAATATCCGGCCGACCAAAGATTTTTAGCCGGAAAGGTCACGCATACCTATTTGAATGGTGTGATAAGGGTAAAATTTATCCATTATCACGGAAACCTTTTTTTTTAAATCACGCGTTTTAATATCACATTTATAATTATCTTGGTATGAGTGCTTACAAACTGCCGAAAGTATCGCACATACTAAATTTTAACTGTTCGCTTTTAACGGTTTTTGTATTTCTGTAAAGAGTGAGTATGGCAGATTTTTGGTTCAAGTTGAAACCTTGCATGAGTTCGTCTCTTTCTATTCCCTACGAATTTAACATTTACCGACCTCAAAGAGCCACAATATCTTAAAGTGAGGTTGTTCTACGACAGGGCTTCATAGTGTTAACTCTCTTACTCCGGTTTCTTTTCAAGTCCATAAGACTGCTCCAAGAGTAAGTGAGATAAGAGTAACATCGAATTTATGTTAAAGTTCCATAGGTCTTTCTCTCTTACTGCGAAAAGGTCACAGCATACGTACGTTGTCCTACAGCATTTTGGGGGTTCAGATCATTTCGACATTTCAGTCTGCTGTTTTTCTAGCTGTCAAAAATGTCGTTATTTTGTATAGCTTACTACGCATCAGCATTCTAAACATATTTATTAATTTACCAAAATTCACTGTCAAATATTTAAAAAAAAAACTTTTTTTTGGATTTATAATTATTTAAAATTGCCAAACCGTCTAATATTTGTACATCTTTGAATATTTTAAACAGATATTGATTTTTTGGTGATATTGTGTCCATTTTAGTGATATAGTGACGATTGATTCAGTGTGCTGTTGCGTTATAAAAGAACATTTAAAGCACTAGATCCAATCTCAGCGTTTCATCATAACAATTTCAATATGAAGTGTTTTGTGTGTGTGTTAAACTTGATTTGAATATATTTAACCTTCATTTATTATATAATCAACCCAAAAAAAAATCCTATATTCCCTCTTTTCCATATTAATTAGTATAATAAATAGTTAAAAACTTAAGGAGAGACCAGAGGTAGAAGAGAGACTCTAAAATAAATGTCATCAAATAAGTGAAATCTATAACAGTATAATCCTGACTCATACAATAAAATTTGGTTTGCGTGATACTTTCGGCAGTTTGTAAGCACGCATACCAAGATAATTATAAATGTGACATTAAAAGGTGTGAATTTAAAAAAAAAAGGTTTCCGTGATAATGGATAAATTTTACCCCTTATCACACCATTCAAATAGGTATACGTGACCTAAAAATCATTGGTCGGCCGGATATTTTCTTGTTGAACATAATATTTCACACAAAATTCTATACTTAAGATTGATCAAATTCCGTTATGACGGAAAAAAATATGGAAATTCAATTATAAATAATTTAATTAAAATATTTCCGGCAAATCAAATCAACGCCGACCAAGCACATCTTGTTAGTCTAAACGTTAACTTTTTTTTTTTTTTTTAAATATTAGAATCCTTGATCACGGAGCTTTCAGGATTGGTGGCTCCTCGCCTACTAAGTGAGTATGCATGAGCATGACGCAGCGACCATTCCCTTTTAACATTCTATTGATATTGTACTGATTGACCTTTTCGCTCATTAGAAACAAGACTCGTTAGCTTAGCTGGTGAGAGCACCGAAACTATTGTCAAAGAATTGTCTGTGCATCGGTGGTCGGAGGTTCAAATCCTTCACGAGTCAAACCTTTACATTTTTTTTTCATAATTAAGTTTTTGAAATACCATATATTTTTACCCCGACCCACTTGGGTCGAATATTAAATACTTAAAGTAAATTATAAAACACAATTTCTGGGTTTTTGTTGTTAGTCGAATATTTTTTTAATTTAGCGCCACCATTGCAAAGATCCATTGATGGATCTTTTTGCACTCTTATATCTCTAGTAACTGTATACTCGTTTTTATATGAAGATATACAGGAACTCGTTTTTATATGAATATCTTCACCCTGTAACTTAGTTTTGATTTCACACACACACAGAGTCACATAAATATTTAGGTGACAAAATTATGTTCACTAACGATATATTTGATCCATTTTTACAATTTAATATTTAATTAGATACGGAGGCGATGGTTACGTTTTAGTGCCGTCTGGAAAACTCCATGAAGTATGAATGCAGTTATAATGCAATTCAACTAAGAATAGGACCAACTGGGCGCCATATTATGATCATCGGTAATCTTAGTAAATAAGTTTTGTTAAATAAAAACTTTTTATGCTCACTTTAGCTATTTGGTTTGAATTGATTCATAGCTATCAATTACCGATCGCCAAAATGTACCTCAATAAAACATTTATTTTTAAAATTAAAATGAATCTTGAAAAATTATCCGAATTAAGATAAAAACAACGGTGGCAAATTTTTTTATTGTTTTTTTTTCAAAATACTGTAAAATAATGTTGTTTTTTTACGTCTTTAGTCTAGGCGCGGCGTTTTGTAATGATTGTTGCTATAGTCCGGGAGCCACCAATCCTGAAAGCTCCGTGATCACGGATTCTAATATTTTTAATAAAAATAAAAGTTAACCTTTAGACGAACAAGATTTGCTTGGTCGGCGTGGATTTGATTTGCCGGAAATATTTTAATTAAATTATTTATTATTAAATTTCCATTTTTTCCCGTCATCAAGGATTTCGATCAATCTTATATAAAATTTTGTGTGAAATATTATGTTCAACAAGAAAATATCCGGCTGACCAATGATTTTTAGCCGGAAAGGTCACGCATACCTATTTGAATGGTGTGATAAGGGTAAATTTTATCCATTATCACGGAAACCCTTTTTTTTAAATCACTCGTTTTAATATCACATTTATAATTATCTATGTATGCGTGCTTACAAACTGCCAAAAGTATCGCACATACCAAATTTTAACTCTTCGCTTTTAACGGTTTCTATATTTCTGTAAAGAGTGAGTGAGGCAGATTTTTGGTTCAAGTTGAAACCTTGCATGAGTTCGTCTCTTTCTATTCCCTACGAATTTAACATTTACCGGCCTCAAAGATACACAATACCGTAAAGTGAGGTTGTTCTACGACAGGGCTGCATAGTGTTAACTCTCTTACTCCGGTTCCTTTTCAAGTCCATAAGACTGCTCCAAGAGTAAGTGAGATAAGAGTAACATCCAATTTATGTTAAAGTTCCATAGGTCTTTCTCTCTTACTGCGTAAAGGTCACAGCATACGTACGTTGTCCTACAGCATTTTGGGGGTTCAGATCATTTCGACATTTTAGTCTGCTGTTTTCCTAGCTGTCAAAAGTGTCGTTATTTTGTATAGCTTACTACGCATCAGCATTCTAAACATATTTATTAATTTACCAAAATTCACTGTTAAATGTTTAAAAAAAAACTTTTATTGGATTTATAATTATTTAAAATTGTCAAAACGTCTAATATTTGTACATCTTTTGATATTTTAAACAGATATTGATTTTTTGGTGATATTGTGTCCATTTTAGTGATATAGTGACGATTGATTCAGTGTGCTGTTGCGTTATAAAAGAACATTTAAAGCACTAGATCCAATCTCAGCGTTTCATCATAACAATTTCAATATGAAGTGTTTTGTGTGTGTGTTAAACTTGATTTGAATATATTTAACCTTCATTTATTATATAATCAACCTAAAAAAAATCTGTATTCCCTCTTTTCCATATTAATTAGTATAATAAATAGTTAAAAAATTTAAAGAGAGACCAGAGGTAGAAGAGAGACTCTAAAAGAAATGTCATCAAGTAAGTGAAATCTATAACAGTATAATCCTGACTCATACAATAAAATTTGGTATGCGTGATACTTTCGGCAGTTTGTAAGCACGCATACCAAGATAATTATAAATGTGACATTAAAAGGTGTGAATTTAAAAAAAAAAGGTTTCCGTGATAATGGATAAATTTTACCCCTTATCACACCATTCAAATAGGTATACGTGACCTAAAAATCATTGGTCGGCCGGATATTTTCTTGTTGAATATAATATTTCACACAAAATTCTATACTTAAGATTGATCAAATTCCGTAATGACGGAAAAAAATATGGAAATTTAATAATAAATAATTTAATTAATATATTTCCGGCAAATCAAATCAACGCCGACCAAGCACATCTTGTTAGTCTAAACGTTAACTTTTATTTTTTATTAAAAATATTAGAATCCTTTATCACGGAGCTTTCAGGATTGGTGGCTCCTCGCCTACTAAGTGAGTATGCATGACCATGACGCAGCGACCATTCCCATTTAACATTCTATTGATATTGTACTGATTGACCTTTTCGCTCATTAGAAACAAGACTCGTTAGCTCAGCTGGTGAGAGCACCGAAACTATTGTCAATGGATTTTCCGGTGCATCGGCGGTCGGAGGTTCAAATCCTTCACGAGTCAAACTTTTACATTTTTCATAATTAAGTTTTTGAAATACCATATATTTTTACCCCGACCCACTTCAGTCGAATATTAAATACTTAAAGTAAATTATAAAACACAATTTCTGGGTTTTTGTTGTTAGTCGAATATTTTTTAATTTAGCGCCACCATTGCAAAGATCCATTGATGGATCTTTTTGCACTCTTATATCTCTAGTAACTGTATACTCGTTTTTATATGAAGATATACAGGAACTCGTTTTTATATGAAGATCTTCACCTTGTAATTTAGTTTTGATTTCACACACACAGTCACATAAATATTTAGGTGTCAAAATTATGTTCCCTAACGATATATTTGATCCATTTTTACAATTTAATATTAAATTAGATACGGAGGCGATGGTTACGTTTTAGTGCCGTTTGGCAAACTCCATGAAGTATGAACGCAGTTATAATGCAATTCAACTAAGAATAGGACCGACTGGGCGCCATATTGTGACGTCATAGCTATCAATTCAAACCAAATAGGTAAAGTGAGCATAAAAAGTTTTGATTTAACAAAACTTATTTACTAAGATTACGTGAGAAAAAACATATTTTTTTTAAATAAAATTTATTTACTAAGATTGAGAAAAGCAACCGAGTTTTGATTTAACAAAACTTATTTACTAAGATTACGTGAGAAAAAACATTTTTTTTTTAAATAAAATTTATTTACTAAGATTGAGATATTGAGAATATTTTTAATAATATTTATATATGTTTTAAGACTGGGAAAAAACATTAATCAGGATCTAGCTCTTCAATTCCGCTCATCTCTGCATTACCCCCGGAGTAGTTATGAATAATGTATGTGCATTTGTACTCCAGTCATGGATGTTTTATATGTATTTCTATATGAATATATTTATATATGTACAGTATATGTATTCTATCCGTTACCCTAGTATCCTATAACACAAGCCTTATAGTGCTTACTTTGGGGCTAGGCTAATTGGTGTGTGTGTTGGAAATATTTATTTATTATTTATAATCATGCACTATTACTAGGTCACATACGAACATGCATCCTTTATGTACACGAAAGTTTTAAATCGAATTTCTGAACGCAATTTAAAGTGACATTTGGTTGACGATTTAGGTTATCAACCATTCATAGTCAAAGCAAGCTAAAGCTCAATAAATGAAAAATATATATATCAACCAATATTTATTATCAATATTTGTTATTGTTTGTTTGCAAATTTTTGGTTTTTACTCTAAAATTAGCTGAGTGCTAAAAAGGGGTTCCAAGTTTTTTTTGCAAACCTTACTTTTTAAGCGACATTTGACAGATGGAGGTCATTGGCTTTCCTGTTCTTATTTGAATCGCACTGTAAAAGAGCGCATTTGAAGAATGTTATAACAGCAGTAAGTATGTCTGATCGCCAAAATATACCACAGTAACACATTTATTTTTAAAATTAAAATGAATCTTGAAAAATTATCCGAATTAAGAAAAAAACAACGGTGGCAAAATTTTTTAGTATTTTTTTCAAAATAGTGAAAAATTATGTGGATTTTATATATCTCTAGTCTTGGCGCGGTGTTTTGTAATGATTGTTGCTAAGTGAGTATGCATGAGCATGACGCAGCGACCATTCCCTTTTAACATTCTATTGATATTGTACTGATTGACCTTTTCGCTCATAAGAAACGAGACTCGTTAGCTCAGCTGGTGAGAGCACCGAAACTATTGTCAAAGAATTGTCTGTGCCTCGGCGGTCGGAGGTTCAAATCCTTCACGAGTCAAACTTTTACATTTTTCATAATTAAATTTTTGAAATACCATATATTTTTACCCCGACCCACTTGGGTCGAATATTGAATACTTAAAGTAAATTATAAAACACAATTTCTGGGTTTTTGTTGTTAGTCGAATATTTTTTTTAATGTAGCGCCACCATTGCAAAGATCCATTGATGGATCTTTTTGCACTCTTATATCTCTAGTAACTGTATACTCGTTTTTATATGAAGATATACAGGAACTCGTTTTTATATGAAGATCTTCACCTTGTAATTTAGTTTTGATTTCACACACACAGAGTCACATAAATATTTAGGTGACAAAATTATGTTCACCAACGATATATTTGATCCATTTTTACAATTTAATATTTAATTAGATACGGAGGCGATGGTTACGTTTTATTGCCGTCTGGCAAACTCCATGAAGTATGAACGCAGATATATTGCAATTCAACTAAGAATAGGACCGACTGGGCGCCATATTGTGACGTCATAGCTATCAATTCAAACCAAATAGGTAAAGTGAGCATAAAAAGTTTTGATTTAACAAAACTTATTTACTAAGATTACGTGAGAAAAAACATATTTTTTTTAAATAAAATTTATTTACTAAGATTGAGAAAAGCAACCGAGTTTTGATTTAACAAAACTTATTTACTAAGATTACGTGAGAAAAAACATATTTTTTTAAAATAAAATTTATTTACTAAGATTGAGATATTGAGAATATTTTTAATAATATTTATATATGTATTAAGACTGGGAAAAAACATTAATCAGGATCTAGCTCTTCAATTCCGCTCATCTCTGCATTACCCCCCGGAGTAGTTATGAATAATGTATGTGCATTTGTACTCCAGTCATGGATGTTTTATATGTATTTCTATATGAATATATTTATATATGTACAGTATATGTATTCTATCCGTTACCCTAGTATCCTATAACACAAGCCTTATAGTGCTTACTTTGGGGCTAGGCTAATTGGTGTGTGTGTTGGAAATATTTATTTATTATTTATAATCATGCACTATTACTAGGTCACATACGAACATGCATCCTTTATGTACACGAAAGTTTTAAATCGAATTTCTGAACGCAATTTAAAGTGACATTTGGTTGACGATTTAGGTTATCAACCATTCATAGTCAAAGCAAGCTAAAGCTCAATGAATGAAAAATATATATATCAACCAATATTTATTATCAATATTTGTTATTGTTTGTTTGCAAATTTTTGGTTTTTACTCTAAAATTAGCTGAGTGCTAAAAAGGGGTTCCAAGTTTTTTTTGCAAACCTTACTTTTTAAGCGACATTTGACAGATGGAGGTCATTGGCTTTCCTGTTCTTATTTGAATCGCACTGTAAAAGAGCGCATTTGAAGAATGTTATAACAGCAGTAAGTATGTCTGATCACCAAAATATACCACAATAACACATTTATTTTTAAAATTAAAATGAATCTTGAAAAATTATCCGAATTAAGAAAAAAACAAGGTGGCAAATTTTTTTAATTGTTTTTTTTTCAAAATAGTGTAAAATAATGGTGTTTTTTTACATCTCTAGTCTAGGCGCGGTGTTTTGTAACGATTGTTGCTAAGTGAGTAGGCATGAGCATGACGCAGCGACCATTCCCTTTTAACATTCTATTGATATTGTACTGATTGACCTTTTCGCTCATTAGAAACAAGACTCGTTAGCTCAGCTGGTGAGAGCACCGAAACTATTGTCAATGGATTTTCCTGTGCATCGGCGGTCGGAGGTTCAAATCCTTCACGAGTCAAACTTTTACATTTTTCATAATTAAGTTTTTGAAATACCATATATTTTTACCCCGACCCACTTGGGTCGAATATTAAATACTTAAAGTAAATTATAAAACACAATTTCTGGGTTTTTGTTGTTAGTCGAATATTTTTTTAATTTAGCGCCACCATTGCAAAGATCCATTGATGGATCTTTTTGCACTCTTATATCTCTAGTAACTGTATACTCGTTTTTATATGAATATCTTCACCCTGTAATTTAGTTTTGATTTCACACACACACAGAGTCACATAAATATTTAGGCGACAAAATTATGTTCACTAACGATATATTTGATCCATTTTTACAATTTAATATTTAATTAGATACGGAGGCGATGGTTACGTTTTAGTGCCGTCTGGAAAACTCCATGAAGTATGAATGCAGTTATAATGCAATTCAACTAAGAATAGGACCAACTGGGCGCCATATTAAGATCATCGGTAATCTTAGTAAATAAGTTTTGTTAAATAAAAACTTTTTATGCTCACTTTAGCTATTTGGTTTGAATTGATTCATAGCTATCAATTACTGATCGCCAAAATGTACCTCAATAAAACATTTATTTTTAAAATTAAAATGAATCTTGAAAAATTATCCGAATTAAGATAAAAACAACGGTGGCAAATTTTTTTATTGTTTTTTTTTTCAAAATACTGTAAAATAATGTTGTTTTTTTACGTCTTTAGTCTAGGCGCGGCGTTTTGTAATGATTGTTGCTATAGTCCGGGAGCCACCAATCCTGAAAGCTCCGTGATCACGGATTCTAATATTTTTAATAAAAATAAAAGTTAACCTTTAGACGAACAAGATTTGCTTGGTCGGCGTGGATTTGATTTGCCGGAAATATTTTAATTAAATTATTTATTATTAAATTTCCATTTTTTCCCGTCATCAAGGATTTCGATCAATCTTATATAAAATTTTGTGTGAAATATTATGTTCAACAAGAAAATATCCGGCTGACCAATGATTTTTAGCCGGAAAGGTCACGCATACCTATTTGAATGGTGTGATAAGGGTAAATTTTATCCATTATCACGGAAACCCTTTTTTTTAAATCACGCGTTTTAATATCACATTTATAATTATCTATGTATGCGTGCTTACAAACTGCCAAAAGTATCGCACATACCAAATTTTACCTCTTCGCTTTTAACGGTTTCTATATTTCTGTAAAGAGTGAGTGAGGCAGATTTTTGGTTCAAGTTGAAACCTTGCATGAGTTCGTCTCTTTCTATTCCCTACGAATTTAACATTTACCGGCCTCAAAGATACACAATACCGTAAAGTGAGGTTGTTCTACGACAGGGCTGCATAGTGTTAACTCTCTTACTCCGGTTCCTTTTCAAGTCCATAAGACTGCTCCAAGAGTAAGTGAGATAAGAGTAACATCCAATTTATGTTAGAGTTCCATAGGTCTTTCTCTCTTACTGCGTAAAGGTCACAGCATACGTACGTTGTCCTACAGCATTTTGGGGGTTCAGATCATTTCGACATTTCAGTCTGCTGTTTTCCTAGCTGTCAAAAGTGTCGTTATTTTGTATAGCTTACTACGCATCAGCATTCTAAACATATTTGTTAATTTACCAAAATTCACTGTTAAATATTTAAAAAAAAAACTTTTTTTTGGATTTATAATTATTTAAAATTGTCAAACCGTCTAATATTTGTACATCTTTGGATATTTTAAACAGATATTGATTTTTTGGTGATATTGTGTCCATTTTAGTGATATAGTGACGATTGATTCAGTGTGCTGTTGCGTTATAAAAGAACATTTAAAGCACTAGATCCAATCTCAGCGTTTCATCATAACAATTTCAATATGAAGTGTTTTGTGTGTGTGTTAAACTTGATTTGAATATATTTAACCTTCATTTATTATATAATCAACCCAAAAAAAAAATCTGTATTCCCTCTTTTACATATTAATTAGTATAATAAATAGTTAAAAAATTTAAAGAGAGACCAGAGGTAGAAGAGAGACTCTAAAAGAAATGTCATCAAGTAAGTGAAATCTATAACAGTATAATCCTGACTCATACAATAAAATTTGGTATGCGTGATACTTTCGGCAGTTTGTAAGCACGCATACCAAGATAATTATAAATGTGACATTAAAAGGTGTGAATTTAAAAAAAAAAGGTTTCCGTGATAATGGATAAATTTTACCCCTTATCACACCATTCAAATAGGTATACGTGACCTAAAAATCATTGGTCGGCCGGATATTTTCTTGTTGAATATAATATTTCACACAAAATTCTATACTTAAGATTGATCAAATTCCGTAATGACGGAAAAAAATATGGAAATTTAATAATAAATAATTTAATTAATATATTTCCGGCAAATCAAATCAACGCCGACCAAGCACATCTTGTTAGTCTAAACGTTAACTTTTATTTTTTATTAAAAATATTAGAATCCTTTATCACGGAGCTTTCAGGATTGGTGGCTCCTCGCCTACTAAGTGAGTATGCATGACCATGACGCAGCGACCATTCCCATTTAACATTCTATTGATATTGTACTGATTGACCTTTTCGCTCATTAGAAACAAGACTCGTTAGCTCAGCTGGTGAGAGCACCGAAACTATTGTCAATGGATTTTCCGGTGCATCGGCGGTCGGAGGTTCAAATCCTTCACGAGTCAAACTTTTACATTTTTCATAATTAAGTTTTTGAAATACCATATATTTTTACCCCGACCCACTTCAGTCGAATATTAAATACTTAAAGTAAATTATAAAACACAATTTCTGGGTTTTTGTTGTTAGTCGAATATTTTTTAATTTAGCGCCACCATTGCAAAGATCCATTGATGGATCTTTTTGCACTCTTATATCTCTAGTAACTGTATACTCGTTTTTATATGAAGATATACAGGAACTCGTTTTTATATGAAGATCTTCACCTTGTAATTTAGTTTTGATTTCACACACACAGTCACATAAATATTTAGGTGTCAAAATTATGTTCCCTAACGATATATTTGATCCATTTTTACAATTTAATATTAAATTAGATACGGAGGCGATGGTTACGTTTTAGTGCCGTTTGGCAAACTCCATGAAGTATGAACGCAGTTATAATGCAATTCAACTAAGAATAGGACCGACTGGGCGCCATATTGTGACGTCATAGCTATCAATTCAAACCAAATAGGTAAAGTGAGCATAAAAAGTTTTGATTTAACAAAACTTATTTACTAAGATTACGTGAGAAAAAACATATTTTTTTTAAATAAAATTTATTTACTAAGATTGAGAAAAGCAACCGAGTTTTGATTTAACAAAACTTATTTACTAAGATTACGTGAGAAAAAACATTTTTTTTTAAATAAAATTTATTTACTAAGATTGAGATATTGAGAATATTTTTAATAATATTTATATATGTTTTAAGACTGGGAAAAAACATTAATCAGGATCTAGCTCTTCAATTCCGCTCATCTCTGCATTACCCCCGGAGTAGTTATGAATAATGTATGTGCATTTGTACTCCAGTCATGGATGTTTTATATGTATTTCTATATGAATATATTTATATATGTACAGTATATGTATTCTATCCGTTACCCTAGTATCCTATAACACAAGCCTTATAGTGCTTACTTTGGGGCTAGGCTAATTGGTGTGTGTGTTGGAAATATTTATTTATTATTTATAATCATGCACTATTACTAGGTCACATACGAACATGCATCCTTTATGTACACGAAAGTTTTAAATCGAATTTCTGAACGCAATTTAAAGTGACATTTGGTTGACGATTTAGGTTATCAACCATTCATAGTCAAAGCAAGCTAAAGCTCAATAAATGAAAAATATATATATCAACCAATATTTATTATCAATATTTGTTATTGTTTGTTTGCAAATTTTTGGTTTTTACTCTAAAATTAGCTGAGTGCTAAAAAGGGGTTCCAAGTTTTTTTTGCAAACCTTACTTTTTAAGCGACATTTGACAGATGGAGGTCATTGGCTTTCCTGTTCTTATTTGAATCGCACTGTAAAAGAGCGCATTTGAAGAATGTTATAACAGCAGTAAGTATGTCTGATCGCCAAAATATACCACAGTAACACATTTATTTTTAAAATTAAAATGAATCTTGAAAAATTATCCGAATTAAGAAAAAAACAAGGTGGCAAATTTTTTTAATTGTTTTTTTTCAAAATAGTGTAAAATAATGGTGTTTTTTTACATCTCTAGTCTAGGCGCGGTGTTTTGTAATGATTGTTGCTAAGTGAGTATGCATGAGCATGACGCAGCGACCATTCCCTTTTAACATTCTATTGATATTGTACTGATTGACCTTTTCGCTCATTAGAAACAAGACTCGTTAGCTCAGCTGGTGAGAGCACCGAAACTATTGTCAATGGATTGTCTGTGCATCGGCGGTCGGAGGTTCAAATCCTTCACGAGTCAAACTTTTACATTTTTCATAATTAAGTTTTTGAAATACCATATATTTTTACCCCGACCCACTTGGGTCGAATATTAAATACTTAAAGTAAATTATAAAACACAATTTCTGGGTTTTTGTTGTTAGTCGAATATTTTTTTAATTTAGCGCCACCATTGCAAAGATCCATTGATGGATCTTTTTGCACTCTTATATCTCTAGTAACTGTATACTCGTTTTTATAAGAAGATATACAGGAACTCGTTTTATATGAAGATCTTCACCTTGTAATTTAGTTTTGATTTCACACACACACAGAGTCACATAAATATTTAGGTGACAAAATTATGTTCACTAACGATATATTTGATCCATTTTTACAATTTAATATTTAATTAGATACGGAGGCGATGGTTACGCTTTAGTGCCGTCTGGAAAACTCCATGAAGTATGAATGCAGTTATAATGCAATTCAACTAAGAATAGGACCAACTGGGCGCCATATTATGATCATCGGTAATCTTAGTAAATAAGTTTTGTTAAATAAAAACTTTTTATGCTCACTTTAGCTATTTGGTTTGAATTGATTCATAGCTAAACTTAAACTTTAAGTTAAACAATTATTTTTAAAATTAAAATGAATCTTGAAAAATTATCCGAATTAAGAAAAAAACAACGGTGGCATATATTTTTATTGTTTTTTTTTTCAAAATAGTGTAAAATAATGTTGTTTTTTTACGTCTCTAGTCTAGGCGCGGCGTTTTGTAATGATTGTTGCTATAGTCCGGGAGCCACCAATCCTGAAAGCTCCGTGATCACGGAATCTAATATTTTTAATAAAAAATAAAAGTTTACCTTTAGACGAACAAGATTTGCTTGGTCGGCGTGGATTTGATTTGCCGGAAATATTTTAATTAAATTATAAAGAAAAGTTTACTAGAAAAAAATCCACGCGGACCAGGCAGCGGACGGGACATCATCAAACATCTAGCAGTTAAATGCTTAAAAAATAAATAAAATCATAAATTATTTATTATTAAATTTCCATTTTTTTCCTGTCATCAAGGATTTTGATCAATCTTATATAAAATTTTGTGTGATATATTATGTTCAACAAGAAAATATCCGGCCGACCAAAGATTTTTAGCCGGAAAGGTCACGCATACCTATTTGAATGGTGTGATAAGGGTAAAATTTATCCATTATCACGGAAACCTTTTTTTTTAAATCACGCGTTTTAATATCACATTTATAATTATCTTGGTATGAGTGCTTACAAACTGCCGAAAGTATCGCACATACTAAATTTTAACTGTTCGCTTTTAACGGTTTTTGTATTTCTGTAAAGAGTGAGTATGGCAGATTTTTGGTTCAAGTTGAAACCTTGCATGAGTTCGTCTCTTTCTATTCCCTACGAATTTAACATTTACCGACCTCAAAGAGCCACAATATCTTAAAGTGAGGTTGTTCTACGACAGGGCTTCATAGTGTTAACTCTCTTACTCCGGTTTCTTTTCAAGTCCATAAGACTGCTCCAAGAGTAAGTGAGATAAGAGTAACATCGAATTTATGTTAAAGTTCCATAGGTCTTTCTCTCTTACTGCGAAAAGGTCACAGCATACGTACGTTGTCCTACAGCATTTTGGGGGTTCAGATCATTTCGACATTTCAGTCTGCTGTTTTTCTAGCTGTCAAAAATGTCGTTATTTTGTATAGCTTACTACGCATCAGCATTCTAAACATATTTATTAATTTACCAAAATTCACTGTCAAATATTTAAAAAAAAAACTTTTTTTTGGATTTATAATTATTTAAAATTGCCAAACCGTCTAATATTTGTACATCTTTGAATATTTTAAACAGATATTGATTTTTTGGTGATATTGTGTCCATTTTAGTGATATAGTGACGATTGATTCAGTGTGCTGTTGCGTTATAAAAGAACATTTAAAGCACTAGATCCAATCTCAGCGTTTCATCATAACAATTTCAATATGAAGTGTTTTGTGTGTGTGTTAAACTTGATTTGAATATATTTAACCTTCATTTATTATATAATCAACCCAAAAAAAAATCCTATATTCCCTCTTTTCCATATTAATTAGTATAATAAATAGTTAAAAACTTAAGGAGAGACCAGAGGTAGAAGAGAGACTCTAAAATAAATGTCATCAAATAAGTGAAATCTATAACAGTATAATCCTGACTCATACAATAAAATTTGGTTTGCGTGATACTTTCGGCAGTTTGTAAGCACGCATACCAAGATAATTATAAATGTGACATTAAAAGGTGTGAATTTAAAAAAAAAAGGTTTCCGTGATAATGGATAAATTTTACCCCTTATCACACCATTCAAATAGGTATACGTGACCTAAAAATCATTGGTCGGCCGGATATTTTCTTGTTGAACATAATATTTCACACAAAATTCTATACTTAAGATTGATCAAATTCCGTTATGACGGAAAAAAATATGGAAATTCAATTATAAATAATTTAATTAAAATATTTCCGGCAAATCAAATCCACGCCGACCAAGCACATCTTGTTAGTCTAAACGTTAACTTTTTTTTTTTTTTTTAAATATTAGAATCCTTGATCACGGAGCTTTCAGGATTGGTGGCTCCTCGCCTACTAAGTGAGTATGCATGAGCATGACGCAGCGACCATTCCCTTTTAACATTCTATTGATATTGTACTGATTGACCTTTTCGCTCATTAGAAACAAGACTCGTTAGCTTAGCTGGTGAGAGCACCGAAACTATTGTCAAAGAATTGTCTGTGCATCGGTGGTCGGAGGTTCAAATCCTTCACGAGTCAAACCTTTACATTTTTTTTTCATAATTAAGTTTTTGAAATACCATATATTTTTACCCCGACCCACTTGGGTCGAATATTAAATACTTAAAGTAAATTATAAAACACAATTTCTGGGTTTTTGTTGTTAGTCGAATATTTTTTTAATTTAGCGCCACCATTGCAAAGATCCATTGATGGATCTTTTTGCACTCTTATATCTCTAGTAACTGTATACTCGTTTTTATATGAAGATATACAGGAACTCGTTTTTATATGAATATCTTCACCCTGTAACTTAGTTTTGATTTCACACACACACAGAGTCACATAAATATTTAGGTGACAAAATTATGTTCACTAACGATATATTTGATCCATTTTTACAATTTAATATTTAATTAGATACGGAGGCGATGGTTACGTTTTAGTGCCGTCTGGAAAACTCCATGAAGTATGAATGCAGTTATAATGCAATTCAACTAAGAATAGGACCAACTGGGCGCCATATTATGATCATCGGTAATCTTAGTAAATAAGTTTTGTTAAATAAAAACTTTTTATGCTCACTTTAGCTATTTGGTTTGAATTGATTCATAGCTATCAATTACCGATCGCCAAAATGTACCTCAATAAAACATTTATTTTTAAAATTAAAATGAATCTTGAAAAATTATCCGAATTAAGATAAAAACAACGGTGGCAAATTTTTTTATTGTTTTTTTTTCAAAATACTGTAAAATAATGTTGTTTTTTTACGTCTTTAGTCTAGGCGCGGCGTTTTGTAATGATTGTTGCTATAGTCCGGGAGCCACCAATCCTGAAAGCTCCGTGATCACGGATTCTAATATTTTTAATAAAAATAAAAGTTAACCTTTAGACGAACAAGATTTGCTTGGTCGGCGTGGATTTGATTTGCCGGAAATATTTTAATTAAATTATTTATTATTAAATTTCCATTTTTTCCCGTCATCAAGGATTTCGATCAATCTTATATAAAATTTTGTGTGAAATATTATGTTCAACAAGAAAATATCCGGCTGACCAATGATTTTTAGCCGGAAAGGTCACGCATACCTATTTGAATGGTGTGATAAGGGTAAATTTTATCCATTATCACGGAAACCCTTTTTTTTAAATCACTCGTTTTAATATCACATTTATAATTATCTATGTATGCGTGCTTACAAACTGCCAAAAGTATCGCACATACCAAATTTTAACTCTTCGCTTTTAACGGTTTCTATATTTCTGTAAAGAGTGAGTGAGGCAGATTTTTGGTTCAAGTTGAAACCTTGCATGAGTTCGTCTCTTTCTATTCCCTACGAATTTAACATTTACCGGCCTCAAAGATACACAATACCGTAAAGTGAGGTTGTTCTACGACAGGGCTGCATAGTGTTAACTCTCTTACTCCGGTTCCTTTTCAAGTCCATAAGACTGCTCCAAGAGTAAGTGAGATAAGAGTAACATCCAATTTATGTTAAAGTTCCATAGGTCTTTCTCTCTTACTGCGTAAAGGTCACAGCATACGTACGTTGTCCTACAGCATTTTGGGGGTTCAGATCATTTCGACATTTTAGTCTGCTGTTTTCCTAGCTGTCAAAAGTGTCGTTATTTTGTATAGCTTACTACGCATCAGCATTCTAAACATATTTATTAATTTACCAAAATTCACTGTTAAATGTTTAAAAAAAAACTTTTATTGGATTTATAATTATTTAAAATTGTCAAAACGTCTAATATTTGTACATCTTTTGATATTTTAAACAGATATTGATTTTTTGGTGATATTGTGTCCATTTTAGTGATATAGTGACGATTGATTCAGTGTGCTGTTGCGTTATAAAAGAACATTTAAAGCACTAGATCCAATCTCAGCGTTTCATCATAACAATTTCAATATGAAGTGTTTTGTGTGTGTGTTAAACTTGATTTGAATATATTTAACCTTCATTTATTATATAATCAACCTAAAAAAAATCTGTATTCCCTCTTTTCCATATTAATTAGTATAATAAATAGTTAAAAAATTTAAAGAGAGACCAGAGGTAGAAGAGAGACTCTAAAAGAAATGTCATCAAGTAAGTGAAATCTATAACAGTATAATCCTGACTCATACAATAAAATTTGGTATGCGTGATACTTTCGGCAGTTTGTAAGCACGCATACCAAGATAATTATAAATGTGACATTAAAAGGTGTGAATTTAAAAAAAAAAGGTTTCCGTGATAATGGATAAATTTTACCCCTTATCACACCATTCAAATAGGTATACGTGACCTAAAAATCATTGGTCGGCCGGATATTTTCTTGTTGAATATAATATTTCACACAAAATTCTATACTTAAGATTGATCAAATTCCGTAATGACGGAAAAAAATATGGAAATTTAATAATAAATAATTTAATTAATATATTTCCGGCAAATCAAATCAACGCCGACCAAGCACATCTTGTTAGTCTAAACGTTAACTTTTATTTTTTATTAAAAATATTAGAATCCTTTATCACGGAGCTTTCAGGATTGGTGGCTCCTCGCCTACTAAGTGAGTATGCATGACCATGACGCAGCGACCATTCCCATTTAACATTCTATTGATATTGTACTGATTGACCTTTTCGCTCATTAGAAACAAGACTCGTTAGCTCAGCTGGTGAGAGCACCGAAACTATTGTCAATGGATTTTCCGGTGCATCGGCGGTCGGAGGTTCAAATCCTTCACGAGTCAAACTTTTACATTTTTCATAATTAAGTTTTTGAAATACCATATATTTTTACCCCGACCCACTTCAGTCGAATATTAAATACTTAAAGTAAATTATAAAACACAATTTCTGGGTTTTTGTTGTTAGTCGAATATTTTTTAATTTAGCGCCACCATTGCAAAGATCCATTGATGGATCTTTTTGCACTCTTATATCTCTAGTAACTGTATACTCGTTTTTATATGAAGATATACAGGAACTCGTTTTTATATGAAGATCTTCACCTTGTAATTTAGTTTTGATTTCACACACACAGTCACATAAATATTTAGGTGTCAAAATTATGTTCCCTAACGATATATTTGATCCATTTTTACAATTTAATATTAAATTAGATACGGAGGCGATGGTTACGTTTTAGTGCCGTTTGGCAAACTCCATGAAGTATGAACGCAGTTATAATGCAATTCAACTAAGAATAGGACCGACTGGGCGCCATATTGTGACGTCATAGCTATCAATTCAAACCAAATAGGTAAAGTGAGCATAAAAAGTTTTGATTTAACAAAACTTATTTACTAAGATTACGTGAGAAAAAACATATTTTTTTTAAATAAAATTTATTTACTAAGATTGAGAAAAGCAACCGAGTTTTGATTTAACAAAACTTATTTACTAAGATTACGTGAGAAAAAACATTTTTTTTTTAAATAAAATTTATTTACTAAGATTGAGATATTGAGAATATTTTTAATAATATTTATATATGTTTTAAGACTGGGAAAAAACATTAATCAGGATCTAGCTCTTCAATTCCGCTCATCTCTGCATTACCCCCGGAGTAGTTATGAATAATGTATGTGCATTTGTACTCCAGTCATGGATGTTTTATATGTATTTCTATATGAATATATTTATATATGTACAGTATATGTATTCTATCCGTTACCCTAGTATCCTATAACACAAGCCTTATAGTGCTTACTTTGGGGCTAGGCTAATTGGTGTGTGTGTTGGAAATATTTATTTATTATTTATAATCATGCACTATTACTAGGTCACATACGAACATGCATCCTTTATGTACACGAAAGTTTTAAATCGAATTTCTGAACGCAATTTAAAGTGACATTTGGTTGACGATTTAGGTTATCAACCATTCATAGTCAAAGCAAGCTAAAGCTCAATAAATGAAAAATATATATATCAACCAATATTTATTATCAATATTTGTTATTGTTTGTTTGCAAATTTTTGGTTTTTACTCTAAAATTAGCTGAGTGCTAAAAAGGGGTTCCAAGTTTTTTTTGCAAACCTTACTTTTTAAGCGACATTTGACAGATGGAGGTCATTGGCTTTCCTGTTCTTATTTGAATCGCACTGTAAAAGAGCGCATTTGAAGAATGTTATAACAGCAGTAAGTATGTCTGATCGCCAAAATATACCACAGTAACACATTTATTTTTAAAATTAAAATGAATCTTGAAAAATAGTGTAAAATAATGGTGTTTTTTTACATCTCTAGTCTAGGCGCGGTGTTTTGTAATGATTGTTGCTAAGTGAGTATGCATGAGCATGACGCAGCGACCATTCCCTTTTAACATTCTATTGATATTGTACTGATTGACCTTTTCGCTCATTAGAAACAAGACTCGTTAGCTCAGCTGGTGAGAGCACCGAAACTATTGTCAATGGATTGTCTGTGCATCGGCGGTCGGAGGTTCAAATCCTTCACGAGTCAAACTTTTACATTTTTCATAATTAAGTTTTTGAAATACCATATATTTTTACCCCGACCCACTTGGGTCGAATATTAAATACTTAAAGTAAATTATAAAACACAATTTCTGGGTTTTTGTTGTTAGTCGAATATTTTTTTAATTTAGCGCCACCATTGCAAAGATCCATTGATGGATCTTTTTGCACTCTTATATCTCTAGTAACTGTATACTCGTTTTTATAAGAAGATATACAGGAACTCGTTTTATATGAAGATCTTCACCTTGTAATTTAGTTTTGATTTCACACACACACAGAGTCACATAAATATTTAGGTGACAAAATTATGTTCACTAACGATATATTTGATCCATTTTTACAATTTAATATTTAATTAGATACGGAGGCGATGGTTACGCTTTAGTGCCGTCTGGAAAACTCCATGAAGTATGAATGCAGTTATAATGCAATTCAACTAAGAATAGGACCAACTGGGCGCCATATTATGATCATCGGTAATCTTAGTAAATAAGTTTTGTTAAATAAAAACTTTTTATGCTCACTTTAGCTATTTGGTTTGAATTGATTCATAGCTAAACTTAAACTTTAAGTTAAACAATTATTTTTAAAATTAAAATGAATCTTGAAAAATTATCCGAATTAAGAAAAAAACAACGGTGGCATATATTTTTATTGTTTTTTTTTTCAAAATAGTGTAAAATAATGTTGTTTTTTTACGTCTCTAGTCTAGGCGCGGCGTTTTGTAATGATTGTTGCTATAGTCCGGGAGCCACCAATCCTGAAAGCTCCGTGATCACGGAATCTAATATTTTTAATAAAAAATAAAAGTTTACCTTTAGACGAACAAGATTTGCTTGGTCGGCGTGGATTTGATTTGCCGGAAATATTTTAATTAAATTATAAAGAAAAGTTTACTAGAAAAAAATCCACGCGGACCAGGCAGCGGACGGGACATCATCAAACATCTAGCAGTTAAATGCTTAAAAAATAAATAAAATCATAAATTATTTATTATTAAATTTCCATTTTTTTCCTGTCATCAAGGATTTTGATCAATCTTATATAAAATTTTGTGTGATATATTATGTTCAACAAGAAAATATCCGGCCGACCAAAGATTTTTAGCCGGAAAGGTCACGCATACCTATTTGAATGGTGTGATAAGGGTAAAATTTATCCATTATCACGGAAACCTTTTTTTTTAAATCACGCGTTTTAATATCACATTTATAATTATCTTGGTATGAGTGCTTACAAACTGCCGAAAGTATCGCACATACTAAATTTTAACTGTTCGCTTTTAACGGTTTTTGTATTTCTGTAAAGAGTGAGTATGGCAGATTTTTGGTTCAAGTTGAAACCTTGCATGAGTTCGTCTCTTTCTATTCCCTACGAATTTAACATTTACCGACCTCAAAGAGCCACAATATCTTAAAGTGAGGTTGTTCTACGACAGGGCTTCATAGTGTTAACTCTCTTACTCCGGTTTCTTTTCAAGTCCATAAGACTGCTCCAAGAGTAAGTGAGATAAGAGTAACATCGAATTTATGTTAAAGTTCCATAGGTCTTTCTCTCTTACTGCGAAAAGGTCACAGCATACGTACGTTGTCCTACAGCATTTTGGGGGTTCAGATCATTTCGACATTTCAGTCTGCTGTTTTTCTAGCTGTCAAAAATGTCGTTATTTTGTATAGCTTACTACGCATCAGCATTCTAAACATATTTATTAATTTACCAAAATTCACTGTCAAATATTTAAAAAAAAAACTTTTTTTTGGATTTATAATTATTTAAAATTGCCAAACCGTCTAATATTTGTACATCTTTGAATATTTTAAACAGATATTGATTTTTTGGTGATATTGTGTCCATTTTAGTGATATAGTGACGATTGATTCAGTGTGCTGTTGCGTTATAAAAGAACATTTAAAGCACTAGATCCAATCTCAGCGTTTCATCATAACAATTTCAATATGAAGTGTTTTGTGTGTGTGTTAAACTTGATTTGAATATATTTAACCTTCATTTATTATATAATCAACCCAAAAAAAAATCCTATATTCCCTCTTTTCCATATTAATTAGTATAATAAATAGTTAAAAACTTAAGGAGAGACCAGAGGTAGAAGAGAGACTCTAAAAGAAATGTCATCAAATAAGTGAAATCTATAACAGTATAATCCTGACTCATACAATAAAATTTGGTTTGCGTGATACTTTCGGCAGTTTGTAAGCACGCATACCAAGATAATTATAAATGTGACATTAAAAGGTGTGAATTTAAAAAAAAAAGGTTTCCGTGATAATGGATAAATTTTACCCCTTATCACACCATTCAAATAGGTATACGTGACCTAAAAATCATTGGTCGGCCGGATATTTTCTTGTTGAATATAATATTTCACACAAAATTCTATACTTAAGATTGATCAAATTCCGTAATGACGGAAAAAAATATGGAAATTTAATAATAAATAATTTAATTAATATATTTCCGGCAAATCAAATCAACGCCGACCAAGCACATCTTGTTAGTCTAAACGTTAACTTTTATTTTTTATTAAAAATATTAGAATCCTTTATCACGGAGCTTTCAGGATTGGTGGCTCCTCGCCTACTAAGTGAGTATGCATGACCATGACGCAGCGACCATTCCCATTTAACATTCTATTGATATTGTACTGATTGACCTTTTCGCTCATTAGAAACAAGACTCGTTAGCTCAGCTGGTGAGAGCACCGAAACTATTGTCAATGGATTTTCCGGTGCATCGGCGGTCGGAGGTTCAAATCCTTCACGAGTCAAACTTTTACATTTTTCATAATTAAGTTTTTGAAATACCATATATTTTTACCCCGACCCACTTCAGTCGAATATTAAATACTTAAAGTAAATTATAAAACACAATTTCTGGGTTTTTGTTGTTAGTCGAATATTTTTTAATTTAGCGCCACCATTGCAAAGATCCATTGATGGATCTTTTTGCACTCTTATATCTCTAGTAACTGTATACTCGTTTTTATATGAAGATATACAGGAACTCGTTTTTATATGAAGATCTTCACCTTGTAATTTAGTTTTGATTTCACACACACAGTCACATAAATATTTAGGTGTCAAAATTATGTTCCCTAACGATATATTTGATCCATTTTTACAATTTAATATTAAATTAGATACGGAGGCGATGGTTACGTTTTAGTGCCGTTTGGCAAACTCCATGAAGTATGAACGCAGTTATAATGCAATTCAACTAAGAATAGGACCGACTGGGCGCCATATTGTGACGTCATAGCTATCAATTCAAACCAAATAGGTAAAGTGAGCATAAAAAGTTTTGATTTAACAAAACTTATTTACTAAGATTACGTGAGAAAAAACATATTTTTTTTAAATAAAATTTATTTACTAAGATTGAGAAAAGCAACCGAGTTTTGATTTAACAAAACTTATTTACTAAGATTACGTGAGAAAAAACATTTTTTTTTAAATAAAATTTATTTACTAAGATTGAGATATTGAGAATATTTTTAATAATATTTATATATGTTTTAAGACTGGGAAAAAACATTAATCAGGATCTAGCTCTTCAATTCCGCTCATCTCTGCATTACCCCCGGAGTAGTTATGAATAATGTATGTGCATTTGTACTCCAGTCATGGATGTTTTATATGTATTTCTATATGAATATATTTATATATGTACAGTATATGTATTCTATCCGTTACCCTAGTATCCTATAACACAAGCCTTATAGTGCTTACTTTGGGGCTAGGCTAATTGGTGTGTGTGTTGGAAATATTTATTTATTATTTATAATCATGCACTATTACTAGGTCACATACGAACATGCATCCTTTATGTACACGAAAGTTTTAAATCGAATTTCTGAACGCAATTTAAAGTGACATTTGGTTGACGATTTAGGTTATCAACCATTCATAGTCAAAGCAAGCTAAAGCTCAATAAATGAAAAATATATAGATCAACCAATATTTATTATCAATATTTGTTATTGTTTGTTTGCAAATTTTTGGTTTTTACTCTAAAATTAGCTGAGTGCTAAAAAGGGGTTCCAAGTCTTTTTTGCAAACCTTACTTTTTAAGCGACATTTGACAGATGGAGGTCATTGGCTTTCCTGTTCTTATAATTTTTATTATTTTTAAAGCATGTAACTGCTTGATGTTTAAATCTAAAGAAAATATAACTAGAAAAAAATTCCACGCGGACCAGGCAGCAGACGGGACTCGAACCCGCACCCTTCGCAATCCGGGCGAATGCACTGACCAATTATGCTACCGCGGCCCTCACGGACCGCGTCGAAATTCTTTCTAGCTATTCTTAAGCTGCAAGGCAGCGCCATCTCTTCGCATTATAGGTAAACCCACAATGTCAAATGAATACTTTTACAAGTATTAAACATTTGAAAGAAGAAATAGCAATTATAGTTATAATTTTTATTATTTTTAAAGCATGTAACTGCTTGATGTTTAAATCTAAAGAAAAAATAACTAGAAAAAATTCCACGCGGACCAGGCAGCAGACGGGACTCGAACCCGCACCCTTCGCAATCCGGGCGAATGCACTGACCAATTATGCTACCGCGGCCCTCACGGACCGCGTCGAAATTCTTTCTAGCTATTCTTAAGCTGCAAGGCAGCGCCATCTCTTCGCATTATAGGTAAACCCACAATGTCAAATGAATACTTTTACAAGTATTAAACATTTGAAAGAAGAAATAGCAATTATAGTTATAATTTTTATTATTTTTAAAGCATGTAACTGCTTGATGTTTAAATCTAAAGAAAATATAACTAGAAAAAAAAATTCCACGCGGACCAGGCAGCAGACGGGACTCGAACCCGCACCCTTCGCAATCCGGGCGAATGCACTGACCAATTGACATTGTGGGTTTACCTATAATGCGAAGAGATGGCGCTGCCTTGCAGCTTAAGAATAGCTAGAAAGAATTTCGACGAGGTCCGTGAGGGCCGCGGTAGCATAATTGGTCAGTGCATTCGCCCGGATTGCGAAGGGTGCGGGTTAACGTCCCGTCTGCTGCCTGGTCCGCGTGGAATTTTTTCTAGTTATATTTCCTGTTCTTATTTGAATCGCACTGTAAAAGAGCGCATTTGAAGAATGTTATAACAGCAGTAAGTATGTCTGATCGCCAAAATATACCACAGTAACACATTTATTTTTAAAATTAAAATGAATCTTGAAAAATTATCCGAATTAAGAAAAAAACAAGGTGGCAAATTTTTTTAATTGTTTTTTTTTCAAAATAGTGTAAAATAATGGTGTTTTTTTACATCTCTAGTCTAGGCGCGGTGTTTTGTAACGATTGTTGCTAAGTGAGTAGGCATGAGCATGACGCAGCGACCATTCCCTTTTAACATTCTATTGATATTGTACTGATTGACCTTTTCACTCATTAGAAACAAGACTCGTTAGCTCAGCTGGTGAGAGCACCGAAACTATTGTCAATGGATTTTCCGGTGCATCGGCGGTCGGAGGTTCAAATCCTTCACGAGTCAAACTTTTACATTTTTCATAATTAAGTTTTTGAAATACCATATATTTTTACCCCGACCCACTTGGGTCGAATATTAAATACTTAAAGTAAATTATAAAACACAATTTCTGGGTTTTTGTTGTTAGTCGAATATTTTTTAATTTAGCGCCACCATTGCAAAGATCCATTGATGGATCTTTTTGCACTCTTATATCTCTAGTAACTGTATACTCGTTTTTATATGAAGATATACAGGAACTCGTTTTTATATGAATATCTTCACCCTGTAATTTAGTTTTGATTTCACACACACACAGAGTCACATAAATATTTAGGTGACAAAATTATGTTCACTAACGATATATTTGATCCATTTTTACAATTTAATATTTAATTAGATACGGAGGCGATGGTTACGTTTTAGTGCCGTCTGGAAAACTCCATGAAGTATGAATGCAGTTATAATGCAATTCAACTAAGAATAGGACCAACTGGGCGCCATATTAAGATCATCGGTAATCTTAGTAAATAAGTTTTGTTAAATAAAAACTTTTTATGCTCACTTTAGCTATTTGGTTTGAATTGATTCATAGCTATCAATTACTGATCGCCAAAATGTACCTCAATAAAACATTTATTTTTAAAATTAAAATGAATCTTGAAAAATTATCCGAATTAAGATAAAAACAACGGTGGCAAATTTTTTTATTGTTTTTTTTTTCAAAATACTGTAAAATAATGTTGTTTTTTTACGTCTTTAGTCTAGGCGCGGCGTTTTGTAATGATTGTTGCTATAGTCCGGGAGCCACCAATCCTGAAAGCTCCGTGATCACGGATTCTAATATTTTTAATAAAAATAAAAGTTAACCTTTAGACGAACAAGATTTGCTTGGTCGGCGTGGATTTGATTTGCCGGAAATATTTTAATTAAATTATTTATTATTAAATTTCCATTTTTTCCCGTCATCAAGGATTTTGATCAATCTTATATAAAATTTTGTGTGAAATATTATGTTCAACAAGAAAATATCCGGCTGACCAATGATTTTAAGCCGGAAAGGTCACGCATACCTATTTGAATGGTGTGATAAGGGTAAATTTTATCCATAATCACGGAAACCCTTTTTTTTAAATCACGCGTTTTAATATCACATTTATAATTATCTATGTATGCGTGCTTACAAACTGCCAAAAGTATCGCACATACCAAATTTTAACTCTTCGCTTTTAACGGTTTCTATATTTCTGTAAAGAGTGAGTGAGGCAGATTTTTGGTTCAAGTTGAAACCTTGCATGAGTTCGTCTCTTTCTATTCCCTACGAATTTAACATTTACCGGCCTCAAAGATACACAATACCGTAAAGTGAGGTTGTTCTACGACAGGGCTGCATAGTGTTAACTCTCTTACTCCGGTTCCTTTTCAAGTCCATAAGACTGCTCCAAGAGTAAGTGAGATAAGAGTAACATCCAATTTATGTTAAAGTTCCATAGGTCTTTCTCTCTTACTGCGTAAAGGTCACAGCATACGTACGTTGTCCTACAGCATTTTGGGGGTTCAGATCATTTCGACATTTCAGTCTGCTGTTTTCCTAGCTGTCAAAAGTGTCGTTATTTTGTATAGCTTACTACGCATCAGCATTCTAAACATATTTATTAATTTACCAAAATTCACTGTTAAATTATAATTTTTTTTATTATTTTTAAAGCATGTAACTGCTTGATGTTTAAATCTAAAGAAAATATAACTAGAAAAAATTCCACGCGGACCAGGCAGCAGACGGGACTCGAACCCGCACCCTTCGCAATCCGGGCGAATGCACTGACCAATTATGCTACCGCGGCCCTCACGGACCGCGTCGAAATTCCCTCTAGCTATTCTTAAGCTGCAAGGCAGCGCCATCTCTTCGCATTATAGGTAAACCCACAATGTCAAATGAATACTTTTACAAGTATTAAACATTTGAAAGAAGAAATAGCAATTATAGTTATAATTTTTTTTATTATTTTTAAAGCATGTAACTGCTTGATGTTTAAATCTAAAGAAAATATAACTAGAAAAAATTCCACGCGGACCAGGCAGCAGACGGGACTCGAACCCGCACCCTTCGCAATCCGGGCGAATGCACTGACCAATTATGCTACCGCGGCCCTCACGGACCGCGTCGAAATTCCCTCTAGCTATTCTTAAGCTGCAAGGCAGCGCCATCTCTTCGCATTATAGGTAAACCCACAATGTCAAATGAATACTTTTACAAGTATTAAACATTTGAAAGAAGAAATAGCAATTATAGTTATAATTTTTTTATTATTTTTAAAGCATGTAACTGCTTGATGTTTAAATCTAAAGAAAATATAACTAGAAAAAATTCCACGCGGACCAGGCAGCAGACGGGACTCGAACCCGCACCCTTCGCAATCCGGGCGAATGCACTGACCAATTATGCTACCGCGGCCCTCACGGACCGCGTCGAAATTCCCTCTAGCTATTCTTAAGCTGCAAGGCAGCGCCATCTCTTCGCATTATAGGTAAACCCACAATGTCAAATGAATACTTTTACAAGTATTAAACATTTGAAAGAAGAAATAGCAATTATAGTTATAATTTTTTTTATTATTTTTAAAGCATGTAACTGCTTGATGTTTAAATCTAAAGAAAATATAACTAGAAAAAAATTCCACGCGGACCAGGCAGCAGACGGGACTCGAACCCGCACCCTTCGCAATCCGGGCGAATGCACTGACCAATTATGCTACCGCGGCCCTCACGGACCGCGTCGAAATTCCCTCTAGCTATTCTTAAGCTGCAAGGCAGCGCCATCTCTTCGCATTATAGGTAAACCCACAATGTCAAATGAATACTTTTACAAGTATTAAACATTTGAAAGAAGAAATAGCAATTATAGTTATAATTTTTTTATTATTTTCAAAGCATGTAACTGCTTGATGTTTAAATCTAAAGAAAATATAACTAGAAAAAATTCCACGCGGACCAGGCAGCAGACGGGACTCGAACCCGCACCCTTCGCAATCCGGGCGAATGCACTGACCAATTATGCTACCGCGGCCCTCACGGACCGCGTCGAAATTCCCTCTAGCTATTCTTAAGCTGCAAGGCAGCGCCATCTCTTCGCATTATAGGTAAACCCACAATGTCAAATGAATACTTTTACAAGTATTAAACATTTGAAAGAAGAAATAGCAATTATAGTTATAATTTTATTTAAACATCAAGCAGTTACATGCTTTAAAAATAATAAAAAAATTATAACTATAATTGCTATTTCTTCTTTCAAATGTTTAATACTTGTAAAAGTATTCATTTGACATTGTGGGTTTACCTATAATGCGAAGAGATGGCGCTGCCTTGCAGCTTAAGAATAGCTAGAGGGAATTTCGACGCGGTCCGTGAGGGCCGCGGTAGCATAATTGGTCAGTGCATTCGCCCGGATTGCGAAGGGTGCGGGTTCGAGTCCCGTCTGCTGCCTGGTCCGCGTGGAATTTTTTCTAGTTATATTTTCTTTAGATTTAAACATCAAGCAGTTACATGCTTTAAAAATAATAAAAAAATTATAACTATAATTGCTATTTCTTCTTTCAAATGTTTAATACTTGTAAAAGTATTCATTTGACATTGTGGGTTTACCTATAATGCGAAGAGATGGCGCTGCCTTGCAGCTTAAGAATAGCTAGAGGGAATTTCGACGCGGTCCGTGAGGGCCGCGGTAGCATAATTGGTCAGTGCATTCGCCCGGATTGCGAAGGGTGCGGGTTCGAGTCCCGTCTGCTGCCTGGTCCGCGTGGAATTTTTTCTAGTTATATTTTCTTTAGATTCACTGTTAAATGTTTAAAAAAAAACTTTTTTTTGGATTTATAATTATTTAAAATTGTCAAAACGTCTAATATTTGTACATCTTTGGATATTTTAAACAGATATTGATTTTTTGGTGATATTGTGTCCATTTTAGTGATATAGTGACGATTGATTCAGTGTGCTGTTGCGTTATAAAAGAACATTTAAAGCACTAGATCCAATCTCAGCGTTTCATCATAACAATTTCAATATGAAGTGTTTTGTGTGTGTGTTAAACTTGAATTGAATATATTTTATGTATTAACCTTCATTTATTATATAATCAACCCAAAAAAAAAACCTGTATTCCCTCTTTTCCATATTAATTAGTATAATAAATAGTTAAAAAATTTAAAGAGAGACCAGAGGTAGAAGAGAGACTCTAAAAGAAATGTCATCAAGTAAGTGAAATCTATAACAGTATAATCCTGACTCATACAATAAAATTTGGTATGCGTGATACTTTCGGCAGTTTGTAAGCACGCATACCAAGATAATTATAAATGTGACATTAAAAGGTGTGAATTTAAAAAAAAAAGGTTTCCGTGATAATGGATAAATTTTACTCCTTATCACACAATTCAAATAGGTATACGTGACCTAAAAATCATTGGTCGGCCGGATATTTTCTTGTTGAACATAATATTTCACACAAAATTCTATACTTAAGATTGAACAAAATCCGTGATGACGGAAAAAAATATATAAAATTTAATAATAAATAATTTAATTAAAATATTTCCGGCAAATCAAATCCAGGCCGACCAAGCACATCTTGTTAGTCTAAACGTTAACTTTTATTTTTTATTAAAAATATTAGAATCCTTGATCACGGAGCTTTCAGGATTGGTGGCTCCTCGCCTACTAAGTGAGTATGCATGAGCATGACGCAGCGACCATTCCCTTTTAACATTCTATTGGTATTGAGTACTGATTGACCTTTTCGCTCATTAGAAACAAGACTCGTTAGCTCAGCTGGTGAGAGCACCGAAACTATTGTCAAAGAATTGTCTGTGCCTCGGCGGTCGGAGGTTGAAATTCTTCACGAGTCAAACTTTTACATTTTTTTTTCATAATTAAGTTTTTGAAATACCATATGTTTTTACCCCGTCCCACTTGGGTCGAATATTAAATACTTAAAGTAAATTATAAAACACAATTTCTGTGTTTATGTTGTTGGTCGAATATTTTTTATTTTAGCGCGACCATTGCAAAGATCCATTGATGGATGTTTTTGCACTCTTAGGCGCAGGACAAATACAAGAGGCGTAGAAGCGCGGGCGAAGAGCGGGCGAGGCGCGGGCGTGACGCGGTTGCGTCGCCGGTGCAGTTAAAACGGGCGGTGTCGGAAAGGCGAGGCACGGTCGAACACAGTGGCATGTTTTTGGGGCATTATTATATTAGACTTTATCACGACAACATGACGTCCTCTTCTTCGTCAGATGAAGAGGATCTGCAAGCTTTGGTGCATTTGGAGAACTTACAAAAGATCAGAAAATATGCGGTCCACCCTGTGTGGCAAGCAGGTCAGGAGCATAGATTTTTCATTCAAATAGAAAATTTAATTCACTATCCAAATCGTTTCTACCACGTGTATAAGATGTCCCCTCAATGTTTTAATACAATTATGTCCAAGGTAAGAGATGACTTACAAAAAAAATGTACGCATTGAATAATACCTATTTCTCCAGAAGAGCGGCTACTGATAACTTTAAGGTAAGTTAAATAAGTTTGTTATGGCGCTTATAAGACCCAACGACCTTAACACCTAGCGCCACCGTCGAAAAAAAAAATCTTCTGAAAAAAGCGATCAAAAAATATTTTGTGTTTATGGATTTTTGCCATGGTACTAAGGTATTTTTTAAGATCTCTATACCAAATTAATATTTGCCATGGTACTAAGGTATTTTTTAAGATCTCTATACCAAATTAATATAATGAAAAAACCATCTACTTCTACCACGAGGAAAACGTCCTACTAGTGGGACAAAATAGTAGGATCACGAGGAAACGGCAGTAATTTTTATATTAATTTCGTATACCTCTTAAAAATACCTTAGTACCATGGCAAAAATTCATAAACACAAAATATTTTTTAAGCGTCAAGGTCGTTGGTCCTTCAAAGCCCCTTAATGTTGTTAATAAAATAAATAATCTGATTTCAAGATTTTTTATTAATTCAAGACCTACAATTATATATAGCATAGTGTACTAATGTCAATGTTTAATTAACCCATACTTATTAATTAGGAATAGAATGAACTACATTTTTACATTTCCGGGTGACTTTCTACTATCTCGCAAAATTTTATATAAAATTCAATGTCGTCACGCATTTTCGCTGTATCGTTGACTCCTGTGCACACTGTGCAGCGTGCCGCTGCTAACTTAGGCTTGTTGAAAATATATCGATGCATCGATATATCGATATTTTTTGTTCGATATATCGATATTTTTAGCCGATATATTTTGTTTCAATATATCAATACATCGATACAAAATAACCAATATCGAAATTCGTATCAAAAACGATATTTTTTTAATTGTTAGCGGCATATCACGATCTTACTAAATTCGTATCTGGAAAAATCGTAACTGGATCTCAGATTAATGATACTCAACATATCTATGATCTGTACTGTATTTAGCATTGTCTATGATTTGTAAATCTGTTTCGCCGGTGAATTGGTTGTACTGAATTCCATTAAATTCTGTGGAAGTGTGTGACTATCTAGTCTTGTTTACGAAAGATGGCACCTGAGAGGCACTGCAATCATTTTGCAGGGCCTCTCAGAAACGGCGCCACGCCCGCGCCGCGCCTGTGCCTCACCCCCGCCCGATGCTTCTTGTATTTGTCCCGCGCCTTATATCTACTTTACTCCTTGATCTACGATTTTTTGGAAAGTGGATTTTATTTTATATACTAACGGATGTCTGAAAATCCATTAAAGACATGCAAACGTCCTTGACTGTTCGCGAATTGAGAAAGAAAATATTGATATAATAATATACCTCCATTGGAGTTATGTAACAAACGATTTATTAAATTTTAGTTATTTTTTCAATTTATGATTCAGCCAGGAAAGTTTGCATTTCTGACACATGTTAGTTCCAAAAATCCACTTCGCAAGAATCTGGATAAAGGATTAAAGTGGACGTGAGAGTGCAAAAAGATCCATCAATGGATCTTTCAATGGATTTAAGTGAATCGAGGGATTTTCTTTCATAGTTGCATTTGAGTTCCTTTTTTCCTTTACTGATATTAAAAGCTTAATTAATCTTATTTGTAGTGCTTTAATTTTATTTAAATGAACAGGATATGTAAGACCGTAGGCATTTACTCCATATGACATTATTGAATCTGCTAGCGCGTAATAGAGAATATACACAATGCCCCTGGTAACGGTATATTTTATATTGTGTAATTTTCCTAGAATTGATCGTAATTTATTACAAACTAAATTGACCTGCAAGTTCCAACCAAAGTGATTATTTATCGACATTTAATCCAAAATACATAAGAGGACACATATTCGAGAAGTTCACATTTACAGTTAAGTTTGTTATTGCGCAATGTAATGAAAAATGAAATGAAAAGTCATTTATCCAGTCTAGGCTGTTACAGCACTTGTGAAGGTCAAGAAGCTACGCTATCGGTTCGCAAAACTACGGCGGGAGACCTTGTACTGAAAAGAACCGGCAAGAAACTCAGCAAGGGCTGTTTTTTTTCTCCCTGTATTGTTATATACAGAGTCGTCAAGTTGAAAAATGACTTCAGAGATACGTCTGTAGTCACCTTCCATTACATCATTTAGAATATAAATATATAGTTACAATAAATTTTATATTTAACATTATATTTAGTACATAGGAAGCGGAATTAGATAGGTACAATATTACTGTTATGAAAAATGACTAATACCCATTTAATAACAAATTATATAAAACACTATGTTCATGCATTACGATCATTTAGATAACCATCAACTTTATAATAGCCCCTATTTATAAGAGTATTTTTGATCTGAGATTTAAATTTGGTCAGTGGAAGCTCAATCAGATCTAGGGGACCTTTATTAAACAATGCAATACTACAACCCAGAAATGAACCTCTTGATTTTTGGAGTCTGAAACATGGAACGGCAAGCTTGTTCTTAAATCTCGTGTTAAAGTTATGGGTTTGACTGTTTTTTGTAAATGTATCATAGTTTTTTCTTACATATATTAAATTTTCATAAATGTATTGCGACGCCAGTGTTAAAATATTAATTTCTTTAAAATGTTCTCTAAGGGATTCTCTTGCCTTTAAATTGTATATGGCGTGAACAGCTCTCTTTTGCAGTATGAAAATACTTTCGATATTAGCGGCTGAGCCCCACAACAAAAGGCCATATGACATAACACTATGAAAGTAACCAAAGTAAACCAATCTTGGCGTTTCCACATCAGATAAGAGTCTTATTTTTTTTACAGCGAAAGCTGCAGAGTTCAGTCTACTTGACAAGGCATCAATATGAGGATCCCATTGCAGACGAGATTCTAAAGTAATAACCAATACCCAAAATCTTTGTAGAATCCACTTACTCTACAGGCTGGTAATTTTTTTACACTATTATAAGTGAAGTGATGTTAAACTTTTAAACTATACTAAGTTTCTGTAATTTTCAATTGAGATTAATTACGTATAGCGGTCTAATTTATGAAACAAATTGTACTAGAATAGTACTTTCACCCTTTTTTATTATTTTTTTGACGATGAGAAATCCCTTGAGAGGTACTAAATATGGCATAATGATAAAATAAAATATTACGATTTTTTCCAGAAAATGATGACTGTACTTTACTTACTCTACTTATTAAATAATAATAATCATATTCACATTTTTTTATTTAAATACAATAATCTTTTTATGGCGAAAACATTTTTTACTGGCTATTTGAAATTAAAATAACTATTCGTTATTCCTTTATATGTGGTGTGTATAAATAATAAGATTTTATCGTTCTTCAAATTAAAAAGGTCAAAATAATTAGTTTGTTTCACAGAAACTTGACTTACGAGCTTCTTACAAGGGCAAAATAATCAGGAAACATAGAGTAGTGAGCGGTGAGTGAAACACTATCCAAAAGGTTGCAATTAGGATTGCCAGCAATATTAATCTCTTTTGCAAAACAACTGCACTTAAGTTTTTTTTTGCTGATACTGGTCGTTTTTATAAACCTTTTACTTTTATTAATGTCTTATGTATTATAAGACCGTTAAAGGTTCATTTGTACTAAAGGAAGCCTTTATAATTTCCCAAAATATTAAATTTTTATTTTATTTTAATATAGGTAGATAAGTACCTACCTATATTAAAAGTACTCAAGTATTTGATGTGTTTCTGTTAAACTTAACGAATATAATTTCCTGCATTTAAAGGTGACAACCCTCGCGCCAATTTTGAAGTAAGTAAACCAGTTTTAAAAAACCTGAGGAAACAAAAGTTATTTTGAAATAAGTACCTATTCTTCGTTATTGTGTTCTATAAAGACCGGACGCGAACTGAGACACATTTCAGAAATATATATTTAAAAAATTATTGCTGTCGCACATTGCAAATACCGTGCGATAAGGACAACTCGGCTCGGTTTGGCACTCGACGATTTCCTCCTCGAAAATTAGATATACACACATCAAAAGTGTCTAGGGATCAAGCATTTTTATGCGGATTTCTTGAGATTGAGATGTGGCTTTGTAATAAATTTATGATTTTATAAATTTATATGGATCCTTTTTGGTGCATTTCATAATTTGAATCAGGAACTGTGAATCAAATTCGAGTAAAAGATGAAAATCAGCTGTCAATATTTTCCCTATAAAAACATACAACGCATTGAAGACATTATTAGTGCTACTGTTTCCCTACTACTGATTAAAACCAACGTTATTATGGAGCGGCGACGTCATTTAAGCAGGGAAGAAATGCTCAGAGCCGTGGGTATGATAGAAGCTGGTTCCCGGCAACGTACTGTGGCTTTAGCTCTGAATACAAGTCAGAGTGTTATCAGTCGACTTTGGACACGATACCGAAGCACTGGTACCGTGGCTGAGCGCCATGGAGGACGGTATCGCTGCACCACACGGAGACAAGACCGATACATTCAAATCTTAACTCGAAGAGCTCCATATATAATATATATTGCTCCATATAGAATAACCGCCATGATGTTAGCCGTGAGGCTTCATCACTCTTCAGGGAACTTAATTAGCGACCAAACAGTCAGAAACCGCTTGCATGAAGTGAACCTTCATTCCCGAAGACCGCTACGGGTACCACCTATAGCAATGCACAATCGTAGGATTCGATATCAATGGGCTCTTGAACACAGAAATTGGGCAGAAGAACAATGGCGTTTCGTGTGCTTTTCTGATGAGTCTCGTTTTGGTATGAGACCGGATACAAGACGTATACGACACTGGAGAACCCCTGGACGCCAACAGCGATTAAAATCCTGCCAGGAAGTCCATCCTTATAGTGGTGGAACCATCATGGTATGGGCGGGTATTTGGATCGGCGGAAGAACTGAGTTGATTTGGATCAGAGGCAACCTCAACGCTCAAATTTATGCTGAGACGATTGTATCAGACGTCATCGTTCCTCTACAAGTGCAAATCGGTCCCTTATTTCAGTTAATGCATGATAATGCACGACCGCACACCGCAAGAGTTGTAAGACAGACTCTCGCCGCAGCTAACATCAATGTCCTGCCCTGGCCTGCTCAGTCGCCAGACTTGAACCCGATTGAGCATGCATGGGATATGCTACAGAGAAGAGCTCTGCCGAATATGGAGGGTATCCAGTCGCAAGAAGACCTTTTTTTGTTGTTGCAACGAACATGGGCGGCCATTCCACAGCGTGATTTGGATGAACTCATTTTGAGTATGCCAAACCGATGTTCTTGTGTTGTTAGTGTTCGCGGTAGAAATACGGATTATTAATTGTTTAAGTTACCCAATAAAATTTTAGAGAAAACTGTTATTTCAGTCTTTTTTCGAACTTTTGTGTTAGTGGTTCAAATGTCAAAAATCCCTTTATTAGGAAAATGGCAAATTTCTTTATTAATGCAAAGGTGACTTGGTTTATCGTTACTGTGACAAACGAAAACACTTTATTTGATGAATCCTTAAAGAAAATTTTAATTAATATCAATCAGGAGAAAAGTTATTGCAAAAATATATGTTGATCCCTAGACACTTTTGATGTGTGTATTTAAAAGAAAATTTACCCATAGATTAACTAAGCCCCTTTGTTTTTCTTTTTTTTTGTAAATGCTTATTGAACCACCACACTAGACGTCTTAAGTGGTGATAAAAAAAGGACATGTGCTGTTTACATGCGATAGAAGTGAAACCTAAAAAAATATGAACACGTAAAAATCCTTCATGACTAGCTGTAAAAGACTGGGCAAAATTAAATATTAATAAATAATACGGTACTTAAATTGTTTCGAAAATTAAATAATCGCTTAATAAAGAAAAAAATTACAATAAAATAATAACCGAGCTCAGGATCGAAACGCCGATCATTTGGTTTCGACCCTAAGACCGTTCCAGTTCGGCTAATTTGCCTCTTGCAGAATGTTATAAAATTACGGATACCTTGTGTCAAATACTGTCGCGTTTTCGTTTCATCGAGTTTCAAATCACAACGGTGCTAAAGATTTTTCACTTCAAACATATTTTTGGCATTTTTGATGGCTTCTAGTTTCTTTGAAACACAAGTTATCAAAAAAAAAGAAGATATAGGAGCGTAGAATAAGCAGAATTATATTTTATGTATGAAAATAATCACTTTAGTGATAAAAATCAAGAAGGAATCAGTCGAGAACTTTTGTATGGAAAAACAATTGCCCACCAGCGTTGCCAGACGTCCCGATTTCGGCGGGACGTCCCGATTTTTAAATTAAAATTTAATGTCCCGTCGTGGGACAGGCTAAATCCCGCTTTTCGGGAATAACTCGACCGTGCGTGCAGCGTACTGAGAAAGCGAGGGCACTTGTGCCACTCGCACAGACTGGCCGCTTGCTCGGCGCGTAATTAGGGACGAAACGATACGAGTAAATACAAGTAACTACTCGATACTTTTCTTTCGATACCAAGTTCTTTTGGCATCGATACTTTAGAACTGAGTAAAAAGTAGTATCGTAAAGTAAGTAGGCTTTTATCGGCACTCGGTCGGTCACTCACTGAGAAGTATCAAAACACCCATAGGCTAGATTGTTTACTCTATGGTAATGTGTCTAGTTGGAATTTTTGTATCGCGAACGCATCTTTTCTACTGCTCAGTTGACAGCCTTGCGTATGATTTATATTTATTTTATTCCAATTTTTCAGTCAGTTATTCGTTCATCGCTTGGCATGAGCCGTTATTTTGTTTTCGTCAAATTAAAACTTTGACTAAATTTGTAATTGTAATATCGTTCGTCAAAATTTATCGATACAAGTAAGTATCGATACTTTTCATTCGATACCGAGTAGGCATCGATACTTTATGATCGATACAGTATCGAGTAAAAGTATCGATACCTAGATGGTATCGTTTCATCCCTACGCGTAATGAAGATAAATATTCAATAACTTTTGTTTATATACGTTTTTTTACTATTGCCCGGCTTTCGATAAAAGAATCTCGCTTTTTCATTCATAAAGTTCCTTAATCCCGACTTGGCAAAAAAAACTGGCAACGCTGCCCCCCCTCCTCTTAAGAGCATAAATAACAAAAATCCCTGGGAAATATCCTTCATGTAAAACAAAGAAAAGGATAACGAGCAGAAACGTATGGGACATGTATCCACCGACCAATAATAATCAACTGTATGTCGTTAGATAGCACTTCTCGTTACTATCAATTGTTACTTTAAGTGTCCCTACAGTAGTTTCAAGTTTCAATTCTCTGCGGGTAAAAAGTTGTAGCTAAAAAAATACGAAAAATAAAAGACGTTTTTAGGTTTCATTAACTATTTTCCTACAACAAAAAAAGACTAGCTCCCGTAGTAACAAATAATAGCCGTAATAAAAGCTTAAGATGACATATTTGTAAGTGAGTACATTTCGCCCTCTTTAAATAATTAAATAAATATTTCCAACACTCACACCAATTAGCCTAGCCCCAAAGTAATCACTGTAAGGCTTGTGTTATGGGATACTAGGGTAAGTATATTTATATAGAAATACATATTACACATCCATGAATGGAGTACAACTGCTAGTATTCATCATACAAACATCTACCCCACCGGGATTCAAACCAGGGACCTCTCGAGTCGGCGACACTATGAAACCCGGCGTATAAAACACTCGGCTACGGAGGTCGTCTTTATTAGTACTTAGGTACATTTTAGTTTAACAAGCCCGACGAAACGATCAAAGGCTTAATTTTAATTATGTACAATCATTGGCAAAGGATTTGATTGTTAAGTTTTTTGTAAGTCATTGCAAATTAATGATGATACATAGGATGGGTGACCGAAAGTTATGTCGGTATCTGGAGTTCCCACCCACCAATCCGCACTGGCTGAGCTGGATACAAGCCATCACCCTTCGCTATAAGGACGCTGAGCTGATTTATTTTATATAATAAAACAACTTATTATAATTTAGCAGTTTTATTATTTTGTGGCAAGTTAGATACCGTGGTATCTAGCAGTTGTTATAAAATGTGGTAAAAAAATCTTGTCGCATGTGGCGATCTCTAAGATCGCAAAGTCCTGATCATCAACTTGAATAGCAAGGTACTATATATATGTAGTCTATGTATGTACGTATCGTATATATTATATATGGGTATGTATGAGTATGGGTAGGTATATAATTAACTAGTGGCCCGCCCTCGCTACGCTTTGGTGTAGACAGTGCCGTCTTTGACCTATTGGAGGCCCTGGGCATATTAGGGTAATGGGGCCCCTATGATCCCCGTTTGGTGATTTAACAGGAACTAGGGACTTGGTATTTAATCTGAGGGAGGCCCCTATCGATCGCGGGGCCCTGGGCACTGTTGTTGTTGTAGCTGTAGTTTTTGTTCTCTGTCCCCGTAGCATAAGCGTAATGCTCATACTAGGGAGGCAATCTTGTATATATACACAATGATTTTTTTATATACAAAAGAAATATATTTAACTGATAGTGAAAATTTTGTTGCAAACTTTAGGACCCGTTGTACCGAATGCACCATTTTTTGGTTGAACGCGCTAATCTCAGTATCAACAAATCGTAAGTGGCCCCACAGAGTGGCTCGGCCTAAGTGTCGCCGCACAGGTCACACGCCACAGCCACAAACGCCGCCACGAGACGCTAGAAGCGGCTACTAAAGTGGCTGAAGCGCGCGACAGCGGCCGACTAAGGTAAGGGCGAGAGGGGTGGGGAATCGCGCGAGTGACGTGTGGCGGCGTTTTGTATGGGCGCATTAAGTGGCCGGTGCGGGCCACAAGAAGCGAGCAACGACGATTTGTAGCGTGTGGCGGCAACCGACGTACCGTGTGTGGCGAGTCCATATAAAATGTATGAAAACTACAAGAAATATACCGGTGGCGGCGTTTTGTGGTTGTGGTCGGTGGCCCGTGTGCGGCGACACTACATGTAGTAGATTTAGGGGCCTCCACACCTTCGTTGCCCCACACCTCTAAATCCGGTCCTGGTATTGGGTCAGTATATCGCAAGCGTCTATATCTATAATGGCTGCTTACCATCAGGCTCACTTATTACATTATTTATATGCTTGTTTTCCATCCTTTTAACGTAAAAAAAATCTACCTGACTTAGTAGATCGTCATTTGTCACTAGATCAAAAGCACGGTAGGAATAATTCATCAACCGCAAAGCTTAAAGGTATATAGGAAGGTACCTTAATTATTCGTCGCAAGCACGTTCATACGTTTACGTACGTGCGTGCGTATGCCCAGTAGGTAGGTACTTACATGTCCAACGCATTTTGCTCTATTTAGATTCCATTCCACGTAAAACCGCTTTAAGAACTTCCTCATTTGTAAAAAAAACTGCCAAATAAACCTATGGTTAGGGCAAGGAACTCATTTGCATTTGACGACCTTCATCGCTGAAAGGCGTGCGCAGCACACCAGAATTGGTTTCGCCATCTTGGGAGATTGCGTGTTCGATTCCAGATCTCGTTAAAATGAAATCTTTATTCTTTACACACTTCTGTTTTCAGGATTTTGTAACTCAAATGGAAAAAGCGGAACCCTTATAAGAACGCATCGTTGTGCGTCTATCAAGTCCCTTTATCTCGTGAACGGGAGGTATCGAGTCGAAATTGAAAACATAAATAAATAAATTTAAGGAAATAGAAAAAAGGTTAGTCGACATCACAGGCGACCGAAGAGCTGGCAGTTATCTCGGACAAAGAATTAGTCTAGCTGCCAGTATCTTTGGAACCTTGCCTAAAGGGACTCCTTTTAATAATGTTTTTTTGTTATTACATATATATATATATATATATATATATATATATATATATATAGATATTTAGGTTTTTAGTTATAACCATCTTACTATTTGTTCTTTAGTGAAATGTACATACATATATACTGTATCCCATCCCCATCTCTTCCCGTGGGTGTCGTAAAAAGCGACTAAGGGATCGCCAGGAGAACGGGCAGCAGCGTTCTCCTGAGTAAACATTACATCTACTGCGATCGCCAACCCGCCTGCCAAGCGTGGTGATTATGGCAATAACCCCCCAAATGGAAAAAGGCATAAACACAACGGCCCCGAGTCACGGCGACCCCGCTATTCCGGCTCACGGTGGCGGGCCTGGTAACGGCGGGGTACGGGGTGCGAAGAATCTCCGGTCGAGATCCGGCCACCAAATAAAACAGACTCTGGCCCTGGTAACACACAACATTCGCACGCTCAGGACTGACGAGAGGATTGCCGAGCTGGAAGAGGAATTGAGCAAGATTCGGTGGGACATTGTAGGGTTGTCAGAAGTCCGAAGACAGGGGGAGGACACGATAACCCTCCGGTCTGGAAACTTGCTCTATCACCGGGAAGGCGACGACTTGTCGCAGGGCGGTGTCGGGTTTATCGTTCGTAAGTCTCTCGCAGCCAACGTGGAGAGGATTGAGAGTGTGTCGAGTCGGGTAGCGTGCCTGATACTCAGAATAACCAAACGGTATTCGCTGAAGGTCATCCAGGTCTACGCGCCGACCTCGACGCACCCCGACGATGAGGTGGAGACTCTCTACGAGGATATCTCGAAAGCCATCCGCTTATTCAAAACTCACTTCACTGTGGTTATGGGAGACTTTAACGCGAAACTAGGAAAAAGGAAAAGCGGTGAGTTGAGAGTAGGGCAATTCGGATTCGGCCAGAGAAACCAGAGAGGGCAGAAGTTGGCTGATTTTTTGGAGAGAGAGAATCTCTATATGATGAATTCCTTCTTCAAAAAGTCGCAACAAAGGAAATGGACCTGGATAAGCCCTAATGGTTCGACACGGAACGAGATAGACTTTATCTTGTCAGACAAACGGCAAATATTCAATGATGTCTCAGTGATCAACAGGGTGAAAACCGGGAGCGATCACCGAATGTTACGAGGCACATTGAATATTCGTGTCAAAGCCGAGCGGTCCCGACTGATGAAGTCTACTCTACGTCCCACACCTGCCGAGTACGAAAATCCCGAGAGCTTTCGACTCGAACTCCAAAATCGCTTCCAATGCCTAGACGAGTGCGAAACGGCGAACGATATGAGCAACAAGTTTGTGGAAACTGTACACACGGTTGGGTCAAAATTTTTCAGGACCCGCCGTGCTCCTAGAACCGGAAAACTCTCTGACCACACTCTTGAGCTCATGGAGTGGAGGAGGGAAATGACGGTGCAGTCTCCAGCCTCCTGGTCTAAGATGAGGCAGCTAAATAGACAGATCTCGAAGTCTGTGCGACGCGATATTCGACTCTACAATACCAAGCGTATTAAAGAGGCGATAGAGCGGAACCAAGGCTCCAAAGTGTTCGCAAAAGATCTGTCTGCTGGGCAGACTCAGTTGACCAGACTGAAGACCGACAACGGCACTGTCATTTCTTCCAAAGATGAGATCTTGAGCGAGGTCGAGCTGTTCTATGGACAGTTGTATAAAACATCCCAAACTCCTGTTGTCGGCTTGGTCCAAGATCCACGATCCAAGCTAACCCGACACTATACCGAGGACATCCCGGATGTCAGCCTGTACGAGATCAGAATGGCTCTCAAGCAGCTTAAAAACAGTAAAGCACCGGGCGATGACGGAATCACTACGGAGCTTCTGAAGGCGGGCGGTAAGCCGGTCCTCGTGGCCCTTCAGAAGCTATTCGACTCTGTCATCCTCGGGGGCATTGTTCCAGAGGCGTGGACCAGGAGCGTGGTGGTATTGTTCTTCAAGAAAGGCGATAAAACCCGCTTGAAGAACTATCGACCTATCTCGCTCTTGAGCCACGTCTATAAGTTGTTTTCGAGAGTCATTACAAATCGACTTTCGCGCAGGTTCGACGACTTCCAGCCTCCCGAACAAGCCGGTTTCCGAAAGGGCTTTAGTACCATGGACCACATACATACGCTGCGCCAGATCATACAGAAGACCGAGGAGTATAATCGGCCTCTGTGTCTAGCGTATGTGGACTATGAGAAGGCCTTCGATTCGGTCGAGACTTGGGCGGTGCTGCAGTCCCTCCAGCGGTGCCAAATTGACTATCGATATATCGAAGTGTTGAAGTGTTTGTATAGAAACGCCACTATGTCAGTCCGAATCCAGGAGAGAAGTACGAGGCCGATTCCATTGCAGAAGGGTGTCAGACAGGGTGACGTAATTTCCCCGAAACTGTTCACCGCTGCATTGGAAGACGTCTTCAAGCTTCTGGATTGGACCGAACTCGGCATCAACATCAACGGCGAATACATCACTCACCTTCGATTTGCAGACGATATCGTGGTTATGGCAGAATCCCTGGAGGACCTTGGCACAATGCTCAATGACCTCAGCAGAGTTTCCCAACGGGTTGGTTTAAGGATGAACATGGATAAAACCAAGGTCATGTTCAATGTCCATGTCACTCCAGCACCAGTATCTGTTGGGAATGCGATTCTCGAAGTTGTCGATCATTACGTCTACCTAGGACAAACAGTCCAGTTGGGCAAATCCAACTTCGAGAAAGAGGTCAACCGACGAATCCAACTCGGATGGGCAGCGTTCGGGAAGCTTAGGCATATCCTCACGGCCAAAATTCCCCAGTGCCTGAAAAGAAAGGTCTATGACCAGTGTGTGTTACCAGTGATAACTTATGGGACTGAGACGTGGTCTCTGAATGTCGGCCTCATGACAAAACTCAAAGTCGCGCAGCGTGCTATGGAGAGGGCTATGCTCGGTGTTTCCCTACGTGATAAGATCCGGAATACGGAGATCCGTAGAAGGACCGGTGTGTACGACATAGCCCGAAGAGCTAGCACGCTGAAGTGGCAATGGGCAGGCCACATCGCTCGAGGACCTGACAACCGTTGGGTAAGAAAGGTCCTCGAGTGGCGACCACGTACCGGACGACGCAGCGTGGGGCGGCCCCCAACACGGTGGACTGACGACATCGTCAAATGTGCTGGGAGCCGCTGGATGCGGATAGCGCAGGACCGCGCATTGTGGCGTTCTATGGGGGAGGCCTATGTCCAGCAGTGGACGGAAAAAGGCTGATGGATGGATGGATGGATATACTGTACATAATGTAAGTTTAAACATATAAATATATATATATATATATATATATCTTTATATATATAATTCTTCTGTGAGTGTGTATGTCACTGAACTTCTCTTAAACGACTGGACCGATTTTGATGAAATTTTTTGTGTGTGTTCAAGAGGATCTGAGAATGGTTTAGATTCACAATTTTGTCCGCTGGACAACCCCTATTTTTTTAGGGCGGTACGAAGTTCGCTGGGTCAGGTAGTATATATATATATTTATATTTCCAACACTCACACCAATTAGACTAGCCCCAAAAAGCACTGTACGTAAGCTTGTGTTACGGGATACTAGGGTAACGGATAGAAAACATAATACTGATAAATACATAAGTGTAGGTATATTTATATAGATATTAAACATCCATGACTGGAGTACAAATGCTCGTATTCATCACAAAAACACCTGTCCCCACCGGGATTCGAAACCGGGACCTCTCGAGTTATCGACACCACAAACCACTCGGCCACGGAGGTCGTCAATAGGTACTCAAGTCCACGGTTCCTGGAAGCAGTAAAAAAACACACTTCTAGGTTAACGTAAAAAATAACCTATAAATTAGTACGGAGCCCTCAGTGGGCGGGTCCGACTCGCACTTGTCTGTTTTTTTTTGGTGGAACGAAGACCTTTTCGAACGGAACTTCGGCGGATGGGGGCTAGGCAAAAAAAGTTAAAGATTTTTTCGTTACCGCGGAATTAGGCTATTTTGGAGGAAAATTTTGATCTTGACGAGTTTTTGTTTGGGTCCATTTTAGTCCCTCAAATTAAATTTCCTTTTGTACACTTGTTGAATAACTTGTTATTTATATACTAAAGTATCAAATTGTTAAGGCGCACTATACTGAACATCGTCGTTTCGACTTTCGATGTATGATTATAACGACACGGGCAGGCTCGTGGCAGGCATTGAATAAAACTGCTGCAGCAGATTTTTATGCAAGAGATTTTAATGCAGAAAGTGGTTGCTTTCCAATTACAGCATTATAGCGCATTATGCGGCATAATGCTTAACGTTGAGTGTTCCAACCCTAGAGTATACTAGTCAACGCTTCGCACAATTGAGCACTCTCAATCAAAGTGATGCTTTCGTGTGATGCGTGCAATCGTACCAACTTAGAGACAGAAAATTAACAAGTGTTTTTTCTTTAAGTTGGCATTGATCGAAATGTTTTATTTATATGTTATCGTTAGTAATATTATTAATTGTTGAAAAATTATTAAAGCTTTCGTATCATTAAATAGTTTTTTTTAAATAATCAAAGTTCATTCAAACTGTTAAAAAATAAATATAAGTATGGATGAAGGTACAAACATTGACTTTTTTTTTCAACACTGAACTTAGCGCACTCTGCTGGTGCATTTGAAAACTAATTCACGTTCCAATTAAACATCAGCATAATTCGGCATTGTGCGGCACTGAGTCGCATTATGCTCTGTAATTGGAAAGCAACCAGTAGTTTCCCTTCCACCTATGGTAGTTTTTTTGTAGTCTCCAATGGTAGTTTTCTAACTTCCATGGTACAATAGTTTTTACTCATCCAAGGTAGTTTTTTTTTATGGTAATTTCCTCCACCTATGGTAGCTTTCTATGTTAATTTATAACAGTACTTTCCTTTCCATCTATGGTAATTTTCGCCCACTACGGTGGTTTATTACGGTAATTTCCTATGGTAGGTAGTATTTTCGTCCATAGTAATTTTGGTTAGTAGTTCCTATGGTAGTTTTCTGTTTTCCATGGTATTTTTTACTCACCCATGAAAGTTTTATATGGTAATAACAAATATTTTTAAAAATCGGTTCACAATTTCAAGACAATATCGGGGAACTAAAATAAGACATGACCTTTTGAAGTCGGTCAAAAATCAAAAAGGTACCTATGAATTTCTGATATTCATAAGCAAAAACTACTATACTTACTATGTAAGTAGCTAAACGGATTTTTATGATATTTGTTAATTGATATGAAGATTAAGTAGTTAATTACCAGGATTACCTAAAATAGATAAGAATATTCTTCTACAAAAACGTTAGGTTCTTGTGAATTAGCTAAAATAAAAATATAGAACATAAATAAAGCATGGTAAGAACCGTAACATTATGTTGTAGCCTTAAGTCTGTAATTGTGTTAAGTTTTGGGAGAAAATAAATAACTAATTATTATTAAGATGATATCTTCCTCAGGTTATTTTATTGAATTTTTCAGCCACCCAATGTGGTATTCTAAAAAGTTTTTAAATACGAAAATTCCCGAGGCAAAGTCGAGGGCAGTTTAGTATAGTAATCTGAGAGTTTCACAATAAACAAAGTAGAGAAAAAAATAGGTTAGGTAGGTAAAAGTATTATTATTTAACTCTTATCAATCACTGAGACCACGTTAGAAAACATTGTGCTTCATACAGTACTGCATAGGTATTATGAGTAGGGTTGCCGACACTACTCCTACAGTGTCCTCCTCGATCCATTTTTTTTATTTTAAATATATAGTAGGCGAAACTACTATATTTTGCTTAAAGCAGACTTTTGCCAGTAAAAGCTTTCTTAAAATTAAAATTGAAGTATTATGGTATAGAGCAGCAAAAATTTAGTCACTTCAAAAAAAAGTAAATAATTTAACCATATAGGTACTATATTTGTTTCCATTTTTTTGTCATCTACTATATTTTTAGAGGTAACAGCTTCGAAAATACTATATTTGATAGAAAAAAAGTTGGTAACCCTAACTATGAGATAAGAACAATGTTTGAATTATATGTCAACAAATTTAACCTTGATCGGCCAGTCGCTGTCATTGTAATATTAACTTCATTCGCGCGGTCGGTCGGTCGATAGCACAACAAATAAAATGGCGCGCAAAGTGGCAGTCGTAACCGGCGCAAACAAAGGATTAGGATTTGCAATCGTGAAAGGATTGTGTGAAAGGTTCGATGGTATAGTTTACTTGACAGCGAGAAACGAAGACAGGCTTCTAGATGCAGTGAGAAAGTTGAACGACCTCGGACTGCAGCCGGCATACCATCGCCTCGACGTCACAAGCAGCGAGAATGTCAAGGAGTTCGCTCGATACATCAAAACAGAACACGGCGGTTTCGACGTTCTAGTGAATAACGCAGCAATTTTAGAATGGGACGAAGTGTATCCGAATTACGAAGCGGCGAAACGCAACATCGAAACGAACTACGAGAGCTTCTTGAAAATTGAAGAATATCTCTATCCGCTGCTCAGAGATGGCGCTAGGGTTGTCAACATTTCTAGTTCGTGCGGTCATCTCTCCAATTTGAAGAACAAACAATGGATTGAAACGCTTATAAATCCTGATTTAACAACTGAAGAGATCAATAAATTCGTTCAACACTACTTGGAGAGCGTCAAAAATGGCAGTTTTGATAAAAACAACTTTGCCGACGATGGGAAACACGCTGAACATAGGGTGTCGAAAATTGCCGTGACGGCTCTTACTATGGTGCAGCAGAGGAAATATCCGAACATATCCATTAATGCTGTACACCCTGGTCACGTCAAAACAGATATGGCAAACGGAAAGGGGAGTGTCGAGCCTGATGAAGCGGCGAAAGTGGTTTTGTATCTTATCCTGGAGGCATCGCCCAACTTAAAAGGAGCCTTCGTGTGGTACAATAGAAAGTTGGTTGATTGGCTTGATCCTGAAGGAGATTATTATTGTAAAGATGTATGGTAAAATAAAAACTTTATGATTGAATTTTTTTGTGTTTATTCATTCGCCTAGATTAATGGGGGTTCATTATTTTAGGGTAAGATTGGTAGTGTTATAAGTTTAGTGAAATTTTGGAGAATTTCGTTGAATAGTGCATTGCAACATTGCAACAAAATTCCCCAAAATAAAATTGAGCTACCTGTCACTAAATTGAAATTACATGTGAGGAAGACCCTAATAAGTTAAGATTATTACAAAGTGGAAGACTATTCAAAGGACCGTAATACATGGAAATAATAGCCTCGCCCTCTGCCATAATTTGTTAACAATTAATTGTGTAGGATTATCCTTTCTCTTTAATTAAATACAAGAAACTAAAAGCTGACTCATAAACTACAACTATTTATCTTGTTTTACTATTGTATTGGTAATATAAAAATGTAATTATAGTAGTCATGCTCTTTTTAAAGTCTCTGCGGTGCTAAAATATCGTTCAGCGAAGCGATCGATGGTTGGTTCATACGTTATACTCGTAATCGAGTGCTGCCAGTGGGGATGAGTCCGCAAATATTTGCAAATCTGCTGCCCTCACCACTCTATTGCACCTATTACGAGCTGCCTTATATAAAGACCAATTTTCCTCCGATCTGTTACAGTGGAAAACATGAAATACACTATCTCGTCACGTCATGGCTATACGGACACCTCGGCTGATCGTTGGAGCGGAGGTCGGTACTCTATAACAGGCTTCAGCGGAGCATGGGCATCGTAAAGTTGAGAATGCATAGGTTAAAGTCGAATACTTTCTCCACCGAATATCGCCGAGAATTTAACCTTAGAATTTAGAAGCATCCCGTTGTAGTCTCTCATGATCGCCATAACGAGACGAGCGAAGTTAATTAACAGTACCTTTATCTTTGTAATTGTTTTCAGTTTTTCCTACAGAAAAATTACCCTTATTTTAATTTATGTATATGTACATAATATACTTGTACTATACATGTTGCAGTATAGTACAGGTTCATTACGTTCCCTAAAATATGGCTGGTTTAAGCGTCATGCTCGTGAACGAGTGCTACTAACGGACATGAGTCTGCTCCATGTCTGCTCTATACTACTTTACCATCGAAATTTTATCTTAATATAATTAATATAAATAACAATATATGCATTTATATTATATGACATAGCACTCAAAATGTAAATGGACGATCTTGCATTTGAATGAAATAATATGTTTCTATATACTTATATATGTAATGTATATGTATTCTATTCGTTACCCTAGTATCCCATAACACAAGCCTTACAGTGCTTACTTCGGGGCTAGGCTAATTGGTGTGTTTAAAAAAATTTAGGTATTAGTAGCGACATGATTTTATGTAAATGTTGCTACTTCTGTTAATTGCTAATGAGTTGCTAGCGCCCATTCTTCTCATCAACAAATATATATTACGAATGATTGATAGGCAAAAATATGGGACGATTCAAAAGAGCTTTCAATTAGTCAATTTTAATAAAGTCTAATTTCATTTCAATAGAAAAAATATTACTTCCGCCCTTAATAAATAAACATGGAAGCGGGCCACACACTTTCTTGTTATATTAGAGATTTTATATAAAAAAATAAAACGAATAAATAAAATCACGATGGTTGAATGTTAAAAAATACGTTGTTTTAGACTGTAATGGCAGTATTTACTTTGCCTTGCCTGAAAAGGGAGAACGTAAAAAACAATTGTTAATGACAGCTTGACAGCTGATCGAATTTATTTGACAGCTGAGTTTGACACTTGAATGAAGATGGTATTCCGTTCGTGGGTGTGCATGTGAATATGAAATTCTATTAAAAAAATCCTTCCAGAAGAAAATCGCGAATTTTAACGATAAATATAACTTAGTACTGTCCGTTTATACTGCCAAACAGCGTAGTGAACAACATAAGAGGTTGTTTTATTCATCGATCTGCTAGACTGCTCGGTAAGTTCATAAGATTTGAATTTGTAAAATTTATATGCATGTAATCTAAGACGAAACTACTTCAGAGTAAAGGAATACACTGTAGATAACAGATTACAGTTGTCAGTGTACGTATTATAGTTAGTGCATAATGTCTACGTAAATAATGACAGAGATATGTGTTTGGAAAGGCCGTCTTTACTATTTAAAAATAGATATTTCGGCACCTTGACCTGACTTCTGCCATTGCCATATACATTGCGCAGACCTAATTAACAAATTCGGGCACTGCCATCCTGTTATTTACAGTGAATATGAACAGTTTGCAAGTGCAATTGAGTGGCCAGTGTTTGTGATTTATCTACTTGTGTACCTATGATAACTTTCAGACGAAAATGTGAATAAAACTATCATTCTGTCAGCTTTAAATATTTGCTAAACACTTTATATTGCATTGTACTGCAGAGGATAAAGTTTATATAGATGACATTAACATATTAAAAAGGCTAATGTTCACCTTGATCTAAAATCTCATAAGGTGTTAGAAGTAATACATAAAATGTAATAAAAATAAATAAATTATCTTAAATAACATTGTTATAGTAAATAATTCAATTTGCACCTGCTAATTTAATTTTTTTATTAAATCTAGTGAACAAAAAGCTTTTAACTTTACACAGTTATTATTGATGAAATTAATTCAATAATTTTATTTAAAGCTGACTTTATAAGAAATCTTTTATGTACTAATACTAATACTTAACAGAATCTTACTGAATATAACTATGTAGGTGATCAAGTGTTGTGTACAATATGTATTATTGAAGAAAACTCAATGAACATAAAACAAAGTACTAAATCATAATATTAAAGTGGGCAGGTTCATAAATTCAGACAAAAACCTTAATTTCTCGACTGGCTATGGCTTAAAAAACATGGACAATGGTTTTAGTGAAGAGTTTCCGTGCTATGGCGTCATTTGGCGCACAAGCTGCACTCCGATCAAGATGGAGTTCGCTCATCGAGTCGACCAGTGTCGATGTGCCTGGAGAAGTAACGGATGGTGTTCGTTCCGTCGTTGGATGGCTGAAGCAGGCATGAATTCCACTACATATTTGTTTCGTATTTGTTATAGGAACTATCTTTGCTATAGGTCTCCTTTGGTGTTGTATTGCACTGTTGTAGCATGTTATTGCGTAAATGTCACACACACGGCTTATTAGATTCACATAGTGCTAGAATTAAACTAAGAAAAAAAAAATCTATGAAACTATCAGTCTTAAAAGTTATTTATTTTTATTTAAGCAACTGTTTCTTAAACACTAACCCAGAGAGAAACTGAAAAATACATGTGATCGTATGGTCATAGAAGCATAAATTATACTTGCCTTTTTAATTTGCTCATGATAAATATAACATTAGTCCTGTCCATTTATACTGCCAAACAGTGTATTGAACAACATAAGAGGTTGTTTTATTCATCGATATGCTAGACTGCTCGGTTAGTTCATAAGATTTGAATTTGTAAAATTTATATACATGTAGTCTAAGACGAAACTACTTCAGAGTAAAGGAATACACTGTAAAATACATGTGATTGTACGGTCAAAGAATCATAAATTAACTTGCCTTTTTAATTTGTTAATGATAAAAAAAATACTTAATAAAAATTTTGTGTCATACCAAGTTGCAGAACTACACTACAAAAAAAATTCATCACTTTACTGTTTTTAGTTTTAATTAGGAAGGAAATGACTATATGTGATTTACCAACTAGTGACTTTTTATATACTTCATTGTGTTAAAACAATGAAATTTATTAAGTCATGTCCTTTTGCTTCCTTGTTTACCTACACACCTGCAGTGTACCTACAGCCTTATCCTTTTCAAAACCATTTGAAAATATTATTTTTATTTTAAGCAATGAATTGTTTGATTTTTTGCTATAGATAGGTCTGACAAATGACTCCACCCCACCTGATGTTAAGTGCCGGTAAAGTCCAGATGTAAAGATAGCTGGTACAGCAACTCTACCTGCCACACCAGCCATCCTCACCTTGTCGGCCTGCATATAGCTTCTTCACGTCTCTTATAAAAGATCTCAGGTTGTAAGACAGTAAATCCCAAAGTAATCCCAGGTTGTAATGTGAGCAGGCAGAGCATTCCATTTACGGATAGTGGGACAGAGAATTCCATCTGGACTTTTCCTAGTAAAATATTATTTTTTCTAGAAAATGTTCCATTTGATCCAGGTGTCAAGCAAGATTGAAACCAATGCCTTTCACTATCTGGGCGAATGCACATTTTACTTGCATGTTGCTTAAGATATAACTACTAGAAAAATTTATAAAAACACGTCTTTTGAGGACTCGTAGCATATGGTTAGTTCATTCACCCGAAATTTGACGTTGTAAAAAAACCTTTTGATTTTCAAATCTAATAATTTAATGCATATTAAAAAAATATTAATTTACCAGCGGCCGCCGGCGACTACGACCGCGTTTACTTTAATTTTTCTACTATCCCACAAGAACCTAACATTTTTCTGGAGTAAAAAATATCCTGTCTCAATCCAGGTCATAAACTACCAAATTTCAGTCATCCAAATCCGTTCAGTAGTTGTTGCATGATTGAGTAACAAACGCCACAAACTTTCACATTTATAATATTAGACGAATTATATTGTTTCAGATTTTTTAGCATTTCATACTTTTGTTGAATATCAATACTGGTGTCGATTCTGGCGTGATTCTCTAAACTTAAAACTAAATTTAACATCAGTCTCCTTTTCATTCTGTATAGAGAATGACGGGGATGCACTGTTGTCAAATTTAAGTTTAGCTTTAAAGAATCATGCCAGAATCGACATCACTATGTCACTATATAGGTGTCGATTCTGGCATGATTCTCTAAACTTTAACCTTAATTTAACATCAGGCTCTCCTCTTCATTCTGTATAGAGAATGACAAGGATACACTGTTGTCAAATTTAATTTAAGGTTTAGAGAATCATGCCATAATCGACACCATATTCTACTTAAACTTTTCTTTGAAGACATCTATGAAATAGGATAAGGCTGCATTTCCACCAGAGATGTGCGAGGATGCGTTGCGACGAATGTGTTTTGGCAAAAGAATCACTTTATTTATCTATCCTCTTATGCTGCCCTAGATCTTCGGCCCTTGACAACAGTGTATCCTTGTCATTCTCTATATAGAATAAAGAGGAGAGACTGATGTTAAATTTAGGTTTCCCTACTTGGGCTCCCGCTACTATTAGCTGAGCGAGGTTTTGACAATACAAAACAAATGATGGATGTCTATTATCTACCGGATATCTATTACGAAACTACCAGTCATTAGACAGTGATTGTCATGGCAGTACTTCTCATCGCTATGTTGTATTATGCAATTATGTTGTATGTAACCTTTTAATAGGTAGGGCATAGCGGATTTGCCGCTCGAATTGGAGCGCCCGCCCGTATGGGGAAGTAACCTCACTGTAACCTTACCTTACTGTAAAATATGACTAATGTCTTTGTGTCGGTGAGTTAGGTACCAGGGCTCCACGAGGTGGCGATTGGGGTCAGGGTAGGCAACGTTCGTGGTATCGCAAGTGTCTTTGGTGGCCGTTTACCATCAGGCCAGGTGGGCCAAACGCTTGATTGACACCCTTTTAACTAAAAAAAAAATGGATGCGTGTAACTTATGTACGCGCGTGAGAAGTTATACTTGTTTAGCATCATTAAAAATATTTTTTAATTGCATGCAAATAATTAATAATTACAATAAAATAATAAAAGGACTGGAAAAGGATAGTGTGTTAACTATTGTCAACTAAGTTCAGTTTTAATTTGAAAAATTAAATAAATATTCAAAATATTCAATTAAAATCACTACTGAATTTAAGTTATTAGTCCATATGTAATTAGCACTTGTAAGTAACTAAAACACGTTGTGTCTATATAGAAACTAGAAACATGTGGATAAATATTATAAATATGAAAACAGTGATCAGAGGCGACGAGCGTGCCAACATTGTTTTTAATAAAATTATTAAAATTTTCATAACTTACTTAGAAATCAATTTAGATATGAACAAAGATCGAAAACTTATTGATTACAATGTCAAATGTTCCTTCCATACAGTTGTAAAATGGTGTATTCAATTATCTGCCCTATTTAAATGTCTATTTGACCCAGTTTTCATAACTAACGTTACCTTAGATCGAGATCAGATTAAAAGGCTTTTTGCCCACCTAAACCATGTACGGTAAGCCCCAGCTGTTTTAGTTTGATGTATTACATTACACCTATAGCGTTAACACGCGATCTATTGTCGGGGAATCTCATCTTTGTATTTTACTGTTCGCAGTTCTACTAACCCATTTTCTCTTACTAACCCAAGTTGTATGGTCGCGGTCAGAAAATGTTTACCACCTTAAGGATCATAATTGCATGCACACATTTAGGTCACAAGTTCTAAATGTCTATTTCATAATAATTTGATTGACCGTAGATTATCTTTTTGGTAATGATATGACAATGAATCGCTCTAGGCGATGAACTGATTACTATCAAGATATATATATATTTAAATACTTCGCCTCACACTAGGATTTCCTTCTGTATCGTAGGTGTAATTACAAACATATAATCTCACATGCACATACGCCCAGACCAGGACAAATTTCTGTAGGCCATAAACATATTTGTGCCGTACGGGAATTGAACCCGCTACCCGTTGCGCAGTAGACGACGACCTCTGCACTAACCTTGACGTCAAGCAAATATAGAAAACCATTGAAAAAACTAATATTTTAGTTATTTAACTAAGAATATTAAAAAAAAAAAAATAGAAACTTCAATCTTTATTTAATATCTAGTATAACCTCCCTCTGCAGCTGTGGCGGCACGTAGTCTATCTCGCATAGATGCAATAAGATGCGCGCATAAATCGGTCCCTCTAATATCGTCTCATACTCGAGCACAGTGTGATCTAAGATCATGAGGGTTCCTTTCATTTTGACAGTCCCAGCGTTGAACCATAAGCCCCCATAAATTTTCAATAAGGTTTAAATCAGCAGACCGAGCGGGCCATTGAACGGGACGAATGTCACGGTGCAGGTTGAACCACGCCATAGTAGCACGGGCCGTGTGTATCCGTGCATTATCTTGAACATAAGTAATGGGCGGGAATTCTGTTGCACACTACGCGTACGCGTAGGCAGCATCACTTCTGCCAAAAGCGACACATAATAAATGGCAGTAGCCCTATTCTCTAACGACGCCAGTTCTCCGACGCGCCGTTTAGGCTCATCCACCCCCATAAGTTTACTGTTATGCGACCTGACTCGTTTTGAGGCACGATATGAGCTTCATCATACCGAGTTCGATTATAGAGACATAAAGTTAATCTTCCGATTTGGCTTGATGGATTAAAGGTTTTCTCATCGGTAAATATAGTATTCGACCAAGCAAAATCATGATGTTGTCGCGCAAAGTTAAGCTGGGCTGTTTTGTGGTGAGGTTTCAGCTCCACTTTAATAGCGTTGTGTCGTCCGAGCACTCACATCATAATATAAAGCAGCAAAATAACTAGTTGGTGTAAAACCGTTCTCTTCGTAACGACGAATCATTTCTGTTATTTGCGCGGCGGTTAGTATTGGTCGTCGTCCTGAATTATTTCTATGATCTGTTAAATGCCCTTCTTCGCCGTGACGCCGGATCCAAAACCTCACAGTGAATTGAGATATAGCACTAATACTTGTCCATCTTCGAAGAGAAATATTATTTCAGCCCTTTGCTCCAGGGTCAAACGTGCCATTTTATTTCGTTGTGAAAATATTATTCGTAAAATTTTGCTCTTGTCCAAACAATGTTCAAACATTTTTTTTTATAAAATTAAATGTCATTAAAACAAATAAAGAAATGTTTCAATATAAAAAAATAATATATAATTCTTGTTGTTATTCTCGATGCGTCATATTGCATAATAACTTTTGACGGTAATAAGTTACTTGATATGGCATTTTAGACTTTAGTGAAAAGTGTGACATAGAATCTAATTTCAAAACTGGTAAACATTTTCTGACCGCCACCATACATCATGCCAAGAGTTTAATTAATCGACTTGGCGTGGCGGGTACAGTAGAAGCTTTAAGTCATCGCGTAAGCTACGCGATAGCGTTCTTTTCTATTCAATTTTATTAATACGGCTGATGTAAAAAATGGAGCCTAGATTATGTAACACTACACACACATTGATATTGTAGATTCCGCCTTTATTATTTTAGTCCCAGGTCAAATTTAAATGTCTGAAGGGTTTCTTCCCACTAGAAACTTTTAAACTTGTTCCAGACCGAAAAACCTTTTGCTTTCCGGATGAATGCTCTGTCCAATTAAGGTACTGAGAACTCGAGGAGACTTGATGATAATGTTTCGAGTTTTTTCTATGTTCTCAATACTGCCGTCGCATTATATAGCAACAATATAAACAATAGTTAGTTTTTAATATCGTTGTATTATAGGTATGATGATGAAATAACTATCACTCTCAAATCAGTGAATGCCTTTTTGCCACCGCGAGCGATGCGAACATATTGTAAATTATTACGGACACCACTTAATGGCTGTTCAGGGGACGCGATTAACACGCGCTATTTAAACTAGTTTTATTTAAACTAGTTTTCTATTGGATCTGTATTCTGAATGGACTGTTCTTTCTTAACAACGATATTAAAATCGTTGTCCCTCAGCCTCATAATCGTGCAATGAAGTACCTACCAAACGGGCGTTAATCGCGTCATCTGAACAGGCACTCATTTACGGACATTACCACTCGCAACGATCATGTAGTTAGAGCGAAGAACGCCGAAGTTAAAATGTCATGAAAACTGAAGAAAAACAGTCGCAAGACATTTTCTTACAAAAAAAGTTATTTGCCGCACATCAGTACGGATTAGTGTTGCCAGGTCCGATTTGTTTTAAATCGGTACAAGAGGTCAAAAACATCGGGATTTAGGGTTGTAGTTGTAGATCGGGACAGTAAAAAAAAATGGATGCGTGTAACTTATGTACGCGCGTGAGAAGTTATACTTCTTTAGCATCATTAAAAATATTTTTTAATTGCATGCAAATAATTAATAATTACAATAAAATAATAAAAGGACTGGAAAAGGATAGTTAACACGGTCAATTAAGTTCAGTTTTAATTTGAAAAATTAAATAAATATTCAAAATATTCAATTAAAATCACTACTGAATTTAAGTTATTAGTCCATATGTAATTAGCACTTGTAAGTAACTAAAACACGTTGTGTCTATATAGAAACTAGAATCATGTGGATAAATATTATAAATATGAAAACAGTGATCAGAGGCGACGAGCGTGCCAACATTGTTTTTGACAACGCGATCATCTTATGGAGCTCCGTGGATCGTTCAAAGTACCTTTCGAACAGATGTCTAATAATGGTGGATTATTAACCACCACCATTATTTTTGTAACACCATAGTATTAAATATCATCACGCCGCCCGTTACTAAATGGCGCTGTACGCATGTGAATCGCGCTATCCTATACCGACACCGATTGTATGGCACATCATAGGATCAAATATCATCACGCCGACCGCTACTAGATGGCGCTGTACGCATGTGAATCGTGCTATACTATACTGACACCACTTGTATAAGGTGTTCTTGGGAAATTGACCAAGTCATCGCTTCGTAGGTAGGGCCTATTGTCTTGCACGCTATACGCTTCCACCACGTGGGACGTCTTAGTGTCTTGATAATAGTATACATGTACTTCCACCCTTGTGGAACCCCTTGTCCTACAAATATTGAATAGTAATCACAATATAAGTATTTTCTACCTACACCTATCTTTATTTGACGTCAGTCTTCTCACACTCCCCCTTCGCCCTCCCGCACATTCTTACAGTTTTATTAAATAATAAATATTATAAATATGAAAACAGTGATCAGAGGCGACGAGCGTCCCAACATGTGCGACTAAGAGATCCTATTACTATTTTGTTGGAAGCTTTTTTTCGAGACTTACGAGTAATGTGCGGTTTAGCGGCCGACTTCATGGTGTTACTTTTCTGTTACAGTGTTGCGCGCGCATCTTAAAATTTCACTCTCATCATTTTTTCATAACACGCCCGCGGCTAACTTCATTATGTTACTTTTGTGTTACAGTGATGCGCGCGCATCTTAAAATTTCACTCTCATATTTTTTTCATAACGCGGCTAAAGAAGTATAACTTCAAAAACAAGGGTTTTTTAAGTCTTGTGTTTAATTTATTGCGTTTGAACTACTAGTGCAAGTATAGTATTATATTAATTACCTGATTTTTTTTTATTATTCGGGATATTTAGCGTCCCGATCAGGTACAAATCGGGACGCGTCTCCAGACCCCTGAAAATCGGGACGTCCCGCGCAAATCAGGACACCTGGCAACACTAGCTGCGTTCTTTTGTTCTTTATTTGAGTCTGATCCATCTTTTTAGAGTGAATCGTTCGGTTATTACATTTAGAGTAAATATGAACCGTTCGGTAATTCCGCTAGAACTAGAACAGTCCGATGTAAATCTGTTAGCTCGGAGTATTTTGACCGAAGAGAAGGATCATTAATCTGTCATGCTGTGAGGTTAGTTTCTGTTTGAGGCTAGAAATTAATCTCCGGTGGGTCGGGCTGTTTGTTAATAGCAATTTACTCAGATTAATCTGTGATCACATGACCAAAAATCCGTCGCCTCTGCGATGCAAATACCGAACGGACACAGTGGACAGCGATCACGGTCAGCGCATCCTTTTGTTTTGTTTATTGGCTCCAATAAAATAGTGAGGTGACTCAGTTTTGTGTTATTTTTTATCGATTGTCAACGTTGTAGATTGATTACGTAATATTATGAATGTGAATAAATGTAAAATTACTGTTGAATTGTTGCAAAAAAACACTACAATTTACTACTGCTAAAGTGCTAACATAATGAGCAGAGCAAATAAGTGTTAGTTTGTAAATTCCATAGAAACTGTATGTCTGTAACGCTTTAGCGCATAAACCACTGAATAAACTTTGATTAATTTCGATATAAAGATCTGATAAACTATTGACAAGCAACGGCTTTATCAATTTTAAAGTGAAATATAAGATGAAGTACTGTATAGGATCCTAATCATTTCACGCAACATAAAAAATAAGATCAAAAGACACTGTCATTACCATGTCGTTTTACGTTATTGAATTTATTTTATAATATTTAATGAGCAAAGGTATAAATTTGGTAAAAAAACTAACAGTCATCAATTAGTTTTCACTTATATGTATATAAAGAAACATTACTCATAGTAAAAGGTGAGAAAAGAAGAATATTTAGTTGAAGTTAAATAAGACAATCGAAATATATTATTGACCAAATTCGTACAATGTAATCAACGGATAACTTCTTCGAATATTAATAAAAACAAAATATAAAACCACTTAATAATTAAGACCACATTGTCAGCAATGTCTTTCTCCGCATGTGTTAGGGTAAAAATTTATAATTTTACCTACTTACCATCTTTAGGAAGATACTGTTTACATTGAACCTGCAAATATTGAAGAAATTTCCATTGAATGCTCTCAATTTTGTTTATAGACACGTTATGTAAAGGATTTCATATTTCTGAAGTGTACTGAAGAATGCTATGGATGAATGAACAGTAGAGTAATAGGTTTAATACTACTGATATTGCACAAGTTTTTATAACGAATCCAAGTGCCTTCATAGCCCGCCCGTTAGCCCAAATTTCAACATGCCCATTGAATATTAGTTTGGGAGACAATATTACACAAACATTAAGTGTAGCGCTGACAGAGTTGAGTTCAACGAAATCCAATAATTTATTACTTGAATACCATTGGTTACAACAATAGTACACATAGCCGCGAATCAAATTACCTTAAACTTGCCTTGATATTTAGATAGGCGGTGAATCTTTTAGCAAGCCCTATAAAGCTCAAAGGAAGAAATTCGGCAGTTTTGTGTAACTTGATGTGTGAGTGTTTGTACGTAAGGAACCTGTTGCAAAAATAAGTAGGTACGTATATTTAAAGATTCCAATACAAAGTATGATAAATATATAATTACACTTACCAGTTTATAAATATCGCATTATTTAAATAAAATACTATATTTATATACATAGTAGCGGATGCCTGCGACTTCGTTTGTATTGTTTAATTGGTTACCCATAGAAAACTTCCACCTCCCTTTTTACCACCTTAAAGGATGATTCGCAGGCACACACTAGTCAAAAATAAAACGACGGTTTCAGTAGTTTTATACATTTATTTACTTACCCTAGAAAAGCACATTATTTATTTTATAAAGGGCTTTTTTTTAAAGTTGGTTTTATATTCGTGATTAAATAACGTATTCGCACATCAAAATAACTTTCAGCAACAGCCCGTATTAAATGGACGATGTGATTTTCAGTCGCAGATTGATCGAACTGATGTAACAAAAGAGAGTCGAATATAGTGCTTCCTACAAAATGAGATACAGTTTTATTTGTAATCAATGTTTTACATCGAGACTTTTGAGGTTTTAAGTGTAAATAATGGGATTCGTATGTTACTTGTTTTATAAGTGTTTCAGCTATTTTACATATTTTTAAGACGTCTTCCGACGGGTAATAATTAATTCCACATTTATCTTTGAAATATAATAAAGTGAAGCGTTTTTGTCCATGTGCAATGCTGTTAATTAAAGCACCCATGCAAGGTTCACACTTGATTTCCTTCAAAAGGAAACTGATCACATATCCACTTGTATAAACAACCACTTGGTTAGGAAATTCTAAGAAATTTAAAGGTACATTGATTAAGGACTCAAAATCATCTAATATAATTACTTCACGAGTTTCTACTAGCGCGTTTCGACTACTGGTAGCATTGATAGTGTCCAGAGCAGAAAGCCCATTTAAAATGCTCATTTTTTCTAAATCAAAGCAATCGCCTCTCTCAGTTTGTTTTATTTCTAAGTGAGCTATATGTTGTTGGTAGTAAGATTTAAATTGTCTGCTCGTAGGATAATTGTCATATCTACCATATGCGCGGACGTTGCAGAAGAATATCTCCAAATGATCATGCGAAAATTTAAACATAGATAGCAGTTGTAATTTGTTAGATTTTATTAGGTACTGATATAATTGTCTAGCACTTTCAATACAGACCAATAATCCTAAAAATCCAGTTTTACGGCCACTATGTACCAATAGTTGACCTTGTGGATTTTTAAGTCCCTTTATGTACATTTCGGCTTTACCCAGAAAAGCAAACACTTCTTTCTTATTTTTCCAATACAAAGGTTTTTTATAAAAATTGAATACGTTTAGTGATCGGGAATTCAGAATGTCAAGCAATTTGTTAAAAATGGTAATAAAATCAACGGTCGCGCTACAACCTAGAAATTCATTAATTTGTAATTCTTTTCCACATATGTCTAAAGCTTCTGCCAAACTTTGACTAAGAAGTTGACTTGCGAGATTTACATCAATTTTTCTGTTTTTGAACTCTATATAGACTTTACGGAAGTTATTATTTAAGTTAAAGTTTTCTTTTCCATGAAAATCATTTAATTGTTGTAGATAACTCCAACTAATTATTTGCCCTTGGTCATTATGAAATTGTTGGTAGACTTGGAAAGAATGTTTTACTAATTTTAGCATATGGCATGTATCTAAAAAGATCAATACGGGTTCTTTGGATACAGGGTGATTAAAATAAGTTTTCATATTATTGGGATCTAAACAACATCCCAGTAAAGATGCCATTGCTATATTCGACGGACATCCGTCAAATGTTAGACCAACAACAGTTATGCCGTAGGCGTGAAGTCTCTCAAGGCAAGCTATAACAAGATTTGTCCTCTGCAATCCGTTTAGCCCATCAGATAAGAAATAACCTACAGGTACTTTCAAATTACCGTTTATGCAAGTTGCTAAGAAGACAAGTGCTTCCTTTGCTTCAGAGACTTGGTCGCATTCGTTGTGTGATTTATCACCGAAATCCACATATCCATGATATTGGGTACCGTCCCATTCAACTTTGCGCCTAATCTCCATTTCGCCAAACGACAAGCACCAGTACAAAGGATGGTCGGTATTGCTTTGTTTATCTTTAATTGCTTTTAATGATTCGTTGGTGAACCCTGCATTACCATCAAAAGTCTCGTACCACTTTCTTAACATACGTGGATGTGGAAGGTTAATGGCATATTTTTGTCTGGCATAATTGTATCCCTTGCGGGAATAATAATTTAGTGTTAAGGCAAAACTTCTTAGAGCTGGTGAATATTTCGGATTGTTATTTTTGTTTTTCAACTGTCGGGTTAAAAGTTCTTTAGTTGTAATATTAAAACTTTTTAAAACTTCTGTGTGTTCTTCTAGCAACATATTTCTATATGTCAGATCTTTAAGTAAGATTTGGGGGGTGCAAAGCTTTTTATTTTGACGACGTTTTTTCTCGCATAGACTTTTTAATTTAAGTGTTTGTTCATTTAATGTACATTCCGAACCAGGCAATTGATTTTCAAGTTTCACCTTTTTTACAGAGACTCCGTCTCTGTCATCAGTATTGGGCTTCTGAAATATAAAATAAATTAAAAACTATTTTAACTAAATCAACTAAAAAGGGAAGAGTTCATAAGAATATATTGACAATATAAGCTGTATTTGGGTAAATATATTATTACCTCAGGCGAAATAGGTTCGCATTCGTCAGGTGTCTCAATTTTAATACAAGTTGAAGTACGAGCCTGGAAATAAAAAAAAAACTTAATTTAAAAAAAATATATATAGTTAAGTATTTATGACATTGGTCAATTGATATTTAGCTAAAGTTATATTAAAAAAGAAACACAAACGTGTTTTTAATAAAAAAAAGTGTAAATATATACCTGAGAGTACGATTGTACAAAATGTAAGTTTATAATGTAAATACTACTAAACATACTACAACAACGATGCATGCTAAGTTTAATATACAGACGCAACGATTTAGAGCTTACGCTGCGGAAGCGGAAGCACGGAATAAGACGACCGTCGCGGGACTTCAGCCTCTTGCAGCGCCGCCAGTACAATTTTGATCGCGCGGATGAACAGTAGATTATGGATTATTTTTATAATACTACCTAGGTGAAAGACGACGCAGACAAGATCACAGAACAGCCAATGAAGCGTTCCCCGTCGCCTGCAGGGCGGTCTCCGCCACCGGCGCCGCGTGCGAACGGGGGGCCCGCCACACGCAGCGCTGCTCTATGAAATTGCATGAAACAGCAAGCGGAGCGGAAGTCCGCTCCGTGCTCCTGCTTATGGCAGCGGAGAAGTTTAACATTGCATTGCAACCGTGGGTTTTTTAAATAACCACGTCCAACCTTTTTTTATAGCAGATAGTGCTGTCAGTTGCACGTAGGACGAGTCTACTTTGTTTTTCTTACTCTCCCGCCACATTATTTATTTATTACTGACCGACCGGGACAACAGACAAATTAATTTTAATAGACCATTCTACTTTACCCATAGTTCTAATAAGAACTATGGGTCAAATTGTGATTGTTTTGTTTTCCGCCATACTTTTAATTTTTGGGAAAGAGTTAAATTTATTCTTTGGGTTCCGTATCCATAGGGTAAAAACGGGACCCTACTGTGATAACTATACAGTTGAAATTTCCACAGATGACGTATTTCTGTTGTCTCTATAACAACAAATACTATTATATACGGGTGGGCATTATTTTATGACATACCTCCAAGCTATCTAGAACTTACACATAAGACTGATTAAATTTAAAAATAAAATTACAAAGAGAACTGTAATAAAGAATATAATAAGTTATTTCCCATAATATGTAAAATATTGCCAATAGAAAAAAGTTCAACACCTGATATGCTTGGAACTTTATCAATTATTAATGACCTGTATATGGTAATTGTAAATAATAAATGATGTCATACAAGGAAGGTTTAAAAAAAAGTATAAGTGTATTATTATTACGCGCATCTCGCCATCAAACGTTTATTTTTATATATTTCATGTCAAAAAAAACAAAGCTAACTCGAGTATTAATATAAGCGGAAACGTTACATTGCTGATAGGTATGTATAAGTTAAAAATAGACAATTTACCGGTACTTTGTTATATATATATACCCCAGATACAATATAAACTGACAGGTTTATTTACTGACTTAAATAATACAATAATATTGAACTTACAATTTTCCAGACTTCGACCGTAGGAAATGCTGCAGCGTTCAATCTTCGCGATTTTTTCGCGACTTTATAATCTTCTTCCTTAAAATGCGCAGAACAAATGGTACTGTATTTTGTGGGAAACCAGTTTTTCCTTCCAGTGGCCTCAATCCATATATTTTTTATACGTGGATGTGTCGGAAATCTACAATCACAAAAATGAGGAAGAACAACAATATGAATTTGAAATATGAATTTTGTCGATCATTAATCAATAAATATTATAATACTAAACGCAATATTCTTAATTTAGTACAAAATAATATAAAATATGAGCAATCAACTGGTATAATTAGTCGATAAATCGATATTTTGTTATTACCCAGCCACACCAGTCACATCACTACACGTGCATTGTTTGTCGCTCGAAGCGTTAACACGTGTCGTTGTATTCAATCTGTGAGTTATTTACCTACTTGTTAAAAAAGATTTCTCGCTAAGCGTGACCTTATGTAGCAAATGTCTCCAGTTAAAAAAATATATATACACTATAATAATCTAAAAGTTTATGTTGTGACAACAGTCATGTCATTATTTTAGGTTATTTCGTGCTAATCACATAGGTACAAATTTAAATCGCGATTTTAAGTTATACCAAAACTACTTACACATGAAAGGAGATGCCATCTTTCGCCTTGCTAACACTTACACTGTTATTTAAACAATTGGAAACTGCACAAAAGGGCATTTTGTACGGAGTTCTCTGAATCTCACTTCAGCTTATGTCAACCGTCGACGTGCGCGGCGGAGTTACTGACATTGCGTTTAGTTATTCTTGCAGTACTTAACAAGAAAGGTGACCGGTCCGTGTCCGCCCACTTCGCCGCGAGCAGGCACACGCACACAATAGCAACCGTTAATCTGTGACAGCAACTCGAGACCGGTTTATTGTCGGGCTTTTGAATTTGAATGCAGAACTTTAGGCGCGAAATCTAAGGTCGTACGGAAACGCTAAATAAAAATTTCTTTGAGGTCATAGTCCGAGATTCTGCCGCTCGATGGCTGCAGACAGCTATCCGTTTTTTTATGAAACTTAATTTAAATGAATGATTAGTGAGCATAGATGCTTTAATGACAAGTTGCTTAGAAAAAATAGTGACAAACCATTATTTAATGTACTTACCTAAATTGCATCCTGATTTTATTCTTATATTTTTATGTCTTCCGAAAGGAAATGGTGTGAAGAATGCTTTTTTTTAATTATTCATGACCGTATGTATCCTTCGGTCGTATACATAATTAAAAAAATATTAAAATACAAATCTTAATATTTTCTTTTTTTTACATTAGAATGTCGGTGTGATGCATTCTAATGTACGCATGTATATGAAAAAAAAACATTTATTCAGTTTAGGCTGTTACAAGCACTCATGAATGTCTAGAAGCTACGCCATCGGTTCGTTTTTCGACGGGCGGGAGACCTTGTACTGAGAAGAACCGACAAGGGCTGTTTTTGTCTCCCTGTATTATTATTTACAGTTGAAAAATGACTTCAGAGATGATTCATGAAGTCACCTTTCATTACATAATGATTAAATATACATTATGTGTTTACCTGCATTTTGATTGCTGTGTCATACAGTATAAATAAAAATAATGTTATTTATATTAAGTGTAACTAAATATTTAACATCTTCAATATCAAGGAAGTTAGGGCAGACTGATCTCCGCTGGCAGCACCCGTTCACGAGCATGCCGCATGAACCAGCCATCGCTTCACTGCGGTTAGGTTAATTTAGATGGCCTAGGGACCTCCTTTTAACCGGCTTATTTAACCAGATAACTGCTGCGTCATATCCACTAGTATTATACCAATGAGAAGCTCGATGGCACAAGTGGTTAGCGCGTTCGGCTACGATCGTTGAAGCTAAGCAACTTTCGCAGTGGTTGGTCATTGGATGGGTGACCAAAAATTTACTATCTCGAGTTCCTCCGTGCTTCGGAAGGCACGTTAAGCCGTTGGTCTCGGCTGCATCTGCAGTCGTTAGCACCCGCCAATCCGCACTGGGCACGCGTGGTGGGTTATGACCCAATCTCCCTATTCCATCCATGGGGAAGGCCTGTGCCCCAGCAGTGAGGACATTAATAGGCTGATGATGATGATGATGATTATACCAATTACCAACGTGTAGAGATAAAAAAAAATACCTGACCCTATGAAATAGTAGCTCTATTCTATACGTAAGTAGGTGGAGAACGTTTCTGTAAACCTTGTTAAAGCTGCTCTTTCTAATGTACTTCCGGAGCGAAATAAATCTAGAAAGACATCTTGATTTGTTCACATAGTCCATGAGTTCCTACCTACCGTGTACTCTGCAACAATGTTATAAAATTTTTAAAAAAAAATAGTGCTAAAACACTTCACATGGGGAGGTGGAGCATAGCGGGTTCTCCGTTTGTATTGGAGAACCCGTCTGCTGAAGTAACATCCATCTTACAGGAGACCACGATAAAATAACACTACTTTTTAGTGGTATTGTGTTTCTCTCGATGATTAAGGTTTCATGGCTCCACGGGGTAGGGGATTGGGTCAGGGTAGGCAATGGCGCGAGTGATGTTTTCAGTATTGCAAGCGTCTTAACGTCTTTGACGACCTCCGTGGCCGAGTGGTTTGTACGCCGGGTTTCATGGCGTCGCCGTCTCGAGAGGTCCCGGGTTCGAATCCCGGCGGGGGCAGATGTTTGTGCGATGAACACGAGCATTTGTACTCCAGTCATGGATGTTTAATATGTATTTCTATATAAATATATTTATATATGTAAAGTATATGTATTCTATCCGTTACCCTAGTATCCCATAACACAAGCCTTACAGTGCTTACTTTGGGGCTAAGCTAATTGGTGTGAGTGTAGGAAATATTTATTATTATTTATTTATTTATCTTAACACTTCTATGGTGGCCGCTACATATCAAGCTATCAGACAAATTTTCCTAAATTACATGAGTATCTTCTTATTTTATGTTTTTAGCATTTAACTGCTACAAAATATGTGTTTTCTTTTCTTGTCATATTTTGATATTGTTGCTCTCTTTCCACAAAATTAGTGTTTTTTATATATATAAAATATCCATTCCTTCCCTTTCTACTATTATAACTTCAAACTATGCTAAAAATAATTTGATTAAACATATAAATAAGGATTTTTTTTAATTTAAAAAAATGTAAATAGCCTCAAGAAGGGATCATAAATAGTCAAAATTCAACAAATCGACTTTAAAAAAATGTAAATAGCCTCAAGAAGAGATCATAAATAGTCAAATCGACGGGTCAGGTTTCCGGATATTTAACCGATTGCGAAAAAGGACGTTTATTTACAAGCATTTTTCGCGTGTTATGCAGCTCTCGCGTTGGGACAAAGATTTTTATGATCAATTATTCTCATCGTCACCCCTCTGCCGGCGGCTAATAATAGCCAGATCTCATGGAAGTCAAAGTAATAAATGTGACAAGGTCGATCTCATATTATAGTCCCAGTTCCCAGTCCCCCAGGCCTAACAAACAGTTACTCTGTGATAGCAAGTCGAGACCGAATTTATTGGCAGGCTTTTGAATTTGAATGCAGAGAACTTTAGGCGCGAAATCGAAGGTCGTACGGAAACGCTAAAGTCTATGCTAGATGGATGTTATCCAGGATCCCAACATAATCCACGCGCCAACATTATTGTTCTTTAAATGAAAAAGAAATAAAATTCGAATGCATATTGCGCACGCTTGGTCATAAGTCATATTCGTTTTCCCGGTAAAAATATGGTATACCAGTACAATATGGCGTCGGATTCGTGACGTCATTACGACTGGCCAGTATACTGATGTATATTACAGAATACACACGTAAAAACGCGCCCGTAATCCAAGGACGTTGAAGGTCAAATCAAAATTTGGATTACATCCTTCGTCTAGATGGATGGCAACGGGCTAGGTCACCTTGGTTGGTACGCTGGATTACATCCGTCTAGAAAAGATCTTATCCTTATTACCTTGTGATTGTCTATTCTACACTAAGATCCTACATTACACTGTCTAGATATTTTTTTTATCGACATTCACTTCTCTAAATAAAACTAGTTTTTACGGGTTAATGCACGAAAACTTTATTTATTTATTGACGTTTCGTAGCCTTTACAGGCTACGTCGTCAGAATAAAACTTTTATTTAATTTATTGACTTCTCTAGTTGCACTTTGCTATAATTTAGTTTTATTTATTTTTCCACACTTTGAATGAAGTAGCACTTACTTCTGTTGTGTAGTCTACACAAAAGTGAACTGTGTTGATGTATGGTATGATTGATATACAACCCGGCAAACTTTTTGAGCAACGACCATATATAAGTCGCGGCACAAAACTCTAGCGCTGACCGTTATTGCGCAGAAGTAAAAATTAAGATGTCTTAAGGGGAAACAGAGGTGCGCGGGTGGGCGTGCGTTACACCGATTGGCTCTGTCTGTCTGTGTCTGTCAGTCGTACCCATGCGTAGCTATCCCCACCGCGTTTTGTTCAGCGCAAGAGTTACGTGCCGCGAACTGTACAAGGAAGCCTACGCAATAGCAATTTAATTTAACATACATAAACGTTTAGGTACTATGTCAGTTTGTCCGTGGTTTTGCTCAAGTAGTTTGCCTACTACTACTACTGCCCAAACATAGAGAAATAGGATATTTTTAATTTATAAATAAATCTTAATGATATTTTTAATAGGACCACTGTTGGTAAAAGATCTTTATGTCATAGAGCTTATTATAGATTTTAATGTGTATCAAAATTCTTTAAGACGCGGATAAAAGCACAGTGACAATCCAAAAGTCACTCTGTCGCATTTTCATTATACTATAGTAACTAAGGTCGCGTTGTTTGAAACATGGTTAAATTTGACTAAATTTCAAATACTAGAGAAAAAATATTGTTATACATATTATGTCTAATCATATAATCTTATCAAGAAAGCATACTATTCGGTAAATGAATTTATGAATGATAAGTGAAACTGTCACGGAAAGCTCACTAACTTGATTGAAACTGAAACTGTTTAGTAGTTGTGTTGATATAGTTATTGTACTTGCAACACCCTGACAGGGTCATGTACCATGCTAAAATAATTTAAAGATCCTATATATGTACTGTACATGTGTAATTAATTAAATAAATAAATAAATAATACTAGGTATGTTTTTGGCATGACATTAAATATACTTTAGTAAAGGTGCTGTCCGACGGCCTGTGTTGTCGCGGGCGCGCTCCGCCGCACAGGGTTGCCAAACGTATGAGAACTCTAACGTCTCTATGCGTGATATGAGATAAATAGAAATGTCGTACACTGATATGAGATTCGAACAATGTTGACTGTTTGTGTCGTGTACACAAACTAAAAATATTATCAGAAAGTAAATAAATGTCCAGTCCACAAAGGGTCGACTCAGTGAGTACCATCATCATGCCATCACTAAGTAAACGAGATTTCTATTTACTTCGTATCATGTATAGAAACTGCTAAATCTCAAACGTTAAAGTTCTCATACGTTTGGCAACCCAGCGCAGCGCGGCCGCCCGCGACATACAGCTTAACTGATGCCCGCGATTTCCTTTGCGTAAAGTAGGTATGAATTGTATTAATTTAATAATTATTACCTACCTGATGGTTTGATAAATAAAATTTTCGCGAAAATCTTAGGCATTTTGCGAAAACGCGAATAATTAAACAATGGCGATAACATTTCTCGAATCTTACAGAAAAAAGATAGGACTTTTGCGAAAACGCTAGTTGCGTTAGTAATATTGAACATTCTTTAATCTGATTGGCTTTTTTGATTGTTGTTAACTAACTGTTTCTGCCGGGTCTAGACACGGTTTCAGCCCGGGCTAAGCTTCACGAGCACGGATTGTACATTTGTATCGACTCCAAACCGTCGCTAATGCCGGTGTCGTCCACAAACTTCCATACTCTTCCATACTTAACTGACGATCGAACGTGGAGAAACGTCTCGAACGAGAAACCCAGGACGAAAACGTCGCGTTTACAATGGCCCTCTCACTCTCTTTTAAAACTCTTTCTGGAGAAATGGCATTTTGTGATATTAATATGCAAATGAAAACCGGCGGGTGCATGGCCAGTCTCATGGAGGGTGCCATGCCATACCCGCACTCACGCACGTCACGCTTTAAGTCGCGTATTCATTAGGCAACATTTGCGTAGAAATACTGTTTATAAACAGTGGTTGTGTCACCATCTTATCATCGTCACTTCGTTACAGGCGTCCCTGGAAGTGCGTCAGGTCGGCAGGCGAGCGGTCAGCCAGCTCTCCGGCCGCGGCATGGGGGATGACGTACTCATCATACATTACAACGATGTATACAACATCGAACAGACCACAAGTGAGTTGATGTTACATTTGAACGTTTAAAGCAAAATGCTCCGACTGCTGGGGCACAAGCCTTCCCTATGGATGGAATAGGGAAATTGGACAATGCTCCAGTGCGGATTGGAGGATGGGATGCTAACGACTGCAGATGCAGCCGGGACTTACGGCTCGAAGCACGGACGCGCTCGAGATTAAAGTTCTTGGTCACCCATCCAATGACCACCCATTGAGAAAGTTGCTTAACTTCCTCGTTCGCAGTCCAAACCTAACCAAACTAACTAACCACCTGAGCTATCGAACTCCTCGCTTATTATAGTCTATATTATTATAGTCTTCTTTAAAGTATCATGTCATTTTACAGACACAGAGCCTGTGGGAGGTGCCTTAAGGTTCAGCACTGCGGTGAAAGCTCTCCATCACCTGAACCCCCTCATACTCTTCAGTGGGGACGCCTTCTCACCTAGCATGTGTAAGGAAACTGGATCTTATGAATAAACTACTACTACTTTTAAGAAGTTCTTTAACACAGTGATGCTGTGGCCACACTAACGGGAAATGTAATTAATTAAATATATATTTCCAACACACGCACCAATAAGCCTAGCCCCAAAGTAAGCACTATAGGCTATTTATATAGAAATACATATTAAACATGCATGACTGGAGTAAATAAATAAATATTTCCTACACTCACACCAATTAGCGTAGTCTCAAAGTAAGCACTGTAAGGCTTGGGTTATGGGATACTGGGGCAACGGATAGAATACATATATTGTACATAATATATTTATAAATAAATACATATTAAAACATCCATGACTGCAGTACAAATATTCGTATTTATCACACAAACATCTGCCCGCACCGGGATTCGAAGCCGGGACCTCTCTAGTAGCCGACTCCATGAAACCCGGCGTACATACCACTCGGCCACGGAGGTCGTCTTAAGAATTATCCCTATAATGTGGACGCTTAAGATACAGTACGCGTACGATCTCACTGCAAATCAAAGGAATACACTAGTGATCGGAAACGCAGCTGGAGTTAAAGCCAGATTTACATTGATACAGTAGCTGGCGCCAGTTTTAGGCGCCTAAAAACGGTGCCAATAACTGGACTGGATTGTATCGTTTACATTTTTGCCAGTAGTTGCATTTGAGGTTTAGTGGTGACCCAACTTATCTAACACGTTTGGGAAAAAATTAACACTGATTTTACTTTCGCTTTCATTTCTTCAATAGTTAACCTTTCCATATTCATTGAAGAGCAAATACTTTGCAGGACGGTTATTCGCATCTATTTATTTCTATAATTTTGTGAACGAATGTCCCATAAACACTTCTCATTTCTATATAAATGTATAAATTGTAATGTGTTATCATCACGAGACATATTCTTGTCGAAAGTTTCAGCAAATCAATAACACGTGGTGACATTAAGCGGCGGCGCCAGCGACTGGCGTGAACGTGTTTAAAAAGATCCAGTGACGCTGGCAAGGGGCGCGGGGGATGCGGGGTGTGAGCACTGGCATGAAAAGTAGGCCTTCGTTCTACTCCATGCCAGCGCTGGCACCAGCGCGGGACTGCGCCAAAAAATGTTTACATGGATCCAGTACTGGCATGCCAGCGGGACTGGCGCCAGCTACTGTATCAATGTAAATCTGGCTTAATACACTGCAGCTTTAAAATTTATTGGTCATAACAACGTCTTTCAGATTTTTTTATACGTTTCTGTCTTCTTTTCAGTAAGCACATTTACAAAAGGTGAACAAATGGTACCAGTATTAAATGAAATCGGAACGCACTGTGCTGTGTTCGGAAACCATGATTTTGGTAAGTTCTTACTGAGATTAATAGGTAATTTATATAATATCTACTTATAAATAAGGTAACATTAGTATGTTTGTAACGAAACGATCTCAAAACTACTTATCCGATTAAAAAAATATATGAAGCTGAAACTATCAGACACATACAGCAACGGGACCGCCACAAAACAGACGGTAAACTTATTTCTAGCAACTGTTTTGGTTTTTCTTGTTTAGTTTAAAGTAAAGGAAAGTAATCAATTTGTTTTCAACGTAACATAACGTATTCATCACTCAAACATTTGCCCCAACGGGATTCGAATCCGAGACCTCGCATACTAATGCGACACCTTTAAAACCGGCGTACATACCACTCGAGCCACGGAGGTCGTCAGATACATATACATGATAAGTATATTTTTGTAGAAAAATATATAAATTATCCTTGACTCGGATACAAGTTTTCATCGTACAAATATTTGCCCCGCCGGGTTTAGAGTCGACTATACTAAGAAAATGAGACAATTTTCACCTAGGAAGGTGAGACCTTGAAACCCGGTGTTCATACTACTCGCACCACGAAACGAAGGTCGCCAAAATAGTCTCATTTTCTTCCAGATTTCGGTCCATAAGTACTATATTCAACTTCTTCTGAGATAAAAGGTACAAACACATATACCAATAAATATAACAATTTTCAACGGTATAGATGCACTGATTTATTTATTGATGACGTTTCGCATCCTTTTTAGGCTGCGTCGTCAGACTTATGATTTTTTATAAAATTAAAAAAGAAGAAGAAAAAATTTATAAAACTTAATACTAGGCTGTATGGGCATTGTTCCCGTGGCGTTCCCTGAAAAGGGAGAATGTTAAAAAAACATAAACAAGCCTAAAAAAGCTGTTTTATAAGCTTTTTATAAATTTTATAAGCATATAAGATCATGATTTTTAGTAAAATCATAATTCTGACGACACAGACTAAAAGGGATACGAAACGCCATAAATATATAAATCAGAGCGCCTATACCGTTGACACTTGTTTTATTTAATGAGTGGTGTGCAGTGAAAACCTAAGAAACAACAACAACATATATCAATGTTTCTGAAACTGATTTTATCTAGAGACGGCCGGTGTAACCAGACTGATTGATAACAAAATTTCACATTTCTACCTAAATAATTTGTTTGATCACTCTTACTACAGTTTTAGGTATTTTTACTGTCATTTTTAATTTGTTATGATCTTTTAAGGTTATAATACTCGGCCTATTGAAAAACCCTTTTATGGCTTGTTCATATATTTTTTTTAACATTCTCCCTTTTCAGGAAAGGCAAAGGGAACAATGTCCATACAGCCTAGTCTAAAGTTTTATTAACCTTATGTTTTGAATTTAAGAATAACTAAAATAAGACGCCAAACACACTCGATGAAAACGCTCCAAGAAACTCTTGTTTACCTTATGTCTCAAGGGAAGTCGGTCTAGGTAGTCTTTTTAGGCTTCAAGGAGGTAGACAAAATATTTTCTTTTGTTCCAGATTTCGGTCTGGATGTTTTATCAGGCTTGGTGGCACAATCCAATTTCCCTTGGCTTATGTCCAATGTCATAGACAACGAAACTGGCAGACCTTTAGGCGATGGCAAGATCACACACGCGCTACTCTGCAATGGACATAAGATAGGGCTCATAGGACTAGTGGAACAGGTAACGCCATCTGTTGAAGATATTCCATAACAAATATTATAATTATAATGTTTAGTTTCACAAAATATATTCTTGTACTTTATAAAAATCAATTAATATCTATGTATATAAAAATCAATTGCTGTTCGTTAGTCTCGCTAAAACTCGAGAACGGCTGAACGGATTTATCTTATCTTGGTTTTGAAATGTTCGTGGAGGTCTAGGGAAGGTTTAAAAGGTGAGAAAATATGGAAAAATTGCGAGGAAGATAGTAAAAACGTCAATTTAATTTTCCCATATAAACTGTTCTATCTTCTTTCCTGTCAAACATTTGACGTTCGTCCCTTTTGGTCGGGCCCGTCATTTCTTGCAAATTATTTTAACCCGTACGAAGCACGCGGACTCAACTAGTATAATATATTTATTTAGCACATTTAACACAGAAAAATGAAAATGTACACATTAGTTTCACAAGTCTTCTTCTTCTCAGTCCATTCTCAATAATAATAGTAATAAAATTTTATTTTAACAATTAGTACAAAAATAATAACTTAAAAGTACAATTTTAGCTTAGATATAACAAAACATGCCTGAACTAAGAAAATCCTGTGTTTCAGGCGGAAACTGGCGATTAATTTCCATTAAAATAACATGTGTATTTATTTATGGTAAATTACAGTAAATTTGGTAAAACATTACACATATAATTAACTTAAAACTAATCTAAAATGATGCAATATACTAGATTCAAGAATAATAATATCAAGAGAAACGAACACTTCTCACAACTATATCCTTAGGCTACTTAACTACAACTAATAACTGCTCTGTATCTTCATAGGACATGCATAGTAAGGCTTCTTGTAGACTTATTTTACAATTTTTGTAATTTAAGGGATATATGTTTTTTATTGCATTTATTCTATTGTAGAGCAGTGGTCCTAGGAAAGTGAAAAATCTGGATGCAAAAGCTGATTTTGTTCTTCCATATTTCTGGGGGCAAACTAGATCCTTGCGTCTTTTACCAGAAATAAGTTCAATATAGTATGATAGAGCTAGGTGCTGTTTTAGTACGATGTTCATTATAAACAGTTGCCGAACTGTTAATACCTTATGAATTTTATAAAGTTCATATGTGGGATAAAAGAAAGGTAGGGAAGATGAAACCTTAAGGATTGCTCTTTGGGCTCTCTCAAGAGTTAGCAGCAATGTCTTACCCACTCCACCCCATGACGTGATACAATATGTTAGTATTGATTGACATAAAGCATAGTATACCTGTTTAATTATTTTACAGTTTGCAATATTGCGCAGTTTTTTAAAGATCATTATCAGCTTACGAATTCTGTTAGTTACTGCAGTAATGTGGTGTTTGTAAGACAGGGTTTCATCTATAATTATTCCGAGATATTTTAATTTGTCTGTAATTTTAATGGTAGGACATTCACAATTATTATTAAAAGGCTCTGAACTGCAATGATGGGCATATAAAACTGTATTATAGTTGTTTGCTTTTGATTTACGCATCGAAAATTTAATAAAATTTGTCTTGTCTGCATTTAATGTTAGTAAATTGTGTTGAAGCCAATTATTGACAATATTAAAACCACGTTGCGCATGCATATGTACCTGACTTTCTGACTCGGCTGAAAAAAGGAGAGCTGTGTCGTCAGCGTATGATATAATAGTACCGTTGCTAATTTTAATGTTGCAGAGATCATTTATGTAAATTAAAAACAGAGTAGGGCCTAATATTGATCCTTGTGGAATTCCAAAGGGTGTACAATTTAGATCGGCACTTACGATATTACCTATTTTGACGCATTGGGAGCGGTCTTCTAAATAACTTGTAAAAAGTTTGAGCTGCGTGCCTCTTATTCCGATGTTTTCAAGTTTGCGCAGAAGGAACGGGACAGATACAGAATCAAATGCCTTGGCAAGATCAAGGAAAATGCCGATGGTGTAATTACCTTTATCTAATTCTTGAGCTATGTAGTTAGTTAGTTCATGTACAGCATCCGCCGTTGAAACTTTAGATCTAAAACCAAACTGATTTTTCGATAATATCGATTTATATTCTAAGTATTTTACCAATCTAACATTTATAATTTTTTCTAGTATTTTTAATAATGACGTCAGTATGGATATTGGTCTATAATTAGTTACATGAGTTTTATTTCCAGATTTAAAAACTGGAGTAACGATTGCTTTTTTCAAGCATTTGGGAAAATACCCAGTACAAAGACATTTCTGGAAAACGTATGTGAGAGGTGGAGTTAATATGTAACTAAATTTTTTAATGATTTTGGTAGGGATATTATCCCACCCAACAGCGCAATTCTCTTTTAAGTTCATTATTATCTTTCCTACTTCTGATTCATCTGTATCAAACAACACAAAAGACGTTTGCGTGGTACTAGACTTAAATAAAGGGCTAGTTTGACACTGTGATGTGGTTTGGACTTTTTCGGCTAAACATTTACCGACATTAACAAAAAAATCGTTGACATTATTAGCTGACAATAATTGTGACGAGTGTGTGTGTAATAAACTTGAAGAGGACTCATTTTGCTTTGGGGCATGTGTTATATTTTTAATGTGTCTCCATATCTGTTTACTGTTTGTGCCTGCTGATTGGAGAGTTGATTCGTCATAATTTGACTTTACTTTTTTCAGTAAATTATTGCAAAAATTACGATATCTTTTATAAGTTAATTGCAGTGTATCATTACATGGATTGCTTTTCGCCTTCATATGCAGTTTATCTCTGTGCCTCAAACAGCGAATGAGGCCTGGCGTGATCCATGGTTTAATATTATAGTTTTTGCTATTAATTCGAATTGTCTTCGTATTTTTCTGTATGATAGATTGTAAATTATCAATTATATATTGCATACAAAACTCTGGGTCAGCAGAATTGAAAACTGGGTTAAAATCTATGTTATGTAAGTCGTCTTCGAGTTTATTTATATTTAATTTTCTAATAGTGCGATCGTCAGCTGTTTTAAGTAATTTACAATTTAAGGTAAGTAGGACAGCATTGTGGTCTGTTATTGATGAATTGGTAACAAGGGCAAGTGATTGAAAATTTGATTTTATTAAAACATGATCGAGGCATGAACCACTTTGATGTGTAGGGAGGACGTGTGCGGGGAGCATGCCATGATAGGAGCAAAGGTTTAGGTAGTCCTGCGCCGCTGCGTCGGCACCTTCTGGGAGAATATCGATGTTAATATCTCCAATCAAAATAACGGTTTTAAAAGAGGATAGGTCTCGCAATACTGTATTCAAAGATTCTATAAATTTTTTAGTATTTTTAAATGATGGTGGTCTATATAATGCTAAAATAGCAAATTCTGAGCTAATTTTAACTAACAATCTACTGCATTCGTGCATGTTTGGTTCCTCAACAGACACATCTAAGTGAGACCTTGCATAAACTATTACTCCGTCATTTTGATTGTGGATAATATTACTTTTGAATATGCTGTACCCCGGGAGTTGTGGTAGGTTGTATTTGATAGTTAGCCAACATTCTGTTAAAATTATAACATCAGAGGTTATATCCAGTCTGTGATGGAAAGTACTAAAATCATCGAAATTCTTAAATATGCTACGTATATTTTGCGTTAGTAAAGTTAGGGGATTACTATAATTAGAGGATGACAAGTACTGCTTACAATCTTCTACCTCACAAATCTTAGACTTAGATAAAGAGAAGTTATCAATATCACTTATCAAAGTATTAATCATATTATGAGAAAAATATTATAATTTGTATAAAAAATATAAAAATAGAAATGAAAGAAATAAAAAAAAATAGGTCTGGAAAATTACAGTTAAGAGGCGCTCTTAGGCGCCTTCATAATCGATTGAATTAATGTACCTTTTCTCAGCCATTATTTTTGCCGGACAGGTAGAGGCACCCGTGCTGTGGTCAGCTGGTTTTTTGAAATGTAAGCAGGTTGCGCATTTTGCTTCGTTTTTATTGTTCGGGCAATCCTTTATAGAGTGGTCCTTGTCACCACAATGTCCGCAGGTGTAAGAGGGCTCTCGGCAGGTTTTCGCGGCATGTCCATACTGCTGACATTTGTAACATCTCGTAACCAGAGTGAAGTCCCTCACTGGGCAAGATGACCAATTAACAAATGCTCTCTCTTTAGCTATTAGGGCTTTTCGTATGGCAGCAGTAACTTCAATGATGTAGTTGCAGGTCTCAGCATCTTTTTTGCCTGATTTATGGCTAAGCCTTATCTAATTTAAAAATAATTCCAGTGTAGAGCCCTGTAGTTTTTCAGCGAGATTCTGGTTGTATAGGCATTTAAAAACCTCTTTTTCATTCATCGATGAGGGCACGCCGATGACTATCACTCTCGGTTTACGTCTGCTTGGCTCATCGACTGTAAAGCCTGAATTTGTCAGCTGAGTCGATTGCTTCAGCTTCTCGATGTCGTCCTTGGTATCGGTGCTGATAATTACGCCTCCGTTCTTTGTCTTGCGAAGGCCTCTGACATGTAAGTTTATTTTTTCAGGGCAGATAATTTTTTGGACCATGGATTTTGTTTCTTCACTAGATTTATGTTTATCAGAAGGATAAATCACTACCGAGTTGATGTTCTGGGGCTTAATATAGTCATTTGTGCCTTTTTTAACCATGTCCGCGAATGAGGCGGTACATTGTGCAGGTATTTTTGTTTCTTCTACCGCCTCCTTGAGTTCAAGAAGCTGTTGGCATACATCAGATTGTTTTTCAAGCGCTTGGTTTGACGCTTGAGCTAGGAAGGCTCGTAATTTGATGGACTGGTATTGCACTACCAACTGCGAAGTGCCGTGTCCAACTTTTCTGCATAAGGTGCTGATACGCAATTTTTGCTCTGAGTTGAGCTTGCCATCAGCAGCGACAGAGCAAATTTCATTCAGGCATTGCTCAATATTGATTAACCAGCTCTGGAGCTCCTGAGTTGACGCAACTTCCTGGGGCACAAATGCGGGCGCAGGTGGCGTTGGCGTTGGAGGCGGGGTACGAACGGTCCTATCACTTCGATTAAATGGGCTGTTCTCCATGATTTAGTTTTAAGTAAAACAAAACTAAATTATTTTCACTATAACCACACACATGTTAAAACAATGTCCCAGTTTATGCAACTATCGGTATTTGTAAAACAAGGTCACGGATTGCAAGTATTAATTCAATGTCTATAAAACAATATAAAATGTAATAAGAAATAAAACAAATGACAACGATTAGTATTTTTATCTTGAGATACATGTCCTAGTTTGGAAGTTTAAGACTATTAGGTACATAGTTGTGTAGAATCAGGCATGATTCTCTAAACTTAAAACTTAATTCAACATCTGTCTCCCTCCTTTTCATTCTGTATAAAGAAAGGCAAAGATACTCAGTTGTCGAATTTAAGTTTAGGTTATGCCAGAATCGACACAACTATGTACCTAATAGTCTTAAACTCCCAAACTAGGGCATGTATCTCAGGATAAAAATACTAATCGTTGTTATTGGTTTTATTCCTTATTACCATAGACATTTAGAATGGACTGAGAAGAACTCGTATGAAATTGATAAAACTCTAGAAAGAGAACGATGGTCGATCGCTTAGTACCTGTGAGGACTATTAGTTGTAGCTAATGTTAATTTAATTAATCTGCAAATGTATTTTTATTTTCTATGTCTGAAGTCTAATGTGCTCATAATAAAGTTTTTAATATTTGAGTCTCTTTTTCTTCCTCTCCCTCTCCCCCCTCTCTCTTCTCTCCCTCTTCTCTCTCTCTCTCTCTCTCTCTCTCTCTCTCTCTCTCTCTCTCTCTCTCTCTCTCTCTCTCTCTCTCTCTCTCTATCCGCTAATTTCATCATGTATAGATTACGTACGATGAACTGGTAAGTAATATATCCTTACTTAGCAGTACAACGTATTCTATACAGAATGAGAAGTAGAGACTGCAATCAGATTTAGTTTTAAGTTTAGTGAATCATCCCACTATCAGGCCCAGTAATAATACAAAAAAACCCTATCGTTTCATTAGCTATATTTAGTGACTATAATAACTAATAATAATAATTATGTTTTGTCAAGAAGTTGTGTAATCAAGTCCAAAATTTGTATATATATGTTTTACAAAAATAAACCGTCATTGCATCTAATTTATTTAATTGTGAATGATTTTACTCTATCACGTTTTCATTCTGAAATTTTAAAAATATAATCACCCACTTTTTTGTGTGAATATTAGAAATATTTATTTACCTACCTGATAAAACATTCATATTGGATATATTTTGCCTTTCTTACAATCAATTTAGAAATGAGTGCTATAAGGTCGTTTTACCCTAACACTCAGTAATTATTTTCTTATCATAAATCTTTATTGTATTCACATAGCTCTAAATACTCTTAATATCGTACGTAATTTTAAGTAAATTATGTAAGTGTATAAATGTTTCAGTTTGTGGAAACTTAACTGGTTTATTGAAAAGTAATAAGTGTTACTTAATTGAATTGTGTAAAACTGTATGTTTCCCAAATGTTTTTTTTTTCTTTCTAGGAATGGCTAGACACACTATCCACTATAAACCCAGAAGAAGTCACCTTCATAGATTTCCTACAAGCGGGTAGCAAACTAGCATCACAGTTGAAGCAGGAAGGCTGCGAATACGTCATAGCTCTCACTCACATGCGCACACCCAACGACGTGAAGTTAGCTGAGGGCTGCAACGAAATAGATCTGATATTAGGCGGCCATGACCACGTGTATGAAGTTCTTGAGGTGAGAATTTTGATCCTTGAATAATTTTCACCTTTAGTTTTGGCAACAAACAGTAATTTACATAATATTGAGATACAAGCATATTTGTAAATATTTAAGGACCAAACAGTGCCCAAATAATTATTACAGTTATAGTAGCAAAGAGAGTTATTTTTGTTTCCCACAGATGCATTAGTTAGATTATTTTTTCCCCGACCTCGACAAAAATAAAATTATGTTTTCCAGTGTGCGTGCTAAATAAAGGCCCATACGTTTATGTTATTTGGCACATTCTGTAACCTAACCGACTTTACTATTTTAAAGAGTGAAATATTAATAGAATCTTTGCATTTTCTCAATAGACACAGGCTATGATTTTTTGAAAAATAATTCAATGTAGCTGATTTAGCGGAAGATGTAAGATGGAAAAACCGACTTTTTAACGTTTTGATAGCCTTAATGAACATATTACAAAATTATATATTCGCTTTTTTTTTAATAGATAGGTCCGACTCCACCCCACCTGATGTTAAGTGACGGTGCAAGTCCAGACGCGAAGATAGCTGATACAGCTGTTCTACCTGCCACACCAGCTGTTCCTTTATAAAACTTATTCCTTTATAAAAACATAGATAGAACTTACCACCACTTATTCCTTTATAAAAACATAGATAGAAGTAGGAACAAGTAGAACGCATTTCAAATTTTTGGTTGAAAACCCTTACCCTATGGGGCACTTAAAAGCATAAAATTACTAAAGAGATTACACAATATGTTTTGCAAATTATTTAAACAAATGTTTTGACTAAAGATTAAAAAAAAAATAATAGGGTTCCGTACCTTAAAAGGAAAAAACGGAACCCTTATAAGATCACTTTGTTGTCCGTCCGTCCGTCGGTCCGTCTGTCAAGACCGTTTTTCTCAGGAACGCGTGGAGGTATCAAACTTAAATTCATATCTAATACTCAGGTCTACTGTCCCTTGGAGATGTGAAAAAAACAAACTTCTAAGCCAAAGCAATCAAAAGATACAGCCGTTTATGCCACAAATTTTCGAAACTCGCACGGGAATTAAAACCTTACAGGGTACTTCCCGTGAACTTAGAATCTTAAAATTTAGTACGAAGTAACGTCTTATAATACTGATAATGGAAAAATTGCGAACCTTAAATTTTTTGTTACATCATATAATAAAAATATTTTTGTAAATTCAGGTTTGTACGGAACCCTCGGTGCGCGATTCCGACTCGCACTTGGCCGATTTTTTAGGGTTTTACCCTACACTCGAAAATTTTAAACTAATCCAAACTTACAAAATAACAATATCATTTGGCCCCAGTCGTCTTGATGAAGGTTATTTTCAGGACAATATTATAAGGTTATTTTTTATGAAAGTTATCTTTTCAAACAGCTCTCCGATACTTGAAATATTTCAGGTAAACAACAGATATATAGTGAAGAGTGGTACAGATTTCCGTCAGTTCTCCAAGATAACTATAACGTTTGAGGGATCACCTCGAGTCAACATAGAAGAAGTTAAAGTAACAAGCGCTTGCGCAGAAGACCAAGTGCTCAAAGCTAAAGTAGACAAATACTCAGGTATGTCAATTTAATAAATATTTCTAACACACACCAATTAGCCTAGCCCCAAAGTAAGTATTGTAAGGTATATACACCGTGAATTTTGATTTACCCGAGAAATTTTATAAATCATATATATATATATAGTTAAATATAAAACAGTTAACGAAGAATTAATTAATTTGTTTGCTAAAATACAGTTCACAAGTTGATACTTATTATAGAAGTACATGTACTCTACCTGCAAGCAGATGTGCAAATATTGCAGTCAGCTATTTTGTCTGTCATATACTCCTTAATACTATAATAACATTTTGTTTGTAACTATTTACTCGACATATTTTTAAACATTGTTCCAGTTTCTAATTATATATTGTCGGATAATTTATTATATATACATGTTAACAACATGTTATAAGCATTAACTCTAGAAATTTATGCGTGGCAAGGAGGCTGATATAATAAGTTCCTATATTGACATATCGTGTGTCTATTGCTCATTTCTACGCGTTTCTCGAAATACTTGATGTGATCCCTGACAAAGAAACATGCTTCCTTCCTTCCATGCATAGATTATGACACTATTGGGTAGTAAAGCATTTATTATTATTGTACTAGACAAGTATTACATCAATAAAGAAGTCAGTCCACTGCAAACCGCCGCCATTCATTGACATTGCAAAAATCATGATTAATGATTAGTTCTGTAATTGGCACTTTTCTTCCCCATTTCTTAAACATGAATGAATTTTTTTTATCAAGTCAATACTCAAGCAGAAGTAATGTCCATTACTGTACCCTTAGCTCGAACAAATATCGGATTCGTATCGTTTGCGAGTAAGAAATGTCAATGTCAAAATTTTGTATGGAAACTTAAACAGCAGTGCCACAAAGTACGTAACGAGAACTGAAAATCAGTACACATTTGACAATGACATTTCAGACTCGCAAACTATTCGAATTCGATATTGGTTCCTGCTAAGGGTACTGATTTATAAATCCAACTGTATGTCTTTGTTCACAATGGTTGTTTCTTCTAGCCATGATCGAGGGTAAAATGGACGAAGTTCTGGGCAAGTTCTGCGTGCCTCTAGAAGGAAGGTTCTCGTGTATCCGGCGCCAGGAGTGCAATCTGGGCAACTGGGTGTGCGATGTCTTGTTGGCTGCCACTGGGGCCGACCTGGTCATACTCAACTCCGGCACTTTTAGGTCTGATCAGGTATGTTTAAATGTAAATAAAGCATTGAAAGTGACTTTAAAAAAAACCTAGATACATCAACAAGAAAACGTTGAAAACTTTCCTAAGGCGACAATTAGATGGTAGGTTTTGCTGTCGGTTTGCTGGTAGTCAAGGTTATGACTGATGATAACCTGTCATCTAATGGGGATGTCTTATGATTTTCTAAGTCGCCATCTGTTTGATTGTTAGTGAATGATGGAATTGGCTGACGGCAGCAAGGATCTCATGGACGCCTACAGGTACAGTCGCGTTCTAGTTGGCATACAGATAAGGTTGATTATTAGACTGTAAACAGACATCTTAACTGCTAATGCTGGTACTTACATGAATATTCGTATTTGCTATTTGTCATTTTGACAGCAGGATGTCCTTCTCATGCTCTATGGGGAGTGAAAAAAAAAAGAGTTTCAGTGCCATAGAAATAAAGTTTATAATCTTCTGCCTATATGGAAAATACGTCAAATTTGTACAAGCCTGCATTTCGAATTGTGACAATTGATTATGAAATTTTAAATTATGCTAAATATTGTTGTTGGCTGCGCCACCACCAATAGTGTATCATTAGATTATGTTTCGGCCACAGCTTTGTTCATGATGTTGTATCTAGTTTCTATTTTATTGAAGGATTTAATATCGTTGGCTGATGCCTATTATTATAATTGCGCGATTACATTTGGTCGTTTGTCCGAATGCGAGTGCCAATGGCATTCGGGTAAACGAACGTAGTCGAGTAGGCCCATATTCGGGTAAATTACTTTTCTTTACCCGACACTGTCTTCCAGCCCCTCCAATGGCAATATTACTTCGAGTGCCCGAATTCCGTTAACGAGCAAATGTTATTATTATTATTGTTTTCAGGTCCACGCCGCGGGTGATTTCACCCTCCGCGACTTATCCACCATCATACCCATGAGGGATCTCCTCGTGGTGGTGGAAGCCACTGGGGCTGTTATCCTTGAAGTATTGGAGAATGCAGTCAGCAAGTATCCCAGCTTAGAAGGACGGTTCCCTCAGGTAAGCCGGCCTTATCCACAGATAGCAGCGGCCTATCCACCATCAGACCCATGAGGGATCTCCTCGTGGTGGTGGAAGCCACTGGGGCTGTTATCCTTGAAGTATTGGAGAATGCAGTCAGCAAGTATCCCAGCTTAGAAGGACGGTTCCCTCAGGTAAGCCGGCCTTATCCACAGATAGCAGCGGCCTATCCACCATCAGACCCATGAGGGATCTCCTCGTGGTGGTGGAAGCCACTGGGGCTGTTATCCTTGAAGTATTGGAGAATGCAGTCAGCAAGTATCCCAGCTTAGAAGGACGGTTCCCTCAGGTAAGCCGGCCTTATCCACAGATAGCAGCGGCCTATCCACCATCATACCCATGAGGGATCTCCTCGTGGTGGTGGAAGTCACTGGGGCTGTTATCCTTGAAGTATTGGAGAATGCAGTCAGCAAGTATCCCAGCTTAGAAGGACGGTTCCCTCAGGTAAGCCGGCCTTATCCACAGATAGCAGCGGCCTATCCACCATCATACCCATGAGGGATCTCCTCGTGGTGGTGGAAGCCACTGGGGCTGTTATCCTTGAAGTATTGGAGAATGCAGTCAGCAAGTATCCCAGCTTAGAAGGACGGTTCCCTCAGGTAAGCCGGCCTTATCCACAGATAGCAGAGGCCTATCCACCACCAGACCCGTGAGGGATCTCCCCGTGGTGATGGAAGTCACTGGGGCTGTGATCCTTGAATTATTGGAGAATGCAGTCAGCAAGTATCCCAGCTAAGATGGACGGTTCCCTCAGGTAAGGCGGCCTTATCCACAGATAGCAGCGGCCTATCCACCACCAGACCCGTGAGGTATCTCCCCGTGGTGATGGAAGTCACTGGGACTGTGATCCTTGAAGTATTGGAGAATGCAGTCAGCAAGTATCCCAGCTTAGAAGGACGGTTCCATCAGGTAATTCGGCCTTATCCACAGATAGCAGCGGGCTATCACACATATGTTAGTATCCACCATCATACCCATGAGAGATCTCCCCGTGGTGGTAGAAGCTACTGGTGCTGTGATCCTTGAAGTATTGGAGAATGCAGTCAGCAAGTTATTCAACTTAGAAGGACGGTTGCCTCAGTTTAGGCAAATATTTTAGTTAGGAAGCCTGCGCAGTAGCAATTTTACATACAGAAACGTCTACTGCGCAATTTTATTTGTCTGTGGTTTTGCTCGAGAGCTTTGCCGCGATCTATTCTACCATTTGTGCCTAATTTATAGCTGTTTATATAATACCAGTGGGTGCTTTGCCTGCGTGAAAAAAATGGTTTCCCATACAAAGTACGATAAAAACTCTTATGTTTATGTAAATGTCTTTCTTTCTTTCTATGTTCATTCCCGGGCCTTTAACTTCTATACCAAATTTCATCTAAATCGAAAGGGGTACCTGACAGACACACTCTCGTATTTATAATATTAGTATGGATATGGATACTAGAGGTTTACTCTAGCTTTGCGCGGGTATTTAATGCGATAAAATATAGCCTTGATATTCCTACTCTGAAAAGTTTGATATCTCTTAAAAATTCTAGATATCTGGTTGAATTTGATTTAACCACCCCAATTATCGCTGACTGGACGTTACAAAACTGTAATGGCTGCTTTCCATTTGATTATCAACCAACGTTTCCCTAAAAACCTTAATTTTACCCCCTCATTATAAATAATTTTTATTTCTATAGTTTCTTGGATCATTTCTCTACAACAAACTAAATCGAAAATTGTCAATGCTAGTAATAGTCACCAGATTCTGCTGCAAGAAGAGAGTCACCATCATCATCAGCCTATTAATGTCCCCACTGCTGGGGCACAAGCCTTCTCTATGGATGGAATAGGGAGATTGGACCATGACCCACCACGCGGGCCCAGTGCGGATTGGTGGGTGCTAACGACTGCAGACGCTACCGGGACCAACGGCTTAACGTGCTTTCCAAAGCACGGAGGAACTCAAGATAGAAGATTTTTGATCACCCATCCAATGACCGACCACTGCGAAAGTTGCTTAACTTCAACTATCGCAGCCGAACGCGCTAACCAGCTGCGCCATCGAGCTTCTCACCGAGCGAGAGTCACCAATTACCTGCAAAATCTAAACTATTTAGAAACAGAAAGCCTTGTGAATTCTTTAATGTAATAAACTCGTCTATCTTCTATGGGCTTGCCCTATTGTGTATACGAACTACCTCATATTATGATATATTGAAAAATTACGGGCAAAGTCACACACGCTCCCTCAACACACACGCACTCACACACACGCACACAAATACCACACCACAAACTCACACCCACATACACTCACAACCAGCACTACTATATACATACCCTATCATGCAAAATAATATAAATGTAAATCTAGAATTCATCGTTTTTCTCCTTTTTTTTGCTTTGTAACACTTTCTTATAGCTGGGAGAGGCTGGTGCACTGAGACACAGGCGTCAGCTTAGTTTGGTCACCAGTCGTTTTTTCACGCCCGATCTGTACTTGTTGTACAAAACGCAAGTGCGGACCTGCGTGGAATATTCCTCGCACCTCTGGGATGGCTCCGCCAAGTTCTTGCTCGATGCTTTGGATAGGTTACAGCGGCGCGCGATCCGCATCATAGGCGATGAGGAGGTGACAAAACACCTTGAGCCTCTTCAATTACGCCGTGACGTGGCGTCACTAAGCGTGTTCTATCGTCTGTACCACGGCGAGTGTTCTGAGGAGTTATTCTGTCTTATCCCACCTTCTCCTTTCCTTCAGAGGACCACGCGCGCTGGCCTACGTTGTCACCGTTTTACTGTGGCCACAATTCCAACGCGTACAAAGAAATTTGGTGACTCATTTCTTTGTCGCGCTATCCGTAAATGGAATGCTCTGCCCGCTCACGTGTTCCCTCCCTCTTACAACCTGGGATCCTTTAAAAGAGGCGTGAAGAAGCAACATGCAGGCCGGCAGGGTGAGGATGGCTGGTGTGGCAGGTAGAACTGCTGTATCAGCTATCTTCACGTCTGGACTTCACCTTCACTTAACATCAAGTGGGGTGGAGTCATTTGTCGGACCTATCTATAAAAAAAGCCTCACAATCTTAGTCCTAAGTTTTATAATCTGTTACTTATGAAGCATGTATAAGATTGTGGAGAGAAAATAAAGTTTATTATTTATTTATTATTATTTATATTTATGTTTTATTTCGCTCTGTCTACATTTCCCATTTCGCCCCCAGGTGGCGGGCATATCATTCGCATTCGATCCAACCAAACCTTCTGGGCAGCGTGTCGCAGAACAAGTGGTGAAGGTCGGCGACGAATACCTCCAGAAGGACCAGAAGTACAGACTGGCCGTCAAACAGTATCTATACAACGGAAACGATGGATTCACTATGCTGCCCAAGTGTAAAGTATTGGTAAGTTCCTTGTGTACAATATGTGGACAAATTTTTTGAGAAATATTCCCCAAGTCGCTAAAACTGCGTTTATCCACGCTTTAATAAATATCGAAGATAGGCGATGAACTTCAAGAAAATACCAGAAAAACAATTTGGCCATCAAAGCAGTGTGTGCAGTGGCATTGAAGATTTCAATATGTTGCCCATGTTTACAGTATTGGTAAGTCTCTTCATCATCAGCCTATTAATGTCCCCACTCCTGGGACACAGGCCTTCCCTATGGATTTACAAAAAAGGTTTACTTAATATAATGACAAATAACTCACTTTTAGCTAGTAGGTACATACTTATTGGAATCCCTGTATTTATTAATCAGCTAGCGATAATATTGGTTTTGTAATTATAAACGATAATTCTGCAAAATTCAAAGTAATTAATATAGATTTTTATAGGTAAATCACCCCTTTCATCACCGTACGCCTATAAGTATTGCGATGTTGTAGCTAAGAACCAAGTTCCCATCTACTTCTATAGGGGAATTCAGTATAATCGATTTAGCTATTAGGGCACGGAAGCGCAATAAACAAACTCACTTTCGCATCTATAATATTATAATATACTTACTAGTGATCCACCCGGGCATTGTAGGGGCGAAATTTATTATTTAGCGATCTAAGGCAGTTGCCACCATTGTCCAAAACAATTTGACGGGAATTACTGCTTTCTTCAACCTGCGACATAAACGTCATTGATTGGTATTGTATATAGGGTGATTAACAACATTTTAAGTAAACTTCTGGCATCTACATTGCCAGAAATATTATGTATTCTTGAATGTCTAATGGATCCCGACTGTTAAAGTAGCTTTGTGCCTTATTAACAGAATTATAGACTACTGGACTTGTATTTTTCTTTTCAATTTTTACTTGAAGTATAATTAAGCAGTCGGGTTTTTTGATTTTTTAAATTTACCTTTTTTTGTTACTGTGCTGTGCAATAAAGAGTTTTTATCTTATCTTATAAATAGGCTGATGATGATGATGACTGTCAAATTCAGTTTTAGGTTTAAAAAATTATATCAAAATCAAGGCGATTAGTTTAATTACATGAAAAAGTCCAGAATATAAGCTCCTGTCAGATCTAAATCATTTATAAACGTTTCATCTCCCCAGGTATCTGAAGACATGTGTCCCGAAGTAGGCATGGCGGTACAAAACCACTTTGCAGCAATCAACGTACGAACAGGCCGCGCCAGACCTTCTAAGCATCGCCAGTCGCTCGTCACGCTTAGTAGGAGGTAAAGTTTTATTAGCATCAGCTTTTATCTCCCTAGGTATCGAAGGATATGGACCCAGAACTAGGTATGGCTGTCCAGGATCCAAAGCACGAACAATTAGCGAGAAAAGTATTCGTCCATCGCACCACCGTCAAAGTTTCAATGGGAACTAAGCAGCGCCTCTACCGGAAGTAAGAACAAACTACTTCCATAGAACCGAACTACTTCGCGGCGATAAACTTTCGAACAGGCCACGCCAGACCTGAGTATCGCCAGTCGCTCGTCACGCTTAATATAAGGTAAAAGTTTATTAGCATCAGCTTTTATCTCCAGCAGTATCTAAGGATATGTGCCCAGAACTAGGTATGGCCGTCCAGTATCCAAAGCACGAACAATTAGCGAGAAAGTATTCGTCCATCGCACCATCGTCCAAGTTTCAATGGGAACTAAGCAGCGCCTCTACCGGAAGTAAGAACAAACTACTTCCATAGAAACGAATTACTTCGCGGCGATAAACTTTCGAACAGGCCACGCCAGACCTGAGTATCGCCAGTCGCTCGTCACGCTTCATATAAGGTAAAGGTTTATTAGCATCAGCATTTATCTCCCTAGGTATCGAAGGATATGGACCCAGAACAAGGTATGGCTGTCCAGTATCCAAACACGAACAATTAGCGAGAAAGTATTCGTCCATCGCACCATCGTCAAAGTTTCAATGGGAACTAAGCAACACGCCTACCGGCAGTAAGAACAAACTAACTGATAAACTTTCGCTCAGGGTGAGATAGACCTTCTAAACATCGCCAATCGTTAGTCGAGCCGTAGAGTAGCCGAGAATTGGCGAGTGCCTCTAGAGGTATTCCAGGCGGATGGCATCTCCCCACGGGGGGAGTCTCCTAAATGAAAACCGCCTAAAGCAGTGTTAAATTACGCCTAAATTACTAAATTTATAAATTAAAAACCATTCCATAAGCTTACTGTAAGTATGTCATTTAGTTTTATACACCTCCTGTAAAATTTAATATTATGTAATGATACCGTTTCGTTCGCCAGCTCCTCATATATGATGTATTTTGTTATCAGACACAGCTTGGTAAAGATGCTGGATGGCAGCGAATTGGATGGTCCACCACCGTTAAGGAGAGCTTCTTCCGTCGCCACTGAACCCACTTCACACCCCACTCATCATAGGTAATACTAATTATAAAGCAGTTCGATGTATTTATCTAATACATAAAATTTTCGTGTCACGGTGTCCGTAATTGAACTACTCCGCAACGGCTCGACCGATTTTCGGGAAATTTTATATGCATAAACAGTAGGTCTGAAAATCTGACAACATCTATTTTTCATTCCCCTAAATGTTAAGGGTGGTCCGGTCCACCCTTAATTTGTTTTTGGACAAAAATTTTTGTTTTTATTTTTTTATGATACATCATACAAAAATACATACAACCCTAATTTTTCACCCTTCTACCACTAACCCCTTTTTTTATGGCGGTTCGAATTTCGCTGGGACCGCTAGTGTTCTATAATATCGTGATGTAAGAATACTATTGTGGTTATTTTATGAGTCAATAAATTAGTTTTTGATTACAAACTCGCGTAGATAGAGCTATCCAAATCAACCACGCAAAGAAAATGGCTCATGTTACGCGCAATGTGTGTGACTTAATGTCATATTGTTTTAAAGCAGTCGAGCGAATCTACCATACAAAGTTGATATTTTGTGGGACCCGACGCTTCCGTGCAGTTGATACGGCATATAGCCGTGTATATAAAAGAATAAAGGATTAAAAGCAATACGAACACCTACTTTAAATCCTTACTTACAAAGGAAAGTCAAAATTTACATCCTCACACTTATTTGAAAGTCGAGATTTACATCCTCACACTTACTTGAAAGTCAAGATTTACATCCTTTTACCTATATATTAACTCACACCTACTTAAAAGTTAATGTTTACATCCTTTTACCTACGTGTTAACTCACATCTATTTTAAAGTCAAGATTTACATCCTTTCACCTATGTATTAACTCGCACCTACAACAAACCGTCGACTTACATAATTTTGTCAGTGACTTACATAATTATGTCAGTGACATATGTCGACTTAGTGAAATAGGGCACTGATCGAGTGTCAATCAATAATAAAGCTGTTTTTTTTTAACTGGAGGATGACGGTGATGAGTCCAAAACAAAGCACATGACTGTACGTATTTATTATATCGTGCAGGTTAACACGCCGTGCTTCCTTGGACGATTTAGAGCAGCAGTCGTGCGAACTGGCCCCCAAAATCGACAACAGAATCATTATTTTGGACAAGAAAGAGGTAAGTAACATAATTCCAATTATACAACGTGTAACAGAAATAATGCACACCCTGAGAGTAGTTAGGTTAGGTTAGGAATAGGCTTCTAAATCGATTTCGATAAAAAAAATACAGAAATAAATTTACATTAATCATTATTAAACAAAAGAATATGATACACACATGATAGGGAATAATGACTATTTTTAAATGCAACAGTACATGAAAAAAATTTAGTTACATTGAGATATTACTGGTTAGAATAATGAAATAAAAATTACTGAAGTTGAATCATATGTATATTAGCCCAAGAAGCAGAGATCGCGGTTATACTTGATCTTAATGCAAAATTTTACCACACTCTAGTTTTTTTACAGATTTTAAGGTAGGTCATAAGAAGCTTAAGTTAAAAAATCGAGGAATGTAGGGTGGTCACACCGTGGCCGCCATATTGGAAAACGTGTTTATCGCTATATCTCCGAAACTATTTACTTTATGGAAAAAAAAAGAGTACTTTTTTGTTTATTACTAAATTCCCTAACTTTTTCGTCTTAAACTTTTTATTGTAACTCTTGCCGTTTTTTCAAATATTGTTGTTTATTTAAAAATCTTTGGTTTTTCCTTTATAAAACCTTAAAAATGCCATTAATTGATAAAAAAAACTCAGAAACTGCATCATTGCTACGTTAACGACTCGTAACTTGAAAAGTATTTATTTAATAAAAAAAAGTCTTGAAGTTGTAGGGAATTAAATAACCAATTACTTTTAGAAACCGTTTTTTATGAATTAATGGAATTTTTAAGGTTTTATAAACGAAAAACTACAAAAATGTTGAAATAAACAATAATAATTAAAAAACGGTAAGTGTTATAATATAAAGTTTTAGACAAAAAAGTTAGGGAATTTAGTAATAAACTTAAAAGCACACTAAATTTTTTCCGTAGTCAATAATTTCGGAGATATGGCCGCTGGTCGCGAAAAGTGATAAACGCGTTTTCCAATATGGCGGCCAGTGTAACCACCCTACATTCTCCAATTTTTAAACATAAGCTTCTTAAGACCTACCCTAACATCTGTAAAAAAACTAGAGTGGTAAAATTTTGATAATTCAATTCAATATCGTTTATTCAGTCCAGGCTGTTACAAGCAGTTGTTAATGTCGAAAAGCTACGACATCGGTTCGCAAATCTACGGCGGAAGACCTTGTACTGAGAAGAACCGGCAAGAAACTCAGCAAGGGCTGTTTTTTTTACCTGTATTATCTGTATATACAGAGTCGTCAAATTGTAAAATGACTTCAATATGAGGTAGCTCATAAAGTCACTTTACATTACAAATGCAATTAAAAAATTATAAAAACTGGTTTAACAAAGTTTAGGAATGCTGTGTTCTACTGTTTAGGCAAAAAAAAATTATTTGTTTTTGTCTATTGCTTGGGCTATATTTGTAACAAACTATTTTCAGGTGTCTGCGTTATTTCTGATACACGTTGTATATAAACTTTGATTAGCAGAATGTCACACTCTTCTATGAGCAAAATGTGCTCAAATAGAGGCATGATATTTTATCTTAATTTTTCAACGTTGTGTTGACAGTTGGACTATTACAAAACTTTTTGTAAACTTTCAAAAACGACACATGTTATTAAAAAAGGAAAAATATTGATATATACATACGAAAAGGTTAGGTGATAATTATATTCTGGGCTGGCAGGAGCTGAGCTTCTGGCTACTTTCCATTTTGTGGTATAATCTCGGCAGATCGATTTGACTTTTTTTCGTAGAATTTTCTTAACATATATCGCACGTTTAATGGGAAAGCTTTAAAGCTTGTCTTACCGATCTATATTATTCTATTTACATGCAAATATCGCTGGAGCATCGATAAACTTAAAAATCAGTCATATACTTAGTATACAAAAAAAAGTGCAAACTAGCCTTTGGTTGTACTCGATTCAACATTGACCAAAATACTGATAGGTCTGTACCCTTAGTACGAGTTTTACAATTACGAAAACTATGATAGTTTTCGTGAGCTCGCACTCGTACTAAGGGTACTAATTTTATTGTTTTCGTTTCTATACAAATAAACAGTGTTTAATGCACTTTAAATTCTATCATTAAATCATTTGCGTCTTCTTATATTTTAAGTATATTTGGTTACTTTGGAAAATAGAATAATACTATGATAGTTTTCGTAAACCCAAACTCGTACTAAGGGTACTGTATTCGAATAAACGTGATATATTTGTAGCCTATAGTGTTTCGACCTTAGTTTTTTTTTTTTATTTTCCATCAGAAACTGCCAGCTTTACTCGCGGAGAGGGCACGGTGGGAATCCGACACCGTAATTAGAGAAGTGGATGACGAGAATTCGCCATAAGATATGCCCTGCTTCTTCTACGGCTGTTTCCTGCCCTACGTCTTACTCGCACGGTATACATATAGTTTGCAATAGTAATTTATAAAGAGTAATTTAAAAAAAGTCACATGTTTAAAAATAACTATACAAATTTGAAAAATATCATTTGAGGAGCTGGCGAACAAAAATTTTTATGAGCTGTTATCGCTCATAAAAATTTGAGCCCAAGTAGAGCTTGTAAGTTTAATCCATTATCGGTTGTTTTATGAGGAACTGGCAAACAAAACGGTATAATTACGCATCTGGTCAAAATAAATTTGTTTTGAGGTTTCGGACCCGTTGAATTTGAATCTCAAATAATTTTTAATCAAAACCGCCTAAAACAGTGTTAAAATTACTAAATTTATAAATTCAAAACTATGCCAAAAGCTCACTGGAGGTATGTCATTCAGTTTTATGCAACATCTGTAAAATTTATTTTTATTTAATTGTACCGTTTTTTTCGCCAGCTCCTCATTTGTCACATCATAAATAGTGATTTATTGCCTTTGTAATAAGAGCGTATACTAGTTCAAATCAAATCCTTTATTTGCCCAAATATTGGTTTCAATTCCGGCGTGATTCTTATTTAACATCAGTCTCTCCTTTTCATTCGGTAAATAGAATTACAAGGATACACTGTTGTCAAATTTAAGTTTAGGTTTAGAAAATCATGCCAGAATTGACACCATTGTGTACCTACAATAATAGTTGTTATACAAGGTTTTGATCGACAATATTTACACCTTAACAATGTGGGCGTGCAAATATCTAGTGTCGATAAGTTTATTGATTTCAGATTATTCTTTACAATACCTTTAAGTCACACGGTAAAGCTGCACGGGTTGGAGACTGGGTCAGGATAGGTCAGGCGCGAGTGTTTTTTTTTGGTATCTAAAGCGTCTATAGACTATGGTGCCGCTTACCATTAAGCACCACCCTTTAACATAAAAAAAAATGACACAATAGGGTATTTGACTAGTTTTAGAAAACGATCTCACGTTATTTACTAGTTTTTGGTACCCATAAAAAGTGAATATTTTTAATTGTGCAGTGTAGTTAAAAAAACTAAATGTAAAATTCAATTTTAAAGTTGCCGCGAAAACTTTTCTGTTGACATTATGGCGTCTCACTAGTGTATGACGTCACACGATTGTTATTAAGACGTCAAACGATACTATGTAATACCACTTTGGCCAGTGACGTCATTTTAATCTTGGCCAATCCTAGGCCTTTTTCGGTCACGTGACCATGGAGCAAAAACGTCAATGACTTTATAGAAAAGTTATTAATTATTTGTACTTTCAGATAAGTAAAATGCAGGTGCCAACAAATTATTGGTACATTATTTTTAAAACTGTCAAATACCTATAAACATGAATCACTGAACCATCGTGGGTGGGAGAGACCTTTGCTCGAATTTATTCAAAGAAAAAAGTGACCTATTGCCATTGCAATAAGATTAATGGTCGTGAAAAATGTAATAATAAATAAATGTAGAAAATTTTAGAATACGCCCTTAGTTTTCGCGTCTTTTACCTTCATCTATATAGAGCGGGACGGATGTATTTGTATCGTTTTAAAGAACGATGTTTACCTATGTTAGAATTAGATTACGGGTCAAATGTCAAAAGTCGCGCAAAGGTATTATTTTGTATTTTCTACATAATTAAAATTATTTTTAACTGAGAGATAGGAGGATGTGTGCACAATAGTCACTAGTTTCATCATCAAGAACAAACGAAGTATAACATAACAGTAAGAAAAAAACGAAGAAATTATCCTTGGAACAAAAAGTACCTATCAAAGATTATTACTATAAAGTTTCCAATTATTTGTATTAAAAATGGTCAATAATATACTGTATAGCTTGCTAAACGTTACCAAATATTTTGCTACTTAAATAAATGTCTATCTACCATATATAGAAATATCTATAACAGATTATTACCATAGAGTTTCTAATTATTTTGCCTTAGAAATTATAAGCTATACTATACTAAACGTCTGTAACCAAATATTTTGTTACTTAAATGTCTATATATTAAACTAAACGCAGAAAATTTGTCGTCCGTGTCTTTATGAAAAAAACGAGTTAACGTGTTGAATGCAAGAAGATGTATGAGGCTAAATTATATACGAAATTTGATACTTATGTCCCAGTAATAAAGTTGCCTTTGTTAATTTATATTTAGCGAGTAGAATGAGAAGCAAGGAATATTAAGGTTAATATTTTAATAAGAGTTTTATTTCGATTCGGTGATAAACCAATAATAACGGTATTTAAAGCTGTGATTTATTTTAAAGTTCCAAGCGAAGTAAAAACATAATATTTAACGAACTAATTAGTATAATTTTCAGGCATTGAATTTCTATTGTAGCATATTAGTTGAATTTCTCAAAGTCATATTAAGTTGGTTTATTAACAGTATGAGATTATTTTTCTTAAGCAAACAGATTATATTACACTGTATTACCAAGTATTAAGAGTGGCTATTGAAAAGCAACCGCCTTAGCTCGTGCAAAACAGATATTCATATATTAAAGGTACAAAATTATTAGAACTCTGTGCCTCAGACATAAGAGATATTCTACTTCCACCTATTAGTGTCTGAGCTTAGTGTCTTTAATGTCTGAGCTTTATCTACCTCAGTAAAAGTATTACCAGATGAAAGGTGGTCTTCCGTTTAAACTTTTGCTTTCATGGTCATATTAACAAAAACGATAATTTTATATATTACCTACGTAAAGCACAACATAATAACCACGAAGTGTATTTTTAAACGATTTTGAACTATGTCTCAATGTCTTTAAATGTAAAATCTATGGGATTACTTTGCAGTTTCGGAAAGCCTTTCAGTAGTATCGACTTACAATTATTCGTGCTTTCATTATGAGAAAAAATAATCCTTCCATTTAGGAAAAATCAAAGATATTTTGAATTCTTCAAACGTCAAGGCTAGAATTGAATATAGGTTGCTAATAATATACATATCATAATTTGATGACACATATATTTTTTATTATTATTATGGGTATGAGTATTATATACCTCCGGACACAACTATCGGCCCACTTAGCGTTGTAAATTTCAACGGTCTGTAGCAAAAATATATGTTTTTAGTTGAGCGTTTATTATAAAAACACACAAAAAGCTTGTTAATAAATTAGTTTTCAGGTTTCGGTTTCAAAATTGCGTAGGTAAACTTTTGATGTGAAACATCTGCTGGCGCCTTAGATTAAAACAAAAAGCGAAGATACGGTACGCTCATACTTGCATCAAACAAAAACTGATCCCACGGCAGCGCGACCGGGACGGCGAGATCCGCGTCACTGCATTACCGACCCGAACGAAACAGCACGATAAGTTTCAACGGCAGCGCGAACGAGACGGCGAGATCCGCGTCACTGCACTACCGACCAATCACGCGACCAATACTCGACGTCACTACCGAAGAAGGTTCAAAACAAACAGCAATTTTTATGAAAAAATATATATTATAGTACTTACGAATGAAAAGTGATACCGTGGGTTTTATTTTTAGTTCTAGAGCAATTTGAGCACTTTTTAAAAACACACTTAGTGTTTTGTCATATAATCACAAAATATTAGGAATATTTCTTTTTGGCGTTCACATGTACGTCGTTTGCATGTCAAGTTGTGACTAAAGCGATTAGGGTCGTGGACCACAATTGGTGCGGATCACTTTTGTGAGGCTAGTGCCGTATCTACCCTTTTTGTTTTAATCTAAGGTTGGCGCAAGGTTGGCACACGTAAAACCGATTTCTGCTGTGTTCAACCACTCACCGATCAGTACGGCGCCAGCGCCTTTCGAGGCAGGATCTATGTCATTTTTTTACCGTACGCATCCCGAGCAACTCTCCAAGTGTATTTATCGTAAACCGGCTAGTGTTTCACATTTGCCAAGCGTCCCGTGACGGCTCACATTTTTATTCTAAATGTAACATTTAGTTTTTGTTAGGGCCTTTCAAAAATTAAAATGCTAGATGGGCCGATAGATGTTTCCGGAAGTGGAGTTACCTGTCTTGTGATGTATTATTACATTGTAGAATATCTAGAATAATACCAGTAAAATTGTTCTGTTTGTATTGTTTAGATAGGGACAAATAGATGTATCTAAATATCAATATTTGAAGAAATATTGTAGATAGTAGGTATGTCTGTCACAATTTAATATAATATACGCATACAACGTACGCAAGTCTTTATAAAAAACAAGATTAAGTTTTTGAAAATCTCAATACATAGTTTTTAAGATTGTTCGCTCATATATTTTCTCAAATATTATTTGAGCGATTTAGGTATATTGAAGGGTGTACTTCGGGGCAACAAAATCGTCTATAATTTTATATTGGGATTCTTTTTGTATTGTGAATTTCGTTTAAATGCAACTTTGTGGAAAAGTTGCTTAAAAATATTTTAATGTGACTTAAAAGTGTATTTATTATATCTCGATTTCTTTGTCCGGAAGAACATTTTGATGTTTTGTTTGTGATATGAAAGTGTTTAATTTTATAAGTTTTTGACATTTTATAAAAGTCTTCTTGTATTAACGTTATTCCAACTATAAATAACCTTTTCTTCTGCTTTATTACTAATATTCGCAAAAGCTTAACTAATAAAGTCTAGGAATTATTTATCTACCACTTTAAGGCGTAAATTGTGTGCGCTCTTACTCCATATTTCTAATATATTCCTCCAATTACAATTGTCACTTTGAAGCTATTATAGTCCTTAAAGTGTTAGAGTAGTCTTCCCTTTTAGGACGTCGTTGCCTTAATATATACCAGCTTCTTTTGCCTGTATAAGTCGAAAGTGTATTGTATATCATTTAATTGATAGCCAATTATTTTGTAGATAATAAAACTAATCTCAGACTAGAAACACAATTCAGAAGATTTTATCATGATGTCGATATTGGCATAATTCTCTAAACTTAAAAAACCTACACCCATTTCGAATCTCTCATAGTTTAAATATCAAAATGCAAAGAAAAACAAGTTAAATTCTACAATAATTACACTGATACAAATTATTATAAACTTTAAGAGTAGTCATATTAAAGCAGTATTTCGTTTAAAGTACAACTTGTATAGCAAATAGAGAGTAGTTAGAAAGAAGCTTTCATTATATCCACGCCTAGATAGATCACGCACATAAATCGGCTCATATTACGCGCAATGTGTGCGTGACTCTAATATCAGATTATTTGAAAGCAGTCTATGTGGGTGTGTGTGGTCGCTACACACGTATCTACCATATATAGTAGATATTTTTGGGGCGCTACCGTGCAGTGAATACGGTATCTGGGCGTGTATATGATCAAAGGAAAGAAGTATATTTTTTAAAATAAATAAATCTCGGTTCCGGACACTCGTACCAAAATTGTAATTAAGTAACTAACATAATTATTTATGAATTAATGTAATACATTGTTTACTGTTTCCGTTGTAAACATACGATTAAGTTCTTTAATGTGTACGGTCACAGTTGGTTTTACAATAACAAATAGCGAGCTAGTTATTTTGGTAATAAGATCAATGTGTTATATTAGTAGTAGTTTAGTAATTAATGATGAAGAATGCTTGGAAGAATGAACCGTTTCGTCTATGGTAGATATTCACGAAAAATATTTAAGGTGACATTATGTGCCACGACTGTGTATGTTCGTTTGGTATAAAGAGTAGATAACAAGGATATATAAGACTTGGTTTATTTATTATAAAATATTTGTACCGAATCTCGGCTTCTTACTACAGTCGATAAATCAGGTGTGTGCTACTGAACGTAACCAAATATTTTGCTATATAAATGTCTAAATATGAAAGTAAAAGCTGCAATAATTATTGTCCGTGTCTTTTTGAATAAAGAGAAGCGAGTTAGCCATTGACCTATAAAAACAAGTTGACTCCCCATTGGCTAACAAAAGTGCATCAAAAAACGTCCATAAATCAGCTGAGCTGTGAGATTTTATTTGAATTTATTCTTATCAAATACGACAAGAAAAATTATTAAGTGGGTAATAAATATCGATTTTTCTTTTGCAAATTTCGAACAAACTCTTTACAATTAATCAAATAATTAATTTTTGAAGTGAAACTTCTTTACGCACGCTTGGCTTGGGGGTTAAACTGGCGAATGCGTTACGCGTTATGAAAAGTGTGTTCTGGCGAGGCTAACGGGAGTCGAGTGGGGAATAAAAGCAAGAGCAAGCAGTGCGCACGCACATTTTCTTTCTCTCTTTCTTTTATAGCTAGTTAATGATATATGTATATGTACATATATGTATATACTGTACACACACATATACATATATCTATACAGATTGAGCTAAATAAGTTTCACTTCAGTCGTGTGTTCATAAGCACACTCGTTTTTTTAATGATATTTTTATAATAAATGTATTATTTCAACGCAGTCCTAGTACATAATTTACCATCACATGATTATAGTGGATTATAATTATAATAAAATTAGAATATAATCACGTAGTTAGGCAATAATTTATATCACGATTCTATATTATGGTTGTATATCGATTTATTAAAGGAAAATGCTTCTCAGTGCCTTTACAAGTTTTACGTATATGTGGTGGCTGGTGGATTCATAAAAGTAAAAAAAAAATGTTTCTTAATTTTTCACGCACATCACTTATTAAATAAATCAAGTTTCAATAGGTCAGATGCACTGATTTTATTTATTTTATTGACGTTTCGCGCTTCGTCAGAATAAAATATTCTGTATATATAATTACTTAAGTACATTAATAAAATTAGAACGCGTCGTCAGAATATTTTATTCTTCACCTGTTGAAACTTGTTTTATTAAAAAAAAAGGTGTCACTTTTTGATAATCTTTCCATACATTTACGGCGTCATTTAAAACATATACCTATGGCGAAATTCATGAGAAAAACCACAGACAAATAAACTAGCGCAGTAGAGGTTTTTGTAATTAAAATAGCTACTGAGCAGGCTTTCTTGTCCATAGACACGTTGCTCAAGAAATTTGCCGGTTTGTACATCTGGGTGATTGTAAAATTTATTATTATATAGCACTTTAACAGTGCATACATTTGTACTAATAATATCGGTCTTATTACTACTTCAATAAAAGTGCTTTTTCAATGTCAAGTTGTATTGAACAACATGTCCTTTATCGTCGGTATTTTTTTTATAGCTCCTACTTATTAAAAGAGCTCATAATGAAATAAACGATCAGGTTTTTGCAGTGTTTGATGCTTTAAGTCTGCGATCGTGGAAGTTAAGCAAGTTTCGCAATGACCGGTAATAGGATAGGTGGCCACTTGAAATCAAGATTTATTTATTGAGAATTATTTATTGGAGCATCAAAATGCTCCGGAAGGGGATATTGGACAATTAAGATTATTTATTGAGAATTATTTATTGGAGCCTCAAGATGCTCCTTTAATTTTGGCTGCATAAGCAGTCGCCAGCAGTAAAGACATTCATTGACTGGTAATGAAATAGGCTTATTTTAGAATCTGTTATAACTTAAGTACATTTATGAATCCAACAGCGCTTTGAAATAATTATGAAAAATAAACAAAGTCGATTAAATGAATACAACGCTTGTGCTAGTTATGGTAATATGAAGCCTATTGTATGAGCAATAAAATTGCTTTTCGTGTCGTCTAAGCAATGTTGGTGTTGTGATATATATTCCGCTCGACAAAATGATATTAAATTGAAGAAAAAAAATTTGTTCGACAGTAGAGTGTTTGTTTGAGTATTTGATTGAATTTTTGGAAATTATTTATTTTATAGGCGCGTCATTATCTGTCGATAATGAGTACGGCTGCGTAGTTACACGCTGCTGCGATAATAACGACGCAATAGAAGTATGACGAAATATCGCAATAACGCATACAATATTATCGACCGATAATTATGTTCCTATGGGCTTTGAGGCTTTTGAGGCGTTCCTTTGAGGCTTTATGCTTTAATTAAGTTGCAAAAAAATATATTTTAAAATGAAACTAACTATGCGCAATCTTACGTACAGTTGTGATTGTTAAATATTTTATTTATTATTTCAATAAAAGTTTAATTCAAAAGGGCAACTTTAAATGTATACAATTGACCAAGAATTTTTATGGATTCTTTACCGACTTACCGACTGGTAACTCGCAAAGTTACCTCAAAATATGTTTTTTTTTTCTCTATAGGTTATGAATATTAAACCAAGCGAGCAAAGTCAAAGTTATAGGGAGACCGCTTAACTGAGTCCTCACCTGCGGGGTAAAGGGTGTGGGGGAAGACGAAAACGGGGCCCGTGGGAGGTGCGGGCGGCAGGCACATTCTTGTCAAAATTACAATTAATATAAAATCACCTCTCACGGCCCCCGTTCTCGTCCTCCCCCATACCCTGTACCCCGCAGGCGAGGTCTCGCTTAAGCGGTTTACCTATAGTTGGGGAAAGGAGATTGCTCAAATTGGCCTAAATGCACAAAAAATATTGTCATACACGGTAATTCTTGGCGTAATTTATAATTTAATTTACAGTCATTAGATTTCAACGGACACCTTTGTATAATATATTTACTTTAAAAAGGACTTTTAATTTTACCGGTTTGGAAAACATAGGAATCATTTTTAATGGCTATGGGTGTAGTAACATTCAGCCAAAGACTGATCGAAGTTGTTTAACAATAAAAACAAATCTATTATGTAAAGATCGATAAAATAAATCATTTTTTTTATTACACTGTATTAATATCCACAAATATATTATCATTTTCACTAGATGCAAATGTGCTCAGACAATTATTATAGATGGTAGGCGACATCATAAAGTCTATTGCCATACATTGTTCGCCAAACACCTCCATAAACACATTAAAATCTGTATATATGTTAGACTTTAAGGTTCCCTGACTATAAATTAATAAATAAATAAAATTATAAGGTGTGATACACTAAAAATCTAAAATGGTTATCTTTAAAACATAACAAAAATAATGAAGCTACTGAATATATGGCTATAGAACCTAAATCTCTTAGCTTTATTTAGTTAACGAGAGTTTAAAAATTGTCTCTAATCTGTGGCTCATTCACAATCATCACACAGTTTCTGTCACAGAGTACCTACCTTATTATAGCCGGAAATGACACCTGATTTTAAAAGTTACTCTTATGCATTAACTTTAAAAACAGGCAACTGTTAATCTACATGCTCTATATATCTGAATCTGATCCATAATTTCGGTAATTGGCTTGATTTCCCTAGTTTACTATATAACTTATTTATTTTTTATTATTTTAATATGTTCAGTGTATATGGTTTATAAAAGTTCTCAGGGGTGTCCGTCAATAATATTCGTTTCTACAATAATTTATATATAATTTCGAATCTAGGAAACAATTTTTCATGATTATTGGTCTTTAGGCCAAACATGTATGGAAGCTGAGCAATCTCCTTTGTGAGTTACTTGGGGATATTTGGACGGATCGACCAGGGTGAATGGTACCGACTTAATTTATTGCGATATTAAAATATTTTTCCGTCCAAAAATTCTTGGTCTTTTTTTATCATAGATTTACAGATTACAATAGAAAATGGTCAAAAGCAACCCTCATTACGTGTTGTGAACGGTCTTAGTACATAGATAGGAAAAGACAAGAATTTAGCTGGTGCACTACAAAGATAAGTTTTTTTAACACTCATGGTATTTGTAAATAACAAAACAATACATTTAATCTTATCATTATAACCTCTGTTTTTGAAAATATCTCATTTGCATCGTTAAAAAAAGGTACAAAAAACAACAGCCCCCTTATAAACAAACAAAGACTAAGCTTAGATTACTTACTCAACATATTGCCCCTGTTCATTGAATTACTATTATTCAATCATTGAGTAACATATTTGCTTATTTAAAACTACAATGCGAAGAGGTGGCGCTGCCTTGCAGCCAAAGGCTAAAGAAAAATTCAGCACCACGCATTCAGGGCGCGGTAGCATAATGCTACCGCGGCCCTGACGGCCGTGTTGAATTTCATTACATTCGCCCGGATGTCAGTACATTCGCCCGGATAGCGAAGGGTGCGGGTTCGAGTCCCGTCTGCTGCCTGGTCCGCGTCGATTTATTTTCTAGTAAACTTTTCTTTAGATATAAACATAACTATATTTATTTAATTAATATGCAGAATACCATGAGTGTTAATGAATTATTAAAATTAAGTTACAGCACGCCATTGTATGTAGAAGTAAGTTTCTGTTGATCTTGCTAGTTGTATCGTGAGAATTTGTGATAATTATATTTATTTTGTTTGCTAACGATTTAATTATTGTGTTAAAAATATGTAATTATTAAAATAGTAACGATACGAAACTGTGTTTTATTTAATAAATACCAATTAGCCTAGCCCCAAAAGTAAGCACTGTAAGGCTTGTGTTATGGGATTCTAAGGGTAACGGATAGAATATACAGGGTGTTATAGAATTCCGAAATAAAATTTGTAGGTATGTATTCCGAAATAAAAATTTGTAGGTATCTGAGCGGGGCGCAGGGGCGCCTGGGGGAGAGAGGGGGGTCTGTTTAGGTAGTAGTAATCGTACGCATTTATAGGGTTGTCATAGGCTGGTGTAAAACGATATTTTTATTAATTTAATTAGAAAATAAAAGTGGTCTAAAAGGCGTCAAACTTTCGTAGGTAATTCTATACAAGGAACACAACCAAACCCTAAAGTTTTATTTCGGACTTTTATCACACCCTGTATATACAGTACATATGAATGTATGTTTATTTAAAAATACATATTAAACATCCATGACTGGAGTACAAATGCTCGTATTCATCACACAAATATTTGCCCCCACCGGGATTCGGACCCGGAACCTCGAGTAGGCGACACCTTGAAACCTGGTTTACAAACCACTCGGCCACTGAGGTCGTCAAGTATAATTATTAATCTATTTGTCATGAACACGATGCTGATGAAGCAATCCATCCTAGGCTAATCTGGAAAGATCTAATGAACAATCGAGGCGTCTAAGGGCTGGCCAATTTAATCAAACGACTGCGAAATAGGAATATACTGTATAGGACATGGATGAAGAATTTTCGATGTGAATACAAATAATACCAAACACATCACAAGGCCATCGGGCAACTAACATCTGTTAAAATTCTTTATCAATTTCAAAACCAAACTAGGCTGATAATTTATCAGGAAACTTTGACTGCCTTGAATAATAAACACAACATATTTTCTTCAACATTTTATTAGTCATGCTTAATTTTGATTCTATAATAATAAATATTATAAATTAATTTGGACTTCTAAAACAAACATTTTTCATAGAGAATTTGAACCTAAGAGTAGGAGAGCGCTTTAGATTTATTTACTTGAGCGCGGCAGACACGGAGCACCCCCACTAGAGTCCGCACACAAGGGCAAGCGCTTACACCAAGCTTAAGTAGTATTTTACCTATGCGTGAGGCACGCCTACAGACGTCGCGATACATCGTTTCATTCGGTAACCGAGCGTTGGTCGAACTGTTTCTCTCGTTTTCGTGTTAAAAAACTGTAAAAAATGCCGTACTGTGCAATTAAATTGTGTGGAAAGTCGAGTACAACTTCCAGTCTTAAAAAAAATGTTATTACTTTTCACTGGTTAGTTTAAATGCATTACAAAAAGACAAAAATACTGTTATATTAAATTGGTGTTAATTGTATTTAATTTTTGAGGCACGCGTTGATGTCTTTTTACACTATCCCTTTCTCGCATGGGCTACTTCATATATGCTATCTCGCTTTCACACCGGCACGTGTATTGCTAGTGACTCAGACGCAGCTCATGTCTCAACGCGTAAGTTTATCGATAAGTTTGTCAGCTATGGAAATTGAAAAAATAAATAAAAACTATTTATTTCATCGTATACAATAATAGATGTCATGAGTATACAACCAACAGTTTTTATTTGACTTCAAACATAAAATTGAAAAAACGCGAAAATTTGTATGCATATTTGTTACTCTTTCACGCTAAAACGGTTAAACGGATTTGTATGAAATTAAGTGCGCATAGTTTATGACCTAGATAAAGACATAGAATTAACGATATTAAATACCCTAGAAACACCACGAGCGCTCAAAATGTGTCCCCATCAAGAAGTACTTGAACACTCAATCGCGGACCGTTGAAAAGTCAAGATGCCAAAGAGTTCCGTGAATAAATACAGAAAAATACTAATAGTACGTAAAGTGTCGTTTTTGCGACGGGTAGCTAATTAATGTTTTTTAATTAACGCCTTTAAAGCAAATTTTATTGTTGTAATACTTACTATAAACTGATTTTATATAAAATATTTGTGATATTCAAATGCATGGTCGGTTATACGTCGCCCTTAGTCATCTCTTTTCTTCGCGATCTGTACCTGCTATATTGCTAACAGCGCATTCAGAATTGCGCGCGAAAAGTAAAAAAAAATAAGGTCTATATTTTTTCACACATAACAATAAATCGTAAATTTTTACGAACTTGACGCGTGCATTTTAATTAAGACCTTATGCCGTATGCATTAAAGGTGACTTTCAATGTTTAAATAAGGCATTATATTGTTTTTGACCACGCGATCATCTTACGGACCTCCGCGGATCGTCCAATGTACCTTTTGGACGTTCGTGTTGTTGTATCTAGGGTAGTTGATATCGTTGCATTAATACTTCTTGTCCTGGGCGTGTTTTTTTTTGTGTTGCTTATATATAATTTAGTATGTAGTTACTAGTCACGTCATGTAATTAGAACGCTGGAAGAAAGTGGAGAGGGTATGATTACGCATTTGCTTACACTCGCGCACCAAAGTACTAGGCCTCTATTCTAAATTGTTTATCGATAGAAAATATCGATATTTTCTAAAATCGATCTTACCCTCATCACTTCGCTGCACTGAGTATATGATCTGACCTTGACGCGTCCAATCACAGCGGGGCTGACCTCCCTGCACCCCACCGACTTTGGCGATTTTGATTCCAAACAAAATTTGTGTGATGCGGACTCTAGTAGGGGTGCTCCATAGCGGCAGAATAACTTAAGGGTAAGGTTGCCCTTGCACCTTTGCAAGTACTCCCACCATACATAAGGCTTCTATTTACGGCTGAACGTCCAAATCGTCAGTCTTTTGAGGACCTACTGGAGGGTTCGTATAACGTTTCTGAGAGTTGGAAAAAAATATTGATCTGCCGGTTTGCATATTGTAGATTTGGCCGTTCGAAGGGTAGAGAAAAAAAGTATTCGAGCGCGTCAGAAAAGGGATATCACAAGAATCCTGATTATTTGGATGCGACCAAACGTCATGGCCGTTTGTTGATTTATTTTTTGCTGCCCTAGTACGTACGTACTTACGCTGCTGTTAGTTATGTTCGGCCTTGCATAGAGGGCATAGATATGGTGGGAGTACTTCACAAGGTGCAAGGTTGCCCCTTTTATGTTATTCTGCCGTGCTCGAGTAAATACAAAAATCCCAGCTTGGGCTTCTTTCTTTTTGAATTGAAACTTCTTTACGAACGCTTGACTTGAGGGGTAAGCTGGCGAAAAGTGTGCTCGGGCGAGGCGAACGGGAGTTGAGTGGGGGATATAAGCAAGAGAAAGCAGTGCGCGTGCACATTTTCTTTCTCTCTTTCTCTTATAGCTAGTAAATGAAATATGTATATGTACATACATTTATATATTTTACACACATATACATATATATACAGATGGAGCTAAAGAAGTTTCACTTCATAAGCACACTCGTTTTTTCTAAATTAATTACGTTGGTGATTCGATTTAAAGCTTTTTTCCGTCGTTAATCGCTATAGTTTGTTTTCTATCCATTATATAATAATCGTATTTATTCATATGTGTCGGGTACATCCAAGGAGCGCGCCTTAATAACGCTGGCGTAGTAGCGCGCGGACTGTCGCGGCGTGCGCGTGCGCTCGGGGTCGCTGAAGTTCACGTGGTACAAACCAAACATAGTCCTGTGGAGAATGTAGAATGACTTAATATATATAATTGACATGATTCTGGCAATATTGTCTTAAATTAAAACTTCATTTGACTACAATCTCTTCTGTTCATCTACTTTTTTATATATCGTAGGATGATTTGATAAATCGTATTTACGCTAAATCCTAGATTATTTGCGAAAACGCGGATAAGATGGCATTTCTTAAAAAAAACCTTTCGCAATTGCCGGCCATTGAAAAGGTGACCAAAAACATCATCCATAGGAAAGGTCTGTGCCCCAGTAGTAGGGACTTTAATAGACTGATGATGACGAAGAATCGATATATCATGGGCAACAGCCTTAGTCTAAGCTACGGCACGGTTATGTCATTAATAGTTATTTATGCAACTGTTGTATAATGAGGGTATAAAATCATGAATGTGGGTATATTGTGGGTGAGAATAATATCACATGAGTTATAATTTTTATTATTTTTAAAGCATGTAACTGCTTGATGTTTAAATCTAAAGAAAATATAACTAGAAAAAAATCCACGCGGACCAGGCAGCAGACGGGACTCGAACCCGCACCCTTCGCAATCCGGGCGAATGCACTGACCAATTATGCTACCGCGGCCCTCACGGACCGCGTCGAAATTCTTTCTAGCTATTCTTAAGCTGCAAGGCAGCGCCATCTCTTCGCATTATAGGTAAACCCACAATGTCAAATGAATACTTTTACAAGTATTAAACATTTGAAAGAAGAAATAGCAATTATAGTTATAATTTTTATTATTTTTAAAGCATGTAACTGCTTGATGTTTAAATCTAAAGAAAATATAACTAGAAAAAAATCCACGCGGACCAGGCAGCAGACGGGACTCGAACCCGCACCCTTCGCAATCCGGGCGAATGCACTGACCAATTATGCTACCGCGGCCCTCACGGACCGCGTCGAAATTCTTTCTAGCTATTCTTAAGCTGCAAGGCAGCGCCATCTCTTCGCATTATAGGTAAACCCACAATGTCAAATGAATACTTTTACAAGTATTAAACATTTGAAAGAAGAAATAGCAATTATAGTTATAATTTTTATTATTTTTAAAGCATGTAACTGCTTGATGTTTAAATCTAAAGAAAATATAACTAGAAAAAAAAACCACGCGGACCAGGCAGCAGACGGGACTCGAACCCGCACCCTTCGCAATCCGGGCGAATGCACTGACCAATTATGCTACCGCGGCCCTCACGGACCGCGTCGAAATTCTTTCTAGCTATTCTTAAGCTGCAAGGCAGCGCCATCTCTTCGCATTATAGGTAAACCCACAATGTCAAATGAATACTTTTACAAGTATTAAACATTTGAAAGAAGAAATAGCAATTATAGTTATAATTTTTATTATTTTTAAAGCATGTAACTGCTTGATGTTTAAATCTAAAGAAAATATAACTAGAAAAAAAAAAAAAAAAAAAAAATCCACGCGGACCAGGCAGCAGACGGGACTCGAACCCGCACCCTTCGCAATCCGGGCGAATGCACTGACCAATTATGCTACCGCGGCCCTCACGGACCGCGTCGAAATTGCGAAGGGTGCGGGTTCGAGTCCCGTCTGCTGCCTGGTCCGCGTGGATTTTTTTCTAGTTATATTTTCTTTAGATTTAAACATCAAGCAGTTACATGCTTTAAAAATAATAAAAATTATAACTATAATTGCTATTTCTTCTTTCAAATGTTTAATACTTGTAAAAGTATTCATTTGACATTGTGGGTTTACCTATAATGCGAAGAGATGGCGCTGCCTTGCAGCTTAAGAATAGCTAGAAAGAATTTCGACGCGGTCCGTGAGGGCCGCGGTAGCATAATTGGTCAGTGCATTCGCCCGGATTGCGAAGGGTGCGGGTTCGAGTCCCGTCTGCTGCCTGGTCCGCGTGGATTTTTTTCTAGTTATATTTTCTTTAGATTTAAACATCAAGCAGTTACATGCTTTAAAAATAATAAAAATTATAACTATAATTGCTATTTCTTCTTTCAAATGTTTAATACTTGTAAAAGTATTCATTTGACATTGTGGGTTTACCTATAATGCGAAGAGATGGCGCTGCCTTGCAGCTTAAGAATAGCTAGAAAGAATTTCGACGCGGTCCGTGAGGGCCGCGGTAGCATAATTGGTCAGTGCATTCGCCCGGATTGCGAAGGGTGCGGGTTCGAGTCCCGTCTGCTGCCTGGTCCGCGTGGATTTTTTCTAGTTATATTTTCTTTAGATTTAAACATCAAGCAGTTACATGCTTTAAAAATAATAAAAATTATAACTATAATTGCTATTTCTTCTTTCAAATGTTTAATACTTGTAAAAGTATTCATTTGACATTGTGGGTTTACCTATAATGCGAAGAGATGGCGCTGCCTTGCAGCTTAAGAATAGCTAGAAAGAATTTCGACGCGGTCCGTGAGGGCCGCGGTAGCATAATTGGTCAGTGCATTCGCCCGGATTGCGAAGGGTGCGGGTTCGAGTCCCGTCTGCTGCCTGGTCCGCGTGGATTTTTTTCTAGTTATATTTTCTTTAGATTTAAACATCAAGCAGTTACATGCTTTAAAAATAATAAAAATTATAACTATAATTGCTATTTCTTCTTTCAAATGTTTAATACTTGTAAAAGTATTCATTTGACATTGTGGGTTTACCTATAATGCGAAGAGATGGCGCTGCCTTGCAGCTTAAGAATAGCTAGAAAGAATTTCGACGCGGTCCGTGAGGGCCGCGGTAGCATAATTGGTCATCACATGAGTGTTTTAGTACCCAATTATATGTGTAAACAGTTGCATACAAGACTTTATTGACCCATTAGTTGAATCTTCTATAAAAGATTCTGAAACCATGGTGCGAAATTCATGAAAAGTTTCGGCGTTGTGATAGTTGAACACGCGTGCATGACTATGTTCTTTTTTTTAAATTCATAATACCACGCATCGAGGGGTGGAAGTTGTGGTTGTCTGATAAGTTACCACTTTGCGCTGAAGGGATCGAAAAAGCTGGCGGAGTGTAATCATGAAATTCAGTAAAACATCAACATCCGTTTGGATCACCTATAGTCCCGTGGTCCCACCGCTATTTCTCACTGGTGTGTCCACAGGTATTTTTTTTCCCCGTAGACCCACTACACTATAGTGGGTCTACGGGTTTTAGTTGTTGCGTTATTGAATAACAAACATACAAACTTTGCCATTGGGTCTACAAGTAATTATTCCGCACTGTAGTGCAGTGGATCTACGCATAATTGTCAAAACCAGTTTTAACCGTGTTCCTACCGCTGCCAAGTTTGGAAAAGTTTATAAGTTGAAGTGGGTGTGCGGGAAAAAAAATACCTTTGGACCCACCAGTGGGGAATAGCGGTGGGACCACGGTTAAAAGGCGGTTTGGATGATATTATGGTTATTAGGACATTGGATGTTTAAATGTTGGTAATAACCATACTGTTTTGGAATCTTTTATAGTTTTTAAAGCATGAGATCAGGATAATTACCCTGACGTAGAAGAGTCCATAATACACCCCTAGTCTCATTCCACTTATTCATGGAAATTCGGAAACAATATTCCTATTTATAGATAACGGTAAGACTTGTGACTCACTGATAACCATCGGTCCACTCGAAGTTGTCCATCATGGACCAGGCGCTGTAACCCGTCACCTTGACACCGTCTTCGTGGATCGCCAGCAGCAACTTGAAAAAAGCAACAATACAACTGAATGAGCAGGTACAATAAAGTGTTTTTACCAGACTGCTCAACGCGTATAGATAGTGTTGTTATCTGTTTGTAAGGCTTTAATTGTAGTGTGTTTATTTCTTTGTGGCACTCTAAGGCCCGTATTATAGAAAGATTCTCAGTGACTGATCTAGTCTTGAGCATAGTCAGAAAGGGATGTCGCTATATATAGCACATAGCGACATCCCTTTCTAACTGTACTCAAGTAAAGATCAACACTTAGTTGTCATTCTGTAATACGGGCCTAAGTGTCGCCGCACACGGGCCACACGCCACAGCCACAAACGCCGCCACGAGAAGCTAGAAGCGGCTACTAAAGTGGCTGAAGTGCGTGACAGCCACTAAGGCAAGGGAGAGAGGGGTGGGGAATCGAAATTTGATAGTGATTCGTCCATAAAACCTGACTAAAATTAAAATCTTCACAGAGATACGCCACTTAGTGTAGACTTAATAGTACTTTTTTTAGCAGGTTTGTAATTTGTATCTGATAGTTGTCACTAAAGGCACGCCCAATTTATTTTGTTAGAAGTGCCGACGGCCTGGCCGTTACGTTATCATCAAGGGCAGATCCAGGGGGTCATGCCCCCCACCCCCGGCGCCAAAGCTGGATCCGCCCTTAGTTATCATTCCGATTAGAGTGCGTTGTAGTCGGGAGATTCATACAAAAAAAACTGAACGGCTCGAGTTGACACGGTGACAATCTCTTACCGAGTTGATATTATGTCTTCTACGACCTATATAGGGTTCCGTTGCTTATTGTATAAATACGGAAGGTACCCTAAAAAGCACAAACTGTTGGTTACCTACCTGTTCCAAATATCTTTTATAGTAATTGATCCTATTGCTGTCGTCGTCCAGATCCACATCATTGGACCCGTGTCCATTCTCGGTGATGATCACCTCTTGGTCCCCGTACTGCTGTTTTATCCATACCAAACTTCGCCGAAGACTTTCTGGGTGCGACTGTGGAATGAAAGGACACAGCTTCATCATCAGAACCAATGATCTTCTTTGATTATTACCTTATGATACAAAATTAAAGCTATTAACGGGATTGTTACCATGTACCTTGTTTTTTATGAGTCTTCGATATTTCAGCACTATTGCAAGCGTCATGATCACTGAGTAACTACCGAAATATCGCAGACTCATAAAAAACAAGGTACATGGTAACAATCCCGTTAATAGCTATAATGTTAGTGACCATGAAAGTTTAAAACAATATAAAATTAACTAAATTCAACAAAAAATCCGCTTTCCATGATGTTAATTGACACACGTGTTCAATACATAGAGTTAAAAAGTGTTGTATAATTGTATTAATCTCGCTATTCCGTCCTAGAAGGCCTCTGCCTGTGCCCCAGCAGGAGGGGGCATTAATAGGCTGATGACGACTGACAATGATGATAAATACAACATTTCGTACCCACAAATTGAGCTTCTGTGTATTGTCTTGCCCTTGTTGGTGAAAGTGTTAAGTCTTTAAGATGTTTAAATCTAAAGAAAAGTTTACTAGAAAAATACCTACAATGCGAAGAGATGACGCTGCCTTGCAGCTTAAGGGTAGGAAAATTTCGACGCGGCTAATAGGGCCGTGGTAGCATAATGGTCAGTGCATTCGCCCGGATAGCGAAGGATGCGGGTTCGAGTCCCGTCCGCTGCCTGGTCCGCGTGGATTTTTTTCTAGTAAACTTTTCTTTAGATTTAAAAGTCTTTTATATGTTAAAAGAAGCCTAGAGACGCTTGCTGTACCAAAGCTATCGCTCGCTCCGTTGACCCTGACACCGTCCTCTACCCGTGGAGCCCTGGAACCTTACGCACCGTCATTAAGACAAAACCACCAAAAGATACTTTTATTTTACTGTTGTCTTCTGTAAGGTGAAGGTTACTTCCCCAGCAGACGGTTTTTAATTCCATTTACCCGTGGTAACTGTACTTACCCGTGGTAACTGTACTTACCCGTGGTAACTGTACTTACCCGTGGTAACTGTACTTACCCGTGGTAACAGTACTTACCCGTGGTAACGGTACTTACCCGTGGTAACTGTACTAACCCTTTGTAAGTTCACTAACAACATTTCATAGTAAAATGTCCGAAGGTAGAACCTCCTGACAGAGGCTGGCCGAAGACTCTCGTCTCGGTCTGGTAGGACCCGAATCCCAAGCTTTTTTTTACCACCAATGAATATGGATACAATAGGGTATTTGACAAGTTTAAAGAAAACGATCTCACGTTATTGACTAATGTTTATTTACCGGCTTGCCTACTTACCTTATAATTATTAGATTTTCTAAGGCGTCGTTCTAATTGGCAACGATAGTACGATGACACGATGCGTTCTCATCGTGAGATGATTTTAAAACATATAGATTTCTTCAGAAGCGTCCTAACACAGCTGGTAACCCGTCGCACGATCACAGATAGGTATATTATTTTCATCGTACGGTCATAGCCAATTAGAGCGACATCTAACGAAATCATTTAAACATTTTAACTTACCGGTAATATAGCAGAACCGGTCGCCGTCGCGTCCGGATGCATCTCTAGTATAATGTTCAGCTCAGGGGATCCTTTGAGGGGGAAGCTGCCCAGATCTTCGCCTGGCTGCGCCCGCCTCACCGCGCGGCTGGTGTACTGGTTCATGCCTAGATAGTCGTAGGTTCCTAAACATGACAACATTATATGAAGGAATACAACCACGCAAAATGCTTGAATTTGAATTAGGATACTATAATCAGACACTGTATATTATTGTTAGATATGTATTCATGTATGTATATATTTGTGTGTACCTATTAAATATGTTGCTATAATGTATATCTATTTAAGTATGTATAATTAATTAATGCTTTTTAATGTTATCTCAGTTCCTTCTCTGCCGTTTCATTTTCTCTGCACCTTCTTTTCGGTTGACTGGTAGAGAATGCCATTCTGGCATTAAGTCCGCCATTTGCATTGTAAAGGCAATAAAGATTAAATGAATAAAAATAAATAAACCACAGAACACTAACCACTAGCTCACTAAAGTTGGTGCCGTGCGGGGAAGTTAAACCACGTGTTTATTGAGCACATCAGTGTGACGTCACGGTTGGTCCAAATTTATTGAAACGATGTAGCGCCATTCGTTGTCGCCTGGAGGCCTCACACGCTCATGTGTAGTTCACTCCATGAGCTTGGCACAAGTGGGAGGCCCATCCCATGACCGGCCATTACGAAAGTTGCTTTACTTTAACGCTAACCACTCTGATATTGAGCTCCGTTTCGGAAGTGGAGCTCACGAAGAGGCTCTTCCAAAGATTGTATTCACAGAGCATCTCCACTAGATTGCCGTCATCGGATGGATTACCAAAAAATCTATTATCACGAGCTCCTCCGTACGTCTGAAGCGGACCCCTCTTTCCCAGTGGGCACTTTGAGCAAGTGCCCAGGGCCACGCGATCGATAGGGGCCCCTCAGATCAAATATAAAGTTCCTGTTAAATCACCAAACGGGGGTATGGGGCCCCATTATCCTAATATGCCCAGGGCCTCCAATAGTTCAAAGACGGCACTGATCTGAAGGCACATTAAGCCGTTGGTGCCGGCTGCATGAGCTGTCGTAGCATGCAACAAAACGCACTGGGGTCGTGTGGTGGGTTATGGCCCAATCTCACAGGCCTCTGCCTGTGCCTCAGCAGATGGGGGACATCATCATCATCATCAGTCATCCTCAGCCTACTAATTGGCATGATGATGATTACGATGCTGATGAATGCAACATATTGGTTATTTTGAATCGAGAGTGATACTCGTACAGTATTGAAAGTGGCTTTGGCTGTGGCGGCCCACTATGTGGAGATCGAGTCGGTTTCGGGTCATAAATCTATAACTTCCATGTTTTTATAGATATACAGCTGATTTTTATTTTGGTAATCTGAGATAAACGTACTTTAAAATAATATACAGTCTATGCATATAAAAATATATTTAATAATTGTAAAAAAATACAAAACATGAAATATTGAAAAATTATCATAAATTTACGACTAATTTTAAACAATGTGACCTAAATGTTATAATTAATACAAAATAAACACATAAAATTACTCTTATTAATTAAATATAATAAGAAAAAGAAAATAACATAGAATTATATTATTCTACTAGCTCTACAGCTTCATCTATAAGTTCTATAGACTTTTTATTGGAAGGTTTTCTTAAACTTGTTATGTAAGGGTCTGAAGTGTACAAAAGTGTATGTAAAACGTCTTCATTTGTAGCTACTCTAGAGCATTTTCTAGCATGATGAAGTCTGAATCGTTTTTAGTCTTTGTTCCTTGATTCCTGTGCATCTTCGGAGAGCTGTCCAAGAGGTAACACTGAATAATGCCGAATTACACTTTCCCCATGAATTAGGACTTTATGGACAAATGATGGCATATAATACCACATATATTTACTAACATATCGTTGTGCTGTATCGAAAGCATACTGTCCAAATTTCGTAGCATTAATTACTTTTCCGCTAGACATAACTTGAAGTAAAACATAAAATCGTTTTATCAATTCCTCATCCACACCGGTAATTTCTGCAGTGCACTGATAATTTTGAAAAAATCGTCTAGCTGTATTACCGTAATTACTGTTACCAGAACCTTGCTTAGGTTTATCTATATTTAAACCAAGTTCTTCTCTGAACCTTCTTTGTACATATGTCTTCTTTTGTTTTTTTAAATCTTTATTTTCTGTCGTTGTAGCAGACCATTTTTCAAAGCCTACATTATAAGATATATGTAAAATTAGTTCCATGAATCTAATCCAGCAATGTAAAGTCGAAAGCCCATATTGATAAGAATTTTCGTCAACAGGTTTATTTTGTACTTTTTCTAAATTGTTCATCTCTGTAGGTCTTGCACCACAAATAGTACATACAGCACCTGATGAAGTTTCTGACAAAACTTGAGCCACTTTCCCGTCAACCATTGTCAAAAATAATGTGTTTGATTTCAATACTTTCACCATTTTTATTGATTAAGCTTGTTGTGAGAGCGTTTCTTTGAGCTATAATTTCATTAACTACACTTGTAGTTTTCTCTGGTGTCTCTTTTGAAAATTCTATTAAAATGGGCCTACAAAATCTTACTGAACATGGAACAGGGTTTTCCCACAAAGTTTCATTTGTATTAATATTAACAAGTTTCAGAGGTACTAATGAAGATATAAATAAATTTGTGTCAGAAATTAACTCATCCTCTTCAGTTAAGACTTGCTTGTATTCACTTTGTCCGCTTGAGCCATCACAGCCCCATTTCGAATACAGCATTAAATGTTTTTTGCCAGCTTTGTATACACCATTGATTTTCAAAATTCTTGCAATAGTGTGATCCAGCAGATCTTGCAGTTTTATTTTTGCTGTAATATTATTAATTTCTATGCTTGATCTTGGTGGGTAGCACATTCCTTTAGCTTCCTGAATTGATTTATATGACGGAAATAATACGCAGTTCTTCGCAATTAAGCAATTTCTCATGTTTTCATACTGTGCCATGTTAAGGTCCAACTCTATAAAAATACTGAGAGCTTCATCTTTAGAGTGCGCTGTTAAATGTGCCGGTTCATTTAAAAGATTTTGACGTATTTCACTTTTTTTATCTATGGGTAATACTCGTAAAATCTCGACAATGAATGCTTCTTCCGTTTCCCCTTGAGATCTCAATCCTTGAAGATATGAATTCAGTATAAAATCAAGGCCACATGTTTCAAGCAACTCCTTGCTTTTTCGTCTTTGTGTTCTATCGGAACTATCTTCGTAGGTTTTAGAAGGCCGTCTCGCTTCCCCGTCGATGTCGAAGGTTCAGATTCACAAGTAGGATCTTCCAGATTTACTGTGAATGTGGCATTCAACCACAGGCTATTCTGATTTAAAAAATTTTCTTTATTTCTGCCAGATTTAGTGTAGCGTTGACGAAAGTTCGTAATAAGATTTTTTTGTACACTCGCGACAATTTTAGCGATATTTGCCTCAGAAAAGTTGATAAAATTATTCCGTATATAACTTGTTAAAGCAACAACATAATTCCCGTCACTTTCAATCAAAACAAGACATAGGTCGCGTCTGGTACATTGGAATTCACTCATTGCGAGAGAGTAGGTGGTTAGATACACTTTTAGTAACGACAATAACGAACGAAAAACAGTATGTAATTATTCAGTATGCAGATGCTCTATTTTATATTAAATAACTGATTTGAAACGTATGCAAAGTATGGGAATAAAAACTATTTATCATTATGTGGTTACTCGGTTTCCTATGTGTTTTATTGATAATTTATTTTGTAGGCGAACTAAAAATGGTGAGAAATACTCGATACATTATCAAAACATAAACCGCAATTAATAATATATCACAAGTGTAACCTATATCAACTAATAAAACAAATAGATTCGCCCACGTATTTTTAAGAAATTATTACTATTTCATGTTATGATAGATAGCATTATGTTGTGCAATGAAGTTGCAACTTTTTTTTTCTTCCTGTATAAAAATATTAAATTTCCTATCAAATAACATCATTTTCATCCCACCACCTCGGAAAGTGTAATTTTGCGCTTCGAAATCTGGCTGGAAAATTCTATTTTATTCGCTTGAGCGGCAAAGTAGATTTGAATTTAGAACATCACATATAATGAGTACTCAATATAATTGTAAATTCAAAACGTCATTAAACCTATTTAATGTAACCTCTATGGTGCCAAATTTATGATTAGAACTTTTTAAATTGTGAAAAAATTTAAATTTGGAACCTTCTTGGTTTCTTTGTTTTATTTGCGTGCTTCGCGCCATTCTAGTTTTTCACGTTTTATTGCTTAATACAGTGGTTCTCAAACTTTTTAAATGACGGAACCCTTTTGGGAAGCAAAATACTTGATGGAACCCTACAATAAAACAATTATTTTTATAAGTGTATTCTATATTAATCAGCATAATAAAAGTACAATGTATCCGTTACTAATTATTATTTACTTCACCACTTGGTAAGGACAATAATAGAAAACATTAAAAAAGAAAAAATCTAACTAGTGGGAGGTATGAAACTGTTTTTTATTTTTCATCAATTGCTTGATATCAGGTTTGATGGAAGAAAGTTGGAGTCTCATATCAGCTTCGGCGTCCAGTCTATTGCGATATTTTGTTTTCGTGGCTGCGTAGGTAGAGAATCCTGTTTCGCACAAATATGTAGTTGGGAACGGGAGAAGAATATCCAGAGCCATTTGGCCAAGCATTGCATATTCATCTTGGATTCTGCACCAAAAATCATTAAGAGGCGTCGTTTTGAACAATGACTCCATACTTGTGTCTGATGACATTTCTAAAAGAGATTCATATATCTCATTTGACATGTTTTCAGGCTTTTCCAAGTTGGGTAAAAAAGGATTATGAATCCAGGAGTTCACTTTAATTTTTGTATTGTGTTCTTCGGGAAAATACTTTTCAAAAGATGCGCGCATCGAACTGAGATATTGGACCAATTCTTCAAACACATTATCTTCAAACATTTCTGAGTCGTTTTCGCTAACAAACTCAGTGAGTAACGTAAAACTTTCTATTTCTTTCTTACCAATGCAAATGATCCAAAAATCTAATTTTCTTTTAAAAGTAGTTATTTTATTATAGGCCTGAAACACTGTTGTCTGTTTACCTTGCAATGATAAATTTAATTCGTTAAGTTTTTGAAAGATATCCGCCATAAAAGACAATCGGAACAACCAAGTTTTATCATACAAACGGTCCTTCAAATTAAAAGAAGTATCTGCTGAAAGAAACATTTGTAACTCGGCTCTAAGTTCAAATAGCCTTGTTAAAGTTTTTCCCCGAGACAGCCATCGCACTTCTGTATGGAGCAGCAGTGTTTTATGTTTGCTGCCATAATCTTCACACAATAATGAGAACAATCGGGATTGTAGTGGTCGTGATTTGATAAAATTAATTATTTTTACCGCTTCATCCATAACTAATTTTAGATTAGACGGCATTTGCTTCATCGCAAGTGCTTGTCTATGCAGAATACAATGACTGGAACTACAATTAGGCGCTTTATTTTTCATTCGTGACACTGCTCCTGCTGTTTTACCTGTCATCGCCTTGGCCCCATCTGTACAAATGTCAATGCAATTGTTCCAACTGAGATTATGTTCTTCAAAAAATATATTTATTTTATTAAAAATTTCTTCCCCGGTAGTGTTTGTAAGCAGCGATGAACACATAAGCATGTCTTCTTCAAAAGAACTTTTATATGGATATCTCACAATAACCAGCAGGATAGCCAAACCAGCGACATCAGTCGACTCGTCCATTTGCAAAGCGAATCGTGTATTTTGTAGACGTGTAACTAGTTCTTGTTTGACGTAGCTTGCCAGATCATGGATTCGTCGTGAAACAGTATCGTTTGATAGCGGAACAGTAGAAAGATGCTTTGCAGATTTTTCATCAAGCATACATTTTGTTATGTCTAATACACATGGTTTTATTAATTTCTCAGCGATAGTGTGCGCTTCACCTGCTTGTGCAATGCGATAGCTAACTAAGTATGATGCCTCCGTGGCCTTTTCGTTGGTAGTTTGTGTTACATGCATCATATTTTTTTGACTTTCTAATAACTGATCTTTTTTGCGAACAAAAAATTCTTTATTCTTGTCTTTAGTCTCGGGGTGTACGGTTTCTAAATGTCGACGCAATTTGGCAGGTGCCATGGAACTATTAGGAAGCAGTTTACTACAGAGCATGCAGAGAGGTGAGCCGTTGGAATCAACAAATCCGAAACTGATATAAGATTCATCATACTTCCTTTTTTTCGTCTTTGAAACCGTCGAGCTTGACGTCGTGGCACTCGTGGCATCATCTTCTGGATCGGTGATTGCTAAATTCTCCGCGCGCATTGCTTTTGAACATTCAGCGTCATTAGAAGATGTTGTTGGAACACGTTTAACACCTTTAAGCCAACGTTCCATTCTTCTTTATTTATAATGTTACAAGTCAGGATAGTGGGGTTTAAATAATGCACAATCGTTACTGCGTATAAGAGACTAAATTTAGAACCTACAGGGAAGAAATGTATAAAACTGAGACAACAGAATACAGCAGGCAGTAAAACAATGAACACCAGTTTCTCGCTAGCGAGCTTGTAAGTAGGTAGTAACTTATCGCTCCGAACGCTAATCATCAACTGACGACGCCAACGCGCGATCGCCGCTTTTATACTTAGTCCTAGACTCGATCTCAAATATTCTCGAAAATACTCGAGTCGGCACCTTTGATAAACAAAAAGCAAAAATAAAAACAGAAATTTAAAAATAGCGTTGTAAACAATATCGACTTTATCCTTTGAAGTTAGAGACGAAAGTCGCTAGTTGACAACTATAGCGTCTAATTCAGAGGCGGCTTTTATCAAAGAGACTGAGCGCTTACAAGTATACTACCCGCTCGTTTTAAGTTTGCCGCTGGCGATAGGTATGAGTGTATGACGTTCGAAATTTTTTATTTAATTGTAACAATAAAAATTGTGTACGTTAGATATTTGGGTAAAACTATGACACATTATAAGTTTTGTTGTCACGTGGGGGAGGGTACGCGCATTCCACAGACCGGCAAACTTAGAGCGAACGCGTTGTACAAGTATAAAATTGTTGAGACCAAACTTATGAGATATTGTACCAGCTAATGTAACACAAGCTTATACAAATACAAATAAATAAATAAATAACATTCATAGCGTTTTGTCTCCGCGCGGCCGCGGAGTCCGCACAGCCGCGGAGCGACCAGAGAGAGGTGTTTTGATTTTTTTATTTCTAAATTCTTGCGGAACCCCGACAGAGGTATCACGGAACCCTAGGGTTCCGCGGAACACACTTAGAGTATAGCTGGCTTAATATAATTAACATAATCTAAAAACTGTACAAAAAAATCAACTAAAATGAGTGACATTAGCGACGATGAAGTTTATCTAACGCCAACTGAGTTAACTGAAACAGTTAATAATGCGCAAATGAGCCTTCTCCCTCAGCAATCACGAGAGAAGTATTTGAAACAGTACGATATATTTAACATGTGGCGACTAGCTAAAGGAGCAAAAACTTTCTCCGAAAACGTTTTGCTGGCATATTTTATAGAATTATCTGAGACCAAGAAAGCAAGCACGCTATGGAGTACGTATTCAATGCTAAAATTAACAATTAAGATGAAGAAAGACGTTCATATCGACACCTATCATAAATTAGTGGCATTTTTAAAAAGAGCCTCATCTGGTTATAAACCAAAAAAATCGAAGGTTTTCACAGCATCTGAAATTGCAAAGTTTATTAATGAAGCACCTGATTCCGTATATTTAGCGGCAAAAGTAAGTCAATACGTGTAATTTTTTGTTGTTGATAAAATTGTACATAGTACTTACAATATTTTTAATTTGATTAATTTATTTACGATTATAAATACTTCTTTTGTTACAGGTTGTTCTTATTATTGGTATAACCGGAGCATGTCGAACAAATGAACTTACACTACTTAATGTCAATAACGTATCAAAATATTCTCATAATTCTGATGAATTGCTATTAATTAATGTACTAAATACCAAGACAAAAAAAGACCGCAACTTCGTTATTCGCAAGGAATATGTAAACATTGTTCAGAAATATCAAGCTTTACGTCCTTCTAACACCCCAATTGAACGATTTTTTCTACAATATCGCAACGGAAAGTGTATCCGACAACCTATGGGTCAGAATAAAATTGGCAGTATTCCACGAGAAATAGCAACTTTTCTCGGACTTTTAGAACCCCCGTTATACACCGGTCACTGTTTTAGAAGAACCTCAGCCACACTTTTGGCCGAATCAGGGGCTGATCTTCTATCGCTTAAGCGCCATGGAGGCTGGAAGTCTAATTCGGTTGTAGAGGGATACATAGAGGATTCAATCCAAAGTAAATCAAAAATTTGTAATAGTATCGTGGAGGCCATAACGCTGAAAGAACCTCTGTCAGATTCTTGGTCTCGCCCTTCTACATCTAAAATGAGCCCCCATAAGATTGGAAACAATAGCCCTCTCTCGCCAACATTTACGCCAATAGAATCCAATGAATCGGCACAACTATTTAAAATTACTGATACGAGTAGTTTACCACAAAACAGCGCACAATTCACAAACACCAACATAACATTACCTAACAAAAATATTAAACTTAACATAAGTAACTGTAGCAACGTTACATTTAATATTTCTTAATTATTTTCTACTTCTTATTATTTTCTTCAATTTATAGATTATCTTAATGTGTTTTAATTGAAATAAAAATATTTTGTCATTATAAATTGTTTTCTTTTTCATTTTGTCATTTCCTCGCTGAGGTGGGATGAAAAGTTACGTATTGCACTCGAGTGGAAAGATTTTTCACCTTGTGCTCGTTTGTTTCCCTCGCTGACGCTCAGGATTCTAATTTAGAATCACTCGCTGCGCTCGTGATTCAACTTTAGAATCCTTTGCTTGCTCGGTCATCCAAATCGAGCACGCGGTTAAAAAGGAACTTTCCACTCTTGTATAATAAATAACTATTACAGACAGACCTTCGGCAAATTTCGGCAACTGTCAAAACTCTAATTGAAAGTTTCAGATACGCAAAAATGATATGTCATGCGATAAATATTTCTAGTAAATATATTTATAAATATATAGCATATTTGTGTATACCAAAAAAAAGTATATATTATAAGCTTTCTAAAATGGTATAATACTTGTATAATTTTCATTGCTAGCGTACTAGAAAATCATCCTGAAAAAAATTCAAATTATGATGTTTTCGTGATAATTTTTCAATCATCGTATTTAGATGCTCTTTACTATAAAAAAAGTACTAGTTACATACATAATTTATACATAATATAGTAGATCAACTTCTTAGCTATAGTTTGAGGTATAATACAAGTACCTGCGCCGATTTTTACAAAATGTATTTATGGCCAAGCTCTCTTAGGCACCTCCACATAGTGCGGCCGTTTACAATTAGGAGGACCAACAGGGCCATAATATTGACATGCTTGATCTTGCCACCCTTTTAGAAACACATAATGGTTACTCTGTATCGCACACGGATTTTTTTTTATATATACAGCCAGGTAAGCAAATGACTCTACCCCACCTGATGTTAAGTGGATATAAAGTCCAAAAGCGAATATCTTCGCGATAGCTGGTACAGCAATTATAAAGTTGGTCAGTTATATCGTTTATGCTAGTTTACAAGTAAAGTTAGATTATTACTAGATACCTCGAGCAAATTCAATCTCTTCTTTCGTGTATGGAGGCAGTCTCGAAGTAGGGTATCCTTCAGCGAGGCTGACTTCCGCGAATAACTTCTCTATCGCCGGGGGGTAGCCACCCTCCTTAGTGAATATTGGGTGTGCGTAAAGGCCAAACTGAAAAGATGGAAAGATGGTATTATAGAGTAAGGAAATAATAAAAACTTGGCAAGTGCGAGTCGGAAAAACGGTGCCGAGGGTTCCGTACAAAGTACCTATTAATAATATAGGTAAGAAAAATTTACGGTATACTGTTTCTTTTTTACTTTAGCTTTGCTTATTGCCACTTTCATGATTCTAACTGGCTAGCGAATGGTATCAAAATATGCTTAAATATAAAAGTCTTAACGGAAAACTAAGCGATCCTATTGCGATTCCTTATTTTTTTAAGGTTATCAAACCCTAAAAACGTGTTATCTACAATGACAAGAGATGGCGCTGCCTTGCAGCTTAAGACAGGCTAGAAAGAATTCGACACGGCCTGATGGCCGTCAGTGGTCAGTGCATTCGCCCGGATAGTGAAGGGTGCGGGTTCGAGTCCCGTCCGCTGCCTGGTCCGCGTGGATTTTTTTCTAGTAATATTTTCTTTAGATTTAAACATCGAGCAGTTACATGCTTAAATAAAATGAAATTATAACGTGTAGTTATAGAAAAAGAATTTGTTCTCCATAATGTTCCTATCAAAAATTCGATTATCCTTTTTTTACTTTTTTAATAAAGAATTTTTTTAATACCTCTTATACCGCCTATTTCAAAACGCGAACTAATGTAAGTCATGGTTTAAACCTAATGCTGTCTTTGTCTTCTTTTTAGCAAATAACAGTGACAGTATCAGTTTTAAACCAGGTTAAACTTTAGTCCACGTTTTGTTATAATACATTTCATAACAATTATATATAAAAATCAGCTGATAATAAAACCTGCAGTTTGCGTAAATGATGCATGTTGCTTAGACTTTTAAGATGTGTGTATATTATTTTGGAAATTGGTATGTACCTATACATACCTACGAATAAAAAAAACTGTTAGAGAATGGCGTCGATTCTGGCAAGAAGGTCAAATTTAAGTTTATGTTTAGAGAATCGTGCCAGAATCGACACCATTTTAATACTTAATGAAACCAAGGGCAGATCCAGGGGGGGTTCATGGGGGTCATGACCCCCCCCCCCCAGGCTGGGTACAGATGGACCAAACCCAGGGGGATTTTGTTTAAGTACTTTCAATATTTAATATAACACGACTATATGACCCCCCCCCCCCCTGGCGCCAAAGCTGGATCCGCCCTTGAATGAAACGTACGCTGAGCTGTCGCGCGAGCTCTGCCACCTCCTCATCTTCAGGTTTCAGCGCCTCCAACCATAACATGTGATTCGCTAACGACACTCGTCCTGTACAAACAAACAAGTATTCATATCAATACTATAGCAAAATGCTCGCGCAGGTAGTTAGAGCATTCGGCCTGCGATCGTGAAAGTTAAGCAACTCTCGCAATGGTCGGTCATTGGGTGGGTGACCAAAAACTTAGTATCTTGAGCTCCTCCATGGTTCGGAAGGCACGTTGTGCCGTCGGTCCCGGCTGCATCTGCAGTCTTTAGCACCCACCTATCAACGCTGGGCCCGCGTGCTGGGCCCTGGCCCTGGCCTAGTCTCCCTATTCCATCCATTAGGGTATGCCAGTGCCCCTGCAGTGGGGACATTAATAGGCTTATGATTAATGTTGCTCGAAAATTGTGTACGATGGCAGCACATATTGCGTCCTACTAGAAGTGAAATAAGTGTAATCTCGAAGGGCGAAACACGGAAGTTTATGACAGCTTTCAATCATCTGTCATATATTGTGGTTAATTATAACCCCAATTTACTACTTTATGGTGCGATTTCTCTAAACTTCTATAGCAAAATGTGACGATATTTTCTGTACCTTATCTCTTATCTATTAGACAAGTCCGTCCGTCCGTCTGTGGTGCTGTTTCAGCGGCCAAACCGTAAGAGATAGATAAAGAGAATATTTAAGTTATAAGTTAAGAATAGTCTGATAAGACTACAAACCGGATTTGAGTAACGTAGCACTTCCGGTTTTCGAGAAATCACGAATTTCAAACGAAACCACACAAAATCTCCGAAGTTCTCAATTAATTAAATACATTTTTTTTTCTTTTTTAAATCAGGTTTTGGTGAACATTTGGTTCACTGGTTTGCTAGTTTATAGCTATTTCCCTATTGTTTGATACAAAATTCATTAAACCGCAATCATGGCCTAACTTTCTATGAAATCCTGACGTCATAACATCCGAAAAGGAACTTCGGAACGCTCATTGCGAGATTATATGTATTTAAGTAAGCAGTTTCCCTCAGGTTAGAGATGTGGTCATTATACCGACGTTGCTATACTTACTGTGCAATAAATGTTTTTTTTTAAATAATAAACAATTACCATTATATTTCCCCTTGAACTCTTCGTCGTAGATCCTCCAAGCTTTCGCATGAGCCAAGACTATGTGCTTACTGCAAAGGTATTTTCCAATAATAGGATCTGTTACGTCTGGGGCCATTGCAGACATTCCGTAGCCAAAATCGCACACTACCGTGGCCTCGTTGATGGTGAGCCAGGTCTTGACGCGGTCACCGTACAGTGCGTAAAGCACGCGGGCGTAGTCACCAAACCAGTCAACGATGAGAGGATTAGCCCAGCCACCTGAGAAAAGAATAGAAAAGGTCAGCTATCTATGTGACTCGAGCAAGACGGAAATTCGAGAGCAGTATGGCCAGATCTCTTGATATTACAGGAGATCTCGTGTTCTACTATTTTTCTACATGAATCTATTGTTTTTCTTAGTGTCGCCGCACACAGGCCACACGCCAAAGCCACAAACGCCGCCATGAAAGCTAGAAGCGGCTACTAAAGTGGCTTAAGCGCGTGACAGCGGCCGACTTGCGGTGCGGGCCACAAGAAGCGAGTAACGACAATTTGTAGCGCGTGGCGGCCACCGGCGTACCGTGTGTGGCGAGTCCATATAAAATGTATGAAAACTACAAGAAATATGCCGGTGGCGGCGTTTTGTAGTTGTGGTCGGTGGCCCGTGTGCGGCGACATATAGAATACGATTTTCTTTTTTAATTTTCATGTTGAGTTGCGCCATTTATAATGTAGGTAACCTTAATTATTATAAAATAAATGTTATTGACTAAAACAAACGAGGTTTGAGGGGCGGCAGAAGCCACAGAAACATATTCGTTACTGGCCTATATCTTGATTTCATTTGCCAATTCTTAGGGGGGAAAAAATACGCCTCTGGGTCTACTATTTTTTCTTGTAGCTCTTTGCATACATCTACTGGTTCAACAGATTTTGATGCCATAATCGTTAGAGTATTTTTTTCAGTCCGTTTCTTCTAAATGATTGCACTTCTTTTGAATAAAGGCAGGTGGTTGAACTTTATAGGGGTGCTGACCTATTGATATGATAAACATGAATTTGTTTCCAAATAATCATTATTTATATAATGAGTGAGTATATTTATAGCAACACAAATTAAACACTTGACATTCAAGTCCAATCCGTCTGATTTATTATTGATCAATGACTGTACCGTACTTAAGTTATATCGCCATTGATTAACAACAAATAATTAAATAAACTTAAATATTTTGGATAATATACAATAAAACATACGATGGATATTACACAATAAAACATACTATCGTAGTTTTCAAATTACTATCTGCTATGCGCACTTTTTTTGCATATGAGATTTCGACAATTCCATCATTATGATATACTATTGTACTAACCGATTTTGGAAAACATAGACTGCTTTGTGAATTTAGCATAAAGGTGCTGTCCGACGGCCTGTGTTGACGCGGGCGCGGCCGCGCCGCGCAGGTTTGCAGATTTAGCAGTCTATACATGACACGAGGTAAATAGAAATCTCGTACACTTTGTGATGACATAATGACTATTGCCATCACTAAATGCATCCTTATCCGTTGACCGGGGTAATCGGGCAATCTCTGCCATATTTATTTATTGACGATTAACGAGATAAAGCAATAGCGGCAATCGCCGCCTGGCTGTGCGCCAAAAAATAAAAAAAACACGCGGACCAGGCGTAGATGGTACTCGAACCCGCACCCTCCGCTATCCAGACGGCTGCACTGCCCATTATGCTACCGCATCCCTAATGGCCGTGTCGAATTTTGTCTAGTATTTCTTAGGCTGCAAGGCAGCGCCATCTCTTCGCATTGTAGGTAACTCACAATGTCAAATGTATACATTTAATTTATATAATAAAATATAATTAATATAAAATATAACTGCTGTGTTTAAGTTTTCTTTTTTGCACATAGAAGATATTGGTTTGACAATGACGCTATTATCGGTGATTTTTACTCAACAATCGCTGTTTGTATGTATTTAGTATATGTTATATGGCAATAATTAAACCTCTCGTATGGAAGACAGACTCACACTTGGTCATTTTTTTTTATTAAACTACTTACCAAGATCCTGGATCGACATTGGCAACTCCCAGTGGTAGATAGTGATCATGGGTTCGATTCCTTTCTCAAGCAAGCCATCTATCAGTTTGTTGTAATAATTCTTGCCGTCTTCACTGACGTAGTTTGCGAATCCTGTGGGAAGAACTCTGGACCATGATATGGAGAATCTGCAAGAAGACGAACAGTGTGTAATTGCTAATTAAATTTCTGAAAAAATATTTCAAGGGTCGCCAGTATTCTGACAGTGTTGGTAGTTATTACCAATGTGCGGGTAGAAGATGTGACTAGGTTTTTATATACTATATGGATTAACATCAAATGAAGCAGACATAAAGCTAGTTTACGGACGACATAGAAAATAATTACACTTCTTCGAGATAACGAATTTAACAAAGGTTATGCTAGTAAAATACAGGCGAAAATTTTAATTTCTTCTGCCTTATTTGATAATTATGAAGCGCAGCTTGCGAACGCTAGTCTTAATCATACCCTGAATGCACAAAAATCTACAATTAGGCTCCGAACGTTACTCATCACGATTCAATTTTGACCCCGCACTGGCTAGAAAGCGCTAGGGTAGGTGATGATTTCACACAGGCGTTACATGGATCATAAGAAGACCGCTTAACTGAGTCCACGCCTGCGGGGCAAGGGCGGATCCAGGGGGGCGGTCATGGGGGTCATGACCCCCCCCCCCCTGGGCTGGGTCCATCTGTACCCACTTCACAATCTGTACTTCACAATCTTTACCCACTGTGACTTGACCACGACTATATGACCCCCCCTGGCGCCAAAGCTGGATCTGCCCTTGCTGCGGGGTAAAGGGTGTGGGGTTGAACGAAAACGGGGACCGTGAGAGGGGTGGGCAGCAAGCACATTCTTGTCAAAATTACAAGTGCCGGCCGCCCGCACCTCTCACTGTCCAAATTCTCGTCCTCTCCCATACCCTGTACCCCGCAAACGAGGTCTCAGTTAAGCAGTTTACCTATAGAGACGTATTTGTCTAAAATCCAGTATACCTGTAGAAGTCGAGTCCGAGTTCAGCAGCCATCTCAACATCCCGTTGCCACTGATGGTAGGAGTCACAAGCCACGTCGCCGTTGCTGCCATCCGAGATCCTGTCGGGATGGTCATGAGTCATTCGATCCCAGATGTGTTCGCCCTTGTCTGAAGTATAATTTCACAGTATTACATTTTTATTATAAAGATGGTGCAAGTGGTTAGCGCATTCGTTCTGCGATCGTGAAATTTAAGCGACTTTCGCAATAGCCGGTTCGCAAATGGCATTGGATGGGTGACCAAAACTAATTATCTCGAGCTCACAATAAGCCGTTGGTCCCGGCTGCATCTGCAGTCGTTTGGTCACAACCCAGTCTCCCTATTCTATTCATAGGGAAGACCTGTGCCTCTGAAGTGTGGACATTAATAGGCTGATGATGACATAATTATAATTGTTCTGCTGTATAACTGGGTTGTGGCATGTGCTTTCCGAAGTTTGTGTTAGATATCTTATAGGCGCACTTAAACGCCTTTTCTTAAGACGCGAACAGACATGTACTGGATCAGGACAAGCGAGCTCCATCTACGACTCTGGCGTCAAGCCATTGGCCTATCAGATATGGATATAACACCGATGGCTTATTGTTTATTATTGTTTCATGGTCTTTTTATCCTGTTTGATGTTGTGTGCGTTTGGAGTCCTATTGCGAAGACAGCTAATATGACCTCATGAACTTATAAGGTGTCTTCCTAGTCTAGCTGAACTGACTCTTATTGCCGGATTCTATGGGTGAAACTTCAGCAACGTTTCTCACTGGAAGAAATGCATATTGAATGGCAGACAAGATGAGGGTAACTGGAAATTTCTGCTGCTGTCAGCTATTATCGTAAGTGGACTGTCACTTAAAATAGGCTTCAATGAAGAAATTATTAAAGATACAATTGTGTCGATTCTGGCATGATTATCTAAACTTTAACTAAATTTAACATCAGTCTCTCCTTTTCATTCTGTTTAAATAATGACAAGGATACAATGATATCAAATTTAAGTTTAGGTTTAGAGAATCATGCCAGAATCGACACCAGTGACTTTTAAAAAAATGGGCACAGATAAAAATGAAGCCTTACCACTAGCATTCCATCCCCCTTCGACTTGGTATGACGATGTCCCAGTGCCGAACTGAAACCCTGGCGGGAAACTGGTGGTACTCTGGCATGTCGCTACAGCTATTAACGCACTGAATAAAACAAGTTAAAAATTATGTTGTTTTACTCTGTTCAAGTACTATTTTATATATATAAAATCACGGTTCACTGTCTCGCAGGGGTGAACCGAGAAGACTGGATAAATACCTACGATATATTTCTATTCTTTGTTATCACTATAACTTTTTTTAAATTGCCAACAGACATACGTGTAGGTCTTCACCGCCACCATGGCCGGATTTACAGGCGGGGCTGTGGCCCAGGATCCCACAACATGGGTCACCAACCAGAGCCCCCCCACCCCATGTTGTGGGGGTTCCAAATTTCCATCCCCATGTTTAAGGGGTTGGGGGGTAAAAATTACAAGTTTTATATATTTTTTTGCAGCTTGTTCACTAATACTAGCTTACATACCAAATTTCAGCTTTCTATGACATTGGGAAATACCCTAAGAATTTCGATGATCATCAGGGAGTCAGTGACGAAATCAGAGTTTTTTTGATATCAATAAAATGTGAAATAAAAGAATTAAAACTTTATTTGTTTAATAAGTCTACTATAGACAACATATCCTGAGAGTTTTGTTTATCTGGCCAAACCCAAGTTATAAGAGTTCAAAAACACGACGAATAGCTTAGAGAAAAGGTAGGCAGTGCCCTTGTGTTTCGCTTGGCTTGTCTTGTCATCTTGGTAATAAAATTATGTTGAATAATAAAATTTGTCATTGTTTGTGCCTACACATTTTGATATATAACAAAAAAGGGCAAAAAAGGAGCAAACAATTTTGACTACTTACTTTGAAAAACTGAATGGAACTTTTTGAAGAAGCTCGATTGAAGTAAATGTATGAGTATTTTAGTCGAAACAATATTCTGACTCTCTGTACTTTGGTGGCTCACCTTTCTAATTCGATCATTAATATAAATTAAAAACAATTCAAATCCAAGAAAATGTTAATTAAAGTACTGATTTCCGGCAAGAGAGTTCAGGAAAGCATACATATATTCTATGGAGGGTCCCACTGTGGGGCGGGGCAATAGATGCGAGGGGCAGCAAAAGCCGTAAAAAGTTACTGACGTATATTTTGATTTGATTTACTAATTCTTTGGGGCGAAGGGATTGAAACCCGTAAACGGATCGAGGCGCCAAATTTAAAAAATACCCCAAATAGAAATAAAATAGATTTAATACTCAGATTGGAGCGCCCATCTGAAAAAGTACCACCACCTTACAGAAGACTATAGTAAGCGCTAAGTTTTGGTGGCGTTATGTTTCTATGTGAGTAAAGTTGCAATTTAAAAATAAAAAACAAGTGTGCTTATGACCACACGACTGAAGTGAAACTGCTTTAGCTCCATCTGTATGTATATATATATATGAGTCTGTGTACTTATACATATTTAATTTACTAGCTATAAGAGAATTAAAGGAAGAAAATGTGTGCGCACACTGCTTTCTCTTGCTTATATCCCCCACTCAACTCCCGCCTCGCCCGAACACACTTTTCGTAACGCGTAACGCATTCACCACCTTACCCCCCAAGTCAAGCGTGCGTAAAGAAGTTTCACTTAAAAAAAAAAGGTTTCGGTGATTTATAAATTTGGTGTAAATAATAGAGTGATATGATATGTGATGTTATGTCAGATGACATAACATCAGCACATCATATCAGTCCAGTAGTAGCGAGCTATGTTTGTTTACACTTAGATACTTGATTAATCTAAATACATCGCTGATACCTTTGATGATCCGATCACAACACGAGCGATATGATGTCTTGATGTTATGTCATCTCCATGATAACAGATATGATGTGCTGATGTTATGTCAGCTGACATAACATCATAGATCATATCTCTCGTGTTGTGATCGGATCATCAAAGGTATTAGCGATGTAGTTAGTTAAATCAAGTATCTAAGTGTAAATGAAAACAAACATAGCTCGCATCCCAACGATGCTTGAGATTGACATTATCTTTAACCCGTGACTTAGATAAAAATCGTGTGCTTATGACCACACGACTGAAGTGAAACTTCTTTAGGTCCATCTGTATGTATATATATATATATGTGTGTGTACAGTAAATACATATACGTACATATACAAATTTCATTTACTAGGTATAAGAGAAAGAGAGAAAGAAAATGTGCGCGCGCACTGCATTCTCTTGCTTATATCACCTACTCAACTCCCGTTCGCCTCGCCCAAACATAGTTTTCGTAACGCGTAACGCATTCGACAGCTTACCCCCCGAGTCAGCGGAAGTAAAGAAGTTTCACTTCACAAAATAAACATAACACGTGTCCGCAGCAAAACTCTAGGTACTTGCTTTCTTACATTTCAACAAAATTAATCCAAAATGACATTTTAAAGCTTATATGAAGATAAACATGGTATGTATGTCGTACTTGCCTACCTACTTGTTTGGATGATACCTACAACAAGTAACCTTTCAATAGGGAAAATATGCGAAGTGGACAATAAGGAATGTTTAAATTCTTCAACTTGTCACTATGTCAGTCCGATTACGGAGCCGCAGCTCTAATCCTCCAACTGCAAAGAGGTTCGAGGCACGAAGACAGAGGATGTTTATTTCCGAAACTGTTTACTGCTGCGTTGGACGGGGTATATTTTTAAGCTCAGGATTGGAAAGGTTGTGGTATCAGCATCAATGGCGTGTACATAACCTTAACCTTTGGCAATGTTCCAAAAGAATGGGTCTAAAGATGAACATGGAAGACGAATTGTCGAATGTCAATATTGTACCAGCTCTAGTCAAAAATGGGAACACTACTGTGGAGTACGTCTATCTGGGACAGAGAGTGTATGTAACCTCTAAATATATAGCGAAGATTTTCCATAGCTTCCCGAAAGATGCTTAGATGCCCATCCGAGCTGGATATGGCGAGAGATCTCTTTATCGAAGCTGGAATAACCTAACTGGACTGTCTGTCGTGTACCTACGCCCAGCATAATCACCACGGCATTCCGGTATTTCAAGAATTAAAAAAAATAGTTCTCAAGTCCTATCTGATGTAAATGAAAAAATATTGCCCAAAGGAAAAATAGTGCCTTTACACTTAAAAAAATAGAGACATAGTTTATTGGCTTCATTAAAGTTTATAATTAAAGGTGTTTTATTATGAATTACAATGCAATTATTGTTTAAATTATATTAAAGTTCTTCCATTCATTGATATAAGTACTAAATTCAACAAACCAAATTAAAAGTGTGTAGTTCTGAACTATTACGGACTCGACTGTACCAAATCTCAACGTACATAATGTGTAGAAGTTTGCTGTCAAATTTAATGACTTGTCAAACAATAATTGCTCTCGCTGAGGGCACTATTTCGGCAACTATTTATTGGCTTATAATTTGGACATATAGCTTCTTCTGTTTTCGTACAATGAGGTGAATACTCACCTACCTAACTACGCTAAGCGTAGATCTACTTACATCCAGCATACTCTCTGAACAAGGCGTATCTGGTAATATTAAAGCATCGAATTTATTTCTTTTGTCACTATTTGGGCACTATTTAAAAAAAATACTAACACTGCTAAAATAATGTGTATACTAAAATGTATAAAAATTTCAAAGAAATATACGTTTTGTTTACTTTATAGCTTACAAAGATTTCTTACACAGAGGAGTATACTAGGCGTAGGTTACGCCCAGCATACTCACCAAATTAGGACTCTAACTTTTTAAGTGTGAGCACTATTTTTTCCTTCGGGCACGATTTGAGAACAATGTTTTAGCATTCTCGAAATACCTTAATTCCATGGTGAGTTTCTTGAGCGTAGGTACACGACAGACAGTCCAGTTAGGTAATTCCAGCTTTGATAAAGAGATCTCTCGTCGTCTCCAGCTCGGCTGGGCATCTTTCTGGAAGTTACGGAAAATCTTCGCTATAAGCTTAGAAATTACCTCAGTGCCTAAGGGGGAAGTCTTTGGCCAGTGTGTGACCTAAGTAAGCAAAACGTGGTTTTTACTAAGAGTTTCATAAGGAGAGAGAAGAGAGATGCTCGCTTATTACCCTGCGTGATCGAAACGGAAATGAGAAAATCCGCAGAACTAAAATACCTAATCGTTAACGCTCGAAGAATTGCTTAGCTGAAGTGACAGTGAGCGGGACACATAGCGAGGAGAGAAAAAGAACAAGCGAAAGAAGGCGACATTTACGTAAAAATATGTAGGTTACCTACTTATTTCTTATGATAAAAATAACATCCTTTACGTGTTACACAAATCAAGAATATTTAATATTGCAATTATAGATAACTTTAATGAGCAAAGGATGGGAATAAATGGGTTATTCCCAGACATTTCGATCGTTCAATTAATCATGCTTTTGATAGTACCCTTTGCTCATTAGTGTATTTTTACGCGACTTTATAATTTATGCATAAGAAGGTCGATAAAGGCTAGGAGGCTATTTATTATTAAAAGATATGTATTTCCCCAAGAGAATAAACTTTGTGTTTTCCTAATTTAAACATTGGTTCAAATTGGTTTAATTAATATAAACAAAAATGATTAATAATATTAATATCATTGCGAATGATTTCATTAATATAAATAATAGCTATTCAAAGTTAATTGAGGAACTCGATGGCGCCAGTGGTTAGCGCTGAGGTCGTTAAAGTTGAGCAACTTTCGCAGTGATCGGTCATTGGATGGGTGACCAAAAATTTACTGTCTCGAGCTCCTCCGTGCTTCGGAAGGCACGTTAAGCCGTTGGTCCCTGTTGCATCTGCATTCGTTAGTACCCACCAAACCGCAATGGGCCCGCGTGGTGGGTCATGGCCCAATCTCCCTAACCCATCCATAGGGAAGGCCTGTGCCCCGCAGTGGGGACATTAATAGGCTGATGATGATGATGAAAGTTAAATAATGTCTTTCTTATCTCTTTGCTTTATATATACTTTGGGTCTCCGTCTACCACAGAACACAGAAACAGGTGAAAAGGATCATCATATACCGTTAGTACTACAACCGATGTCGCCAACTCGCCCCCACTACACTTCCACCTAATAGATAATAATAGCCAATCAAACGACGCGACATCAAACCTCAAACAATCAGCGACTACCTCAAAAATCAATCTCACTACCGAGAGCAACGACGCAATCAGTACCCCTAGCACGAACCAATATCGAATTCGAATCGTTTGCGAGTCCGACATGTCAATGTCAAATTTTGTATGGAAACTTGAAGAGCAGCGCCACAAATTACCTAACTAGAACTAAAAATCAATAGTAAAACAATATTTGACAATGACATTTCGTACTCGCATTCGATACGAATTCGATATTGGTTCGTGCTAAGGGTACAGAAACAAGTTTTGATCAATTTAGAAGCATTTGGTCACACATAACTGTGGCGCGTCTGCCCCGCCCCACCCCCGCCCACAAGGCCCATCTCTTTGTGTTCTGTGCCCTCTACACATTCATCACTTGTTTATGGTCGTCATATTATGGTCATCATCTCTCATCATAATAAATTATAAATCATTTTGTCAACACTGTTACATTCAAGCTTCTTCAAATGTAAATGTAACGAATTCCTACAGAACTATAATATACCTAATTCTTTATTGGGTCCATTATTCAACGATATTAAATACCCATTATAACTACAGACAAACTACGCACATCGATTTTCGTTCTCTTTTTCAGCTCTAGTAGATTTTAGATTTTTAGGAGAACTCAACTAGATACTCAACAGCCCGAGATGTCTCTCGCGCAATTATTAGATGTGTAGATCATTTTACCTCCAGTGTTATTCTGTAAGAGCTGTGATAAGAACAAACTAACTTACGAATTTCAAACCACAACAACATCATTCATCATCATTTACACATTCGTGTTCAAATTTCAATTGACACGCGGATTCCACGGTGAAAAGTAAGTTTGTTATTACATAATAGCACTGTTGTGATGTGATCTATACTGTTGCTGCCAACACAAATATTTATAATTTAAAAAAGTTATGTTGTTTTCCGTTTCCTTTTTACCATCTCTCTGCATAATTTCGTTCTTGTGCGATTACATGTGCTGTGTATATTTTATAATATAATATCGTATCTCTGCAACCGGTGCTTTTCCTTGCAACCAGAAACTACAGTCCATCACTCCAAGAGCGCAATATATACCACAAATTATCTAAGGTACGTTTGCCTTAGGTAGGCAACATTGACGTAAAACTAACAATAATTGTTAAAGCAATTATATATTTATGACTGATATCAATATTTTAAACATTTGGTGCAACGACTAATGCCGTTTATTTATTGGTAATCAGTTTTGATATTTTCTATAGACCTTATCATGAGTGATTTAGGTTTTAGACTTTTTTTAAATAAACAAAAATGTTTCTGCTTACTGAAAACTAAAATAGGTTAGTGATTCGGTTAATAAAAAAATAAAGGAGAACAACCATTTTGGTACCGATCTTGTACAATTATGTTAAGCATTAAAAAGTAAGTACCTACGTAAAGAGAATTGAATACACTTGGTTTTATTAGCATTTAGCTTAAGATTATTTACATTAAACCATTGCAGAACTTGCGAGAGAGCATTATTAACATCGTCATAGTTGTTCTTGCGCCTGTCAACGTTAAATTGACAAATTCTCCACAAAAAATGCCAAATCATATATATAAACAAAAAACAAGAAGGGACCCAAAATTGAACCCTTAGATACTCAAAGTATTTCAAGCACATATATTAACAATCATTTCAAACATGTAAAGACAAGTATTTTCGAAGCTTATCTAAGCTTTAAACCACATTCACATTACCTTTTTTTGTATACGCACCCAAGAAATACTATTTACAGACGACGGCGCTTTTAAGAGGCACACCGCCGAACGGACCTCACACCTGGCTCCCGCAAGCCTTACGAGCCCCAGCAGTGGCTGCCCACTGAGGACCCCGTAACTCTTACGGGCGCTTTACGGTATAATATCCACTAAAAAACACTGCGAATACCCTCTTAGCTGCTTAGCGCGAAGCCGCGGGATCCCCGTTTAGGGATTCTTCCGCGTCTAACATTCACATTACCTACTTACTGTTTAGTATAGTGTAACAATAGTCAAAGTCAAACCTTATTTATTTAAACTGGATGCACAATACTTAAGTACCTATAATACTTAAACCGTTCAATATTTTTTAATCTGCCACTCAACAAGACTACCATTAATACAATAATGTAAATTGACAATAATAAACTGAACTCACCAAAAGACAACTGATATCGACAACGACATGTTTAAGTATAAACTGATGTTGAAAAACTAAAGAAGCAAAGGTAATGTTTAAATGAAATAACAATGCAGTAGGTAGATATGACGATGATAAAGATGATTGATGGTTCTGTAGTCAAATATCTAGTCACAATGATAACCCCAACTGATACCGTCAATTAACTAATAAATATAAATCCTACTACAAATGTGATAGTTTGTTATTCAATCACGTAAAACGCCTGAACGGATTTGGATGAAATTGATACGAGCAATTCGGGGGGGAGGGGCGGGGGTGCAAAAGTACCCCGGGGTGTCAGATTTTAAAGTATGAATTATTATATGATTATTGTATTTAATTGCTATAATAAAATAAAAATAAAATAAAAATAAAAATCATTTATTTCAAGACATTGGTCTCATATAATTATGTTAGTAACAATTTTTCTTAACCTATGTTAGTATTTTATTACAATTTCTATCATCATTATAACATATACATATAAACTATAGAGTACCCTAAGATTAATTATCACGGTCACGGCTTCAAAATGGTATTCGTTCATAAAAGAAAAATCATAAACTTTGAAAATTAATATTTGTCCCCGACATTGTCGTTTAAGTAATTGGTTCTTCACAATTGTGTGGACTGCCATAATCGTCTCGTTTGCACTTTGCACTGCATAACTTTGTGTTGTATCTCTTTCCTAACACTTTGACGAATAATACTTTGTTTAGTGGAGTATGGATTGCCCCTCCGATCGCATGAGCACCGCGAAAAGTCAACTACAATACAGTACAATTATAGTCTTCAGCAGCAACTGCAGCGAGTACACAATATGCGACCTCGGGGTTACACATGACTCTAAATTGCTGTTTGATGAGCACGTTAATCGAGTGATATTCACCACTATCCAGTGATAGCTACCAAAGCTTTAGGCTTACTGATTCGTAACACAAAAGATTTTACCGACGGTAAAATTCTCAAAATACTTTATGTATTGTTCTTTCGTCCGCAGTGGCTTGGAGTATGCTTCGCAAGTTTGGAACCATTCAGAAAAAAAATATATAATATTTATGTTATCGTTCGGGATTAACCTTTTTCTCTGATCAGTACATTCAGATTTATAAAATAAGTACATCACCTGCTTACATTAGAAAACCGTCGAAATAAAAATCGTCTCAGGTATAAGCGAATCTCCCGAGCTTTTTTCCTTAATAAGATTTAATGTTCTTACCAGATGTGTTCGTAATTTCAAACCAATTTACATCCCTACTTCCAACTATTAGTAACAAACTATTAGTAACTATAGGCAAAATTTATTTTCACTAAAAGCTGCCAGATATTTTAATAGAATATATTTAACTGTATATTTACTGTTGCGAAACTGTTAGGCTTAAGTTGAGCGATTTTTATTTTAAAATGGAATTGGTTAACTATTGTCAATAACGTTTTTGTTTTCTGGTTTGTGAAACCGTTGGCTCATCCAGCAAAATCAAAAAAAAATAAACAACGTGATAGAATGTAAATTGTCGTGCTCATGCTGGGGACGGGGACACGGGGACATTTTCCACTAGTCTAAGATCCGGCTGCAGAATCTGTGTACCCATCGAGTGTTTGCTGAAAACCAAATTTTTACACATATTTATGATTAGGAGAATTTATATCCACCAGGTTGCCTATCAAAATGTGGCCGCTAGTATTTTTAATTAAATTATTAATAATTCATAATCCGTAAGAAATTTCACTGACATGTTTTTTCAATGAAATGTCGTCTATTTTACGGCAATATCTATGAAGACTCTGAAAAATCATGGTTGCCGTTGCGCACCTGGCCGCACCTCTTCGCAGCCAGGTGTACACAGGTATGATTTTGTTACATTTATACACCCACAACGTACATTCATATTTTATAAATCAAATTAAAGCTAATTTTTTTTCTGTTCATTATTATATACGGTTGCCTAATTAAATTTGGCCGCAAATAAGGGTTGCTGGCTGTTAAATAAAGAAAATATTAAAAGAAGAGTGAAAGAGAGCTAGCGCGTTACACTACTATTCAGACGAGGATAGCAATTGCCAGCTGTCGGACAGTTTAAAGCCATTGAGCATGCGTCAGATGCTAGTGTTCTCAACGGATCAGTTGCGACTTTTATTCTAAGTTAAAAACCACGCTATTTTGGAGTACGTAATACACAACATAATATATTGCTGTTTCATTTGTGCATCGAAAAATTATCAATCTCATCGGGGTGAAATAAAATTTATGAAGATGAAGGCGTGTTTTCTGTGCGAAAAAAAAAACAATGTACTAGACTTTGATAATGCTTCATTCAAAAAGTGTTCTCTAATGTTATTGTTTCGTCGTAAGAAAAAATATAAATATCATGACATTTTATTAACACTTGAATCCACCGATGATTTTGGATATCATACAGAGTGTTTGAAAAAAATTACAGTTATATCCATTTACGGATATTATTGATGAATTAAATTACATTTTACGGTACGCCTCAAAATAATAAATACTCCAAGACGTTTCTTTTGGAGTATTTATTATTTTGAGGCGTACCTACTATTGTTTGAATCGGAGGTTGAGAACACTAGCATCTGACGCATGCGCAATGGCTTTAAACTGTCCGACAGCTGGCAATCGCTATCCTCGCCTGAATAGTGGTGTAACGCGCTAGCTCTCTTTCACTCTACTTTTAATGTTTACTTTATTTAACAGCCAGCAACCCTTATTTGCGGCCAGATTTAATTAGGCAACCGTATATAATAATGAACAGAAAAAAATTAGCTTTAATTTGATTTATAAAATATGAATGTACGTCGTGGGTGTATAAATGTAACAAAATCATACCTGTGTACACCTGGCTGCGAAGAGGTGCGGCCAGGTGCGCAACGGCAACCATGATTTTTCAGAGTCTTCATAGATGTTACCGTAAAATAGACGACATTTCATTGAAAAAACATGTCAGTGAAATTTCTTACGGATTATGAATTATTAATAATTTAATTAAAAATACTAGCGGCCACATTTTGATAGGCAACCTGGTAGATATAAATTCTCCTAATCATAAATATGTGAAAAAATTTGGTTCTCAGCAAACACTCGATGGGTACACTGATTCTGCAGCCGGATCTCGTATATAGTGGCGTTTAAGTGTCGCCGCATACGGGCCACCGACCACAACCACAAAACGCCGCCACCGGCATATTTCTTGTAGTTTTCATACATTTTATATGGACTCGCCACACACGGTACGCCGGTGGCCGCCACAAATCGCCGTTGCTCGCTTCTTGTGGCCCGCACCGACCACTTAATACGCCGATACAAAACGCCGCCACACGTCTCTCGCACGATTCCCCACCCCTCTCTCCCTTGCCTTAGTCGGCCGCTGTCGCACGCTTCAGCCACTTTAGTAGCCGCTACTAGCTTCCCATGGCAGCGTTTGTGGCAGTGGCGTGTGGCCCGTATGTGGCGACACTAAGTGATTCTGCTTTTCCACTGTCGATATTTTTCTATATAACTTAACATTCGTTACCCCTAGTAGTCCCCCCACCCCACCCCCTAGAAAATATCCCTGGCTACGTCAATGCCGAAGACGAAGAAGCTGATTTGGAAAAGTAGTTACATTAACTTTGGATGGGTTGGTTGGTTTGTATAGGGTTTCCCATAAAAACCACGTAAGTTAGAATTGGAATAAAAAGAAATGTTTACAAGAACATTACATTTCTTGGTTCGGTCGTATACACCAGTGATTTTACATAACACCAAAAAAATAATGAAGGGGTAATAAATCACATGATCCTGGAGACCATGTCTTATCCCTAAATCTTGAGATTTAGGGATTAATTTCTTCATGGAACACGTTGAATTTCTCGTTCAATAAATTGACTGTTTCTCTGGCAATATGACAGGTGACTCTACCTGCTAATAGATAATAAATTTTTCTCAGTACCCCTAGTACGAACCATTATCGAATTCGACTAGTTTGCGAGTGCGAAATGTCAATGTCAAATATTGTATGAAAACTTGAACAGCAGCGTCACAAAGTACGTAACGAGATCTAAAAATCCACATTTGACAATGACATTTCGGACTCGCAAACAATTCGAATTCGATATTGGTTCGTGCCTTAGCACGAAAGGGTACAGATCGATTTCTTTCAATTGCGGACAAAAAAATCCAAATTATGATCCAGTGATGATAAGCAATTCACAATGAAGGCAGCACCGATCTCGTTCTGTAAAAATACGGACCACTGAAGCTCCTAGCCCAAAATACTCCTTAGATAGTCAGAGTGACTATGACAGAATGCAACGACCTTTCATGAATCATTCACATTATTATATTCACATCACAAATTCTGCCAATAGGGGCCATCCATAAATTACGTCACACTTTAAGGGGTAGGGAGGGGGTCGACGAAATGTGACATCGTGTGACAAGGGGTGGGAGGGGTCCTAAATTTCGTGACGTCACATTTCAAAATATATTAAAATCTAAGTGTTGAAACTATTACTTTACGAAAGCATTAACAACCCAAACGAGAACAAAGTGGTGCTATGCCAGTTATAAATAATTTAAAGGAGTGGGATCAATGTCCATGGACTCAAGATTATTAAGTTTGTATCTTTAATTTAATTATAATGCTATTAATATTTTATGTTTTGTTAATTTCTTTAATTAACATAGTCAATCACTTTTTGTTCGGTAATTTTTTTGTTTTGTTAATTGTTTGATTTGATTATAATAATAATGAAAAAACAATTTAAATGGAAATAAAACTGATTACAGAACCGCTGTTTTCATTCAATGATTTCTAAATGTAAATTTGCAAAATATGTGACGTCACACTAGGGAGGGGGGGAGTCTTACAAATGTGACCAGCTGTGACAAGGACGGGGGGAGGGGCAAAAAAGACATGAAATTCGTGTGACGTAATTTATGAATGACCCCATATTACCTACCTATGCTCTGCCTTGAGGAGCTCGATGGCGCAGGTGGCTAACGCATTCGGTTGCGATCGTTGAAGTTAAGCAACTTTCACAATGGTCTGTCATTGTATGGATGACCAAAACCTTTTATTCCGTGTTCCTCCGTGCTTCGGAAGGCACGTTAAGCCGTTGGTCCCGGCTATATCTGCAGTCGTTCGCACCCGCCAATCCGCACTTAGTCCGTCAGAAGTGTCCCAATCCAATACAGCTCGTAAGCCATCCACGGGCACGGGTACATTACTTTCACCGCACGATGAGATTGTATCGCGTCATCGCACAATCGTTGCCAATTAGGACTACGCCGTGTACTCAGTTGTGGCCGTCGTACAGATGATGATTACTCCGCTGGCATTCCACTCTCCTTCGACTTGATACGCCGAAGTCCCGGCGCCGAACAGGAATTCTGGACGGAAATCGCAACATGCGTGACATGCCGCTACTGCTATCAACAAAGTGTCGCCGCACACGGGCCACACGCGACAGCCACAAACGCCGCCACGAGAAGCTAGAAGCGGCTACTAAAGTGGCTGAAGCGCGCGACAGCGGCCGACTAAGGCACGGTAATATTATATGATATTATTACCGTGACTAAGGTAAGGGAGAGAGGGGTGGGGAATCGCGCGAGTGACGTGTGGCGGCGTTTTGTATCGGCGCATTAAGTGGCCGGTGGGGGACACAAGAAGCGAACAACGACGATTTCTAGCGTGTGGCGAGTCCATATAAAATATATTAAAACTACAAGCTACAAGAAATATGCCGGTGGCGGCGTTTTGTGGTAGTGGTCGGTGCGGTGGTCCGTGTGCGGCGACACAAACTTTTCATTTGACATTGTGGGTTACCTACAATGCGAAGAGATGGCGCTGCCTTGCAGCTTAAGGCTAGGAAAATTTCGACGCGGCTAATAGGGCCGTGGTAGCATAATGGTCAGTGCATTCGCCCGGATAACGAAGGATGCGGGTTCGAGTCCCGTCCGCTGCCTGGTCCGCGTGGATATTTTTCTAGTAAACTTTTCTTTAGATTTAAACATCTAGCAGTTAAATGCTTAAAAAATAAATAAAATCATAACTATAATTGCTATTTCTTCTTTCAAATGTTTAATACTTGAAAAAGTATTCATTTGACATTGTGGGTTACCTACAATGCGAAGAGATGGCGCTGCCTTGCAGCTTAAGGCTTGGAAAATTTCGACGCGGCTAATAGGGCCGTGGTAGCATAATGGTCAGTGCATTCGCCCGGATAGCGAAGGATGCGGGTTCGAGTCCCGTCCGCTGCCTGGTCCGCGTGGATATTTTTCTAGTAAACTTTTCTTTAGATTTAAACATCTAGCAGTTAAATGCTTAAAAAATAAATAAAATCATAACTTTATTTATTTATTGACGTTTCGTAGCCTTTACAGGCTACGTCTTCAGAATCAAATTTTATTTAATTTTGTCGAGCTACCTTCGAAAGACTTTTTATTGAGCGTTCGGTTATTTCATTGTTCGATTTTTAAAATTTTTATTGTCTATGTATGAATTTATTACTTAATTTAGTTAATAAAGTACTTTATTTAAAATTCTTTTTGTAATTTTAAGTTTATTTATTTGACCCTAACTACAGTAAACTACCACCGGTTCCAAAATTGGGAGACCTTCCTGAGAAGAACCGGCGAAACAAACTCAAGAGAGGCTTTCTGTCTCTTTCTTATGTTAAATTATGCACACAAAAAGAACTAATAGTATCTGTTGGTCTTGCAGTGTGTGCTCGGGGTTGGGATTTTATCTCCTGTATAATGGGTTCCCAAGCTGGTGGTATATACCAACCATCTTCCCTATTGAAATTTGTATATTTTTTAATCTCAATAGCCTCGCGTATCATTCTAGGAACGAAACGTTGCTCAGTTGCAAGGATCTGTGGTTTATCAAATCTAATGTAATGATTTGGTCCCCCTAATGCATGTTCACACACTGCAGACTTATTTTCGCGCCTATGTTTCATATCTGCGATATGTTCTTTTACCCGAGTCCCTATACTCCTCTTTGTTTGCCCGATGTAGGAGAGCCCACAGTCGCATTCAAGTTTGTAGACACCAGCAACTTGAAAGGGTATATTGCACTTGACTGGTCGTAGAAACTGGTTGATCTTCTTTGGCGGCTTGAAGTAAGTATTGATTGAAGCACGCTTCAGAATCCTCCCAATCTTGTCAGTGACTCCTTTCATGTAAGGTAGTATAGCAGGTTGTCGGTCGACTGTGCTGGGTTTGGCGCGACTGTGACGGCGACGTGGTACATTCAGGTTATTATCCTTCAGTACTCGCTCGACATGCTGAAGTTCAGATGCCAGGTGTTGTTTGTCACAGACACCCCGTGCTCTCTGAAACAAAGAGTTTGACGTAGCCTGTAAAGGCTACGAAACGTCAATAAATAAATAAAGTTTTCGTGCATTAACCCGTAAAAACTAGCTTTACTTAGTAAATAAGTTTTATCGAAGAAAATCTTTTATTGCTCACTGGACCTATTTTGTTTCAATCACAAAATGGCGCCCAGTCGATCCTATTCTTAGTTGAATCGCATTATATTGATACATATTCCAGTCATAATACAATACCTTTTGTTTGGTTGTTTTTAATCAATTTATTTTTTATTGATTAAATTGTAAAAAAACTCAGTAGTTTCATAACAATTCGTGCAAAGAAGTTATGGCCATGCTGGAGAAAGACTTTTTTGTTAGAAATTTATTTATTTTATTATCAAATACAATCATACACATACAATTAAAAAAAACCATACACGAAAACCTGTTAAGGTTTATATGTGTATGGGAGCCACTCATTTACCACTTTATAAACTTTCAAGTTGACTATTTTTTAAGTAATGTCTTTTAAATTTATATTTATTATTATTGATTACAATGTTCGAGTACATTTCCTTTAGATTACTAGGCAATTCATTAAGATAGGAAGGTATTAAATAACATAGCTTTCTATTTCCGTGGACATTACTACATTTCGGCAACAAAAACTTTCTACGATCCAACACATTTCACAAATTATCTGGTCTCTTATTAATATTCAAGTACTTAGTCTCGTTACATTCGGTTAGAATTACGTATTTTACCTTGTCATAAACATTCATCATATTACAATATCGAAACAATTCTTGTGCGTTACCTTTATATTTAACTTTTATATATTTGGGTACAATTATCTTTAGAATTTTATACTGAATTTTATAAATATCCTCTATGTAAGTATACCTCCTTTATTTCCCTATTTCGTTTGATCCACGACTTTTTGGCTTAGAGCATATACTAACTTGGTTTATATTCTATAACCCCCTAAAACGAGGAATAAGTTTGCCGCCGTATTTTGTTCATATCACTCAAATGCCATTTGTCATTCAATGAAAAGAGACAAAACATAGAGTAAGTAGTCCAACCTTATTCTCATTTTATTAATACGGGGGGGGGTTAAGACTTTTTGGTCACTCTGTTTATCAATAATAAATCGATTGATTGATTAATAAATTGTCGAAATTAAAAGTCGAATTTTGAATTTTAGCTCTGAATTTCAGTTACGTATAGGCTTAATTCGTTCGTCACTGATAAATCAAGCATTTAACATAACACAACAAAACGAATGAATAAGTTGAATGAATTTACGTTCTACTTATTTAGTTAGTTCTCTCAGTTAACGCAACGCAGCGAAAATTAGAATCCTTCTTTCGCGAAAAATATTTGCTGATTGTTTGTTGATTTTTGTTTTTAGTAAACGATGGCTTATAAGTTCTTAACACTTAATGACGTAGAGCAAAGCTATTTCTTGTAACGAAACGTCACATTAAGCAAATATGCTTAGAAAAACTTTAAAGCTTTTAAGGCACCGTTATTTTTCTTAAAGTTCAACTTATTAAACGTTTTGAGATTTAAGAAGTTTAGATTAGAACAAGTCTATTGATTGGTACTTCGCATTCCGGACTCCAGGCCAGGAAACCAAACAAAGTCGGGGAGTTACAGATGAAAAATCAGTAATAATTGCTTTAAAAATTATTTGAAAAATATTATTCCTAAAAATAAAATCACCTATTAAATTCGATTTTTAATTTAAAATAATCGATTGTTTCATAATCGATTTTTTTCACATCCCTAATCCCTAGTGACAATCGCGTGCGAAATGACGTTTCGCTGTCTTGTGTTATTTGTGTAATGTGTAATTTATTTAAAGTAAAACTCAATTACCGTTCATTGTCTCCATAAATTTGCCCATATGTTGATAATTCAAAATAACAAGAATAATTCAAAACATCTGTGTAATCTTCTTCCTACTTAGATCGTAAAAGGACTGGTGTCAAGCTTATTGATGCGTATCTCAGGTGTTTGTTACAACATAAATAAATGTTAATAATCTAGACATCCATTAACTTTTACATGAAAATGTCGAAAATAAAGAAACTGACTGGCTCATTCCGCTATACGCAATGGGACCCCTGTTTAATTGTTTCTCAAATAGTGGCAATGCAGTCTCTCTTATATTTATCTTTATGCATTATAATGGCTCTAATGCAAGATTTAACGGGATCTACAAGGACTTTGGATCACATATTTGAGTACCATGTAAGTATACAATGCATAGCAGCCTCATGTTGTATAAAATATCCCAGTGAAGACAGATAGATGAACAGAAATAACTCTCCTTTAATAACAACATAATACCAGATATCTTGGTTTTTTAATATTGACACAGTAGATTGTCAGCTCTATAATAGTCTCCCTGGAAGTACCCAGTTCTTTGACATGTTTCTTATCTATTGTTAAAAAAAAGTTATCTTTATTATTGTTAAAAAAGGGTGGCCTTAAAAGCTTGGCCTTCCATAGCCAATTATAATACCTTTTAATACTAGCGTTTCACTCAGAAATTGTTTACCCTGATCCCATCCACACACTACACCACACACAGAAACACTAAACCACCATTTGATAGTGTTTTTACACTAGTCTTCTGTCGAGCAAAGATCGAATTCTCAAAGTATTTCACTAAGCTGTCATGAAAATTTGCAGCTGCCATATACCTTAACCAAATTTTTACAATTATGTGGATCATATAAATTCCATTTATCTATATTTTTCAGGAGATCCATGTACGAGATAGTGAAGGGCGTTCTGTGATATTTGCATTTGTACTGAATGCGATCTTAGCAGCTTTTGCATTGTGGACTATTGTTGGCCGGACTAAGTTGTGCTTAGACTTTAGGTATGATAATCTAATTTTTTTTCACTTGACATTATAAAATTCAGGTATGATAATCAATATTTTTTTTTAAAAATTTATAAAAATCTGTTTTTTTTTAACATTACTTATATTGTTTGATTCTTAGGTTTGCAGCACATCACTCATTAAATAAACCAGTTTCAATGGTTTAGATGATCTGATTTTATTTATTTATTGATGTTTCCTATCCTTTGCAGGAATGCGTTGTCGGAATAAGATTTTATTTATTTATTAACATTTTGTAATAAATAATTATTCCGACGATGCATTCCTGCAAAGGATGTGAAATGTCATTAAAAATATATAAAACCATTGCATCTAACCTGTTTAAACTTGTTTTACAACTTGCATTGATATGACTATTATTAATTTTATTTTTCTGTTGCAGTTGCACCTTCTATGGAATCCACTTACTCATCTGCTGGATATATAACTCATCCTTTCCCACCACATTCTCGTGGTGGGTTCTGAATGTGTCATGTGCATCCATTACCTGTGTAGCAGGAGAGTTCCTGTGCCTTCGTACTGAGTTGCAAGCGATACCTCTAAGCAACATAGGTGCCAAAGTGGACTTATGAAAATTAGCATTCTCCGAACTGTACATACTTTATGAATCGCAGATCTCTAGTTTAGTGAGGCTAGCTTGGTACAAAATTATTACTTTTTTAAATGTGTAAAACTTATTATATATATTTGGAATATGAATATAAGCAATAAAAGTGCTTGATTAACTGAGTTGGAACAAACATGCATGGAAGTGTATAACTATTATTACATTGAAACAATTTTAACAGGTACTGATTTAAAATAATGTTTCGAATATGCACGACTCAATGAATTATTTTCATGTTAAATGTATTTTAATAATGATGCATGATTTTGCAGATAGAGTAAAAGACTTCAGAATTATTAACTTTTCAAATTCATACGCTATGCTTCTAACTGTATAACTTTATATTATTAATATCCAAATTATAGCCTTATGAATGAAACCTTTTATATAAAAAATAATTTGACATTGTTAAGTGCAAAGCAACCAGTGGGCATTTTTGAAGCAATCAGAAAACATAACTGAAGATCCCAATTATGACCAATGGTCTCCTTCTGATTTCACAATCATACTTTAACTTTGGTAGATAGAACAATTTTTTTCTAGCTTCACAAATACCCACTCTCACTTTCAGTTTAAAGGTGCGATCCGACGGCGTGCGTTGTCAAGGGCGTGGCCGCGCCGCGCTGTGTTGCCAAGCGTACATACGTAGTACGGGATTTCTATTTACCTCGTATCATATATGGACACTACTAAATCACAAACGTTGGAGTTCTCATACGTTTGCGCAACAAACAAACCTGCGCGGGGCGGCCGGGCGGGCCCGCGTCAACACTCGCCGTCGGATCGCACCTTAACACCACTCAATTAAACTGTACTGTTTTGTGATTTAAACCTTTTGTATGATGCTATCAATGGTAATAAAAATATTAATATACTACATATTTAGGTATCTTTCATTGCGAGGTTTATTGAATGACTGTTATAATTTTGATATAATTAAGTAAAATAATTAGTTTAGTATGCATTGTAAATAACAGTTATTGTTACAGAATATTTATAAAGTATTTATTTAATATTTTATACCTAATGTAAATAAACAAATTAATGAACATAATAATATCTTTGATTGGAGAACCAAAACTGATGAAAGCCATTCCATTCCAAGATGATCCATGTATGGTAAGAAGATATAAATGTGTAAAACTCGAACATTTCTTTTACTCGTGGCGTATAAACCACAAACGGAGACGACCTCCGTGGCCGAGTGGTTTATACACCGGGTTTCATGGTGTAGCGTACTCGAGAGGTCCCGGGTTCAAATCCCAGTGGGTGGATGTGTTTGTGTGATGAATACGAGCATTTGTACTCCAGTCATGAATGTTTAATATGTATTTCTATATAAATATATATGTATTCTATCCGTTACCCTAGTATCCCATAACACAAGCCTTAAAGTGCTTACTTTGGGGCTAGGCTAATTGGTGAGTTTAAAAAAAAATATTAATAGAAGACTGCAGTGAACTCTACCTTTTCATTGTGTCTTGGTCAGTTAGCAAGATATGACCAAAGCTCCACTGGTATCGAAAACCTCCCCCAGCTAAGCTAAACGGTATTTCAGAAGTGCTCTGATATTGTTTTGCCATCTCGTGAGAATCCACATTACTGCATTCTACATTTTTTATCATTCGGGAGCCATGGATATAGGATGTAAAAACCAATTAATTTCTTTCATTTAGCGCATAGAACTACAGTTATCAGTAATGATGCTATAGTGTCTATCTTTAAGTGATCGAATCAGAAATGAGGATATCCGTAGAAGAACTCTAGTAACCGACATAGCTAAACGGATCGCCATGCTGAAGTGGCAATGTGCAGGGCAGGCGCGGTCGCAATCTGAAATTTTGGAGGAATCACTCACTACACTAATAAAAAAAAGAAAAAGAGGTATCTCGAATAAAATAAACATTATTGCGACGAACGACGCATGTCGATTTTGCTACAATTACCAAAACTACGTAGTTCGGTTCCTTGTTTCTAAACTAGTACTAGATGTCATTTTGGCCATCATACGTAGTTCGTAAAAACACCACTAGATGTCAAGCAAACTATAAAATCGCTGTTAGGGGATATTACTATTGCTATTACTTGGCATTTTTTTGAGATTTTCAATTTGCCATTAAATTGGGGGGGGGGGGGGGTCATGTCCCCTGTGCCCCCCCCCCCCCCAACTTCGGACCGCGCCTGGGGCAGGGCACATTGTTCGGCGAACCGATGGACGTTGGGGTCCTAAGGTGCTTAAATGACGAAACGCTGTGTCGGTAGACCCCTTACCAGATGGACTGCCGAAATCAAGCGAGTCGGGGGGACCCACTGGATGCGGAAATCTCAGGATCGTTGTTTGGAGATCCCTAAAGGAGGCCTATGGCCAGCAGTGGACGTCCATCGCCTGATTATGATGATGATGATGAGTGTTAGTAACCCACACTATGCTTTATAAGCTTTAGTTGTCGATAGTCCTAATGCGTAGTTCCATGGAGATTAGAGAGAAGGAGAACGATCGCTGTAGAAAATAGTGTAAAATAAGTGAGGCGCTGCGATCGCTAAGTTGTCTCAATAAAAGTGGGCTGTTGTGTGCTATTTTGTAATGACGAATACCGCGAAGAAAAATTATATAATGGGATTCAACTAAGAATAGGACCGACAGGGCGCCATATTGTGACGCCATAGCTGTCAATTCAAACCAAACAGGTAGAGTGAGCAGAAAAAAGTTTTATTTAATAAAACTTATTTGCTAAGATTAAGTGAGAAAAAACATCAATTTTTTTAATAAAATTTATATACTAAGATTGAGGAAAATAAACAACCGATTTTTAATAATATTTATTTATTAAGACTGTGTGAGTAAAGCTATTAATCAGAATCTAGATCTTCAATTCCGCTCATCTCTGCATTACCGCGGAGTAGTTATGAATAGTCATGCACTATTACTAGGTCACATACGAACATGTATCTTTTATGTAAACGAAACTTTTAAATCGTGTTTATGAACGTAACTTAAAGTGACATTTGGTTGGCAATTTAGGTTATCAACCATTAATAGCCAAAGCTCAATAAATGAAAAAAATAGCAAACAATATAATTATCAATATTTGTTATTGTTTGTTTACATATGTTTGCTTTTTATTCTAGAATTAGCTGAGTTCTAAAACAGGGTTCCAAGTTTTTTTTGCAAACCGTACTTTTCAAGCGACATTTGACAGGTGGAGGTCTTTGGTTTTCCTATTCTTATTTGAATCGCATTATACATTATTCAACTAACTTCATCTACTTGTACTCATAAACAGCTAACTGCACAGATACTACTTACCGACGGCAGCGCGGTTGGTGGCTGAAAAATTAACTACAAATTCTACAAATTTTCAGGGACAGGCAGGCTAATGCTTTAGCACGTAGCGATCGTTCTCCATCTCTCTAAGTAGAGTAGAGCAGTCAAAGAACGAGATTTTCTAACACAAATTGTTTTTTTTTTATATTTCCAACACACACCAATTAGCCTAGCCCCAAGTAAGCACTATAAGGCTTGTGTTATGGGATGCTAGGGTAACGGTTAGAATACATATACAAGTATATTGTACATGTACATATATAAGTATATTTATATGGAAATACATATTAAACATCCATGAATACAGTATAAATGCTCATGTTCATCACACTAACATCTGCCCCCACCGGGATTCAAACCCGGAACCTCTCGAGTCGGCAAAACCAAGAAACCCGGCGTACAAACCACTCGGCCACACAGGTCGTCCTATAATGCTAGTAACCATGAAAGTATAAAACAAAATTGGCTAAGCTTCACACAGCTTTTTATACACATCCGAAATTTCCCGCCCAAACTAAAGGGAAAGAGTATTTCAGAACCGTTTATTTTTGCTACTTCTTGAGAATCCGCATTCACTGCATTCTACGTTCTTCTATCAATCGACAAGATGGATATAGGAAGAAAAATCAAACAAGTTGTAAATTAACAATTAATGTATTTTAACCTTAAAAAATCTAACAATATTGATTATGAGCGTGCCGGAAACAGTGAAATGTCGGACAAGCCTACGCTCTCGTATCGCCTCGTAGTTTTCCCCCTAACCACGTTGCAGTATTTGATCAACATAGCGAATAGAACGAGAGTTGTCAGTAATACCGCTATAGTGACCCATACTATGGTGTATGAGCCGTGGTTGTCGACGGTTCCTAGGCCGTTGTTAGCTATTATGGACGCGTAGTAGAGGGCGGAACTTCGGGCTTTGCGAGGACGTTGGGGGTCGGTAAAGTCCACTTGGTAAAGGCCGAATTTGCTCCTGTTGGTATAAATCAGGATATTGGTGTCGATTCTGGCATGATTCTCTGAACCTATACTTAAATTTGACAACAGTCAGTGTATCCTTGTCACTCTGTAAAGAGACTGTTGTCAAATTTAGTTTCTTAAGTTTAGAGAATTTAATTTTTTAAGCTTCATTTCCTGGACTATAACAGTTAAATCACTTTATTGACAAACAAGTACAAACTATAAAATTTTCTCAATAGCTTTGGAACTTTATAAGAAATAACATAAAGCTCAAGGTCAGTTGGAGAATTTTGAGAGTTGTGTTTAACTAGATCTGACGCTGTGTGTTATAAAATGTTATAAGTGTTAGTTGTTCATCATCGCCTGTATTGATATCCCCACTGCCAGGGCACAGGCCTTCCCTATGGTTAGATAAAGGAGAATGGGCCATCACCCTCCACGCGAGCCCAGTGCGGATTAGTGGGTGTGAACGTCTGCAGACACAACCGGTACCAACGGCTTAACGTGCTTTCCGAAGCTCGTAACAATAAATTTTTGGTCACCCATCCCATTGTGAAAGTTGCTTAACTTCCACGACCGCAGACCGAATGTGGTAGCTACTGCATCATCAAGCTCCTCTATTTCGTCTCGGTTCATAACGGGCGCAGTTTTGGAATAATACCCTAAATTTGTAATTTTATTAAGTGAAACGGAAATGCGTTACACGACTGTGGGATGCTTGCGCATCTCTTCACGCTACGAGCATGCTATATATAAAATTCTCGTATCGCGGTGTTTGTGGTTAAACTCCTCCAAAACGGCTCGACCGATTTTCGTGAAATTTAAATGCATATTCAGTAGGTCTGAGAATCGGATGTAATCTATTTTTCATCCCCCTAAATGTTAAGGGTAATCAACCCCTAATTTTTTTTTTTCAATTTTAGTAAATTTTTTTTTAATTTTTTTATGATACATCATACAAAAATACATACATCCCTAAATTTTCAACTTTCTACCACCAACCCCTATTTTTTTATGGCGGTACGAAGTTCGCTGGGTCAGCTAGAATATATATACATATATACATATTCCATCCCTATGGGGACATTAATAGGCTGATGATGATGGTAAGAGATTAATTTCAGAATCAGTAGAGTTATATAACATGTTCCCCTTCACTGGTAGCCACCAATCAAGCAGATGCTTACGTATATCCTTGCGTCCACTCGAAACTGTCCATCAGAGACCATGCGGCGTACCCTGTCACGTTCACTTTGTCTCTTCGTATCGCAAAATACAACTGGAAACAATAAAAACAAACATTTTATCCTAATAATTTTAGGTACTTAATGGTACCAATTCTGGCGTGATTCTCTAAACTTAAAACTAAATTTAACATCAGTCTCTCCTTTTCATTCTGTATAGAGAATGACAAGGATATACTGCTGTCAAATTTAAGTTTAGGTTTAGAGAATCATGCTAGAATCGACACCAATAATGGTTTTTATTGCTAGCTGAGGACCATTTGGCTTTTATAATGTTAGCAATTACCAGCCACTTTTAATGAAAGCTTCTGCGAAAGCTAGCTTTTGCCCGCTACTTCGTCCACGCCATAGTAACATTTTTGTAAATCCCACTAAAACGCTTGAACGGATTTAGATGAAGTTTGGCACACAAAGTAGGTAGGTAGGTAATTTATTACCTGGATTAAGAAAAAATATTTGTTTCTTAGGTTTACACGCACATCACTCATTAAATAAAATTAGTTTTAACGGGTTAATGCTTTATTTAATTTTGTCGTAAAAAAAATCATTCTGACGAAGCAGACCTAAAAAGGCTGCGAAACGTCAATAAATAAATAAAGTTTCGTGCATTAACCCGTTAAAACTAGTTTTATTTAAGATAAAATATATTTCTTTTATCCCGGAATAGTGTAAGCTTCCTGAGAGATTCGCTAGTCGCAAGAGGAAGTTAGTTAATATTAATTAGTAGGATTATTTATATGTATATACCTATTATAGTATCCCAAAACACATTGCGGTGCTTACTTCGGGGCCAGGATAATGAGATGGTGTTTATGAAATTTACGTCACCAATTGGCGCCACTGTGACGTGAGTACTTTTATATGATGTTTTTTGAACGACTAATCGAACGATCGTCTAAATTGATAAGATTAAATTAGATTTCTTCAGTGATAGCTTCCTCGCGATTTAGCCAATATCCGGTGTGCGTGTCTGTTGTTTTTACCTCTGCTTATGCTGAAGAAGGGCTTTGTGCAAGTACAATTTAAATGGATCCATAGACTATGAAGATATACGCGATTTGACGTATAAACCTGTGAGGATCTTTTGTCTCAGTGCTGCCCCCTGGTGCCCGTCGTTTCCGAAAACCTTCATTGGTGTAAGTGTATACAAATATTTATTTATTTCTACCATGCTGTCGAGATCTACCTGGGTCAAGTAATCCTTGAAGAAGTTCCTCTTGGCCTGTTCGTTGAGACCGGCTCCGGAGTCAGGGTATCCGTTCTCCAGCACCATGTACGAGATGTCTCCGTACTGCTTCTTCAGCCAAACCAACGAGTCACGGAAGCCTTTAGGATTCAACTGGAAAGCGACATGTTTTCAATCATTATTTTATTAGCAAATTCTTTACTTAAATTCAAATCAAAGTTTGGTTGGTGGCATGCCAACCCAAACAGTAAAAAATGGCTATCAGATCTATCATGCACTTCTTCTCATGTATGAAAAAGGTAGAATATTTATACAATAAAACATTAGGAATACATTGGTGTCGATTCTAGCATGATTCTCTAAACCTAAACTTAAATTTGACAGCAGTATATCCTTGTCATTCTCTATACAGAATGAAAAGGAGAGACTGATGTTAAATTTAGTTTTAAGTTTAGAGAATCACGCCAGAATTGGTACCATTAAATTAAAAAAAAATGTATATTATTTGTTTCTTAGGTTTTCACGCACATCACTCATTAAATAAAATTAGTTTACGGTAGTTAGGGTCAAATAAATAAACTCAAATTTACAAAAAAAAAATTTAAATAAAGTACTTTATTAACTAAATTAACTAATAAATTCATACATAGACAATAAAGTTTTAAAAATCTTCCAATGAAATATCCGAACGCTCAATAAAAGTCTTTCGAAGGTAGCTCGACAAAGTAAATAAAAAAAAAACATTATTCTGACGTTGCGGACCTGAAAAGGTTGCGAAACGTCAATAAATAAATAAAGTTCGTGCATTAACCCGTTAAAACTAGTTTTATTTAAATAGTACATTGTTCACCGAGGGGGGAAAGTGGCCGATTACCGAAGAGAGTGTAGTTTGAGCCTTAATATAGGTACCGCTTTTGAATATATCTATGAGAAAAAAAACTTTAATAATAGTTAATTATTTGTTGTATAATGAGAGGTAATAAAACACGAATGTGGGTTTATTTATTTATTAGGTACACGAAACAGATTGCATCATTACATGTATGATGGTAAAAAAAAAGAAATTTGGTCTAGAGTACAATGTTTGCAGAAGTAATATTGGAATAAAAACAATTAAAAATTATTCTCACACAAAAGCAAAAAGGATGCTCTATACATTTTCAAATGATGCTACATAGATGGGAAACATTAATTGTAAAAACAATACAGACGAAACATACCTACTTAATTAAAGCTGAGACGGGAAATGTAGATCTTGTTTTTAAAAGATAGAAAGTTAGTTCCAAATATGTCTATCTCATGTTTAGATGCCAAATCATCGAAAAGTCGACATATTACTACTACTACGAGTACTAATGTTAATCCTAGCAAGAAGACTAGACAGACGATTCCATCGCTGAGTGTATCAACTTGTGCAGGCAAAGCAAATCATGCATGACACGACAGTTCTCCAATGTGGAGAGCTGTCGTGTCGTCATGGAGTCTATGGAGACTCCACAGTCCACAGCGACATTCGCGCGACTGTGCACTTCGCCCAATATGGCAGGTACACAAACATTGAAACATTTAAACTTTGATCCTTTTGTAATGCTCTCAAAGATACTAAAGATTCACCAACACGAACAAAATCGTGGCCGAAACGTGTCCTAAAGGTACATTTTACGATAACCGAGCTCCGTAAGATGATCGCGTGGTCAAAAACGATATAGGGCATTATTTAAACATTGAAAGTCACCCTTAATGCATACTGTATAAGGTCCTCATTAAAACGCATGCGTCAAAGACTTCTGACAGTCCGAAATGCGAGCTCGTAAAATTTTACAAATTGTTGCTATATGCGGAAGAATGTAGACCTTATTCTTTTGACTCTACGCGCAATTCTGAATGCGCTGTTAGCAATACAGCAAGTACTGACCGCGAGGAAAAGAGACGCCTATTATATTTGAATATCACAATTATTTTATATTAAATCAGTTTATAGTAAATATTAGAATTAATTAGAAATCAAATGCGTTAAATTAACAAACGTTGATTAGATACCTGTCGAAAAAACGACACTTTTCGTACTCTAAGTATTATTTTCGCATTTTTTCACGGAGCTTTGTGGCATCTTGACTTTGTAAAGGTCCGCGCGTGACTGTGAACTAAGAAGTGCTTGAGTAGAGTTCAAGCACTTCTTGATTGGGACACATTTTGGGCGCTCCTGATGTATCTAGGGTATTTAATATCGTTGAATACTCTAAAAAAAAACCACACGGAACGGCAAAGCGCACTTAAGTTATGAAATATGTGACAATTGTATCAAATGCCCGTGCCACACATGTGAACACCTATTTGATAACTTATTAAAACTCCTATCTGGCACCGGCATTACACTTACATACCTTCATCCACGATATGGCAGTAGCAGTCCATTCGGGCCTGGAATCCAGTACAGCATCAAACTCAGTTGACCCCCATAGCGGCCATGCGCCTATTTTTTCACCCGGACGCGTTCGACGGACCACGCGACTTGTGTAGTGGTTCACGCCGTAGAAATCAAACGTCCCTGGAAACGACAAAGATATTACAAATCGAAAATGTCTCGGAATCAAATTGGTATTTATACTTATCTACCGCAGCGTTGTCGGCTGCGATGGCCGTCTCTAAAGAGTAGGGAATAAAAAAATCAGTGGCTAATAGGATTGATGACAATTTTTTTTCTTCGTCTATTAGGTAGATTGCACGCACTATAGTGTGACGTCATGTCACGTTATCTGACATCATGTCACGAGTTAGTTTAACGTTCCGCAGTGTGGTTGAGGTGGGGCCGAAGGGTCCCCCCCCCCCCCCCCCCCCCCCCGCCTCCTTCGAAGAGTACTTTACCCCCACGTATAGTAACACGGGCCCCGAAGAGCTACAGAGGCGCGCTTGAGTTCAAACCAACGAAGCCTCACAAAACTGCCCCCAGGAAAACAGCGAACGACATTTAAAATTGTCTAATTATTTTTTTTGTGCCTTTTGCTTGAGACTTCTATACTTTTAGTGATTCAACTTGGTATTGTCACTTCCTTTGTGATATCTTTTTCTTCTTATATATCACTGATTTTGGGTTCAAAGTAAACTTCCGTATAAGCAAAACCACTATCCAACTATTAATTACTGAAATCGGTGCAGTAAATATATCACCCCATAACAAACCGTTGGCTTAGATTTTTGAACGACAATGTCGACTTGGAAATAGGACCCAGCAGTCTTGTAATTAAAATTAACTTTGAATTAAAAGAAGCCTTGCAATGTAACATTCTAACTAAATACATACCTCTGACTAATTCAATCTCCTCTCTAGTGAAGGCAGGTAACCTGGATTTGGAATGGCCTTCCTTCTTGCTGTTCTCTGCTATGATCTTCTCCAAAGAAGATGGCCATCCCCCCTCCTTCGAGTAGATTGGGTGGGAGAACCTACCTACCTGGATGAAAGTATTCCATTAAAGGTAGCCAAAACAACGTTCTTGATTACAAGACCACAGAACACAGGAAGAGGTTAGAAGGGTGAACATAGACCGTTTTTACGGGAACCGATGTCTCCGGTTCACCCCCACTACGCTTCCACATAATAGATAATAGCCAATCGAACGACGCGACATCAAACAATCGAACCAATCAACGCTCACACCCGAGAGGAACGACGCAATCAGAACCAAGTTTTGATGACGACCTCCGTGGCCGAGTGGTTTGTACGCCGGGTTTCATGGTGTCGCCGACTCGAGAGGTCCCGGGTTCGAGTCCCGGTGGCAGATGTTTGTGTGATGAATATAAGCATTTGTACAACTTATATATGTACAGTATATGTATTCTATCCGTTATCCTAGCATCCCATAACACAAGCCTTACAGTGCTTACTTTGGGGCAAGGTAATTAGTGTGAGTGTTGGAAATATTTATTTATTTATTTTATTATTTATAACTGTGACGCGCCTGCCCCACAAGGCCTTTCTAACCTCCTATTTGTTCTGTGAACAAGACGATTTATTCTAGTGAAATTTTCAGTCTGTTCTTCTGTTTGTAATGAATTAACGGATAAACTACTGAGCCAATTTCTAAAATTCTTCCACCATTAGAATGCTACAATATCCCTGAGCCATATTTTAGCGCGCTAAAACTAAAGTTCACCCGTGCAAAGTCGGGGCGGATCGTTTATCATATAAAAACGGCGTGACTTACACTGTTCTGCATTAACAACTCGGCTAACTCATCATCCCCTTTCTTTTCCCCTTGGAACCATATTATTTGATTCGCTACTGATATTTGACCTGAAATTTAAACAAATTCACCTTAAACGGCCTCTTATAGGTACATTTTCGGCTGAAGCTTAGCAATACTGTAAAAGTTTACTCATGTAAGTAACCCTAAGTGCCGCCGCACACGGGCCACACGCCACAGCCACAAACGCCGCCACGAGAAGCTAGAAGCGGCTACTAAAGTGGCTGAAGCGCACGACAACGGCCGACTAAGGTAAGGGAGAGAGGGGTGGGGAATCGCCCGAGTGACGTGTAGCGGCGTTTTGTATCGGCGCATTAAGTGGCCGGTGCGGGCCACAAGAAGCGAGCAACGACGATTTGTAGAGTGTGGCGGCCACCGGCGTACCGTATGTGGCGAGTCCATATAAAATGTATGAAAACTACAAGAAATATGCCGGTGGCGCGGCGACGTTTTGTGGTTGTGGTCGGTGGCCCGTATGCGGCGACACTAAGTCACAAGAGCTTTCATTTTTTAATATATACATTAAATATAATTGACGTTTTCAGTGCGGCCGTGCCGTATGTACATTACGATGCTTTAAAATATACCCCATTACTCACTGCGTTACTGTTTGACGTAAATAAAAAGAGCAATGACAAGATTAAAGTAAGTACAAAAAAACAAAAGCCTATTTGTAGAAAAAAAAAATCAATTTATAAATAGACACTTTTCTCACACTCACCGTAGTACTTCGGCCGGAACTCCCTGTCGTACATCCTCCAGGCCTTCGCATGAGCCAGCAGCACATTTTTGCTGCACAGATACGAGCCCACATCAGGACTCCTTATATCTGGTGCCATCAGACCAGAATATCCACCGTCGCACGTGACCATAGGGTCGTTTATAGTCACCCAGGTCTTCACCCGGTCAGCGTATAGGGAATACGCCACCCGGGCGTAGGATGAGAACCAATCGGAGATGAGGGGATTGGCCCACCCACCTAACAAGCATTAAAAACATTTTAACTACACCTTGCGGTATATATATTTTATCAGGGACTCCTTATAGCGAGTATCCCCCTTCTCAGGGAACCATGGGATCGTTTATGGTAGCCCAGGTCCTCAACCAGTCAGCGTATAGGGAAAACGCATTCGGGCGTAGGATGAGAACCAAACAATGTATTGTTCATAGAGCATCAACAGAAGAGGGCAGCGTCATTACACTATTAAAATCATCCTTCCATTTAAACGGGGGATACGTTTGTATGCCCAATTTTTATGTCCAATTCGACAGAGGGGAAAGCTGCGTATGCCTACTTCCCTCCTGGTCGCGTCAGCCGTGTTGCTCTATGGTATTGTTAGATTAGAACTGATCGTAATGATAGCTCAATTTTACAGTTCTGATGGATTTCAAAGAGATTTGTGAAATGTTATTATTTCTTGAATAAGGTGGCTTCTATCCGCAACTTTACCGCGACAGCAATAACTTTTATCTACTGAAAAGTTAACTAACGTCTCTCTCTGAGTTCGGGCGTAACTCACCTAAATTCTGCAGCCTCATGGGCAGGTCCATATGGTACAGGGTCACCACTGGTTCAATCCCGCTCTTCAAGAGGGCGTCGATCAGATCATTGTAGTATTTCTTTCCGTCCGCACTCACTTCGTTTGCAAACCCTTGCGGTAGCAGACGGGACCATGATATCGAAAATCTAAAAATAGATGAAATTTATAGAGCACTCAGGTACTATCGGGTAGAATAGGGGTGATGACGGGGTACAGTAAACGAAATTCTATTTAGTCCGTCACTTAGATGATCAAAAAATAATGGACACGTATTTTTTCTTTGGGCAATCAACCTAAAAATGACAAAGTTATAGCGCGTCAAAGTTTGGGAGTAGGTGCTCGTGACGTCACTTTTAAGTGAAAATTGTACCAAAACGTGACGTCATGCGACTTTTCAAATCAATATATCTCTGCAATGTTTATATTATGTGAAAAAAGAAAAAATACGTGTCCAATACTTTTTGATAATGTACTAGATAAACGAAGAAAAAAAATTGTCATCATCCCTATTGTAAAATTGCAACGATATATCTTAACTAAGTTTCCTATAAACGGTTAAGTCGTTCTTACGTCATGGAGTGCATGTGGTTGCCATGTTTGGCTTTTATCGGTCGTGCTCAGCCAAATATTGCTTTTCCCGATTTTTCGCGGGCTTCGGTAGACCTGTCGTACTATGAGTTGCGATCAAACAAAGAAGTCTCTTTTCTTTGTTATATACTAAATATAAAATTTATTGTAACTATATATCTATATCCTAAATGATGTAATGCAAGGTGACTTCAGAAGTATCTCTGAAGTCTCTGTATATATCAATACAGGGAGAAAAAAGCAGCCCTTGCTGAGTTTCTTGCCGGTTCTTCTCAGTACAAGGTCTCCTGCCGTAGTTTTGCGAACCGATGGCGTAGCTTCTTGACCTTCACAAGTGCTTGTAACAGCCTAGACTGAATAAATCACTTTTTATTTCATTTCATTTGTATTTGAGGCCAAGTTAACTTAGTTAGAAAATATGGCATCCCCAGTTGCGTAGCCTTAGGTCAGAGCCGGATTTAAGGCACGGCAGGCGGAGCTGTCGCCCAGGGGCTCCCACAAAATAGAGGCCTCCACAACAGAGAAAGAAAAACGAAATTCGACAAGTTTTGAACAAGGAGGGGTTCTGCAAATCGTATGGTACCCGGCCCAGATTTAGGGGCCCCCATTACTTCCTTGCCCTGGGCCCCCCACGCCTCTAAATCCGGCTCTGAACTAGTAAAACTTGATATATTAAATACAATATATCTCCGATCGATCGATTGTTTACGACAGATCAATAAAAACGAAATATAAATGTTGTTAAATGGTGGGGTCAGACCGAGACGTAAAGGATGTCTAAAGTGGTACTAATTAGCAAATAAATTGCCTTCACACATAGTTTACTACATTTTATAAATAAATATAATATATAGAGCTCAAATGGCTAGAGCGTTCGGACTGCGATCGTGGTAGTTAAGCAACACTCGCAATGGTCGGTCAGTCGATGGGTGACCAAAAAAAAATATTTTTTTCAAGCTCCACCGTGCTTTGGAAGTCAAGTTAAACTTGGTCCGTGATGCATATGCAGTCATTATCACTCACTAATCTGCACTATTCCCTTCGAAGGGAAAGCATAATTATGGTCTAACAGTAGGAACATTAATAGGCTAATGTTGATAATAATATAATAATAATATTTCCAACATCCACACGAATTAGCCTAGTCCCAAAGTAAGCACCGTAGGCTTGTGTTATGGGATACTAGGGTATCGGATAGAAAACATAATACTGATGCACATATGAGTACAAGTATATTTATATAGTAATACATATTAAATATCCATGACTGGAGTACAAATGCCCGCTTTCATCAGACAAACATCTGCCCTCACCGGGATTCGAACCCAGGACCTCTCGAGTAGGCGACACCTTGAAACCCAGCGTTCAAACCACTCAGCCACGGAGGTTGTTGATGATGTAGTTATTTAGCAATGAGTTTACCTGTAGAAATGTAGCCCAAGTTCCTTAGCCATTTGGACGTCCCGTCGCCACTGGTGGTAGGAGTCGCAGGCGATATCACCAGTGCTTCCATCACCCACCAGGTTGGGAGAAGAGTGTGTGTAATCATCCCATATATTGACGGACTTGTCTGTACAACATAAACATTATACATTCACTGCGATGCAAACATTGTGGCGGTTGTGAATTTAGCAGCGAGCATAACTATAAATAAATAAACATTTTCAACACTCACACGAATTAGCCTAGCCCCAAAGTAGGCTTGTGTTATTATGGGATACTAGGGTAACGGATAGAATACATATACTGATACACATAAAAAATGTGTGCGTGTACTAGTGTACACACGTAAGAAGTGAAACTTCTTTATGGCCTTATTTTTTTCGAAAAATGATCTACATGCAACTTTCCAGAAATATATATATAGGCGTGCGCTAAGATTTTTCAAAAACTCACCCACTAAAGGGGTATAACTACACCTTACCTTACCTTATCTTACCTTATCTTACCTTATCTTACCTTATCTTACCTTATCTTACCTTATCTTACCTTATCTTACCTTATCTTACCTTATCTTACCTTATCTTACCTTATCTTACCTTATCTTACCTTATCTTACCTTATCTTACCTTATCTTACCTTATCTTACCTTATCTTACCTTATCTTACCTTATCTTAACTTATCTTACCTTATCTTACCTTACCTTACCTTACCTTGTGTGAAACACGAATATTTGCTGTCGATACTTTTTTTTTTAAAGTTGACAGAAGAAGCAATTGTTCGGATGAGGTAAATACCTAGTGCTCTTTTAAAAAAAGATGGCGCGTAACCAAAAAACATGACGCGTAACCGAAAAAAATGTGACGGTAAATTTTTTTCCAACGCCGATAAAGAAGTTTCACTTCAAAAGTATATTTACTAGAAATACATATTAAACATCCATGAATGGAGTACAAATGCTCGTAAGCATCACACAAACATCTGGGAATCCCCACCGGGATTCGAGCCCGGATCCTAACGAGTAGGTGACACCTTGAAACTCGGCAACGAAGGTCGTCACTATGCACTTTATCCGGTACTGTGTGCTAAGTGGCCCTAGACCGCTTCCTTTTTTATGTTAAAAGCGTGGCAAACAAGCGTATTATAAAGAAAAGTTTACTAGAAAAAAAAAAGTAATAGGGCCGTGGTAGCATAATGGTCAGTGCATTCGCCCGGATAGCGAAGGATGCGGGTTCGAGTCCCGTCCGCTGCCTGGTCAGCGTGGATTTTTTTCTAGTAAACTTTTCTTTAGATTTAAACATCTAGCAGTTAAATGCTTAAAAAATAAATAAAATCATAACTGTAATTGCTATTTCTTCTCTCAAATGTTTAATACTTGAAAAAGTATTCATGTGACATTGTGGGTTACCTACAATGCGAAGTGATGGCGCTCTGCCTTGCAGCTTAAGGCTAGGAAAATTTCGACGCGGCTAATAGGGCCGTGGTAGCATAATGGTCAGTGCATTCGCCCGGATAGCGAAGGATGCGGGTTCGAGTCCCGTCCGCTGCCTGGTCCGCGTGGATTTTTTTCTAGTAAACTTTTCTTTAGATTTAAAAATGTAGCAGTTAAATGCTTAAAAAATAAATAAAATCATAAGCGTATTATACCCTGACCCAATCCCCTACCCCGTGGAGACCTGGAACCTTATTCATCGACGGAAACAACACCACCAAACTTTACTGTGGTCTTCAGAAAGGTGGATGTTGCTTCCCCAGACGGGCGCTCCAATTAGAGCCAGAAAATCCTCTATGCCCTACCACTCTTCCTCTGATAGCCGTAAAATTGAGTGTCTGAATGGATCCACAATATTGGTATACATGTATATTATATCGTAAGACGTCGAGTCGTTTTTTATACTATATAATTTACAACAATATGGTGCAATATGAATAAATTTAAGAATAATTAAAACAAAAAATATACTATAACAATGAACCTAAAACTAAAAACCTTAAAAAATAAAATATAATAACTAAAATACATTATTAAAAGGAGTCCCTTTAGGCAAGGTTCCGAAGATACTGGCAGCGTTCCCTCTTTGGATAGCTAGACTTATTCTTAACAATTGGTATTCCATATCATTATTTGATTAAAGGCCCAATGTCCCACCGGTTGGTCCTACTGGAGGGACCACGGTATACCACTATGGAACCCGTGGTCCTACTGGACTACGCAGATTATAGTGATTTAAGTATGTTAACTATCCCATCCATAGGGAAGGCCTGTGCCCCAGCAGTGGGGACATTAATAGGCTGATACTGATGATGATGATGTTATGTTTTGAGCAACATTGCTTCTTACACCACTCACACTTAAAATACCGTGTGCTATAATTTTATGCGCCTTGTATAAAAAGAGGAACTTGGTGGCGCAATGATCAGCAATACTTAGCGCGATCGGTCTGTGCAACTTTCGCAATAACCGGTCATAGGATGGGTGACCAAAAATGTGCTAACTGTGAACTCCTCGACTGCATCTGCAGTCGTTATAAAATACATCAACCCCATACTGCGCCCGCAGGGTTTTCTACGGCAAAACGAATGAGGCTGCAAATAGACGACGCGAAAAAATTCTTGCGGCCGCCGCGCTTTGGCCGTGCTGTCGCTGTACTGTCACCGCGCAGCGCCACGCTGTGACATTCTGTGTCATATAAACGCGCCCTGACAGTTGATCAAGGGCGGATCCAGGGGGGGGGGGGGGGGTCATGGGGGTCATGACCCCCCCCTGGGCTGGGTACAGATGGACCAAACCCAGGAGGATTTTATTTAAGTACTTTCAATATTTAATATACCACGACCATATGACGCCTGGCGCCAAAGCTGGCTATGTGACCCCCCTGGCGCCAAAGCTGGATCCGCCCTTGCAGTTGATCGATGACATCAGACCGAAAACCCAATATATCGATATCCCATTAGATCGAATGACAAATAATCGATAGATAAATAGCTCGTTCTGCGAATATTATCAAAAGCTAATTAGATCGATGTTTTATAAGATAAAATGCATCTGCTCTCTGATCGAAAATCTTATTTTGGCGTACGGTCCGTGTTTTTGTTTACCAAGTTGCGTATTCCATCGTCGATGCCAGATTTCTGGGTTATTTTGACTCCTTGGGTAAATTTGACCACGCATTGTTTGATATTGACCATAAACTCGATGAAAAATAAAGTGGCAGTTCGATTACCATTAGACGTTTTACGAGATACAATTTTCCAGATACATCATTGGATTCGAAGTACCTAAGTCCCAACAACATCTGCGATAAGCATTGAAACTTCGATTTAATATTACAGCGATCTATTGAAATTTCAATTTAATGTCACAGCAATGTATTAAAAGTCGATTTATTAAAATTTAGATCTAATGGCAAATCGATTTATTGAAATTTCGATCAAATGGCAAATCGATATATCGGATTTTCGGTTCATTGTCACCGATCAACTGGCATTCGATATGGCGTAGAAAACCCGGGCCAGCGTGGTGGGTTATGGCACAATCTCCCTAGTCTTTCCATAGGGAACTCCTTTACCATAGCTATGATTTCTTTAATAGCATGATGGTGATGATGTATTAAAATTAAAACAAACTTACCGCTGACATTCCAAGCACCTTCTATCTGATATGCTGATGTGGAGGCACCGAACTTGAAATTCGGTGGGAACTTTTGTAAAGTCGCTTCCAGCAGTAAAAACAAAACACTACGGAAACAAAAACAACCGTGTTGAAATATTATGGGTTGATAATTACTTATATCAATAATTATATGTATGCTGGTCTGGATGACTATTTTTTTTTTGCCTAAACAGTAGGACAAGGCATTCCTAAACTTTGTTAAACCAGTTTTTTATATAGTCATAATTTTTACATTATTTGCATTTGTAATGGAAAGTGACTTTATGAGTGACCTCATATTGAAGTCATTTTTCAATTTGACAACTCTGTATATAATACAGGGAGAAAAAAAACAGCCCTTGCTGAGTTTCTTGCCGGTTCTTCTCAGTACAAGGTCTCCCGCCGTAGATTTGCGAACCGATGGCGTAGCTTTTCAACATTCACAAGTGCTTGTAACAGCCTAGACTGAATAAAAGATATTGAATTTTGAATTTTTTGAATTTTATCATAAATTCTGATTCTCGTATTACCGTAATAAATAAAAGACCGCTAGCTTTATTTTCTTTAATTGAACAATTACAATTATAATTACGAATAAAATACATAATGTCATCACAATTCTTAAGTATTGTAGAAGCGAAAACTGCATGAAACGGATCGCATTGTGTAAATCAAATATTCTTATGAATTAAATTCAATTTACTGTGGCAAGAACTAACGATCTTCAAGACATTTTAAAAAAATTCTGTACACATTGTAATATATGTTAATAATTGTTGTTTAACTTGTTTAGCTGCAATTAGCAACGCGTTATTAAAAACATTGTAATATATACTAAAATAAAAAGTCAAACCTTATCTTTAATTCAATACAACCAATTTATACATTTACGTTACGCGATCATCCGCATAAAAACGAAGCGAAAACTTTAACAACTTTCGTATTTAAACACTATGGAAATTTATATAAAATTAAACCTCCTTTCCCAGTCGGGTAAAAACTTAGGAATCACGTGAACACACACGGGATGTTCTATTTACCTTAAAATCGCGATATGTATCAACACCATGTTTACTACTGAAAGATTCGATATCACTATATCTTATCATATGATAATCGTGATATATAGATCTTGAAATATGTCCGGAGGTATGTCACATAACATTCACTTTGATATCAACGTGTGGTTTAATTGTAAAAGGGAAAAAACAATATTTAACTTGCTAATTGTACACTGGAGACCGGTGGTTACAATCAGAAAATGTTAAATTGATTTATAGAATAATATCAATTTCTTACGATAAGGTTCCGTAAAATGACAGTTATTATCTTGTATGGATACAAATGCGTGCATTAAATTCGGATCCATCACGTTGCTATCTCTGTATTTCAAATGAATCGTTGTTGATAATGACAAGTTAAAAAAATATATCCATATTTTATAGAACTATCATTAGGTTAGGACTGTTAAAAGCACAGAACACAAAAAAGGGTTAGAAGTGTGATCAAAGACGTTTGTACGGGAAGGTATGTCGTCGGCTCACCACACTACACTTCCACCTAATAGATAATAGCCAATCAAACGACGCGACTACAAACAATCGAACCAATCAGCGCTCAAACCCGGGAGCAACCGAGAACCAAGTTTTGGTCAAGTTATGAGCATTTACTCACACATAACTGCGGTGTGTATTTTAAAATAATATCCTACTTGAACCCGAACCAATTGTCCCGATACCGGTAAGCTGTCTCGTCAATAAAATCCGCGAGCACACAGCTGCACTACACCAGCAACACTGGCTCGATCTGGAGATGTGCAGGCTGACCAAGCTCGCTTTGCCACGGGTGAACGCTGCCTTCTCCAAAACTCTCCTACAGCTAAGCAAACCTACATTGCGCATGGCAACAGGTGCTATTACTGGACATGCACATTTTAACAGACTTCATCTTTTCAACATAGGTGTCACGGACAGCCCCCTATGCAGAGGATGCATGGAGGCAGAAGAAACAGCTACTCACGTTCTGCTGGAATGCAACGGAGTGGCCGAATACCGGGCGAAATACCTCGGCTCACCGGGAAACCTTCAAGAGGCAGTCACCAACGTGAAGGCCCTGGGGGCCTTCCTGGCGGAACTGGGCTGACTGGAGTGATTCCGGCCATACACCCTCCTCACGCAAAACAGGCGCCATAAGGACGTCGAGTTGCGGAAACGCCCGTAGCAAGAAGAAGAAGAAGATCCTACTTGAAATCATTTTATATATATTTTTTACATTCAAATCTAACTTTAATAAATACGTAGTCAAAAACACAAGTGTAACAACTTTAGTGGCCTCCATTGTACGTGAAGCTTATTAAAAAATATTTCAATAGAAAAGTGCTACCCAGTTTTAATGTATAATATAATTTATCAGGTAAAGATGAAGGTAACTCGTACTTAATCTACAACGAATAGTAATTAATTATTTTATCAAATGAGATAATCCTAATCTATTAGGTAAGTTAAAGATTAGTTTAAGGAACTGTGTTAATATGCATTTGATATTTACAGAACAGAATTCGATTATTATAAAAAATAATAATTTTAAAGAAAAGTACTCTAAAATAAATAAATAAATAAGTCAGAAGTTGTACTTAACTTGATGTATTTATGTAAAATAGGCAAAGAAGTAAATTAATAGTAAATTTAAGTTAAATGTTTACAGTCTCCCAATGCTAATAACTGTTAAAAACTGTGGTAAATTTAGTGGATAATGCAATTAGGGCACTGGTAGTATTAGTTTATAATGTAACAAGATTGCATCATTGTTTGTTTACCCTAATAAAGAAAAAAAACGGTTGTCTGTAAAGTCGGTTTACTGACGATAGTTGAAAATTACAACGTTTTTTTACAATGTATGTACATAGTTTTTACAAGTATGAATGTGCTTTGAGCAATTGTTTTACAACTTTTAAACATGTGTGATATCATTACCTTTATCGTTGCTATAAACAATTGACACCACATTCACTGCACTTCAGACTTGACGAAAACATGTAAATGTATTATTGTATGGCAGCTTTCCACGCGGACGCATCGCTCACTCGAGTAGGAGAGAGACAGATGTCGAACGCTGCCGAACGCGGAGGCCGATTGTGCCTCTTTGTCGCTCGTTGCGCGCTCGCTTGCACTTCAAGCTTTAAATGGAACGCCTCAGAGCGAGGTAACGCCGCATGAGTCATGTTTTTTCGTGCGTGCAGCCGGCTCCATCGAATTATAAGACGTTGTTACGACAAAAACACATACCTACCCATAAGGGGTCATCCATTGTCGCCGACCAGTCTTACGTACGGGAGGAGACGTGCGGCAAGAGGGACTACTACCAAGGGGACGAGCGGCCAGCGGCGACCAACACTCTCTTAGCCTCCACGCACAGCATCGCACGGGGCCCAACCGAGTCCAAAAATAATATAACACCACGTCGCTGTTTATCGTCGTCGTCGTCGTTCTTTTTGTTATAAATATACCAGTTTACACCTATAATTCCAGTCCACGTCATTTAATAGGACCCTTCTCATTGAACCGGCTCGAAGGACCAACCAACTTGGGGTAAGACTGGTCGGCGAACTTCGTGATTTTTTACCCCTCCCCGTGCTTGTCATAGTTGGTCATATTTGAGGAACTAGTAAACAAAACGATGTTATTACGTAACTGGTCATTTTTTTTCTGTTTGTGGAATTTTTGCGCTCGCTGAATTTGAATCTCTACTCATTTTCATTGAAAACCGCTTAAAACGGTGATGAATAGAACCAAATTAATAACCACCCCAAACGCTCGCAGTGTGTATGTCATTCTGTACCCTTAGTACAAGTTTGAGCTCACTAAAACTATCATAGTTTTCGTAATTGTAAATTACGTTTCTATGTCCATTTTGGTAAAAAGTAACCAAATATACATAAAATTTCAGCAGACGCAAATGATTTAATGATATAATGTCACACTTCGTCGACCCTCTCCCAGTTTACATTTCCGCACATAAGTAAAAATATATAACAAGAAATTGCAGCCTCTCTTCATCATCATCATCAACCCATGTTCGTCTACTGCTGGACATAGGTCTCCCCTAATGCACGCCACTGCTCCCGATTTTGTGCTACTCTCATCCAGCCCACTCCAGCCAGCCTACGAATATCATCATCCCATCTTGTCTCAGGGCGTCCTACACTACGTTTACCGAGTCGTGGTCTCCACTCAAGAACTTTCCGGCTCCAACGGCCATCAGTTCTGCGGCTAATGTGACCAGCCCACTGCGACTTCAGTGGGCTATGTCGGTGACTTTCGTTCTCTGTCGGATTACATAATTTCTGATGCGGTCCTTCAGGGAAACTCCGAGCATAGCCCTTTCCATAGCTCTCTGAGCGACTTTAAACTGGTGGACTCGTCCAGCCCTGAGTGTCCACGTCTCGGCGCCGTATTCATAACTGGGAGGACGCACTGGTCGAAGACTTTCGACTTGAGACAATGAGGGATGAGTGACGAGGACTTGACGAAGCTTATGAAATGCTGCCCAGCCCAACTGAATTCTTCTATTGCCTTTACAATGCGTTTGTGCGATAGACATATTCCTGAACAACCTCGAGAGGTACTCCATTAACAGCAACCAGTCCCGGATCAACGAGCTCGTTGAACATGACCTTGGTTTTATCCAAGTTCATCCGGAGACCGATGCTTTTGGAAGATTCAGCCAGGTTACTCACCATCTCCTGTAGCTCTTGTAGGGTTTCAGCCAGGATGACGATGTCGTCCGCGAATCGAATGTGTGAGATGTATTCGCCATTAATATTTATTAATTAAATATGAGCCAACCTCTCTTAAGAGATCTTAATTGACTTTTAAGTTAAATTATATTTATTACTAGATGAGGAGCTGGCGAACCAAACGGTACAATTACGCATATGGTTTTTACCATATTCTACTGCCCGGAGGTTTTGGGCCAGCTGAATTTGAATTACAACTCATGTCAATCAAAACCGTCTAAAACAGTGTTAAAATTAAGTACTAAACTAAAAATCACGCCAAAAGCTCATTGTAGGTAGGTATGTCCTTCAATTTTTTACTGCTTCTGTAAAACTTATTTTTATGTAATAGGGGTGATGACGGAGTACAGTAAACGAAATTCTATTTAGTCCGTCAGTTAGATGATCAAAAAATAACGGACACGTATTTTTTCTTTGGGCAATCAACCAAAAAATGACAAAGTTATAGCGCGTCAAAGTTTGGGAGTAGGGGCTCGTGACGTTACTTTTAAGTGAAAATTGTACCAAAATGTGACGTCATGCGACTTTTCAAATCAGTATATTTCTGCAATGTTTATATTATGTGAAAAAAGACAAAAATTACAATGGCGGACAAAAATTAGTCATCATCCCTCCCTATTATACCGTTTTATTCGCCAGCTCCTCAGATGATAGTTTTAAAAAGCAGCTGTGCTGCACCATTTTAATTAAGTTATTAGTTTTAGTTAAGTGTCTCATTTTAAGTGAACTGTAGTGTAAGTTCGTATAAGAAATAAAAATTCTTTAAACCTTATTTAATTTTGATGACGGCTCTTTCTTCGCAAAAAAATTTAAAAGACGTCTCAAAATGAAACATTAAATTTAAATTAACGTCTTTTAGTGCTATAAGTATTACTACGCTCGTACTCAGAGACATCCATAGTTTTCAGTTTGATTAAAGGCAGTGTTGTTCATGTTACTGTCTTTGCGATGACATTACAATAAGATAACGTGACAATAAATAAATATTATGTCTGTACTTTGTATTAACTCTTACACGTTATTCAGACAGAATATTTTGCGTCATTCGTTATTTGTATTCATTGAATAGATACTGCAAAACGCGTTTACCTAACACAGTTATTTTTATTTCAAAACCTTTTCAGGTTTATAAAAACCACTATATATATCGCACCTTTATTCCAATACTGTCATTATCTATACTTATAATAAATCTGTAGAGAGGTCAATTCTGTACATGAAATATATTTTCAAAATAACTATCAGGGGGTGATTAGTGATCGATACTGATGCCAAAATTGCAATCAGTAAAATTTTTGTCTGTCTGTCTGTCTGTGTGTATGTTCCTTATAGAAACAAAAACTGCTCAATGGATTTTAACGAAACTTGGTACAATTATTCTTCATACTCCTGGGCAGGTTATAGTATACTTTTCATCACGCTACAATCAATAGGAGCAGAGTAGTGAAGGAAAATGTTGGGAAAACGGGAGAAGTTACTCCATTTTTTAAGCTTCCGTCGCGTGCGCAACCTTAATGGTTAAAGTTACATAGAAATCATGAATGACGTAAATATTCTACATAAAATTGTCTAAAAAATATCCTGCAACAGCATATGTCTATCTTTTATGGTTTACTCACAATAATACGTGTAACTCCTGATAGCTTAGCAGTTCGGAGCATTCTGATTATATTTGTTTACTCTTACGTTTATAATACTCTCACTCATCCCTAATTTAAAAAAGTTAACATTATTACCTATTCAATAAAAAAGAATCATAAAAAAAGAATTAAATAAATAAATCCAATGTGTACAATACACGCCTGAGAACAAAATCTGTAGTCTACACTACAGCTCCACACCGAAGCGAAGCGAGGGCGGGCCACTAGTCATAAAATAAAAATAAAATACAGGATTTGAAGTAATGTGTAGATTCATAACGTAGCAAATAGTTGGCGTTGTAAACTATTTTTTGAAGAATTTTGTTTAATGACAGTATTGGAATAAAGGTGCGATATGTCGCCGTCATCTGGTTGAATCTGCTTTTTGATTGAATGACTAGCGCGTTCATTGTGTGACGACATTTGATTGAATGACTAGGCCGAACGTTGATTGAACAAGCGTCACTCAACGTTCAACTAGTTAGTTACACTTTAAACAGATAATAATATACACGCGCTACACTCAACAAATTAGAAATGCTATGGAATACGAACTGCGGCGCCGGTACCGCGAACGCACGACAACAGGACTGTTGCAAACTGTACGACAAACGCACCGCTTCGGCACCGCAGTAGGCCGTCAAGAAACGCATAAATTGAAAGCGCCCTAAGCTTCGAAAATTATAAAAAAATAACCTAATCAGCAAAAGCTTGAATGTAACAAAATATTATATTGCAAGCCCATCAAAATAAAAATATAATAACTGAAAGAGTTGACTTAAAGGTTGTTTTTTGAGTGTGTATGCTGTTGGTCGCAGATGACCTTTACAGCGTCAACGGGTTTGGGGACGGCGAGATCTTAAGGGGACCTCAAGCCGAGAATTGGCGAGTGCCTCTAGAGGTATTCCAGGCGGATGGCATCTCCCCACGGGGGGAGTCTCCTCTCCGTCTGGAGCCTCTAGACCACTCGAACCTTAGGGGGTCAGCTCAACTAGAGGGCGTCACTGAGACTCTAACCTCGGCTCTAGTTAGCCGTTGTCGTGGGGGAAAAGATTGTGTATCATAAAATGTCACTGACATATCCATAGTTACAATGTGACGAAAATAGTCACGTGATTTTTGATACAGCCAATCACAATAAAGAAAATTAATTTAAACCTATATTAATATAACAAACATAATATAGTACATAGTATCAAACTAATATTATAAAGGCGAAAGTATGTGAGTGAGTATGTTTGTTACTTCTTCACGTCTCAACGGCTGGAGCAATTTTAATAAAATTTGGTAGTATGGAGTTAGCTGACACCCTGGATTAACACATACGCTACGTTTTTAAACCGCGGATAACACCACGGGGCACTGCTAGTAAATAATAAACCTATAAAACCTAAAAAGCTGTCATCTCAGGTCAGTCAATAACTTTTATCTCAGTACTAACGTTTCTATTGAATTTATTGAGATTTGGTGAGCGAGTCTTTTTAAGCATTTTTTAATTGATTTAGATGTTTTTGATATAATTTGTACCAAGGTACTATCGTGGAATTTTGCGCTCTGTCACTTGGGGAACAAAATGCTTTGAACGGTTTTCTACAGTAGTTTTTACTACGCCCCGCCTTCGCGTCGGACGCGCCAATCCGGGCCGCCGCACAAAAGTAAGACAGAGAGCATTTCATTGATTGAATAATGAATTGAATTGCATTTGTTTTAGTTGAAATTTGTCATCCGCATCGTGATCGCGACAGCGCTATACGAAAAAGTAAGACAGCGATAATAACATGTCTATGAATAAATTTATACTACGCCGCTACCGCAAGCGATTATAGCATTATGGGTGACAGAGCGGGTCTTTCCGCGAGTGTACAAAAGTGGTCTGAAATCTAAAGAGTCAATCTCAGCTCAAATAAAACGTCATTGCACTACAAATCAGGATGTATGTACGAACTAAATGAAAATACTATATTATGCAACAATTTTTATTAATTCAAAAATATATTTGTACACAAACATACATTTTTTATAAGTATACATCTAATCTCTTTGTAATTTCAAGAGTGGTGCATTTTTGCTTTTTCGCTTCTCCTTCTTCAGTTCTCCCGATTCTAAAGCTTTTTTCATCACCTGAAATAATAATACTATGTCAGAACCGCTCGAAATGGAGGAAGTCACCTCCGCTTAATAACAACAAATAAATAAATATTTCCAACATTCACACCAATTAGCCTAGCTAGCCCCAAAGTAAGCACTGTAAGCAGTGTAGGCTTGTGTTATGGATTACTGGGTAACGGAAAGAATACATATACTAATACACATAAGTATATTTAAGTCATCATCAAATAATCAGCCTATTAATGTCCCCACTGCTGGGGCACAGGCCTTCCCTATGGACGGAATAGGGAGATTGGGCCATGTCCCACCACGAGGGCCTAGTGCGGATTGGCGGGTGCTAACGACTGCAGATGCAGCGGGCACCAACGGCTTAACGTGCTTTCCACGTTTCCAAGCAGTTTTGGTCACCCATCCAATGACCGACCACTGCGAAAGTTCCTTTACTTCAACGATCGCAGCTGAACGCACTGACCACCCGCGCAATTAAGCTCCTCAAGAAAATTATAACAATGAAATTACCTGCAAAGCGTTCTCCTCTGTAGTATTAAACACTGTAGAATTGTTCAAAGTGGGATATTTGAAGGAAAATCCTTTCGGGAACATGGGTCTGGAGAGCATAGACTCGAGCTGCCTCTTCCGCACTTGCAGCTCCTTGTCTATGGAAGGGTCAACGTGCTTCACTGGTCTGTGTGTGAGTTATGACGTTATTTTGATGAAATATTTTTTTTTCTTTAATTTTGTACACACAAACATAAATAGACAGAAATACGATAGTAGTACAAATATTAAGTGGCTAGTTCAGCCGCCAGCGACTTCGTACCCGTGGAGTTAGTTAGAAATGAAGGTTCACTGCTCGTTCCCCGTAGGTGATAGCGTGATAATATGTAGCCTATATGTTGACCTGACTTCTTAATAATATTCGTGCCCAATTTGAAGTAAATCCATGCAGTACTTTTTGGGGTTTGTCCAGGACATACAACAGACAAAAATCAAGATGGAAATGGATGGCAAACTTTAATCACGCAACACGGCATTTTTTAGAAATAATTTCAACACGAAACTCGGTAATTGTCGTGCGTTTCGGTCAGCGTTGCATTGAACACTAAGTGACGGGAAACGACTTAGACCCCAGCAGGTGGGAGATAGTTTTTTTAACGTCTACTGCGCTGCCACGCTCTATCTAAAGTAAATAATCAACGATTGACATATAGGATACTCTTTATCCAAGAAAAAAATGAAGTTCTTGTGGGATTCTTAAAAACCAAATTTAAGACAGACGAAGTCACGGGAGGAAGCTAGTATATTATTTTGTCAAGGATACAAGTCGTCGTCGTCGATGATCATGTCCATCTCCCTGGCTGCTTTCTCCCTCCACCCCGAGGACTGGGTGGCGCGTCTCTTCTTCAGCAGTAAGCCGTCCAGGGTTCGAGCCAACGAGACCAACTCTTTGAACGACGAGAGACATTGCGCAGACACGGGGAATGTTGGCAGTTCTGTCGCTGTTTGGGGAGAAATATGATTTTAACACAAACAGTAAGAAAGGGGCTTTTTATTGCCCCCTATTATCACACTAATATAAGAAAGGCGAAAGTTTGCGAGTGCATATATTTGTTACTTCTTTACGTCTAAACGGCTGGAGCGATTTTAATAAAATTTGGTATGGAGTAAGCTGACACTCTGGATTAACACATAGGCTACGTTTTACTGCGGGAAACTATCCCTTATAAACCGCGGGTAACACCGCGGAGCACAGCTAGTACACAATAATTTATAATAAGAAAGAGTAAGAAGCGTCCAGGGTTTGAGCCAACGAGACCAAGTCATTGAATGACGAGAGACGTTGCGGAGACATGGGGAATGTTGGCAGTTCTGTCGCTGTTTGAAGAGGAATATGTTGTTAATGCAAACAGGACAAATAAAGAAAGAAAAGGCTTTTTATTAACCCCTATTGTACAGAATAATTATATCAAGAAAGAGTAAAAAGCGTTCAGGCTTTGAGTCAACGAGACCAACTCTTTAAATGACGAGAGACATTGCGGAGACACGGGGCATGTTGGCAGTTCCGTCGATGTTTGGGGAGAAATATGTTTTAAACATAAAACAGGGGAAAAAAAGTTTTTTATTGACCCCTATTATACACAATAATTTGTAACAAGAAAGAGTAAAAAGCGTTCAGGCTTTGAGCCAACGAGACCAACTCTTTGAATAACGAGAGACGTTGCGGAGACACGAGGTATGTTGGCAGTTCCGTCGCTGTTTGGGGAGAAATATGTTTTAAACATAAAACAGGGAAAAAAAGGCTTTTTATTGACCCCTATTATACACAATAATTTGTAACAAGAAAGAGTAAAAAGCGTTCAGGCTTTGAGTCAATGAGACCAACTCTTTGAATGGCGAGAGACATTGCGGAGACACGTGGAGTGTTGGCAGTTCTGTCGCTGTTTGGGGAGAAATATGTTTTAAACATAAAACAGGAAAAAAGGCTTTTTATTGACCCCTATTATACACAATAATTTATAACAAGAAAGAGTAAAAAGCGTTCAGGCTTTGAGCCAACGAGACCAACTCTTTGAATGACGAGAGACGTTGCGGAGACACGAGGTATGTTGGCAGTTCCGTCGCTGTTTGGGGAGAAATATGTTTTAAACATAAAACAGGGAAAAAAAAGGCTTTTTATTGACCCCTATTATACACAATAATTTGTAACAAGAAAGAGTAAAAAGCGTTCAGGCTTTGAGTCAATGAGACCAACTCTTTGAATGGCGAGAGACATTGCGGAGACACGTGGAGTGTTGGCAGTTCTGTCGCTGTTTGGGGAGAAATATGTTTTAAACATAAAACAGGAAAAAAGGCTTCTTATTGACCCCTATTATACACAATAATTTATAACAAGAAAGAGTAAAAAGCGTTCAGGCTTTGAGCCAACGAGACCAACTCTTTGAATGACGAGAGACAGTACGGAGACACAGGGAATTTTGACAGTTCTGTCACTGTTTGGAGAGAAAACTTTATATTTTTATTTTTTACCTACAAAAAATTCCACGACAAAACAAAAATATTACTACAATTGCTATTTCTTCTTTCAATGTTTAATAATTCTGAAGGTATTAGTTTGAAGTTTGTGGGTTATCTACAACGCGAAGAGATGCCGCTGCCTAGCAGCTTAAAAATACTAGAAGAAATTCGTCATGGTCATTAGAGCCGCGGTAGAATAATTGTTCAGTGCATTCACCCGGAAAGCGGATTGTGCGGGTTCCAGTCCCGTCTGCTGCCTGGACCACGTAGAATTTCTGAGTAAGTTACGATATATATTATGTAAGTATACTAGCGGCCGCTCGCGACTTCGTACGCGTGGAGTTAGTTAGAAATAAGGGTTCACTGCTCGTTCCCCGTAGGTGATAGCGTGAAAATATGTAGCCTATATATTGATCCAACTTCTTAATAATATTGGTGCCAAAATTTGAAGTAAATCCATGCAGTACTTTTTGAGTTTATCCCGGAGACAGACAAAAATTCTGAAAACTGTATTTTTGGCTTCGGTGTCGATTGTAGATTGTATTCTTTAAAAAAATATTAAATGTACAGTTTTGACTTTCCTACCATTTATATATTATATGTATAGATAACATAACTTACTCTTATTGAGAGTCCTGCACAGTTTAGCGTAGTTATAGGCCTCGGAGGGTTCCATCATAAGTATAGTGAGACCTTCTTTAGTCGCTCGCGCAGTTCGACCGCTTCTGTGTACGTAGTTCTGAAACAATGATCTATATGGTAGACATCGTGCTGAGATTTAAGACCTTTTTTTCTAAGATATAAAAATATAGCAGCATTTCAATGCTTTAACAAATGTGACGACCTCCGTCGCCGAGTGGTTTGTACGCCGGGTTTCATGACGTCGCCGACTCGAGAGGTCCCGGGTTCGAATCCCGGTGGGGGCAGATGTTTGTGTGATGAACACGAGCATTTGTACTCCAGTCATGGATGTTTAATATGTATATTTCTATATAAATATATTTATATATGTAAAGTATATGTATTCTATCCGTTACCCTAGTATCCCATAACACAAGCCTTACAGTGCTTACTTTGGGGCTAGGCTAATTGCTGTGTGTTTAAAAAAAATATATATAATGGCAGTTACACACATTTCTCTTTATACAAAGCTTCTTTTCTTTTTAGTTCGAATTTGGCAAGAAATCTTTAGCCAGTGTAACTCGCGATAATGTTATCGGTTCTAATGATATCTTATACTTCCATCCAAATCTGTTCAGACATTTAGAATGAGAAAATTTCTACCCGGGTCTAGGCACGATTTTAAACCGTGTCTACGTCCGTTTGTCAGTTAAGTATGGGATAATATGGAAGCTTGTTAACGACACCGGCGCTGGCGACTGTTTGGGGAATGGTTGCCACTTATACTCTAAAATGGAGTAATGTACTCTATGTCATGGAGGCGCAATGTTTAACATTAAAAGAGGACGCAAAAATACTCTTTTTTACACAATGTTTACTATACTGCTTTAATATTTCAAAGTTGTATATTGTTGTAATATAAGGCAGTATGGCACTACATACCTTTGTCTACTTTTATAAGACTATACATGTTTCCTGTTCCTGTTATACTTTGATTGATTGCGTACATTGTGAAACTGTTATTGTATTGTATAACTAACCACAAACATTTTACGATGGGTAGGCTTAAAACCAGCTGCGCGGTGCCTATTCCTTTTTCCAATTCATATTTAATACCTACTTATATATAATGTAATAATAATAAGGTATGGAAATAAAGCACTTGTATTTGTATTTATTTGTATTTGTATTTTATTATTATTATCTTACAAATAAAAGTAAATAATAAAACTTCAGTATAGTGACCCAAACCTTTTTATTGCCTCGCCCTAAAGAAAATAACCACAACATATATTAAGGTTTAAAATTTAAAAAGACCTACCTCTGCAGTTTTCGGCACTTGGTAATGTACGACGTGGTCAACGTTGGGTATGTCCAATCCTCTCGCTGCTACATCCGTCGCCACTAACACTCCATGCGGGTCGTCGCGGAACCTTTGCGCCAAAAAATTTAATACTCAGATAGTGGGGATTGAATTTCTAAACTTAAACCTAATGGGGAAGAAAGTGCCAATATATCCCGCCCGAAGCGAAGGTGTTGAATGCATAGAGGTATAAGAATAGAGTAGGGGAGATAATACTATAGACTCTACTACAAGTGGAAGTGTCCCTCTAATAGAAAGAGAAAGAAGATGAGAGACCGCTAGCTTTCTCTCTCTTATCACGCATGCGCATCGGCAACCGTAAGCATCTTACTATTTTGATGTTATGCTTGGACCAACTATTGGACAGGCGACTGCGCATGCGTCACAAGAGAGAGAGATAGCTAGCGGTCTCTCATCTTCATTCTCTTTCTACAAGGCGGACACTTTTAGAGCCGCCTTCCCCACTCTATTCTTATACCTCTATGGTCGAATGGCCCATAACAATAAATCGAGACAGCTGTCAAAGTTACATGGAAAACCAACTAATTCCGATAGACTTGGGCTGCGTTACGAACCCTACGCTCCAAGTGTCGAATTTAACGTAAGTTTCATACATTTTATGTCAAAATTTAAACGTCAGGGTAAAATGTTGAACTCACAGCGTAGGTTAAGAACGCAGGTTTGAAGTGACAGATTGCTTGTTATTGGCCAAAGAATAGCGAGATTCTTCGTCCAAGGGACTAACGGCCAAAGACTTTGGGTTTTCTTCTCCATTTTAACAACAGTCTATCCTTTAAATTCTCTATGGAAAACGTTGGGGACATACTGAGCTGGGCCCTGTTTCATAAAAGTTATACCGTGGTATCTTTACTTAACTGCAGTAAATTCAAAGAAAAAAAAAAGCCAAAAAAAATCATCACGTGATTAATGGACGGCTCCTTATAGGATTTACACTATCGCGGCAGAATAACATAAGGGGGCAATCTTGCACCTTGTGAAATACTCCCACCGTTCCTGAGCCCTATATGAAGGGCCGAACGTCTAATATATTTATTTAGATGGAATTATAATTATTTATTTAGATGCAAGACTGTGATTTATTAGTGATTGCACATACCTTTCCAAGTTCTTGAGTCGTTGCCTTTGAGGCATACTCGCATGAAGAGGTAGCGGACTGCACTTGAGTAAAGTCAACAGTTGTGCTAATCTGAAAAGATTGGATAATATCAAAGACATTGCCTCTAATTCTATGTAGATAAAATTCGTACTTATGCTATAGCTATTACAAGCTTTAATGGAATAACAACCTTGAATCGAGTCTCTAACTAGCAGAGGAATGATAAAATGTTTAGATTTTTTTAATGTTTTGTAAGCGCGTTGCATTTAGAAAGGTGAAATTGCATTGTAATTTCTTTTTATTATTAAAAAGTACTTCCACAGTTTTTTCTCAATTACGAGCATTTTTACCATTCAAATTCAAATATTATGGTAATATTTTTAAATAATAATAATGCTTACTTATGTTCCAGCTAGGCACCAGTTAACTTTAATTTGGCGCAATAAAATATAGCCTATGCTATTCAGGGATCATCATCAACCTATTAATGTCCCCACTGCTGGGGCACAGGCCTTCCCTGTGGATGGAATAGGGAGATTGGGCCATGACCCACCACGTGGGCCCAAAGCAGATTGGTGGGTGCTAACGACTGCAGATGCAGCCCGGACCAACGGCTTAACGTGCCTTCCGAAGCACGGAGGAGCTCGAAATGATAAACTTTTGGTCACCCATCGAATGACCATCCTCTGCGAAAGTTCCATAACTTCAACGATCACAGCCGAACGCGCTAAGCACTTGCGCCATCGAGCTCCTCATTCAGGGATATAGTATTACAATGGCGAATGAGAGGGAGCCGGCTCTTAAAAAATCCACAAAAACGTTTCACATAAAAAATCTAAAACTATATAATTCTACAATCAATTCTGTACCTTCTGACGCTCCCAATAGAGTTGCAGAACACGATAGTCCTTCCCGGATGCCTCTTGATAATGTAGTACAAGTAGGCGTCTTTTTGTTCGAGCGAGCAAGCTATACGACTCTCGGTCAATGTTTCAGCAGTACCTGTGGCAAATTACAGAATCTAAATAAGTCTGGAAGAAGGAACGTAAGGTTAGTATGTAAGACTTTCTCTTACGGTGAGTGTATGCGAGAGAAGTAATAAGATTTTACGAACAAACGTTTTTCTTGCAAAATTTACGCTTAGGAGGCTGAATTAAAAAAAAACTCCCATCTTATTACTTGTCTAGGCAATAATAGGCTGTGCGATGATGTCAGTCAGTCTGTCAGTGTATCCTTTTCTCTTTATATAATATTACTAGCGGCCCGCCCTCGCTTCGCTTCGGTGTAGAGCTGAAGTGTAGACTACAGTTTTTGTTCTCAGGCTTGTATTATACACAATGACATTCATCTATGATTCTTCTTATACCTGCATGCAAAGCCTCAGCCCGATTGGTTTAAAAATGACAAAGTTTCATACAGACTTTCATTCCCTATTTTATCCCCTTGGGGGTAGAATTGATCAAAATCCTTTCTTAGCGGATGCCTACGTCATAACATCTACCTGCATGCCAAATTTCAGCCCGATCCGTCCAGTGGTTTGGGCTGTGCGTTGATAGATCACTATGTTAGTCAGTCAGTCACCTTTGAGTTTTATATAATATATAGATAGATAACTATCCACCACACTATCATTTACGAAAATGGCTAATAGTATGATGATAGATTTCACAAAAAAGAAATGGTGCGATTTTAAGGTACCACAATAAAAGCGAAACTTTAAATCATTAATAAAAAAAAGTCCACCCTTCACTGGGAATCGAACACAGGCCGCCCGCATAGCAGGCGATGAGCTTTCTTCCACTAAACTACCGATGCTTGTTGCTAGGGTCTGATTTCTTTAATAACCAGATTAAACGTACTCTGACATGCTGATTTTTTTTTGGCTATGTAATACATGTTTTAGTTTAAAAATGATAGATTTTTACCCAAGTTCTGTGCAGTGATGTCAACGACTTTCGGCTCCGTCATGCCGATCATGTCGATAAGCCGCTTCACCTTCTGCTGCGGCGTCATCTTTTCGATCCTTCTGTTTATGATCTTGCCTCGTTTCGTTACCTGTTCGTTAATAGAACAAATATAGGAAAATAAATAAAATTTGGTTACCCAAAGGTAAACGATAAGCAATAAACCACGTAGACGATATCGAATCAAAAGGCGATCTCATTTTAAACACAACCCGCCAACACCCCACTAATACTATCGGTTGGGTAATACTATAGGTTGGGTAATACTCTGTTAGAAAATATTTTCGTTAATCTATTGTATATGGGATTGTTCGTTCAAACATCATATTCTTGATCTAAGGTATTTACTATTAAAGTTTGCGTTAGAATTTATCTGTCAGCTGGCTAAGGAATATAAGTCATTAGAATTAAGATTTCTTCACTGATGGCTCCCTCAGGATATTGCCAATATCTGGTGTTTGTGTCCAAAGTTTATTTTCTACATTTGTTTTCGATGAGGGCTTGCTTATTATTTATAACTCTGCTTATGTTGTGGCAGGGCTCTGTGCAAGTATAAGGACCTAGGATTTGGGAAAAAGAATAGGGAAAAACAGAAAGGCAAGGTTAAGGTATAGTATGTTGAGCTGCCCGAAACAAACTATACATATAATAAAATGGTAGGAAAGTCTGATCTACAATCGAAACCGAATCCAAAAATATAGTTTTTAGAATTTTTGACTGTTAGTGATATCGATTCTGGCATGATTCTCTAAAGCTAAACTTAAATTTGACAACAGCGCATCCCTGTCATTCTCTATACGGAATGAAAAGGAGAGACTGATGTTAAATTTAGTTTTAAGTTTAGAAAATCACGCCAGAATCGATACCAGCCTGTATGTATGTCCGGGATAAACTCTAAGCACTGCATGGATTTACTTCAAATTTGGCACGAATAATATTAAGAAGTCGGGTCAACATAAAAAAATTAAAGTGAAAATTTATTTCTAACTAACTCGACGCGTACGAAATCGCGGGCGGCCGCTATGCTAGTAAGTAATAAAACTGAGAGATTTTTCTAGTCATTACAAACCTTTTTCCCCTTCATATGCGAGGGCAGGTCGTGCACCATAGTTAATGTTGCCGAGAACACAAAGTTCTGCCGCGCCCCCTTCCTGTCTTCGTCCGCATTCAACCGCTCTAATAGGGGGTGTAGCTCTTCAAAATGGCCGCGCTCGATCATACGGTCCGTTTCGTCTATGGCCAAGAACCTAAGGGCAAAACATCGGATTATTAAAAAAACGAGTGTGCTTATGACCACACGACTGAAGTGAGGCCTCTTTAGCTCCATCTGTATGTATATGTATATGTGCGTAGAATATATACAAGTATGTACATATCCATATTTCATTTACTAGCTATAAGAGAAAGAGAGAAAGAAAATGCGGGCGCGCACTGCTTTCTCTTGCTTATATCCCCCACACGACTCCCGTTCGCCTCGCTCGAACACATAATTCGTAACGCGTAACGCATTCGCATGCAATCAACTCACTTAACGCTGTCCAATTGCTGCAGATGCGGCTGCCCCTGCAGTATCAGCTCCCACAGTCTCCCAGGAGTGGCCACCACCACCTCGGGCCCGGAACGAAGCACCCGCTCTTGTTTAACAACCGCCATACCGCCCACTATGGTGGCTACCTTAATACCTGGGAAATAAAACTTACTAGTGAATGCCTGCGACTTTGGTTTCCGTTTTTCGGTTCCAGCGAAATTTTGGTTTCCTATACAAATTTCCAACCCCCTTTTTTCACCCCCTTAAAGGGCGACCTGGGATCCTTTAAAAAAGGCGTGAAGAAGCAACATGCAGGCCGGCAGGGTGAGGATGGCTAGTGTGGCAAATAGAAATGTATCAGCTATCTTCGCATCTGGACTTCACCGTCACTTAACATCAGGTGGGGTGGAGTAATTTGTTAGACCTATCTATAAAAAAAATTAAAAAAATAGCCATACTTTTAGAAGGTTGGCAAATATGGCGTAACCGACTACGCGTACCAATGTACGGGCTGCCTGTACGCAGCTTTAAAGTTAAGTATATTGTGAGAACACCAATTACGGCAGGTTGCAAGTTTCCTACATCTAGGTATGTATGTATTCATGATATGTTTTAATATTTTAATATAATTTTATTGGACTCCCTTGGTCTAGAATAGCAAAAATTAATGGTTTTTAAATGGTTGTTATGTTTATTTAGCAAATCTTAAAATCACAAGTAAGTTATATATGAAACATCAAATGACTCTTATAATAAATGGAATGAGTTAAATGGAAAATTAGATGGAACATTATTGTTTTCTAAATTGAGGAGATGAAATGAGACATTATTATTTTATTAGATATTTCAACCAATTCGCCATTTTGGAACCGCTGTACTGTGTTACGGTTAAAGGTACAAAGACATCAGAGGCCCACGCACGAATTTTGACAGCTCTGTAATCGTATTAGACGGGCCCAATTCTCGCGGCATAGATATTATATCACCTTCGATATATCTCGAATGATCTGGGGCCCAATTCTCGCGGCATAGATATTATATCACCTTCGATATATATCGAATAATCTGGCTTTTATCGAAGGAATACCTTTTTGCCCTATTCTCACCATGTCGCAATAGATATTTATCTACGGATGATCAGTAGACATACATCGACTGGTAAAGAGCCTTCGATATATAAATATCTATGGATCTTGGCATGTCAATCTTATTATTTCCACTTTTTTTACCTATCATTTATTGTGTTGTCGTGTGTCTTTGCCAATTATTGTTACCTCAAGACGTTGTTAACTGCCTTCATAAATAATTAGTAAATAAAGAAGTAGGTAAATAATGGTGTCGATTCTGGCGTGATTCTCTAAACTTAAAACTAAATTTAATATCAGTCTCTCTTTTTCATTCTGTATAGAGAATGACAAGGAAACACTGTTGTCAAGTTTAAGTTTAGATTTAGAGAATCGTGCCAGAATCGACACCAGTTTATATTAACGATGGAGTTGATTCATGTTTTCGTCAATGATTTAATAAATGACGTGATTGCTGCTGCTGTGCTAAGGCGCCGCCGTTGTGAGAGCAAGAGAGCCCATTTGAAATGAGGGACGCCGACTTCATAAAAAAATTACGTTTAAACAAAAATTTGGTTAGAAATCTTTAAAGTTATGAATGACATTGGTATCGATTCTGACACAATTCTCTAAACTTAGAACTAAATTTAACATCAGTCTCTCCTTTTCATTCTGTATGGAGAATGACAAGGATACACTGTTGTCAAATTTACGTTTAGGTTTAGAGAATCATGCCAGAATCGACACCATTTTCTTATTGACGATACGGAGTTTTGGCGGGATTTCTGCGAGTGCGGTTGGCATCTTATTTTAATTATTCTAAAATTCGTTCATAGTGGATATTGTGAAATAAAATTGGTGTGATTTGGTGTTACAACCGTCTGCGCAACTGAAGAATTAGTGGAATCTTTAAAATATACGCTATTCCAGTCAAGTGGACTCGAGAACTTTATTGTAGTGTTGAATACCTCACAGAAGCTTAGAGAAAAAGCCAACTCCATAAATTTCGTGCCAAACACTCCAAGAAACATTAGAATGCGTCACACCGACATTCGAATGTAAAAAAAAGAAGATTAATATAACTAAAGACTAGGCTTTATGGGCATTGTTCCCTTTGCCTTCCCTGAAAAGGGAGAATCTTAAATAATATTGACGTTTCATTATACGTAACGTTGAAATTATAAACGCATACAATTTAGGTAAAGTTGAGATTTCTTATACTCAAAAAATGTATACTCATTAAATAATATGAATGGAATTCATAAAATATCATTTTGTTGCTTGTAAAATTCTGCTCTAATTTATTATTATTTTATATAGACTATGATGTTAACTTAATCGAGAAAAACGGAACGCATTCGGCAGTGAAAGAATATCTACGATAGATATAATATCATTGGAATATCGAAAATCCACGAGAATAGCATTTTTTACCATCAGTAGATATTTTCAATAGATATCCCTACTTTCGATATTATCTCGAAGCCGATATAAATCTACGCCGCGAGAATTGGGCCCCTGGCTTTTATCGAAGGAAAACCTTTTTGCCCTATTCTCACCATGTCGCAATAGATATTTATTTACGGATGATCAGTAGACATACATCGACTGGTGAAGAGCCTTCGATATATAAATATCTATGGATCTTGGCATGTCAATCTTGTTATTTCCACTTTTTTTACCTATTATTTATTGTGTTGTCGTGTGTCATTGCCAATTATTGTTACCTCAAGACGTTGTTACCTGCCTTCATAAATAATTAGTAAATAAAGAAGTAGGTAAACAATGGTGTCGATTCTGGCGTGATTCTCTAAACTTAAAACTAAATTTCACATCAGTCTCTCTTTTTCATTCTGTATAGAGAATGACAAGGAAACACTGTTGTCAAGTTTAAGTTTAGATTTAGAGAATTGTGTCAGAATCGACACCAGTTTATATTAACGATGGATGAGTTGATTCATGTTTTCGTCAATGATTTAATAAATGACGTGGTTGCTGCTGCTGTGCTAAGGCGCCGCCGTTGTGAGTGCAAGAGGGCCCATTCGAAATGAGGGACGCCGACTTCATAAAAAAAAATACGTTTAAACAAAAATTTGGTTAGAAATCTATAAAGTTATGAATGACATTGGTATCGATTCTGACACGATTCTCTAAACTTAAAGCTAAATTTAACATCAGTCTCTCCTTTTCATTCTGTATGGAGAATGACAAGGATACACTGTTGTCAAATTTACGTTTAGGTTTAGAGAAGCCAGAATCGACACCATTTTCTTATTGACGATACGGAGTTTTTGGCGAGATTTCTGCGAGTGCGGTTGGCGTCTTATTTTAATTATTCTAAAATTCATTCATGTTACAACCGTCTGCGCAACTGAAGAATTAGTGGAATCTTTAAAATATACGCTATTCCGGTCAAGTGGACGTGAGAACTTTATTGTAGTATCGACTACCTCACAGAAGCTTATCGAAAAAGCCAACTTCATAAATTTCGTGCCAAACACTCCAAGAAACATTAGAATGCGTTACACCGACATTCTAATGTAAAAAAAAGAAGATTAATATAACTAAAGACTAGGTTGTATGGGCATTGTTTCCTTTGCCTTCCTTGAAAAGGGAGAATCTTAAATAATATTGACGTTTCATTATACATAACGTTGAAATTATATACGCATACAATTTAGGTAAAGTTGAGATTTCTTATACTCAAAAAATGTATACTCATATTTAATATGAATGGAATTCATAAGATATAAAATATCATTTTGTTGCTTGTAAAATTCTGCTCTAATTTATTATTATTTTAAATAGACTATGATGTTAACTTAATCGAAAAAAACGGAACGCATTCGGCAGTGAAAGAATATCTACGATAGATATAAATATCATTGGAATATCGAAAATCCACGAGAATAGCATTTTTTACCATCAGTAGATATTTTCAATAGATATCCCTACTTTCGATATTATCTCGAAGCCGATATAATATCTACGCCGCGAGAATTGGGCCCCAGGGGCCCAATTCTCGCGGCGTAGATATTATATCGGCTTCGAGATAATATCGAAAGTAGGGATATCTATTGAAAATATCTACTAATGGTAAAAAATGCTATTCTCGTGGATTTTCGATATTCCAATGATATTATATCTATCGTAGATATTCTTTCACTGCCGAATGCGTTCCGTTTTTCTCGATTAAGTTAACATCATAGTCTATATAAAATAATAATAAATTAGAGCAGAATTTTACAAGCAACAAAATGATATTTTATGAATTCCATTCATATTAAATATGTGTATACATTTTTTGAGTATAAGAAATCTCAACTTTACCTAAATTGTATGCGTATATAATTTCAACATTATGTATAATGAAACGTCAATATTATTTAAAATTCTCCCTTTTCAGGGAAGGCAAAGGGAACAATGCCCATAAAGCCTAGTCTTAAGTTATATTAATCTTCTTTTTATTACATTCGAATGTCGGTGTGACGCATTCTAATGTTTCTTGGAGTGTTTGGCACGAAATTTATGGAGTCAGCTTTTTCTCTAAGCTTCTGTGAGGTAGTCAACACTACAATAAAGTTCTCGCGTCCACTTGACCGGAATAGCGTATATTTTAAAGATTCCACTAATTCTTTAGTTGCGCAGACGGTTGTAACACCAAATCACACCAATTTTATTTCACAATATCCACTATGAACGAATTTTAGAATAATTAAAATAAGATTCCGCACTCGCAGAAATCCCACCAAAACTCCGTATCGTCAATAAGAAAATGGTGTCGATTCTGGCATGATTCTCTAAACCTAAACGTAAATTTGACAACAGTGTATCCTTGTCATTCTCCATACAGAATGAAAAGGAGAGACTGATGTTAAATTTAGTTTTAAGTTTAGAGAATCGTGTCAGAATCGATACCAATGTCATTCATAACTTTAAAGATTTCTAACGAAATTTTTGTTTAAACGTAATTTTTTTATGAAGTCCACGTCCCTCATTTCAAATGGGCCCTCTTGCTCGCACAACGGCGGCGCCTTAGCACAGCAGCAGCAATCACGTAATTTATTAAATCATTGACGAAAACATGAATCAACTCATCCATCGTTAATATAAACTGGTGTCGATTCTGGCACGATTCTCTAAATCTAAACTTAAACTTGACAACAGTGTTTCCTTGTCATTCTCTATACAGAATGAAAAAGAGAGACTGATAATAAATTTAGTTTTAAGTTTAGAGAATCACGCCAGAATCGACACCATTGTTTACCTACTTCTTTATTTACTAATTATTTATGAAGGCAGTTAACAACTTCTTGAGGTAACAATAACTGGCAAAGACACACGACAACACAATAAATAATAGGTAAAAAAAGTGGAAATAACAAGATTGACATGCCAAGATCCATAGATATTTATATATCGAAGGCTCTTTACCAGTCGATGTATGTCTACTGATCATCCGTAGATAAATATCTATTGCGACATGGTGAGAATAGGGCAAAAAGGTTTTCCTTCGAAAAAAGCCAGATCATTCGATATATATCGAAGGTGATATAATATCTATGCCGCGAGAATTGGGCCCCAGGGTCGATAATTTTAAAAATGGAAAAAGTGAAAAAAAAATATAGTAGGATGAAAACCATTGGAAAAGGTAGAGAATATAACAAAAATGAAAGGAAAAATAAATTACGGGCTATCTGAGGGAAGGGGGAGGGGGTGAGTTTTTGAAAACACACCAACTTTTTTAAAAAAGCACATATTTTGACGTGAGACTCTTTGATTGAAAATTAGGGTGCTTTTTCGATATTAAGTCAAAATATGGTGAAAAAATGAATATTTAAATAAAAAAAAATGTTTGGGACATACAAAGGTGAGTTTTCACAAAATTTCGTGAAAAAAATTTTTTTTTCGCAAAAAATAAAAATAATAAATTTTGAGGTTTTGAGGAAAGTGTCGATACAAAAGTTCTAGATCTTTTTATTACCTACAACTTTGCCATTTAACTTTTTTTCATAGGACTTGCAGTTTTACAGGAAATCGAGATTAACCATTTTTTACCCTTAAAAACTCACCCCCTCCCCGTTCCCGACCTCAGATCACCCGTAATTCATTTTTCCTTTCATTTTTGTTATATTCTCTACCTTTTCCAATGGGTTCCGTCGTACTATAATTTTTTTTGGTCTCAAAAATTATCAACACTGGTCTATATAGTAATCGTCAAATTTTGTATGGAAAAAGCCAGTTTGTTCTTACATCCGATAGGGGCGCTGCTTAGTTATCATAGAAACTTTGACAATTTGATACGATAACGAAACTTCGTGCGTGAGCCTCTGTTCATCGTATAATCAAAACCAAAAAATTAAGCTACATACAGTGCAAAAAAATGAATGTATTTCTGTGTATGTGTGTTGAGTGTATAATTATATAATAAGATACCTGTATATTTGGCAACAGCTATTAAATGCCTGCTAATTTGCATTGCCAGCTCTCGTGTTGGAGTCAATATCAATGCATAGAGAGGCTTTCCCGTTTTGACTACAACATGCCCTGGCATTTCTATGTCATCTATCACTTTAACACAGCCAATCCCTATAACAAATTAATTATTAACTATAAAAATTCTTTGACTTTAATAAACTTTAATAGGCAGTTGAAGTCATACATTAATGTGTGAATGCAACTTGCCTTGTTCATCTTCATTTAATTCTTCATCATCATTGCTTTTATTACTTTCATCATCTTCACTTAATACATTATCATTTTCAACTTCACTCTCATCTACATTATCAGATTCTTTGTCTCCATCATCTTCTGACTCTGAATTACTGTCAGTTTCACTTGCATCACTTGTTTCAGCTAAATCGTCAGAATCAATCATCTCAGATAGATGTACATAGTTGTCACTATCATCATTATCATTACCTTCAGCTATTGATGAATCAACAGATGGCTTTTTCTTTTTTATAGGTACATCAAATTCCTCTATATAATCATCATTATCATCAATCAATTTTTTACATATTTTCTTTGCCTTTTTATCTATTTTGTTTTGATTTTCTTTAGATAATTGGGTTTTTGTACTATATTCTTTAACTTTTAGATTACATTCACTTTTATCCGCTTCCTCATCAGTCCCATAACCATCCTCTGAGGACTCTTTACCATTTTGTTCAATCTCAGCTTTTTTCTTGTTATTATTCTTGTATTTAACTTTTTTAACTGGAACTATAATTGCTTTTTGTTTCTTTTTAACAGAAGTCTTCTTGTAAGGCAACTCGTACACATCAAGACCCATTTCAGCCTTTTCTTTTAGTTTCATGATTCCAGAGAGGATTGGAAGACCAAAAGCTAGTGTTTTGCCACTACCCGTTTCCGCAGCACCCAAAATGTCCCTGCGACCTGATAACAGAATTTTGATTAGTAGGAATTTAATTTTATTTACACTGTGAATTTTGAGTTACTTGACAAGCTAATTCAGATTATATTTCCACAAAAATGAAAATTTAAGTGTCTGCACATTGACACTATATTTTTGCCTACCTAAACAGATGAAATTGTCATATATTGAATTAAATAAAACAATTTTTAAGATCTTCATACTTTAAACAGATAGTAATTCCATAATAGGTATGTTATGGACAAATGACATTTTAGAATATTTTGTAAAGGATATTAATGAATACTTTTGTATAGGGATGTAGTATGATTACTGTTTATAACTGTTCTCATTTTTTTTATTTACACAATTTTTAAGTTTCTCAGGTAACTCATAATAGGGATGACAACTAACTCATTTTTCTTCATTATCAAAAAGTATTGGACACATATTTTTACTTTATTGACTTAATCAAAACATTACAGAGATGTATTTATTTGAAATGATGTCAGGTATTGGTACAATTTTTAGTTAGTGTTAAATGACGTCACAAGCCCCCACTCCCAATCTTTGATGCGCTTTATCTTTGTCCTTTTATGGTTAATTGATAGATAGAAAAATACCTGACAAACTAAATAGAATTTCATTTACTTTATCCCATTGCAACCCTATTCAGTGTTTAAATAGTATATAAATAAATGATAATAAATCTTATTCTATTCTTTAAGTAACTTCCACAAAATGTAAATTTATTTATGAACTCAGTTGTATTCACTGTATCATACAACAATAATTACTGAAATAATATACTACCATGAATAGCTGCAGGCAATGACAATTCTTGAATTTTGGTAGGTTTCTTAAATCCAAGTTCCATCAATGCTCTCATTATTGGCTCTTGCAGTTTAAACTCTGCCCAAGTCAGCATGTCTTCTGGAGTTAAATCTGACACAGTTTCACTCACATTTTCACCTAACTTAGGTTTCTTTTTTGTGTTAATTTTATTTTGTTTTACTTTGGGTTTACTTGAATCCACATTATAAGTTTTGTTTATATTATTTTTAACAGTTGTATTATTGTTAAGTGGTAAGAGCATTTCATTGGTAAGTGAGGGAGTGATTGTGTCACATGACTCTACCAGAAATCCATTGCTAAGCTTGAGAGTATCTTTGCGAGATTTTGCTTTTTTGTGTGGTATTTCATCCACTATGTTTTCGTTTTTCCTTTTTTTCTTTGATTTTTGCTGGAATTTAATTGTCATTAAGTTTGAGATAGTAGATATCTATTCTTCTATTAAAAAAACAACTTCTGATATGTAAATTAGTTGTACATTTCATTGGAAGGCTAATATGCACCTTTAAGTTTTTATATTAAAAAATTCAAAAATATGCTCGATAAAGTGCAAAAAAATAGTACTGGTTTATACAATTAAATTTACCTTTTTACTCTTTTTCGTCTCTTTATCCAAACCGTAATTGATACATTCTTCCAGACCGACAAACCCTTGAAATTTGTCAGTAAGTGACACTGGAAATCCTTCTAAAGCTACAGATTCCCATTTCAAATTCTTTAGCTTTTGACTCATATTTAAATAACTAATTATTTAATTTAATCAAAAATAAAATAAATCACAGATTGCCTTCGAAAGATAACCTCAAAATAACATTTTTTTTAGTTTATCGGCCTTGGATTTTATCCAATTTTATCCATACAGCCACAGACTAGTTAGAAATACTACGTTTAAACAGCCAATTCTTTAAAATAAAGCATGGCAATGTTTTTTTAGCTTTTTCACCATCTTGGGAAAGGCAAAGGCAGAGCCATGCAGCCATAGAATGACACTGATATCGATTCTGGCATGATTCTTTAAAGCTAAACTTAAATTTGACAACAGTGCATCCTTGTCCTTCTCTATACAGAATGAAAAGGTGAGACTGACCTTAAATTTAGTTTTAAGTTTAGAGAATCACGTCAGAATTGACACCACTGACGCAACGGTGGCCGCGCTCGCTTAATTTTACTGTTTTTCCTTTTTTTAGTAGTGCTTATTAATTAGTTTTTTTTCACTGAATATGTAAGTATGCGTGTTAAAAATGAATATCTACTCAAAAGGAGGAAAGGACATAAATATTCACAAATTATAAATCAAAACATGTCAAAAAATTTTCGAAAACTACTCTATACACGTAACCCAATAATCCCACAAAGTTTCATTAAAACATTAAATTTCACCTTATGTATATTTTAACAATTTAACTGCTAGATGTTTAAATTTAAAGAAAATTATACTAGAAAAAGAGTAGAAATGGCGTTGCCTTGCAGCCAAAGAAATACTAGAGAAAATTTGACACGACCATTAGGGCCGTGGTAGCATAATTAGCCAGTGCATCCGTCCGGATAACGGAGGGTGCGGGATCGATTCCCGTCTGCTGCCTGGTCCGCGTGGATTTTTTTCTAGTTAAATGTTAATTCATGGTATTTATCATACTGTTCTGTAATTAATATTAGGCTGCCCAATACTAGGCGTTTTCGTAATTTTATAAAATGTTCTATTTCGTTCAAATAGTAAATGTCGATACCTTTACCGAGTTGATAATAGAATTAAACATATTTTATCATGAATTTAGTATATTAAATTAGTTTGTCCACATACTTATGTGGGAAACCTTTTTTCGATAATTTAACCTTGGCATTCTTGCACTCAATTTAGACGAGGTTCTGTCCTCAGTTATCATATTTATTCCCTGAAATAAACTCAAATTGATTGTCCCAATAACGTATCACAAATCCATACTCTTGCACGGCTGGTTATTTTGTTAACATTTTATTAGTACTGGGGCCAGAATCATTTATCCTTTGCCTTTGTTTTGCATTGATTGTTTTTTTTATAAAAAAGTTAAATAGCACGCTGCTGTCGGCCGGCCATAGACAACGAAGGGAGGAAGTTTGTGAGTGATCGATTTTACACCGGCCTCCTAAACTTCTCAACGAACAGCATTTTTCTTTGTTTGCCCGTTTGCGTTTGGACATTAACTTATCAAAATCCGTGAGTCCGCGTCCTGCTGTTGAAATGGCGAACACGTTTCGCGCGGTGACGGTGTCCGCCGTCAACAATGACGGCGCCTTGACGCCGCGTTTTAATTTCCCCACAACCGTAAACGTGGATTATGACCCGCAAGGGCTCAGTGTAAAAGTGATTCGTGCAGACCCCGTGCTAGCCCAAGAAGTGCTCGAATTCCCCGTCCACTGCCAAAGTGAGTGTTCAAGAGTCGCCGGCCAATCTTATATCTTCACTATCGACAATGAAACTCTATTTTTCAAGTTCGCATCAGAGGTCGACTGTCAGAATTTTCACCTGCTCGTCACCAAGATTAAAGCAGGTCGTTCGTCTTCAGTATTCACCGTGCGTACAGAGGACTCGTCGGCTATGCAATACTTCCAGTTCTATGGATACCTTAGTCAGCAGCAGAATATGATGCAAGATTATGTACGGACGAGTACGTATCAGCGCGCCATACTGTCCAATATTAACGATTTCAAGAACAAAGTTGTGCTAGACGTGGGTGCTGGTTCAGGTATTCTATCATTTTTTGCTGTGCAAGCGGGCGCGCGTAAAGTATACGCCGTTGAAGCGAGCAACATGGCACACCACGCGCAAGCTCTGGTGCGCGCGAACGGCCTCCATGACCGAATTTCAGTGGTTGCTGGCAAAATAGAAGAAATCGAACTCCCTGAGAGTGTAGACGTTATCGTATCAGAACCAATGGGCTACATGCTGTATAATGAACGGATGCTAGAAACATATCTCCATGCAAAAAAGTGGCTTAAACCTAATGGAAATATGTACCCCACTCGTGGTGATCTCCACATAGCACCTTTCACTGATGATGCATTGTTCATGGAGCAATATAACAAAGCAAACTTTTGGTATCAAACATGCTTTCATGGGGTTGATCTCAGTGCATTACGCACAGCAGCTATGAAGGAGTATTTCAGACAACCAATTGTTGATACATTTGATGTTCGCATCTGCATGTCTCGATCTGTTAGACATGTTGTAGATTTCCTTAATGCTCATGAAACAGACTTGCATCGCATTGAGGTACCGTTCAGATTTGAGCTGACTCAGTCTGGAACATGCCATGGATTGGCTTTCTGGTTTGATGTATTGTTTGCGGGGAGCACACAACACATATGGCTGTCAACTGCTCCAACAGAACCTCTAACACATTGGTACCAAGTTCGCTGTCTTTTAGAAACACCGATCTTTGCAAAGCAAGGTCAAGTTCTTACTGGACGTGTACTTTTGTTAGCTAATAAGAGACAGAGCTATGATGTCACTATGGAGATTAATTTGGAAGGTACAAATATTTCGTCATCCAACACATTGGATTTGAAGAATCCTTACTTTAGATATACAGGAGCACCAGCAGCTCCACCTCCAGGAGTAAACAACACATCTCCAAGTGAATCTTATTGGAACTCAATGGAATCAACAGCGACATTGAGTAATGGGCAAGGAGTCATTCTTACAGATGGTACCCAGCAATATTGTTCAACACCTGACCAAACAATTGCTTATGGGGCCCATCCAAATATGATTAAGACGGTGATGCTTCAGGAAGAGTTCATCAAGAGGATTGGAATCAGTCAAAATGGGGACATATAATCCGCAAAGACCCGCAGGGCGCGACTTCGTGCTTTGAGGAACCGCCGGAATGATCGGTTGTGAACACTCTTCCGTTCAGACTTTAAATAGTGTTTAAGCAGACTGTATAATTTATTTTGAATATACATCACAGTGGAGAGGACTGCGCTGTATTCGTTAGGACTTTAAGACTATGCGGCTGGCCTTGTATAATAAGTAACAGAAAGTGAAGAGAAATGCAATACGAACTTTAAGCCTTACGGTGTATGTTTCGTTTTTAACAATTTAATGACGCTTATTAGTGTAATTTAAATTGTGAGAATTGTTCAGAACTGAAGAGTCATGATTTGATTGAGCCGTAATAATGGATGTTCACTAATGGCTCTTCATGATAACATCACGAAAATGAAGTGGCTAAATTACTGCTTACAAATTAGCCATGATAGTTTGCTTTAAATTCATTTGTAAATATTTTGATGTGGTAACTACTCAGCAACATAACAATGGCCAAATAGAGCCAACAGATGTGTTAATGAAAAAGCTGCAATTTGTTAAAGGTAGAATTATGATTTTTATATGACAATTTGCAGTTTTTTTTTATATGATAACACTATGTTATAATGACAGTTCTGGCTAGATGGTTAAGTAATTTAGCTGTTGAAGTACATTTTAGGGTAAGCATTAATGATGATGCTATCATTGTCAATACTCATTTATCATGTTTAGATCAGGCTCAAGTGTAAAGGGACAGAGACTAAAATAAACTAAAGCCAATGGTCCTAAGTAATCATCATGTGTGAATGTGATTTCCTGATTATTTTCCGATCTGTCTGCTGGTCAATACAAGGGACTGTGAATTATATCTGGATTTATAGTTTTTGAATATTTTTATATAACATGACTTAGCCATATTATGCATATGTTATGTTATGTATTCTGTAAATATAGGATAAACACACCTTAAGTTTCATACAATCAGAACAGTATTGCTCCTGTGTTATGTTCCTTTAAATAAGGGATATTGTTGATGTAGATACATTTAGACAATAGTCTAACTGCAAGCCCTGTATGTGTGTCCAAAATAATTGTTGTGTCCATGCTGATATAAAATACTCTGGTTCCCTACTGCAGACACTAGTAGAAGAATAACATAATTTCATGTCAATTAAGGTTTTTATTCAAATTTAAGCCTGATTTACAAATTATGTTGATGGAAAACCCCAGTTTGAACTGCTCTTATTCTATAGATATACATAGAATGAAATTCTGGTGCTGTATATTTTGCACAATAATAGTTTTCGCATAACACTTCTACCTCAGGATTTGGCAGACAATTGGATAATCATTGCTAATTTTAAATGTTCCAGTATTTTGAGCACTCACATTTAAGAAATTGTATGGCAACACTGTAAAATAATTTGTTGTTATATTTCTACTGCCTCTGCACAATCCGTTGTAGTTTTTTGTATTATCTTCTGTAATTAGACAAATGTTCAAAGACAGAGACATCTAGACAATTTTTATGATGATGCAAAAATAAGTGGCCAATAGTGGTAAAGTATATATATCTCTATGATATCTAATGTCAAAAGACAGTACAACAGGCTATACAAGTTATCTCAAATTACTTTGTGAACTTTAGTGCTTTTGAAATAAAGCACAAAATAGATTAAGATAATTTTGACATCTTGTGGTTACTGAATATGCTATCGGTTGTACATAAGACTTTTTTGACTTTTGAAATAAGTATGTTTTTTTTAAAGAAACTAACTTTTCCATATAATGGGGTTGCCAAATTGAAGTGTTACCAAAATGTGCAGTGATGACATTTACTATCATATCAGTGTGAATCAGATAATAAGAAATTTGCACTATGACAATTAGAGATTGTTAATTTAAATGTATGATAAATTTCATAGTTATAAAATTTACAGTAGGACAGGTAAATCTTGACTTGTCGTTAGTTGAAGTAACTTGGAAATTTCATTCAGTTCCAATGGGCAACCCTGAACATTTAAAGTTGTATTCCTTGGATACTATGAAGCCAATATCACTTGCCATTATGTACCTTTTAGAATTTACATTTTTTAATAAACTGGGCATACAAGAAGTCCTTTAAAACACTGCTCATACCTACCATATTGATTTTTAAGTCTTACACTAAAACACGATGGCGGCTGGTAAACATGACCTGCCTGAAGTTAAATAACCATAACCTAAAAACGCTAACGTTACCAGAGTATAGTCCTATATGCACTATCCATCTTGTTGGATCAGCATGCAGAATTAGCTCTATACACGTAAGAGAGAACCTGTGTCTCCATCTCTTTTACGTGTATAGCGCCATCCTCTACCCGTGATACTGTAATTTGTTTCTAATTAACTATTACAGGTAGGTTTTAGCTACCTACCTTGAGATGAATGCAGTGTAGTATGTGTACGTAATATTGTCGATGAAGGAGATCTTAAAACTGCAAAATTTATAAAACACTTGAAACAAATGGCTTATGAAATGGATGTATACTTTAATTCTAGATGATAATGAATTGTAATTAAATATTATTTAAAATTAAATATACACACATTCTATAATCCTATTAGGTGTTTTATCAAACACGTTTTTAAATGTACAGTGTATGAAGATTTTTAGTAGTATTGTAATTTTCAAGTACAAATAGAGGCATTTTAACATTATACTTATCACTTTATAATTAAAAAGAAGTTTCTTTGTACAAAACAAATTTCTCCTTTAATATTTTCAAGACTAACAAACTTTTTGTGTGCCCAGGTTTTGAGAGGTAGTTGGAAGTAGGACTTTCTTGCGTGTCATGCAAGATAAAGTTAAATATTACAATTTCCCAATTGTAAGGCATATAGTAAGCGAAAAATGTGCTATTGAAAACCATTGTGTCAATATTGTATTTTTTTCACGTCAAACTCAACTCTCATTTACCATGACTTCAATATATGCTTATTCAGAGGGCACCCTGTTTAAAAACAGTAATGTGTAATTTTGACTAGAGTCCGTTGACAAAGACTGCATTTCTCCATGGTTATTCATTATTGTTCATCAAATAGAAGCAATATTTAGCGAGTATGGTAGATTTTAAATTAGGTGTAAGGGTTTCGCTGATAAACAAAAGAAGTGCTGTGTACCCACAACCAATAGCCGCCATCTTGTATTGTAATCTGTACTACTATTGGTGTTGCCAAGTTACGTATTTACTATTTTACTGCGATGCTTTAGGTAATTCATTTTCTACCAGAGATATATATGTATATATGACGTGTTTTTCTATCATTTCTATTTGATGTGACCAGTGAAAGCTAGAGAAAAATATTCTAAGGAATCAGGACTTGCTAAATCGGAAGTTTTTATGTAAATAAGAACAATATATGTAAGCTACGGTTTGACGATTTTTAATCAAGAATCAAAGAGCATTATGGTTGTGTATTTAGGTGAATTGATTAAATCATGATTGAATGATTGACGATTGCTGGGCTAGAATATACTTTTTAACTGATTCTCATGGTTCAATGCGGATTTGAATAGCTTTAGACTTGTCTAGCATAAAAAATCTTCTGAAATGCTAAAATATTGGTAGATAAAATCAGTTAAAAAGTTAGCAGGCAAATAGGATTTAATGAAACTATGCAGTAAGATTTTAAATTTGACATAACTTATTGCATGGTAAATAGTTAACGGAAGTATTTTCTAGTTTGTCACAGAGAATATAGTAGAAAAAAATTGCGGCTGGCCATCAATGGTTTTCTCAAAATGTCAGACAATTATTCAATCGATTTTAAACTTTGAACTCAACCAGTATGGTTGAAAATCAGTTGGAGAATTATCTGTGCTGCATTTTAAAAAGAAGCATTAATTTACTACTGAAAACCGAAATGTTCCCTTAGGCTTGAATGTTATTTGAAATGTTACTGCATTGTTTGTAACATAGCTCTATAAGTGACAATTGTGTAGAACAATCATTTCGTTTAATCGAATTAAATTGGAAAAATGTTTTTTTTTTTCAATAATAATAATTCGCATGTGAAATTTTGAATCATTCATTATGTAGTAGGTATAACATACTGGTTTTCTTTGTCATAAAAAATATCATTTCAATGTTTAAATTAATTATGTATGGGGTTGATATTGTAACGAATTCATATAGATATATTTTGTGTCCTTCCGGGCGGGGTTATATCATTTCATAACATACCTGTTTTCATTATAAATCTACGTTGACTATGATTAACCGACTTCAAAAGGGAAAAGGTTCTCAATTCGGTTGTTATTTTTTTTTTAAAGAACAAAGGTAATATACCATTGATCAAAGACTCTGGACTAAGTAAAATTGTTGAATGGTCCTTTAGAGTTAAATATATTAAAGTGACGCAGAATAAGGATCATTATTATGTCAGCAAATCAACTCAAAATCAACAGTATAATGATTTAATAAGCTTTTTAATTAATATACTTATTAAATCATCGAAATCGGTTCATTCGTTTCGATTTTATAACTAATTATATGGTAGCCAATATTCACTTTCGGCCGAAACGTGTGACGTCACAGAGCTCGATCTTGGTTCACTCCGCCCGCACTTCAGTAGCGTCTACGCACGCTCGCGCCCGAGCGCTAGAGCTATGTGACTTCACAGCCACCACATGGCCAGCCGAAAATTCGTTTAGTAATTGGTCATAACTTCGTCAATATTTGTTGTAGAACTCAAATTTAACCACTGTATTTTATGAAACCCTTAGCTCTATAAATCTGCATTCTCTACTGAAATCGTTACGGATCCTCATTATACAAAGATATGATCTCGCTCGGATAAACTGACTTGATATTTAGGATTTCTTTTATGAGTTGATTGTGAATCCTGCACATGTCACTGACTTACCAATTAATTTATACAAAATGTATCACCTTTTTTTTCTAAGTCCTCAGTTACACCAAATTTTCTGTTTGTTTTCCAATGAAATTATTTTGCATCTGACGATTGTAATGAAAAATGTGTGAACGGCAGTTTTCGGTAATTATATCAAGTAATTCTAATCATATATCTATTTGTTGTTTGATTTTTGCACATACATCCTCGATACCTTTTGTCCTCTTTCGTTCGTACAATTGTTTTATCAATATAAATAATAAATATTTCCAACACTAACACCAATTAGCCTAGCCCCAAAGTAAGCACTGTAAGGCTTGTTATGGGATACTAGGGTAACGGATAGAATACATATACTGTACATATATAAGTATATTTATATAGAAATACATATTAAACATAGGTAGGGTCATATGGGCGACAGTGTAACAAGGGGCACAGTGTAATTGCTCGATTACATTTGGTTGTTAGCCCGAATTCGGACACCCGAAGCAATATATACACTGGAACCTTGTCGGGTAACCAAATCGAAAACTACCGGAATGCGGGCGTACTCGACCTTGTTTATTTACACTTTGTTGTTAACCCGAATTCTATTGACACACGTAGGGCAAGGGGGGGCATGATGGGGTAAGGAAAATACGAATAATACAGTATAATCATTGCGTTTATTATGCTTATTTATTTATGGCACAATGCCTTATTAATCTAACTACAAATTGGTATAGTCTTTGGGAGAGGAACTTATAGGATTTTTTAAAATAAATGATTCAATAGGAACTTTCGAAAAACCATCTTGCCTCTTACCATGAGGTAATGAAAATGGGGCAAGATAGGGTAAGCTAATTATTATCACAATAAATACAAATATGAATTTCTTCGGTGTTTTCATCATCCACACCAGCACAACCATTGTGAGCCCAACGTCCACAAAGCAAAGGCAGCCTACCCAACTTTCGGATGATTTCAGAAAACTGATTTTCATCATTACAATAGAGACAAATTGTATCTTCATCATTGCCATTTTTCGTCTTAGCTGCAACTGTAGTCTTTTGTTTCTTCTTAGCATTTTTTTTGAGCCGAGGATCATTTGGATTGGATACTTTCCTCAGTTTTTTCAAATTCTCCAGCTCATTTTTATAAGGAGTTGAAGTAATGATAGCTGTTTTTCCTCTCCGGTATTGCTTCCTCTTTTCAGTTTGTTGGACCAAAGGGATTGGCAAAATATCACCAGGGGATGCATTTTCAAAGCTTGATGTAAGATCCCGGTACACCGCACGGATGGGAGATTTAGAAGCAAAAGAACATCCAGGTTGACGTTCAGGAGCAGGTTTTTTAGTCACATCAGGTGTGACTTGCTCTGTACATTCGGTGATAAAATCTATTCTAACTGGAGTGCATGATTCTGTTGTATCTTCAGGTCTTGTTGTAACTGGTCCAGAATGGGATGTTGTGGCCGTTGAAGATACAGTCATGACTACTGTGGTAGCGCACAGATGGAACTACATCATATTGAGACCCTTCGGCTTCTGTAACTCTCTGTTGCTCTGCACTCGACGAGTTTTCAATATTTTGTATATCAGTAGTTGCAGCAGATATGAAATCGGCATCCGTAAAATTATTTTCATTAAACGGCCATATGCCACACTTTCTGAATGCATTGATTGCTGTCGACATTGTAGCTGCCTGAATATATGCTTTTCCAAATATTTCAGTTATCTGAAATACAGTAACCACACGCCCTGGGTGTGATCTCAACCAGGCCGAAACAGCATGGTCATAATATGTACTGAGTGGCCTCATAAATGCAACATCTGCTGGCTGCATTTTATGTGTGCAGTGAGGTGGAAAGCAAAGTATAATAACTCCATTTTTACGTGCCAGATCAATTAGTTCCACATTTTGAGTGTGACTTACATGCCCATCTAGAAGCAGCAACACATGATTAGTAGAAGTAGCTCCGGAGAATCTGATGAACTTTTTGAACCAAGTCAAAAATATTTCAGTAGTTATCCAGCCTCAAGCATTGCAGACACCTTCAGTGCCTGGTGGGGCGTGATCTTACAATTCTGGTTTCATTCGTTGTCTTGGAAAAATCATCAGTGGAGGCATGTAAGTTCCAGCAGCGTTAAAACATATTTCTACTGTAATAGTCTGGCCGCGTTCTGCAGATGATAAGGAGCCTACTTGTTTTCGTCCTTTCATGGCCAATATTTTGCTCTTGATTTTAGATACAACGGAGATACCAGTTTCGTCACAATTATATATTTTGTCAGGAGTTAATTTATGCTTGTCATAAATCTCTCCAAGCAACTGGTAGAATTTACTAACGGCCACTTTATTAAAACCCATTGCTCTAGCTGCTGAAGTAGCTTCCGGCTTACGAATGGATAAATCTGGATGACGCCTTAAGAAACCTTTGAGTCAATCAACCCCTGCCATCTGCTTGTCAGTATTAAAATTGTGCGCCTTACCATTTCTCACAGCCAGTTGATATGCTAGACGTCTCAGATCGAGAGCTGTCAGCCCAAAAAGACGTTCTTCCATATGTTTTAGATATGCCACAATCTCGTCTTTTTCTTTTGTTGTAAATATAGGTTTTTTAGGGCCCAAAGGTACACCTATTGTAACTTCACCATCTTCTTTTATTTTCTATAAATATCGCTCCAAAGTAGTCTGAGGCACTCCGTATTCAGAAGCGGCTTTTCTGTAGCCCATTTCTTTACTTAATACTTTATCTATAGCTGTTTTCATAGAAATTGTTGACCACTCTCCTTTTTAGTTTTTTTCTTGTATGAACGTACCATTGTTTTACCTGAAAGGTAAAATTGTATTAGGCGCTTGCCTATTTATAAATATAGATACCTAAACGAAGACCCACTTCCCCATGTTGCCCCTATACCCCATCTTACCCCAAACCTAATACCTAACCCATCTTACCCCAAAGGCTGATTTAGAAAAAAATAAATTCTCAAAAAAAAAAAATTAACTGAACTTTTGTCAAACTATACCACAACAAAGTAAACAACACTAACAACTATATACGAGAAAAGACATAAATTGGGTAGTCATAATTACCTTACAGTAAAGACGTTTTCAATTGCGTAAAATTAGATCGACGAGACATTCAACGTGATTTTCGTTTGTAAACCAAAAACGCGTGCACTCCCTGTTTCTGTCGCACTGACGGTTGATCGAGTATGGCTTCCTATTGGCTTATTGTTTTCTGTTCGCAAGAGTCTAGTTTCTTGTATGTGTGCGTGACCCCGTCTTACGTCCCCGTCATGCCCCCCCTTCCCCTATTCGGGCTAACGACCAAGTGTAATCGCGGCATAAGTTAAAGGAATATCTCTGCCCTTTTCCTACAGTCTGTCTTCAGGTGCTTTATTGGTATCATGTATGTATGAGGAGCTCGATGGCGCGGGTGGTTAGTGCGTTCGGCTGCGATCGTGAAGTTAAGCAACTTTCGCAGTGGTCGGTCATTGGTTGGGTGACCAAAAATCTTCGATCTCGAGTTCGTCCTTGCTTCGGAAGGCAAATTAAGTCGAAGGTCCCGGCTGCATCTGCAGTCGTTAGCACACGCCGCACTGAGCCCGCGTGGTGGGTCATGGCCCAATCTCCCTATTCCATCCATAGGAAAGGCCTGTGCCCCGGCAGAGGGGCCATTAATAGGCTGATGATGATGTTTGTATGTACAGTTCATTATCCAAAATGAAATGACTGAATACTTTTGTTACACTGCCCTTCTACACTACACAGTGCCGTCTTTGACCTATTGGAGGCCCTGGGCATATTTTTTGTTACGCACTCTTAAGATGTGGTATTGTTACCAAAAAAGGAAAAGAATGTACAATCCAGTGTGTAATAGTGAGCTTTATTCAAGGGCGGATCCAGGGGGGGGGGGGTCTGTAAACCCCCCCCCCTCCCTTGGCTGGGTACAGATGTACACCGCACAGGATTTTATTTAAGTACTTTCAATATTTAATATACCACGACGATATGCCCCCTGGCGCCAAAGCTGGATCCGCCCTTGGCTTTATTTTGAAGTGTACAAAGTTGAGCTCCGTTCCTTCCTACATTAGTTGGTGCACCAGAGCCCGACCTTTACATTGAGCTAGGTTTCGAACCACCTTACTTGTTTATTCGGATCTCAAGTAACCATAGCACAAGCTACATTATATTTGCCTAGTGTCCCGTCCTCGCTTCGCCTTCAATGTTTCGATGTTTGTAGTCTATTTTTTGTTCTCTGGTATCCATATCCATACTCATTTTCATTTTTAAAGCGAAAGTATGTCTTACCTCTTCAATCTTAAACCGCTGAGCCGATGGAGATGAAAGGACAACATCGACGAAATCGGCCCCAGCATACACAAAAGAATGTTCTTCACTATTATTTTTCTATATGTTTTTTAATTTATTAGCAATTAATCATAGTAAACGGACAATCTGTTTAAAATAATAAAAGTTCTGTTACTAGATACGACAGTCTGTTCATACTAACTTGTCCTATTTGGTAAACAATCTTGGCACTTCTTTTTATTGAAAATACAGCATCAAAAATCAACTGATAACTAGATTCAATAGGTTTCAGTCTATAATAACGATTTATTATTATAGTTTATTGGGTTCGTTATTTTTTTTTTAATTTAATGGGCGATTTTGTTAAAAAGTTTTGCCAAGATTGTTTACCAAATTAGGACAAGTTAGGATGAACAGACTGTACACAATTTGCTGTCATGTCAAGAGGTTAGAAGGGTCTTATGGGCGGGGCAGGCGCATCACAGTTATGTGTGAGCAAATGCTCACTTGAACAAAACTTGGTTCCAATTGCGTCGTTACTCTAGGGTGTGAGCGCTGATTGGTTCGATTGTTTAATGCCGCGTCGTTTGATTGGCTATTATCTATTAGGTGGAAGTGTAGTGGAGCGAAACGGCAAAATCGGTTCCCGTACAAACCGGTCTATGATCACCCTTCTAACCTCTTTCTGTGATTAGATATATGGTTGATTACTAAGTAGTCAGAAACAACATTCTTAATCTATGCTGAGCTGAGGTAGGACTTTAAAAATGAAACCTCGATTCTCTATATCTATTAATTATTTTATTTACAATAAAACATATATGATTATAGCTTCAACAAAATTATGTAACTTGTTTTAAATCGAAGAATAACATTTTAAACACACAAATATCACATTAATCTGTGCCCTTTAAAAACGATAATATTCACTTTATATTATATAGGTAGGCTTATAAATAGGGTGTCACAATTAAGTAGCTTTAATACAGACGCACTTATGATAAACTATATCTCAAAGCAACTATTCTGAAAATTCATTTTTTTTATATACACACCAATTACACAGCTTAGCCCCAAAGTAAGCACTATAAGGTATTGATTACAACAACGAATTACATATCTTATGGAAGCATTACTCTCTAACAAAGGCCGTTAAAACATGGTTCCAAACTCATACCCAACGATATTGAATACCCTAGATACACCACGTGCGCTCAAAATGTGTCCCAAACAAGAAGTGCTTGAACACGACTCAAGCACTTCTTGCTTCGCAGTCACGTGCGGACCGTTGAAAAGTCAACATGCCGCCGAGCTCCATGAATAAATGCGAAATAAATACTTATAGTCCCTATGTAAAATATCGTTTTTTCGACAGGTATCTAATCAATGTTTGTTAATTTAACGCATTTGAAGCAAATTTTGTTTTAATACTCTTTAAAACTGATTTTATAGAAAATATTTGTGATATTCAAATGCATGGACGGTAATATAGCTGTCTCTTTTCCTCGCGGTCCGTATCGTCTATATTGCTAACAGCGTATTCAGAATTGCGCGTAGAGTCAAAGAAATAAGGTCTATATTCTTCCGCATATAGCAATAAGTCGCAAAATTTACGAGCTTACATCTCGGACTGTCATAACTCTTTGACGCATGCGTTTTATTTAAGACCTTATACAGTATGTGTAAAAAGGTGATTTTCAATTTTTAAAAAAGCCTTATATTGTTTAGACTACGCGATCATCTTATAGAGCGCCGTGGATCGTCCAATGTACCTTTTGGTCAGGTTTCAGGCATGATTTTGTTCGTGTTGTTGTATCTAGGGTATTTAATATCGTTGCACATACCACTAAACTTCAATACTAACGCGACACGCACACAGACAAAACAAAATAATTTGACAAATCAAACATCTACAAATGAATTCGGCTACCCACATTCATTGGGTAAAATTATGTTAAACGTAAAACTCAACCAATCCCAAGTTCAGCGTGTTGATCGCATTTTTTTCGCCCCGTCCACTTTATCGCTTTTTATTTATTTATTGATCATGCACAAATGTATAATGGCAGACTTAATGCCGTGGGCAATCTCTACTAGTCAACCATATAATGTTGTGGAGATTATTAGAAGTAGGGTGCACAACCGAGGTGAAAATCACATTGAAAGAAAAATAAATAGTAATAAATATAAATAATAATACATATACAGTTTGCGTGGAATCACTATTTAGCGCAGTTCGTATTCCATAAATATTTCTAATAAGTTTGATTGGTGGGTGCTAACGACTGCAGATGCAGCCGGGACCAACGGCTTAACGTGCCTTCCGAAGCACGGAGGAGCTCGAGACAGTAATTTTTGGTCACCCATCTAATGACCGACCACTGCGAAAGTTGCTTAAATTCAACGATCGCAGCCGAACGCGCTAACCACTTGCGCCATCGAGCTCCTCTTGCTTGCTTGTTTGATAGATAATACTATGATTGTCTGCCGTTTTATTGACACTGCACGTCCCTACGGTTGACTGGTAGAGAATGCCATGCTGGCATTAAGTCCGCCATGTGCAATGTAAAACCATTAAAGATAAAATAAATAAATGAATTACAGTTTCAAACATTCCAACACATTCGGTATCGTATCACTCTTGTACTTGCAGAGCATCCTCAGAAGGTTGAGTTTCTTCTCGTTGGTCTTCGAAGACTCCAGCTCGTATAAAGTGCACAGATTAACTAGAAGGCTCTCATTGAGACCTCTCTCCGGGTCAGAGTTTATAGCCTTCTGTAGGACAGCTATGGCCTCTTTCAGACGGCCCATGTATAGCAAACACACGGCTATATTGTTCGCTACCTGTCGATAAAATTAATCAATGTGAACAGAAATTGTAACTACCCGCATATTCTGAGCATGAAATTTTGTTTTCGAGGGCCGTCCGCTTAACGCGATTGCTATTTCTATCGCTGTCGCTTACGATTTCATTTTGTTATTTCTGACGACCAAAGGTTTGCAAATACCTCATCTCTGCCGATTAATGGTATTTTAATTTCGAATATTAGATAGATATCAGACATTCTTGTTCGAACTTGCAATAGATTGTAAATCTCGTAAAAATCGTAATTTAAAGACGGGCCATATTTTTTTTAAATTTGATCGTAGATCGTATTCAAATTTTTATCGCGATAATGGGTCCCGAATGATTGGTGCTGTGATAGGCTATTTGACAGTATGAAAAATAATGTACCAATTGTTGGCATCTATATTTAATATGAAAATTAGCAGCGATTTCACTAATTTGAAAGAACAAATAATAAATAACTTTTCCATAAAATCATTAAAAAGGAATTATTTTTTTGCACTTGGTCAAAAACGCCTGGGATTGGCCAAGACTAAAATGACGTCACACACTAGTAAAATTCCGGCCAAAGTGACATTACATTGTGTCGTTTGACGTTTTATGTGACGTCACATACTAGTGAAACGCCATAATGTCCAGAGAAACGCTTTCGCGGCAATTTGAAAAGTTAATTTTAATAATTTAGTTTTTCCACTTAATTACAAATCTGAATTATAAATATCCACTTTTTATGGACTCCAAAAACATTAGTAAATGACGTGAGATCGTTTTCCAAAACTTGTCAAATACCGTATTGTATTTTTAGGGTTCTCTACCTCAAAAGGAAAAAACGGAACCCTTATTGGATCACTTTGTTGTCCGTCCGTCCGTCTGTCAAGACCGTTTTTCTCAGGAACGCGTGGAGGTATCAAACTGAAATTCATATCTAATACTCAGGTCTACTGTCCCTTGGAGCTGTGAATAAATCAAACTTCTAAGCCAAAGCAATCAAAAGATACAGCCGCAAATTTTCGAAACTCGCACGGGAATCAAAACCTACAGGGTACTTCCCGTGAACTTAGAATCTTGAAATTTGGTACGAAGTAACGTCTTATAGTACAGATAAAGGAAAAATTGCGAAAACAGTAAATTTTTAGTTACATCATTATAATAAAAAATATTTTTAAAAATGCTAAAGTTACTACCTCTTTTCTCATGAACGCGTAGAGGTATTAAATTGAGTTTGTACGGAAACCTCGGTGCGCGATTCCGACTCGCACTTGGCGGTTTTTTTTTTACCAAGGTAGTCTATCTGTGTGTTTTCCTCACCATAATATTGGTTGGTTCCTGGTCGGCGGCCTTGACGAAGTTATTGTACGCCTCCTGGTACTTGCCATTAGCTATATCCAGCAGCCCCATGTCTACATACTCTCTCACGTCTGGAGTGGGACATCTGGAATAGAGATGTTATACAGATGCGATAAATAAATAAATAAATGTTAAAATCAACTATTCACTTCATCATTGGTGTCGATTCTGGCATGATTCTCTAAACTTAAAACGAAATTTAATATCAGTTTCTCCTTTTCATTCTGTATAGAGAGTGACAAGGATAGACTGTAGTCAAATTTAAGTTTAGATCAGAATCAACATCATTGTTTCCTTGCAGAGTTTGCAGTGTTGAGGTGTATAATGCTAACCATTATTATAAATGCGAAATAGTAGATTGTTAACCGAGGGTGGAAAGAATCAATTCCCGAGGTATTTAGACGCCCGAGCGCAGCGAGGGCGGCTATAGTCCGAGTAGGAATTGATTCTTTTACCCGAGTTAAACACTGTACTTTTCATTTCGAATATGAGGAAAATAAAACTAGTTGTTTAACAAAAATATTTATTCATAAATAGTTATATATATACCATAAAATTAGAAGTAGCTATTTAAAATTAATTATCATATTAGGACAATTACTGAAATTAAAAGTAACATTCTTGTTTGAAACTATGCTGTTTGATATAATATTACAAATTTGGCTGTTTTGGATATCTGTAAAAGTAGGACACTCTGTTATTTCATCAAACGATGGATTCCATGGCGGATACTCCCTGGAAGTTGTCTGTTGAGGCGAATTGTAGGAGCCTGTAGTTTGCTAGACAGTCCATTAAAATATGTAAGAAATACACTTTCGGAAAACGATTTTATATTCTTCTCTGCTCACCACTTTATAAAATCATTGTATGTATTTATATATCTCTTTTTTAACATTTCTGGCAAAATATTCTCTATAACACAATTTGCCTCGTCTTTAATTGAATCCGGTGTCAACATTTCTGAATTGCTTGAACTCATTTTTAATATTCAAAGTTGGATTGCTCTGTTTTACTTAAAAGATTATTATTACTATTTTTTTATTCCATCACATAACAGATGCATAACAGTTTCGTATCCCGCCAATTTATGTCGACTTTTTAAATTTAAATATGGAACACCGTAATTGTTGCGGCTTATTCCGCTCAAAGAAGCTTGTGCTAAGTTCACACTGGCTGTTTAGAAACTCACATGGCGGCAGCATTTTTTTTTACAAAAAACTTCACGCCTGACAGTAGTTCTATTTTTAAAGTTCATTCCGGCCCTTAGGCGGGAAGTAATTTGTATGAGTTTTTCCCTCTCTAGAGAGGGAAGCAGCATTTTCCACCCAACAAACAGATCAAAACAACACCACTTTCCGAGAATGAGAAATGAAAAAGAGTTTGTTTGGTTGTTTGTTTCTTACTCAATCACACAAAAATTATTGAACGGTTTTTGTTGAAATTTGTTACGCATATAGTTTGTCACCTGTATTGAGACATAGGATACTTTTTACCCCGGGAAAAGTTTTAGGTTCCTTTGCAATTCTCTAAAATAACCAAAGTTATAACGTGGACTACGTCCCAGGCAGCCACTTGTTAGAAAAAAAACCAATAACTGTTATAAAAAGAAGAATGAAGAGCTCAATAGCCCAGTGGTTAGCGTGTTCGAATGAAAGGGTTTTCAACTTTATTATTACAACTTTTCACTAAGAAAATTAGCCCCTCTTTCCCAGTTAGTGACATTCAGAGGCTGGTAGAAAGACTATACTGTTGTCAAGTTTGGGTTTACAGAATCATGTCGGAATCGAAACCACTTTATTAATTTTCACGATCGCATACAGAACGCGCTAAACACCTGCACCAACAGGGAGTTACTGATGTGAAACTTATAAATTTTAATGTTTATTCACAGATTATAATGATATGTTTATTGACTCACAGGTGATGCCTCTCCTCTCTGGCCACGTTGAGGTGGATAAGGGCTGCCTTCACGTGTCCAGCTAATAGCCATAATCGGCAGAGGGCGCTGGCTATAGCTCGCTTTTGGCTAGGAGAATTAGCTTGCAGTTGGAGCCCGGTTAGAATCTTGCCTGCTAACCGATAATCCTGTTGAGATGATATGACGCATGTTGGTTGACTAATGATTTGAGAAACCTTTCAGAAACCGGGTGTTATTGCCCAATCAGAATCAGATTATCACACTTTCTATTAAGGCGAAAGTTTGTGAGTGTGTCTGATTGTTAATTCTTCACGTCTAAACGGTTGGAGCGATTTTAATAAAATTTGGTATGGAGTTATCTGACACCCTGGATTAACACATAGGCTACGTTTTACTGCAGGAAAATATATATAATAAACCGCGGGGCGCAGCTAGCTTATTTGTAAAATGAAGGTTAGTAGGTTATATTAAAGGTATATTGTTTTAAACTTTCATGGTTACTAACATTATAGTAATATAAGTTATTTACGGGATTGTAACCATGTACCTTGTTTTTAGCGAGATTCCGATATTTCGGCACTGTTGCAAGCGCCATGATCATGGAGTAACTGAAGTAATTGCGGGTAGGCTGTTATTGGCAGACATATCGGTCTACCCTCCGACGAAGTCTTTTATTGCGTTCGATACCCGTACCACTGTCCACATTCTTACTATTCACTCGAAACTGTTCTCGACACACAACACTTACAGTATCGGATCGCGACACGACACTTTTTTGATTATTTCCGGTTATACACATACGAACCACAGGATTCCAGACACTCGACAATTTAAACCCGTCCTCACGATTGAAATTTTTATGTTTTGTTTACAAGGTACGTGGTAACAATCCCGTAAATAACTTATATATTAAAGGTGTTACAGTTAATTTACTATTTTATGTATCATTTCATTTTCACCTTTTTGTAAAGTATACAAATAATATTAACTCGATATTATTATTACATTTATGTCTTGTCACCATCATTTATTAAACAAATTGTCATTAAAACCAAACAGACTTTTGATACACGATGCAACGCCACGTGTATTTGATATGATCAGTGTGTGCGCATCGCGTCGCGTCGGATGTTCCTAATGCAATTCTGATTATAGGAAACAGTACCCTTAGCACGAACCAATATCGAATTCGAATAGTTTGCGAGTGCGGAATAGTCTTCTATATTATAATAAGTCTTTATCATATTTTGTATAGATACTTCAACAGCAGCGCCATAACGGACGTAACTAGAACTAAAAATCAGTACAAATTTGACATTAACATTTCGGACTCGCAAACTATTCGAATTTGATAATGATCCGTGCTAAGGGTACAATACCCCTAGCACGAACCATTATCCAATTCGAATAGTTTGCAAACCGAAATGTCAATGTCAAATTTTGTATGAAAACTTGAAAAGCAGCGCCACAAAGTACGTAACGGGAACTAAAAATCAGTACAAATTTGACATTGACATTTCAGACTCGCAAACTATTCGAATTCGATAATAACGGTTCCTGCTAATGGTACTGTACAATTGATTCGAATCCAAGGTTTCCAAAGTCCGTAATCGTTTGCGGTAGCGGCGTAGTAAAAATTCATTCATAGACATGTTTGTAATTATCGCTGTCTTAATTTTTCGTATAGCGCTGTCGCGATCACGATGCGGATGACAAATTGCAACTAAAACAAATGCAATTCAATTCATTATTCAATCAATGAAATGCTCTCTGTCTTACTTTTGTGCGGCGGCCCGGATTGGCGCGTCCGACGCGAAGGCGGGGCGTAGTAAAAACTACTGTAGATAACCGTTCAAAGCATTTTGTTCGCCAAGTGACAGAGCGCAAAATTCCGCGATAGTACCAGCGTCAGCGCAAACTGACACAATGGTAAACTGGAACGTTTTCGACGCAGCTGTGGATCGGATACGATTTCACTTCATGTCATGTACGTAATACATTGTCAGTGTTTTATATAATAATAATAATAAATATTTCCAACACTCACACTAATTAGCCTAGCCTCAATATGACGAATTTCGTGACCGAGTGATTTGTACACCTCGTTTCATGGTGTCGCCGACTCGAGAGGTCCCGGGTTCGAATCCCGGTGGGGGCAGATGTTTGTGTGATGAATACGAGCATTTGTACTCCAGTCATGGATGTTTAATATGTATTTTTATATAAATATATTTATATATGTACAGAATATTATATTCGGTTAGTATATTCGGACTCGCAAACTATTCGAATTCGATATTGGTTCGTGCTAAGGTAAGGTAAGAGTACTGTTCTGTCTCGCTCACTCAATTGAATGTCTATTTACAGACGTATGCGTGTGTGAGAGTTGCTTATGCAGTTGAGTCTGAGCATAGATAAAGTCACAATCTTGAAAATTATGAGAACTCCTACTATGCCATTTCTGCAGTTGATAAAAGATGTTGCCAATTCTTTACAGAGCCATCAATTTCGCTTTTTTCAGAATCTTTCTTACCATTTCTCTGATTAACTCTACACAAAACGTTTTTTTAAAGCAAAAATAAATACAAGTAATGTGTTATCGTCGGCCTGACAGGAAATCTGTGAAGTTTTTATTTTGTCCATTTGCAAAAATTAAAGGATTAATTTATCATACAGCCTTGTCTCAAGCCTAAACAGAATAATACAATCTATTATTTTAGGCCTTCAGTGATTTGTTATAATAAAAATTAGGGCCAAATATGTCATAGTTTGAAGGAGTTTAGAAATAATATTGTTTATTTCGATATACTTATATAATTATTTTTTGTGTACATTAATTGTTCATTTACTTTGTAAAACGTAACATTTTGCTTTTTAAATATACATGAAGTCAATTTTTATACTTTTAAATATTTGATTATTTCACAAAAGTTGTATGAGAATAATAAACACGTAATAATTAATAAAAAAAAAATTGTAAAGTTACGGGCTAGTGCGAAATATTTATACACGTTAAGGGCAGTTGCTTAGCCATGTCCTTTCGTTTATTGATTAATCGGAACATTTAGCGTCCCGTTCAGGTACAAATCGGGACGTCCTGCGCAAATCGGGGCAACACTGGCAACACTATCCGTTACCCATTTGCGTTTATATCAAATATTTGTAAATTTAAAAAACTAATGTTATTTTTTTGTAATTTTATGTATTGCAATTCTTGCTCTCCTTTGAAGAACACTTATCTACCTATGTTCTAATTTAAAAATATTTTGTAACCCACAGTGTATTCGACTGAAGGACTCTGTATCCAGGCCATGAATAAATTAAAAAAAAAAACGACTTTTTTACAGACGTCCAATTTTCATTAAACAGGGGGACTTACCTTCAAAGCTATAGCGCAGTTGACTATAGAGTGCTGTACTCTGGTCTCCCTGCCAGTCCACAGGCGGATGGACTCCGCCTTGTCTTGTTCTGACACAAGTGCCTTGGTGCCGTCTTCAGTTTTACTATCTCTGAGGTTTAACAGCATCTGGTGAAGACAATAGGAGGTGAAAGAACTGTGATCGCGTATGAATCCGCCGATGAAAATAACTGAATTTGAGAGCATATAACAAATGGTTTAGTAGTTTTTGACGACCTCCGTGGCCGAGTGGTTTGTACGCCGAGTTTCATGGTGTCGCCGACTCGAGAGGTCCCGGGTTCACATCCCGGTGGGGGCAGATGTTTATGTGATGAATACGAGCATTTGTACTCCAGTCATGGGTGTTTAATATGTATATCTTTATAAATAACTTATATATGTATTCTATCCGTTACCCTAGTATCCCATAACACAAGCCTTACAGTGCTTTCTTTGAGGCTAGGCTAATTGGTGTGAATGTTGGAAATATTTATTTATTTATTAATTATTTTAATTTTCTAAGCATTTCACTGCTAGATTTCTAAAACTAAAGAAAATTTTGTTAGAAAAGATTCCACAAGGACCAGGCAGCAGACGGGATTCGTAAAGGTATATTGGACATTGTGGGTTACCTACAATGCGACGAGATGGCGCTGCCTTGCAGCTTAAAAAACGCTAGAAAGAATTCGACACGGTCATCAGGGCTGCGGTAGCATAATGGTCAGTGAATTCGCCCGGATAGCGAAGGGTGCGGGTTCGAGTCGACACGGCCATTAGGGAATGGCCGTGTCGAATTCTTACTAGTATTTCTTTGGCGGCAAGGCAGCGCCATGTCTTCTCAGTGTAGGTAACCCACAATCTTAATCTATCGATTGCAAGTAAAAACATTTAGATGTAAACATCTACCAGTTAAATGCTTAAAAAAATATATAATCAAATTGCTTCGGTGACGAAGAAAAAAGTTAGTCTATTTGCTTCCAAAGTTTATTTATTTATGTATATCAAATATCTATCATTACAGGTATTTACTCAAGGCAATAGATACATCCATTTAAAAATTCATCATCATCATTATCATCAGGCTATTAATGTCCCCACTGCTGGGGCACAGGCCTTCCCTATGGATGGAATAGGGAGATTGGGCCATGACCCACCACGCGGGCCCAGTGCGGATTGGCGGCTGCTAACGACTGCAGATGCAGCCGGGACCAACGGCTTAACGTGCCTTCTGAAGCACGGAGGAACTCGAGATAAAAGAATTTTGGTCACCCATCCAATGACCGACCACTGCGAAAGTTGCTTAACTTTAACGATCGCAGCCGAACGCGCTAACCATCCGCGCCATCGAGCTCGTCTTTACCGTACCGTAACTCAGGCCTGTTGGGCATGGAGCGTAACATAGGTTGTTCAGCGGTTACTATCAAGTAATTTACCTGTTGTATGACTTGTCTGAGGGCCAGCAATCTGTCTACAGCCTCGTCAGGTTTGCCAGCATGACCTGGCAGTTCTGCTATCAGTAGCCGCAAGGAAAACGGCACTAGGCTGCCAGTGCGATTCTCGTACATGTCTGGGTAAAACTAGAGAGAGAGGGAACATTCTTTATTAATCATAATCAAAATCATTTATTCAGTTTAGGCTGTTACGAGCACTCATGAATGTCTAGAAGCTACGCCATCGGTTCGTAAATCTACGGGAGACCTTGTACTAAGAAGAACCGGCAAGAAACTCAGCAAGGACATTTTTGAAGTGAAAACTTCTTTATCGGCGTTGTACACTTTTTTTTGTATAGGGAAAAAATGTTAAACTCGCGTCAGGTTAAACACGTGGGCTGATCGCATCATGACACACAATAAAATTGGAAAGGTTGTTGACTTCAATATATTGGACGAAACATAGTAATATTTTGTCGCTGTCGCTTAAATGTGATTCATGTTAGTCGATTTCTTTACAATAGATGTCGCTAAGTGCGCTTAAACGTGATTCATGTAAGTTGATTTTTATGAGAGATAAACATTTTAATGTAATATAAATTGTCATGTTTGTGTACAATAGCGAAATAAATAAATATTGTATTCTACCACATACATGATACTACTTTTATACTGATAATTAAAGCAATTCGTGTAAAATTATACCCTAACCATTCCAAAATATCAAAAATGCACAACGTTAATATTCAAGTTTTCACTTCTGCCGGCACTCCCGGAGTGCAACCTGTCGTCGATGACTCCAGCCCATCTGATGTTAAGTGACGGTGAAGTCCAGACGCGAAGATAGCTAGTTCTACCTGCCACACCAGCCATCCTCACCCTGCCGGCCAGCATGTTGCTTCTTCACGCCTCTTTTAAAGGATCCCAGGTTTTAAGAGGGAGGGAACACGTGAGCGGGTAGAGCATTTACTGACATTGGGACAAAGAAATGAGTCAACAAATTTCTTTGTACGCGTTGGAATTGTGGCTGTGAGTGCGTCACCAGCCGCCGCAATCGCAACCTTTTTTTACTTTAGATATTTTCCTTTTTTGGAGTAAACCCAATTTACTCCATACCTGATAGAACATATCGGGCTTGCTGAAGTCCCCGAACGGCTCGGCCTCCTTCAGCAGTGGCTCGTGGAGTCTCAAACGCAGCATTACTGCGAACCGGGTCAGCCATAGCTGTAAGCTGCGTGGTGTATGCTTAGTGGCGCGGTGCATGCGACCTGCTCCTAGATCAAGGGAAATTTATATATGTACTTAAATAAATATTTGTAACGCTTATCTATTACCTCATCATCAGCCTATTAATGTCCCCAATGATAAGGCACAGGCCTTTCCTATGGATGGAATAGGAAGAGTGGGCCATGACTCACCACGCGAGCCCAGTGCGAATTGGCGGGTGCTAACGACTGCAGATGCAGCCGGGACCAACGGCTTAACGTGCCTTCCGAAGCACGGAGGAACTCGAGATAGAAGACTTTTGGTCACCCATCCAATGGCCGACCACTGCGAAAGTTGCTTAACTTCAACGATCGCAGCCGAAACGCACTAACCACATGCGCCATCGAGCTTCTCAGAGTCATGAATAAATTATTTGGCTCCAAATCTATTACCTATTAAGATTTAACTTTAGTCTAAATTTTAAAATTTAGTCTAATGTTAAATCTGGATTAACACTGTTGCTGTGACTTTTGTTTGCTACGAAAAGACAGAGACAACATTAGGGTTTAAACCAAGACTAACTTTAGTCAACGTTTTGGAATAATAATATTTATTGGTGTTCTTCACACAATGTTACAATACAATTGACAATAGTAACACATAATAGATTTAGAATAACATTGTGGGAAGCTGGCATCCGTGCTGGGTAAAACCTGTATTACGGATAACGGGAATAAGGCAGTTAATGTTCCCACTGCTGGGGCACCTATGCCCCTCCCCTATTGGTTGAATAGAGAGATTGCACTGAGCCCACCACGCGTCCCTTGTGAAGATTGATGGGTGCTAACAACAGCAAATGACAGGTAACAAAAATAAAGTGGATTTCCTGGCGGTCTGTAGTTATGGTTTAGTAGTATATTTTCACTAACCTAAATTAGAGAGATAGTGAACCATTTTATTGACCAATAAAAACACACAAACATATAATGAAATAAAACATATACAGAAAGTAAGCATCTCAAACATTATGTTTTTATTTTTTAAGCATTTAACTGCTAGATGTTTAAATGTAAAGAAAAGTTTTAATAGAATAAAATCCACGCGGACCAGGCAGCAGACGAGACTCGAACCCCCGCCCTTCGCAATCCGCGCGAATGCACTGACCAATTTTTTTCTATCTTTTTTATTAAAACTTTTCTTTAGATTTAAATCTCAAATATTGTTTAACCTAACAGTTATAATATTAGTCAATCAGGACCCTGACTCGGCATAATTCTACCGTGACATGTAACTAAACATGTTACGACAATGCTGGTATTAAATGTTACATTTACTCCCCCTTACTTACTAAACATTTAACACAGTGTAAGAGGACAGATTTTTCGTGTAAAACGGGTGACCAACCTGAATATTATGGCCTGCCTGTATAATGGTAAGAAGCCACCATACTCTATAAACGCTGGCGATACCATGGTGAAGAATCCCTTGTTTTGTCTATCTTTAACTCATCCCCAACATCGTGAAGCTTTGGAAACTACTCACTGACTCACAAGATCACACCAATTATAAAGAACTCTAAAATACCGTGATTACTGATTTAGAAATTAAAACTTTAAATTTTTATCGCAAATAATCACGGTTACAGCAACTAAATTTAATCTTGTTATATTATGTTAAATCTCTGTTTATTCAAAATAAATATACACTTGTGTTGTTTTATTTATCCAAATAAATGTTAACATATTGATAATGACAGGTATTTATAATTATCAAATTATCTATGGGTACTTTTAAAAAAAAATATATAGCTACCCTCAAAAATAGAGATAAAATGTGCAAATTATTTAGTGCACGTCTGTGTGGAAAACCGAATAATTGTGTTTTTGCTACAGTACACTCGATTATAATATGAAATTTTATAATCCACAACCTTAAGGCGATTCCGCCAAATGATTTTTTTTGTAGGAGTGATCTTTAATATTTTGGGGTAAATTTAATGAATTTTAGTTAACACTGATATTGTTTATATGATTTATTTCTTATAGTCTCGTAGAAAGAATGCCAATGAAAACATGAGTACCTACCTACTAATTAGTATATAAAATACCTGATATGATATGATATGAATCGATTTAACTCTTTCAAATACACTCAACAGATGTCACTGAAGCGCGTTTGAATCGCGTTATTGATGTGGTTGTTTGATTAATAGAAGTAGGCGTCAGGCAACTGACTGTCTACTCTGAATACATTCTTTGTTTATGTTTTTATTGCTTTGTCTTGGCAGGGTTGCGATTTGTCGACGAATCGTAACCTTAAATTATAATAATATATCTAGCAATGAAATCTTGTTCACGTTCGTTTCGTTGCTGCGAACGAGACGACGAAACATCGAAATAAATGTAGTGTTTTACGATAATCGACTTTAAATATTCAATAATAAAGATTATAATATTGTAAAATCAAAGCTTAATTATCATAGAACGAAACGGCCTCATATCATTGCGTTCTATTATAGACTGTATTTACTACATTATAAAATACATATTGGCGTACAGACAATCCGAGGACTAGTTGTTCGACGAAGACTGTTTTGATCCGAAACGTAAAAAGGTTCTATCGTCGCGGAACACAAAACGGTCCTTGAAACCGGTTCGTCTTTAGAACGCTCACACCTACTAATATCTCTAACATAACTACATATGTATCTGCTGCCGAGCTAGGCAAAATGCCTGTATTACGGCATACAGCTCCAATCCCCTTAGCACATATGGCATCATAAATCCATTACGTTCAAAATTAAATAAAAAGACAAAAAACTGACATATATATTCAGAAAATGTGTGTGTGCGTGCGCGTGCATGTGTGTATGTGGGTGTGTGTGCTAGTGAGTTTTGCGTATCATTTTAAATGTTAGCATAGATTAGATCGATCATGACAGTGGAAAAGCAAGATAGATTATACACGCCACATTGGTGCTGCTTAAAAATTAATAAGTATTGAATAAAAACTGAAATTAAGTTATATATAAATTCAAATTCTTTATTGCATAGTCACATGGTTAAAAGATGACAATTTAGTAACATATTATATAGAACATGTGACACCCTGCAAGGGTGTTTGCGATTTATTTATACATAAACGTAATTAATAATATTTAATAAAAAAATACAATTACATCAGTTGATCAAAAACAATATGTTTAAATTTATTTTAGGCGTTTAACTGCTAGATTTTTAATTCTAAAGTAATTATGATTGATTTTTACTAGAAAAAAACAAAAATAAATTGATTCCAAATATATGATAACATTTAGATATTTTTAGAGTGTACAACTATTATATTAACTAGAGTTTTATACTAGTATTAATTATATTATTATTAATTTGTTACACTATTATTAATATTTATTATATTATAAAAAATTGTCATTAAAATATTCGGAAATATAATAGTAACTATTATTTATTAGAAAATTTTTAAGCTGTTTTTCAAATATTTTATTTTCAGTTGTACATTTTAAACTATTTGGTAGATGGTTGTATATTTCTATTAACATTGCATGCGGAGCAGACGAATACATCTTTAATGTTAAATGTATTAGGTAATTTAAGTTTATTCTTGTAACGATTATTGCGTCTAACTATACAAGTGGGAAAGCCCACTAAGCCCTACATTTCCCAAGACACTGACTCACCTTGTCCAGCAGCACTCAGTAAAACAGGGGTTAAATTAACTGCAGCCAACGATATTAAATACCCTATTCGCCACGTCCGCTCAAAATGTGTCCCAATCAAGAAGTGCTTGAACACCACTCAAGCACTTCTTAGTTCACAGTCACGCGCGGACCGTTGAAAAGTAAAGATGCCGCAGAGCTCCGTAAAAAAATACGAAACAATACTCATAGTATGTTAAGTGTAATTTTTTCGACAGATATTTAAAGAATGTTTTTAATCTAAAGAAAATATATCTAGAAAAAAATCCACGCGGACCAGGCAGCAGACGGGACTCGAACCCGCACCCTTCGCAATCCGGGCGAATGCACTGACCAATTATATTACCGCGACCCTCGCGGACCGCGTCGAAATTCTTCCAGCCATTTTTAAGCTGCAAAGCAGCGCCATCTCTTCGCATTCGCCATGTTTTTAATTTAACGCATTTGAAAATTTTGTTCTTATACTTACTAAAAAGTGATTTAATAGAAAATATTTGCGATATACAAATGCATGGTTGGTAATATAGTTGTCTCTTTTCCTCACGGTCCATTACTGCTATTTTGCTAACAGCGCATTCAGAATTGCGCATAGAGACAGAGAAATAAGGTCTATATTCTTCCGCATATAGCAATAAGTCGTGAAATTTTACGAGCTTGCATTTCTAACTGACGTATTTCTTTGACGCATGCGTTTTAATTAAGACCTTATACAGTCTGCATTAAAGGTGACTTTCAATGGTTAAATAGTGCCTTATATTGTTTTTGTTTATGCGATGCTCTTACGGAGCTCGTGGATCATTCAATGTTCCTTTTGGACAGGTTTAGGCCACGATTTTGTTCGTGTTGGGTATTTAATATCGTTGACTGTAGCCCTCAAGTACCCGGTGCTCAGATCTCAGACCGGCTTCGCCTCTGCTCACGTGCTCAGCGCAAACTATGCCCCTATAGTCCCGACAAAACTAACACTCGAAAACGCTTCATCATCATCATCATCATCATCAGCCTATTAATGTCCCCACTGCTGGGGCACAGGCCTTCCCTATGGATCGAATAGGGAGATTGGGCCATGACCCACCACGCGGGCCCAGTGCGGATTGGTGGGTGCTAACGACTGCAAATGTAGCAGGAACCAACGGCTTAACGTGCCTTCCGAAGCACGGAGGAGCTCGAGATAGTAAATTTTTGGTCACCGATCCAATGACCGACCACTGCGAAAGTTGCTTAACTTCAACGATCGCAGCCGAACGCGCTAGCCACCTGCGCCATCGAGCTCCTCCTTGCTTTTCACTATTTATTAAAAAAAACACCTGATTCAAACACTTATCTCACCTTGCCCAGCAGCACTCAGTAACACAGCGGTTAAATTAACTGCGGCCCTCAAGTACCCGGTGCGCAGTAACTCTCTCAGACCGCCCTCATCTCTGCTAACGTGCTCAGCGCGAACTACGCCTCTAGTACCGGCGGAACTGACACCTAAATACTTGACCGCTACCTCTTGGAGAGCATCCGCCTGTATGGTAAATCCTGTATATTAATACCTACTAACTTGTTCCTTAAAGGTTCGCACACATTATGTCGGGCCCCAGCGGGGCGTAGCACATTTGTGGCGGCCTTCAGGTTTTCAAATGCCCCGCACTGGTTTTCTTTCTTTTGTATTGGTAACAACAATATTAAAGACAATGGGAATAAGGTATTTAAAAACCTTCGGCGGTCAGAAATAACAAAACGAAATCATAAGCGATAGCGATACCCATAGCAATTCCGTTAGGCGTTTGGCCCCCCCGGTTTCGCAGCTCATTGACGGATTTTGGGTACAGTGTACTGACAGACGTCCGTGCAACTGTATGCACTTCAATCCGTTTACTGTAGCACATTGTGGCGGGCCGCATCGCAAGAAACCAAAACCCGCGGCGGAATATGCGGTCCGCTGCGCCCCGGTATACTAAGTGTGCCTACAAAATACATACGAGCGATTTGAACGGATGTTTGCGCTGTTACCCGACCCGCTGTGGCCCGTCATAATGTCCTTAATGAGCGACATCGCTTGAAAAGGACAATAATTAAACAAATACCAGCGGCTGTCCGCTAGTTCGTCCATGTTTAAAGTAACTTAGTTTTTTGAGAATTTCTCAAGAACCTAACGTTTTTTCCGGATAAAAATGATCCTTTGTCTCAATCCAGGTATTTAATAAACTAAAGCTCCCTTATTAATAAACAAGGAACAAGCTTAAACTAGTTACGCCGTGTTTTGTTCATATCACCCAAATGCCATTTGTCATTCAATACACTGAGACAAAACGTGGAGTAACTAATCCATGCATAGTCTTCGTTTATTAATAAGGGGGTATGTGTGCCAAATTTTATCGACATTCATCCGCTTTTTTACCCCCTTAGGGGTGATTTTCGAAAAACCCTGTTACATGTTGGTCTTTAGTAAAAATGCCAAGTTTGAAGTTAAAGAAGTTCACATTAAAACTCGTCCATATAAAAACTTCAGCAAAACCCCTCTTATGGAGTACTTTAGAGAAACTAAAAATGAAAAATTTTATGATTTATCTATATAAGTATTCTTGCCAAGTTTCAAGTCTACTAACTCAAGGAATAAGAAGCCGTCACGAGCCCCCTCTCCCAAACTTTGATGATATCTATGTAATTTTTTGGTTGATTGACAAAAGAAAAAATAACTGTACATTATTTTTTGATAATCTAATTGACAGACTTATTACAATTACGTTACCTTTATCCCGCCATCATCCTTATTATTATATGCGTTGATAGAGATACAATATAATCACACTTACCAATTCTTCCTCTAGAACTATTCCTGGCATAGTGAGTGCTTCTCTTTCTGGGAAGAAAGAACCTTTTGGTGAGGATTGTGCCTACAAAAAAAAAGATGAAGAGATAAACTGCAACCTAACCACTATATAAAACATATTACTACTAAAAAATGTTTGATGTTTTTGTAGTAAAACTCATTCATGAAAATTTTATTAAGTACTTCAATTTACATTTTGTTTTTCATTAAGATCACTAATTTTTTGGCGATGCAGAAAACATTTTTGCACCAGATGTTTGTTAACAGTAAGTACTGGAAGATTTTCATTTATGTTCTGTTATTTAGGTACTGTGGAAATTCTTGAAGATATTTAACTAATAATCTTCCTCCAAATAACTCAATACATATAGCTTTCCTTAAGATCGGCAGCTAGTGCAAAATATGGTTTTTGTTATTCCCAGTCCATAATGGAAGACCGGATCTGTATCAGTATCAGAAGACAATCTTATATATAAAATTCTTGTGTCACAATTTTAGTTACCATACTACTCTGAAATGGTTTGACCGATTTATATGCAATGTTATATGCATATTCAGTAGGTCTGAGAATCGGCTACTATCTATTTATCATACCCCTAAGTGATAAGGGTTGTCCACCCCTAAGATTTTATTTTTATTTTATGGACAATTTTTTTTTTATTTTTTTATACTATGGCAAAAAAAAATCATAAAACCCTAAATTTTCATGCTTCTACCACCCATATTTTTATGGTGATATGAAGTTTGCTGGGTCAGCGCGTATTGTATATTTATCTTCTTACACTATGATCATCATCATTAGGTACAGGCCTTGCCTATGGATGGAAAAGGGATAATAATAATACTTACACTATAGCAGGCATATAAATGAAATGTAATAATGGTACCTTAAGCAGGGTTTTTTGAGCGTCTTCATTAGGGATCCAAGCATCTCTTCTTCTTTGTTCTTCTTTGTCTACAGGCTGATTCTAAAAACAGACAAGCATAGTTTTTATTTGTGAACTGCTTTTAACCAGCTTTAGCCTCAGATTTGATCTGAGGTTTAAGCATCCAACTTCAAACCAGAAAATATTAATAATTACTTCAGTGATTACAATTTCATCCTTGGATTATATGTAGGAATGGAGATCTTATTTATATTAAGATAGAATTACTAATATATGCAATTATGCTGTTTATCTAAAAATGCCAGAAGACGCACATAAAAAGTAAAATTAATTAAGTAAAAATTTGATGACCTCTGTGGCCGAGTGATTGTATTGTCAGGTTTCATGGTGTCGCCGACTCGAGAGGTCGAATCCCGGTGGGGGCAGATGTTTGTATGATGAACACAAGCATTTGTACTCCAGTCATGGATGTTTAATATATATTTCTATATTATTATCCTTATATATGTACAGTATATGTATTCTATCCGTTACCATAGCATCCCATAACACAAGCCTTGCAGTGCTTACTTTGGGACTAGGCTAATTGGTGTGAGTATTCGAAATATTTATTTATTTAATATAAAAAAAATAAGTTATCATTTCTGATGCCTTCCTTCACATTATTTACAGTTAATTCAATAATAAAGGAAAAAAAAATAGTATTGAAATTAAAAATAGGCAATAAATCGGAAAACATATTTCTAATTTATACCTTTATGCTAAGCCCTTCCATAGCTTCTGACAATGTAACTGGATTAGTTGTGGTAGTTTTAGTGATTCCTATTTGTGGTTCAGGCCCTATTGTATCAAAGAACGTTGAAGGATCCGGCAGGTTTCTCGTAGGGATTGTAGTAGCCCCACTCACAGTCGGTAAAGTATTTAAAAATGTTGTCTCTTGTGACATATTTGATTGAGTAAAAGAAGTAGTTATATTTTGTGGAAACAGATCATTAGATGTAGTTTGACTGCCTGAAAACGTGGAAAACATATCCTGTTACTAATTCATCAAATAATTATGAAAGAAATTTAATTTAAGTGCTTGTTTTATGAACCAGTAAGCACCTTCGTTTTCACCTAAATAAACACTCTGAATCAAATCTGAAGGCGAAGTTCCTATTTCATCAAAAAATTGGGAAGCTGGAGGAACTTCAGTGTCACCGAAATATTTACTAAGGGATGGTTTATTATCCATTTTAGAAATCAAAATAAAACTTTCCAAAATATTGATGGATTACGAAGAAAACAAGACAAAACACTGACACTAGTGACACTGACATTTCATTTGGTGTAACCAACTCTCGAAAATATTTACCCCTAAAGCTTCGAGCACATTATGCCGGCCGCGCCGCGCCGCGCAACGTGTTGGGGCGGATCCCAAAAATCCAATCAAATCACTAGAATGCAATATGTATAAATTATCGCACACTGTGTCTATTGATTTTCTTCCAGATATTTATATTTTAAGGTAGATAGGCACAATTACTACCAGGGAGCCAATTGTCTAGCGTGATTACTCTGGCGCTCTCTATCAATTACGATTTTATTATGTTATTTCTCACCGCTGAAATTTTCTAATACCTAGCTCTCTCGCTCATGTTTTTCGTTTGTATTGGCATTAACAATATTAAAGAAAAAGAGCGTGAGGTATTTATAACCTTGCAGATCCCTGTAAAAGTATATAACCCAAAAAAAATACCCACCTTCTCATAATTCCGGTGATATATTTCTACTCTTAGATTACCTCTTAAATTTCGGGGCAAAACCTTTGAGTTGGGAACCCTGTGACAATTTTTTATACTGTATTTTTTATTTTATGGACATTGACAATTTTTTATTGAAGGCAAACAATACTAAAAAGCATCTTCCTTTAATGATGTCTAATATTTTGAAGTATTACTTCTTAATAATAATAACATTTTTTTCACTTGTCTACTGTTCTACTCGACGAAACAAAGAGAAAAAAAAGAAAAAAATACGGATATAATGGAGTCGATTCTGGCATGATTTTCTAAACTTAAACTTTTTGACAACAGCGTATCCTTGTCGTTCTCCATACAAAATGAAAAGGAGTGATTGATGTAAAATTAAGTTTAGATAAGCTTGCAGAATCGATACCATTGACGAAAGATTTAATGTATTTGTGATCTTTAAAATCCTATAAATTTATCTTTGACCTTTAAAAAAATTATAACAACAACAAATTATGAAACAAAATGTCAAAATTGACAGAAAACAGCAAGGAGCAACACCCACAGAGCTTTTAATTTTGTAATTTTTCTTGAGAATCTTATCTGAAATTACTTAACCGCATAAGCAAACAACAGGTATGTTGCCCAATAGTGCACTTACACTTGGCTTTAACACATGGCGTACAAAAACCATCCATTTTTGTATATTTGGTCAACTGTTAGTATTAAATTGTTAGGCAGTTTACTTATCTAATCACTTTTTTTAATATAAATAACTGATATTCTGTCTTTTATCTCCAGGCACAAATGACGAACCAGGCATCTCCCGTTGAGGAGCAGGAAAAGCTTCTCGAAGAAGCTTTGAATGTTGTAAAAGTGCAGGTAATTTGTTATTTTTTCTATTACTATTCTGAAGGACCGGTTTTATCTTTAAAGTGTTTTGCCCTGACGACCGCCGGTCGTCCAAATATTTATTTAACCTGGATTCTATTCCTGGCAAGTGCAATAAGTACTAACATTTGTGGTACAACATGGTTGTTGACATGAACATTGTTGTTGTAAACTTGTACTTTTAGGTATATTATATGTGTTCCTAATTTAGTATGTATCCTACAGTCTCTGCATTACTTAAAACAACATTTTTGGCATGTTTGCTCAGAAATTATTATGTTGTGTAAAACAAAATAATGCAGTACCAAAACATGGGACAAATGTATCATGACACATAATTTAACATGATGATTTTTTTGAAGTTATACTTCTTTAGGCGCGTTATGAAAAAATGATGAGAGTGAAATTTTAAGATGCGCGCGCATCCCTGTAACACAAATTATTAACTTTTGTGTTTACAGCACATTAAGAAAATCTACCAACAAAATAGAAATAGAATCTCTATTTAGTGGGTGCTAACGATTGCATTGTGAAGGCCTATCAAAAGTATTTATTAATCTGGAACAACGGAACCAAAGTGCGATTCAGGAGACTACAGCGCCATCTCTTGACCATTGGTGTAGTAGAACCAAAAACCACATCTTTATTTTTTGGTATAAAGTAACAGTTATAGGTATTCATATTTATAATATGTTTCTAGTTTGTATATTCGGAATACGTGTTTGAGTTTCATACAAGTGCAAATCACATATGTTCTAATAAATTATATTCAGTAGCGATTTTAATTGAATATTTTGATTATTTATTTATTTTTTCAAATTAAAACTGAACTTTATTGACTGTGTCCTTTTCCAGACTTTTTATTAATTTATTGTAATTAATTATTTGCATGCAATTAAAAACTAATTTTAAACGATGCCAACGAAGGATAACTTCTCACGCGCCTACATAAGTACACGCACCCATTTTTTTATCCAATTGTATTCAGTATAAATTCTTATTAGTTGAAAGTTTTTTTTGTAATGACAAAAATTTTAATAATTTTCATTCTGTTTTAGGCGTTTCAAATGAAGAGATGCCTCGACAAGTCGAAATTGATGGATGCCTTGAAACATGCCTCTACAATGCTTGGAGAGTTAAGAACATCATTGCTGTCACCCAAAAGCTATTATGAACTATGTATCCTTTGTAATTGCCATATTATTTATTTTATACTCAACAACAGGTTGAGGTTCTTTTGAAATCATGACATAATGTTAAATATGATGAAGTTTTTGATAACCTGGCTATACAGTAATCTTATTATTTTGTAGATATTGTAATTGTGAAAGTGATTCAAACTTGGTGGTTATTTAACCCAAATATGCTGAAATGACTAAATAGATGTTTCTCACAGTAATAGCATATTGTTTAATACCAGTAAATGGATAAAAATCTGAATTCTAAATAGATGTAGAACTTTCTAAACACAAAATAATAGTACAATTTAACCGGACATAGATTGTTTACTGGATAGTTAGATGTTATGATTAATCTACAAACATGATATAACTTGTGCCTTATTTCATTGCAATGGAACTGATAGGAAAAAAGGTGTATTCAAATTAAAACATTGTAATGAAGAATACTAATACAGGCAGTCCTCAACTTACGTTGTTTCAAGTTACGTCGAACAATGTTTTGATGCTATTCGTCAAGCATATGTCAGTTGTTTCGATGTCCGCGGAGCCGGCGTCCGTGGGGATGTCTCGATCTACGTCGCTTCACTTTACCTCGCGTATTTCGCGAACCTAACATGCCGTAAGTACGAGGACTGCCTGTATCTTTGAATTACACTGCCTTTGTATTTTGGGTATGATCCCTTTGCTCAATGATATTCCATCTACCTTACTATTTGAGATGGCAACTCCTGATTAAACTAGTACTCTAACATTTAATACCTATTTTGACCCTTATCTTTATTCTAGTGGAATTTAAGAACAAACATTAATTTTACTATAGAGATGTGTTCTTAGTACAGATAGATTTATTTCATTATAGATATGAATTTGTGGCTCAGATGGTTACTGCATTTGTAGATCAGGGATGAACACTCACATTTTTTTTCATGCACGTCATGTTCTTTCTCCTTAACTTGTACCAGACATGGCAATAACTGATGAACTGCGTCACCTGGAGTTGTATCTCCTGGAGGAGTTCCAGAAAGGACGCAAGGTTGCCGATTTGTATGAGCTTGTGCAGTATGCTGGCAACATTGTGCCGAGGCTCTACCTACTCATCACTGTGGGTTTGGTGTACATCAAAACCAATTCCAACTTGAGGAGAGATCTGCTAAAAGTAAGTTATTTGATGTTTAAAAATTGGTATAGCTGTAAAAAATAAGTTTATTTGTATTAAAAAGATTAATTGTTAAAAAAATATTCCCTTATCATTATGGAATTCAAAGAAGCTCTGCGGTATGTTTTTTATTGATCCACGCAACGGTGCATGAAGTAGTGCTTCCTTTAGATACTGTCTGTTTGGGACACAATTTCACTGCTGTTAGTTAACCTTGGGTTTGTAATATCATTGGTCTACATAGAAGAAACCTGACTTTCCATTTGTGATAACCTTACCTTGTTATGAAATACCCCTCAGTGTGACTTGCACAATTTTTACCCCAGGATCTGGTAGAAATGTGCCGAGGAGTTCAACATCCTCTCCGTGGGCTGTTCCTTAGAAACTATCTGCTGCAATGCACCAGGAATGTTTTACCTGATACAGCAGAGGCACAGAACGAAAACGAGGGCACTGTAAGTTGAACCTTAGCGCTTATGTTTTAGGATGGCTTTTTATTTATGCAGATGCTAGTGTGGATTTTATAAGATGCACTAAAAAAATAAATGGAATTGATAAAACTGAACTTGCTTAATGAAATACTATTGCCTAAATTGATGCAATTGTAATTTTAAATATTTTGTAGGTGAGAGATGCTATCGATTTTGTTCTCATGAATTTTGCTGAAATGAATAAACTTTGGGTTAGAATGCAGCATCAGGGACACTCTAGGTAAATAGCACTTATAAGTTTTTATTATTATATTCAATTTTTAATATTGCAATCAGGGCCGGATTTAGGGGTCCAGAGGCCTCGGGGCAACAGAGGAGCGGAGGCCCCCTCACCCCAAATTATTTTCCAAATAAACTAAACAATTTTTTTTCAGTCGAGTTTTTCAATAAATAATTTATTGTGAACCAAGTAGATTCCGTTAGTATTGAACAAACACATATAAATATAAACGGAAACAAGAATTATCTGAAATTAAATCTTAGAGTTAACGAACGGAACCGAAACTAGTGTTCACTAGTTGGAATTTGAAAGATTTTTTTTTCCGAAGTCTCTATTGTGGGGGCCCCCCGTTTGTGGAGGCCCCGGGGCTTTCGCCCCGGTTGCCATCCCCTAAATCCGGCAGTGATTGCAATACTGAAATATGTATGCTTTTCGCTTGAAACTTTAGGACACCCGTCCTACCTTTAAGAAAGTTATATAGCTATATGAAATTCCTCTTAGTGAGTATCAAATTTAAGGGTTTTTATGTGTTTTTTTTGGGAACAGAGACAAAGAACGTCGCGAACGCGAGCGTTCCGAGCTTCGTATCCTAGTGGGAACGAATCTAGTGCGATTATCCCAGTTGGAGACTGTGACCGTGGACGATTATAGGAGGCTGGTGTTGCCAGGTATACTGGAGCAGGTCGTCAGCTGCAGGGATGCCATAGCGCAGGAATACTTAATGGAGTGCATTATACAGGTAATTTAATTGTGTACCACGAAACAAAATGATTCCTGTTCCTGTAGTGTTTGCCCACAATATCAACTGTGCATTATGTTTTTATTGTGTCTAACTGTTAAACTCTATAGTAATTTGACAATTGAGCGTGATATAAACGAACTATATATTACATCACGATTCTCATACTAGAGAGGCTGACCCACTTGCCCAATAAATGTGGAAATGGAGAAGTTTGTTTCAATAGTATATGCTTAACTGACCATAGAACATTTCAATAACAAGAAAACTGTGTAAATAGTGAAGTTGTCAAAGTCTCATGAAAAGCGTTTGTTGTTCAACGCATCAACCCAGTAGATTATATTTTATATAAATTTTTTTTTCCAACACACACCAATTGGCCTAGCCCCAATGTAAGCACTGTAAGGCTTGTGTTATGGGATGCTAGGGTAACGGATAGAATACATATACTGTACATATATAAGTACATATATTTATATAGAAAATACATATTAAACATCCATGACTGGAGTACAAATGCTCGTATTCATCACACAAACATCTGCCCCCACCGGGATTTGAACCCGGGACCTCTCGAGTCGGCGACACCATGAAACCCGGCGTACAAACCACTCGGCCACGGAGGTCGTCAATATGAAATGGAATTTGTAGTTTTTAATCTCGTTAACTTACTGCAGCTAGAAGAAACTCTATTTTTCTACATGAAATGAAAATGGTAAAACTATGAGTTACATCCTGAGAGTATGGGTAAAACTTCAAAGAATAAACATCAACTTTCAGCAACTAAATGCACAGGAAGTTGTCACATAAATTATGGTTGTTCAGAAATCTTACTGAAAAGCACGCAATTTCCAGGTGTTCCCAGACGAATTCCACTTGGCTAATCTTCAGCCCTTCCTAAAATCGTGTGCCGAGTTACAGCCCGGCGTCAATATCAAGAACATTATCATCGCGCTCATAGAAAGACTCGCCACTTACAGCCAGGTTAGTATTAAATTGGCCAAAGCCTTTGATAATGTAGATATTTTAAGACTCATTACTTTTTCTTTCAGACAATTAGAAATCTCAGTTGGTTGTAATAAGGATTTTAAAAACCAATGAATAAGTGTTTATAATTTTGCGTATGAACACTCTCATTCTCAACTTTCGCTACTCCGTTTTCGGGTCCCGCAAGGTTCATCTTTGGTCCATTTTTTACATATCATACTTTGTGTAGGCGACGTTTTTCTGAGTCTGTATTATTTCATTAAAAAACAATGTTTCTAATTTCGATCAACAATTCTATAGATAACGGGTTGCATTTGTATGCAACCCGATTTTGTAATCAAAGCTAAAAACTGTCCTCGTGTGTTTATACTTATGCAGCTACATTCGATTTCTTTTTAATTGTTTTAGCGCAATGAAGGAAACATTAACCTAAGCGTAGTGATGGAGGATGGTAAGGAACAAGAGGTCCAGCTGTTTGAAGTGTTTTCCGACCAAGTAGCTGCCATAACACAGGTTAGTTGGTTGCAATATTAATTCCTCGCTTGATAAATGACTTAGATTCTAACTTTAAAAAGACTATAACCGAAATCATTAAATCATATTTTTGAGCAACCTGTAGATATGTAAAAACAAACCGGTCCAGGAGGTCTTTTTCCGAAACGAACTTTCGATAGCGAAGTTCAAACGAAATTTGATTTCGTCAATTTAAGTTTATACTTTCTTAATTTGAACGATAAACAATCAAATTGAAGCTTTCTTTGAGCAGGCTTAGAAAATCTATACCTCAATCTATATTCCGACGACGAATATCATTATACTTAAAAAGGATCTAGAAACATAGTAAGAAAAGTGCGAAGTTTCAATCGAAATTTTGTTTTTCGTTGAATTAGAGTAGGCCTCCAGGTGTATGCGGCAAGATCCCTTCCCCTTACGTCGCTATGCTATTCACCTCCCGGTCAACATTTCTATAGCGTTAATGACACTTGTTAAAATCGTTGAAGGTAACTGACCAACATAATATTTCTTTTAAGCATAGTACGTAACTCAAAAATAATCTGACAGTACAAATCTATCCACCACTATAAATTCTATTTTATAACTCGGTATAGACAAAAAGTGCCTATGTTTATTAAAAATTAAATTCACAAAATTAATTTAATCATGTGTGGTTAATTTTTTTTTATAAAATTCCTATTTGTTTCTTAGGCTTTCACGCACACCACTCATTAAATAAATCAATTTTCAACGGTATAGATGCACTGATTTATATATTTATGACATTTCGCATCCTTTTCAGGCTTCGTCGTCAGAATTTTAAAATCATTATTATAATCATTATGACGACGCGGCCTGAAAAGGATGCGAACGTCATAAATGAATAAATCAGTGCATCTATACCGTTAAAACTTGTTTTATTTAAATTCCTATTTGTTAATACTTTACTTATAAATTATAAAAGATAGGAATTGAATCTTACACCTCACCATTATACAAAATTACTTTACAATCTTCATTGACTATATTTATTTAAAATTAAATTTACTAATTATTCAATCTTCTGCTGCTAATATTTTTTTAATGAAATTCCTATATAAATTATTTATTTTACTAACAAATTATAAAAGATAGGAACTAAATCGTACTAAGTCGTCACCGAAGCAAAGCGAGGGTGGGTCACTAGTCTCAAATTAATGACATCCTATCCTACTGTCCTATCTTCATACTAACCCTATTTATTCTCCTAATAATATAAATGCGAAAGTTTGAAATGTTTGTTACTGTTTCACGCTAAAATGGCTGAACGGATTTGGATGCAATTTGACATATTATATTTAGTTTATCACCTAGATTGACTCATATGCGGAAGAAGTCGCGGGTGGCTAGTGACATATTAAATAATATGCCACACCATTACAATCTTCATATCAAAAGTCATTTATTCTTGATTCAGAGTCGAACAGACATGCCCCCAGAGGATATGTTGAGCTTACAGTTGGCACTATTGAAACTGGCTCAGCGTTGCCACCCTGACAAACTTAACTATGTGGATCGCGTGTTGGCTCACACTGACAAGATTTGTGCAGATATACATCAGAGCAGGTAATATAATCTCAGAAGTAAATGTCTTATATCTACATATACATTAGTAGTACATACCTATTGATTAAAGTAGAAATTATTAACAAGTAACATAAAAAAAAACACTTATGCCGTTAAAAAATGCTAATATATTTGTATATATTTGATATGGTCCCATTAAATAAATATTTCCCACACTCACACCAATTAGCCTAGCCCCAAAGTAAGCACAATAAGGCTAGTGTTATGGGACACTAGAGTAACGGATAGAATACATATACTGTACATATATAAGTATATTTTTATAGAAATACATATTAAACATCCATGACTGGAGTATAAATGCTCGTATTCATCACACAAACATCTGCCTCACCGGGATTTGAACCCGGGACCTCTCGAGTCGGCGACACCATGAAATTACAAACCACTCGGCCACGGAGATCGTGAAACCTTTCAAATGATAACTATATTGTAATAATTTGAAGACTCTTTTTAATTGATATAAATAATTGACATTTTGACATTGCTGTTATGTTAATTTTAAAAGTTCCTATGTTACCCGGTATGGTTAAAGGATTCTAACGATTTAAATCGGCTCAGGAGTTTAGTAGTTAGTTTAGTTAGTATAAAGAATTGTACATACATACATTAACCCTGAATAAACCCTGATTCTTTTTTGGGCAGTCATGTTAAAATATCCTGAAACACCGACTCTTCTATCTAATTTGGAGGCAACATTATTAAACACTGGTCTTTATTGATCACTTCTTAAGAAAGCTTATTACAAAGTGTATGTTTATGTTACAGACAAACAATCAGTCCAATAGGCTTTTCTATATGAAATACAAATACATACATATAATGTATTGGAAGTGTTACGAGTGTTATTATTGAATACTAGCAAACCAGTGAACCAAATGTTCACCAAAACCTGATTTAAAAAAAAATTGTATTTAATTAATTGAGAACTTCGGAGATTTTGTATGGTTTCGTTTGAAATTCGTGATTTCTCGAAAACCGGAAGTGCTACGTTACTCAAATCCGGTTTGTAGTCTTATCTATCTCTTACGGTTTGGCCGCTGAAACAGCACCACAGACAGACAGACGGACTTGTCTAATAGATAAGAGATTGTATAGAATTTTTCGTCAGGTTTTCACAAGAGGAAAAGAAAATTACGTTATACATAAAGTTTGACCTTATTCCAAATTCGAGTATTTATTTATTTATTTTATTCTTCATGCCCAAATGTACAATGGTGGACTTAATGCCGTAGGCATTCTCTACCAGTCAACCATAGGATGTTGTGGAGATTATTAGTGGTAGGGTGCACAACTGAGGTGGAAACCGTATCGAAAAGTATGACATTGACTTAATTCAAAAGACAGAGCGTGTGCAAAGTAAAGTTAGGTACTTTGATTTTACTTAAGAGCCCTTTCACAGTTTTTGCAAATAATCGTAATTTTTGAGCGCCTCGTTTACCCCCTTAGAAAAGATTTTGACTATTTCCAATAGAAGTAAACAGTAGATTTATTCTTCCTATTGTAAGTTAATGTAGAATATTTGCAAATACTATTTTCCTTTTTTTGTACTGACAGTTCTACCGTTCAATAATGTTCAATAAATTAGATGTTTTTGTTGTAACATAATGTATTATAATTTTGATTTTTCATCTCAATAATTACCAAAAAAAAACTATCTAACCTCCGTGAGTTTTTCTAAAAAATAATGCAGGCTAACATCGTATTTTGATATTGAATTAAATAGAATTACTTACTATCAAAAACTTTCATAAAACTAATCTACCATCATTGAACTACTGAATTGTGTTTATATTTTTATAATTAGTTCATTAATAATTATTTTATAAGACTCGAAACATCACCCGTAAAATGCAATATATACTAGTGCAAATCTACCTACGCGCCGATCAGTACGGCAGCGGCGCAATTTTGTAAAAGGGCTCATAGCTTATTGACTGATATTTTAGCGGCAAAACTCACCTGGAACACAACACACTCGTCTTCAAAGAGCTAATGAAGATATTAAAGTTGCCCGCTGACCATTACAAGAATATCTTGACGTTGATAAAGCTACAGAACTACTCGCAGCTGATCAAACATCTCAACTACCCAGGAAGAACTATGATAGCAGTGCACCTCATAAACGATGTATTGGAGTCGGACACTATGATATCTACGCCGGAAAACGTGAGTGAATTCACACTAATATTATAAAGGTGAAAGTTTGTGAGTGTGTGTATGTTTGTTACTTCTTCACATCTAAACGGCTAGAGCGATTTTAATAAAATTTAACCCCTCAAATAACACCCTGGATTAACACGTACGTTATACTGCGGAAAATTATCCCTAAAGTAGTATTAATTTAGTATATTATAAATATGTTGTATTTGTAATTTTTTTAATACAATCTATTAAAATCATGATGTTTCATCATCAAAATAAATGCGGCACTATGAACCTTAAAATTATATATTTTTTTAAATGTTTTTAGCATTTAACTGCTAGATGTTTAAATCTAAATCTTGTTGAAAAGAGTCTTAAAAATAGGTAGGTAATTTACTGGTCTCCGAGTGTCGAGATTATACTTTTATAATCATAGAAAATATTTCTGGTAACTATTAATTCTGTTTTTGTTTTAAAGTACTTGATCTATTAATCTAAAAAAAAATCAAACAGATAAAAATCAATGCGGCTCCGATTTCAGGCTGGATTCAAATCAACTGCTTTAGCTAATTGGGCGTATGCATACACTAACTATCATATATGCTATCAAAGCCTTAATGGACTTTTCTATTATTTTTTAGGATTTCGTAGCCAAATGGCAAAAAACGGAACCCTTATAGATTCGTCATGTCTGTCTGTCCGCCGTTCGTACTTTTTTACGAAACTAAGAACTATACTGTTGAAACTTGATAAGTAGATGTATTCTGTGAACCGCATTAAGATTTTCACACAAAAATAGAAAAAAAAAAAACAATAAATTTGGGGGGTTACATAGAACTGAAACTCAAAAATAAATATTTTTTCATCAAACCCATACGTGTGGGGTATCTATGGATAGGTCTTCAAAAATGATATTGACCATACCATGCAAACTTCACTGAAAATTGGTTTGAACGGGATCTAGTAAGTAGCTCTTTTTAAAACGTCATAAATCGTAAAACGCAATTAACCTTTAATTTTATCAACTCAAGTTTATTTTCTAACAAGATATTTTATAATATGTTATTTGCTGCTATGGAACCCTTCATGGGCGACTCCGACTCACACTTGGCTGCTTTTTTCTAGTGTATCTAAGGCTACAAAGCATCACCATTTTCTTAACATTTCAATGAAAATGAAATATGTTTATTTCATTATTTTAAACGTTCACAATAACTTTAAAGTGTTTGGAGTTTCCTCTGAAGCAAAGAGTTCTACTTTTAGTGGGAGACTAGCAAACTAGTGAACCAAATGTTCACCAAAACCTGATTTCTCGAAAACCGGAAGTGCTACGTTACTCAAATCCGGTTTGTAGTCTTATCAGACTATTGTTAACTTATAACTTAAATATTCTCTTTATCTATCTCTTACGGTTTGGCCGCTGAAACAGCACCACAGACAGACGGACCTGTCTAATAGATGAGAGATACCGCAATCAACACCCAGTAAAATAATAATGCTTATTTGAAGCAAATTAACACTAGGTATTATTTCACAGGTGGATGCAGTTTTGTCAATGGTAGAGGTTCTCGTAAAAGACCAACCTGACCATGATGCAGATTCTGATGATGTGGAAGAGTTCATGGAAGAACAAGGACTGCTGGCGCGGTAAGTAGAAATATTAAATTAGCAATTTAATAAAGAAATCACTTTATTATATTGTTTCAAACCTTTCATGGTCACTAACGTTATAGTAATATAAGTTATTTACGGGATTGTTACCATGTACCTTGTTTTTAGCGAGTTTCCGATATTTCGGCACTGTTGCAAGCGCCATGATCACGGAGTAACTGCAACAGTGCCGAAATATCGGAAACTGGCTATAATCTTATATTACTAATCACTGCATTTTTTTTTAAGTCAAAAAACTGATATTATACATGATATATTAATTAATATTATTATTGATTTACTAGCCGACCCAGCGAACTTCCTATCGGCATAAAATATGTGTGGTAGAAATGTGAAAATTTAGGGATGGATGAAATATTTAATGCCACATTATAAAAAAATTAAAAAAAATCCAATAAATGAAACGGTGGAGAACCCTTATCATTAAGGGTCATGAAAAATAGATAGTAGCCGATTCTCAGATCTACTGAATATGCATAGAAAATTACATAAAAATCGGTCAAACCGTCTCGGCGGAGTATGGTAACTAACATTCTTACACGAGAATTCTATATATAAGACTAGCTGACCCAGCGAACTTCGGACCGCTATAAAAAAAGGGGCTGGTGGTAGAAGGGTGAAATTTTGGGTTGTATGTATTTTTTAAAGCCACATTATGAAAAAATAAATATTGTCCAAAAAAATTTTAGGGGTGTGAAACGTAGTGTTCTATCAATTTTATGGGATAACATTCCTCCTAACCCATATGAGAACGTTACAATACCCAATAGTTTGAATTTTGGCGCGAAGGCGCATTGTAGGTTTCAGAACACTACGTTATAGGTAGGACAACCATTATCACTCACGGATATGAAAAATAGATAGTAGCCGATTCTCAGAGCCACGGATTATGCATATAAAATTTCATAAAAATCGTTCATGCCGTTGCGGAGGAGTATGGTAACTAACATTGTGACACGAGATTTTTATATATAAGATAAGATCAAATTATGGTAAATTCAACTGTCTGGACTCTCTTTACCACGTTGCTACATTGATGATTTATCGTATCAGATGATCTAAAGTTTTTATGTATTTGAATATTGTTTATCAATAATATGAAGGTCAGCTAGTAGTTACGCCGCCATTAACATCAATAAATTTGGTTTTAAATGTAGTTTTCATTAAATCCTTTAACTTTTGATGAAAAATGATTTTACGTCTTTTTTACATCTGCATTCTCTACCCAGATTAATCCACCATTTCAAGTCCGAATCAGCGGATCAACAGTACCTCATACTGAGTGCGGCCAGAAAGGCGTTACAAGGTGGCGGGGCTCGTCGCATACAACACACCTTCCCGCCCATCATATTCCACGCCTACAGACTCGCATACACTTATAAAGACTTGAAGGACCAGGTAATTTATTTTATTATACTAGCGGCCGCCCGCGACTTCGTAAGCGTGGAGTTAGTTAGAAATAAAGGTTCACTGCTCGTTCCCCGTAGGTGATAGCGTGATAATATGTAGCCTATATGTTGACCCGACTTCTTAATAATATTCGTGCCAAATTTGAAGGAAATCCATGCAGTACTTTTTGAGTTTAGTCGGACATACATACAGATAAACAGACAAAAATTCTAAAAACTATATTTTTGGCTTCGGTATCGATTGAAGTTCACACCTCGAGTATTCTTTTAGAAAAAATTTCAATGTACAGTTTTGACTTTCCTACCATTTTATTATAGGTATAGATATGTAAAAGACTTACCATATTATACAGCGAGGAATACCGTTTTTTGTCTCACCAGATGTCGCCACCGTTGAGTGAGGTGCTGAAGTGTAGCTTTTAAAGTTTGTTAATACGCGCGTAAAATCAAAGTTTATATTTACATCATATTTTAATACAAAAGAACCGTATCGTGATCATAATCGGCCATGCCACAGTGTTGCGCAGTTCAGTTTTGTTCGGAAAAAAAGGAGAACATAATATTTTTTCATGGCTCCGAAATTCATTAATTAATCTGAGTTATTAAAAAATATTCACTACATTATTTTAATCAGAAATAAATCCCCGCAGTCAACTTACAAGCAATAACATTTGTCATTTCGGAGACCTCGCGTTACACAAGCGCCTCTAGCGGCGGATTCATAAGCCCTCATTTGATGAATGAAAATAAACATTATGCTAGTTGAATTATTATGCTGTTTCCACTTAAGTTCGGAACAGTCGTTTAATATCTTTAACACAACTTTGTGTATCATATGAGGAGCTGGCGAACAAAACGATATACATAATAGGGTATTTGAAAGTATTAAAAATAAAGTTTCAATTGTTAGCATCTGAATTTAGAATGAATATTGGCAGGAGTTTTTACTATTTTTACAGAAATGTTTTTTCATAATTTTACTACAAACCCACGATAAAGATAATAGTTTTCGAGCCGCCATATTGTCCAGAGAAATGTTTTCGAGGCAACTTGAATTTTGATTTGGTTATTTTAACTGAAATACACAACAGAATGATGAATATCCACTTTTTACGGACGCCATAAACATCAGTAAATAACGTGAGATCGTTTTCTAAAACTTGTCAAATACCCTATTACATAAAATTTAATTTTACAGGAGCTTTATAAAACTGAATGACATACCTACAGTGAGATTTTAGCATGGTTTTTAATTTATAAATTTAGTAAATTTAACACTTTTAGGCGGTTTATAATTGAAAATGAGTTGAAATTCAAATTCAGCTGGCCCAAAACCTCCGAACTGTAAAAAGAAAGTAGTTTGACCAGATCCGTAATTATACCGTTTTGTTCGCCAGCTCCTCATATAGTAGTCCAGCCATTTAAGGAGATCTGTACCCCTAGCACGAACCATTATCGAATTCGAATAGTTTGCAAACCGAAATATGAAATTTAAAATTTGTATGGAAACTTGAACAGCAGCGGCACAAAGTACGTAACGAGAACTAAAAATCAGTACACATTTGACAATGACATTTCGGACTCGCAAACGATACGAATTCGATATTGGTTCGTGCTAAGGGTACTGTACTGTTCTATGACATTTTGTTGTTTGTATTTGACAGAATTTCGAAAATTTAAACTCAAGTTACAGTATGTAGATGCCAAATTGAAAGATTTTGAGATGGGAAATATTTTATGTTAAACCTATTGTTTATTTTCAGGACGAAATGTGGGAGAAGAAATGTCAGAAGATATTCCAGTTTTGCCACCAAACCATCACAATGCTCGCAAAGGCAGAATTAGCTGAACTACCGTTAAGGTGAAATAATAACACCACCCCATTCAAATAAATATTTGTAAAACAACATTAATTGTACAACTGTGATGCTTTAAGTTTCAAGAAGGCTTTTTCCTATTTGTTAAATTGAACAGCAGTAAATCTCTATTATAAATAAATAACGGGACCGGGACCTCTCGAGTCGGCGACACCATGAAACCCAGAGTACAAACCACTCGGCCACGGAGGTCGTCATTTATGGTCTATAGAGATGTTGGTTTCGATTCTGGCATGATTATCTAAACCTATAAACTTAACTTAAATTTCACAAAAGTCGAAGTGAAGCAGTACTGTCCAAATTACAAAAACAGTTTTAATATTAGTCGAACCACGATATTTTTTTTCACGATGTTTTCAAAATTAAACCCGTGTTTTTCTGTAAGCGTCAAAACCGGACTGGGTAAACCCGGGTTCGATGCCCTAAACATAACCCGTTATATATTTTTTTTAAACAAAATGCTTCAATTATTTTATGTTTGCTGAAAACTGGTAGATTTTCAATCATGCTACTCGTTAATAAAGTTAATTTTCCTCCAGATTGTATCTTCAAGGGGCATTAGCAATAAGCGAGATAGGCTTCTCCAATCACGAGACGATAGCTTACGAATATCTGTCGCAAGCGTTTTCTCTATACGAAGACGAGATATCGGACAGTAAAGCACAGTTGGCAGCTATCACGCTTATTATAGCTACATTTGAGCAGATCAACTGCTTCGGTAAGTGCGGAATATTATTGAAACACATTTATCTTGTTTTTAAGCTATTGTATAGCTTTTATCGCGGGCTTTGAGCGCGGCCGCTGAAGAAATTCCGTAACGAAAAAACCTTACGAGAGTGCATATACCAATAGACAACTATTTTCGTGATCTCAGTATCGATCTAAACGGCGCAGTGTGTTGACTTTTTGCCACGGGACCAACGTTCGACGCATCACCGCCGTCGTCGGTTCAAATCCCGCACTCGTATTTTGTATTTTTTTTTAAATATTTTTTTCCTTTTTTTTATATAATTGTTTAAGACTCCAGCACCTGTTCTTATTTTTATTTGTCTCCCTTTTATTTAGACTTTATAATTATAATTTAAATTTTTGGACTAAAGATGGTAAACTGTGGAGCTTGTTTAAGTTTTTTGGCGCCGGGCAATGCTGTTGTTTGCTGTGCTTGCCCAATAAAATATCATAAGGCCTGCCTCGCCATCTATTAATATCAAAGAAAAAACGAATTAATATCAATGAAAAAAAATACTGCATAAATAAAATAAATAAATAATTAAAATTGAATAAGTTGATTAAAATGCTATGCAATAGCTTTACCGCGGCAGTCCCCGAGCCACGCGTATTTTTTTTTATCAATATTGTAACGTACCTCAGGGAGTACCTTCCTTTTGGCAATCACAGGTAACATTTTACACAGCTCGCGTCATCCACATGGTCATCAATTTCAGCACATTACCATTACTTATAATTTAATTTTTAAGTAACTGCTCGATGTTTAAATCTAAAGAAAATATCACTAGAAAAAATTCCACACGGACCAGGTAGGTGACGGGACTCGAACCCGCACCCGCCGCTAACCGGGCGAATGCACTGACCAATTATGTTACCGCGGCCCTGATGGCCGTGTCAAATTCTTTGTAGCCTTTCTTAAGCTGCGAGGAAGCGCCATCTATTCGCATTGTAGGTAACCCACAATGTCAAATGAATAGAAAAACGAGTGTGCTTATCACTCTTTTTTTTTTGATAATCTAACTTACGGAGTTAATATAATATCGTTTGCTTTTCTCCGTCGTCATTCCTTTTTATCATCATCATCATCATCATCATCATCATCATATCATCATCAGCATCAGCCTATTAATGTCCCCACTGCTGGGGCACAGGCCTTCCCTATGGATGGAATAGGGAGATTGGGCCATGACCCACCACGCGGGCCCAGTGCGGATTGGTGGGTGCTAACGACTGCAGATGCAGCCGGGACCAACGGCTTAACGTGCCTTCCGAAGCACGGAGAACCTCGAGATAGTAATTTTTGGTCACCCATCCAATGACCGACCACTGCGAAAGTTGCTTAACTTCAACGATCGCAGCCGAAGGCGCTAACCACTTGCGCCATCGAACTCCTCTTTTTTATCAATTTGTTATAAATTTTAAAGGTGCTGAAAACGCCGAGCCTATGCGCACACAATGTGCATTAGCGGCTAGCAAACTGCTCAAGAAGCCGGACCAGAGTAGGGCCGTGGCTTTATGTGCTCATCTCTTCTGGAAAGGAGCTAAAGAAGGAAAATTGGTAAAGTATTGTTACGTGTCGGGATGGGGTTCGAAATTATATGCTAGTTCACGCTTCACAATTCTTTATTCACCACTCAGTTCACACAATTAACACAATGTTAATTACAAATCACTCGCTAAACACTGTATTTCACTATACAAGTCTCTAAACAATCGCACTTGAACACTTTTGTTGCACTTTGACCGCCTTTGGATTCGCTCCGAAATCGCTGTTGAAACTCAACTGTCTCTGCGCGGCGCCAATCGCGCTTATACACGCCGATCGATGCATTCTAGAAAGTATTTGTTCAATGAGGGCTACCGTTTTCTGTCTCACCAGATGGCGCCACTGTTGAGTGAGGTCCTAAATTGTAACTTTTAAAGTTTATTAATACGCACATGAAATCAAAGGTTACATTTACATCATATTTTAATACAAAAGAACCATATCCTAAACATAATAGGCCATGCCACAGTGACGCCCAGTTCCGTTTTATTCGGAAAAAATGGGAACATAATCATTTTTCTAAGCTCAAATTTTTAATAACTGACATTCATTGCCACATAACTCATATTTGCCATAATTAAGCCGAATTGTTACCAATTATTGACAACATTATTTTAATAAGAAATAAACCCGCGTAGTCAACCAACAAGCAATAACATTTGACATTTCGGAGACCTCACGCTACACTAGCGCCTCTAGCGGCGGATTCATACGCGATAGCCCTCATTGAGAATTAGCTAGCACCCGCGAGTACGAAGTACCTACTTATACCTACGCAGGTAACGCGCATAACTTGTAAACAAGTGCAGATGTCGTTGCACTTTCTCCCTTACGCCGCACTGCATAAGGCTCATTTTAGAATGAGCCGCATTACTCGACCTCCATCGCGACCCGTGGTGATCTGACAAATTCGATCTCTAGCACTTTCGCGGTTACGTTTCGAGAACGTTTGTGACAATATTATACTTTGATTCGTATATAGATATAAAAGGTGATGAGAACGCGTAGCTGATGCGAACTCATCGCCTCTGGAAATGAGCTGAAGACAAGAAACTAGTAAATTATTCTAGTTTGATTCCTATGTATACAGGGTTAATTTTAAAACACCAACAACCTCTTAGGAGGTGATTCTACCCATCAACAGGAACAACTTTTATTATGGGACCAACGCTGAAATCGCGAAAAAAAACTGCCGTTTCATCCAAAAGTGCATCAGCTAATCGACCGAAATGTATGAATGGTCCCAACCCTGTATACATAGGAATCAAACTAGAATACTTTACCAGTTTCATGTCTTTAGCTCCTTTAAATAGAAATGAACCGAAAACGCCTGTGATTGGCCAAGACTAAAATGACGTCACACGCTAGTAAACTCCCGGCCAAAGTGACATTACATTGCATCGTTTGACGTTTTAATGACAAGTCGTGTGGCGTCACATACTACTGAGACGTCACAATGTCCAGAGAAACGTTTTCGCGGCAACTTGAAAATTGAATTTTTGATTTAGTTTTTTTACTGAATTACACGACAGAATTAAAAATATCCACTTTTTATGGACTCCATGAACCTAACATTTGTCAAATACCCTTTTTCTTATACAGTGGTCCCTCAACGATGCCAGTCGAGCGCTAGACTGCTTGAAGAAGGCAGCAAGAGTCGCTCAACAATGTATGGATGGAGGTGTCCAAGCTCAACTATTGGCCGAACTGTTGGGCAGATACGCGCTGCTGAGGGAGCGAGGAAATACAGCACTAACGACAGCCCTTATAGAAGCAGTATGTTTCATACTTTCTATTTATATTATAACTAGTGGCCCGCCCTCCCTTCGCTGCGGTGTAGACTACAGATTTTGTTCTCAGGATTGTATTATACACAATGACATTCATCTATGATTCTTCTTATACCTGCATGCAAAGTCTCAGCCCGATCGGTTTAAAATTGTCAAAGTTTCATACAAACTTTCATTCCCTATTTTATCCCCTTGGGGGTAGAATTGATCAAAATCCTTTCTTAGCGGATGCCTACGTCATAACATCTACCTGCATGCCAAATTTCAGCCCGATCCGTCCAGTGGTTTGGGCTGTGCGTTGATAGATCACTATGTCAGTCAGTCCAGTCACCTTTGAGTTTTACATATATAGATTTATTTTGAAATGTTTTTTGAAGTGCGGATAGCAAATATTTGGTAAGGTACCCATCCCAAGTGATTGCAAAAGTTGCTTAATTCTCCCAATCGCAGACCGTACCGACCACGCTAACCGCCTTACCCATCGAAAAGAATAGGGTATTTGACAGTACTAAAAATAAAGTGCCAATTGTAAGCATCTGTATTTAGAATGAATAATGGCAGGAGTTTTTACTATTTTTACAGAAAAAATATTCATAATTTTACTAAAACCCACGATAAAGATAATAGTTTTCTTTATTTATTTATTTAAACTTTATTGCCACAATTACAAAACGGATAAACGGCGGACTTAACGCTAAAAGCATTCTCTGCCAGTCAAGCATTTTCTTGTCTTTTGTCACGTGACCCAAAACGCTTGGGATTGGTGGAGCTTAATATGACGTCACACACCAGTGAGACGCCCTATTGTCCAGAGATACGTTTTTCGCGGCAATTTGAAAATAGAGTTTTTGATTTAGTTTTTTACCGAAACACACAACATAATGATGAATATCCACTTTTTGTGGACTCTATAAACATTAGTCAATAACGTGAGATCGTTTTCTAAAACTTTTCAAATACCCTATTCAAATTCTAATTCTCTTATTTGTTCTCAGGTAATACAGAAGATTCGCGAAGAGTTGGCTAACCTGGACCAGTCCGAAGAAGTGGAGCAAATCACTAAACACTTTCATAACACTCTCCAGCATATCAAGAACAGAATGGAATGCCCCGACCCTGAGGGTTTAGGCTACGAAGGGCTGGTGCTGTCTTAACTTTGCTAGTTGAGGTATAGCGAATCGAAAACGGCGATGCAAGATATTCTGTCTCTCTCGCACAGACATAGACAACGGAGTGAGCGTTGTAGCATAATTGGAATATACAGTAAAAGTATTTTTTTTACCTTGGAGGTATCCAACATTTAGATTTTCAACTGGCATTTCTTTGGGTGTAATGGCTTACCATTAGCGGATTATAATAACTCATAAAGAAAAAGCTATGACCGTTCGCTGCTCTAATTCAAAGTAAAATTGTGTAGATAAGTGTAAAAGAGACGAAGCTATTGTGCGGTCAATAGTTCGTATAGGTATTGGCTGCACAGACGCTTTCTCTATTTCTAGAAAGTTGCCAATTTATTTCATCTATTCTTTCTATGAGCAGGAATAATCGAGTAGGCAATTATTTTTCTATATTCGCCGAGTTATATACACTCCAATCCGCTTATTAATAAATGATGACTACGCTTGGATCAGTTACTCCATGTTTTGTCTTTGTCTATTGAATAATAAATGGCATTTAAGTGACGACGTCACTAATCCAAGCTTCTTTCTTGTTTATTAATAAGGGGGCAACAGATAAAACTACCGAAATCTATCAAATAGTGTTCGTTAATGCCGGCATTTTAGTTTGCTATTCGTATTTGCTATTTGTAAACTTGACATCAGTCTGTCCTTATCATGCTCTATAAGGAATGAAAAGGACAGACTGATGCCATGTTTACAAATAGCAAACACGAATAGGCAAGCGAAATGCCGGCAATTTAGAATTCTATTTGTTAGGATTTAAGTTGAAAATCGTATAAAGTTGTCAGATTTTGGTAGGTTAATATGGTGACTATGGTATATTGATAATAATATACGGTCACACGGAATATTTGCAAGTTTTTGCGCACTGAGGAGATTACTGTTGCGTGTAACTTTATAAGTAAACAAATAAATAGTTGAAAAGTTTTTCTTGAACTATCAAGTTTGCGTTAAATTGTGAATTTTCAAGTCGAGTTGAAAAATGGTATATTTATTAAACTAATATCGTAACAATAATACCAATTACTATTGTAATTACCTTCAGAATTGATAGTAAGTGAACTAAACTTTTCGATTAAGTTATAATCCTACCAATTATAAATGTTTGTTTTTGTGTTAATCAATTACTACTGAATGGAGTTGGATGAAATTTGGTACGCATATAGTTAGTGATCTGGAATGAGACATAGGATATTTTTATCCCGGAATAATGTCAGGTTCCCAGGGGTTTCTCAAAAAGCTAAAGTTGACGCGGACGAATTCGCAGGCGGCTCCTAGTTTATTATAAATAAATGTAACTGCAACGGAATATTCCAGCAGTTGAGAAATTATGTATTCATTAAACAGAATGGAATGTAAATTCAATTTTTAAACTTAATAACATACATTCCTAACCCCTCGTTTACACCAAGATACAAGTCAAAACTTGTACCCTATTAATAATAAAGGAAGAATGAGCTTGAATTAGTTATTCCATGTTTTGCCTCTGTTCATTGAATTTTTATTTATTTATTTATAAGGGGGCTATAGAGTACTTGTTATGACATTTTTTTCTTTAACACTCAACGATATTAAATACCCTAGATACACCACGAGCGCTCAAAATGTGTCCCAATCAAGAAGTGCTCGAACTCCACTTAAGCACTTCCTGGTTCAAAGTCATGCGCGGACCGTTACAAAGTCAAGATGACACAGAGCTACGCGAAAAAATGCGAAAATAATACTTAGAGTACGATATGGTATCTTGTCAATGTTTGTTAATTTAACGCATTTGAATCAATTTTTGATCTAATACTTACTATAAACTGATTTAATATAAAATATTTGTGATATTCAAATGCATGGTCGGTTATACGTCGCCATATAGCCGTCTCTTTTCGTCGCGGTCCGTACTTGCTATATTGCTAACAGCGCGTTCAGAATTGCGCGTAGAGTCAAAGAACTAAGGTCTAAATTCTTCCGCATATAGCAATAAGTCGTAAAATTTTACGAGCTTGCATTTCGAACTGTCAGAAGTCCTTGACGCATGCGTTTTATTGAAGACCTAATATACTATGTATTAAAGGTTACTTTCAATATTTAAATAATGCCTTATATTGGTTTTGACTACGCGATCATTTTACGGAGCCCCATGGATCGTTCAATGTACCTTTTGGACAGGTTTCGGGCAAGATTTTGTTCGTGTTGGTGTATCTAGGGTATTTAATATAGTTGTTAACACTGCATAGACAACGAGTATCTTTAAAAGTGTAAATCACTATTGACTTCACATATTTTATGTATCCAATAAGTTTGATGAAAGTATTGTATACTACATGTTTTATACATGTATATAAGAGTGGACAAAAACTTACGACATAGTATTAAATTTTATTAATACATGTATTATGATTGATGACCTCCGTGGCCGAGTGGTTTGTACGTCGGGTTTCATGGTGTCGCCGACTCGAGAGGTCCCGGGTTCGAATCCCGGTGGGGGCTGATGTTTGTGTTGAATACCAGCATTTGTACTCCAGTCATGGATGTTTAATATGTATTTCTATATAAACATAATTATATATGTACAGTATATGTATTCTATCCGTTACCCTAGTATCCCATAACACAAGCATACAGTGCTTACTTTGGGGCTAGGCTAATTGGTGTGAGTGTTGGAAATATTTATTATTGTATTATTATATCTTGGTGAAAATGAGGGGTAAATTCGTTTGTGATATAAAAGTACTTTGTATCTAAACAGATCTGCCAGTTATGTACATTTGTTTTTAATTATATTGAATAAATATTTTATTGTTTTATTTATTAAGATAGATTTTTTAATGTGTGTAGATAATCATGCTTTTATATTTTAGTTATAATGAATTGTATATGTTTGATCAAACTAAAAAGCAATAATATTTAGTTATCTAAATGTTTGACTGAAGTTTTCTTTTAACCTTTTTTAAAATTTCCTTGTCTACCTAAACGCTATAATACAGTATTTAGGTATATTCAGTCAGATTCATTTATATTGGAAAACCGACAACATCAATAGTCATCAGCATCATCATCAGTCTATTAATGTCCCCACTGCTGGGGCACAGGCCTTCCTTTGGATGGAATAGGGAGATTGGGCCATGATCCACCACGCGGGCCCAGTACAGATTAGCGGGTGCTAATGATAATGAATGCAGATGTAGCCAGGACCAACTGCTTAACATGCCTTCCGAAGCACGCAGGAACTCGAGATAGAAGATTTTTGGTCACCCATCCAATGACCGACCATAAATAGTAATTTGTTATTTACGAGATTGTTACCATGTACCTTGTTTTTAACGAGTTTCCGATATTTCGGCACTGTTGCAAGCGCCATGATCACGGAGTAACCGAAGTAATTGCGGGTAGGCTGTTATGGGCAGACATATCGGTCTACCCTCCGACGAAGTCTTTTATTACGCTCGATCATGGCGCTTGCAACAGTGCCGAACTATCGGAAACTCGCTAAAAACAAGGTACATGGTATAGTTCCCGTAAATAACAAATTACTATAATGTTGGTGACCATCAAAGTTTAAAGCAATATATCGACAACATAAAGGTATTCTTTTAATGTTGTTTTGCCATAAGGGATTATACGAGGTAGAAAGTATTTTGATTAGAAAAAAACAAGAGTTCTTATCACTAACATTTATTAATAGAAAATATACTTTACAAATAAAATCTAAATTTATAAAGGATTTTCTTACAGTAACTCATTAACGTCAGCCAACTTAAAATTTTAAAAGTGACTGGCACCAACTTTAACCAAAGATTCAGTTACTTTCTTTGCGGTAACAATAGAACAAGACAGAATAAACCTTGTAAAAAATAAAACACGCCATTTTAAAGTCTCTGAGTACAGCGTTTAAAGTCTAATTTTATGTGCTTAAATTAAATTTCAGCATATCTTGTTGCCTTGCACGTTATTTCTGTTATTCAGCATTATTTTCTCTTGGCGTTTCTTCTCTTCTTTGAACGCCTCTTTGTTGGCTTTCTTCTCAATTCTTCTTTCTTTTCTGTACTCTTTCAATAGTCGTTTCCTCTCCTTCTTTTCTTCTGCCTTTTCGTCTTTAGGCCTGCAACAATCATAAGACAAAGTTGGTACTGAAAGAACCTTGTTGGAAAATCACACTTATATAAAGGCACTATTATAAAGGCGAAAGTTTGTGAGTGTGTATGTTTGTTACTTCTTCGCGTTTAAACGGCTAAAGAGATTTAAGTAAATTTTGGTACGGAGTTAGCTGACACCTTGGATTAACACATAGCTTGGATTAAGCGTGTATATAATCAGAGGGTAGGGAGCACAGGATTTTTTGTAAATTGAAATAATATTATCTCACCTAATAGAAAGTACGCTGAGTATAGACAGCACAGATTCTGCGTGAGTCCTTCCATCTTCGTCTGAGTCTTGATCAGCTGATTCGTTGAGGGCATTAAACTTTGCCAGTGACTTCACTGTAAGCTTGTTGTCTTTGCCTAACGTATCTTTTGGTATGCCGGTTTTGGGGTTGATCTGTATTTTGGGGCGCTAAAAATAAAGAACATAGTTTTCATTATTCATCATCATCATCAGCCTATTAATGTCCCCACTGCTGGAGCACAGGCCTTCCCTATGGATGGAATAGGGAGATTGGGCCACCACGCGGGCCCAGTGCAGATTGATGACTGCAGGTGCAGCCGGGACCAACGGCTTAACGTGTCTTCCGAAGCACGGAGGAGCTCGAGATAGAAGATTTTTGGTCACCCATCCAATGACCGATCTCTGCGAAAGTTGCTTAAGCCGCACTGGGCCCGCGTGGTGGGTTATGGCCCGACTGATGAACTTGAATTTTATAACTTATGTTCATACTCACTTTAGGTTCTTCTATAAGCTTGGGATGGTTATAAAGGTTGGAGTAAGTGGACAGAATGCTTTCGCAGTCCCACCGCTCCTTGGGCTGGACTTCCACCGTCACCAGATCATCTTCAGACTCCTCGGATATCTCTTCCAGCTGTCTCATTCTGATGACAAAATTACAATTTTCTATTGGTAAAATTTATCTATTTTTCGAGAAGGAAAGCGTCGACAGCCAAATCTCGAATTTTGCAATTTTTATACGCAATTTTCAGCGTTAGTTACTTTTGTCCCTATCACACGGTATTTGCCGTTGCGTGACAGCAATAGTTTTTTCAAATACATATTTCTCAATGTCTCTCAGCTCGCGTCCGCTTTTAAACCTTTGGTTCCAGTAGCAGCTGCAGTAATTTTTCTCTTTAATCTAATTAACTGACCAGTACCAATGTACAATGTCAAATTTTGTACGGAAACTTGAACAGAAGCGGCACAAAGTACGTAACGAGAACTAAAAATCAGTACACATTTGACAATGAAATTTCGGACTCGCAAACGTTACGAATTCGATATTGGTTCGTGCTATGGGTACAGGTAAGATTTGGCATTCTAAAACCATGGCTAGAGAGAACATTATAACTATAATAACAACAAGGAGCTTGATGATGCAAGTGCTTAGCGAATTCGATTTGTGATTGTAAAAGTTAAGCAACTTTCGCAGTGGTCGCTCATTGGATGGGTGACCAAAAACTTATTATCTGTCACTCCTGCGTGCTTCGGAAGGCACGATGAGCTGTTGGTCACGACTGCATCTGCAAAAGTTGGCACTCATCAACGGGACCGCTTGGTGGGTCATGGCCTATATTCCTCCCATAGGAAAAGACCGTGCCCCAGCAGTGGGGCCATTAATAGGCTCACCTTGAGTTTTCTCACCTTGAGATCTCCTTGTCTCTTTCAAGCTGGTATCTTCTGCGGGACTCCTCGAACTCCTCAGCGGCTCGCAGCAGCATATCGTGACTCTCTGGCATGAAGCCTTCTATGTCTTCCAGGTCTAACGCGCCTACTTCAGTGTCGTCGTATTCAGCGAACATCTGAACAATGTAAGCTATGACATTTATATCGAGTATTTTATGTGATGCCAAAAACACTGGATATAGCTCAGCATACACAGCAGGTATAGTTCCCGCTGCATTGGTATTCTGTTATTATATTATTTTGCGTGTTGGTAAGCACATATCTTATAAACAGCTGGATTAATTTCGCTACACTTTTTTTTGCTAAATAATAGTACCAATCTCATACCTTCTCGAATCTCCCGTCAAGCAAACTCAAACCCTGGTTTCGGTGGATCACGCTCGAAGACATTGAGTACTGCGAGAAACGGGACTTCGTATCGTCCTTGTCCCACGTAGGCATCCTGCCTCCTTTCTAAAAGAAAATTTAAAAAATAAATATTTATTTTTTATTTTTATTTAATAATATTCATTTTGCCAAATTTCATCTACTAAACTGGTACAAATTGTTGTTATAATAAACGAACCCACTAGTTTGTTTGTCTACGACTTTATCTGCGTGAAAAAAATAGTTTACCATACAAGCTTTCGCCCACCCCCCTTTTCAACCTCTTAAAAGTTGATTTCTAGGATTAAAACTATCTCTATACCAAATTTTTTCAATGGTTTAGGCGGGAGGAAACAGACCATTTATAATATTAGTATGGATAGAGAAATATATCATCATCTACCTGTTGATCACTCTCATCATCTGAGTCTAAATCTGAGGCGAATGCTTTTTCTGAGTCACCTCCATCAGACATGCTGTCGCCGTCACTGTCCTGTTCATCATCTTCACCATCATCATCACCGGATCCTAAAATAAGGTGAGCCTGAATATTTCTATAATCTGGATCTGTACCCTTAGTACGAGAGAATTACGTAAACTATGATAGTTTTCGTGAGCTTGCACTTGTACTAAGGGTACAGAGTTTTTGTTTTAATACAAATAAACAGTGTTTAAATTCTATCATTAAATCATTTGCGTCTTCTTAAATTTTAAGTAGGTATATATGGTTAGTTTTCACCAAAATTGACATAGAAACATAATTTACAATTACGAAAACTATGATTGTTTTTGTGAGCTCAAACTCGTACTAAGGGTACTGGTTGTAATCCAGAAGTAAATAATCTTTTTATATAAAATTATCATTTTTCATAGAATAAAATCATTTAATGGAAGCAGAAAAGTGACTGTACCTATACCTTTATAGCAAAAATTATGATTTTATGTCATAGAAATTTATACCAATAGAACTATAATAAAATGCCAAAACATAGTGTTTATGTGTGAGAAAAAGTATTATATACCGATTTATTCTTTTAATAGACGTTACACTAGGAAGTAATTCTCAATTTGACCAAACGGAATTGCTTTTTATTTGCAATTTGGAACTCATCTATGATTAAGTATTATCATATTACCTTCGCCCATAGCAAGTTCGATGAAGTTATCCTCGAGCTCGTTATCAGGATCATCAAAGTCGAAGTCCTCGTCCAGTGCAGCCACCACATCAGGGTCTAGCTCTAGACACAATCCTGTGGACATTATGTAACATAAGTATTGAATAAAATTGTAAAGAAATTCTGCTAGTATACATAAATTTTCTCATGTCAGCACTTCACTTGGCTATTCATGTTTGCCATTTGTCAACTTGAAATCAGTCAGTAAATCTTTTTCATTCTACATAAAGCATGATAAGGACTGAGAGATTTGTCATCTCTCAGTCCTTATTATAAATATAAATATTTAGTCATATAATGGATTTATTTAATGGATTTTGTTTCAGCAAAGTTGTTTTTTTTTTGCCTATAAGTAGCTGGTAAGCTGCTATTCTCTTAAAAATGTTGTCTTTTAAATATTAGAAGCAAAGTAGACTGAATATTTTTTATATTACATTAATACCGACGATAGTGCCCTGATAAGACGAAAAGTGGTTTCTCAATTAAAAAAAGGTGATTTTCTCAAATCTTACTCTGATTGAGATACCGCTTTTTTGCTTATCAGGGCAGAATTTTTGTCTTATGAATTTTCACTTATCACTGGACAGAACAGAACAATCCGCACTGGGCCTGCATGGTTAGTCATGGCCCAATCTCCCTATTCCATCCATAGGGAATGCCTGTGCCCCAGTAGTGGGGACATTAATAGGCTGATGATGATGATGACTAGACAGAATACATGTTTTAGTAATTAAAATTTAAACCTTTTTATAGGCCACCACACCATTTTGTATTTGCACCTTTCCAGGATTTTTTGTCATTTTGTTTCATTTTTTTCTGATTTAAATAATTATGTTGTATTCGGTTTTTGTTTATATTTTTGGGTTTAAGCCTTGTCCATATGATAAGGTATAGGGTTCTGCAACCGTCACTACATATTTACCTTGTGATGCAGCTTTATTTAGTAGACCAACATCTTCCTCCACTTCCGAAGCGAACACAGAACTTGGCAGTTGCAATGTTTCCGTTACCGATTTTGAGTCCTCTGTATCATCAATCTTGTCTGTCACTTCTGCTTTTTCCTTTCTCTTGTGTGTGGATTTCTATAAAATCATTCAATAACAAGAAGTACAATACAGTAGAGCCGCGGTAATCCGGACCCGGTCTAATCCGGCCCCCCCCCCTGTAATCCGACACGCTTATCACTGTTGATTTACACATAAAATAAATTGAAATACATTTTTAGATTTGTCGGATTACAAGGTACTCTTATTCCAAAAAAATCCGGACTATAGAGACTATATTTTTTTTTAAAGATAGGACCGACAAATGACTCCACCCCACCTGATGTTAAGTGAAGGTGAAATCCAGACGTGAAGATAGCTGATACAGCAGTTTTACCTGCCACATCAGCCATCCTCACCCTGCCGGCCTGCATGTTGCTTCTTCACGCCTCTTTTAAAGGATCCCAGGTTGTAAGAGGGAACACGTGAGCGGGCAGAGCATTCCGTTTACGGATAGTGCGACAAAGAAATGAGTCACCAAATTTCTTTGTACGCGTTGGAATTGTGGCCACAGTTAGACGGTGACAACGTAGGCCAGCGCGCGTGGTCCTCTGAAGGAAAGCAGAAGGTGGGATAAGAGAGAATAATTCCTCAGAACACTCGCCGTGGTACAGACGATAGAACGCGATTAGTGACGCCACGTCACGGCGTAATTGAAGAGGCTCAAGGTGTTTAGTCACCTCCTCATCGCCTATGATGCGGATCGCGCGCCGCTGTAACCTATCCAAAGCATCGAGCAAGTACTTGGCGGAGCCATCCCAGAGGTGCGAGCAATATTCCACGCAGGACCGCACTTGCGTTTTGTACAACAAGCTCAGTTGATCAGGCGTGAAAAAACGCCGCACCTTATTTAGGACTTCGAGTTTGCGTGAAGCTGTCTTGATCACAGTTTCGATGGAGTTCTTTGGATTCAGGTCTAAGCGAACTTCCATACCGAGCATGGAAATGTTGCTCTGTAGCGGTAGTGTTGTGCCCTGAAGAGAGGGAAGGGGAAGGAATGGCGATGTTTTTGCCGTAAATGCGTATGCCTGAGTTTTCTTGGCAAATTCGATAATCCGACATCTCCCTGCAAAACGTTTGTCGGATTACCGCAGATCTACTGTACTTATTTCCAAATAACATTTTGTAGTCCAAAATATAACATTGATAGCTATAATAAAGTATGCATATTAAGTGAAATCTTTACTTCTAATATAAGCTGTGTACCAAAATTATTTTCAGTTCCCCTTTTAATGTAGTCACAGGATATAGATATAGTAAAAAAAATGTTTTTTAAGATTTGTAAAAGAAATAGTCCAGTAGTTGACATTTATTATTTAAGTCTATTCATCTAAGAAACTCACAGAAGTGACTGGTGATCAAAAGGCTGGCAGCTACCCTGGTCAAGGGATCAGCCTTGCAATTCAACGAGGAAATGCTGCCAGCCTATTGGGCACCATTCCTGAAGGCGGCATAGGAGTGATATATTTTTTATTTTGTAAATTTTGAATAATTTAGTTATGTAAGTTTTAAGATAATTCTATTTTCAAGTTTATAGACATTAAGTAGTTTTAAACTATTGTAATTTAAATTAACAAATAAAGTCTAAAGTAATCTTACAGGCTGAAGCACCATGGTGACTTCTCGGGTATCTTTAAGATGTTGTAGATAGTTATAATCATCATCGAAAAATATGCCATATTTCATCTGTTCTTCTTTGCGCTGATCAGGGGTTAGGTCCTTGAAAGATATCAAATATATTAATTACTTTCTAAGCGTATAACTTTGAAAACAATCAAAAAGTACTTGTGATTGTAGGTTATTTCACTTACTAGGTCTTTCTCTTTTCGTGATGGAACAGCTGCATTGACAGGCACTAAAACCCTCTGCGGGGCAGTTTCATCGGCTGCGAGGGGATCCCTTTGGGAACGGTGCACTAAATTGAAGGTAACTGCCTTCTTTCGATCTATGAACTTCTTCTTAGCTTTTGGCTACAAAAAATAATTACGAGTTAAAATAAAAGAAGAAGATTATATATTCTTTCCAATGAATATATGTTTGTTCTCACCATTTTTGCTTAAATTAATTATGAAAAGAAAGCACAATTATACAATTTTGTGAACAAAATAGAAAAACATGTGTTGTTTTGATAACATAAACGTCAAAAAGAAACAATAATGACTGTTTTTTGTCATTTTTTTCTTTTTGAAGATAAAGGAAGCCAATTTTGTGCAGCCTTATCTTAATTTTTTTCTTACTTGTAATTTTATGACCATTGAGATTTTTTTGGTATTACTTCGTCAAACGAGAGTGTTGAATCGATATAATATCGACAGTGGAAAGGCAAAATCGCTTAAACGCCACTTTGGTTGAAAATGAGTTATGTATTGTAACAACTTCGAAATCCAGTAGGTACTAGTTCGAGGTCACTAAAACTATCATAGTTTCCATAATTGTAAATTATGTTTCTTTGTCCATTTTGGCGAAAAAAAAAAACAAATATACTTAACATTTAAGAAGACGCAAATGATTTAATGTTGGAATTTAAACACTGTTTATCTTTATTGAAACGAAAACAATAAATTCAGAGGAGGAGGTCGGCGTCGCGCTATTGTTTACTTTACTTTCGAGTATAAGTATTGATTGTCGATTTGGTTAGATGAAGATTCCGAGTCGGATACTTCCGACCCCCTGGGATTTACGTACGCATTGAGGCTGCATCCGAATCCTCGGGACTGTCTCAATCGTACCCTTTATAACGTATTTTTTTTGTGAAAAGTAGGGCACTGAGTTTTGCTTTCCCCCAGGGAAACTCTGCCGGCTCCTAGAATCCTATATTTGAAGTTAAGGAAACTTATAAATAAAAACATTTTCACCGGCGGCACTACAAGCCTGGTTACTCAGCACTGGCGCTGACCTCCTCTGCGCCACTTCCTGACTTTTTGTGAAAAAAAAACTTTGGTCCTCTTTTCTGTCAAGTTACTAAAGTGGCGTTTAAGCGACTTTTCCTTTCCACTGACTGACGATATACTAAATACTTCAAGACGTAAGAATTAGTTATGTCCCGCAGTCTAATGGCAAACAGGACGAGAGAGATATTAAACAAGGATGAATGAACTTGATTTTCTTTGTCAGTCCAATGTCATACTGACATTTGCTGTTGTAGTACAAATAACCTAAAAATATAACCTAAAAAAATGTTTTTTCAAAGAAATCCCAATATTTTAAATTTAATTAATAGGAAAAGGGTTTTTAATTCAAGTTGCCTAGATTGTATTCGCACAAAAAGTTCAATAGAACCAGGAAAAAAAGCTTATTCACATACTATTCTTTCGCCTAAAACAAATTTCCCGGCCCGATCTAATAATGCTACAAAAGAAGAAATTCAGAAGGTATTTATCAAGAAAACAGTATTTTCTACAATGAAGATAGACTAGCAAAGGTTTTTTGTTTTACAAAATCTCCATATTCGTCCTTATTCTTCTTTGAATTTGACTAAAAACTTTGTTTATTTCATTACAGTTGGCCCAGTTCGCAGAACTATATAATTGGCAGAGAAAGCATTTAGGTGGTCCAGAATTTGTATTACACGATGGGCCACCTTATGCGAATGGCGATCTGCACATGGGTCATGCAGTCAATAAGGTAAGTCACAGCAAATGTGCATAATACATCTACAAACCACTAATAACATGTTTTTCTTTTAAGCATTGTTAGTTTATGCAATAAATGTTATGTTTTAGATTATAAAAGATATTAACAACAGAAGCCAAGTATTACAAGGGAACAAAGTGCACTATGTTCCAGGTTGGGATTGCCATGGCTTACCAATAGAGCTCAAAGCCCTACAAAAGGCTAGAAAAACATTAAAGGGTGGAGAAGTCACAAATCATGTCCTAATAAGAGAATTGGCCCGCAATTTTGCATTAGAAACTGTGGAAAATCAGAAGGAATCCTTCAAAAGTTGGGGTGTTATGGCAGATTGGGAGAATCAGTGTTATTTGACTTTGAATAAAAACTATGTTCAAAATCAGCTAAGGCAATTTTACAAAATGTTCAAGTCAGGCTTGATTTATAGAGCACTCAAGCCCGTTTACTGGTCTCCATCATCCAAGTGAGTGAGAATTTGCAATCTAGATAATGCTAGAGTGAAAAAAAGACTTTTGTATGACTAAACTTTTTTGTTTGTTTTAATACAGACAAAAGAGTTAGTGAAATGTGTATTTTGATGGTTTTAGTGTAACATAATTATTTGGGCATTTATTAATTATAATGTAACCTTCTTTTAAAACTAATTTTTAGGCCAATGTATTTTTAAATTGAATCTTCTTATGAAATCAACATTTCCTAGCTATTTTGTAATTTAGGTTAGCTGGATATCAATTTTATATGTTGTTACAAATTCAGCTGCCTAAATATTTTCCTGTAAAAGAAGAAAAATATTTATTTTAAAAATAAAAAAACTTGGGGTAGTTTAAATAGAAGAAAATTTTTTCAAGATGTTGTATTCCATAATGAAATATAAAATTATTAATTACAGGACTGCATTGGCAGAAGCTGAACTGGAATATGACCCAAAGTTCAAAAGCAAGGAGGTTTATGTTGCATTCCCTGTTGAGAAGATGTCCACCAAGATACAGGAGGCGGCCGCTGGGTAAGATTCTACAGAGTTGAGTGTTTGGTGAAATGAAATGAAATAAAATTATACTTTATTAAAATTGACTTATTAAAACGTTTTTTAATCATTTAATATTTTTTCCTACTAACTTTAACATCATTTAGTCATACAATGGTCTAATGAGCATGGGCCTCCCACAAATATTGTTTATATTTAACAAGTGGAAAATTCAAAATACTATGTTACTCTATGTCAAGGGCGTCGCCAGCTTGTGACTAAGGAGGGGGGGGGGGGGGGGCAATGGGGCAATATAAGGAAGTTAATTGCACGCACTTTGGTTGTTTACGGCTAGCTACATTTGATCTCTAGGGGGCAACTGCCCTCCCCCTGCCCCTCCCCTTGGCGACGCCCTTGCTCTATGTCTAAGTAGAGCTTGTCTAAGTAATGAAGAACTTTTCTTAACACATCAAGTTCTATAAAAATTATGCAATCATTCTTTACCATTAAATCATAGTTTTTGAATGTAAATAATTTACAATCAACAACAATGAATTCAATTCTATTCCGTAAAAATAATACTCTATTAGTTATTCTTATCTGTCATTTAGGCAAAAAGTGTCAGCTATTATTTGGACAACAACCCCGTGGACTCTGGTCGCGAACCATGCCATCTGCTACAGCGGACAGTTGAAGTATAGCTTGGTCACTCTGGGTTGTCGACCTGGTGGCTTGTTCCTGATGGGCAGTGATCTCATTGAAGGGTTGGAGAAGATTTTGGCCACGGAGATAAATAAAGTCGCTGAGTTTGATGGTAAGTTTGTAAAAAAAAAAGTTTGTTTATGTTGAGGAAATTTACTGTTACAAGGTCTAGCAAACTACACCACTCCATGTGGTATTGAGCATGTGTGGAGTCTAGTTAAGAAGATACGTGATCTGGTAAGTGGATAACAAAACAGCTGGTCTGCATCATTCTATTTCTCCTGTACTGATCGATTGGATGACTAGTTGACTTGTCGGCGTCACTTGACGACCTTCGTGGCGGCCGAATGGTATATACGCCGGGTTTCATGGTGTTGGCTACTCAGTGGTCCCAAATTCGAATCCCTGTGGGAGTAAAAGTTAGTATGATGAATACGAGCATTTGTACTTGGAAAGTCATGGATGTTTATATACAGGGTGGTCCAACTAGTGACGCCAACAAATTTTTTTAGATTCGTCGCACCTGGGGGTATCCGAAAATACCCCATGTACGAGTATGTTCCGTGATTTTGTTTAGTTACGAGTTATAATTTTTTTGTGTATTTTTAATGATTTCTGCAAGCAAGGTTTAAAAAATTCATATCTTTTTTCGTAGTTGGTATTTTGCAGTTTTTTTTGTGACATAGTAGTCTTGAATGTAGTTTTAATAAAAAAAATAACTCAGCTTCCTGAAATTACTTGAAGTTACTCAAAAAAGGCTTGAAAGTTGGAACTTTAGTTTTTAGCAGGATTTACTCAAACATTCAACTTCAATTTAAAAATACAAAAAGGAGTTTCCATAGCTTCTGGTTAAGTTTAAAAACTCCGCATGCTTCTCGTATGATAACATTTTTATAAAGATCATTTTAAATCAGATTAAAATGATCTTTATAAAAATGTTATTATACAAACCAGAGATTTTCCCCGTAGGACAGGAACTACAACATTGCACATACAATAACAAGCTAGTGAGAGATGGTTTGCCGTTTCTCGCTGGTGACCACGTGACGTCTGGGAAAGGCACGGGGCTCGTACACACGGCGCCTGCGCACGGGCCCGACGACTTTCTAGTGGCCATCAGGAATAATATGGAAGTCGTGAGTATATCCTACTAAAATTTTATGCGAAAGTTTGTGTACTTGCAATAACGCAAAAATGTTGAACACATTTGGCACTATATGTTTTTATCTGAATTGAGACTTAGGATTCTTTTTATCCTGGAACAATGTAAGATTAAAAATCTAAAGTTATCGGGGCAAAGTCGCGGGTGGAAGCTAGTAATGTCATAATTATAATCAAATCCAAGAGATGGCAAGAGGAATGATGGATATTTTACAAGATGGGAAGATGATATAAAAAATAGTAGTTAGTAAGTAATCAAAGTAGGTAGCAGAGAACCAATTAGGAAGAAAGCGCTAATTCTGGCGCAAATATTAATGTTCTCAAGTAGTTTCAAGCAGGATTTAGCTAGCGACTAGTGTAGTGATGCTTGTTGTCAAAATTAAATAATGGAGTTTAAGTCATTATTTTAAATTTTAAGTAGTTAGATAGGGTCCAGCCGTTACGCACTCATTCCGCGACGCCCCCGGCGGGAAGCATCCGTTTTAAAACACCCGTTTTTGACAGGAAACTTGAGGCAATACTGTTGGAAACAGAAGTATTTTTGAATTAAAATGAATGAAAGTGTGAAATTGTGTGTGTCAGCTCCGACGCACGACCGGAGTTTACACTCTAAAAACGATTGTCTTTGGACAGACACAAAATAAAATCAAGTCCGAAGAAGTCGGTCACAAGTAGAGATACCTCAGGAATCGTCCCATGGTTTCGACTATCATAGGTTCCATGTCACACATTTTATCATCTAACATCAGCGATATTCATCATATATTTTATTTTGTATTTCTGGAAACACACAATTTCAAAAATATCACACACTAGTCATCATTTTGTAAATATGTATTATAATTCCATCTGTACTGAAAATCACTATTGCAGAGTGCTGGACACTTACCGGCATTTCTCTATATTCTGTTATTTATTTGTTTTCATTAATTTTGCTCCGATTTTATCTATTTTTAGTTTATTTTTTTTAATGACATTTGTGACAACTTAATGTTTTTTATCCGTTGCCATGGCTAAAAGTGAAAGGTGCGCAGATGAGGTTGCGCACAAAAACGTAACGAGGTCATTAATGTCATTCATCGATAGATTTTACTCCTCACATTTTTCTCATACCGGGCCCCTTATATATGCAAATCGATTCTTAAGGAGTAAACTCCAAATAATTAAATATTTTCGTTCTGTTCAGATTTCTAAAGCGAAAATTAAAACGATTTGTTATTTAATTGATGATTCTGCATGGTTATTTATTTTGTTTATATTCGTTTATTAATGTTGATTATTATTCTATTTTACATGTTTCTTAAAACTTACAAATGTATATTTATAATTGTGTCATACTTTATTTTAATTTTGTTTTAAAGACATAGGCAACTATCTTTGTTTCCATTGTTGATTAATTCTTCCTCAATTCATAATTATAAGAATTGTTTTCTGTTGTTTTATTCGTAACAGTGCCCTAATTACTAATATATAACTACAAAAATTAGAAAGTGACTTTTAAGGAAGGAAATATAAAAAAAAACCTCTATTACATTGTATGTAGATAGACGAAGGCAATCGCTCACTCCTATAGACCACAGGTATAAACCTTCTACTACTAATTTTTTTAACGATTATGAACACCTGAATACCTAACTCAAGTATCCTGGAAAAAAGAAGCAACAAAAATAACTAAGAACTACACAGTCAGGTCATAAGTATTGTCACACAGTAAAAACTTTTCTTTTAGAATGCTGGCCACAAAAAAGTTTATTGAATTCGAATTTCGAATTGTTCATGAAAATAAAATGTATACTTTTTAGAATTTTACTCATTTTTGAATATGGAATGGACGCTTAAAGAAGACCGTGTTGCAGTTATTGCGTGGCATCGTTGCGGTTACGCGCCAATTCAAATTTTTGACATACTGAAAAATTTTAATATAACCAAAAGATTCGTTTATCGTACCATCACACGATACAATGAAGACTCTAGTGTAGATGACAGGTCAAGAAGTGGTCGCCCTCGGTCTGTTAGGACTCCAGCAGTGATAAAAGCTGTGAAGGCTTGAATTTAAAGAAATCCCAAACGTAAGCAGAAACTGTTGGTCCTTCAGATGGGGTTAAGCAGAACCACGGTGAAAAGGGTGTTAAATAAAGACTTAGGGCTTCGGGCATATCGAAGAAAAACAGGACATCGTTTAAATGCTCGTCTAATGGACCTGAGACTGAAGAGATGCCGCGCTTTGTTGAAGGGGTACGCGGGAAAAAAATATCGGGAAACCTCTTTTTGGATGAAAAAATTTTTACGTCGCGGCATGGGTGCGTTTGCCTACCTTGCTAACCAAATATCAAATGCCTCGGCATCACTTTTCGTTCGTAAAACTGTAAAAACAATATTTTCTCATACATCATGGTTTGTCGTTAATGTTATTTACGTAATCGCCATTTTGTTATCAAGAAAAGGACAACATTACAGACTCGGACGCAGACTCTCGCCGTTTCGCTCGCGCTGCCTTGAAGCGTACAGTTCTGTCTCGCTCGCTCGATTTAATGTTTATTTACAGACGTATGCGTGTGTGAGAGTTGCTTATGTAGTTGAGTCGGATCATATTTTATTTGATGCTAGAATGAGCGTACCGTATCTTCCTTTTTTTGTTTTAATCTAAGGTTTTAATATTTGATTTTGCCAGCAATGTGACGTAGACGAGTCCGGTCGTTACGTGAACTTGGACAGTGAGCTGAACGGTCTCCCAGTACTCGGGGAAGGTCAGGAGCTGGTGATCACCAGGTTAGGAGAGTCGGTGCTTCACCAGGGGGTGTACGAGCACTCTTACCCCCTGGACTGGAGGACCAAGAAGCCGGTCATCGTCAGGGCGAGCCAGCAGTGGTTTATCGACACTGAGGCGCTGAAGGAAAAGGCTTTGGTAAGTTTTCTCTATACTTAGGAAATTTTTATTTTAATCATTTAACTGCTACATTTAGAAATCTAAATAAAAAAATTGTAGAAAAAATATCACTTGGACCAGGATTCGAACCTGCAACTTTCGCTACCGGGGGAGGACGCAATACGCGTTCTTATTTTGGGGCTAGGCTTATAGGTGTGAGTGTAAGATATATTTAATACCATAAATTATAATTACTTACATACAGGGTGCTCTAGAGAACATATCGGTCTTACCGATCTCTAGTGCTGAACAGTCGCGTCGTGGGTTCCGTGGGTTGCTGCAGCAGAGGCCGTATTGGTGCATATCGAGGCAGAGGGCTTGGGGCGTGCCCATCCCAGCCCTATATGGGGGGCATGACGTCATTGTAGACCTGTGAGTGACATACAATGTTATATAACTCATATTGATGGTACAGGTTGCAAACGGACACAATACTTCAATAGAAAAAATTCGAACTCGCGGGTAGTTAGCGCGTTCAGCTGCGATCGTTGAAGTTAAGCAATTTTCGCAGTGGTCGGTCATTGGATGGGTGTTAAAAAATCTTCTATCTTGAGTTCCTACGTGCTTCGGAAGGCACGTTAAGCCGTTGGTCCCGGCTGGATCTGCAGTCATTAGTTTCCGCCAATCCGCACTGGGCTCGCGTGGTGGGTCATGGCCCGATCTCCCTATTCCATCCATAGGGAAGGTTTGTGCCCCAGCAGTGGGGACATTGATGGTAAATATCCAATACCTACTATCTACGAAAACATAACTTTACACGAGAACAAAAACGTTTCATTTGTTTTGTCATTGACCCATGGTAAACAAATTCAATAGGGATGATGAATATTTTTTTTCTTCGTTTATCAGGTAGATTATCAAAAAGTATTGGACACGTATTTTTTCTTTTTTCACATAATATAAACATTGCAGAGATATATTGATTTGAAAAATCGCATGACGTCACGTTTTGGTACAATTTTCACTTAAAAGTGACGTCACGAGCCCCTACTCCCAAACTTTGAAGCGCTATATTGCCCAATTTGCCCAAAGAAAAAATACGTGTCCATTATTTTTTGATCATCTAACCGACGGACTAAATAGAATTTCGTTTACTGTACCCCGTCATCACCCCTATTGAGTTAGTTCTCTTTTGTCTTTACAATTTTATTAATCTTCTTGATTTTATCATCAAACCAGTATTAACAGAGTTCGGTGTTGAATAGAGATACTTATTGAGTAGAAAATAGAAAAATCAAAAATATGATATTTTTTTTATAGATAGGTCCGACGAATGACTCCACCCCACTTGATGTTAAGTGACGGTGAAGTCCAGACGTGAAGATAGCTGCTACAGCAGTCCTACCTGCCACACCAGTCATCCTCACCTAGTCGGCCTGCATTTTGCTTCTTCAAGCCACTTTTTAAGGGTCATTATCAGTGGATATTGGGCCGTTGCTTCTTTTCCCTTCGACCTTCGTGGCCGAGTGGTTTGTACGCCGGGTTTCAAGGTGTCGCCTATTTGAGAGGTCCCGGGTTCGAATCCCGATGGGGGCAAATGTTTGTGTGATTAATACGAGCATTTGTACTCTAGTCATGGATGTAAAATATTTATTTCTATATAAATATACTTATATATGTACAGTGTATGTATTCTATCCGTTACCCTAGCATGCCATAACACAAGCCTTACAGTGCCTACTTTGGGGCTAGGCTAAATGTTGTGTGTTGTTTTGAAAAAAAAATACTATAAGTGTTTCATTGATTCACGCGCGACAAAAAATTGCTTTTACCACGTACGCATAAAGCTCAAAATCACTAAATTGTAATATTGAAAGATGTGTGTACGGACCGTGCCTTATGGCGCTCTATTCTCTCTGCCTATTAAGCCAGTGTGTCTTGTAACACTGGCTTAGTATGAATTTCGTCCTTGCCACATCGATATAAGTTTGTCTTTTCCAGGCGCGTGATTGACAGGCTTTGTTCTTTGATCGAAGCCAAAGGCCCAGACGCGTGGTGGACTTGTGACGTCACCGAGTTGTTGCCAGACGACGTGGTGGAAGAGTATAAATTGCTTGATGACGTCACTAAAGGACAGGTGTGACAAAAATCATCAGCATCAAAAGGTGCTTTGGTATCAAAATTTTGATGCTGAAGTAGACCGTTGGCTGCTACATAAAGCAATTACTGGCGACACTAGCACCTTTCTGGTGTTTAGCACGACGCGGGACGTTGCGGAGAAGTTGGTAGCGAGGAGGTGGCAACTCAGCTATTTCCTCATAGTTAGGGTATGGAGGGCTAATAGACTATTTCATCATCATCATGATCAGCCTGTTAATGTCGTCACTGCTGAGGCACAGGCCTTCCCCTATGGATGGAATAGGGAGTTTGGGCCATGACCACCATGCTGGCCTAGTGAGGATCTGTGGGTGCTAATAACTGCAGATGCAGCTGGGCAACGGCTTAACGTGCCTTCCGAATCACGGAGCAGCTCGAGATTGTATTTTTTTGGTCACCCATCCAATCGAAAATCTACTGGGAAAGTTGCTTAACTTCAAGGATCGCAGACGAACGCCCTTACCACTTGCGCCATCAAGGTTTTCAATAGAGAGATAATATATACATATGTATATATACAGTGGTGGTCACATAATTAAAGACACTTCCTAATTGACCACAAAAAACTTACTTAAGGTACTGAAATTAGCTAAAATTGGTATTTAATCTAGTGTAATTGTCATTAAACTATACACCACGTTGTATTCTTACAATGTGGGACAAAAAATAGTTGTGTTCGTTAGTAGTTTAGACACTGCTCACTATGGGAACAGAACACAAACTTTTTCAACGTATTTATAGCTGGCCAAGCTAATTAAAGACACTCGATTTGCTGAAAAAAAATATTGTTATTATTGAAATAGGGATGATCACTATTTCTTTTTCTTCGTTTATCAGGTAGATTATCAAAAAGTATTGGACATGTATTTTTTCTTTTTTCACATAATATAAACATTGCAGAGATAAATTGATTTGAAAAGTCGCATGACGTCACGTTTGAATACGCTTATAAGTGAAAATTCACTCAAAAGTGACGTCACGAGCCCCTACTCCCAAATTTTGACGCGCTATAGCGCGTTAAGTTATAACTTTGTCATTTTTTGGTTGATTGCCCAAAGAAAAAATACGTGTCCATTATTTTTTGATCATCAAACTGACGGACTAAATAGAATTTCGTTTACTGTACCCGGTCATCACCCCTATTGTCTTTATTACAATATTCCGTCACACGTCATATTAAGTCACAATATTCCTAACACATTTATAAAACTTTCCGGTACGTATCAATATTTGGTCGCATGTCCTTTGGCAGAAATGACAGCACGACATCTCTTGGGCAATGGAAGCGATCAATTTTTTACAAGCTTCCACCGGAATTTGTTTCCACGCTTCTCTATAAGCTGTGTAAAGTTGATCGATGTTTGATGTCCTTTTTGTCGCCTCTGTCTTCTTCACCTGGTACTACAAATTTTCTATTGGGTTTGTTCAGGACATAATGGACATCTGGTTCGACTCCGGCATATCCTGGTCGACGCTGGGCGGTAAGAGGGCCCGCTTGTACTGCGAGGGGCAAGATCAGCTCACTGGCTGGTTCCAGGCCTCGCTGCTCACTTCACTCGCGTTGACTGGGGAAGCGCCGTACCAGTGAGTTTAATTTAAACAAATTTTTACGAGAAAAAAAAAGTGTGCTTATGTATGTATTGTTTATATCCCCCATTCAACTCCCGTTCGCCTCGCCCGATCATACTTTTCGTAACGTGTATTAATGTACATGTGTTTGTTGTCCGTCCGTCTGTCAAGACCATTTTTCTAAGGTACACGTGGAGGTATCAAACTGAAATTCATATCTAATACTCAGGTCGACTGTCACTTGGAGCTGTGAAAAAATCAAACTTCTAAGCCAAAGCAATCAAAAGATACAGCGCAAATTTTCGAAACTCGCACGGGAATGAAAACCTACAGGGTACTTCTCGTAAACTTAGAATCTTGTAATTTGGTACTAAGTAACGTCTTATAGTACAGATAAAGGAAAAATTGCGAATACCGTAAATTTTTAGTTACATCATATAATAAAAAATATTTTTTATTAATTATTAAAATATACCTACAGGTTTGTACGGAAACCTCGGTGCGCGAGTTCGACTCGCACTTGGCCGGTTTTTTTATGTAATTTATAATAATAATTTATTGGAACCACTTTACATTTTCGTACATGATAATGTGAACCCCGTCCTCTGGAAAAGGACCCTGAGGACCAGAAGACAGTGCTCTCCCCTCTATTGTTACTTTAGAGCTACAATAATTTAAAACTACTAAATAAAAATTATATAAAAAAAATGTGTGTGTCAGCTCCGACGCACGACTGGTGTTTACTCCTTAAGTTCGATAGTCTAACCAGACGCAAAAAGAGTTTATTTAACTTAAAAAAGATTGATACTGTATGAAAGCGTAAATAAACAAATTAATGAAAATAATATACATATATAAATATATATTTATTCATTTCATATGTACATTTATTATAACTAACCGAGGAAATATTTTACATTAAACTTTTTACAATAGTCAATTTCAGATGTGAATAAATATATTATAATGCATAATAATTATTAAAAAAAATTGTTTTCATTATATGATGTAACTAAAAATTTACGGTATTTGCAATTTTTCCTTTATCTGTACTATAAGACGTTACTTTGTACCAAATTACAAGATTCTAAGTTCACGAGAAGTACCCTGTAGGTTTTCATTCCTGTGCGAGTTTCGAAAATTTACGGAAATTGGCGGCATAAACGGCTGTATCTTTTGATTGCTTTGGCTTAGAAGTTTAATTTTTTAACAGCTCCAAGGGACAGTAGATCTGAGTTTTAGATATGAATTTCAGTTTGATACCTCCACGTGTTCCTTAGAAAAATGGTCTTGACAGACGGACGAACGGAAGGAGCGACAACAAACACAGGTACATTAATACGCGTTACGAAAAGTATGATCGGGCGAGGCGAACGGGAGTTGAATGGGGGATATAAACAATACATACAGATGGAGCTAATGAAGTTTTATTTGTTTCTTAGGTTTTCACGCACATCACTCATTAAATAAAACTAGTTTTTACGGGTTACTGCACGAAACTTCATTTATTTATTGACGTTTCGCAGCCTTTTCAGGTCTGCATCGTCAGAATAATGATTTTTTATTTAAAATTGTCGAGCCACCTTCGAAAGACTTATATTGAGCGTTCGGTTATTTCATTGGAAGATCTTTAAAATTTTATTGTCTATGTATGAATTTATTATTTAATTTACTTAATAAAGTACTTTATTTAAAATTCTTGTTTGTAATTTTGAGTTTATTTATTTATTTGACCCTAACTACCGTAAACTACCACCAACCAACCAACCAACTACCAATGAAATAACCGAACGCTCAATATAAGTCTTTCGAAGGTGGCTCGACAATTTTAAATAAAAAATCATTATTCTGACGATGCAGACCTGAAAAGGCTGCGAAACGTCAATAAATAAATGAAGTTTCGTGCAGTAACCCGTAAAAACTAGTTTTATTTAATGAGTGATGTGCGTGAAAACCTAAGAAACAAATAAAACTTCATTAGCTCCATCTGTATGTATTGTTTATATCCCCCATTCAACTCCCGTTCGCCTCGCCCGATCATACTTTTCGTAACGCGTATTAATGTACCTGTGTTTGTTGTCGCTCCTTCCGTTCGTCCGTCTGTCAAGACCATTTTTCTAAGGAACACGTGGAGGTATCAAACTGAAATTCATATCTAAAACTCAGGTCTACTGTCCCTTGGAGCTGTTAAAAAATTAAACTTCTAAGCCAAAGCAATCAAAAGACACAGCCGTTTATGCCGCCAATTTCCGTAAATTTTCGAAACTCGCACAGGAATGAAAACCTACAGGGTACTTCTCGTGAACTTAGAATCTTGTAATTTGGTACAAAGTAACGTCTTATAGTACAGATAAAGGAAAAATTGCGAATACCGTAAATTTTTAGTTACATCATATAATGAAAACAATTTTTTTTAATAATTGTTAAAATATACCTACAGGTTTGTACGGAACCCTCGGTGCGCGACTCCGACTCGCACTTGGCCGGTTTATAATTATTTATTAATAATTATAATTATTCTAAAGAAAATATAACTAGAAAAAGTCCCGTCTGCTGCCTGGTCCACGTGGAATTTTTTCTAGTTATATTTTCTTTAGATTTAAACATCAAGTAGTTACATGCTTAAAAAATTAAAATTATTAATAAATAATTATTAAAATATTAATAATTATTAAAATATACCTACAGGTTTGTACGGAACCCTCGGTGCGTGAGTCCGACTCGCACTTGGCCGGTTTTTTTATGTAATTAATATGGCTCAATAGCTGATGTTCGCGCTTAAACTACGCGCTTGAAATACGCAAACCGCCGAAAACTGCCGAATGATCACGACGGCAGCCGACGGGCGTTGTCGGCAACAATCGTTTTTCATTATAACGGCTCTTGAGAGATAGTACAGTCAATCTGTCGAAAAAAATATCGTTTCAGTGAAAAAAAAACCTAAAGGGTAAGTCTTGTTTTTTCTGTTGCCAAATGACGTCAGTAAGCCACTTTGGCGATGGGCACGTTCAACTCGTAGGCGTTTTTTGAAAAACTCAAAAAAACCGTCAAAAATTTTTTGAAACGCATTTTTCTTGTTTTGTATGCATTTTAAAAACTTTTTTTGCGACCATAATTGTAGAGGGCGTTGAGTACTACAATTTATGTCATTGTTGCAATCTCGTACAACAAAAAATGCGCATTGTAGGTGGCGCTAAAGTCTCAAAAAAAGTGTTTTTTCACTTTTTCACCCTGAAAATATCATTTTAATGGAAAACTTTAAATGGCGAAGTTGTTTCGTACATAATTACCAACAACTTTTGTATAAACAATTTTTTTGTATTACTTACCGTTTTCAAGTTATAAATTGCGCAGGTATGAAAAATCCAATAGAGCGGTTTTGGGCAGTTCAAGTACACATTTGCAGTGCACATTTCAATGTACGTTTTACTATTTTTTATTTTTTTTCATGATTGAAAAACAAAAAAAATGAAAAAAAATAAAAAAAACATTGTTTTATTTTTATTTTATTCATGATTGAAAAAAAAAAGTAAAAACGTACATTGAAATGTGCACTGCAAATGTGTACTTGAACTGCCCAAAACTGCTCTATTGGATTTTTCATACCTGCGCAATTTATAACTTGAAAACGGTAAGTAATACAAAAAATTGTTTATACAAAAGTTGTTGGTAATTATGTACGAAAAAACTTCGCCATCTAAAGTTTTCCATTAAAATGATATTTTCAGGGTGAAAAAGTGAAAAATCACTTTTTTTGCGACTTTAGCGCCACCTACAATGCGCATTTTTTGTTGTACGAGATTGCAACAATGACATAAATTGTAGTACTCAACGCCCTCTACAATTATGGTCGAAAAAAAAATTTCCAAAAATGTTACAAAACAAGAAAAATGCGTTTCAAAAAATTTTTGACGGTTTTTTTGAGTTTTTCAAAAAACGCCTACGAGTTGAACATGCCCATCGCCAAGGTGGCTTACTGACGTCATTTGGCAACAGAAAAACTAAGACTTACCCTTTAGGTTTTTTTTTCACGACCCAACCTACAGATTGACTGTACTAAGAAGACAAGACACCAGAAAATTTTACTCGCTGCATTTGATTGCATATAGGTACATTATATTAATATTAGCAAATCTGTATTATAAAATTAATTGAAGATTAAATGCTTGTAAAGGAATCAAGATTGGGATTATTATTTCCTGTCCCCGTAGCATGACCATCACAATTTACATTATATCACTTTTTTAACGCGTCACGCTGTCAAACTTCATAGTGATTTGACAATGGAGCTTGATAAAAACGCGTTATATATCATATTGCGATGCTCATGCTAGGGGGTCTGGAGTTAACAGCTGATATAAATGAATTGAATTATTATTTGTCGCAGGGCAATCTTCGTACACGGCTTCGTGGTAGACGATAAGAAGAGGAAGATGTCGAAGTCGATAGGCAACGTAATTGAACCACACACCATCATACATGGAGGGAAGGATCCAAACACCCAGCCACCGTATGGCATTGATACTTTACGGTAACGATATTTTTCTATACAGACATCATCATCAGCCTATTAATGTACCCACTGTCTCAAGGGCGGATCCAGCTTTGGCGCCAGAGGGGGGGGGGGGGGGGGGTCATATAGCCAGCTTTGGCTCATTTGTCGTCCTGCTTGAGTAGGGTCGGCACTGTTTCCCGTGCCGGCGAGTCCCACACACGCCGTGCGCCTAGTCAGCTTCACGGTATGGCGCGTAACTGCATTTCCCCTCGTCACAAAAAAAAAAGGGGACGGGGGTCAGTCGTGGTATATTGAAAGTACTTAAATAAAATCCCCCTGGGTTTGGTCCATCTGTACCCAGCCCAGGGGGGGGGGGGGGGGTCATGACCCCCATGACCTGGATCCGCCCTTGCACTGTCTTCAGATAAGGATCTGATTATTCCACAGTATGTAATACTAGCTTTGCCCCGCGGTGTTACCCGCGCATTATTAGGCATATTTTCCCGCAGTAAAACGTAGCCTATGTGTTAATCCATGGTGTCAGCTAACTCCATACCAACTTTTATTAAAATCGCTCCAGCCGTTTAGACGTGAAGAAGTAACAAACATACACACTCTCACACTCACAAACTTTCGCCTTTATAATATTAGTGTGATAGTGTGATTATCATATTGAAAATTATAATGGTACAACACTGTCACTTATGCAAAAAAAATTTTTTTTCGGGATGAGCGTTTATAACTTTAACATCCCAAAACATACAATATTTAAAGATTTTTACGTGGTGAAAAGCTTATACAGCTTAGCTATTCATCTAAAAAAAAAAAAATTTTTTTTAATATTGTATGTTTTGGGATGTTAAAGTTTTAAACGCTTCTCCTGAAAAAATGATTTTTTTGCATAAGTGACAGTGTCGCACCGGAGGTGTGAAATCTTCTTGTATTCTCCGTTAATGAGGGCTATCGCGTATGAATCCGCCGCTAGAGGCGCTTGTGTAGCGTGAGGTCTCCGAAATGTCAAATGTTATTGGTTGTGGGTTGACTACGCGGGTTTATTTCTAATTAAAATAATGTTGTGAATATTTAGTAATAACTCGTCTTAATTATAGCAAATATGAGTTACGTGGCATTGAATGTCAGTTATTTAAAAGCGGAGCTAAGAAAAATAATTATGTTCTCCTTTTTGCCGTACAAAACGGAGCTGCACAACACTGTGGTATGGCCAATTATGTTTAGAATACGGTTCTTTTGTATTAAAATATGATTTAAATGTATACTTTGATTTCACGCGCGTATTAATAAACATTAAAAGTTACAATTCAGGATCTCACTCAACAGTGGCGCCATCTGGTGAGACAAAAAACGGTAGCCCTCATTGAGTCTACAAGTTTAGTATGCCTTATCATCAGCCTATTAATGTACCCCCTGCTGGGGCACAGGCCTTCCCTATGGATACAATAGTCTTCCGTGAGAAATACAGTTCAACTGCATTTCTCACGCAAGGCTTCGCCCTCTTGCTCAAACATGAGAACTCGCATAGTACTTCACCATCATCGGCCTGTTAATGTCCCCACTGCTGGGGCATGGCCGTGATCCACAACGAGTTGGTGGGTGCAAACGACTGCAGATGCAGCCGGGACCAACGGCTTAACGTGCTTTCCGAAGCACGGAGGAGCTCGGGATAATAAGGTTTTGGTCACCCATCCAATGACCGACCATTGCGAAAGTTGCATAACTTTCACGATCGAAGGTCGAAAGCGCTAACCACCTGCGCCATCGAGCTCCTCGCATTGCACTTAACGAATTTCATTTAACGCGCGCGGCTTTCCTATTTTATGTATTTAATGATTTTAGATTAAAATATAGAATTTGACGCAGTTTACGTTTTCAATTAATTAATATTAAGGTTGTAATTTCTAAATTCGAATATATTTATATTTATCGTTTGTTAAAGACTTTATACCGCACAACGTTACAGTACTATATTCCGTCTATATTTGCTTTTGCATTTGCAACTCGGCACTATCCATAGAACGCTATCAGTCTTCATTTATTTTAATAGGTAAACAGAAAAATGTTTTGTTCCCAGTTGGTGGGTCGCGAGTCATTCTACACAGCATTCACAAATTCAGATAAGCAAAAAGCTCTTAGACGACTGCCAGGGCGAAGTCATCAGAATTAGAAACATGTTGAAATATCTTTTAGGCGTAATCGGAGACTTGGAAAAGGCACAATTCGTGAAAACTCCAGTACTGAACTATTTCGACCAATACATGGTGAATGAAAGCCACGAATTCCTACATCAGACCACGGAGAACTACAACAACTTCAGATATAATAATGTAGCGCAAAATGTGCTCTATTTCATAAGCAATAAGGTCTCCGCGTTGTATTGTCAATGCGTCAAAGATAGACTGTATTGTTCACCGAAAAGTTCCGATGAAAGACTATCTGCACAGTTGGTCGTACACACGATTCTAGTGTCTATTTGTAAGGCGTTAGGGCCTATTTTGCCGCATCTGATCGAAGAAGCGTGGCGCTACCACCCGCTGTACGAAAACCCTTTCTATTTCACTAAAGAAGTACCGGTTCTTGAAAAGACACCTGTTGATACGTCATTAATGGATACAATTTTGGATATAAAAAAAGATCTCTGTGCTATAGCAAAAAATGACAGCTTGAAAAAGTTTAAAGCGAATATAAAATTAAAAGAATATTTATTCAATAATTTGGAGGCAATAAACACCAGTGACAATGTCAATGATAGTGTGTTGTGTGAAATTCTGGAAGTTTCCAAAGTCGTTTTGGATGTTAAGTATGGCGCGAAGAACTGGGCCATGGAATTGTCTACGAGCGATGCTAGTCAATGTTTGAGATGTAGGAAATATAACGTTTATAATGATAGCGATAAATGCGTTAGGTGTGATTTAGTTGTTAATTCATTATGAACCTAATGTGCTAGGAATAATGGCAAGGATAGCATACGTCCGTCCATCTTAAATATGCTTGTTATTCTGTACTGTATGGTTGGTGTAGCAGTTTACAACTGCTGTACCAGCTATCTTCGCGTTTGGACTTTATCATCACTTAACATCAGGCGGGGTAGAGTCATTTGTTTACCTGACAATATAAAAAAAAAGTTTTTTGTTTGTTTGTATATATAAGTTCTAATATTGTTATAATAAAGATGATTTAAAATCAATTTGCATATTATTTCGCCTCAAAATGAGAGTTGATGAAGACTACCTTCAATTTTAATTCCCTTAAATGTTTATTCATTGTTTTGCACACAAAATGATGTGTGTATAATATATATCAAATATTGGATTTATTATGGGTCTAAAAAACTTGCGTTATTTAATTTTAAACTTAAGTAATTGTTTAATTTGAAGACCATTTTATAGTGGTATGTATGTAAAGGTTGCTTTCAGTGATTGACTCCTCTAATTTACACATTCTTCCACTGAAGGAAACTCATCATTTTCCAAATTGTACTCCATCTCTTCTTGACCTCATAATAGTCTCCTCCCCCACGTTGGCTGCTAAGCACGGCCAGTATTCTGCAGACGCATTTTCCTATCATGATTTGGTGTATCTTTCTTACCTTATCCGTCCTCTCAAATTAAAGCCTACAGTTCAACTTCAGCGCAGTTTTGCTAGGATTGATCAAGAACAATTGCTTGAGGATGCTGCCAACATAGACTGGTCCGCAATCTTTGCTACTGAGTCTGTTGACGAACAGATTGAACTTTTTAACACGCTGCTGGTCGAGTTGTATGATGTGCATGCTCCTGTTTCTCCTGTGAAAATGAAACACTTGCCGGCTCCGTGGTTAACTGATGAGATTCGTAAGGTAATGTCAAAAAAAAATTCAGCTAAAGCGAAGTTCAAAGTTGATCCTTCCAACCTAAATGAAATAAAATATAACCGTATCAGGAATCGGTGCAACACTATGATCAGGGACGCCCAAAGACGCTATATTCATAACTCTGTTGAAAATGAAGATCCTGTCAAAGTTTGGAAATTTCTAAAATCTCTCGGGGTTGGCAAATCTTGTAGCATTAATTCTGTTAACAATCTTGATATCAACCAACTTAATAGTTATTTTTCCAGTTCTCTGCTTCTTGATGGGCGCCGTAAGGCTGAAACTTTACAACGTCTTTCTAATTTGCCAACTCCAGATTCTTCCTTTTTCTTAGATCAATTTACCGATTGTGATGTTAAGAGAACCATAAAAACAATCAATTCCAGTGCAGTAGGAAGTGATTCTATTAGTCGAAAAATGATTCTTCCCATCCTCGACATCCTAGGTCCCATTATTACCCATATTATCAATACTTCAATTTTGACCGGTGTGTTTCCTGCAGCCTGGAAAGACGCTAATGTTATCCCGATTCCTAAAAAATCCAATCCTGCCTCTTTTTCAGAATATCGTCCTATTTCCATTCTTCCCTTCCTTTCCAAGGTCCTGGAAAAACTCGTATATCGCCAACTTATTGTTTTCCTTAACCAGAACCAACTCCTTAACCCATATCAATCTGACTTTCGTACGGGTCACAGCACATCTACTGCATTAGTTAAAATTGCAGATGATATTCGACATGGTATGGAAGAACGCAAACTTACACTGCTGACATTGCTTGACTTCACCAACGCCTTTAACTCCATTGATTTTGACATCCTTCTTGCTATTCGTCGTTCTCTTAACATATCTCCAATGGTGATTGATTGGTTTCAAAGTTACCTGCTAGGGCGCCGGCAGCGTATACGCATAGAAGAAAACTTCTCTGCGTGGTGCGTTATTGATGCCGGTGTTCCTCAGGGTGGCGTCTTATCTCCTTTACTCTTCTCTATTTTCATAAATTCTATCACACACTCACTTTTCAGTTCCTATCACCTTTACGCCGATGACCTTCAAATATACACACAGGCGCCGTTATCTGACCTTTCAGACGCAATAGCGGTTACAAATTCTGACCTTGCTTTGATTAGTAACTGGAGTAAGTCATTCGGCTTAACTGTTAACCCCGCGAAGACGCAAACTATTTTAATCGGCAGTCCTTATTTCGCTTCCAGGATCAACTATGAACGGCTGCCTCCTGTAACTTTTGATGGGATTGTTATACCCTTTTCCACAACTGTCAAAAACCTTGGTGTGATATTTGATCACTGTTTCTCTTGGAAACCTCAGCTCGAATCTATAAGAAAAAAAATATTTGCCGCATACAACTCACTTAATCGCCTACGTAACTTTTTGCCGACCAGTACTAAAATCACTCTGGCGCATACTCTTTTACTCTCCATTCTGGACTATGCTGATGTATGTTACACGGATCTTTCTGAGGAACTGCTAAGCAAGTTGGAACGTTTGCAGAATATAGCTATCAGATTTATATATAATCTCCGTAAATTTGACCATGTATCACACTTCCGCTCGAAACTCAACTGGCTCCCTATTCGCCGGCGCAGGGACTTACATACTCTTACGCTTCTTTATTCTGTACTTTTCCTACCTACTTCTCCACCTTATCTAAAACAATGCTTCTCTTTTCGATCATCCTCTTCACAATGCATTCTACGCTCCTCTTCTAATCTCACTCTAGAAATACCTTGTCATTCGACTGATTTCCTTTCTTACTCCTACTCTGTGCATTCTGTTCGCTTGTGGAATTCATTACCGGAATCCATACGAAGGGCTCGCACTTTGGACTCGTTCCGTGAGCAAGTTAAGCGTCATTTCCTATCTTTACTTTGAAAATACCTCTTTCCTTTATTTATTTGTTTATTTTTTATTTTTTTCATATAAATATGCATCTATATTATTATTACCGTTTTTATTTTATTTTATAATATTGCTCTTACACCCTTCCCCCTTTTTTTGTTCTTTATACTTATTTAATTTTTCGTCATGGGTTGCCTGGAAGAGATTGCTATTAAGCAATAAGGCCGCCCATTGTGTAATGTCTCTCTGTCAGTGTAATCTTACTGTTATGTCCATTGTGGTGTTATACAATAAAGAATATTATTATTATTATTAATCTGTGGTACAGTTTTCAAGGTGCGGTAAGTTGGTCTAACCCCAAAGAATGCACTGAAAGGCTTGTGTTATGGAATACTAGGGTAACGAATAGGACTATCTAAAACATATGTAATGCATAGATAAGTAATTATTGCAGAAATATGAACCGTCATAGCTTAGGTACAAATGCTCGTATTTAGCACTATTGGCCGCCCGCGACTTCGTCCTCGTTAACTTTATTTTTTTTGAGAATCCCTCTGAAACCTAACGTTTTTGCATGAAACGTGAAACGGGTCCTATGTCTCAATCCGTGTAATAAACTATATCCATGCCAAATTCCATCCAAATCTGTTCAGCCGTTTTTGTAAGTTATTGGGTAACAATCATACAAACTTTCACACTTATAATATTTATTTAAGGACAGTTAACAACCAAGACATACATTAAAGCATGTTAAAATTCCCATGGTTGTACAATCAAAATGTGGCCTTAGTTTCGCCGCACACGGGCCACACGCCACAGCCACAAACGCCGTCATGAGAAGCTAGAAGCGGCTACTAAAGTGGCCGTTAAGTGACGGTGAAGTCCAGACGTGACAGAGAAAGGTGGTACAGCTTCTAAGGTTCTACCTGCCACACCAGCTATCCTCACCTTGCCAGCCGCATGTTGCTTCTTCACGCCACTTTTAAAGGATCCCAGGTTGTAATACCTCGTTTACATACAGCGCGAGTAAGGAGGGAAGTGGGCATGACGAGTATGTAAACACGATACTCGTCATGCCTATGCCATTGCCACTCGCGCTGCCCGGCGCTCCCCAAAAGAGCGGTTTTTTGTGCGGAAGTCAAAGGACCGGGTCACACTCTGCGCGTCGCTTAGTTCGCGCCACGCGCTTGGTGGAGAAAGACGTCAAATTAAAAATTATTAATTAATTAAATCATTAACATCATCATCATCATCAGCCTCTTTATGTCCCCACTGCTGGGGCACAGGCCTTCCCTATGGATGGAATAGGGAGATTGGGCCATGACCCACCACACGGGCCCAGTGCGGATTGGCGGGTTCTAACGATTGCAGATGCAACCGGTACCAACGGCTTAACGTGCCTTCCGAAGCACGGAGGAACTCGAGATAGAAATTTTTGGTCACCCATCCAATGACCGACCACTGCGAAAGTTGCTTATCTACAACGATCGCAGCCGAACGCGCTAAGCACCTGCGCCATCGAGCTCCTCATTAATTAATTAAATATTTATTAATAATTAATATTTATTAATTTATTTATATTAAAGTTATTAATTATTTAATTTTCGAACATAATTGTGGATTGTATTACTTCGACGTCTGCCATTGCCGAAACTCTGAAAGCGAAGTGAGAGGTAGGGCAGTATGTAAACACATACTTCTCTCAATCATGCCGCAGCAATATTTAGGGAATTATTGCCGGCAACGCGAGGGGCAGCGGCATGGGCATAGTCTAAACGAGGTATAAACGAGGTATTAGAAGGAGGGAACAAGTGAGCGCGCAGAGCATTCCATTTACGAATAGTGCGACAAAGAAATTTATTTAAATTGATTTAGTCCCAAATTAAGTAGAGCTTGTACTATGGAAACTAAATACAGCCTGATTCATGCATTATTAACGAATTAGAAAAATCTACTCTGAACCTGAGACTAAAATACGACAGGATGATCTATGGAAATCTAATGAAGAGACTTGTTTTTTTAGTTTTAAGATTGAATAATCATGACATATTCAGTTCAAGTCTATTATACATATATGTATTTAAATATAATACTTATATTATAATATCAACATCACCCGGCAACAAAATAATAATTTACAAAATTCCTCGCTCGTTCCTTTTTTAATTAATTATCAAAGAAACTCACTGAGGCGACTGGTGATCAAAAGGCTGGCAGCGATCTTGATCATCGGATCAGCCTTGCCATCCAACGCGGCAATGCTGCCAGCCTATTGGGCACCATTCCCGACGGCGGCACTGGGGGTGATATAGGTACATATTTATTACTAGTGGCCCGCCCTCGCTTCGCTTCGGTGTAGAGCTGTAGTGTAAACTATAGTTTTTGTTCTCAGGCTTGTGCTATAAACAATGACTTTATTTATATAATTACACGTATTATTGTGACTCAACCATAAAAGATAGACATATGCTGTTGCGGGATATTTTTTAGATAATTTTATGTACAATATTTCCGTCATACATTATTTCTATGTAACTTTAACCATTAAGGCTGCACACGCGACGGAAGCTTAAAAAATGGAGTAACTTCTCCCGTTTTCCCAACATTTCTACTCTACTACTCGGCTCCTATTGATTGTAACGTGATGAAAAGTATACTATAACCTGCCCAGGAGTATGAAGAATAATTGTACCAAGTTTTGTTAAAATCCGTCGAGTAGGTTTTTGTTTCTATAAGGAACATACACACAGACAGACAGACAGACAGACAAAAATTTTACTGATTGAATTTTTAGTATCAGTATCGATCACTAATCACCCCCTGATAGTTATTTTGAAAATATATTTCATGTACAGAATTAACCTCTCTACAGATTTATTATAAGTATAGATTTAGTAATTTTTTATTTATTTAAATAGGTAAGTTTGAAGATAATTCTATTTTTAGGTTTTTAGACTTATATATTTGTATGTAAATAACCAAATAAATTATAAGTACATTTACAATATTGTTACATCAATAACTGTCCTTTGAACCCAGGACCTTTCAGATCTGAAAGCAAGAGCGCTGGGTTGTCGGAACTTTTTGCTTTTCATAAACGTGCCTCCAACCAAAACGTATTGTAACAAATAACTTTGTATAGGAACCCCAATATTGTTCTAGAGAAATAACGCAAAAGAATGCAACGAAATAACTTGGCCTCGCTTATTGAAATATATGAGGTCCTCTGTATGTTATTATGAAATGTACGAAATTTAAGGTATGACACATTTGCTCTATGCTATTAAAAGTGACTTTCGTCAGTGATTTTGAGCAAGTACACAATATAAGATATACAGGGTGTCCCGTAAGTAATGGTCCAACCGTAAACCCTAAGTAGTTCACTTGATTGCCTACAACTAATTTGAACCGTTTTTTGAAATTCATTAGGGTTGCCAAAAAAAATGATAACATGTTTTTTTTTAATATTTCTGTCTTGAATTGGTTTTTTTAATGGCATTGACGCAAATATTAAAAAAATTCAAACTTTTTTTCGCTAAAATGTAGCTAGATAGATTTACTATCAACTCGTTCATCACATTTGCATAATGACATTGTATTTCTCTCAAAAATATTGAAGTAACTTAACATTTTATTGTATTTTATTTGGATGACCTAAATTGAAAAGCTCCTAATGTAAAAAAAAAGTATGACACCAAAGTGTTCCATTATTTTAAAAACATGTGCATTAAGTAAGGTTTCAAAATTGGTATAAAACTTATGGTTAACTAGTAAAGTTGCAAACATAATACAATGAATCCGAAGAAGAGGCAAATATCTTAAAAAAATATAATTAAATTTAATTAGTGTCTAGTTGTGCATTTTTTCATTATTGGGAATGTTTTAACGACACTACGCGCACAGTACACAAGAGTAGTACTTTGATCATACTAGCCCTCGAATCGACGCACGCACACAGACAAATAATATCATTTACACGGCCGCTAACCAATCTTGGCAAGACAAATCTACGCAGTGCCACGTCGCGCGCCGCCGAGACTGGTGTGAATTTGGACTTTACGAATTACCTATCGAATTTGGACCGTTTGTTTTTTATAGAGTTAACGACTTGGCGAGTCTATTGGACTCCGAAAATCTGTTTGTTTGTGGTTGTTGAATCTCTGAACTTTGCAATGCCTCGCAACGTGTACACACCTCGTGAATATGCTATGATGCATTACACCTATGGAGAAGCAAGAGGTAATGCCAGAGAAGCTGCAAGATTGTACCGAGAAAGGTACCCGAATTAGCGTCACCCTGACCACCGAATTTTTGCTTAGAGTGCATAACTCGCTACTTGATGGAAGGATTCTTGGTACTGGAGTTGGTGTTGGTGAAGGAAGACCACAGCAAGTCAATGACGAAATAATTTTGCAACAAGTACAAGAAGATGCATTAACGTCAGTTCGAACTATAGCACGACGTTCTGGAATACCTAGAGCATCGGTGCACAGGGTTTTAAAAAGATACCGTTTGCACCCGTACCATCTACAACGTGTACAAGGAGGAGCAGAATGTGCATAGCTGTAGGCGGAAGGCAATTTGAACATTTATTATAAAATTATAACGGTTTTGTGCTTTTATTTCTAAAGACCTTATTTTACCCGTCGTTTACACAAATTAGTGCCATAAAAGCTAATATCAGTATAATTATCATATTGATTAACGTAAAGACATTCCTAATAATGTGAAATAACACAACTAAATACTAATTTAATTAATTTAGTTTTTTTTAGATATTCGCCTCTTCTTCGGATTCATTGTATTATGTTTGCAACTTTACTAGTTAACCATAAGTTTTATACCAATTTTGAAACCATACTTAATGCACATGGTTTTAAAATAATGGAACACTTTGGTGTCATACTTTTTTTTACATTAGGAGCTTTTCAATTTAGGTCATCCAAATAAAATGCAATAAAATGTTAAGTTACTTCAATATTTTTGAGAGAAATACAATGTCATTATGCAAATGTGATAAACGAGTTGATAGTCAATCTATCTAGCTACATTTTAGCGAAAAAAAGTTTGAAAATTTTTAATATTTGCATCAATGCTATTAAAAAAAACAATTCAAGACAGAAATATTGAAAAAAAAACCTTTTATCATTTTTTTTGGCAACCCTAATGAATTTCAAAAAACGGTTCAAATTAGTTGTAGGCAATCGAGTGAACTACCTAGGGTTTACGGTTGGACCATTACTTACGGGACACCCTGTATATAAAAGATGTATAAGAGACTGGAAGAAAGAATTGGTCTTCATTTTCTTTGTATTCTTCGGAAAAGTGTTTTGCTTATTTTTATGAGTTAGTTGAACCCTAATAACCCTAACTGTATTTCATGAACTATGTTATAGGTAGACACTGGGCCGGACTGTGAGTTTAGGGGGCCCTGGGCTGATACTACTTAGGGGCCCACCTAAATACTCAAAGTATAGAAAATGAGACTGTAAAATATTTAATTTATATTATAACATATTATGCCTTATAGTGTTATACAACCATAAATAAATTGACAAATTATAATCTTTCCGCACTTTCCTTTAGCAAATTCTCTTAAAGGACATTGCTCGTTCCCCATACATTGAATGCCCTAGAACGATGAACAATGAACAGCAATGAGAAAATGCTACTTTTGTTCGGAATCATTCATAAACTCTAATTAGTCATTTGTTGAGATACGGACAACTTGAGGAACCGTGGCCTACTACAGAATGTATTAGATTTTGAGGTTATAATTATTATACTTAATCGTAAAAGATGTACACTTTATATATTCTGAATAGATTTAGTGTTTACCTCTATGTAAGCACTTGAATAATATGCATTAAATGAACATAAAATGCAATTAATAATAAAAAAATAAGAGCTTATATTCATATTGATTAATGAGTGTTGGCAGTTGGCCATGATACCTATATTTCTTTTCAAATGAAATGTTCATAGTCTTTCCATTTACTTGTTTTTATATTTTACTATCGGTAATTAGGTATGTACCTGGTTATCATTATGATTTTCATAAAAATAAACAGATATTATATGGGATGGGAGTATAAACTATATTTACATAATTTCAGAAAATAATCTTTTTATACATATAATATAAATACTAGTGATATGTATTATTAACTAAGGATTAACTAAGGTACCTAGTCCTATTCTTATGTTGATAAATACCTATGGTCGCCAATATTGCATTTATAAAGGTAAACAATCTTGGCACAACTTTTTAACTAAATCACCCATTTAAAAATAAAATAATAACGAAGCCAATAAACTATTAAAATAAATTTAATATTTTTTATAATAATTATTATAGACTGAAACCTATTAAATCCAGTTATCAGTTGATTTTTAATGCTGCATTTTCAATAGAAAGGAGTGCCCAGATTGTTTACCAAAAAGGACAAGTTGGGATGAACAGACTGTAGTATCTAACAGAACTTATATTTTTTTAAACAGATTGTCCGTTTACTATGCTTAATTGCTAATAAGTTAAAAAAATAATAGTGAAGAACATTTTTTGGGCATGCTAGGGCCGATTTCGTCAATGTCCTTTGCTTCTCACATTCTTTGTTCTTAGTTAAATCAACATTTATGACCAAAAAGGATAAATGGTTAAGTCGTAAGTTTGACATCGTCGTTCTGTATTTATTCTCTACACATCATCGCGATAATAACCGTATATAACCCTTAATAACCGTACGGGCGCTTTCGCTTGATAGAAATGCATACCGGGAGTTCAGGGTTGCCAACCCGTAGGCGGCCATTACACATTCAATCTGAATCACGATTCGCTACATTCCTCCAAAACAAAACTCTATTTCTTTCTATCCTATTAGTTATAAATAATTGAAAATGATAAATAATGGTACTTATAAATAATTCTAGCAAGATAGAAAGAGACAGAGTCTGGGAGGGAAACAGCGGAGCACGATTGAGATGAATGTGTAATGGCAGCGGAACATTTTAACTGCCAGTTCGAAATACCAACACCTGAAAGTAGACTTGAATTTAATGAATTGAATGGGTTTTATTAATCGCAGGATTCGCAGGGCTGCAAACTATACGATCTGTTTAATTTAATAAAATTATGGATTCTTTCGCATTATCGTCTATTTTTGATTAAACTTGACATAGCTGGAATCCACCCTTGAATCCACGGGGCCCTGGGCTGAAGCCCTAGAAGCCATATGGTAGATCCGGCCCTGGGTAGAAACATGGCATTTTCCCAGAATGTGGATCTGGATTAGGAAATTAGCAGCCGATGTACCTATTCTAAGTTTTTCATAGTAATAATATTTATTGCGTTTTTGCACTCTCTGATCGGGACCAGAGAGGCGTCAAACGTCAAGAAGTTGTTTAGTATGGAAGATTTTACAACAATACACATAGGGATTGCATTCCCGCAGCTCATTCAATCCCGCAGGATTGATATGCGGGATTACGGATTACATATAGTGATAACTTTTGAAAAATTCGCTTTTAAGAAACGATTGCCTTTGTTGTGTCACGTGTACTTTTAGCGCCAAATTTTTATTTTGCGGGATCCGCGGATCCGCGCTTTGAAGGTACGGGATCCAGCAGATTAAAAAGTGCGAGTGCCCACGGGAATGCGTGATCCTGTTTTGCGGAATTGCAATCCCTAAGACGTAGAAGAACTAATACAGTTTACTAATAACGTGGAAACTAAAGCGGAGCGGGTTGTCTGTCTGCTTGGTATATTTGCTCGCTTGATAATTCAATTGGACTGTTTACTGTGGGTCTGATTTCGTAACTTTGTTTGCACAAGAAAGTTACTTGAGATAAAGCCGCCCAGAGCTTATTCCATTCGTCGCCGAGTCGCTCGGCTAATAAATAAGCGGTTTTGAAAGATGTGAGAAACAATAACAATAGTTGGATACTCTATGTATAATAATATACAGGGTGGCCGGGGAGCTGACGTTCAAGCGTAAAATTTAGATACTTTATGATGAGGAGTATCCAAATCACCCCCATGTATGTTCTACGATTTTGCTTAGTTTTCGAGTTATAATATTTTTAATGATTTTTTTCGTAATTACCACCTAACATCCGTTTTCGATTTTTTTCTCATTCTGTTGGACGTTTCTGGTTCAGTTTTTTTGTGATAACTAACTAACATAGTCTAACCTAGCACCCTAAAACCTATGGTTTATGTAGGCATTGCAGAATTTACTTAGAATTTGTTCGAAAGTTCAAAATTACGATTTGAGCTCAGTACACACAAATTTTCAAAGTATGAAAAAAACCTACCTAAATTCTACTACTACTTACTTACTCGTCTTGTTCTGCCGTTTTTTCTCGACCACTATTTGCCTACTGATACCGCCGCTGCTTACTTGTTTGACCCCTGCTTGTTACTGGATTCCGTAGTGCCTAACGATTTGGACTGTAGTTACTTGGAAGTGTTAGTGATGCCCTACACTCTGAGTGAATATGCAGAAATGCATTATTTCTATGGGGATCAACTTCAACGTCGAGGCGGAGCGCAACCTGATCATTACCCTGACTATCATGTGTACATGAATACTCACAATACGTTAACGGCAGGCCGCATTCCTGGCCAACGTGGCGGTGAAGGCATTCAGAGGGTTGATCAGGAACGCAGGGAAATCGTACTGGAAGAAGTGCAACGCAATAGTAGTACAAGTACGAGAGCATTAGCTCGTAACCTTGACTTACCAAGATCTTCAATACGGGATATTTTGCGTGAGGAATCATTTCACGCCTACCACATACAAAAAGTACAAGCTTTGCAGCCTTCATATTATCAATTGAGAGTCGAGTTCTGTAGAACTATGTTGCAGAAAGAGGTAGAAGATCCCGGATACTTTAATAAAATCTTGTGGACCGACGAGTCAAGATTTGAGCGAACTGGGATTTTCAATATCCACAATTTTCACATTTGGGCCGTTGAAAATCCACATGCCGTCAGACCATCATCATTATAACATCGTCTTAGCGTTGACATGTGGTCTGGTGTTTTGAATGGCGAATTAATAGGCACATTTGAACTGCCATCGAGATTAGACGGCGACACATACAAAAGTTTTTTAGAGGACAATCTACCCATATTACTGGAAGATGTAAATCTTGAATAAAGAAGAACGATGGTATTCCAGAACGACGGGGCGCCATGTCATTACGCGACACAAGTGCGTCGCCATTTAGTGGTCTAAGGTCTGGTGACCTACCCCAACAGATGGATCGGACGACAAGGGCCAATTGCCTGGCCCCACGCTTGCCTGACCTCAACCCTATTGATTTTTTTATCTGGGGCCACTTTAAAGAAATTGCGTTCGCCAGAGAAGCTTCGAGTGAAGAAGAACTGAGAGCAAAAATTCGCGAAGCTGAAACCACTGTGAAAAATAACCGTGAAGCTTTTAGGCACCTAAAACATAATTTTTTGCGCAGATGTAGATTGTGTATTTCTGTGGGAGGGCGAAATTTTGAATATTTGCTTTAAATAAATGTATTTTGTTAACAATTAACTGCGTTTTACTTCCATCATAACTCATAGAAAGTCAAAGATTTAAATAAAATAAAACAATTATTTTTTTTCCTTTGAAAATGCCTTAATTTACTTTGAAGGTCAGTTACAATAAATAAACCCCCCTTAACCCTATCTTCATATGGCCTTGTTTTAAAATTTAATGTCTCAGAAAGTTTCTAAAGCACTTTGAACTCCAAATCCCCCATTTACATTTGTTTTGATACTTTGAAAATTTGTGTGTACTGAGCTCAAATCGTAATTTTAAACTTTCGAACAAACTCTAAGTGAATTCTGCAATGCCTAGATAAACCATAAGTTTTAGGGCGCTAGGTTAGACTACGTTAGTCAATTATCACAAAAAAACTGAACCAGAAACGTCCAACAGAATGAGAAAAAAATCGAAAACTGATGCTAGGTGAAAATTACGAAAAAAATCATTAAAATATTATAACTCGAAAACTACGCAAAATCGTAGAACATACATGGGGGTGATTTGGATACTCCTCATCATAAGGTATCTAAATTTTACGCTTGAACGTCAACTCCCTGGCCACCCTGTATATTTTGCTATGTCCAAATGGGTAACATAATTTAGTCGATTATATTTTGTTTGTCGATTATACCATCTTTTGTACAATTATGATATGCAATAAATGTTCGACTTTGACTTTTAATAGTCTGAGCTACAATTAAACAAACCAAAGTTCTTTCATATATATAGGTGTCCATTCTCAATGGGTGATATGCCACTGTGTGTCTGTCAAGTCAATAGGTAGGTACTAAATTATTGTTGTGGATGTTTTTTTTTGTTTTAATTTTTTAATGAAGTTTCTTTTCGGAAGTTACGGACTTGGCGGATGGAGGCTAAGCAAAAAAAGTGTAAGATTTTTCCGTAACAACTGTCAGTTCTTGTGTCTTATCATCATCATCATCACCAGCCTATTAATGTCCCGATTCTTGGAGCAAAGGTATTACCTATGGATGGAGTAGCCGTGAGTCACGAGAGCGGATTGGTGAGTGCTAACGACTGCAGATGCAGCCGGGACCAACGACCTTACGTGCCTTCCGAAGCACGGAAGAGCTCGAGATAGTAAATTTTTGGTCACTCATCCAATAACCAACCATTGCGAAAGTTGCTTAACTTCCACGATCGCAGGCCGAACGCGCTAACCAACTGCGCCATCGAGCTCCCCATGTACTGTGTAGGTACTTATACTTATGTGGGTATATTTTTCTTGAATTCTTTTTTTTAATGAGATCTATAACTTCATAGTCTCGAAAAACACTGATTCACGACAAGAAGTTCTCTTCAAAATTCAGCATGGGCGAACAACAATAAAAAAAAGTATCTGACGAATCAAGAGTCTCAAGTTCCAAGTCACTTCCAAAAAAAGTAACTTCTTTAACTTCTTTAAACTGCTAAAGAAAAGAAACTATTTTGAAATGTACCCGGATATATTCCGTTTGTCCGGCATAAGTTTTCCATCTAGGTACACCTAGCTAGCCCGTTTCGAAGGATGCCCATAAAGCGATGGCGGGCGGCACTCCATAAATCTGGCATTATTAGATTTATTTCGGGCCGGACGCAGGTCTGGCGGAGCCCGATGTGTCTTCGCGGGACGATCGCAAATCCACGCGCGCCCTATAAGGGTCCGTGCAGATGGAATGCGCGTACGTGACCAGCGCTACAATGATCTGAGCAGTTGGAACTTGGAACTGTTTTACGGTATAATTAGAAAGGCCTTGATCTCGAGTGATTTTATAGAAATTATTTTTAGAATTATCTATACATACATGTAAATCTGTTTGTAATATTGAAATAACCGCTTTTTACGACGTGCATATGAATATATATACGATACATACACCAAAATAACATTTTTTAAAATTTTTGTCTGTCTGTCTGTCTGTTTGTGCCGGCTAATCTCTGAAATGGCTGGACCGATTTTGACGGGACTTTTATTGGCAAGTAGCTGATGTAATAAGGAGTAACTTATGGTACTTTTATTTTAGAAAAAATCTTTTATAAAAAGAAAAATCTAAAGGTTAACGCGGACGAAGTCGCGGGCGGCCGCTAGTTAGATATAAAAATATCCTGAGATAATAATTTAAGAGAAGTAGGGCAAAGCGGATTTTCCAGTTGAATTGAAGTCCCTTTCTGGGGAAGTAACTTCCACCTCACAGAAGACCGCAGTAAAATAACACTGCCTTATGGTGGTGTTGTGTTTCTGTCGGTGAGTAAGGTTCCAGGGCTACACGGGGTAGGGGATAAGGACAGGGTAGGCACGGCGCGAGTGATATTTTTTGTATCGCAAGCGTCTATATGTTATGGTGGCCGCTTACTATCAGGGGGCAAATCGCCTAACGGGATTGCTATAGCTATAGCTTTCGCTTACATTTTCATTTTGTTATTTCTGACCGCCGAAGGTTTTCGAATGCCCCGCGTTCTTTTTTTTTCTTTTGTATTGGTAACAACAAAATAAAAGAAAATGAGCATAAGGTATTTGGAAACCTTCGCCGGACAGAAATAACTAAATAAAAACGTAAGCTAACGCGATAGCCATAGAAGTTCTGTTAGGCGTTTGACTTAAGCTTCTTTGCCACACTTCTAACATAAAAACAAACTATATTTTATCGATTTCCGAGATAGCTAGAGAGCTAATAATGCTTAATTTATAACGAAAAATATTGAAAGCAACAATTTAATTGTTATTCTGTAATAGAATGAATATCTAATTTATATTTTGTGTAACAAACAGTACCTAATAGTAAAATAAAACTTAGCTAAAAGGCAGTTAAAAGTATGCAAGGAAAGCTAAAACGTAGCTAATATCAATAGCTTTTTTTTATTTGCCTTAGTAAACATATTTAAACACTCTCCCACTAACTCCTTGTTGTTTGTCTTATACCTTCAGCTTTTTACCAAATAACAAATAAATTCTATTGATACATTTAAAATGAGCAATAATAAGTTTTTCAGTGTGAATCCAACTTAATATAGTGGTTGAATTTGAAATAAATAGGGTTTCGGCTGAAATGTATGGCCCGCTGCACAGATTTGTGGGGAGTCGAACAATAAGTAGGTAAATATAACTTTATATAAGCTCAAGAAACTTTCACATTGTATTAGCTTTTCGTATAACTCCACTGTAAGTATTGTTTATTACCAAAAATAGCAACATAATATTTTGTAAATATTGGAAAAGTTATTTTTTCGTCCGGTCTTTCTCCGCAGTTAGAAAGACTGCTAAATATTCTGTATGTGTTGATTGCAATATGGAATATGCATGTAATTCAAATAATTCTCATTTTATAAACTCTATTGCACTTAAGTTGTCCCATCATCATTATTTGGTAATAAAAGTTTATTTTGAGCAAGAAAATAATGTTAAAAAAGTGAGTGAGAGAAACTTGCGGGAAATTCAAATATTTTGAAATGCCACAAGAGCGGTTGTGACGTAAAATATATAAAAAACGTGATGTTCACAGGATATGCCAATGTCAACAAGATTTTAGTGCAAGTGCGTAGATGTCAAAGCCGCGTTCCACCTAGACACGGAATGCAACTTTTCACTATTCCATTTAATTTGTTTATCTAAAAATGTATGAAACATAATTTAATATCTATTTGATTGACGTAAGTTCCGATTTCTATCCGCAGTGAAGGTATGGAACGCAAAATGTCAGTATCTCAGTGTTTTGTAAGGTAATTAGAATGCTCGTAATCTTGTGATGTATCGTGACGTCACATCCAAGCGTTTGTAAAAAAGCCCGCGTTTAAACTGCCCGTGCAAAGTGGCTATTTTTTATATTTTTTAGACACTACACAACTTTTTCTGCGTTGATTTTTTTACGATGTATAAATAAATAAATATTTCCAACACTCACACCAATTAGCCTAGCCCCAAAGAAAGCACTGTAAGGCTTGTGTTACGGGATACTAGGGTAACAGATAGAATACATATACTGTACATATATAAATATAAATATATAGAAATACATACCAAACATCTATGACTGGAGTACAAATGATCGTATTCATCACACGAACATCTGTCTCCACCGGGACTCGAACCTGAGACCTCTCGAGTAGGCGACTCCATGAAACCTGGCGTAGAAATCAACCGGCCGCGGAGGTCGTCATATGAGCTTATTCTGCGTTATTTATAAGGGGGATTAGGTACTGTTAAAAAATAAGCCGTAATTAAATTTGTTTTCTTTATTGTTTTACACAGAACTTATAATATAATAATCCTCTTATTATAAGTTCTGTGTTGATTTATGAAAAACACACATAATTTTTTTATCAGGATGAATATTCGATGCCGCGCCGCCCGCGGCTTTATTTGTTACCAGCTATTTTTAATTTTATATCTTTCGTTATCTTTTTATATTGGGTTTTTATGGATATTTATTTATAAAAAAATATTGTGATAAAATTGAAAACATTTGAACGGTAAGGCTTTTTGATAAAAACCAAAGCCGTATTAATAAACAGTTCAGGCACATACCAAACGTTTAACACTTAACTATTCACATATTTATAATTTTTATTTATAAACACTTTAGATTTAAACATCGAGCAGTTACATGCTCAAAAAAATGACTGTAATTGCTATTTCTTCTTTCAAATGTTTAATACTACTTACATTGTGGGTTACCTACAATGCGAAGGGATGGCGCTGCCTTGCAGCTTAAGAAAGGCTAGAAAGAATTCGACACGGCCGCCGGGGCCGCGGTAGCATAAAGATCAGTGCATTCGTCCTGATAGCGAAGGTATAATGCGATTCAACTAAGAATAGGACCGACTGGGCGCCATATTTTGATGTCATAGCTGTCAATTCAAACCAAATAGGTAGTGTGAACAAAAAAATAGTTTCTATTTTATAAAACTTATTTACTAAGATTAAGTGAGAAAAAACATCAGATTTTTTTAAAATTTATTTACTTTGATTGAGAAAAAAAACAACCAATTTTTAATAATATTTCTTTATTAAGACTGTGTGAGAAAAAACATTAATCAGAATCTAGCTCTTCAATTCCGCTCATCTCGGCATTACCGCCGGAGTAGTTATGAGTAATCATGCAGGGCACATACGAACATGTATCCTTTAAGTAAACGAAAGTTTTAAATCGAGTTTTTGAACGCAACATACAGTGACATTTGGTTGACGATTTAGGTTATCAACCATTCATAGCCAAAGCTCAATAAATGAAAAAAATATCAACCAATAATTATTATCAATATTTGTTATTGTTTGTTGAAAAATGTTTGATTTTTGTTTTTTTTTTGATTAGCCGAGTACTATAAAAGTGTTCCGAGATTTTTTTGCAAACCGTACTTTCATAGCGACATTTGACAGATGGAGGTCATTGGCTTTCCTATTCTTATTTGAATAGCATTATAGGTCCTGATATGTCCGCGTGGATTTTTTTCTAGTTAAATTTATTCAAGTCTTGTAGAATATTGGGCAGAATTACATATTCTATACATAAGCTTTAGTAAAAGAACAAAAAAGCAAATGAAAAATTAAAATCCGAACAGTTTACTGTGATCTAAAGAAAAGTTTTACTAGAAAAAAAAGAGATAGCGCTGCCTTGCAGCTTAAGGCTAGGCAAATTTCGACGCGGCCGTCATGGCCGTGGTAGCATTATTGGACAGTGCATTCGCCCGGATTGTGAAGGGTGCGTTTAAAGGGGGTTTAGATTTAAACATCTAGCAGTTAAATGCTTAAAAAAAATAAAAACATAAGTTTATTGTGATCTTCTGTTATTTTCTTCCGAGTTATTTTAATAGCAGTACCTATTGGTGGGGTTGTTTCTGTCGTAGATTAAGGTTAGAGTAGTCAACGGCGCCAGTGATATTTTTGGTGTCGCAAACGTCTATAGACAGACTATGGTGGCCGCTTACCATCAGCTGGGCCAAATGCTTGTTTGCCACCTCATAACATACAAAAAAAAATTGTGTGTGTCAGCTCCGACGCACGACTGGAGTTTACTCCTTAAATTCGATAGTCTAACCAGACGCAAAAAGAGTTACTTTAACTTAAAACAGATTGATACTGTAAATGCCATATCCACGTTTACTTCTAAAGCTCAATGGTTTTGTGTTCAACGAATGGCGCGGTGGTACACCGACGCGGTTTCTTTGTCGTCGTAGGCAATAAAGGTACGCTACGATACTGTGCTACGGTGTAGCACTACGGCTGCTACAGCGTAGACAGTAAAAACGTAACGAGGTCATTCATCGATAGATTTCACTCCTCACATTTTTCACATACCGGGCCCCTTATATATGCAAATCGTATTTTAAGGAGTAAACTCCAATATATATGTTGGTGATGCTATTTTCTTCGTGATAACAACAGAATGAGAAAACACTTCATTTCATTAAATGATCATTCATTAATGATTAAATTTAATTGACGTCACTGTCTGAATGAAATATATATGCGCCACTATAATGTGATACTTTAGGTATTTTACTTATAGGTATAGAGAAAGACGACCTCTGTGGCCGAGTGATTTGGACCCCGGGTTTAATGGTGTCGCCTAATTGAGAGGTCCCGGGTTCTAATCCCGGTGGGGGCAGATGTTTGTTTGATGAATACGAGCATTTGTACTCCAGTCATGGATGTTAAATATGTATTTCTATATGATATGTTTTTTTTTTTTTAATTTATTTTCCACAAAAAAAAAACACTTAATATCTATATTTCTGCCAAACTACAATGCAGTTTGTCGGCAGCAGTTCCCATGCCACTTATATTTATTATACACTCTTTTGCGCGAATGAGTAACAATTAATATAATCTATAAATTAAACATTTGACATACATTAATCAGGTCATGGACATAGTGATAGGTAATGTTTCTTTAGTCTATGCTTAAGACTATTCCTAGAGGCCGCATCTTTAGTAACATCTTCCGGTAATTCATTAATTAAGGTGGGTACCATCCACCGTCTTTCACGTCTTCCATAATAGTTATTTATTTTTGGTATTAACAGTTGTTTATTTTTCTTTGCTAAGCGAGTTGGGTATGTGAGTTGGGTATGTATGGCGTCTTTCCTTACGATATTCTGTTTTGCCAAATTCTTCAATCATAATTAATATTTTTACTTTACTGTCAATGGGTAATAATTTACATATTGCGAATAATTTTTCGTAATCTTTTTGTATTGATTTTTTTATTTTCCTGTTGACTAATAGTTTTAAGATTCTTATTTGAAGTTGTTTAATTTTATTTAAATAGGTGGAAAAAGCGGCGTCAAGTGGCGGCGTCCTCTACATGCCCCGCATATAATCATCATGGAGGAAATAAACACTCGCCTCCTCAAGAGATGGCGTTACTGGCGCTGCGCTCACAACGTATGGAAGCCTAAATCGCGCAAGTAAAATTCGGAGACTAACATTAAATATATACGATGCCCGACCAACATCAGCAGGGCCGCGGCCCCCGAGCTACCATCATCCAGCTCGGAGGAAGATCTTCCCCTTGGGCCTTCCTACAAATATCTTAATATATATAAATCTCGTGTCACAATGTTTGTCCTCAATGGACTCCTAAACCACTTAACCGATTATAATAAAATTCGCACACCATGTGCAGTTCGATCCAACTTGAGAGATAGGATAGTTTAAATCTCAAATTATAGTCGCAATTTTAATTTATTGCAAATTATTACTTTTGGGCGGTACGAAGTTCGCCGAGTCAGCTAGTACTTATATATGTATCAGTATGTATTCTATCCGTTACCCTAGTATCCCATAACACCAAGCCTACAGTGCTTACTTTGGGGCTAGGCTAATGAGGATCCGTAACGATTTTAGTTGAGAATGCAGATTTATAGAGCTAAGGATTCCATAAAATACAGTAGTTAAGTTTTTGTTCTATGACAAATATTGACGAAGTTATGACCAAATTACTAAACGAATTTTCGGCTGGCCGGGTGGTGGCTGTGACGTCACAGAGCTCTAGCGCTCGGGCGCGAGTGTGCGTAGAGACGCTACTGAAGTTCGACCACAGTGAACCACGATCGAGCTCTGTGACGTCACACGTTTCGGCCGAAGGTGAATATTGGCTGCCATGAAATTAGTTATAAAATCGCAATGAAATAACGGGTTTCGATGATTTAAAATATAGTTAAAGAGCTTATTAGATCATTATACTATTGATTTTGAGTTCATTTGATGGCCTAGTAATGATCTACATTAGTGCGATTGTTGGAAATATTTATTATTAATAGAAGATTACACTTTGCAAGAGCTGAACGAAGTATGGGATCATGGTAAGATGATAACAGAGTTTTCATACAAACTTTGTAACTTAAACGCAAAACTATAGTCTTTCAAGTTTGATGTAAGTCTTAAGTCTCAGCAGTCTCAGATAAGCCTCAAGCGATAACTTAAATTGCATCAACCTGCGCCGAGCGAGTTTCAAGTTAAAACTAAGAGAAAACCTAAGTAAGTACCTACATACATATATTTAATATGGGTGATTAAGAGTTGGGAACAGATATGGTAAATTCATTTGTGTTACGACACGTTTTATGAAAGATCTGGGAGTTTGTGTTGCTTAAGTGAGTTGGCAACTAAGAAGTTTTGTCACGTATTATCATTGTTAATAGATTTATTATTGCTTAGGGCATAAGAGTTTGCGTGTAAATCCGGTTATTAATTCCTGTGCACCCATTAGCCATATCTTCAGTGCTATTCTATTATATTATATTAAAATTTTCACGCTCGGATCCGCGCGTGAAACCACTGTGTGCTTATGCGTTTCTATATAAATTCGTGGCTACCGACTGTTGACGGAAGTTTATCGTCACGCAGACTTTGGAAACTTAATGTCCGTCTGGGTAAAGTCTTATAACTCAATAGCTTTATAAATTAACCAAAACTAAAGTATATTAAAGAAAATTTTAATAGAATAAAATTCCACGTGGTAAGCAGACGGGACTCGAACCCGTGCCCTCCGCTGTCTGGGCGGATGCAATGATTAATTGAATCGTTTATTCCAGAAACCACTTTGGAGGTGAATACATCGTTTAGTGCAGAAATAACCGAAAGTTCAAAAAAGCGCACTTTGGTGGTTTCTGAAATATCGACTCAATTATGCTACCACGACCTTAATTGAGTTTCGCAGTAGTCGGTCATTGGATAGGTGACCAAAAATCTTCTATCTCGAGTTCCTCCGTGCTTCGGAAGGCACGTTAAGCCGTTGGTCCCGGCTGCATCTGCAGTCGTTAGCACCCGCCAATCCGCACTGGGCCCGCGTGGTGGGTCATGGCCCAATCTCCCTATTCCATCCATAGGGAAGGCCTGTGCCCCAGCAGTGGGGACATTAATATATAATATCCAACGTGAACACACGTCGCGGGGCGCATAATGCATCCGTTGGCAGTTTAGAGTCGGCGCATACGAGTGCGTCACCGGCTGCCGTCATCGCGCGGGAAGCCCCGCCTCGCGCCGCCGTCACCCGCCCCTCCGCCACACCGGAGACGTCACGCGACTGCGCGTTTGCACCAAAACGCGCTTACGCAGCTGCGGCCGCCAGCCGAACCGTCGCTGACACGCAACCTGAGCGGAATTCGACTCTTCCAAAGAAGAAGGGTAGCCAAGACATCCCTTGTGCAACTCCGACGGAAACACGTAACCGTAATTGTGACGAAGAGGGTTTCATCACGGTGGAGAGGAAGAAAAGGATGGCCAACTCGTCGCAATTTGTGCGGTGTCGCCCCGATCGGACCGAATAACCTGCTGCGTCCAGCGATACCTGTGACGCTACTGTATGTATCCCGCTTGCATTACACCACCAAGGCGGAAGGGATCGCAGAATACTTGTGTACGAAGACCAATTTCTCCCTGAGGGTCGCACGTTTGGAGTCTCGCCACGACGTGAATTTTAATTCATTTGTGGTGAGAGTGCCGACGGAACATCTGGCGACCTTTTTGAAAGAGGAGCTTTGGCCGAAAGGTGTGGTGTTCCGGCGTTTCAAAGGCAGGCTACCTGACACCACTCCGCGCCACACGTCGCCGACTAAACGTGTTATTTAGAATTTATTTTGTTATTATTTTATATTTCATATCTATGTTAGACTATAAGGTATATATTTCTATGGGCCTAAGATGCCTGAATTCAAATAAATAAATAAAAAATAAATAAATAGGCTGTTGATGATAATTGATGATGATGATCTTAATTTACCTTAATAGCCTATATCTTATTCTGATATATGGTTTGAGCCAAATATATTGAAGTTTCATTAAAATACATTCAGAAGTTTTTGCGCGATAAAGTAAAGAACAAACATCCATACAAATGTTCGCGTTCATAATTAAGAAGGATAGGTAGCTAGTAGTAATGTTTATATACCAGATGGAACTGCTCACTGAATTCACGTTAGATATGGCAAAGTTAGGCCGCTACTCCGTCTGATCCGATTATAGTCTAAATAACAAACAACGTTAGATTTCGTTGGTTGCCTGTCAGTTCAGTCCGGAGTCCGGAGCCGGTTGCCGGAACCGCTCCGGCCCGATCCGGATGAGCGGAGCCTATACACTCTCCAAGTGAATTGTGTAATTGACAGTTCGTATGGTCGGCAGATAAAACGACATTGTTTATTTATTATTTTATTATTTAAACTTTATTGCCACAATTAAAAAAATGGACAAAAGGCGGATCTAACGCTAAAAGCATTCTCTGCCAGTCAACCTTTAGGCATAAAGAAATCCACGAATATAATAAAAAAAAGTGATTTACTATGGTGTTACCGTATTAGCCTTCTGTGTACATTGTGATAATTGTTACGTGTGATAAATTGTGGTACCCTATTACATTGGATTAACAAGAAACTGTATGTATCATTGAACAATACCCGTATATACACACGTTTATATCCACAAACATATACAAATAAAAGTAACTATAATTGTTGTTGTATTTTTGGAATTTTTTTTAAGCATTTAATTGCTAGATGGTCCAGATTGGGCCGCGTGATTTTTTTTCTAGTAAAAACAAATTTTCTTTATACTGGTTGTGTTGAACATTTGTTTTATTTCCACAATTTTTTTTCGTACTTACATCTTTAGTATGTCGAAATACATTTTTAGTTACCAAGATAATCAAACATGATCTTCAAGCATCGGTGATTCAGTGGTAGAAAACCCGGATTCGATTCCCAGCCGAAGAAGGATTTTTTTTAATTATTTTAATAGTTTCACTTGCATCGTGGTAACATAAAACAACATCAACTTTTTTTTTGTTTTCGCGTTGCAACGATTAAATTAATGGTTCCTACCGATCACGGCTGTTGAACATTGCTATCGAAACAAAATTTGGCGTGATCGTAGAAGAGCTTTAGCGCATCAGCGGGCTTCAAAATTTTAAGGGAATTTGAGGTTAACGAAACAAAGTTTGTATTGAATTTTATTTCTTTCTTTACTTAAATAAGAAATATTCTAATATCTAAGTTGAACGATTATTATGCTTATTAAAGTAACTGGTCTATCTTAACCGTTATAATTTGATTTGAATGTTCCTGAAAAGCACAGATTTTTCAAGCCAATAGTTTAGATTTTAGAGAGGGGCGGGGGGACCAACTGGGTCAAAATTTCACAAACGGATTCCTAAATGAAAAATAGTCTTAGCAAAAAGAGCCTCAGTATAAAAAAAAGTCAACGCACGAAGTGAAGTGGCGTCTGTTACGGACATTCATAAAATAAAATAGAGTCGAATCTCTGTACCTTATATTTTTCGAGTTAATCGAACTAATGTGGTGGCCGGTGGGTAGCACATATATTGCAATTTAAACTAGCTTTTCGGCGGAATTGATGCGGGTGTTTCTCTTCAATATAAATTGCAGTGAAGTAATGCTCCTTCAGTCGGGGATAATCGATTAGGCAATACATCTTAAATAGCGTCTTAATACCTTTAGGTGGCACTGTAGTTATACATGGCTTTGAATTAATGAAATTTGTGTGAAACATTTAAAATATGTTAAGTAGGTACTTAACTGTTAGGCATTGCGTTAACATTGACACTTTTGGGTCTTGTGTCGATACAAGATACAAATAAATAATATTTGATTTCGATAAAACCAGTATGAACTCAGCCACTCCCTGCGTAGACGTAAACATTTTTTGGGTCGCTTCTACATACACGTTAACGTTTAAAAAGTGCTCGGTGTCGGTAACTGGAAACTAAAAGCCGTCATTTGAAGACACTAGCAACATAAAAAGAATCCTTAGAATTTTGTACAGAGCTGAGCCGCCACCGGACACAGCAACTACGGTTAGCAGTGACCAGGAGCACAGAATAGGTACCCAAGTCATTCTAATTACATACAAAGTACGCTCGAACAATGCACATAGAAAAGATATCTCAAACCGGTTTAGACCAGTACGAACGTGAGTTTCATCCGCTTGAGACACGCCTCTGTGAAAATAGTAAGAAACTGGCAATTTAGAATTGTTAAGTGGAAAGAGAACCAGTGGGCACAGTGGCAGGTGAAAATCATACTTTGGTCCACAGAACTCATTTTTGCTAGCTTCAAAAATCCCACTGGTCACTTTATACTTAAAACTGCTCAATTTGTGTTCCATTTCTATTCAATTTCGTTTTAAGGTTTTTGTTAATAACATTTCTATGGATGAAGAAGGTTCAAAATGAAACATTTATTATAAATTATTACTAATTTGTTTTGCCGACAGTCCACTACGATCGACTCGTGGCGGGCCGGAACTAATGCAAATGGTCGTACAATTTTGCTCGGTAATTGTTCTCCTGCAGGTGAATTGAATCTAGCTCCAGTCGGTAGGTTCGCTCACCTGTCCCCTTCCTGGGCTGGCTGTACCCGTACACTGTTTGCCGAGTTCACTGTCGTTCAGCGGCAGACCTGACGTATGACTATACCTACAGAAAATACATTTAGATGATAGTTTTGTTCGTTGCTTGCCCGCAGCTAAAAGGTTTTGTTTGGCTGTATAGACCAGGGTGGATATGCTAAAAATCGTTAAAAGTGAAAAGTATCCGGAACAGGATGAAAGCCATATTAAAAAAAGAGGAAAATAAATTTCGGGTGATTTGAGGTCGGGAAAAGTGGTCATTTTATACTTTGCCTATGTATTCTATACAATGTCGAATGCGCAGTAGGTAAAGTGTTGAAAAAAAGATAATGCGTCGACTTTTCCTAGTTTTTATCTATTATCTATCAGGTGGCTGGCGCATCGCCGGCCGCTGCTGCGGCACGCTCGCTTTGCTCGCTCGGCTCGCGCTTAGTTTAGGTCACAACACTAACTTAACCTAACCCACTGTGAGTTGGTCAAGCGTTCATTCGGTGAGAATTATAAAAATATGTCCGTCATTTTTTATGCAACTGGGTAGGCTAGGTTAGGTTTGGTTTGGATAAATTCAGGCTAAATCTGTTTATTTTACACATTGCCGGTGGACCAGTATAAAAAACAATCCCTAGGGAAATTGTGTGCATTACATAAGCAAGGTATACAATGGAAAATAATATATATAATATTCGATACATTACCTAGGCGCCCCAGCTATTGTATAAACTGCCTAGGTAATGTATAGAATACCTGCATTATACAGATTGCCGGTGGCATGTACAGTTTTTTCACAGAATGTAAAAATATCTGCGAAAAATCAAAAACACCTTATCTTCTCCTCCCTTAAAAAAGTTCCATTCTTTAAAACCTCTTCTCTCCCAAGGCACACAAAAAATATTCATTACTATGAAATAATATCTTAGAAAATGTAAATGCGTCGTCACAGTTTTGTCGCGTCGAGCAGTGGTTGTACTGTGACCGGGTCGAAACCCAGATTGTAAAGGACTAAGTGTCGCCGCACACGGGCCACACGCCGCTGCCACAAACGCCGACACGAGAAGCTAGAAGCGGCTACTAAAGTGGCTGAAGCGCGCGACAGCGGCCGGCTAAGGTAAGGGAGAGAGGGATGGGAAATCGCGCGAGTGACATGTGGCGGTGTTTTGTATCGGCGCATTAAGTAGCCGGTGCGGGCCACAAGAAGCGAGCAACGACGATTTGTGGCGTGTGGCGGCCACCGGCGTATCGTGTGTGGCGAATCCATATAAAATGTATGAAAACTACAAGAAATATGCCTGTGGCGGCGTTTTGTGGTTGTGGTCGGTGGCCCGTCAACGGCGACACTAAGCATCATATAGCGAAAGATAAAAGAAGACAGTTGGTTATGTACAGGAGTTTCTAAAATCTTACACATACAGGTACGTCCCTTTATATGTGTATATTTGCGTGTTCCGGGGAATTTGGGCGCTGTGTGTATTCTCACACACATAACAACTGTTTTGTTGAAATGCAAAACAGTATTATTATAGTATTGTGTTCTTATGTTATAGGTAAGCGTTCCTTTAATTGGCAATAGGGATGATGACTAATTTTTTTTCTTCGTTTATCAGGTAGATTATCAAAAGGTATTGGACACGTATTTTTTCTTTTTTCACATAATATAAACATTGCAGAGATATATTGATTTGAAAAGTCGCATCACGTCACGTTTGAGTACACTTAAAAGTGAAAATTCACTCAAAAGTGACGTCACGAGCCCCTACTCCCAAACTTTGACGCGCTATAACTTTGTCATTTTTTGGTTGATTGCCCAAAGAAAAAATACGTGTCCATTATTTTTTGATCATCTTACTGACGGACTAAATAGAATTTCGTTTACTGTACCCCGTCATCATCCCTATTGTTCCACTCAGGTACTTAATCCATTTGAAAGAACTTCGGACATTCAAGTGACGGTTGTTAATTTTCAAAAGTTACATAGATATAACTTGACTAAGTTATATCTATGTATTATATCTATCTTCATACAACAAAGCAGAGAATTTGTATGAAAGGTCCCCAAGTATAAATTGAAAGTGATAAGACTGCCGAGAGCTGCTTCATATATTTTATCTGATTTAGAATTTAATTGTTAACTCGAAGTTTTGGAGTTTGGTGATTTAAGATAATAATACTGAGCATGGATGGATAGCTGATAGCTCTTCCACTAATATTATTTTATCTTGTATATTGTGTAAAAGGTTTACGAATCTAGATATTCGTACGCAATATAAATATTTAACCTTCATATTCTTTTTCATCAGTATGAAAAAACTTACTAAAGCGATGATAAAAGTGAGTTTAATATAACCCTGGTAGTAATTTTCAAAAATAGTCTTTACTATCTGATTAATTACTTTAAAAAATATAATCTTGTTGTAGTTATTTGTAGTTTTACATCCTCTAGGTATTCCATGTTTCCCAATTTTGACCTTGATAAAATTGTTTTTTGTTATAGCGGCAATAGAAACTTCCGTACTGTGAAATTTCCACAAAAACTATGTTTCTTTTATACTATTTGCAACTGTTTGCGGTTCATGAGAGCTCGCGGTAAAACTGTACTTCCAGGGCCCAAGAGGTTATACTTGATTTTTTTTTGGAGAAAAGATCTCTTTTAAATAAAATGTCACAATACTAACCTAACCTAACCTAGTATGAAGTATCACCACTTGGGCCCTGGAAGTACAGCTTAGCCGAGCTCGCTGACAAACGGGCGGACAGAAAACGGAGAGTTACATTTACACTTCTTGGATTTAGAACCCTTAAAAATTGGACAAGTAAAAATTTTTCCCAGGGTTTGATGATACCCCAGCACTGAAACACCACTTAAAGCCAAAGTTCATAAATCAAATTTAAAATCCAATCACGTTTATGCCTCATTTTATATCTACTTGACTTTAAACAATTTGCAAGGAGAAAATTTTGTGTCAATCTGATTTAACCTCAATATGAATTAACCATTTTGGTACAAGTGGCCCTTATGGTACGTTCCGTCCGAGATATCAAAAAGTACAGCTACTTTCATAATATTATCATTAGCAACATCATTCATGCCTTTGTAGACAAAGGTAGGTAGGTAATTATATATTAAACGCTCATTACAAGCATAATGTGGAAAACGACTAATTATATTACCGTCTAAATTAATAAAATTACCTCTCGTGAAGGTTTAATCCTCTCATAATATGGCCGTGGTCCGAGGCATCATATTTGAATCGTTCGTCTTGCGTTAAGCGTTCGATTTCTACTGATATTCATTTGTCATCGGACTCAGCGGATTTGTCGGTCGAGTATTTTTCCTGGTACCCTACACTTATATATACTTTATAGAAGGTTATATTAAGACAAGCCTATTAAAGTCTTCAATGCTGGGGCACAGGCCATGGATGGAATAGAGAAATAGGCCCTAACACTTGCCGCACGAGCGAGAACGATACGAAAATTAAGCAAAATAACGTCATGATTGACACATATTTTTATACCGATCGATAAATATGTTTTGATTCTTTGAGGTTACTAAATATTCTTGAGCTCTACCCACAGCATCACAAAAATAGCCCTGAAAAATAAATCAGTTTTTAGATTTAAACATTTAGCAGTTAAATGCTTAAAAAAATATAAACCATTTTTTATTAAGTTTGGGCTTTTACAAGGTCTACGGCGGTAGACCTTGATTTTAGAAGAGCCGGCAAGACACTTTCGAGTGATTCATAAATAAGGCACCATAAATAAGACCCACAGCTAAACGTCTCATTAATTTTGGATTACAGACCTACATTCATCTTGGATTAACAACAAAAAAAATTGTAAACTGTTTAGAAGTATTGTTGTTATGCGTTCATAATTACAATTTCAAACATTTCTAAAGCAACTAGCTTGGATCATCTATTTCGTTTGTTATTTTTAGGATTTCGAACCCAAAGCGTGACAACGTAACTATACTATATATATCAACTTCCTCTGAGACAAAAGGTAAAGACACCATTAAAAGTTTTTCAATAGGTCGAATTTTATACGCAAAATAAAATCATAATTAAAAAAATATTTTAGCTATTCCCAAACTTTTAACGTAATATAATTGAAAGTCAAACGAACTTACCTGTAAGTGACGTTCGACTTGTATTATACGATGTGATTCGCCCGAGAGATTACATTGACACACTTGTAGTAGCACGCATTATGTGCTGCCATCGTACACAATTTTAGAGCAACATTAACCTTTGCCTAAAAAATATAACAAAAAAATATAAAATATGCGTTCGCACTGGGGGTAACTCCACATATTCATACACGTTTGGACTAAAGCGGTCCATTGGTTCTTGCTATTTCGTGTGACCATGGGTAAGATCTAGATATCTTCATAGAATAGCTGATCAGGGACAGGGAGGGTGTGTAATCTCTCGGGCGAATCACATCGTATAATACAAGTCGAACGTCACTTACAGGTAAGTTCGTTTGACTTTCAATTATACTTCTGTGATTCGCCCGAGAGATTACATTGACACACTTGTAGATGTTTAAAGCTACACGAAATAGCTGACTTTTAGATACTAATGTAAATTAATAAAGTAACACTTGATTTGAGAATAAAATAAAATACTATTATTTAGCTCTAGATAGGTAATTTAAAAATCTATTTAAAATGTTTGTAAAGAGAGCGAGCAAAAAAGGCCGAGTTATTTTTGGATACTTCTCTATTGTAAAATTTCGCACTTGTCCAATCCGCAGTTTTCTTCATAAGCTGTATATTAACTTCTGGCTTAGTATCAGGTAAAGTAGCAGCACGTATAGTGCTGTAAGAAGGTGGTTATGTCTATTCCGCTGTCTGGTAGAGTTGCAAAGATACAGCGACTCGAAGTCTATGAACTAAATAATAATATTAGTAAAAAAATAAAAACACATTCCCATTGCCTCTTCACTGCTGAAACATTGAAATAGTATTCCAAGATTTTTGGCTAGACATATTGAAGGTACATCGTTATAATAAATTCAGTAAATGATGAGCTCGATTTATAGTTGAAGACTTAATCTGATCAGTGATATTTAATTTTGAAATTTTAATTAGTATACAAATTAATATTTGACTTGATTATAAATAAAATAAGTATGTTATGAGCAATAAAAAGAGCCAAAGAGTTATTATTATTAAAAAAAAAAAACAGCTTTATAAAATGCTATCACTTGGGTCCAAGTTTCCTCATTAAATAATTATGCACCCTACTTGGGATTCAAGTAGTACTAGTAGTACCCGTGACAGTATATTTTGGTGACAGGGTACGAAATTTATAAATTTCTTCGCATAAACCATTTGACAAGAATATTGTTCATAATTTCTGAATTTATTTTAATAATGACATAACCGATTTTGTGCTGTCATTTATGCTAATTTGATTTTTCTTATTGAGATATCCCCAGACCACAGCGTTTCAAAAAATAGTACATAATTTTATCCACAAAAATAGTGACATTGTTTCAAACGAGCATTGTATTGTTATAACCTGCTATCAGGTATTGATGCTAACATAATATCCGCGACGTCCAGAGAATAACCTTGTCTTATGAACGGTATCCTGATAGTACTGTGACCACCAGGGCAGTTTGTGTTCTTCATCCTTTTCTAATTAATCTTCCCGCAAATAATTATATCTGAGGCTGTGCTAATGTTTTACAAAACCATTGATTTTCGTCATTAGCAAGCTCCCACCACATCAGCGTGTATTATACTTAACTCTGCAAGCGTATCATATTATTATTATATTTGGAGCTAATATTAGATGCAAGGAAATTTTTTTTTTTTTGCTGTCAAATATCCCTGCTTAAGCTGTGTGAGGAAACTGAATGCTTGTCTATTCGGTTTATGTATGAAATGGCAGTGAGATTATATATGCGTAGGAGTATTTCGTAGTCTTTTATGTATTTTGCAAATATTTTAAATATTACATGGCGAAGATTTGCCTAGTAAAGAGGTTGATAAATCTATGTATTTTTGCTATAAAAGGATGCAGTTGAACTAGGTGTATTACGTACCCACACTTTTTTCTGTTAATCGTAAAGATTAATGACTCCAATATAAACTTTTGTGAATTTGTAATCTTGTTTACATTGCGCAAATATTGCAGTGCGAGTCGCATAAATATTTAAAAAATATACGTCACAATATTTAAGCCGAAAAAGGTAAAACTTAGAGCTTTCTGTAGATCAAATCGTAAAATCGTCTTTTAAAACTAAAGAACACACAAGGCGGTATCTCATGATTTTTTTCATTTGCAGTTCTATAACCCTCAAGCTTAGTGTGTTATAATCAGGTATAATATAATTATTTAATGCCTTTCGGTTTCGAAAAAGGCCTTTTTTTTTTACTGGTACATTTTTAAATAAGAAAAATACTGACAAGAATTGACCCTCATAGGGATCAAACACCACAATGATTGTGCCGACACTTATACAATGATCTCCTACTAATAGGTATCCAATTCATCTGCTTTAAAAACCGATTTTATTTAGAAGGCAGTTAGCAAAGGCCAAGAAACTGCCGGATGTCCGAATACGTAGTCCGGGCACCCAGGAAGACAAAAGGATCATTGGTGAATTTACGCCAATAATTATATGTGTATTAAAAGAATGTTATCTACCAGCCTGAGTATTCCCAGTGCTCCTGGTGTTGGTGACGGCTGCTGATTCTAGCGGCGCAGGGAGCAGGCTGGAACCACTGGCGGTGCTGGTGGGTCCTGTGGTATTGATGCGGCTGGACCTCAGCTGCATGCGCTGAGGTGCCGGTAGTGCCAGCATAGGTGTTGAGCCCCTCTAGTTTAAAGCTTCCGGAGTCGAGTCGACGCTTCCACAAACTTGTGTTTTCGTAGCGGTTTTGACTTCGTTGATATCGCAGGTAGTCACCATGTCATAACTCTTCTGTTGGGGAATCCTCACAGAAACTTATCGAAAAAGCTGACTCGATACATTTCGTGCCAAACACTTTGAATCTGTGATAAAAATGGAGGCGACACGTATTTTAAAAATTACGTCATTCAAAATACTTGTTTCAAAGTAACACATTACTTATTTTATTTCTTCGTAATATTAAAAATACCGTGTAAATACCGTTCAACGAAACAGCAATTGTTGGGTTAATTAACCCTAAACTGTGTCCAGAAAAACAGCTCGCAGGATGCTGGGCACTCGACACAAAATGTTTTTTGCGAAAAACGCAAAGGTGAGTTTAAGTTCTCTTTCTCGTTAATTGCAGGTTCAATAGGTAGTTGCAATTTTTCGCATTACAGTGAACACTCCTTGAGTTTACTTATCATATTATTTATGTATTATTGCGAAGGAAATGATCCCAAAAACCATTCGCATCATAGTCAACACTACTTTCCACAAGTTAACACAATTAAAAGTGTATTTTCATGAATTTAATAATTCCAAAAGGCATTTGCATCATGTTTTACGTTGCACACTTTGTTCAATGTTATTTACTTCAATAGTGTCCGAGTATGTGACAGAAACAGTCCCATGTACTGCTCGCATCACGAAATAAGTCATAGGATTATATTTGATGTCATTACTTCTGTAATGTCGAAGTACGTGAAGGAAACAGCCCCATTGTGCTGTTCGCATCACAAAACATGTTAAAGGAATATAGTTTACAAATGCCCAATTAACGAGTAGTAATTTCGATGTACACGAAGGAAACAGTAATTTTATTTAACATAGGTATAACTTCCATATTTTTTGTGAAGGAAATAATCACATCACACAGTGAACACTCCTTAAGTTTATATATCATATTACTTATGTATTATTGTGAAGGAAAGGATCCCAAAAACTATTCGCATCACAGGCAACACTACTTACCACAAGATAACACAATTATATGTGTATTTTCATGAATTTAATAATTCCAAAAGGCATTTGCATCATGTTTTACGTTGCACAATCTATTCAATGTTATTTACTTCTATAGTGTCCGAGTACGTGACAGAAACAGTCCCATGTACTGCTCGCATCACAAAATAAGTCATAGGATTATATTTGATGTCATTACTTCTGTAATGTCGAAGTTCGTGAAGGAAACAGCCCCATTGTGCTGTTTGCATCACAAAACATGTTCATGTTAAAAGAATATAGTTTACAAATGCCCAATTAACGAGTAGTAATTTCGATGGACATGAAGGAAACAGTAAATTTTATTTAATATAGGTATAACTTAAATATTTTTGTGAAAAAAATAATCCCAAAAAATATTCACATCACACAGTGAACACTCCTAAGTTTACATAACATATTACTTATGTATTATTGTGAAGGAAATGATCCCAAAAACCATTCGCATCACAGGCAACACTACTTATCACAAGTTATCACAATTAAAAGTGTATTTTCATGAATTTAATAATTCCAAAAAGCATTTGCATCATGTTTTACGTTGCACAATTTATTCAATGTTATTTACTTCTATAGTGTCCGAGTACGTGACAGAAACAGTCCCATGTACTGCTCGCATCACAAAATAAGTCGAAGGGTTATATTTGATGTCATTACTTCTGTAATGTCGAAGTACGTGAAGGAAACAGCCCCATTGTGCTGTTCGCATCACTAAACATGTTAAAGGAATATAGTTTACAATCTAATAATTCTCTTTACGAGATGTAAATAGATTTTTGGAAGATGATGATTCCATCGGATTATAGCAACTAGGTACTTGGTATTGTTTAATTTCACCTTGAACTTTGTATTTTTAAAGATTTATGTAATGTAAGTACCTCTGAGTGTGAATCCAACAAACTTCTTTTTGGTTTTAATTTTCCACCTTGCGCAAATCTTTAATATTCAGATATTTGAAGTCCTGTATACACTTTTTTCACACTTTAAATATAAAAAAATAAGTAACATTATTACATAAAAGTTTAATAAATTAAACGCAAACGCAAAATTACGTGCACGATGGCCGCGACACAAAACGTGTATGAATATGTGGAGTTACCCCCAGTGCGAACGCATATTTTATATTTTTTTGTTATATTTTTTAGGCAAAGGTTAATGTTGCTCTAAAATTGTGTACGATGGCAGCACATAATGCGTGCTACTACAAGTGTGTCAATGTAATCTCGAAGGGCGAATCACAGAAGTATAATACTACTAAATTGAAGAGTAGTGATAGATTGAATCATTTACGTTGGAATGTGAAATTTTGTAATCGGTCTGGTTACACCGGCCATCTTTATCTATATATATAAAAATGAAACCCGTTTTCCGTTGTCACGACATAACATGAAAACGGCTTGACCGATTTGGCTGTTTTTTTTTGTAGTTTTCTAATACTCTGTACAAGGTTCTTACGGAAAAAAATATAAAGAAAATCCCAAGGGGATAAAATAAGGAATGAAAGTTTGTATGAAACTTTATCAATTTTAAACCGATCGGGCTGAGACTTTGCATGCAGGTATAAGAAGAATCATAGATGAATGTCATTGTGTATAATACAAGCCTGAGAACAAAAACTGTAGTCTACACTTCAGCTCTACACCGAAGCGAAGCGAGGGCGGGCCGCTAGTTCTCAATAAAAAGGTTTTAGAAACATTGGTTTATTTGTTTACCTCTCTTCTCAGAGAAAGTTGAATAGAGTATAGGCATAGTATAGATAAGCTTTCGCTGTTAGAATGTCCGTCAGTCCGTCATGAGATTTAAAAATTTAATTACTACCTACCTGTTGAGGATAGGAGGAGGATAATGGATAAAAACAGGAATAACGTTAATTAAATATATTGTAGCACATTAAGTACAACAAATATTGTTGAGGATAGGAGGAGGATAATTGATAAAAACAGGAATAACGTTAATTAAATATATTGTAGCACATTAAGTACAACCAGAATTTTAGTTTTGAGTGACAGCAAAAACATAGATAAATCGTAGGTATAAAAATGACAAAAAGTAGGTTTGATTTGCCACATTCTCCCCTCCGTATGAGAAATACGTAAAAATAGTTGTGTGGCGAATCAAAATTAACAAAATAAGTGGATGTGCCATAGAAATTGTGACAAATCTTCACAAGAAAAAGGTAAAAAAAATCAAACTAAATGAAAGTGGAAATGTAAATGAAAGTGATTGGTACAGAAGCTAAATTTTGACGATCTTCTTTACTGGTCGTCGTAACACTCCACCCTTAGTCGCGACATCTACGACTCTAATTATTCCATCTCGTCCGGGATAGGTATTCGTTATGCGCCCTTTTGGCCATACCCCGCGTGGTAGAGTTTCGTCAGCGATTATGACAACGTCACCGATGCTAATATCGTTCGGTGTATTAGGAACGCGTGTTCTGGAGTGCAGTGACGGGAGAACTTCTCGGACCCAGCGGTTCCAGAAAAAGTCAGCAAGGCGCGATGCCTTACGCCACTCTGATCTTCCGACAAGAGCAGAATCTGTTAGGGCTGGATATGGCACAGCCATTGATGATGACTGCCCGATTAAAAAATGAAACGGCGTAAGTGCCTCTTCATCTGCGTCATCTACGCTCACATGCGACAAAGGCCTTGAATTAACAATGGCTTCAGCCTCTAAAAGCAAGGTTACCAATGTTTCCTCTTTGGGTGCCCTCTCATGAAGAGTGACTCGCAACGCTGTTTTTGTGGAGCGTACGAGTCGCTCCCAACATCCTCCAAAAGATGGCGCTGCTGGTGGTATAAATTTCCATCGGATGCCTCGCGTAGCGGTGTACTCCTCAACTTCCGTGCCGAAGAACTTTTCCAACTCCTTGCATGCGCCGACAAACGCTGTACCGTTATCCGACATGATAGTCATAGGCGTTCCCCTCCGTGCCATAAAACGCCTTAGGCTCATAATGGCGGAATCAGTGCTTAAGCTATGAACGACTTCAAGGTGTAACGCTCGGATGGTCAAACACGTGTATAAGGCTACGTAGCGTTTTTCTCTTCGGCGGCCGACTGAAACAACCACAGGACCAAAGTAGTCTAAACCCACGTGTGTAAAGGGTCGGCAGTGGTGATCCAGACGTTCGGCAGGCAGATCAGCAGTCGGTGGATTGACTGGAATAGTTTTCCTTACTCTACAAAATTGGCAAGATCGCGCAACAGCTCTCACAGTTGGTCGGAGTCGTGTTATCCAATACTTCTGGCGCAATTCATTAACAACTGCCTCATTACTTGAGTGTGCCATTCTCTTGTGGTAGTGGTGGACTAGCAGTTGAACCACACGATGACGCCCATCAAGTAAAATTGGTCTTCGAGTGTCATAGCTGATGTTTGCCGCCATCTGCACACGGCCTGAAAGCCTTAATATTTTATTCTCATCGAGGGTTGGAGATAATTTTAAAAGGGCACTGCTCTTGGGAATATTCTGTGAAGCCAATAAACATCTTATTTCCTCTTCAAAGCTTTCAACTTGACATCGTTTCAGAATATGCTGTTCGGCTAACTTCATGTAATCTACTGTTAGAGCAGGTAGGTTGGAGAGCGATACAAATTGTTGCGATGACGCGCTGTTATGACTACGCAATGAAAATGGAGTAAAAACACGTGAAGAATGGGATGAAGCTGGAATATGACTATTGCGTGTACTAAAATTTCGAGGGTGAGGGCCTAAAAGTTGTTTGAAACGAGCAGCGGCTTGATGAGCCCGCGATGTTGCTCTTACAAGACGTGTCCAGTCACTAAAACGATCTGGATCTGCAGTGACGAATTTTGGTAGTTCAATTACGTTAATGAGTCCCACCATTTCACACGGACTCTTTGTTTTGTACTCCGTGAGAAGTGGTGCGACTTTTGTGGAGGGTTCCGTCGGCCAGGTCGATTGATTCTCGCGTAAAAAAGAAGGACCGTCAAACCATCTCGACGAGGGCTCCAATGTGTGGATTCTCGTCGCATCGTCTGCTATATTCAACTCTGATGGGATCCACCGCCAATCAGTAACGTTAGTGTTCTCACTGATTTCACCGACGCGGTGAGCCACAAAAGGTCGAAAAGTTCGTGCGTCTGAGCGAATCCAACTTAGGACTGTTCGCGAGTCAGTCCAATAAAACACTCTTGCCGGTTTATTTCGATGGCTCTCTGTAATGCTAACGGCTAAGCGGGAGGCCAGTAGAGCTGCCTGAAGTTCTAACCGGGGGATGGAAACAGGTTTAAGTGGAGTGACGCGAGATTTACTGCCGATTAGAGCGAGTTTGTAACTGCCATCTGTTAGAGTAAAACGCCAAAAAGCTACACACGCGTATACAAGCTCGCTCGCGTCGGAAAACATGTGTAATTCTCGTTGTGAGATCTTTTCGCAGCAGTAGCAACGCTGTATGCGCATACTAGATAAAAGAGTCAACTCACTAAACCAATCTCTCCAAGCTAAGGTCTCAGATTCCGAAAGTTTATCATCCCAGCCAACACCGGTACGCCATAACTTTTGGAACATACTGCGTCCTTTAATTGTAATGGGAGCAAGCAGCCCTAAAGGATCATATATGCGCATAAGCTGTGATAATACTTCACGTTTTGTAAGTGACTGCGCTGTAGATGAACAGACAAGTTTATTATTCAATCCCGACCTAAAACCTATGGTATCTTTTTTCGGATCCCAAATTACGCCTAAAGCACGCACAGTGCTAGTTGTTGGGTCCTTCGGGGTGGCTCGCAACTCAGGTGGAATGAGTGAAAGCATGCGCTCATCATTTGATAACCAACCGCGCATCTCGAAGCACGCGTTTTTATGCACCTTGACAATATCTATAGCTAGTTGTGCTGCCTCATTTATCTCGTCGTGGCTACTGATGTGATCATCCATGTAATGATCATTGACAATTGCAGCAGCAGCCATTGGATATAAATGAGCCAGCTCCTCTGCATTTTTGTTTTTAATGAAGAGCGCTATGTAAGGACTACAGCATGCACCGAAAATGACAGAGGTCATGCGGTATTCCTTAATGGGCTCTGCAGGGCTCGGTCTCCATAAAAAACGAAGAGCATTGCGGTCTTGCTCATTTATCTTAATTTGCGGAAACATTTCCTTTATATCCGCGGTCATAGCATAACGTCCTTCCCTAAACCTATATAATATGGCAATGAGTGATTGCAGCAGATCAGGTCCAGATAATAGTAAAGAGTTAAGGCTGACACCATAGGTTTTGGCTGCCGCATCGTGCACCACACGAAGCTTGTTTTTCTGAGGGTGGTACACTCCAAAATGCGGGAGATACCAACGCGGCGCTTCGATGAGTGTACGACTCTCAGAATTGTACCGTGCATGATACGTATCGACGGCGCACTCTTCAGCGTAGCCCTTACCTAGCATATCTGTAATGTAGTTACGATAAGCTTCAGCAAAACTTCTATCTTTCTGCATACGTTTTTCTAAGCTTTTGAAACGTGACTCAGCTTGAAAGTAATTATCCGGAATGTGTGCAATCCCTTGACGCCAAGGTAATCCAACCGAAAATCGCCCAGACGATAAACGCGTAGTGGTAGATTTCAAAATGTCTACGGCACGTTGATCGTCGGTACTAAGAGACGTACGCTTAGAAATACCAATTGAGTCCAGTTTATAATACTCCTTTATTAGTAGTTCTAAGGAAGCGTCACTAGTGCCTCCATTTGAATCGATAAAACTTAAGTGACTAATAAATGTTACAGGTTGAGTTCGTCTGTCTACGGGACCGTAAATTGTCCACCCAAGGGCCGTAAGACAACCTACCGGGTGTGTGCGGTTACCCTTACGGACCTCGCGTGTAATGGATAAATGCCAATCTTCGGCGCCTATGAGAATGGTAGGAACGGCATTCGTGTAAATAAGCATATCGGCAATATCAGATAAATGAGTGTATTTATTAATGTCTGTAACGGAAACAGTTGTTCTGGCATTCTTAATCGTATACACTTCTTGTGTGTACTTGCCTTTAATATTAAAGCTTACATAGGAAACGTTAACTTGTGTGCTCATACCGCCTACAGCATTGATCTTAATACAGTCTGTAGGACCTGCGACTCCAATCACATTGGCAACTTTGGTGTCAATTAGTGTAGCTGTACTGCCGTCATCCAGTAAGGCATAAGTGTCGTAATGCCCTGCTGGACCACTAACAGTCACAGGTACAACTTTTAATAAAACGCTTGGTGTGAATGCGGATGTTTGAGCGTTCGGTGTAAATGAGGAAGGTTGATCTGTAGACAAACCTACAACTTCTTCAATATGTGGCTGTGAAGACGATGGTTGTACGATTTGGTCATTGTGTAGCAATGCGTGGTGTCTACGGGTACAACCATTGACGCCACATGCCTTTACTTTACATGTGTTCCAAGTATGCGTACTGATTTTGAGGCATCTGTAGCACGCTTTATTATTGCGAACCCAACGCCACCTATCTTCGGTAGTAAGTAACTTGAACCCTGAACAGTCTTTTATGTTGTGTGCTTTTTTACAAAAAATACAAGTATTTGGCGGTTTTATGCCACTGACAGAATGCGTAGATATTTCGTACCGGTTACTTGATCGATGAAAAGATTCTTTAGGGGATGGAAGAACTTGTGCGTCAGGAGACATGCCAAATTGAATATGTCGCTCTAATTCCCTTACTAAAAATTCGCTAAGAAGTTCCAACTTTGGCTTATTTTGGTTGTTTTCTGACGCGAAGTCCGTCCATCTCATTCTAAGAGTGTGGTTTAATTTGCCTACTATGCAATAAAACAATTCCGGGGAGTAAAGATATTCGACTTGATTGAGTAACCGTATTGAAGCTACACTATTTTGTACAGCGGTAGTAAATGATGGCAAGCCCTTTAATTCTGGCGTAAGATTAGGTAGTTTCTTAAGGGCGGCTACTTCATGAAAAACTATCACCTCTGGGCGAGCAAAATGATACTCCAGTTGCTGCATGATGCCTTCAGGTGCGTCAGCCAAGAGCAGGAGATAAGAGACGGCCTCTCGCGCTGGGCCACGCAAAGCATGCTGAAGGCGGGTCACATTTTCTAAAGGAGAATAACAAGTATTAGTGGTGTCATAAGCTCTCTTAAAATAAAGCCATTGCGAGGGATCGCCTGCAAAATGTGGTAACTCTATTGTCGATTTCTTAAGTGACGATTGATTGACTACAAGAGCCTTAGTTGTAGCTGCTGTGTCAGCTGCAGCTCGTATCATTCCTGACAAGTCGGCAAAAGACAAATTGTCATTATGTGAACGACGATAAGTATCAGCATTAAATGTTTGTGACGAAGCGTCTTTATCATCAGAATTTACGTGAGGTGCTGATGAGGTGTCCTTTACAATAGTGAGTTTTTCACTCGTACTATGGTGCAGAGGTTCGGGCAAGTTCGCAACCGGGTTAGAAATATTAACAACGCCCTGTGTGTCAGTCGGTCGTGACTGGCTGGGAAGCTCGTCATCGGAGTGATCGAGCCTCGTTGCTACTTTATTTCCATAAGTATAAACAATCGGTACCTGTTTCTGTTCGGTCATGTCGTTTACCCAGTCCTTTAACCTTCGAGAAGAAACGCGACTCCTTTGTGAGGCCCGTGAGCTACCTGACTCGGCCTCGATTGCGGCGAGTTCTGCACGAAGTTCCACTTCCTCGGTTTCCTGTTCCATAGCGGCCAGTTGTCGCTCTCGTTCTAGTTGGCGGCGGCGTAATTGTGCTTCCGCGGCCAGCTTGCGTGCTTGTATGGTTGCACTCGATCGCGTTGTCGTGGTGCTACTACTACGTTCACTGATGTTATCCTGACCATCCTCCATTGTCATCGTGGGGTGCTGTGCCCCTGAATCGGATAGTGTTCGCGTTTCTGCCATCGAAACCTTTTTTGCGTGGATTCTTGTGATGGGCATGTAAGCGAAAAAACAAAATAAATTACGGGAAAAATATACTGGTTCGTTATCCGGCTCGAAGGACCAAATATTGTTGAGGATAGGAGGAGGATAATGGATAAAAACAGGAATAACGTTAATTAAATATATTGTAGCACATTAAGTACAACAAATATTGTTGAGGATAGGAGGAGGATAATTGATAAAAACAGGAATAACGTTAATTAAATATATTGTAGCACATTAAGTACAACCAGAATTTTAGTTTTGAGTGACAGCAAAAACATAGATAAATCGTAGGTATAAAAATGACAACAAGTAGGTTTGATTTGCCACACTACCGTATATCCTTAGATTAAAACAAAAATGGAAGATACGGTAAGCTCATACTAGCATCAATTAAAATATGCTCCGACTCAACTACATAAGCAACTCTCACACACGCACACTTCTGTAAATAAACATTCTATTGAGCGAAACAACTGTACGCTTAAACGCAGCGCGAGCAAAACGGCGAATTCGGGTCGCTTGGCAACCGACTGCGTTTTCTTTTCTTTCTCTACAAATGGCTGAGCTGTATTGTTGTCCTTTTCTAAATAACAAATGACCACAGTGTTGCACAGTTCCGTTTTGTTCGGAAAAAAGGAGGACAATATTTTTTCTTAGCTCCGCTTTTAAATCACTGACATTCATTGACACGTAATCATATTTGCCATAATTAATCGCAGTTATTATCAAATAATCACAACATCATTTTTATAAGAAAAAAAACCCGCGTAGTCAACCCAGCATTTGACATTTCGGAGACCTTACGCTACACAAGCGCCTCTAGCGGCGGATTCATACGCGATAGCCCTCATTTAAGCGGTACACTTTTGAGTCGCGATTGCCGTATCGTCCCTTTTTGTTTTAATTTAAACATCTACCTACTCATTAACATTAGTAGACGCATAAAAAAATGTACTAGCATAGGTACGAATATATTTGAACTCCCTTACTTAACATGTTATATTTAATTTCATTCAAATCAAATAGGCATTGAATAAAATTAAAAGATGAGAGGAACCGTGCATTTGGTAATGATACGAGTGTGTACCTATATAGCTTCATCGTAATCAAAGAAACGAAGTATTTCTCCTATACGTTCATTAGAAACAACCTCTTTTCAAGGAGATGGATCAGAGATTTAAACACAAGCAGATTGCTTTTCAAATATATTTCAAACTGTTTCAAATAATACGAGAAAATTAAAACCTTTTCCGTTGAATACAACCTAATCAGCGAAATTACGCGCACGATTCCAATGGCAGCTGTCGAATTAGATTTGAAAATTTGAAAAAGGAACGGCCGCCATTGTAAATTCAAACGAGGTGTTCCCGCTGTTCTAATTGGCCACAATTCATTTGAGCGGGAAGTGCCTTTATTTTACGGCGGCAATTCGATTAATGTCCACGAAGTAGGCCCGGATTGGTTTGAGTGTGGACTGACTGTAAATGCTGGATTACTTAAGAATTAATCTGGCGATATTATGACTCGGCGAAATAATTGTGACTTTTGAATTAGAAGTTTTTTCACTGACGGGACGGGAAAGTGTTTCATGTTTGATTAAAAGCGTGGCTCAAAAAGTTCTCTCCGATTTTCTTTTATTTTATTATAACTTTTAGCTTTTCGTGAATACCTACTGAGTACAGAATTGATGAAAAGGGAGATTTTTCTCACTTAATTTATTTCCATGGTTGCCAGTTGACAATATAATGTATAGCCAAATCACCCATGTAGCGTCAACTTAATTGATATTTATACACTTAGTATACACCTACTTACATACTTTGTGTTTCTATTACAAATTACAATTTCCTTCCTAAATTACTAAAAATAATGTTATTTTTATAATTGAATATTTCGCCAAGTCAAACCTGTTTATGCGACTGACTTACCTTATCTTACATTCTATAAAGACCTTCATAATACATTGATAAAATGTACATTACGCGCCGCTTACTGGAACGTATTAAAGTGACATCAAAAAGGTAAATTTAAAAAATCAACTCTTTCTCATTTTTTAGTTAGGATTATAAGACGGTCTATACCGCAGTCTTGTCATTGCAGTAAGGCTTAATATCTCAGGGATTATTAAAAGTACCTTGAATTGCTTATCTAAATTTCTTCACCCACCATTCCCGCAGTCTACTCCTGCATATTAGACCGCGCTATCACTTTGTAACTTTTAAAATATTTGTCTAAATGGCATAGTGTAAAAGAAAAAGTTTATCTTCTTTAATTATCAAAAGTAATTGTTTAAATAAAAAAAAAGTTAATACCATATATGCATTTTGGAAATAGATATCAAATAATATTTTATTTTAGATTCACTATTTTAGCGATAATGACTTACACATTAAAGATAGATATATGCTGTCGTGGACTTTATTGTCGATTTTTTAGATACATTATATTCGTGTAACTTTTATTGTTTTTGCAGAGCCCAAAATGGCTCGCAGATGGGGGATTTTTTTCGTCTTACGTGATACTTCTTGGTGTTTCTTCTTCCGCAGAGGAACATATTATATTTTGGTCAAGTCAATCAATAACTACATAAATTATAATTTATATGTTATTATTATTATGTATTACCTATATTATTGTTAAGTTTCATTAAAATCCATTCAGTATTTTTTGGGTAACAAAGTTCCATACAAACGTAAGATTGAAATCAAAAGCGCAAGTGGCTAATATACAACTTTAAATTATTGTAGATCCTAAACAGTCATATAAAATGAAAAATGGTGTAAGAAACTTTAACATGATTTTCGATTATCTAGAAATGATATATTTCGTCAACTTATTTTTTTTATTTCTCACAATATGGCGCCTAATTGTCCCCATATTGAATTTCGATTATTATCATATCCTTAGTAGCCATTTCCATGATAAAGACGAATCGATTGACGTATGAATCATTAAAATCAGTCCACGCGTTTGGTCTCTAGTGTGCCACAAAGGAACATATGTATTATATAGATTGTTAAACACTATACTGTCTGTGCGTCGCGTTTCGCCCTTACATTGCGCAGTCGGGTAAAAAGCTTTTGCCATGTGAAATTCTTCGTCCATGTTACGTGTGGGGTCATTATTATGTTCTTTGCTGTTTACGAATAAAGACGAATATTCTCTGAGAATAATTAAAAAAAAAGTTTTGACGTTTTGACTGAAGTTTTGAAAAATTGATCTGTCAAGAAAACCAACAAACATGAGTCATGGTACAGATCCGTCATATTTTTTTTAACCAAAACTCCTGACAGTAACCTATAAAACCATATCAGATCAAAACAAAGCAGATGCCGATAAATTGACACTTGCTCCATAGAAATCTACCGAGTTGCTTCGTCTCACCGTAATGGGTAAACTGCCTTACGCCTACACCGACTCGGACGAAGAAACATCCAGCTCGGTGGAGAACGTCAAGAAGAAGAAGAAGCTTTCGTGAGTTTGCTAATTTCTTTTTACGATTTTTGTTGAGGGAAACGCATAGGTTGATTATACTAATGCATATAAAACCGCGGCTGCAGGTCGCAGTGTCGCCTTGTTCTGAACCAATTTCTTATACCGGCCATACACACTACGAGAAATCGTTACGATCAGACTGTACAGTTCGAACGGAACAGTTTATACGATTTCGTTAGTATAGGAAACTGTGCAGTTTTATAACATTCACGCTACGATTTATCGGTACCGTTCGGACTGTACAATCTAATCGTAACGATTTCTCGTAGTGTGTATGGCCGGTATTAGAGATTCATAGAAAAAAATGATGTCGCTGAAGGTGCGGATGCAGTTTGCGGTCTGCGACCCATCTCGGTATGGCACCTTTAAGTTCCACCTTACCTGAGTTTAGGTGTGATCAGCTACGCTCATTTTACTAGCCCACATGGTAAAATTTTCTTCCTGGGTAGGGTTGCCACCCGTACCTTATTATAAAGTATTATATGTTATTTGGGGTATTTATACTCTATACTTTATGCCAACAATAAAGTACGCGAAAATACTTTGTTTAATGTGATTTTTGATAGGAAGAATTTTCGCATAAAACGGACAGACAAGTATAAATATGTTGCTTGCTTAGCTAATTCCTGCAACATTTTCGTGGCTGCATGCCTTTGTATCATGACCTTTTCCATTGCGGAAAAAAATTACAGTAGCAGTATTTATTAAAAGTTGCTAGTAGCAAAGTAAAATATATTTTAAGCGAACTAATAAGGTGGAATAAAAAGTACTTTATTTTGGACACAATGTACTTTTTTTTCTACCTTTAATTAATATCCAATGTACTTTATTTCGACAAAAGAAGGTGGCAACCCTATTCCTGGGCCCAAGAGATGATACTTGTCATTTTTTTGTTGAAAAGGTATCACCTCTCGGACCTAGGAAATACAGAATATACGCCTATACTGCATTTGCTTACTCCTGATCCTGTGGTAATAACCTAACCCAGACTTACTGGGTAAAGTTCCACTATTTTCCCTTAACAAGGAATTAGGTGACACATTTCTTTCTCGTACCTAATTTCCGTATACGGGAATTCTTTGCTTGTACATGTTTGCTTTTTGCTATAATCAACTCAACGTGGGGAATCTTTAAAAGAAAAGTAAAGAAGGAACTTGTAGGCTGCTAGGTGATGATGGCAAATATGCCAGCTTTGCAATAGGATACCACTATCTCTTTCCTTTTCTGAGCATTTACTTTATTTATATATAATAATATTTAATTTGTCTTTTTATATAAGTTCTCCTATATTGTAGAATTGTTTTGGTTAAGTTGTATTGTAATTATCTCATTCTGGTTGGCCGAGGGCTTGTTGATCTGTAATACAGGTATTTCTATACCCATGTCAGACACCAGCTTCTCACAGCCTACAGATATATCATTTTTGTATTCACCTATTACAATAGCATCATGTTGTGAGGAGAAATAAATAAATATATTATTATTATTATTTCAGTTCTTTTATCGAGGATACGTGCGATTCCCAGTCGGCATATTTCGTCTTAATCTGTGACTTAGCGCGAACTTAAACGAGCAAGATCCTACCCACTTACAAAAATGGGGAATCTCAAAAGACGAATGGAGAGCCCTTTTGGAAAGTTATCTACGGCACATAAGACTGCATTGTTTTATACTAGGCGCAACAAATTGGCCCACCCACAGAACATAGAAAGAGGTAAAATCGATGTGAACGAATAAACGCTCACAGTCACGGCTGTGAGCGCTGATTCGTTTGGATGCTTGATGCCGCGTCGTTTGATTGGCTTATTATCTATTAGCTGGAAGTGTAGTGGGGGCGAGCCGGCGACATAGGTTCTCATACTGGCGATCGCTTATCACCCTTCTAACCTCTTTCTGTGTTCTGTGGGCCCACCCCATTTGATGTTTAGTGTGAGAGGACTCCAGTCGCGAAGATAGGTGATGTGGCAGGTGTGCCGCTGGTCGCTTGTGTGTTGTGTTGTGTGTGTCGGTGTCACCTTGCCAGCCGGAACTAGGGTTACCATCCGTCCATATAAGTCCGGACATGTCCGGACTTTTAGACTATTGTCCGGACTTTCTCCAGATCATGAAATTGTCTGGATTTTATTGAATTACTTTAAATATGAATAATACAAGTACATATTGATTTAATTACCATACCATTGTAACTAAGTGAGTAATGGTACCATTTTGTGACTAAAAGTCCGGACTTTTTTCGGATTGTCAAGATTTTTGTCAGGACTTTTGTAATTCCTACATGGTAACCCTACCGTGCCGCATTTCCACTAGGGTTGCCAGATGCTGTCTTATCAATTCCGGGAATCCATCCCCCACATCACACCTCACTCCAGAAATAAAACAAAACAATATAAGGCTTCTGCCGATCAATTCCTGAACAGTTGAACCCCCCCCCCCCCCTCAGAATTAAAACCCTTTATATAAAGAAGCCATAGCTTCTGTCGCCCGTCGCCGCCCAATCCCAAATAAATACATCCCTGATGTATGTAACGCGGTTATATTTTTGTAATATTGTGAACTGGCATTTGGGGATTCCGGGGCAATAAGGTCTAATTACTAGATAACGGACAAGACGCAAAACTCCGGGAGAATCCCTGATTTCCCGGCCATCTGGTAAGCCTAGTTACCACGCCGTTGCACGTTGACGGCGTCGGGACGTGGAGATGTCGACAGGCACTAAGGTTGTCTTAGATGTACCGGGTAAGGGTTTGATAAGGTTATTGTTTCCGGTCTCAGATCACATTAAGAATTTATAAAATTCTACGGAATCCTGTCAAAGAATATTTAGGAAAAGAAAGGACATTGACGAAATCGGCCCCAGTGTGCACAAACGAATGTCCTTCACTATTATTTTTTTACTTTATTAGCAATAAATCATAGTAAACGGACATGCTCACGCACGCACCTTAAGCATTTGGTCCTGGCTGCACCTGCAGTCGTTAGCACTACCAATCCTCATTGGGCCCGCGTGGTGGGTCACGGCCCAATCTCCCTATTACATGCATTGGAAAGGCTTGTGAGGCTGTGATGATGATAAGGATGTCTACGTTTGTCACTCTAGCATACTGAAATGTTCAACTGGGAACTTGAAGAAGAAGAAATGTAAGTTCCACGCAAAGTCGGAGCCGGATGACTCTGACTCCCGCAGCCGCAGCCGCAGTCACAGCAACCACCGCTTCGTGTATAAGCTACACGGCATACTGAAGAACGACAAGGAAAAAGAATGTTAGTAATAACATAACAAGATACAAATGTTATATGTTTTCTCTCATGGTCACTAACAATATACTAATAAGCGGGATTGCTACCATGTATAATCATAATCAAAATCATTTTTTCCATTTAGGCTTGTTGAAAATATATCGATGTATCGATATATCGATATTTTTTTCCGATATATTTTGATTCGATATATCGATACAAAATAACCAATATCGAAATTCGTATCAAAAACGATATTTTTTTAATTATTAGCGGCATATCACGATCTAACTAAATTCGTATCTGGAAAAATCGTAACTGGATCTCAGATTAATGATATTCAACATATCTATGATCTGTGCTGTATTTAGTATTGTCTATGTCATCATTCGAAAATAGGGTCTATTTTTAGGGAGATAATTTTCGTTCCATTATTATTCCGCGTGTCATATTTCGTGAACTACTGTACGATATTTTTGGGAAAATTGGTCCGATATATCGATGTTTTTTTCGCGATATATCGAAGCCGATATTGATATTTTTTAAAATATCGATGTATCGATATATCGATATTTTTTTCAACTTTCGACATCCCTACTCACGTTAATGTCTAGAAGTATCATCCAATAACAACGAATTCCGCGTCTTTTGAGCTCTCATGCGCCCTCTATCGCACGATATCGCACCTCGCAGAACTCGCGGCACCTCTACAGCCTTCACCAATATCGAAAAAAATTAATGTTCCTTGGTTCAATACCGAGGTGCTATTTTTTGAAATTCGGCCCCGTTCTCGAGATTCCAGAAATTTCGGTCGAAAAATGTCGGTTTTTTTCGATTTCCAAAAATTTTTTTGCCTTTTACAAAATATATTTTACATGTTTTTATAGCTCTTCAAATTCCGCCTTTAGTCCTCTACGGCCTCGTGGCCCTAAACCTCGGGGTATCACGGGCGAGTCGCACTTTCAGCGAAAATGGGTGCCTACTGGAGCGAACGAAAAATCATTTTGAATGTTAAAAAGCATATTTACTATTTAAAATCGTCGAGGTTAGCAGTTGATAATAATAGAACCGATTTTGTTGCGTCCTTTATAAAAGATTTACGTCGACTAACCACCAAATTAAAGTATACGTATTATCCTGGATCCTAGTTCACACAGGGTCTGAAATATTCTTAGCTTTCAGAGATTAAATCTCGGCGGACGGCTTATGTGTCGACCCGGATGGTCACTATAATAAGTTTGTGGATCAAGGGTCCACGCTTAATATATTATGCTGGTACTTCACATTGCTATACATATGTAAACTTGACAGCATAATGTATCCTCATTGTTTGTAAAGAACAGCAAATATTTGTGCTCATAATAGCCTGCGTAGACGAAGGATTTTCGTCCGTGAAGGACAAAAGTACCTGAATCGGGAAAATATGAAACTCTAGCGCTGACCGTTATTGCGCAGAAGTAAAAATTAAGATGTCTTGGGGGGAAACGAGGTGCGCGGGTGGGCGTGCATTGCGCTGATTGGCTCTCCCGTCGTACCCATGCGCTGCTATCCCCTCCGCGTTTTGTTCAGTGCTAGAATTACGTTACGTGCCGCAACATGTATTGTCACGGACACGGTATGCGCACATTTGTTGACCGGAAATATAGAGAAACGCACGTTAAGGAACAAAATATTCTGAGATTACGTTATGTGCAATTAAAACTTAAGTGAAAGTATGAAAATCTATACTTATAATAAATCTGTAGAGATGTCAATTCTGTACATGAAATATATTTTTAAAATAACTATCAGGGGGTGATTAGTGATCGATACTGATGTCAAAAATGCAATCAGTAAAATTTTTGTCTGTCTGTCTGTCTGTGTGTATGTTCCTTATAGAAACAAAAACTACTCAACGGATTTTAACGAAACTTGGTACAATTATTCTTCATACTCCTGGGCAGGTTATAGTATACTTTTCATCACGCTACAATCTATAGCAGCAGAGTAGTGAAGGGAAATGTTGGGAAAACGGAAGAAGTTACTCCATTTTTTAAGCTTCCGTCGCGGGTGCAGCCTTAATGGTTAAAGTTACATAGAAATCATGTATGACGGAAATATTCTACATAAAATTGTCTAAAAAATATCCCGCAACAGCTTATGTCTATCTTTTATGGTTGACTCACAATAACACGTGTAATTATATAAATAAAGTCATTCTTTATAGCACAAGCCTGAAAACAAAAACTATAGTTTACACTACAGCTCTACACCGAAGCGAAGCGAGGGCGGGCCACTAGTAATTTAATAAATATGTACTTAATACAACACAACAGTGGGCCACATGAAATGCTGATGTTTCATAATATTTTTGTGTGTTATCAAACTAATATTATAAAGGCGTAACTTGTTTCTTCACGTCTTCACTTTGTTACTCCTTCACGTCTAAACGGCTGGAGCGATTTTAATAATATTTGGTATGGAGTAAGCAGACACCCTGGATTAACACATAGGCTACGTTTTACTCCGGGAAAATATCCCTAATAAACCGCGGGTAACACCGCGGGGCACAGCTAAAACACTTTTTATAAGTATGTGTGTGTCTACATAGTACACCAATATTATAAATATGTTTTGAACCATTAAGAGTTCTTAATTATAATAACCTGCCGCCATCACTCAACATACCACATAGGACAAACCAGTGAACCAAATGTTCACCAAAACCTGATTTAAAAAAAAAATGTATTTAATTAATTGAGAACTTCGGAGATTTTGTGTGGTTTCGTTTGAAATTCGTGATTTCTCGAAAACCGGAAGTGCTACGTTACTCAAATCCGGTTTGTAGTCTTATCAGACTATTCTTAACTTATAACTTAAATATTCTCTTTATCTATCTCTTACAGTTTGGCCGCTGAAACAGCACCACAGACAGACGGACGGACGGACGGACTTGTCTAATAGATAAGAGATACTGGATCCATCCCTTAAAATCGGATAGAGCGCGCAAACCGGACTAAAATTCGTTGTGTGCGTTACTGCGATATGTCACATGAGTTTTATTTTATTCGGGGACATCCGCGTACTTTGGTCCAGTCCGGTCTCTCGGTGTTAGGGTTGATAGGTGGCCGGGACCTACCGGGATTGTCCCGGAATGAGAGCATATGTCCCTAGAATTGAGAAAAATGTCCCGGAAAATTTCAAAGCTGTTTTTTTCACAATTTTACTATAATTTTTAGGCCTTATGGGCTGCAGAAGCCATATAAAGGTATTCGGTAAAGACCCATATTTTGATTTGATGTTTTAATTCTAGAGGATGTCCGAGAATTGATACATCGATATTGATGTTCGCGGTTGTTTGGGGTACTTTAATACCGTCGTGTGATTTACTTGATGAAGTTGTAAGCGAGTTTTGGCCGACAAAAGTGCATCGTCTGCGCAGGCCATAACACTTTGTGTGCTTCTACAGGAATTAGTACCTGGGACCATTACCGGGAGCATAGGGAGGATAGCTGCTTTTCAGGTCATCGTAACAAAATAGATAACGGTCGCCTGTTGTGCACAATTCAATCTTTATGGTTCGTTTTTCAATTGATATTAATATTATGGATTAGATTTTTTTGTTAATCTTTTTTTTTGCCTAAACAGTAGGACACGGCATTCCTAAACATTTCTAAACTTTGTTAAACCAGTTTTTAATATGTTTTTTATTTTATTGTCATTATTTTTATATTATTTGCATTTGTAATGGAAAGTGACTTTATGAGTTACCTCATATTGAAGTCATTTTTAAATTTGACGACTCTGTAAGTAATACAGGGAGAAAAAAACAGCCCTTGCTGAGTTTCTTGCCGGTTCATCTCAGTACAAGGTCTCCCGCCGTAGATTTGCGAACCGATGGCATAGCTTTTCGACATTCACAAGTGCTTGTAACAGCCTAGACTGAATAAACGTTAATTTTTTTTTTTTAATTTTTTGTCCGAAAATCGAAAAATCTAACCATAATAAAAAATAATCTTTATTTGATAATGTGTGTACAAGCTGAGTGTTTATTATAGCTAAAGATAACAGAGCTACTGATGATTGTCTTCAGATGTCTCCACGGATGATGACGAGGACGTCGACCTGCCCAGCGCCATGAAGTCCCAGGACCGCTGCCTGGTGGGGCGGGTGCCGCGGCTGCCGGGGGCCAAGCCCGGCCGCGGTGGGGGCCTGGCCATCGTCGTGAGGAAGAATGTTAGCGTGAGTAGTTTATACATCACATTATGTGGATGATGACGATGATGGCGACCTGCACAGGACCGCTGCCTGGTGGGGCGGGTTCTGCGGCTGCCGGGGGCCAAGTCAGGCCGCGGCGGGGAGCTGGCCATCATCGTGAGGAAGAATGTTAGCGTAAGTACTCTATACATGTTATTACTTGGGTGATGACGATGATGGCGGCCTGCCCAGTACCGCTGCCTGGTGGGGCGGGTGCCGTGGCTGCCGGGGGGCAAGTCCGGCCGCGCCGGGGGGCTGGCCATCATCGCGAGGAAGAATGTTAGCGTGTGTACTTTATACATCACATTATGTGGGCGATGATGAGGAGGTCGACTTGCCCAGCGTGATGAAGTCTCAGGACCACAGCCTGGGGCGGGTGCCCCGGCTGCAGGATGCCAAGCCCGGCCACGGCGGGGAAAGATAGGATTTTTTCAAAAACGCAAGTCGCCTCAGTAAGATTGCATTAAGAATTGCTAGTAGGTATATTATAAATATATCCTTGAGTTTTGGGTTCTTTGGTTCTGATAATATTTTTGGTTTATGTACATGACACAAACAGTCAACATAGTTCAAATTTCATATCAAAGTGTAGAGACTACTAAATCCCAAACGTTAGAGTTCTCAGACGTTTGGCACACCCTGCGCGGCGCGGCCGCGCCCGCGTCATCACAGGCCGTCGGACAGCACCTTTAGATTGAGCAATACTAATTCGCACTGAGCTCTCGTGAGTTGGCCCTGGGTAAGGGCATGTACCTAAACTCAAATTCTTTGACTGAAATGAAAAAAACGAAAACTACGCCATCGGTTTGCATAAAATACGTGCACCAAACACCCTTTCACCATAAATAATTAATTTGTTTTGCACTTCCAGCCTTTCATTGTTATTCCATAAATGACACCAAAATTTTGCATTATTTCTAATTCTCTCAATTTATTTCGCTGACGTAAGACGAAAGTCGTTAGCAGCGAGTAATCTAAAATCCCAAGATCTTGCCGAAGTTCGTAGCTGCATAGTAGGCCCCAGGGCCTTTAAGGCGTCTGCCTTAAGGCGTGTCACAAAGCCATTCGCCTAATCTCTCGTATAAAACTCGCGTTTACCCCATCCAGTAATGTCATCGCTTCGTCCATTTATCGAATGTTGCAATATTTTTCTATTAACTCGCGAGATACGAACGGATAACCGCGCAGATTTAAACTTATTCGATGGTCATGTGTTACTTAGGATGCGTCCACGGTGGAGCTGGCGATGAGTTTTCTAACACTTACTAACACTAAGTGTTGGCGGGTGTGGCTTTGAAAATCGTAAAAAGTATTTGTTTCTTAGGTTTTCACGCACATCACTCATTAAATAAAACCAGTTTTTCACGGGTTAATGCACGAAACTTTATTTATTTATTGACGTTTCGCAGCCTTTACAGGCTGCTTCGTCGGAATCAATTTTTTATTTAATTTTGTCGAGACTTCGAAAGACTTTTATTGAGCGTTCGGTTATTTCATTGTTCGATTTTTAAAGTTTTATTGTCTATGTATGAATTTATTACTTAATTTAGTTTATAGTACTTTATTTTAAATTCTTTTTTTTAATTTTGAGTTTATTTATTTGACCCTAACTACCGTAAACTACCACTGGTTCCAAAACTGGGAGACCTTTCTGAGAAGAACCGGCGAAATAAACTCAAGAGAGGCTTTCTATCTCCTTCTTATATTAAATTATGTCTCTTGAGTTTGTTTCGCCGGTTCTTCTCAGAAAGGTCTTCTAATTTTGGAACCGGTAGTAATTTACGGTAGTTAAAATAAACTCAAAATTACATAAAAGAATTTTAAATAAAGTACTTTATTAACTAAATTAAGTAATAAATTCATACATAGACATAAAACTTTAAAAATCAAATAATGAAATAACCGAACGCTCAATAAAAGTCTTTCGAAGGTAGCTCGGCAAAATTAAATAAAAAGTTTATTCCGACGAACATGGGCTTATAAAAAAAGGCGGACAGAGTTCCGGTAAACAATAAACTGTGTCGCTCAGAGTCGGCCACACAATAGTCAGCCACTACGCGTGCAAACGTCAAAGCAGCCGACACGTTACGTGGAGATAAAAAATAACCTAAACAAGATATCTTGCTTGTAAAAACCGTAGTGACCGAAAGAAAAAAAATCCAGGAATCACGTTTCATAGGTAAATGAATAATTGAATCACTTTTTTCTAGTTTTAAGAAATCGAAATCAATTTTAATTTTAAGGACAAAATGATTAGTCTAAAGCCCAGTGTTGCCAATGTTCATGTAACCATATTACCTAAAATATGGGAAATTGGGTTGACATTAACTTCAATCTATTATTTATTATTCTTTTTTATCAGATTTCCTAAAGAAAATTACTTATATGAGAAATTACTGGAAAATGAATGATTTCCAAACAAATATGTAGTAGTGTCATTTTAGTCTTCATTTTGAAGCTCAAGACTTATATATGTTACGGCTTAAAACCGAAGTGCGGCTACACCTAGTTTTAGTCGGCTACAACTAGGTGCAGCCCGCCACATGCGGTAAACTCAGGTGTATCCTGCTTATCTTCGGATACAACTAGGTTTAGCCTTCATTATAGCGGCTAGAACTAGGTACAGCCGCACACTGGTGGTTAAACTTAGGTGCATCCTATTTATTATCGGCTAGAACTAGGTTTTCAGTTCACTTAAAGATTTTGGTTTTATTTTGTGATTCGTATCTTGCGTTTCCTGATTGATTCGATTTTGTATCATTACCCCGGTAGATAAGATAATATTATCCTAGACAAGCCATAAACCATGCCAGTCCGAAACAAGATTTATACTCGTAATTGTGTTGAATTATATTATGAACTAAAATGAAATTTCGTCTTTTAATGTGGAGATTCCCTCTGTAGTAAAAGCTAAAGTAAGTAGGCACTAAAGAGTTCGTCAAATTGGCAGCGCGGTATAGACGAGGGAAAGGAGTTGGCGTCGCGACCGGCCCGCGCGCAGTCCTCCGCCCGCCCACCGCACGTCCTTGGCCTTGTGTAACTCCGAATGCCATTCAAGTTTATCTTGTTCAAATAAGTGATACAATACAGTGCAACATACTATCACATAATATGAGTGTTTGTTGATTTTTGTATAATTAAAACTGAGTTAAAAAGTTATCCTATTTGTTTTAAAAATATGAGAGAAGAGAACATTATTATAGTATTTTGTGTAACTCTAATTGTCATTCAAGTTTATCTTGTTCAAATAAGTGATAGACATTCTTGCAACATGCTATCATATATGAGAGTTTGTTTGATTTTTGTATAATTAAAACTGAGTAAAAAAGGTAAATTTAAAAAATCAAAAAACCCGACTGCTTATTTATACTTCAAATAAAAACTGAAAAGAAAAAAACAAGTCCAGTAGTCTATAATTCTGTTAATAAGGAACAAAGCTACTTTAACAGTCGGGACCCATTAGATATTCAAGAATACATAATATTTTTCAACAGTGGGTCCCGACTGTTAAAGTAGCTTTGTTCCTTATTAACAGAATTATAGACTACTGGACTTGTTTTTTTCTTTTCAGTTTTTATTTGAAGTATAAATAAGCAGTCGGGTTTTTTGATTTTTTAAATTTACCTTTTTTATTTCACACTTTTTAGTTAGTTAGTATTTTAAGACGGTATATACCGTAGTCTTGTTACTTCAGTATGGGAATTAATATCGCGGGAATTATTAAGTACCTGGCGTCGGTCTAAAAGATTGATTTATTAAGATATATAAAGACTTTACCAGCGGGGTCAAGGCTACAGATGGGCCTCAATTTTCGCAAAAATGTGTGAAGTTAAATCAAGTCGTTACAAAAATATCTCTTATGTATGTAAATTTTATAGTAAACTAGCACTTACTCCAAAAGTCATCTTTGGTTTAGGTTTTTTTTTAATAGTTTAGCAGTAAATATAAAATTCATTTACTTTTATTCGTCGACTATTTAAAATTGGCAGTGGCTGCATTGTCATGTCAATGCCGGACGTCTAAGATTGTGATATACACAAATTCAGTGTTAGTCCCTAGTCTCATAATTTGATAAACCTACATAAATCACAGAAACCCAATATGTAGATGCCAGAAGTTAACTTCAAATGTTTTTAATCACCCTATATACAATACCAATCAATGACGTTTATGTAATTCCCGTCTGTTGTTTTGGACAATGGTGGCAATTGCCTTAGATCACTAAATTAAATAATTATGCAATCACCAAAGCAAAGTTTATAATATTTGATTAAACTAAAGGCGCATAATAAAATTTTCATAAAGTTAAGTAGAGCATCATAGCAATCTCATTTATTATCAATTTATAGTTCTCTTTGTAGTTTTCTTTTAAGCGTTCACATTTAACAGGTCAAAGACTTTGTGTTCGACCCTTTTTTTATTGGTAGTGTAAAGCTCGAATGAAGAGTACTCCCAATAGTGCAATCATGGCAATTATTTTCCAAATTTTTTTTTGTTTAAAAAAATACCGATTAACATATCACTGTTAAGCACAAATGCTAAGTAACTTTTACAAATATAATCAAATAAACCTATTACTTACTTTATTTTTAAATCTTTTTCATCAATTAAATACTTATCTTATCCTAACTATCTATACTAATATTATAAAGAAGCAAGATTTGTATGTTTATAACAAATAATCTGTCAAACTACTGAACCGGTTTCAAATATTAATTCATTATAAGGTAGCTATGTTATTTATTATAACATTTTTCTTTATTTAAATACATTTTGTGACATAGGCTATATTTTATCCCGATAAATAAATTTCGCCCGTACAATGCCCGGGTGGATCACTAGTAAGTATAATATAATATTATAGATGCGATAGTGAATTTGTTTGTTGCGCTTCCGTGCCCTAATAGCTAAATCGAATATAATGAATTCCCATATAGAAGTAGATGGGAACTTGGTTCTTAGCTACAACATCGCAATACTTATAGGCGTAGGGTGATGAAAGGGGTGATTTACCTATAAAAATCTACATTATTTACTTTGAATTTTGCAGAATTATTACAAAACCAATATTATCGCGAGCTGATTAATAAATACAGGGATTCCAATAAGTATGTACTTACTAGCGAAAAATGGGTTATCTGTCATTATATTAAGTAAACCTTTTTTGTAACATTAAGTAATATCGTTAAAAAAAATGAAAAACAGTAAAATTCTGAGTTTTTCATTAAAATTCAATAATCATAAATACCTATTATGATAATATATTTTTCATCATTTAATAAGAAGGAACTGTATCACAGTTTTATTGTTAGTCCTTCGTATAGGATCAGATACTGCGAATACCCCTTTTTTTTTCTTTTACCGCGCTATCATTTTGTCATCATTGTAACTTTTTAAATATTTGTCGAAATGACATAGTGTAAAAAGCAAAGTTTATCGTCTTTAAATATCAAAAGCGATAAAAGTATTTGTGTGGATAAAAAATGATTTGTTAATATAAAATGTGCATTTTGGAAATAGATATCAAATAATATTTTAGTTTTGATTCACTATTTTAGCGGTAATGACTTACACATTAAAAATAGATATATGGTGTCACAGACTTTATTTAGAACTATTTAAGAGATACATTTTCACTCTACATTACATTCATGTAACTTTTATTGTTTTTGCAGTGCAGGCCAAAATGGCTCGCAGATGGGAGATTTTTTTCCGTCTTATGTGACACTTATTGTTATATATTGGCCAATTCACTCAATAACTACATAAATGATTATATATATGTAATTATCATATATGAGATATATTACTGTTAAGTTTCATTAAAATCCATTCAGTATTTTTTAGGTGAAAGAGTAACAAAGATCCATACAAACGTAAGATAGAAATTAAAAGCGTAAGTGGTTAATATACAACTTTAAAGCGTTGTAGATCCTAAACGATCATATAAAATGAAAAAAAGTGTTAGGAACCTAAATATGATTTTTGATTATCTAGACAGTGATACCCCACTCGACATATTTTGTCAACTTATTTTTTTTACTTCATCACAATATGGCGCCTAATGTTGCCCATATTGAATTTTGATTACTATCATATCTTTAGTAGCACTCCCTTGATTGAGACGAATCGATTGATGTATGAATCATCAAAATCGGTCCAGGCGTTTGGTCTCTAGTGTGCCACAAAGGAACAAACATACATATATAGACTGTTAAACACATAACCCTGTCTGCGCGTCGCGCTTCGCGCTCTTGCATTGCGCAGCCGGGTAAAAACTTGTCCTATTTGTTTTAACATAAAAATATGAGAGAAGAGAACAAAGACTTGGTTGATTTTTTCATAGTTAAGAAGTAAAACTTTATTTTTTATGTTTATTTTGTTATGTCTAGTTCTGTTAGTTTATGAAGAGAAGATTTATAAGATTTTCTGTTTTAATTACTTTTTTGTTCAAAGATATTTGCCTGTCAAATAATAAATGTCACTTAAACATCCCTGTCTTTTATTTATTCCATGTAATCGAATCAATCGGGAAACGCAAAATTAGAATCTCAAAATAACTGAACTGAAAACCTAGTTCTAGCCGATGATAAATAGGGTACACCTAAGTTTAACCACCGGTGTGTGGCTGCACCTAGTTTAAGCCGCTATAATAAAGGCTAAATCTAGTTGTAACCGAAGATAAGTAGGATACACCTAAGTTTAACCGCATGTGGCGGGCTGCTCCTAGTTGTAGCCGGCTAAAACTAGGTGTAGCCGTACTTCGGCTATTAGCCGTAACATATACAACTAAAGGAGGACTCCGGCGTGTTATTACGTATGCATTACCTCAAAAGGTTGATTAATGCGTCATATTTGTTTTTTTTTATTGTTGTTCGCGCAGATCTCCGAGATTCGTGGACCGTTTATGATGATTCTTTTTTTGTTTTAATCAGTTAACTAGCGAGATGGCTGCATATTAATTTACTGGAGATCTGATGAGTACTTTCGGAGGAAAACAATGGAACTCCTCAATTACAAACAGTACTCAATGGGTGTTAGTTTATTTTTAATAAATATGAAAGAGAATGCAGGCCAGGCCATGTATATTTAGTTGATTTACCCAATATTGAGCAAATTCGATCAATTCTAGAATTTCTAATGAGTCCCGACTGTTAAAGTAACTTTGTTCCTTATTAAACAGAATTCTAGACTACTGGACTTGTTTTTTTCTTTTTAATACATTTTTTTTATTTTCGACATTTTAATTTCATAATATACTATATACTATTTAATAATTACACGAGTTGTATATTTTCTAAATATTCTTTTAAAACCCTGCACTTTGATACCTCGCTTGACGGGTTATAAAAATACTTATACTTTTTTTCAAAATGTTTCATTTTGGCGCATAAAATCTGTTATTTTGATTTTAATATACCGAGTGCCACTCATATCACGACAAATCAAATGACACCTCGCATGTCAAAATCCGTCAAGACGTTCAGGCTGTAGGGCGTGCCAAATTATTGGACTACATACATACATGCATACATACGCTCGAAAATCATTATTCTCTGCAGTCGGGCAAAAAGTAAAATTTTGAACAATCCATTGCGGTGCCTCAGTATTGTCTTAGCCGAAACTCTGTCCGCCTTTTTTTATACGTCCATGCCGACGAAGCAGCCTGTAAATGCTGCGAAACGTCAATAAATAAATAGAGTTTCGTGCATTAACCCGTGAAAAACGAGTTTTATCGTAAAAAGTGTAAAAATTTGGAACAGGATGAAACCCATACCAAAAGGATTAAATAGGACACATAAAAAAGATGAAAATATTAATTTCGCCACGATTTGAGGAAGGGAAGAGACCTTTTAAGGGCTAGAAACGGTTTACCGCGAATTTAGGGGAAAAACTACAACTCATATCGAAAAAATCAATGGCAAAATTTTACTAGAAAAAATTTGGACACGCGGAGTAGGCAGCTAACAGGAAAATTTTCTTTTAATTTAAACATCTAGCAGTTACATGCGAAAACAATAACAAAGAAATATTAAAATTTTAGGTTATTAAAAGATTTGAAATAAGAAACTTTTGTATTAACCAAACAGTTTCCGGAAAAAATCAAAAGAACCGCCTTTTATGTATTTTATTAAAAAAATATCGCGTCTGGCCTACATGCATATATAAGGAAGGAAAAGTATTAAATGAAAATTTTAAATACATTTTTACTAGAAAAAAGATCTACTCGTCAGGGATATCAAGCTGGATCAAACATGAATTTGTTTTATTTAGTGTAGGCTCTATGAAAGTCAAATAAAGAAATTGTAGCAACTGGTAAGCAAGGGCTACTTTTTTCTCCCTCCTTTATTTCATACTGTGATTTCGACCGGTTCACAGTGCTTCTTTTGCCAAAAAAATGTGACATCCGCTTTTTATCAAACATTTAGACTCAATAGGTTGCAAATGTATGAGTAGAACACCCAAGTGTCAACTCCGTAAAACTGTTTTTTTTTAATCTTTAATATTACCCGACCTCGAAATTCAAATCACTGAAAATAATTCCTACCAAAAAAACTTGACGCGATTGAGTTTTACTTGTATTACAGGCTTAAGAAGCAACTCTTAGCACATAATATTATGTTTTTGTTTAACCAAAAATAATAATAGAATCCCCAAAAAAAGATCGTCACCGAAATCACTATTTATTTATTTATAGCTTTTCTAGCTCAAAGTAGAATCTCTGTCTAGTAGAAATAGATACCTTATAATAATATTTATTGCCCATAAAAATATTACTTTCAAGTTCGGCCTAGGTTTCGAGAAATATTATTTTATGTATTGAGGTCGCAAATCCAAATTTAGGGTACTTTATATAAGATTTCATTTTAATTTCTCCCGCATACTTCTTGTTATTTAATGCTTACATTTTCGACGGTAACTGGTATCGGATCTACGATAAAGAGGTCCAAGCACGATTTTTCATAGCTTTATCATATCGTCATCCTCAAAGGAGAATGAATGACACATTGTGCCTATGTCGTGGCCATATCGGAGATTTGCTCTCTTTATGAAATACTCGGGAACTTCATGAAATTATGTGGTTTGGGCAGATCAATGATGAGAAATCGTTTCACGATATGGCCAACTAAACGCGCGGCTACTTCATGAAATGGCAAAAATTATTTGATCATATTGTAAAGTAAGTAGTTACATTAATTACCGGTAGAGGCACTGCAAGCGCTTTGTTTAAAAAATTCCACGCAGACCAGGCAGCAGACGGGACTCGAACCCACATCCTTCGCTATCCGGGCGAATGCACTGACCAATTATAATACCGCGGCCCTGTCCGCGTCGAAATTCTTCTAGCCATTCTTAAGCTGCAAGGCTGCGTCATCTCTTCGCATTGTAGGTAACCCACAATGTCAAATGAATACTTTTACAAGTATTAAACATTTGAAAGAAGAAATAGCAATTATAGTTATAATTTTTATTCTTTAATTATGTAACGTCTGGTGCCTGGTCTGCGTGGAATTTTTTCTAGTTATATTTTCTTAAGATTTAAACATCAAGCAGTTACATGCTTAAAGAATAAAAATTATAACTAGCCTAAGCTTATTCTTCGCTTATTAATAAGGGGGTTAGTGTCCTACATCGTCTAAAATTTTAAGTGATATAAAAGAGCTAAAGCCTGCTTCGTTATTGTGCTCGAAAGCTGTTTGTAATCGGAGATAGAATTTCGTAAGGAATTAGTTTTCATTATAGTTTAAAAACTAAAAACGGAAAAAAATAATAATAAAAAATACGAGTGCGGGATTTGAACCGACGACCACGATTTGACACACTGCGTCGTTTGATCGATACTGGAATGGCAAAAATTGTGTTCTATTGGTATCATATGCACTCTTGTCAGGTTATTTTCGTTACGGAATTTCTTGATTCGGTCGCCGCGCTCAAAGCCCGCGATAAAAGCTACTAGAATAGCTTAATAAAACGCAACTTGCAATTTCTGCACTTTTTAAATACTGACACAAATAGCTTTGTTCTGACGTTGTTGGGTAGGAAGTCTTTGACTTAGATTTTAATAATACATAGGTCATGTGTCACTTTCACTTGACGCATTTCCGTTTCATCTTTTCCATAGGATTTTTGCATGTGGAGTGTACATCCGAACAAAATTGTTTAAGATCGTTACTAACAGTACAGTAGTCGCTATTACTCCAGCGTGAAAGCGCCTTTAGGCACAGTCATATGTACAAATATGTATACGAATTGAAATAAACATGGGCCCTATTCATTGCAGTGAAACACAGTGAGAACGTGAACTTTTCGAAGCTCACTAAAGTTGGGTGTTGTGGATTTTGTCTGCGCGACTGGTGATTTTCAGTTTTGCTACATGATTCAGATGTTTTTTAAGTTTTGTAAGAACTTGGATCCAACTGAAACTAAATGTATTCGTGGTTGAAGTGTGACTGTGGGTGTAGCGTATTTAAGTAGTACTTAATTAAATGAAAGTGTTTTAACTGCAGATTTGTAACATACGGCTAAGCTTCGATTAGCTTCACTTTAAGAAATAAAATCTAAAATTTTCATTAGATTTAAACATCTAGCAGTTATGTACATGCTTAAAAAATAACAAGTATAACAATAATTGCTATTTTTTCTTTCAAATGTTTAATACTTGTAAAGGTATTCACTTGATATTGTGGGTTACCTACAATTCCATCCATTCCATCCATAGGGAAGGCCTGTGCCCCAGCAGTGGGGACATTAATAGGCTGATGATGAGGTAAACGCGTCAACAATATGACCTGCTGCGCGACTAATCTCTTATCTATTAGACAAGTCCGTCCGTCCGTCCGTCTGTGGTGCTGTTTCAGCGGCCAAACCGTAAGAGATAGATAAAGAGAATGTTTAAGTTATAAGTTAAGAATAGTCTGATAAGACTACAAACCGGATTGAGTAACGTAGCACTTCCGGTTTTCGAGAAATCACGAATTTCAAACGAAACCACACAAAATCTCCGAAGTTCTCAATTAATTAAATACATTTTTTTTTAAATCAGGTTTTGGTGAACATTTGGTTCACTGGTTTGCTAGTAACTCTTTAATTTATTAATTTAATTGTTTCATAATAATACAATATGGAATCTATAATTAATTAGTGTCTGTCCGGTAGCTTTACCAACCGCGCGTACTCACTCTTACCCTTTTCACCATACGTAAACCATTCTTTCACCATACTTTAACTTTAGTTTAACTGTGTATTTTATAGACTTTGTTGTAGTAGTGTAAATTATCTCAATAAACTCTCAGTAATTGTTTCCAAGGACAGGAGGAGCTCGATGGCGCAAGTGGTTAGCGCGTTCGGCTGCGATCGTTGAAGTTAAGCAACTTTCGTAGTGGTCGGTCATTGGATGGGTGACCAAAAATCATTATCTCGAGCTCCTCCGTGCTTTGGAAGGCACGTCAAGCCGTTGGTCCCGGCTGCATCTGCACTCGTTAGCACCCGCCAATGCGCACTGGGCCCGCGTGGTGGGACATGGCCCAAAACTCCCTATTCCATCCATAGGGAAGGCCTGTGCCCCAGCAGTGGGGATATTATAATGCTGATGATGATGAATTGTTTCCAGTGACTTTGATGATACACGCGATGTTGATGAATGCGTCATTCGCACTGATTTTATTTCAATAATTTAATATATAAAAATAAGTCGGGTTTTCCTTCCTGACGCTATAACTCCAGAACGCACGAACCGATTTCCACGGTTATGCTTTCGTTGGAAAGGTCTCGGGCTTCGTGAGGTTTATAGCAAAGAAAGTTCAGGAAAAATTAAAAAAAAAACTTCTTTTAATCACCAAACGAAATGTTACATAAAACGAAGCCATCTGGTGGCGAAACGGAGTTCGCCGGATTTGCTAGTTTAATATACAAAACATAATAATTTATTGCTATGTTTGCGTTAAAAGTATCTCTTATCTATTAGACAAGTCCGTCCGTCCGTCCGTCTGTGGTGCTGTTTCAGCGGCCAAACCATAAGAGATAGATAAAGAGAATGTTTAAGTTATATGTTAAGAATAGTCTGATAAGACTACAAACCGGATTTGAGTAACGTAGCACTTCCGGTTTTCGAGAAATCACGAATTTCAAACGAAACCACAGAAAATCTCCGAAGTTCTCAATTAATTAAATACATTTTTTTTTAAATCAGGTTTTGGTGAACATTTGGTTCACTGGTTTGCTAGTGTTAGCTTAACTAGTACGATGACTAGTACACTATTTATTAATCTCTCCTCTAAAGGTGTATGGGTTCTACACCCGTACATGCTGCGTTTGATTGTGCTTAAAAGACAGTAATTCATTTACCACAACCACGATATTTTCCTTCAAGCTATCGATCGGAGCATACCTAAGTTTATTTACCAGCCTTTTCCTATAAAATGAATAAACATTTGGTAAACACGGTTAGTTATGGTAAGTGCCTGTAACAATCGGCCGCTCGGTGCTAGCTCCTCGTATGGCCCGGGACATCGTAACCGTCCCGGTCCATCGTAACCGTTCCGAAACGGATCCCTCGGGAAGTCCGTCGGTGTTCGGACCGCCTCTATAAGTGTCGATACTTTCACTTAATTTACATTATATGGATCTCCCTCAATATATCTTTTTATCCTCTTTTTAGAAATTTGCACGCAACGGGGGACAGTGTGACTATTCAAAGTTGAAATTTCTTTATTAACTTTTTTTCCTACCAACAACCCTCATAATATATATATATATATTATATATACATCATCTTTATATATATAATTCTTCTGTGAGTGTGTATGTCACTGAACTTCTCTTAAACGACTGGACCGATTTTGATGAAATTTTTTATGTGTGTTCAAGGGGATCTGAGAATGGTTTAGATTCACAATTTTGTCCGCTGGACAATGTTTTTTTAATTAATTTTTTTTATGGCGGTACGAAGTTCGCTGGGTCAGCTAGTATTATATATATCACATTAATATTATAAAGGCGAGTGTGTGTGAGTGTGTATGTTTGTTACTTCTTCACGTCTCAACGACTGGAGCGATTTGAATAAAATTTGGTATGGAGTTAGCTGACACCCTTAATTAATACATAGGCTACGTTTTACTGCAGGAAAATATCATATTCCCATGGGAAAACATGGGAAAATCGATGAATTTATTTTCCCTTATAAACCGCGGATAACACCGCTAGTATATATATATATGTGTGTGTGTGAGTGTGTTAATATGTATATATACGTATATGTATATATATATATATATATATATATATATATATATTATATTATATAGGTATAAGTGCTCGTTGACGTACACATTAAAACCTGTATGGAAATGGAGATCTTATTCGCAAAGTGCATTGCAAGTCCACTGATCTGAGTCTGAAGTTCACTTAATTATTGAGCTATATCATTATACGAGACGAGCATGTAGCAACTTGTGTCGTTACTGATAACACAAGTTCGAACAATGCATACGAGAATTAAACCCGGATTAATATCACAAGTTTATGTTTGTTAGTTAATACAGTTCTGAAAATTGCATATGAATATGAGTTAACTTGGCAATTGTGTAGCCACGTTGTGTGCATGTCGTGGCCATATCGTAGATTTGCTCACTTCATGAAATGCTCGAGAATATCATGAAATGGTCACATTTCATGATGTGGGCAACTTAATTTGACCAGATCATTAAATCGTCAACATTTAACGATTTTGTCATCCACATTTCGCCGGATCGTATAATTAGGGTGTCTATAAATTACCTTGTTGAAGTTATACTTCTTTAGGCGCGTTATGAAAAAATGATGAGAGTGAAATTTTAAGATGCGCGCGCATCACTGTAACACAAAATTTTAACAGCATGAAGTTGGTCGCTTTAGCGACCAACTTCATGCTGTTACTTTTGTGTTTACCGCACATTAAGAAAATCTACCAACAAAATAGAAATAGAATCTCTATTAAGTGGGTGCTAACGACTGCATTGTGAAGGCCTATCAAAAGTATTTATTAATCTGGAACAACGTAACCAAAGCGCGATTCAGGAGACTACAGCGCCATCTCTTGACCATTGGTGTAGTAGAACCAAAAACCACATCTTTATTTTTTGTAATAAAGTAACAGTTATAGGTATTCATATTTATAATATCAAAAGTATTTATTAATCTGGAACAACGGAACCAAAGCGCGATTCAGGAGACTACAGCGCCATCTCTTGACCATTGGTGTAGTAGAACCAAAAACCACATCTTTATTTTTTGTAATAAAGTAACAGTTATAGGTATTCATATTTATAATATTTATCCACATGTTTCTAGTATGTATATTCGGAATACGTGTTTGAGTTTCATACAAGTGCAAATCACATATATTATGTTCTAATAAATTATATTCAGTAGCGATTTTAATTGAATATTTTGATTATTTATTTATTTTTCAAATTAAAACTGAACTTTATTGACTGTGTCCTTTCCCAAACTTTTTATTAATTTATTGTAATTAATTATTTGCATGCAATTAAAAACTAATTTTAAACGATGCCAAAGAAGGATAACTTCTCACGCGCCTACATAAGTACACGCACCCATTTTTTATTAAATGTTGTGCTAGCTGTGGAGGCGGCCGAGAGGGAGCTGGAGGATGATCCTCTGGCCGCTCCCTTCCGCCGAAAAAGAGCGGGCAGGTGAGGACGAGTGCGTGCCCTGGCTGCGCCCGTCCCATGACCCTGCCCGCGGGGATCCCTAGCTGGCCGTTACGATGCATAATGCCGTGCGGGCCACCGAGGGATCCCGTGACGGCACCTCCCCTCTTGTAGTTCTGACCTGCAAAGAGTGCGGCGGAGGGAGCTACACGGGCGCGGCCAAGTAGCCCTCCGCAGCGGACGGGGGGCGGTACGGTGGGCACTAGGCCGCGTACTCAGCCCCCACGCGCGGACCTTCCTGTGCACGTCTGCGGGGTCCACGCGGTGCAACGGGAGACCCCTGCCTTGGAGCCCCGGCTAGGCCGGGAGGCTGTTGAGTGCGGAAACCCGGAAGAATCCCTAAACGGGGATACCGCGGTTTCGCACTAAGAAGATTAGAGGGTATTCGCAGGGTTTTTTAGCGGATATTATGCCGTAAAGCGCCCGTAAGAGTTACGGGGCCCTCAGTGGGCAGCCACTGCGGGGTCCCGTAAAACTTGCGGGAGCCAGGTATGAGGTCCGTTCGGCGGTGTGCCTCTTAAAGGTGCCGTCGGGTTTTGCCTGCGTCACCAAAAAAAGGACTACTAGCTGTGCCCCGCGGTGTTACCCGCGGTTTATTTGGGAAAATATTTTCCCGCTGTAAAACGTACCCAATGTATTAATCCAGGGTGTCAGCTGATTCCAAACCAAATTTTATTAAAATCGCTCCAGCCGTTTAGACGTGAAGACGTTGCAAACATACGCACTCACACACTCACAAATTTTCGCCTTTATAACATTAGTGTGATTAAATAATTTCAAATATTAAAGACACCTCCTGGACATGATTGTTATTATTCTTAAATCTATATATAGTTAAAATTCACTTGATATTTATTTGATAATTGTTGCTACTTATATTGTTAATTAGATTTAATTGTATAAATTTAATTTTAGCTGTAATATCAACATTGTTATGTCCTAACAGGACTCATGTGTTTGTACCTTATAATAATGTAAGACCTTGTTTACCACCTGACACACAATAAAAATTTCTGATTTCTGATTACTTCAAACAGACATAAACCGAACGGGGAATTCCAGGATTTTCCGTACGTCGTGAGTGTTGACATTTGTTGAAAGCTTAGTTGATAATTTTCAATCAAAATCTAAATTATCAACCAAGCTTTAAACAAATGTCAACACTCACGACGTAAGGAAAAATCCTGGAATTCCTCGTTCGGTTTAATTGCGGTAGGTTTTAAAATGACCAGAAAACTTTTATTAACTTATGAGCATTAATCTATATATATAAAAATGAAACCCGTTTTCCGTTGTCACGACATAACATGAAAACGGCTTGACCGATTTGGCTGATTTTTTTTTGTAGTTTTCTAATACTGTGTACAAGGTTCTTACGGAAAAAAATAACTTAATTTTAATTTTTTTTTAATTTTTAATTTTTTTATAAATTTTTTATTTAATAAAAATTAGTAAAGTCCTCAGGTATGGCGAGATCAGGGAAATAAGGATTCATTTTTATATGGAGGATATTATAGATTCCAGTTCAAATTGAATAGGTACTCATACATAAGATAGGTCAGCTATACAAAATAAAGTAGTGCATCAAACCTACGCTAAGGCGGTACGAAGTTCGCCGGGTCAGCTAGTATTTAATGAAAACTTTTTTCAAAATTTTAAATTTTCGTTTCTTCACTCGTAAAACACATACCTCAGAAATGTGTGACCAATATTGTCTTCCCTTTCGAAGCAATGAAGGGCTTCCTTGCTTTGAAAGGTACGTAAAGCCGCTAATTAATAATTAAAATAATTCGATGGACGGCTGCAATAGCTTCGAGGGGCGGCTGCAAGTAATTTTAACAGATAAAAAGTGCATTATGGACCCTGTAGGGTATCGCAATTGGAAGAGGATAAGACGTATTATAAGTAAGAGGCGAGACTTGGTTCCACTCAACTTTATTTGGAGCTCTGTCCTTACAGTCTTGTGGAATTTACTTAGCTCACTACTTATCGCGAGTATGAACAGAGCTGAACTGACTGCTTGTCCAGGGATCTGGATTATTTATGTAAAGAAATGGTTAACAAAAACTCGCCTACACATTTCGGGGAAATGGCACAAACAATTATCTTATTAAAGAAAATATAACTAGAAAAAATTCCACGCGGGCCAGGCAGCAGACAGGACTCGAACCCCGCACCCTTCGGTATCCGGGCGAATGCACTGACCAATTATGCTTCCGCAGCCCTAACGGACCGCGTCGAAATTCTTCTAGCCATTCTTAGGCTGCAAGGCAGCGCCATCTCTTCGCATTATAGGTAACCCACAATAAAAAATAAAATAAAAAAATATATAATTATCTAACAGTTAAGGAATAGGAATAGAAGGTTTACAATAGGTTATATGGCTTACAAATAAAATGAACATTATTTTAATGGCTAAGGATGAATACTTAACCTAAACAACATTACAATACAATTTTAAAGGAGGGTAATAAAATATTAAGGCTACATAATACAAAAGAAATAGTGATAAGGATATAACTCAAATGAGTTTCTGCAAATATTAACAATAGTCCAGATGGCTGACCCTGACAGTCATTGTGGAATGGCGGGAATGTGGGAATTACGGTGTGACAACATTACAGACGTCTTATTCATAATTCCTTATTGTAACATATTTTTCTATTTCCATTTCTATTTTCCTACTACTCCAATAAGATATTGTAAAATGAGATTAATGATTAAAAATCATTTTACTGTGGTCTTGTGTAAGGTGAAAGTTACTTCCCCAGTCGGGCGCTTCAGTTCAACCGGAAAACCCGCTATGCCTTACCTCTCTTAGGCCCGTATTATAGAAAGACTAGCAAACCAGTGAACCAAATGTTCACCAAAAAAAAAAATGTATTTAATTAATTGAGAACTTCGGAGATTTTGTGTGGTTTCGTTTGAAATAGAAATCACGTGATTTCTCGAAAACCGGAAGTGCTACGTTACTCACATCCGGTTTGTAGTTTTATCAGACTATTCTTAACTTATAACTTAAACATTCTCTATATCTATCTCTTACGGTTTGGCCGCTGAAACAGCACCACGGACGGACGGACGGACTTGTCTAATAGATAAGAGATTCTCAGTAATTAATCTAGTCTTGAGCACAGATGGAAAGGGATGTCGCTATATTGAGCACATAGCGACATCCCTTTCTAACTCAAGTAAAGATTAACACTTAGTTGTCATTCTGTAATACGGGCCTTAGATTGGTGTCTGAGAGTTAAATTTTCATAGAATGCGTATTTCAGTTACGCTTGACATGTATGTTTGAACTAGTTGTGCCCCGCCGTGTTACCCGCGGCTTATTAGGGATATTTTCCCGCTGTAAAACGTAGCCTATGTGTTAATCCAGGGTGTCAGCTAACTCCAGACCAAATTTTATTAAAACCGCTCCAGCCGTTTAGACGTGAAGGAGTAACAAACATACACACATCACACACTCACAAACTTTCGCCTTTATAAGATTAGTGTTATTATTCTAAACAATGAGGGCTACCGTTTTCTGCCTCACCAGATGGCGCCACTGTTGAGTGAGGTCCTAAATTGTAACTTTTAAAGTTTATTAATACGCACATGAAATTAAAGGTTACATTTAGATCGTATTTTAACACAAAAGAACCATATCCTAAACATAATAGGCCATGCCACAGTGACGCGCAGTTCCGTTTTATTCGGAAAAAATGGGAACATAATCATTTTTCTAAGCTCAAATTTTTAATAACTGACATTCATTGCCACATAACTCATATTTGCCATAATTAAGCCGAATTGTTACCAATTATTCACAACGTTATTTTAATTAGAAATAAACCCGCGTAGTCAACCAACAAGCAATAACATTTGACATTTCGGAGACCTCACGCTACACTAGCGCCTCTAGCGGCGTATTCATACGCGATAGCCCTCATTGAAAAAGATGGATTGATGTGTTGAACTGGTGTAAGCCTTCATTTGAATTAGGAATGCTGGTGCAAGTGGCAGTGGCGGATTAACAGGGGGGCGGAAGGGGCGGCCCGCCCCAGGCCTCCGATCTTGGGGGGTCCCCAAATGCCTCCGCGTTCCCCTGATCAAATCCTAAAGTAGACTTTAAAAATGTGCTTAGTACCTACATAATTTCATCAAGATCAAAACACTACAGCCATCTAGACTTTTTACGCGGTACTAATATTGTTTTTACTTCGCTGAACGCGTCCAATACGCTGGGGGAATTCCCGTCTCTGTAGCGGGTACTTCCTCAGGAATCCCTGAATGAATGAAGTACAAATAATTCAGTCTTGTACGCCTACATTTATTAACATTCACTATATTTACGTCGAAAAATAAACATTGGCCTCATTTAAAATCCGTTCAAAGTAACCTCATTAAAAAGTGTAATATGTAGTGTTTTTGATTTTTGTTGCGGTATAAAAGTAAATGAGTTTAGAGTTGAGTTAGTGCATTAGAGCTGTAGCAAACCGTATGTATTCGGTACTGAGTAACGGGTGCGCCATCTAGTACCGAGTAACGAAACGTTACACACTAATAAATTCCGTTACTCGCATTTTTCGTAGTATCTATGTGTTTCAGTTAACGCAAGTACAGTTGATGTGTGTATAGAAACATTTTCTGATCGTATGTTTGAGCATGCGCGAGCATATTCGGAGAATTTAAAAACGTACGTTGGTGTTTTTGATGGGATTTCATCGAGTGCGGTTGGCGTCTTATTTTAATTATTCTTAAATTCGTTCATAGTGGATATTGTGAAATAAAATTGGTGTGATTTTGTGTTACAACCTTCTGCGTAACTGAAGAATTAGTGGAATCGTTAAAATATACGCTATTCCGGTCAAATGGACGTGCGTGTTGACTACCTCACAGAAGCTTATCGAAAAAGCCAACTTGAAAGATTTTTTTTTTTTTATAATTTTATTTTGAGAATAAAATATTTTTGTTGTAGTTCTTTCTTTCGTTATGTTTAATTTCATTCTAAGCAAAACTATTTTTATGTTGATTTATCGTTACAATGCTATTTAAGTATTATTATTATCAATACAATAATTTTCGACACCTATTTGTTGCTTTATCATTATAATTGATGAATAATGGATTACGATGTTATTGTGATATAACATAAGCTCACGTTTAAAAACAGCAAAACCGATTTTTTTATGAGAAGTAACGAGTAACGTAACGATACTATAGTAACGAGTACTGGTTGTTAAAGTAACGAATACATACGGTTACGCTTTTTTTCGTTACTTTTACACCTCTATAGTGCATTTTTAAGTATTTGGAAAAAGTAAGTAATTCTTCGTTCAATTTAGCCTAGAAATCATAATCCGTAGTATCTAGTCAATATGCACTACGTTTCTAGTCGATATGTTCCATATTGTAGGTATATATGTTTATTTAGCCGAAATAATTTAATAGGAATTTAAATTTCATTTGGGGGGCCTCATTCAGCTTTGCCGCCCCGGGCCTCTGACGAGCTTAGTCCGCCACTGGCTAGTGGCCCTATGCCTCACTGGACACACATCCGATTCGTAAATGCGGCACTTTGCTGTGTTTCCCAAAAGAGGTTGTGTTGAAAGGTTGTTTAAACATGGATGTCCCGCGGGGGCGACGAACGAGTGTAGCCTAGGCTATGTTATTTGAATCGTTCCACTGTTACGTGGAGGCAAAATGGACGATCGAACGAACGAATGAGCAATGAATTAACTATTTTATACCTTATAATTTTTATTATTTTAAAGCATGTAACTGCTTGATGTTTAAATCTAAATAAAATATAACTAGAAAAAAAATGTAATGTTGAAAGTTATGTATGTTTAAATGTGCGTTTCTCTATTGTAACAATAGCTTCTAAATCCCTGAACAGATTTTTGATGAGCATCGTTAGAATCCTTACACCACGAGTGACACTATGAATTTTTTAACAAAATCTAGGCCTTGGATATTGGCAACATTTTCAAAAGGCAATAAAATATACTAATGCGTGTTACATAATAGGTATGTTTTTATTTTTTAAGCATTTAACTGCTAGATGTTTAAATCTAAAGAAAAGTTTACTAGAAAAAAATTCACGCGGACCAGGCAGCAGTCGGGAATGGAACCGTAGGTTACCTACAATGTCATGACATTGTGAGTTACCTACATTGCGAAGAGATGGCGCTGCTTTGCAGCCTAAGGCTAGAGAAAATTCGACGCGGCCGTCAGGGCTGCGGTAGCATAATGGTCAGTGCATTCGCCCGGAAAGCGAAGGGTGCGGGTTCGAGTCCCGTCTGCTGCCTGGTTCGTGTGGAATTTTTTCTAGTAAACTTTTCTTTAGATTTATACATAATAGGTATTTTTCGCCCACAGTAAAAAACAGGTATAATTAATTGATTGTCGATGAAATTTTATTAAAAATATAATTTCCAATTTTTAACAGAACATCCCCATCCCATCGCAAGACAGTTCAGCGAGCGACAAACGCCGGGCGAAACGGTTAGCAAGGAAAAAGTCTTATTGATACGAAAAACATATAATTTTCTCCGAAAAAAAATTATGTCTCCGGAACTAATGTGCCACTAAATCTTGCAATTTATTTGTGATAAGAACAAAATAGCAGGAAAATAAAGCTTAAGAAACTGAGAGCGTTTTGATTCATTTACGGGGAGCCTAAGTGTCACCGCACGGGCCACCGACCACAACCACGAAACCATCAATTCGAAGAACTTTTTCTTTGTCCTTCGCGAGGCAAAACAGTTCAGCGGCATTGTTCATGCCGGTCCACTCGCGAATATTTCGCAGCCATGACTTGTTTATCGGCCTTAATGTCGCCGCACACGGGCCACCGACCACAACTACAAAACGCCGCCACCGGCATATTTCTTGAAGTTTTCATACATTTTATATGGACTCGCCACACACGGTATGCCGGTGGCCGCCACACGCTACAAATCGTCGTTGCTCGCTTCTTGTGGCCCGCACCGGCCACTTAATGCGCCGATACAAAACGCCGCCACACGTCACTCGCGCGATTCTCTCTCCCTTACCTTAGTCGGCCGCTGTCGCGCGCTTCAGCCACTTTAGTAGCCGCTTCTAGCTTCTCGTGGCGGCGTTTGTGGCTGTGGCGTGTGACCCGTGTGCGGCGACACTAAGAGCGTTTTGATCATCCTTTCTTAAGTTGAAAGGGTGGCAAACGTGATGGCCTGCCTGATGGTAAGCGGCCACCATAGCCTATAGACTCTTGAAAATATATCTTTCGCGACGTTGCCTACCCTGACCCGATCCCCTACCCCTCGGAGCCCTCGAACCAGGGCTTGAAACCGGTTTCAAAAATACCGGTAAATAAACCGGTTTTTAGTAAAGGTTTCGTTCGGAGCGCGTCCGAAATGAAAGCGGTACCTAAAACCTTAATAAACCGGTTTAATCCAGAGAGACACGTGCACACGTCGGCATCGCTTGAAGTTTTTTTGTTTGTACTAATCAAGTCACAACTTGTTAATACTCAGAGATTGATGCATTTATTGACATGTTTGCTAGCGAGTCAAGTTATTCATTTGTAGTTGTGTATTTATTTCAGCCGTCAGTAAGAGCGAAATGAGACCATTTAAAAACCGCTAAATTGATTCAAAACCTATTTGATTTCGCTTTTTAGGAAAACCGGTTTTTTAAAGTTAAGGTAGAGCCAAATCTTAATAAAACGCTCCTAATGTACTTGATACTGATTTAGGTTTGAAAATTAACCGGTAAACAAGCCCTGCCTGTAACCTTACTCACCGTCAAAAGGTAGTATTATTTTTTACTGCGGTCTTTTGTAAGGTGGAATATACTTCCAAAGACGGGCGCTCCAATTCATTCAATCAATCAATTCAAAAAATGGTTAACGTGACAGAGTCGGAAAGTGTTTATATAACTTGGGTAAATTACAAAAATTACATAATTTTGGACAGAATTCAAATAATATAGTTGTGGCCGTGTTGGAATTTGTTTTTGTAGTATTTTTTAAGCTGTAAGATAGCGCCAGGGCAGGTTGCATAATTGGTATGTGTTTCCGCCTGGTTAGCGAAGATTGCGGGTTCGAGTCCTGTCTGCTTCCTGGACTGTATTGAATTTTTTCTAGTAAAACATTCTTTATATTTAAACATCAAGTAGTTAAATGCTTCAATATAATAAATGTACTTATCATAATTTTTATTTTTTAGGCATGTAACTGCTTGATGTTTAAATAGAAATAAAATATAATGCTTATAGTCTTATTAGTCAAATTGACGTGCTAGGTATTATTGGAGCAGTGGCATCTTTCATTCTAGGCAGTCTGCTGATTAGTCAAAATGACGTGTTAGGCATTATTGCAGCAGTGGCATCTTTCATTTTAGGCAGTTTGCTTAGTAGTCAAAATGTCGTGTTAGGCATTATTGCAGCAGTGGCATGTTTCATTCTAGGCAGTCTGCTTATTAGTCAAAATGACGTGTTAGGCATTATTGCAGCAGTGGCATGTTTCATTCTAGGCAATCTGCTTATTAGTCAAAATGACGTGTTAGGCATTATTGCAGCAGTGCCATGTTTCATTCTAGGCAGTCTGCTTATTAGTCAAAATGACGTGTTAGGCATTTTTACGCAGTGGCATGTTTCATTCTAGGCAATCTGCTTATTATTAGTCAAAATGATGTGTTAGGCATTATTGCAGCAGTGGCATGTTTCATTCTAGGCAGTCTGCTTATTAGTCAAAATGACGTGTTAGGCATTTTTACGCAGTGGCATGTTTCATTCTAGGCAATCTGCTTATTATTAGTCAAAATGATGTGTTAGGCATTATTGCAGCAGTGGCATGTTTCATTCTAGGCAGTCTGCTTATTAGTCAAAATGACGTGTTAGGCATTATTGCAGCAGTGGCATGTTTCATTCTAGGCAGTCTGCTTATTAGTTAAAATGACGTGTTAGGCATTTTTACGCAGTGGCATGTTTCATTCTAGGCAATCTGCTTATTATTAGTCAAAATGATGTGTTAGGCATTATTGCAGCAGTGGCATGTTTCATTCTAGGCAGTCTGCTTATTAGTCAAAATGACGTGTTAGGCATTATTGCAGCAGTGGCATCATTCATTTCAGGCACTGTGCTCATAACCCTACTTCATTTTAGTTAATGAAGGAATACAACATAACATAGATCGTTATACTAAAATAATTAGTACGGATTCAATTTAAAGTGTTTAGTTTGCTCTGTATTTAAATGATATAAAATGTTCGTTCAGCATTCAGTTAACACGTTAGGAATTCCAGCCGCCATTAGCATAACATGAATTTGTAATTGTGCCGAAGCAACGCTTGAAAAACATTGAAAATTTTCATGGAGATTCGGCTCAAGTCTTCTGATGATTCAATTATGTATATTAACTCATACAAGCGAGACATACTGGAAAGAAGGAAATTAGAAAAGTGCTATCCTTAAAAATATACCGTAGGATGATTTGATATAATATATCTTTTCGAAAATGTCCACGATTTCGCAAATGCGAAAATTACGAAAACGTGGATAAGACAATGGTGGACAAAAGTTATTCACGAAGGAATCTTACGAAAAAAGTTAAACTTTAGTAAGTGCTCGCTAAGTACAAAGCAAGCGACTAGAAAACAAAAACTTATAATAATATTATGAATATTTGATTCTGAAAACCAACGAAGTGTGATAAATTAATTATAAATGAGCGTTAGAAATGGCAACAGGATCCTGAAATAATGAGGTTGGCGGTATCCTGAAATATTTATAGGACAAAGCGGCATTGTGAGCAGAAACAAAGAAAGGGCAGTTTCTTTTTTTTTTTGAGTGTTTATGCTGTTGGTCGCAGGTGACATTTACAGCGTCACCGGGTTTGGGGACAGCGAGATCCTAAGGGGACCTCAAGCCGAGAATTGGCGAGTGCCTCTAGATGTATTCCAGGCGGATGGCAGCTCTCCACGGAGGGAATTTCCTCTCCGTCTGGATTCTCTAGACCACTCTAACCTGAGGTGGTCGACTCAACTAGAGGGCGTCAGCGTCACTGAGACTCGGACCCTAGTTAGCCGTTGTCGTGGGGGGCGGGGAAAAACGCCCAGGTACTTGTACCTGTACCTGGTATAGCATGTCGTATGTCGACCAGGTTGCAGACCTTGGCTCTAAAGGGCTGTTAGGGCGAGTACAGAATCAGAGCTCTAATTCTATCCAACTACAGCGAGGGGTGAGGCAGGGAGACGTTATATCTCCGAAACTGTTCACTGCTGCGATGGAGGATATTTTTAAGCTTCTGGGCTGGAAAGGACTCGGCATTAATATCAACGGCGAGTGCCTGACACACCTTCGATTTGCCAATGACGTAGTCCTAATGGCGGAGACCTTGGAAGACCTGAACACCATGCTCGAGCATCTTAGTGACACATCCCAGCGAGTGGGTCTTAAGATGAACATGGACAAGACGAAAATCATGTCCAACGCCCATGTTGCACCCGCTCCAGTTAATGTTGGGAACGTTACACTTGAAGTTGTTGACCACTACGTTTACCTAGGACACACAATCCAGTTAGGTAAGTCCAACTCCGAGAAAGAGATCTCTCGTCGAATCCAACTCGGATGGGCAGCGTTCGGGAAGCTGCGGAACATCTTTGCGTCCAGTATACCTCAGTGCCTTAAGACGAAAGTCTTTAACCAGTGTGTGTTGCCAGTGATGACCTGTGGCAGTGAGGCGTGGTCGTTTACTATGGGTCTCATAGGACGGCTCAAGGTCGCCCAGCGGGCAATGGAGAGAGCTATGCTTGGTGTTTCCCTGCGTGATCGAGTCAGAAATGACGAGATCCGTAGGAGAACTAAAGTCACCGACATAGCTCGAAGAATAGACCAGCAGAAGTGGCAGTGGGCGGGACACATAGCGAGGAGAACCGATGGCCGTTGGGGCGGAAAGGTTCTCGAATGGCGACCGCGTGCCGGACGATGCTCAGTGGGAAGACCCGTTACAAGGTGGACCGACGATCTGGTGAAGGTCGCGGGAAAAGGCTGGATGCGGGCAGCGCAGGACCGAACGTTGTGGAGATCCTTGGGGGAGGCCTATGTCCAGCAGTGGGCGTCGTACGGCTGATATGATGATGATGATGACCTGCTCACTTAATAATACAAGATTTCCTTATTATAAGTACGTGAAAAAAGGATAAAGCAATATTTATACAAACTGTAGTTGGTACTTGTATGCGTTTCTTTGTGAGGTCACAATTACAATGCGGCTGGCTATTTTGTGGGATTATGGCACGTGTTATTTCAAACATTCACCATACAAAGTTAAATTTATCTACAGGCAGAGAAATTATTAAAAGAGTGAAAATTTGTATACTACATAGTGAAACCCATTTTAAAGATTTAGTCCAGGCAACGAAAAGGTATAGAGGGAAATGCTTAGAACACAATTTTTGACTTCGTAACTTTGTTACGACTAGTTAGGAGGTAAACATATCAAAAGTCCGTAGCCCTTAAGCCGGGGGGAAGGGGGGGGGGGGGATTGAAGGTCCCATTTTTAGGTTTTTCGCATATATTTCGGAAACTATGCATCCTAGCACAAAAGTGAAAGCTGATTAAATTTGCTACAAGTCTTATTCAGTCAAGTTTTTTGATATCTTGTATAGTTTTCGAGATATCCGCGCTTGAAAATCTGTAATTATGGAGAAAAAAATTGCTTCACCTTTTTGCTCTATTTGACCGGAGAACTCTCGGATAACTCTTCAACGATGTATAGAGATTATTGAAAAAAAATAAAACCATTCTTGAATATCTAATGTCCCGAGGTCCCGGGTCCCGACTGTTAAAGTAGCTTTGTTCCTTACTTAACAGAATGATAGACTACTGGACTTGTTTATTTCTTTTCAGTTTTATATTTTAAGTAATATGAAAGAAGTCGGGTTTTTTGGGTTTTTAAATTTATCTTTTTTTTTATTGTTGTATGTGTTCAATTATTTCAAATTAAAATGTAAAATTTGATGATCTTCCTTTCATTTAAAAATGCTGTGTTATTTAGAAAAAAAGATGGAGGGAGATTGGGCCGTAAGCCATGACGGGTGATAACGACTGTAGACGCAGCCGGGACCAAACGCTTTGCAACAACGTGTCGATTGATCGTCAACGATCGATATGATCAAAGCTAATTTTGTCCTTTTTACATTTAGTTGACGTCTCCCAGTGTTAACATTCTTTGATGGGTCTTTGTAGATCACATTCACATACCACAATACGCAAGTACTTTATGGAACTTTGGGTATTGTGATCGACGGGCAACAATATACTTTAGACAAGGACTTATTTTAATAACGAAAAGAAAACTAAAATTATAAATAAAACATTTGACTTAGGATGAAATTTAACATTGAGTAATCCATACTTTTACGCATATGAAGACATAGGCAACCATCGTCAGTACCTATGTACTTTTAATAAACAATGGAAGTGTGCTAAAAATAAAGCAATTTTATAAAAAAAATGCGCGTCCGACTCTATTTTGGCGGTAGCCAAATGTACAAACTATATTTATAAAAACTTCTGTGGATATACAAACAATATTTATACAAACTTTGGTGGAGGCCTCGGATGTTTAGTACCCCGTTAAAGTGCCTACAAGTAACAACAGTGTCGCCTCCCGCGGGAAATCACTACAACTCGCAGCTCGCGCGATGGCGTGGCGGGCGTGCGTCTCATTCGCTTGTCGGTTAAAATTCAAACTTTCGTGAACAGCATGCGGTAATGTAGGACCCTAGCGTTCTTTTATAAGTATATGAGGTAACTAACGATTCGCCCTGGTCTGTTGAAATTTATTTTGACGCGATTAAATATAGCCCGTGTTACTAAGGGATATATATATTTTTTTTATAGATAGGTCCGACAAATGACTCCACCCCACCTGATGTTAAGTGAAGGTGAAGTCCAGATGTGAAGATAGCTGATACAGCAGTTTTACCTGCCACACCAGCCATCCTCACCCTGCCGGCCTGCATGTTGCTTCTTCACGCCTCTTTTAAAGGATCCCTGTTAAATTTTTTAAAGAAAGGATAATGTAGCATTCGAATGGCCTGCGCAGGCAAGGGACTATTGTCCGCGGAGGACGTAAGCCCCTGAATCGTGATTAAATGTCCGTGTACCTTTCACGGCCTCAACGCGCACGATATGCGAACATTTGTCGCCCGAAATTTTTTTTCAGCGACTCTTACGTATTTTTTGTGCAGTCCGGTCTTTCTTAAAAAAACATACCTTAAAAATCGCTTCCTCGGTTGTTCGGAGGACTTTTTTTTATTATAGTAATATTAATAATAAAATAGATACATCACAATGCAAAAAGCAGCGATCTTAAATAGTCAGGAAGTTTTCAAGTCAGGATTAAACAATAGATGCAAACTGATACTTAGCACAGCCCGTGCAGATTGTTTAAAACCAGCCTAAGGCCGTATACAGAAAGAAAGCCGAAAGCCGATCAGCGCTTATTAAAGCAGAGCAAGCAAAATGTCGGACTCATCGGACTATGAATTGGTTTTGTTAGAAAATGTGTATTTAAATATGTGAAAAAAAGCTATACATCCTATAAATAGAGAAAGGAAACGTTTCGGAGAATACCATCATTTATTTGTAAAAAAATTGAAATTTGATGATCAAAGATTTTATACATATACAAGAATGACTCAAGAAACATTTTATTACATTTTGGATTTAGTGAAAAACCGTTTGATGAAAAATTGGTGCAATTGGCATAAACAACCAATCCTTCCAGAAGAAAGACTTGTTGTCACCATTCGGTAAGTACGAAACAAATAATTTTAGCGCTTAGTTAATAAAAGATAAAGTTATTAGATTTATAAAAAGATTATAACTTAGATTGATTTAATCTAAGGATAATAATTCAAATACAAATTATTTATATATTCGGACAACATAGATCATAATGACCAGCTGACCAGCGCGTGTCGGCATTTGTCGGCGCTTATCGACTTTCGGCTTTTTTTCTGTATACGGCCTAAGGCTGAGAAAGAAAAGAAACCAAAATAATAATAATGTTTTAAAAATAAGTTTATTTTAATAATAGATACTACCTTTTGGTAGTGTTGTTTGTTGATGAGGGCAGGGCAGGGCTTCCAGGGCTTCACGGGGTAGGCTAAGTCCAGAATAGGCAACGCTGTGAGCACTGCTCTGGTGGTGCAGGCGTCTATAGGTAATGGCGGCTGCTTACCAACAGTCATTGCAATATAATTTTCATAATGGTTCATCGTCATCATCAGCCTATTAATGTACCCACTATTGGGACACAGACCGTCCCCATGAATGGAATAGGAAGTTTGGACCGTGACTCACCACGTTGTCGGTTCAGTCCGAATTGGTGGGTGCTATGGACTGGAAATGCAGCGGGAATCAACGGCTTAGTGTGCCGACAATTTACCTTTCAAAGTATGAAGGAGCTTGAGATAATAAGTTTTTGATCACCCATCCTTTGGCCGACCATTGCGTAAGTTGTTGAACTTCCACGATCGCAGGCCGAATGTGCTAATCACCTGCGCCGTCGACCTCCTTCTCCATCCTCATTTTCCATAATAGTTACTACAGGCACAAAATAGACATAACAGAAGTTAATCTACACACAAAGTGCGCTCGAGCAACGCACACAGACACCGCTCAAGGACACGATATCTCGGACCAGTGCAGACCACTGCGAGCGCGAGTTTCACCCGCTTGAGATACGCGTTTGTGAACTTTTTTGTGTAAACATGGAGGAACCAACAACAAGTTAATATATGAGTTCAGTAGACGGTTGTTTGATATCAACATTAAGCAGTGAAGTGTATTTTTTTTATTTGTAATATAATAACTAAATTCAAATTGTAAATGTTTAGTTATTATTGGTTTATAATAATAATAATTTATTTAGGATAACAATGGATCCATAGTGGGTTAGTAACATACAGATTATACTGAAAAACTAATGTTAGTCAGTAAACACATTCAGCTCGAATAAATAAATAAACATTTGATACACCCATGTCAATCCACGATGCCCTCGCCTTTAAGACTGTATGTACATAGTTGTATCCAGCGAGCTAGCATCGCCGATTCCCACCGTTCTGCCAACGACCTTTATATTTCCGTTATTTTTTTACATTCTTGACAATAAATCAAACTTGGAGTCGGTAGTTATTTGGGACCGGGACCACTGGTCCTGATGGGGACATGGAATTAATAAATTATTTTGAGGCGACATTCGGGACCGAAGCTAGTGGTCCCGAATGACGCCTATGTTTAATGATTATTTTGAGTGGTGAGTTGGGACCATAAATATGATCTAAGTTCCTATCTTAATTTTTTATGTCGAGGAAGTACAGTCAAATAAAAAACGACTTTTATAATATAAAATATTTATTTTATTTGAAAAAAATCACAGCCTTTAATTGACGAGTGCCACTACCACGATAGTTTTTTGTGAATCAGATAATATTGACAATTCTAGCGCGACCGCCGAGTGTAGGTATGCAAAGTGAAGTACATACATGCTAAGAGTATATACCATACATGAGATTACCTTCTGGTACGTTCATATTGTGCTACAGGTTACTACTTTTGAAACAAACAATAATACGATACTTTGAAATAAGATAATGCAAACAGGGAACAAGACAAAGAATATAATGTTCTCTAAAATGCGATGTTGTATATTAAATTGTCTTGTTGACTGTTATATTTCCCATGGAGATAAGAAATGCAATTTTTCTCACTGCATCAAGTGCCGTCGCGTCGTTTACCGAAGGATCTTTGTCATTAGTCACACCGATGCGACGTATCGCGGGTTGAATATAAAAATAACACTTTCTAAAATGAAAATGATAATGAAAAATGATTATTTTTGACGACCTCCGTGGTCGAGTGGTTTGTACGCGGGGTTTCAAGGTGTTGTCTACTCGAGAGGTCCCGGGTTTGAATCCCGATGGGCGCAGATATTTGTGTGATGAATACGAGCACTTGTACTCCAGCTCTGGATGTTTAATATGTCTTTCTATATAAATATACTTATATTTGTTTCTTAGGTTTTCACGCACATCACTCATTAAATAAAATTAGTTTTTTACGGGTTAATGCACGAAACTTTATTTATTTATTGATGTTTCGTAGCCTTTACAGGCTACGTCGTCGGAATCAATTTTTTTTTTATATATAATATATGTAGCCTGTAAAAGCTACGAAACGTCAATAAATAAATAAAGTTTCGTGCATTAACCCATAAAAACTAGTTTAATTTAAATATCAAAAAAAAAAAAAACTCGTGTCGCGGTGTTTGTGGTTAAACTCCTCCGAAACGGCTCGACGGATTTTCGTGAAATTTTATATGCATATTCAGTAGGTCTGAGAATCAGATGTAATCTATTTTTCATCCCCCTAAATGTTAAGGGTAATCCACACCTAATTTTTTTTTTATTTTATATAATTTTCTTCTTTTTATTTTTTTTATGATACATTATACGCAAATACATACAACCCTAAATTTTCACCCTTCTTCCACCAACCCCTATTTTTTTTATGGCGGTACGAAGTTCGCTGGGTCAGCTAGTACTTATATAATGTATCAGTATATGTATTATATCCGTTACCCCAGTATCCCATAACACAAGTCTACAGTGCTTACTTTGGGACTAGGCTAAATGGAGTGTGTTTAAAAACAAAACCGTTCTAGTTGGTGTGGTTAATAGTTGTTGAGATCCTCTTTTAAGTGAAGCACACCTGTAACGAAAAATCTTGCATCTCCAAATTTGCATTTACAAAAAGTAGAAGAAATCTACCTAGAGTGGTTAAAATGGTCACATATATCCCGCATTATGATTTTTTTAATTATGATAAATTGGAGAAATTTTTTCAAGAGAGGTAGGTAGGACAAAGCGGATTTCCCTATGTCCTATCTACCTCTCTTTGAATTGGAGCGTCCGTCTGATAAATTAATCCATTTTCCATCTTACAGAAGATTACAGTAAAAACACACTACCATTTGGTGGTGTTGTTTTTCTGTCGGTGTGCAACACTAGTGCCACGGTAGAACTCGTACTTGTAAATATACTTATATTCCATGTTTTCCATTGTGCGGTAATACGCGACGCCAAAGAAAAAAATAATGAGGAAAAAACAAATGAATTACTGTTTTCAAAACTCAAATGTACCAGCTAAGTCTAATATATAAAATTCTCGTGTCGCGGTGTTTGTGGTTAAACTCCTCCGAAACGGCTTTCCCGATTCTCATGAAATTTTGTGTGCATATTGGGTAGGTCTGAGAATCGGACAACATTTATTTTTCATCCCCCTAAATGTTAAGGGTAATCCACCCCTAATTCTTTTTTTCAATTTTAGATATTTTTTTTTATTTTTTTTGTAATACATCATACAAAAATACATACAACCTCAAATTTTCACCCTTCTCCCACCAACCCCCATTTTTTTATGGCGGTACGAAGTTCGCTGGGTCAGCTAGTGAATTTATACATTTGAATTTGAAATCTTAACCAAAGAGGAGATATTTCAGATCAAAGTGGTCAGTACGACAAAACACTATTTTCATATGTAAGGACCCAATATTTTTGGTATCGCAAGCATCTATAGGTTATGGTGGCCGTTTACCATGAAGCTGTTTAGCACATTTTAACATTAAAGCAATTGGCTGGAAGTCTGAAATATTGTTTCGTTTAAGTGAGTCAACAAAAGCTCGCGACTTTGTAAATGCAGCTATCTCACAACATATTAGGGATCATCGGATCACAGGTGCGGTAACAGTGTTTTTCTTTAATAAAACTCGAGCGAAGGTTCCGTGAGGTGTGGTCGCTGTGTAATATCGTTGGAGATTAATAACAACACGGCGCGGCAGAGTTTCAAATTGAATAAAATTTCTCATTTATTGAATATTTTCCTCAAAATGTAATTTAGGATTAAAGGTTAAATGTGTTTTGTACTACCTTTTTAAATTTAAAAATAATAGATCTATAATTCAGTTTATTGTTTGTTTTCTTTGTTGTTTGACGACCTCTGTGGCCGAGTGGTTTGTACGCCGGGTTTCTGGGTGTCGCCTACTCGAGAGGTTCCATGTTTGAATCCCGGTGGTGGCAGATGTTTGTGTGATGATACGAGCAAGAGAATACGAGCAATTATACTCCAGTCATGGATGTTTTATATCTATTTCTATATAAGTATACTTATATATGTATCAGTACATGTATTCTACCCGTTACCCTAGTATCACATGTCACAAGTCTACAAGAGGGGCAAGTTCATATACATAAATGGAGGGTTTTAAAGTATAAATTTGACTTTAGCTTATGAATTATGGGTACATGATGCGCAGTTAGGATTGGAATTTCCTAGTTTTATTTGAGTTTTGACGTGCAGCAAGCAGAAATGTTTTTTCAGTCAAGCAAGTCAAGTGATTGGACTAAGGACTTTGTTAGTAAACCCTGACTAAAATGTACGCTAATAGGTAAAATTTAGTCAAGGTTTTTTACTTTTTGCGTAGAAAAGTTTACAGTTACAACATCTTATTTTAAGGAGTAATGAACTCCCAATTTCAGTAGTGTCTTAAAAAGTATATGGTTCATGGCATTCAGTTTGCTACTTAAGACCTATTTACACGATGCAATCTTTTAGTAAGTAACAATATTTTCTTTAGATTTAAACACTAGAGTTTGTGCAGTAAGAGAATGGGATTTAGATTGGAGGGCGCTGTAGTGCTTTTCTACCGTATTTGTAAGGTTTTATCCCTTTTAGACATGATAAAATACAAAAAAACCACAAGAAATCACAACAACAAACAAATCCGTATCAATACAAAACTTTGACGTTTTACAGATTGCTGGGTTTGATTGCCAAATAAAATCTTAACGTTAGTTCTGTTTTTCGCCACGCCCATTCTGTTTCCGCACAGACTCTATCATTATTAGCGTATCTTTTCATAAAGCACAGTCTTCCTATAATTAGCTTATTGGGTGATCTGTGGCAAAATAAATAGACAAACCTTTAAAAACCTCGATTGTTTGTACCTACAGATAACTTCGTTTTAACGACGCTCTATCAAATTGGTGAGTTTCAATCTTCGACAGATTATCCTATACAAACAGGATTGGTTATCTTCTCGGTACTACGATAAAAATCCAATCATTTCATTTTGTTCGGAGAATCGCACACAGGTATAGTACGTGGGTACTTTGAATTTTGCACTCTCCACTCTCCTGCTTGTTCGGTTCAGTTTGAAATTGTATTGAATTCATAAAAGAAAAAATCATTCCCATCTTTTGAGCTGCAAAGGTATCAAAACTTCTTTTTGTGCGAAATTGGAGCGCGTTAAATTGCATCGCTACCGCTAGTGAAACGAATGTTAATTAGATCCTTCTGATTTAGGTATTTTTATCTAAATGCCTGTCCTAGGATAGTAATATAATAAAAATAAATAAATAAATATAGCCAATACTCACACCAATTAGCCTAGCCCCAAAGTAAGCACTATAAGGCTTGTGTTATGGGATACTAGGGTAACGGATAGAATACATATACTGTACGTATATTTATATAGAAAAATATATTAAACATCCATGACTGGAGTACAAATGCTCGTATTAGTCACACAAACATCTGCCCCCAACGGGATTCGAACCCGGGACCTCTCGAGTCGGCGATACCATGAAACCCGGCGTACAAACCACTCGGCCACGGAGGTCACGGAGGATGATTTGATGAATAGTTTTTTTCCGAACATCCTAGGGATTTTGCGAAATTGCTGATAATTAAACAATGGCAATGACATTTCTCAATTATTATTCTACTAAAATAATCACAGAACACAAAAATGGAAGGGTGATCATAGACCGTTTGTACGGGAACCGATGTCACCGGCTGGCCCCCACTACACTTCCGCCAAATAGATAATAGCCAATCAAGCGGTGCGACATGAAACAATAGAACCAATGAACGCTCACACCCAGAGCAAGGACGCAACCAATACTAAGTTTTGGTGAAGTTATGAGCATTAGCTTAAAAACTAGCCTTTTTTATTATGACATCGAAAAAAAATATCCTGGGAGTCAAAAGATATGACACCGTAAAAAATATCCTGGTAGTCTAAACATTGGCATATTTAAGTAGGTAAATAAAATTCGTTTTATAGTACCTACATTTTATATTATTGGTAACCAAAATAATATGCCATATCGTACTATACAAACAGATATATGACAAAGCCTGCCGTCAAGTAATTACTGAGCCACCTCGAAACGGTTTACGGGAGTTGAAGGACTTGCATTTGCAAATAGTCGATTCGTCTTACTTCGTTCTAATTGTGTGCTCCCTGTCATTTTATTGGTTTTTATCTAACACGCTTTGGACATTAGAACTCGGTTATCGGTTTTGTCAATTAGTATGGATGAACTGGAATCATGTTTTCTCCGAATCATCAACCTTGTCCGGTTGGGTGATTTGTGGACGCTCCGTTTTACAAAGCAGACAATTTACTATAACGAGCAGAATATTTGAAAAAACCCCACCCCATGCGGGGATTTTTGGATTTACTCTAGTGCTGCAATATAACATAAGGATACCCACCCTTGAGCCTTGTGAAGTACTCCCATAATACCTGAGCCCCCTATGTAGTGTCGAAAAAACTAACGAAATTAATTCCCTTGTTTCATTAATGTTCGTTCGTTATAGTACTTGTACCTATTTAACTTAAAATAACTTAAGACTCCCAGGATAGAATTTGATGCGCTTTAGCACAGATGATCATGACTATAATACCTTTCAAACAAATGTAGTTTAAGCCGTGGCGGACATGGGTGCAGCGTCCATACATTTTTGCCCAATGTCCTTTAAAGCGCGTCAAAGTTTGGGAATGGTTGCTCGTGGCGCCACTTCTAAGTAAAAATTGTGCCATTATGTGAAGTATTCGCATAAAGTTTTGATTAATTAAATAAAGAAAAAATACGTGTCCAATACTTTTCGATAATCACCTGATAGACGAAGAAAAGAAATAAATAAAAGAAACGTCAATAAATAAATAAAATCAGTGCTAGATGCACCCGTTAAAACTTGTTTCATTTCAAAAAAAAGAAGTTAGTAGGGATAATTCCCTATGCTCCAGCGTCACCGAAAAGCGAAGCCTTCGGAAAATCTAATTTGGACGATATAGTTACAAATTTTACAAAGGGGGAAAAAATATCGTACTTCTACATTCGCGTTGGCACCAATGGCACCTCTTACTGTTACAGGAGCCGTTGCAATTGGAACTCAATCTACATTGCTTTGATAGGATTCTTTTCACCGAGTGAGTGCACATTAATTATTACTGCCAACTTAAATCTTGTTCGTTCACTTCGATCGCGGTGTGGTCCAATTGTAAAGCGAATCAAATCAAATACTTTATTTGTGATTCTCGGTTAAAAGTTACATATAAAGAAAATTCCCGCAAAAGAATTTGCTATTATTATCAAATAATTCGCTCACATAGCGTCAATAAAACGTAAATTCACAAAAATGTTATGAGCGGGATGAAGTTGTTGATGTTCATCTTGTATTTTACTATGTAAATTAATACCTTTAAATTTCTTTTTGTGCTTGCTGGGACACAGACCTTCCCCAGTGGTTTTTATATAAATATTAAGCAGTATAACTGTCCACCAAACACAGTGTTCAGGTAGAGGTACAGCTAATGGGGCGCCACTAACACCATCCGCATTCCCAGCATGGATTGGGGGGACCTCGGTCCTTAGAATATATGCCGGGTGACCGGTGCAGGGGTATTGTCTGGTTTCCCCCAGGGCTGGCTGAAATTAACGCGGTAGAATCCCTAAACGGGGATCCCTCGGTTCCGCATTTAGCAGCTTAGAGGGTATTCGCAGGGCTTTTAACGGATATTATACTGTAAAGCGCCCGTAACAGTAACGGGGCCGTCGTCTGCAAATAGAGGTTTTGCCTGCGTCACAAAAAAAAGGCTAGCTGAAATGAGCAGGGAAAAGTCCCAGATACCTTCTCGCTCCCCTGGTAGTTGAAGGATGAGCAAGGCATTATGAAGACATTAAAAATAGTAGGTTAAAGTACGACTATGGATCGATGTTTTAAATCATATAACGCAAGCCAAATAATAAGTAAGAAAGTTGTAGAAATATTTATTTATTTATATTTATTTCGAAATAAATTTAACAGTGTTGAGCTACCCTTTGCTTTGGAAATCTGAAATAATGGCGGAATTTATGGCTACATCGTCCTAATTAGCCATGATGGGACGATGAGACGTCGTCCTTATTGGCAACGATCGTTCGATGACACGATACATTCTCATCGTGCTCGTGCGACGGCTTACGAACTGTAATAGGACTAGGGACCCCCACCTCCCCCGAAATAAAACATCACATCAAAATATAGGTCAGTAACGAATGCCTTTATATGGCATGTTGCTGTCGCCTCTTGCAGGGTAGTTGGGGTAGGTGTAGTAATATTGTGAAAAAAACTGGTGTTTGGGGATTCCGCGACATTAAGGTCTAATTACTGGACGCGGGATAAGACGCAAAATTCCGGGACTATTCCGGATTTGGCAGCCATCTGGAAACCCTAATTAGGACACTTCTGAAGAAAATTTTTAGTTTTGAAAATGATCGCACGACGTGAACCATCATATGATCGTTGCCAATTAGGATGACGGTTTGTAGAATTCGTGTCAGTAGCTTATCACTAACACCACACTCCAATGAATTAATTCATGTGTAGCTGGTCGGTGTCTCAAAGCGACACCGTATATGCTCAGATTCTATATTTTACTAAAGGAAAACCTATTCACTAAGCTGGAAAACACACGCGCACTTCCGTGAATCTCTTTGTTTAAGCCTTCAATAAGTAAGTACTTGTACATTATAATACTTTATAGCTAATTGCTAGGTACAGTTAAAAACATTCATTTGTGATCAAATATGCAGGGCCGACATAAAAAGTAGGTATTAATCACGACGATATTAACTTGGTAAGTTATTCACAGATCTAGTGGTGAAAAAAATCCTATTTGCACAATACATACGAGAGCAGTACTCTGACTTCATACTAGCGATCGAATCGACGCACGCACACAGACAAACGTAATTTACACGGCCGCTAACCAATCTTGGCAAGACAAATCTACGCAGTGCCACGTCGCGCGCCGTTTAGACTGGTCGATGGCCGAGTTAAATTAGCTGGACCACGCCGCCCGCGCCGTCTGTCTCCGTATCGATTTCGTAACGTGGCATTAGCAACTATACACCTACAATAAATATCTACACAAATCTGTTTTACTTTTTGTAGGTACCAATCCTAGCGCTCCGCTCAGTCGTAGGTATCTATTTCAAGAAAACGGCTGAGTTACGCTACTGCTCTTGTATCTTGTATGTAGAAAATGAAAATACGGATTCCGACGACATTGCTGCAGCAGTAGAAGTACTAGAGACGAGAGTGCAAGCAATTTTTGACTTGGACGAGAAGATTTACCATCAACTCGTTCAAAGCAATATAGAGGAAAGTGAGATTGACGATGAGACAGATAAAGCGGACAGTTACGGTATGAAGTGGATAGTAATCAAGAGGAAGGTAGAAAAAAGAATTTATCCACTAGAAAATACACGTTCAGTATGTAATCACAACTCATCATATGAATCTGTAAGTAGTTGTAATAAGAAAAATAATTCTGACGTGACAAATAATACAAAAAAGCAGTATAGAAAATATAATTTACCTAAGATAGAGCTAAAAAAGTTTGACGGTCAAATTAAAAATTGGCTCTCGTTCTGGGGTCAATTCAGAAAAATAGACGAGGATAATGAAATAGAAGACAACGATAAGTATCAATACTTATTACAATCAATGGAGTTTGGTACTAATGTAAAAGAAATTGTCGAAAGTTTTCCACCGTCAGGATTAAGCTACCGCCACGCTTTGGAACAACTTAAGTCACGCTTTGCTCGAGATGATTTATTAATAGAAGTGTATGTAAGAGAACTTTTAGGGCTTATACTACTCCAAGCAAAACAAAGTAATAATATCTCTCTGACAAAATTATATGATCAACTCAGCGCGCATATACGATCTCTAGAAACACTGGGAGTAACCAAGGAAAAATATTCTGCCTTTATTTACCCAATGATAGAGTCAGCGTTGCCAAGCGAGATTTTAAAAATTTGGGAAAGAAGCCGACCTCAGACTCTTACTGCAGATAGTTCAGATAAAGAGCTCAGTAATTTACTATTATTTTTAAAGCGAGAAGTTGATAGTGAACAAAGAGTTAATATGGCACGCTCCACATTTATAAACTCAGATAGAGAACAAATGACTCCTCAGCAGTCAACCGCAGAATGTTTACTGACTAATGTGAAGAAACCTGATATTAAACAATGTTTGTTTTGAGAAAAAACATCTCATGTCAGCGTAGAATGTTATAAGCTGCAAAAAATGAATTTAGAACAAAGAAAAGAGTTAATAAGAAAGAAAAAAGCGTGCTCTTTGTGTTTAAAAATAGGACACTTCACAAAGTTCTGCAAAGCATACACAAAATGTTGTATTTGTATGAAGCGACATTCGGTCATTTTATGTCCCGGAAAGATAGAAGAAACACCTACTTCGTCATCAAGTAGTAATAACACGGTCAATAATAACTCTACACAGGTTCAAAATGTTACTCTTTTACAGACTCTGATGATTACAATAGTAAACAACGACAAGCAGATGAAAGTAAGAGCATTGTTTGATTCAGGAGCACAACGTTCTTACATTAAAAAGTCAGTTGTAGAAATTTTGGGACTAAAACCTGTAAGTAAAGAATTTTTAAGTCATTACTTATTTAGTGGAATTGAAACGAAGACAGAAGAATACAACAGTTACAATATTAATATTCAAAGTCTGGACAATACATTTCATTTCAATAATTTATCAGTATTAGCTTTAAGTCAGATTTGTGGCAATATATCAAGTGTTAACATAAGTGACAGTAGTTTGTCAAAACTATTAAAGTCCAATAATGTATCTCTAACAGACAAGGGCACAAGTAGTTCTGAAATAGGCTTATTGATAGGCGCGGATTTCTGTGGTCTTTTCATGACTAACGAAATCAAATCTTTAAGAAATGGGTTGACAGCGATCAAAACTAAGCTAGGCTGGACAATATTAGGTAAACAGTCAGGTGCAATGGACAATATTAACATCTTACTTTGATCAACAGATATTAGTAATTTTTGGTCACTCGAAAATCTAGGCATTCGTGATCCTTTGCTTGAAAAAACTACTGCAGAGAAGGAAGCAGAGCTTTTAGCGGACTTCGATAATAATATAGGTGTCAACGAGGAGAAGAGGTACGAAGTTTTATTACCTTGGAAAGAGGGCTATCAAGATTTATTAAGCAATTATGATTTGGCGAAAGCACGATTATTAAGTACAATAAAACGGCTTAAGACATGCGGTAAGTTATTTGATTATAATACAGTATTTAAAGAGTGGGAAGCATTAGGTATTATTGAAACTATTGAGGAGTCGAATGAGGATCATGAATCAGGACATTATTTATCCCATCATGCTGTAATCAACAAAAATAGACTCACTACAAAAATAAGACCGGTATTTAATGCTTCTGCTAAGGACAAAAATTATAAGTCGTTAAACTTGTTTCTCGAAAAAGGAATTAATCTTATAGAAAATATACCAAAACTACTTTTAAGGTTCAGAAAAGGCACTATTGGAATAACTGCTGACATCGCAAAAGCTTTTTTACAAATAAGTATAGCGACAAGAGACAGAGATTATTTAAAATTTCTTTGGTGGGTAGATGAAACAGCGAATGAGATGAAAACTTACGTCACTGTCGCGTGGTATTTGGTTTATCATGTAGTCCTTTCATATTGTCTGCAACGATACAACACCATTTAGAAAAGGTTACTGGTAAATATAAGAACTGTGCTAACGATTGCTTAAAGCTTTTTATGTAGATAATTGGTTCCAGACGACATATTAAGGAGGATTTTGAAATGGTATGAACAAGTCTTTTACATTAAAGACTATAAAGTGCCGAAGAAAATTTCCAAAGGACCAATAAGAGACGGTCAATTTACACTGCACACGTTTTGTGATGCCTGCAAAGATGGGTATGCAGCGTGCGTCTTTTTTAGAGCAGAATGTAAGGGTCAAGTGTCGGTTCAGTTACTGGCGGCTAAATCGAAAGTAGCTCCTACTGAAAGAATGACTATACCCCGTCTTGAATTGATGGCAGCATTAATTGCAACAAGGTTAGCTACAGAAACGAAAAAGGTTTAGATGTTTGTATTAATGATGAATATTTTTGGACAGATTCGAGTGTTGTATTATGCTGGATAAAAAAGGAACTACCATGGAATAATTTTGTTGGTAATAGAGTGAAGGAAATAAGAGAAAGTTCATGTCCACAAAATTGGCATCATGTGCCAGGAGAACTAAATTGGGCGGATATAGCTTCAAGAGGCTGCGACGCGAAACAACTTTATGATATACGTTGGTTTGAGGGACCACGATGGTTACGAGACAGCGTAGAAAAATGGCCAAAGTCAGTAGTAAATATAGAAGAGTCAGAAGCAATAAAAGAATTAAAGAAAAGGTCAGATATAGTAGTTAATATATGTTCAGAGGAAAATTTCTTAAATAGATTTTCTTACTTTTCTAACTATACAAAAATAATACGCACATTAGGATGGGTAATGAGATTTATTTATAATATAAAACAAAGTAATAAGAGGAAACATGGTGAATTAAACTACGAAGAATTTGAAGAAGCTGAAAGAAAAATGGTTGGATTAATACAAAAAGAAAATCAGGCATTTATCGAAAAAAGATGTTCAAACTACAAAATATTTCGTGATTCATTAGGTTTATTGAGAATAGAAACTAAACTTACCTTAGGAGACTTTCCAGAAAGTATTAAGAAACCTTTTATATTACCAGCAAATAACTTTATTGTAGTACGAATGATTGAAGAATGCCATCGAAGACTTCAACATGCGGGGAGTAACATAGTAATTGCAGAAGTGCGACAAAGATTTTGGGTTATTGGCATAAGACTTAAAATCAAGACAATAATATCAAAATGCGTTGTTTGCAGGAGATTTAACGCAAAAAACATTAAAGCACCGGTGGCTCCGTTGCCCTTGGAGCGTGTTACTTGTGGTGCTACATTTGAGGTTACCGGTGTAGACCTAGCTGGGCCTCTATACTTACGAGGAGGTGGAAAATGTTGGATTGTGTTGTACACGTGTGCGGTATACAGGGCAGTACATCTGGAAATAGCTAGAAGTTTATCCACTGAAGAGTTTCTGATGACACTTCGTAGATTTATCGCGCGTCGTGGAAGAGTGAGAGTGATGATGTCAGATAACGGCACCAACTTTGTCGGAGCCAACAATTTATTTAAAGAAATTGATTGGAATAAGGTGCAAAGATATTCTAACATCATACGTATACAGTGGAAGTTTAATGTGCCTACTGCTGCTTGGTGGGGCGGATACTGGGAGAGGCTTATCAAGATTTTAAAAGACCTTCTGCGGAGAATATTGGGTAGAAGTGTATTAAGCTACGATGAACTGTTAACAATACTTTGCGATTGTGAAGCCACTATGAATGGGCGTCCTCTGACGTATGTAGAGGATGATGCGACTTCTTCATTGGAACCATTAACACCGATGTGTTTTCTACATCCTTTGCCTAATTCGGAAGTATCCGATATAGATTATGTAGACCGTACCAATTTGAATTGTCGTTTACGATACTTACAAAAATTACGCGATGATTTTAGACACAGATTTCTTACGGAATATTTAACATGCTTATTACAAAAGGGTAACCAGAAAAGTGAAGAACTCAAAACAGGAGATGTTGTAATCTTAGAAACCACAGAAGAGAGAGTGAAATGGCCACTCGGGCTAATTATTGAAGTTTGTAAGGGTAAGGATGGACATCAAAGACTAGCAAAATTGAAAACCGGCTTAGGTATCAAGGTAATGCCTGTACAAAAAGTTTATAAATTAGAGGTGTCGTCCGAAGCCTGTTCTAGCAATATAATTCAACGGAAAACTAATAGTGGTCAGATAGTCAAGATGCCAAGCCGTCTTGGCATATATTAGATGCCCTTTTCTGTTAGTCATCAACGCCCAGCTTTTGGGTGTAGAGAATGTTGAAAACTCCTTTGATCACAATAGGTTATGGTGATCTTTTTAATTTGTTTTTTACGTCAGTTGTCAAAAGATTTTTTTCTGTATTTGCAATTAATAAAAATAAATATCTCAATGTAAAACATGTTCGTGAGTTTCTGTTAGTTATTATTATTATTATTTCTCAACATTGTTCATTTATTATCGATGCCGTCAGAAAGAGCGAAATGAACCTTTAAAAACCGCTTAATTGATTCAAAACCTATTTGATTTCGCTCTTTAGGAAAACCGGTTTTTTAAGGTTAAGGTAGAGCCAAACCTAAATAAAACGCTCCTAATGTACTTGACACTGATTTAGGTTTGAAAATTAACCGGTAAACAAGCCCTGTACCAAACTACCTAGGATGTAAACGCTAACCAAACACACAAACATCGAAACCTCAACCAGATTGAAGTTCCGAAAATTAAACCACAGTACTGATTGGATCGGTGGCACTCGCCATCCCATTTCATATCGGGTCGTAGTCGCGATTACAGCGACTTACAGCTGGTATTGGAGGATAGTGAAAAAACTACGGTTGGGGTTATTTTTCTATTTATTTATAAACAACTATGGTACAATTAAAAATTGCTTTAAATAAAAACTGATAAGAAAAAACCAAGTCTAGATATTCTTTAATTCTGTTAAGTAAGGAACAAAGCTACTTTAACAGTCGGGACCCTTGACTGGAAATTTTTTATCCATTCTTGTATATCTATTAGGTCCCGACTGCTAAGGTAGCTTTGTTACGTACTGAACAGAATTATAGACTACTAGACTTGTTTTTGTCTTTGCAGTTTTTGTTTAAAGTAATTATTGAGCAGTCGGTTTTTTTTAATTCTTTGAAATTATATTATTAGGAAAGGATAATTACGAAAACGCGAGCTTATTAAAGACAGGGAGTTTATTGAGTATGTACGTACCTACTAGCTAATAATAGGCTTATTACTTATTTCTCATTATGTTAAGCAACGCTTTATTAACATCGTTAAAACAAACATTTAACGCAATAAGATTCTGAGTTATTGATTAAATTTTGTTATTGTAAATATTATGATAATTATTTTGACCATGATTATATATTAAGATAAGAAGAAAATTCATCTCAATTATATTATAAGTACTAGCTTCTGTCCGCAACTTTGTGAAGGATAAGTTACTTCGAGTCTCATATCTACGTTTCATAATAACCAAAATTCATCAACATTTTCCGCGCTTATTACTTTCTCACCATCGCGCGTCGTAACTTTTGGAATATTTGTCCAAGTGGCAAAGTGTAAAAGGCAAAGATTATCGTCTTTAAATATCACAAGCGAAAAAAGTATATGTTCTGATAAAAAATATTGTTTTAATAATAAATGTGAATTTTGGAAATAAATATCAAATTTTATTTTATTTTCAATTAGTGGCCCGCCCTCGCTTCGCTTCGGGGTAGAATTGATCAAAATCCTTTCTTAGCGGATGCTTACGTCATAACATCTACCTGCATGCCAAATTTCAGCCCGATCTGTCCAGTGGTTTGGGCTGTGCGTTGATAGACTACTATGACAGTCAGTCACCTTTGAGTTTTATATAGGTATATAGATTCTCTATTTTTGCGATAATGGCTTACACATTAAAGATAGATATGTTGTCGCGGATTTTTTTTGAACTATTTGAGAGATACATTTTCACTATACATTATAATATAATTCACTAGCGCAGGTCAAAATGAATCTCATAAAGGAGATTTTTTAAAATCAAGGGAAGTAGGATACAATGGATTTTCTGCTCGAGTTGTAGCGCTCATGTCTGGGGAAGTAACCTCCTTACAGACCAAAGTAAAATAACACTACGTTATGGTGGTGTTGTGTTTCTGCCGGTGAGTAAGGTTCCAGGTCTCCACGGGGTAGGAGATTGGGTCAGGGTAGGCAAAGGTGCGAATAATATTTTTGGTACCGCAAGCTTCTATAGGCTACGGCTGCTTACAATCAGGCGGGCCATACGCTTGTTAAAACGCTTATCGCTGTATTTGAGACCACCGCCCCACGTAATCCCTTTGTCATCACAATACTGACCACGTTCTCTGTATTTTATTTTATTTTTAATTACTCCATTACTCACCGTGGCGTGGTGATGTCCACATTGCTGGGGGACAGCCCTTCCCTTAGGATAGGAAGAACTTAATTGAGAGAACAGGGCAATAGGGATGCCGGCTAACATTTTTTCTTCTTCTATCAGGTAGATAGAGTATAGGATATGTATTTTTTCTTTTTTTTTTACTTTTATTTGGGAAACAAATAATGAAATAACACTATGCCTAGATCCAATTAACAAAACATACATCAGTAAAGTTTCCACTATAACATATAATATACAAAGGAGTTCAGATTGTTAAAATCGATAAAGAAAAATTGTTTACATTTTTACCAATAAAAAAAGTTACAAGATTAGTAGGTTACAATAAAATTATACCAGGCCACTCAGAAAGTTTTGGGAAAAAAGTTTTTATGTGTAAGACACTGGCCACTTGTTATTATTTTGAAAACTTCGATTATTTAAAAGTAAAAATACCACTGTTCGATATCGATAATTAATTATTAATTAATATACTAAGTTTGAGAATAAACTCCTGTCAATTATTTCTATATTATTTTATTGTTTTAATTATCTAAACTAAAAATTCTCCTATTATTCCTTGAATAATATTAATCCTCATATTCTTTTAAATCTAAGCAGAGAAAAAGACATCTTATTCCACGAAAAGCATTTACTCCAAAATAAATTTATTCAACATTGTACATTTTGGAGTAGATGCTCAAATCCCGCATACCATCTTAAAGTGCATAAACTATATTGTTTATACACTTTAAGATGGTATGCGGGATTTTTCCGTCAGTTTTTGAGCGCGCATACTAAGATATTTTTAAAAATTACATATAAATAAATAAAATAAAAAAAAGTTTCCGGCATGATGAACCCTTATCACACACTTCAAATAGGTATGCCAGACCCTTCCGGCAAAAAAAAGTAGTTTGCGTGTTTTTTTCTAAAAGCCAATAAAATTTACTGTATGTATTTACATTAAAAAAAATATTGTATATCCGTGATGACGGTATTTGTTTTTTGATTTCTTTACGTTTTTGTAACATTGTTTCATTAATAGGAATTTACGCATACCGAGCTTAATTTATTCCTATACTTATGTTAGGTATATTTTTTTTTTGATTCCGCTATGACGGCACTTTCAGTGTTACCGGCTCCCGGACTAAAATAAATGGATCCAGTATTCTGCTTTAAAAGGTCTCCTCATTTTTGTAAACTTCGTATCAAATACGACATAACGTAATCTGAGAATGTTAACTTCCATAGCGTGCGTGCGTATACTACATTTCCGGGCAACTAATGTTCGCACGCCGTGTGCGTTGAGTCCGTTACAACTTCGCAAGTCCTCGACGGACATTTTTTTACCATTCAGGAACTTTTGTCCTCCACTGACAAAAGTCATTCGTCTGCTAACGCCATAAAACGTGCATTCTAAAGTACGCAATTAATGTTATAGCGGTAGTAAAATTTCTTCTGTCTACCTATTAAGGTTTATGAGATACATACAGACGGAAGAACAGACGAGAGAGGTTTCCGTTGTTCCCCTTTAGGTCCACCCCAGTGCATTACCATCTTTCTAGCTTCTTTATTTCTAGAGCAAACGGCTGGCAGCGGCAGCGAATGATTCGTAAAAGAATTAAGGTCTTTCGACCGAAGATATTAATTAATCTACCACAAAAAAGTTTGTCGGGCGTTCAACGTGGCAAAATTTGGTTAAACATAGTTTAAATAAAATCGTCGTGCGATGAGTTCTAACATAAAGATTTATTCAGAAGTGTCCTAATATAGCTAGTAAGCCATTGCACGAGCACAGGTACATTATTTTCATCGCACGAGCACGGATACATTATTTTCATCGCACGAGCACAGGTACATTATTTTCATCGCACTAGCACAGAGGTACATTATTTTCATTGCACTAGCACAGGTACATTATTTTCATCGCAAGAGCACAGGTAAATTATTTTCATCGCACTAGCACAGGTACATCGTGTCATCGTAAAATAGTTGCCAATTAGGAAGACGCCGAACTTTTTTGTGGTATGATCGTGAAGTATAAATGTATTATTGCAAAGAATGTGATTT